>OY987303.1:57431785-58772785 GCA_963920635.1 Pseudeuparius sepicola
ATTAGTGAGCTGCGTTTTCTGTATAAGACCATTCCTCGAAACATATTGCATCGTTAACTATTGTCCTTGCTCTTTAGATATATAAAAAAATGACGGATCGTTAGGAGGACCGCCCAAATGGAAGAGACGTAGGCACGTTGCACGTTGCCGAGATTGCATGCAACAAGGGCATTTCCCCCTCTTTAAATGCCGAGGATCGCGGAGAAAATATTCAATTAGAGTTTCCTTATTTCCTGGGGAAAGTTTGAATTAATTCAGTCACCTGGAAGCTTTCCAAGAGCGGCAGGTGCTACGAAATACCCCCTTAGTAATTTACTAGAATTAAAACGCCATATTTTATGCGGGGTTTCATAAAAATGACTGGACGCTAGGGCAACGCCATATTTTTTTAACTTTTTACGATAAAGTTGGAACACCTTATATAGTTCCCACCTCCCACCCCAGACAACGTATAACTAGACAATTTTTTCCTAAGAAATAAACTGTGTTAACTGTATGGTAGTGAAATAATGATGAACAATGGGACACGAAATATTATGGTCTAGTCATATTTTGTCTGGGGTTCCCATAAGATTCTTTGTAGGGGACTATCTTTTGAAGTAAGTAGCTATTATATAACTTACCATATACAAAACACCAACGTTTTTCCTTAACCTCATTTTACTTTGGGAATATAAAACTTTTTCCCCCAGCCACATAGGAAAGCATCAATCTACTCTAACGACCATACGCGCAAGGCAAAAAGCTTTAGCAGAAAACAATCTGCGGAAACTGATGTACCTACTTGCTGCCCTCCATTTAGTTCAGTAATATAACGATTTATATATCAGACAAAATTCATAAAGTTTTGAAAATTGTTGGAAATATTAGGGATGACATAAGAATTTCTAAATCAAAAAGTTTTCACCCCTAAATGGTGAGATGACAATTTCTAGGTATGGCAGATAGGGCGCCACTTGCCCTGTTTTTGGATCGTACTTTTACTTGTAACTTTTTGTGGTTACATTTTTATTTTAATTGTAGTGCCATATAGAGCTGCGTAGAGTTCCTGGATTGGGAGAGTTAGGACAATAATGTCACTTTTTAATAGAGAAAAATAATTTTCTAAAAGTGACATAAATTGTGTGGTTGAAAAATAATTTGGGCGTAAAAAGCTTCTGACCACAGGAATATCTACAGTGTGTCCCCAGATGAGGTACCGCACTCTTGTAAAGTTTCTTATATTTGATTCCAGAAAAAGTCATTCTTGACAAAAAGTTTTGCTTGTTCTTAAAATAAGATTGGCATGGAAAAAGTTAACATACTTACACTGGATGACCGGAAAATTGAACGAACGTAAATTATCTTAAGAGTAAACTGCCTCTATTTGAAGAATAGTGAAAAAGTTATAAAAAAATTTGTTCAGCGTAGTAAGTTACTTAGGTACGTGTACAAAATTTAGTTAGAGTTAGAGCCTATTTTGATTTTTTTATTTTTTTCTTGTTTTTCGTTGATTAAATGGTTTTCTGTAAATAGTATGACAAAACTGTATAAACAAAAGATACCCAGAATGGAAAACTGCGCCTGATGACAAAATTTAACAATTCTAGGCATACTTTGTATTTTGGAAAATATTGGAAGAAACTCAAAGTAGGCCGGGATTGTCAAAATTTTTTCATCGTACATAGTTTCCTACTCTGAGTAACTTTTGTTAATACAGTTTTGTCATACTATTTACAGAAAAACATTTAATCGAAGAAAAACAAGAAAAAAAAACGAGAAATCAAAGTAGGCCTTACGCTTTGAAATTTTTTACAAGTAACTTATCTCGCTGAAAAAATTTTCTTTATAACTTTTTTCAGTATCTCTACAAATAGAGGCAGTTTACTCTTATGTTACTTAACGTTTTTTCAATTATCTGGTCACCCAGTATGAGTAATGTTAACTTTTTAACCAGAAAATTTATGTGTCTTTTGGAAAAATATTTTTTCTGTTAAAAGGTGACATTATTGTCCTAACTCTCCCAATCCCCAATCCCCAATCTGGGGACACACTGTATATGTATTAAAGATGGTACTTGATACACGCGCGCTATGTATGAGATGAGGAATATACTAGACAAATGGCGGGTAATTTGAAAAGCTGTTATTACTGTTACTAAATCGTATTTGTTGGCAAAATCCGCAGTTTAATTATGGAAAAATAAAAAGTGTAATGAAGGTCACAATTAAACTATAAGTTTCGCCAACAATATGACTTAGTAATAAAACATCTTCTTTGCTCTTTTCTCTAGTGTTTTCTGTAATAATAATTCTGCAGATTATTTTGCGATACTGGAGTCATTTGAAGTAATTCACAGAGGTTTTGTACGCCTTGCTAGCAAGCGCGCTAAACGAGCTAAGCCATATTATTTTCGCCATGCCAGGGTCATTCTTTTAGTGTCATATTTTCACGCTGCTATTTTTGTCAACTCAAAACTTAAACTACTTATTCGATAATGGTATTCATATTTACGCCTAATAAGTTTTCTTATTGAGGGCAACCAGACATACACTGCTTCAGTTTCCTATTAAAAAAGCACTCCGCCCATGAGTTCCCATCATTTTTCTTTAATTTGACCTAAATCATGACCTAAATACAAGAAAAACCTCTTTGACATACAGTTTCTACGGAAATCTAAATTTTGGGGGGGGGGGGCAAAAGATAGAAAATAATCTAGCTATTTCTATAATACCCAAAATTGCTGCCTAAATTTATTGCGTGACAGTAGTACTTCGAATAAAGCTCACGTTTTTGTCTATAGGGCGTGTGAATTCCGCCTTAATAAGCCTTCTGTAGTCTAATCTACTCTAACCCACTGCCCATTCTCCATAAAACAATAGGAAAGCCGTGTCGCAGAACAATAAAATCGCCAGATAAAAGCAGATGGTCCTCGTTAAAAATTACAGAGAGTGAACCGGTTGAGTTCGAACTTACTTCGGTAGTTCGCACTATAAGTTACGAGTTTGTATATCGGCAGCGTTATCCGCGGAAGCCTGAACTTTACTTGGGTGATTGAACTATTAGCCGTCGCTTTCTATTTAGACAACGAGGATGAAAACAAGTTGAGGCAGATTTTGATAGACTTCGCGTCGGGGCAAGCTTGTAGGAGCTTCCCTGAACGCCGTTAACAATGGGTTTTAATACACTTATAAAAAAATTTTTTTCTTTTTTTGGTAGACTTTTGAATTTTTTAAATTTCGAATGACTGAATGGTTTAATCACCCTGTATATTATTTAACTCCGTTTTAAGAATACACTGGTTGAAGCGAGAAACTGTCAAAGATCAATTTTTCATTTGTTCTCTACATAACTTCAATCACAGAAAATATATTTCCACAACAGAAAGCTCCTTAATAATACCTGTCAAATGCACTCCAACTTCCAACTACAGACTCCAAAAACAAACAGATTGCATTTCTTACGAAATGGTAATTTCCCAAAATATAATCTTCCCAATTCATAGATTAGCCAACATTTAATAGTGGACCTCAATATCAATGCATTTGGAAAATATTAAGCTTCAAAGTTGGAGTCCATTTGACAGATGTCATTAAGGAGCTCTCTGTGCTGAATGTATTTTCTGTGATTCAATATCGAAACTTACAACAATGCGCAATGCGTGTTATGTGACTTGACAGTTGTTGTCACTTATACGAACCATCGAATTGATAAGTACTATGGAAGTCGCACAGGTCTCATTTTCATTGTTGTTTGGGGCAGCCAACTTTAGAGAGAGTTAGGTTTCAAATGGCAATAAGAAAAGCAAGGACGTGTAATGAACGTGTCAGCTGATTCAGGCAAAGGATGTCTAAAGGGATGTTGCATATTAATGGGCATGTTCCGTAATTATCTTTATCGTATGATCTGTATTTCGTAATTCGGGACTTGTTTGTAGGATTGAGAATTTTTATAGTTCAATTTGATATTTTCAACAGCATTTTGAATATAACCACAATTATGCGAACATAGCACAAGAGACAAATAAATAAATACAAATTCCAAAATAAAAGTTTATTTTAAAATAAAAGCGACCAAATATCTAGGATAAGGTTACATTTTCAACTTTAATTACTTATCTTAACTGATTTATTAATTATTTTAAAATTCAATTTAATAGAAAAAACATCTAAGACAGGTAGCTTTTACATATTTTTATATAATTTTTAATGTATAGGCATCTAACAAAAACAATTACAAATAAGTACCTTATTAAAGGGACCAGAACCTCAATTTCCATCTTTGACTACGAAGAGCTAGGTTCAATTGCACAATATTTTGCCAGTTTTTCCCTTGATAGTGTATCTATCATAAGATGACTTGGAAAATAAAAGACTGTAGTAATTACATACTTTTTAAGTTTGCTCTGCCCAAAATTCTCTATAAAATCGCTCTCAATAAAATGTTGACTAAATAATGCAAGTAGGTACCTAAATACTTGTAGACAGTACAAAACTTTTCCTTTTTATTGCTGCAACCCACTTGTCTCTAATATCGCCTTATCTCTTGGAAAACTGCATAGCTATTAGCAAAGATTTTTAAAACTCTACATATTTAATAATAGGAATGAAAGAAACCCAACTATTCTTATTCTTTCCTCCCCGTTTGGTACATCCAAAAAATTTTAAAGCATGAAGGCCAACTATGAAAACTCAACGACGTTTTATACGAAACTACCACCACGACACGAACTAAATCAAATATAAATATAGTAATTACTTGGACGGAAGGAAAATGACGTTTGACAACGGAACTCGTTTCAAGCACAGGACACAAAAAATAGAAGTTAGGACAAACAGTGTGACGTTTTACCTATTTTGTGTTATGTGGTTTTTGCCGGAATCAGCTGATTTATTTACTGTTTCACTTACTCAAGTTTGGCTGCCAGTTTCTCTCTCTACACTCCTTCCATCTACCTGTCACTTCGATGATACGAACCAAGACTTGCCTTTCTTTACATACGGGTTTTTAGTTTTAGGCTACTCCCAGGTACTCTTTAAAGGAAGGGGACCCAGCATTATACTTTCCAAAGTGAGGCCTATTCTTTCCTCATTCTAATGGTCTCAGTGATGCCATTTTATTGGAAAATCTATGAATATAACAGGTACTTTGATTGTTAGTAAAAATTAATAATGGTTTCCATGATTTCTAAAAATTAGACTTTCTTCTCTTGTTGAGAGTATCTACCCAAAGAACTTTCACAGATTTCGGGATGGACTAATAAGATTGGGTCTAGTAGTTCTAATTATGTAGTTTTTCTCTGTGTTCATTATAAAATTTTTGTAATTTTATTTCTCTCCCCAGGTACCTCACAAACTTAAAATAAACTTGTAGTCGTAGATAAAAACTGTTTAAAAAAAGACCTGACTGAAGCCACCTGCTTAATAATTTAAAATTTTCGTAATACGATTTGTTTTGAACTGCCTACTTATCGTAATGCCCACGTAATGGGAATTGTAGAATTACTAACGGTCATACAGGAAAAATCTGGTTGCAATTATTGGGACTACTACAGGCTGCTGCACATCTGAGTACCTATCTGGAAGTTAGAAAAGTTAAAAATTGTGAATTATGATGGGAAATATTTTGCCTCCTTTAGAATCTATGGCACTGGCATGTCACATAAAACCTGATGGCAGTTGGACACTGACATATAACATAACCTTGTACCAACCCCCTTGTGGTCGACAGAAAACAACTTTCCCTCAAGGCTTCACTTTTCCTATGTGATAGACTGTGACATGCTAGGTCCCCTTATTTTAAAGAGTCCCTGGCTACTCCCAATATCGTTGTATGGCACGTGTATAAGAAAACACATTAGCGACGCGCATTTTGTTGGCCGATAAGATGGCACCCCCAGAAGAGATATTACATCGTTAGGGGGTGTTCCTTTCTACCGGGTAAATAAAAAAGGGCGGCGAGCCGTTAGGGAGATACGAAGGCGGAAGGAGCCAGCGCTCCGGTAAAGAAATGAGCCCACGAGTTGCCACGAGCAACAGGGAAATTTGTTCTTTAATGTTGACACCATCTGAAATTTGTGTCTCATTTTGTTTGGTTCAATATGCGGATTTTTGGTTGAAGTTAGCGGCACTCGTCTGCTTGTTGGCAGTGTTGCCACAGCTATTACATTGTTATATATACTCGTATACAATGTTTCCCGGATAAAAATGAACAGCATGGGGATCTTGCAAACGGTGAGAGATAGGGCAACGGTTAAATGGGGAAAAAGTTGCGCAATTTTGAGGCCAATAAAATGGCACAAACAGATTTTTAATATCTTTTTTCGTTTTTGAGATATTTTGAAAAGGTATAATTTTGCGTTAATAAGTTTTTATCACAAATAGAAAAAAAAAAGAAAAATACTTTCTTATGGCACTTTTTAACGGGCTTTAATATGGCGTTTTTAGATTTGTCCTTCAAGATTCCGTTTTTGAGAAACCATCTTCAACTTTATTTTTTTAAATACGGACCTGAATTTTTTTGAAGATTTTGAAAGCACTTTTCATTGCAAATACCATGATATATGACACGAAATATTTTTTAAATGTTTTGAGACAATTATACTGAAAATTCCTTTTTTTCCATTAAGTTTTTTCTATTGCGGCCCTGTATTTAATAATAAGAAGTCTAAATATTAATCAGTATTTTCCGAAATTTAACTTTGCTTCGAAAACTTTTTAAATACCTGTCTGGTAAGTGTTTTCCTCTGTTGTTGTACAGCAAACAGTGTCGTATTGTGTTTTGGAGTAAATTCTTGGCTTTTTCTAATTGTGAGAAGAAAGCTTTAAGCCAATGAAACCAATAACTTTTGCTTTAAGCCAATGAAACCAATAACTTTTGCCATTTATTAATTGCAGCAATACATTCGTTCGGCTTCTACACTATTTCTGTGACACAAGATATAACATGCTGACATGTTAAATTTGTCGTCATTTGAAAAAGCACCCTCCATTTCTAATAATACAAATAATTATTAACCGTTGTTTCAAAACCTTCTATAGGTGTAAGATTATTATTTATTTATTATTATCGTATGTGACTTATTATTAGTCTTTGCCGTCCTTTTTTGGTTCTCCGATTGAAAGATAAGTTGTAAGTTAAATTGTTGACAACACTGATTAATATTTAGACTCCTTATTATTAAATACAGGGCCGCATTAGAAAAAAATGAATGAAGAAAAGGAATTTTCAATATAATTGTCTAAAAACATTTTTAAAATATTTCGTGTCATACTTCATGGTATTTGCAATGAAAAGTGCTTTCAAAATCTGCAAAAAAATCCAGGTCTGTATTTAAAAAACTTAAGTTGAAGATGGTTTATCAAAAATGAAATGTTGTAGAACAAATATAAAAACGCCATCTTAAAGCCCGTTAAAAAGTGCCATAAGAAAGTGTTTTTTTTTTCTACCTGTGATAACAACTTCAGAAAAAAATAAAATCGAAAATGCAAAATATTACTTTTTTCAAAATAACTAAAAAACGAAAAAAGATATTAAAAATCTGTTTGTACAATTTTATTGCCCTCAAAATTGCGCAACTTCTTCCCCCATTTAACCGTTGTTGACACATTGTAGTGCGTTTTTGCATTCTTCATTACATCTTTGATAGTTCTAACACATTTTGCATGTTGCAAGGCTAAAGTTTATGTCTGTATTCACTCTATAAATTTGTTTGTTTTATTTACATGGGTTTGATGAACCACAAACACATTAAAACCTAACTTTAATGTTTAATGGGTGTAACCTCGATCAGTGACAAGATGTTTTCTGGCGAGAAATGACAACTGACAATCACAGCCGGTAAACATATTGTTGTTTGATATAACCTCAACACGAATGATCAATTGCAAAATACCGTAACTCGCGATAAACTTCCTTCAGAATAATGCTAGACTTGATGGTAGTTGTTCTCGTGCCCATCTCTCATTATACTCGATTATTAAAAGCATTATAGGCTCACTCAAAAGTTTCGAACAGAGATTTGTCAAACAGAGAAACTTTTGTGAGCCAAACATCGTTGCCTTCATTTTAAGTTAGCACGCCTAACAAGAGTATTAATTGGGTAAGTTTAAGGCTTTCGTACAACACAGAAAATCCACAAATGTCCACCGGGAATCTCTACAGGTATATTCTTCAAAATTCCAAATGCAGAAATTGTGAAATGGCCGACACAGACCACTTGTGTGGTTTAATATGGCCTTTGCTAAAACAGGGTACCTACTTAATTGCTCTAAAATCATATTCAGTATACAGTGGATGCACCATCAATATGTAATAATTGAAGCAACGTCTTTTTTTACCTTATTTATTTATGATAAAACCAAATTTCGAAGAAAATCTAAGAACTTGCTAATTACGTAATACTATATTTCATTACGAGTCTGGAAATAAAGATTTTTCCGTGCGCGCGTGACAAATTCCCGTGTGAGGCGCAGCCGAACACGGGAAGTCATGCAAGCACGGAAAAATCTATTTCTGGACGTGTAATGAACGATATTTTTTATTATACTTCTTTGAAAATGGAAACTTAAAACATTTTATCGGCATATTATAATAAATTTAATTGACAAAAAATAAACAATGCAGACAATATAGTGTTTGGTATGTATGATGCGCTTCCATCGTTACTCTCAAATTATTTGAAAGGTGCTTTGTTGTAAATTAGTTATTGTCAGATAAGGTGAATAAAACGTCAAAAATATTACAGAAATGTATCTAAATATTGAAACACTTACGAATTAAAATGCAATATAGGTACATGTTAAATTTCAGAGAGCATATAGAGTTTCTTAAATTTAGTTTACTTTGCTGTATATTTCTATTTTAAAGCCATATATTCGGTATTTTTATTCAGCGCACGGAAAGTTTTTCCATGCGCTGTTTCCGTGCGCTAGCCCGAAAAACCCCATCTTTCATTATTGCTAAAACAGATGAAAATAAGGTGTTTTCAAAGAAGTATAATAAAAATATTATTTTTAGCTTATGATATCACCAGGAATCTCTACAGGTATATTCTTCGATATTAAAAGTGCAGAAGTTGTGAAATGTTTGACGACTAACCCTGAATTCGTCAAGCCCGTTTTTATTAAGCCGATCTTTAATGGAGGAGCTTGAACGGATTTCGGATTTTGCAAAGCACCCAATAGAATTTGAGGCGATAATCTGGAACGCTTATAGTTGTGGCAAGAGTTCCGAATTTAATTCCGGCTGGAACGTTAGCCGACGAAAATGGACTTGGCCGACTTTGGAGATTATCGGAGAATCTCATTTTGTGGTGCAGCCCGTTAGAATTTGCAGTGTCAAAAATTGAAGAAAAATCTTAGCTGGCATGGACTACTCACAAAGATTCCTGGAATACTATCTCGTAGCTATGCCCTACATGTTTGAAGACTGATTTTGTTTGTGTGGAACATTTTTTACACATCACTTTTAATAAATATCTCCACTGGAAGGTTGTTAAAAACCTGTTTCAGAAAGGTGATCATTATTCTAGGAGGTTTGCTCAAGAATTTCGCACGATTTCGATAGTATTTGAGGCATGTCACGCTTACGTTGCCGACATTGACGCAAATTTAATTTTAGTTAGAACGCGGTCGTCGGATATTAGTTTCGTCAAAGCTTGCTCGATTTTGACGCTACTATGCATCGAAACTCGACCACTATAAATTTTGAAGCAATTTATTCCATTCATCTCTAGATTTATTATAAGCAAAACAAGAAGTATCAAAAACAAACTCCTTAAGTACTTTTTTATTATCTTTTTGCCCTGCATGTCTAATGGCAATCACTACTAATTGGGAATAGAAGTGGACGAAGTACAGGATGATTCAAACCAACACCACCTCTACGAAAGCCAAACAACAACAGAGTGACGTCACGCTTGAGAGCCGAGTAAACACATCTTTTAAAGCAATGGAAGATTTGAAAAACAGATTAAATGTGTACCAATTTTATCAGCTTTGCATATCAAATTCTAGATATAGAGAGAAAGATATAGAACATATGATGAACATATTTAATATACAGTGTGTCCCACTTAAGGACTGACCACCCCTGTAAAATTTTTATTTATAGCTCGATTTCCATAAACTTTTTTTTGTTGGATAGAGCATCAGAAATGGTATTAAATGCATAATTCAGGTACCTCGTGCGTTAAATTCATGGCCCACTGAGACGGTGTTTTAGTGCTGAAATTTCGAAAAGTACTATTAGGGATTTTTTTAGAGGAAAATTAATGCCGGATTCTTATTCAGCGTTGTTCGAAACCCAAACGTACCAATTTGCATTACCATAGCTCTACAGGGTGTTTCAAAATTTTTAGTGCCCCACTTAATTAGTGACCACCCCTGTAAATTTTTTATTTTTGGCTCGATTTTCAAAAACTTTTTTTTGTTGGATAGAGATTCAAAAATGGCATCAAACACATAATCCAGGTGCCTCGTGCGTTAAAGTCATGGCCCCCTGAGACGGTGTTTTAGTGCTGAAATTTCGAGAAGTACTATTAAAAACTTTTTTAGAGGAAAATTAATGCCGGATTTTTATTCAGCATTGTTCGAAACTCAAACCTACCCATTTGTATTGCCGTAGCTCTACAGGGAGTTTCAAAATTTTTAATGCCACACTTAAGGCCTTTTCCACCCCCGTACAATCTTTATTTATATCTTGATTTTCATAAACTTTTTTTGTTGGGTAGAGCTTTACAAATGGCATTAAATGCATAATTCAGGTGCCAGGTGCGTTTAGATTCATGGCCCACTGAGACGGTGTTTTAGTGCTGAAATTTCGAGAGGGATTTTTTTAGAGGAAAATTAATGCTAGATTTTTATTCAACGTTGTTGGAAACCCAAACGTACCAATTTGCATCACAAAATGGAAAACTAGTTAATTGAAATGACTGAAATTTGTGTTTATGTTATGTTCTGTTGTTTCTTCATGTTTTTGTTGATATTAAATTAAATAAAAATTTCGTTGGCTAATAAATTTTTGAAAGAATAGAAGTTCCTCATGAATATTTTAGTGTAGAACTTACCAGAAATTAAGAAAATTAATTACAAATTGGTACGATTTTGTTTGGAACATCTCACTGCGTTTAAGAATCCGGCCTTACTTTTCCTTTTAATTTTTTTGAAACACCCTGTAGAGCTATGGTAATACAAATTGGTACGTTTGGGTTTCGAACAACGCTGAATAAGAATCCGGCAATAATTTTCCTTTAAAAAAATCCCTAATAGTACTTTTCGAAATTTCAGCACTAAAACACCGTCTCAGTGAGCCATGAATTTAACGCACGAGGTACCTGAATTATGCATTTAATGCCATTTCTGATGCTCTATCCAACAAAAAAAAGTTTATGGAAATCGAGCTATAATTAAAAATTTTTCAGGGGTGGTCAGTCCTTAAGTGGGACACACTGTATAATGTTTATGATAACGTTTATTTTATGAAAATACAGAAAATGTGAAAGAAACAAAGTTTTGACAGGTTACAACATTGAAAGAATATTAATTACGATAAATGGAGACGAGCACCGATACACTTACCCACGGTATGTCACTAACAAATCCGAAAACAAGGCAACTCTGTGCATCTACGTCAGTTGCGAATCACGAATTCAAAATAATAGGCGGTTGCGGTTGTGTTTTACGATTTTTTATAGTTTACAGTATAATGTGTCAAGAAAAAAGTGTAAACAGCTGACTGATCGTCAGTCCAGCTCGACAGTGCTTTAAAATAGGCCAAAAATGCGGATGTGCGGATGTGCAGTCAGCGTTTGTCCAAATAATAACAGAAACAGTAAGGGAACGGAAATTAAGTACTATAGATTTCCCAAGGACAATAAACTTGCCAACAAATGGATTGCTACATGCCGCAGACAAGACAGTATCAATTTAAAAAATGGTAAGGAAACAGATTATTTATAGAACAGAGCATTAAAAATAGGGGACTCAACAGAGTTTATGCCTTGGTTTATACAGCAAATAAAATAGAATGTGCAATAAAAAATTAGCCTTGTTATGGTTAAAGGGAATCGTTATTTGATCCCTATTTTACTCACTATTTTTTATGTTGTTCAACTATAAACTAAGCATTAGTTGTGCAGGTTGTGCTTGTGTCGAGGCTTGTGTGCATTAATTGGTAAATAAGGCTTTAATTGACATAAACCGACATAAACACTGGAAGGAAAAAGTTATATTTTTGGTAAGGCTTTGAATTTTATTTATCAATATCTTAGCCTATAACAAGTCATTTGTAAAATTTTTTTTTTCGATGGAGATTTTGTGTCGATAGAAGCCCAAAACTTATTTCAGGATTACCTTACTTACAATAAATGTATTATTTAGATACCTATATGATATTTTTTTATTGTCTACCAACATACGGTCTTTTAAAAGAAAAATCCTGTTAATTTAACAAAATATACATCAATTTTATTTGCATGCATACGATTAGCTAAAACGCAAAGAAAATAAATTATTTGTAAAATTATAATCATCAAACTAAATGTGTTTTTTATACAGAATATTCATTCATTTATCTAGTAATATAATCTACATATTTTTAACAAGATTTATTTAAAAGAAAACGTTTAAGATAAGCAAAAACCCATAAAAAAAGTATCTATTCCTGTGTAAAACATATATGGAGCATTTTAAATTCTGATTCGCAACTGACGTCACAAGATGCGCAATGACATGCCGCGGGTAAGTGTATCGTGGAGACGAGGTTTGTCCAGGGTTCTGTAATTACTTTGCCTGTCTTCCAGTCTACTGCACTGGTAGTATGCAAAATATCGGATTCCAAAAAATGCTTGTGACAAACCTGCAATAAAGGAAAATTCGCTTGATTAACCCGAATTTAATGTATTGCAGAGGGAATGTTTGTGAGTAGCTAGGTACATTAGTAATAAAACAAGTACAGGTAGGTAAAGGTAAAATGTAAAATGGGACATGAGGGCATGGCGATATTCGTCATCCCATTTTGAAATGGCAAACAAAACTCTTGTCTCTATTCGGCAAAACAACAAATGAATACTGGAAGAACTATACATACCTATATGTAGGTGTAGCTATTTTGATCGAACGTATTATGAGAATAGCTTAGTCGTACATAAGCATAGATAGGTATTGTTTAATATTTAAGCCTCTTGAAGAGCGAAGACAACAAAACATTCTGATTTTACATTTATTTAGGTAAATACTCACGACAGTGTGTGATGAAACTTGAAAATCCTCCCTGTGAATAGTCCGAATCCACTGAGTACGTAAGTTATCGCACTAAGGAAACTTGAAAGTGTGTACCTTTTCACTACTACCGGGACATGCAGCCCGGTACACAACATTTGTTCACCATTTTCAGTTACACAATGCCGAGCACAACAAATGATACAAGAATACGATTCTGTGAGATATTATTAAATAAACAAATAAGTTCTATCGCAAGAAGCACGACACGACGCACGACTGACATTATTTGACAACTTATAACTGAGAGCCTCTAGCAGTGACTATAGAAATTCCTTCTATAGTCACTGCCTCTAGGCAGTGATGTGAGCGTGACGTAGTGCTGTTGTTGTTTGGCTTTGTAGAGGTGGTGTTGTTCAATTTCGGCGTCCCATGTCCCAGGCCAATTATTGTGGACAAACGAAAAGCGAAGAAATCTGCTTAACTAACTTTTGTCTGGAACATTTTGTTGGTTTTTTCCTTTACATTTGCGGGCAATAATTTTTGAAATGTTACTTTGCATTTTTTTAAAAATCCAACGCAACATTTAAAAAACCGCCTGCTTAGCGAATGAGACATATTTAATTTGTTAAATAGTTGTTACATAACATAGTTGTTAATATATTATATTGGTTGCTTTATAGATAACAAAAAATGACAATCGCTCGTCGAGTCAAGTCAATTAATTACTTTCATTTTCTGTAAATTGTAAACGAAAAAAAAACACAAAATGTTCAAGTTATTTAGAAAGAATAAAGCTTCCTAAATATGGAGAAAAAGGTACCTATGATCGTTACAAAAAAATATACCGAGCGTCGCTTATCAAAAATTTTAAATTTAGTTGCGATCTAATCTTTATTTGGTCCCATTTAACGACACGGAAGCAGATTTTGTTTTCGCTTTTCGTTTGCCCATATGGGGAGCTTGGACATTTTTTTATTTCTTTAATATATTTGCCTATCTATAGAAAAAGCACATACCAAATATCAGCCCTCAAATCGTAATATTTAATTTGCAATAAATAATTAAAATTGTGACCGCAAGCTATTCATTTGAAACGACACGAAAAGCGCGGGAATGGTTGTGACGTCACACAGCTTGATCACAAAGCCTACTATAAAGACAGGCCCTGGCGCACACAAATCACGTGACCATCTTAGTCCGAAGTTACATGTCATTTGTCACAAAACTGAAAGCGGCAGCTTGGGTTTTGAGAAGTTTTCAATGTTTAAAGTGTTTTTAAACGTCTTAGTTTATATTTTAGAAGCAAGTTTGTGTCTAGTGCGCGTGTGTCCTGGCGGAGGGGAACCGCCCAGGTGTTATTATGGCCTCTGGGTGTCTGGGTGGGAGTCGTACCGTCCAAGAGTATTGGTGCCGCTCGCACCGACGCGACGCGACGCGTGAGCGCTGTAAGGGGAATTCTCCCCCGAACCACAGAATAGGGAACCCGGAATGGACTATTATGGACATGGGACAGTATTAGTATTGGACAGTGGAGCCTGAGACACAGAGGGGTGAACTGCTTACGGGAGATCCGCGAGTTCAGACGGTCCGGGTGGCTGGAAGCCGTTCCCGTTGACCACGTTCGGGTTTGTGTATTTATTGTATTCACCATTCACCTTGTGCGAAATAAATCAGTGTTGTAACGTACTCGAGGATTTTCGTTGTCGACCCACGCCCTGATATGGTTTCTATTCGGTCTTTCACGCTGCCGATCAACTGAGACCTCGTCAATATTTACAGTATACCTACTGAGGTTAGTTTTCATTTTTATTTCGTAAAAAATATCCTAAATACCATAATAAAATACCAAAATAAAATACCAATATTGGGTCTGTTTATATTATATTTATACATATTACAAAAGCCAGGAAGAAAGTGTCGCCATAACAAACATTTGTTTTGCCTCGGGATGAAAATTTCCGCCAAAAATGGATTCGTCAAATCCCAACTGAGATTTAATTTCTAAAAAACCCTTAAGTATGTGTGGCTAACACATTTTCAAGAAAGTGAAACAATAATTAAAGTGGACAAATGTGTTGTGGGAGGAAAATACCTATAGAGAATATCACCTAAGCTAAAGGAAGGTGATGTCCCAACAATTTTTGAGAATGTGCCAAAATATTGTGAGTGCAGTGCCGTTTAACTCTCAGCCCAAAACAGCTGAGGCAGGTTGAAATTTTTGAAAAACAATTAGAGAAAGCTTGGATGCACAAAACCAATAATGTAATAGATCAAAGAAAACTTGCCAAATTGTTACGAAACTTGTTTTTTCTACTTATCTCCAAAAATGCCTTTCATTATATAGGACTAAGTTGGTCACGTGACTACGCGATTATGCGTTAGCGCCGTGGCCTGTCTTTATCGTTGGCCTCGCAAGGAGGACGCGTTACAAGAATGATTTGAATTATGCAGTTTTTGATTGCTTATATTTATTACATAAAAATAAAAAAATAGTTTTTTTTGTGAACTGGCAATAAATTATGTTTGAAAGTAATATTTTTCAAATTTAATTTTTGTGCAAGTTTCCCATTGGGACGCAAAGTTTGTTTGACCCTGTACCTGTTGTGTTTCGCAATTCTGTCTCCGAAAACCCTTCGATTTCAAATCCAACCGTATCAAACGCGTATCCCGCCGACCTCCCAGAGTAGACTAGACACCCCAAGCCCTACCCACATTACCCGATAATTAAACGCATTAGGCCCATTCAAAGTTTCCAACAGCGATTTATCAAGACCGGGACCTTTTGTAAGCCAGACATCTTTACCTCGTGACGTCACCTTCGCCCTGTGTGCGAACATCGGCCCTTTAAGTTGGCCAGGTCCATTCATCCAGAACAAGAGTATTAGGAAGGTAAGTTTCGGGGCCTTATCTCCTCACGGGATGGCCATAAATTTTGACGGGATATGACGAGAAGCGCTACATCGGAGCGTCGAAGTTGATGGCGATTTTTTCGGGTGGTGGCCTTCAATTAAGAAGTTAGGTTGGGATTTGGTAAAGCGCCGAATGTAATTTAGGACGGTAATCTAGAGCGGCTATAGTTGGCGGTGAGTGACGCAAATTGAATTTGTGTAGCGACGTCGCCGAACATTAGTTTGGCCTACGGAAAATGGACTGAACTGGCGAAACGACGCCAAATTATGCCGAGAATGCTTTGACTGGTTATGCAACCTCCATTTTTTTAGCAAAATCTCTTTCAAACGGTAACCATATTTTTAACAATAATTTATCATTATATATTAGATAATACAGACTTAAATTTGCAGGTATGGGTATAGTATTTCTGAAGTTACTTGAAACAACATAAAAACTCTAATGGGGAACTTGCACAAAAATTAAATTTGAAAAATATTACTTTCAAACGTAATTTATTGCCATTAAATGAACCACAGTTCACAAAAAAACTCATTTTTTATTTTTATGTAATAAATATAAACAATTAAAAACTGCATAATTCAGATCATTCTTGTAACGCGCCCTCCTTGGTGGTGACGTCAAGTAGCTCGTTGGTGGTGGCGCCTCTGGTGGGCGGAAGCACCATGTATAAACTAATCTGGGCAGCATATGTATAAAAACTACAGAATCACACACACTTTATTTAGAAGGAGCAAATAGAACGTCCTATCCTTGTCTATCCGTCTTATTATAGTCTTGATATTGTTGATAATGTTTGAAAAGAGTGTGCTGTATTAAATGGTTATTTACTTTGCGAGATGCGTAAGCGCACTTTTTTGGCCGAGGTGGTTGTTTAACGCCCGTGTTGCCTCGGGTCTTAAAACTTTCCCGGAGGCCAAAAAGAGCTTACGCATCGAGCAATGTATTACATTTTTCCTGCTACTGACAATTTCATATTAAGTAGTTAAGTGCTTTGAATTTAGATACACTATAGAGTAGATTGTGAGTAATAATCTTCATAATAACCATTGTCCAATTATTACTAAAAATGATAATCTGTGATAAATATATAAGAGATAGAAGGCAGTGATAAAAAAAAATCTTGTGCGATTGAGCCCGGGACCTCACCATTCAGTTAAAGTTTTAAATTTAAATTTTTAGGCGGTTCTTATTTTTGACCTACATCAGACCCTCTGGAAATGGGTCGCCGAACTGTTTATTTGAATGTTAAATTTCGGTTCTTCCTTCTCTAATTCTGTGTAGCTGTCACTCCTGTCACTGCCTTCTGTTCGATCGAGCGCTGTGACGTCACCACCATTCCCGCGCTTTTCGTGTCGTTTCAAATGAATAGCTTGCGGTCACAACTTTAATTATTTATTGCAAAAGAAATATTGCGATTTGAGGGCTGATATTTGGTATGTGCTCTTTCTATAGATAGGCAAATATATTAAAGAAATAAAAAAAATTGTTCAAGTTCCCCATTGGCATCACAAAAAGAATATAGAACATAAGCGTCACGCAGTTTTCAAAAACATACGTATATATTCTACAAGCAACATAATATTTCACTTTTAAGGTTTTTTTAAGGTTGTGATCAAACGCAACGTAAAGGTTAATGCACCATATAATATTGTCAATAGGTCTCTAAAAAGCCATATCAATTATAATTATTTACGTAAGGATATCCTAAGATCTGTGAAATTATGGCACTTCTATCCACCGCATTTGGCTGCACAAGTGGCGAGCCGTCGAACAGTATAACCCCATGCAAGTATTAATATGTAGTAATAATACCAGGTTCGGTTTAATATGGTTAAAAAAGTGCGTTTTGTCTCGTATTTTATTGCCAAGGCGCCTGTTCTCGAGCTACCCTGCTAAAATATAAATGAACTCACTAGGAACACAGTAATATACGGGGCGCGCTCTATTTCATAGATTTACCACGCTCTGCTACAGGTAAAAATACCAGACTTATCAGCAGATATCACCAGTATAAAATTCAAAGTTTTTTATGCTGTCCTAAGTAACTTCATTTAAACCATACCTAGTTGCCTAACATCCTTGGAATAATTATAAATAATTTTATATTATACATATACGATGTGTCCAACGATGGACTTAACTATACTTGTAAAATTTTTTATTTTCAATTCAATTTTCGATTCTTGGAAAAAGAAATTCTTCATAAAAAAGTCTGCTTGTTCTTAAAATAAAATTGGCATGGAAAAAGTTGACATTACTTATACTGGGTGACCAGAAAATTAAAGAAACATTAATTAGCATAAGAGTAAACTACCTCTATTTGTAGAGATAATGAAAAAACTTATAAAGAAAATTTGCTCAGCGTGGTAAGCTACTTAAGTGTACAAAATTTCAAAGCGTTAGGCCTACTTCGATTTTTTATTTTTTTCTTGTTTTTCTTCGATTAAATAATTTTCTGTAGGTAGTAAGACAAAACTTATAAATAAAAGTAACTCAGAATAGGAAACTGTGTATGATGAAAAAATTTTTGACAATCCTAGGCCCACTGCGTTTCCTCCAATATTTTCCAAAGTAGGCCTAGAATCGTAAAATTTTGTCATCATGCGCAGTTTTCCATTCTGGGGAAGTTTTCGTAATACAGTTTTGTCGTACTATTTGCAGAAAACCATTTATTTGACAAAATAAGAGAATACAATAAAAAAATCGAAGTAGGCCTGACGCTTTGAAATTTTGTACACTTTAAGTAGCTTACCACGCTGAGAAAATTTTCTTTATAACTTTTTTCATTATCTCTACAAATAGAGGTAGTTTACTCTTATGCTAATTAACGTTTCTTTAATTTTCTGGTCACCCAATATAAGTAATGTCAACTTTTTCCAGGCCAATTTTATTTTAAGAACAAGCAGACTTTTTTATGAAGAATGACTTTTAGTCCATCCGTGGACACACTGTATAGTATTATCTCTTCGACCTCATTTTTCATACCAAGACCCTCGAACCAGGTTTGCACAAGCCATTTCCCAAATGGCAAAACGTTGCAGTTAAGCGGTATAAAATTGACAGGCAATCAACTCTTCTATACAACATTATTTTTTGTTTATATTTTGCACATAAAGAAAATGACGTGATTGCTTTTAAGGACGTCATTTGTCATCATTTGTTAAGCAAACACAACTGGCAACATCAAATAATGTACCTCTACTTAAATTGAATAACAAAAAAAAATCTATCTGCAACATAGAGCGGCTTGTTTACATTTAATTCATCTTGGGGATAAATAGACTGTTGGGTCTATTAAGCGCAAAACAAAAAGTTGTTGTCCCGGTCAAAGTTCTATGCTTCGAAAGTTCGAGGTCACGTCGGCATTCCCAAATTGACAATGATCGAGGGAGAGCGAGAAATTGTGGATATCCAGGTACAATGTCGGCTGGTTTGTCCCACATGTATATGTTCGCTAAAGCAGGAGCGCCCGGCATTGTAGATGCCGGTCTGCCGCGAATGGGTCTTTGTGCTCCGATGCGAGCGGCGTTGTTGACTCATTCGATAATAATTATTGATTGATCGGAACGTTATAAAATGCATAGCGAGGGGAGGTAGGTATAGGGTAGGTACCTGACGAAATTTGACAAACTTGATAAAACAATTCATGGACACTTGCCCAAGACCTTAGGATTATTTCTAAAATAATCTTTTTCTTCAAAATTTGGTTTTACATAGGCAATTTGGCAACATGGTGATACCACTCAAGTGTTCTGAGACATAACCTTATTATGCGGTGAAAGCTGCAAGGGAAATTGGAATTTCGAAATTCTAACCTCAAACCACCAGACATAGGATGCCCCGTGAAACCACATTTATTAGTCAAGAAGTGTTTTTATGTGTAGATTTTTGTGTGGTGTTGTTTTGTGTGAAACAAAATTATTTTATTTTATTTTATTATTTATTCTTTTTTAAGGCATTTAAATATTTTTTTATAATAACTGAACTGATGGTCAAAAATAAAACCACGTATTCTTGGAGTCAAAATAAGGGCACTTCTTCATATATTTTTTTCTCCTACGGGCCATAGTTTTTTTTATACAGAGCGTAGAAATTTGGAGAAAAATACACATATTTCTTAGTGTCTCTAGAAGAATACGAGATATTTTCTTCAAACTTGGCGTGTCATATGAGCAGATGAGCCGTCAAACTTAAGGTTGACATGAAGCTTTTGACGCCCCCAGTTGCAGAGATACAGGGTGTTATCAATATTAATTAGTTCAGAAAAATATGAATACTCTGTATAATCGCATTTTTTAATTTGTTTTGAGTGGTGAATAGCATGGTTAACAAAAAGTATCTCTTAGTATTTTTTCATATTCGCATCCGTTTCTTAATTATTTTCAAAGAACGGCAACGCTGCAATCAACAATAGTCACTTTAAGAATAAATCTAATCGGTATAGCAATCTGTGGATGTCAATTAAACTTTATTTAACAAAATACAAAAGCAAAAACGCTAATAAAAGAAACGTAATGCTATTAGAAAATTAAATTGTTAAATGTTCGAAATGACCGCCGTCTCTTTCAATACACGCAACTATGCGTTTCCGCATGTTTATTATTGTCATTGGCAAGTCCATAGCAGAAGTGCCTATCAGTCAATTCTTCGAATGAAAATATCATTTTTCAAAATATTGATACTAAAGTGCAAAGTTGACAGCCGAATAATTCAAATAATGCCAAGTTTAATTGACATCTACAGATTGTTAGATTTATTCTTAAAATTACTTGTTTATTGCAGCATTGCCGTTCTTTTAAAATAATTAAGAAACGGCTAAGAATATGAAAAAATACTAAGAGATAGGTACTTTTTGTTAACCATTAAATTTAACACTCAAAACAAATTTTAAAAATGCGATTATACAGGGTATTCCTATTTTTCTGAGCTAATTAATTTAAATAACACCCTGTATCTCCGAAACTGGGGCCCTCAGAAGCTTCATATTATCCTTAAATTTGACAGCTCATCCGCTCCTGTGACAAGCCAAGTTTGAAGAAAATATCTCGTATACTTCCAGAGATACTAAGAAATATGTGTATTTTTCTCTAAATTTCTACGTTCTGTATAAAAAAAACTATGGCCCGTAGGAGAAAAAAAAAATATGAAGAAGTGCCCTTATTTTGAGTCCAAGAATAGTTGGTTTCATTTTTGACCATCAGTTCAGTTACACCATATTATGTACGAGTAAGTATACCTAATATTATTAAGACTCGGTCTTATTTTTACGCTGTTCCAAATGACTTCATTTATACCATACCCTATTATAACAAAGGCCACTTTAATTTAAACCACACAAGTGATCAAAACTATTTTTTACACAAACAATGCTAACGGACTCTTTCAATAACAAAATGAAATTCTCTGTGTCGACCAAGTTCATTTCACAACTTCTGCACTTGGAATCTCGAAGAATATATTACCCGTAGAGATTTCTGGTGGTAGGTATCCGTGTAAATTTGTGGGTTTTCTGTGTTGTACGAAAGCCTTAAAACTTACCTAACTAATACTGTTGTTAGGCGTGCTAACTTAAAATGAAGGTAACGATGTTTCGCTCGCAAAAGTTTCTGTGCTTGATAAATCGCTGTTCCAAACTTCTGAGTTAGCCTATAATGCTTTTAATAATCGAGTATAATGATGGGCACGAGAATATCTACCATTAAGTCTCGCGGTATTCTGAAGTTAGTTTAAGGCGAGTTACGGTATTTTACAATTGATCATTCGTGTTGAGGTTATGTCAGACAACGAAATGTTTTTCAACTTCGTCATATCGCAGCTTGCGCACACATAAACCTGTCAAATTCGACGCGCGCGCTTACAAACCTCCACTTAATCATTTCATAATTCCGCAAAATCGACGTCTGACGCAATGCGGCTCATTTTTCTCATCCCGGCAATCAGTTTCGGCGTTTTTTCGACATTTCCGCGCGCGTTGCATTTGTCCCGATTTCGTATTCCGCAGAAACGGACCTAGTTTGTGCCCAAACCGGGCAGATTTATTGCACGGCGGACCGGTGACCTTAAATTTCAATTTTGAGGGCCCCGCCGCACACCGAGCGCACGTGCTTCAAATATCCGTTCGGGCAATGCGAAATAAAAGTTGTGGAATCGGGAATATCAGTGATTTGGGGGCATTTTTGGACGAGAGAAACAAGAGGAATGTTAGCAATGGAAATTAGAATAGATCGGATAGATAATATTAAGGATATTAAGGATAGATAATATTACCTAATATTATCTATCCTTGTTAAGGATAGAGACGTGAATCATTATTACTGTCGAAAAATGGAGGGGAAAAAAAGGAAGGGTGGTAAACCTAAAGGTATGGACTACTGGAAAAAATGGTGTAGTCAAGGTCAAGGGGTTTCTAATAAAGAAACAAATTTGGATTTAGCTATCAAAGCTTCAGCTACCTTGCATGCTGATAAGAAGACTGCCTACCCCGAAATCTAGTTTGGAATGCCTAGATATGTGCGATAAAAACCTTTATCCTAATATTTACACATTACTACAAATCTTGGCTACCATTCCTGTATCCACTGCTACCCCAGAGAGGTCTTTCTCGAGCCTAAGGAGACTGAAAAACTATTTATGAAACACTACAAGTGAAAATAGACTTAATGGTTTGGCTCTAATGAACATTCACTATGGAACAGAAATTCATGCAGATGAAGTAGTGGATATATTTAAAAGAAAAAGCCGAAGATTTCTTCTTTAATGGTTTTAGATTTAGCGCAGAACGAAATTAATTTATCCATTTCATTTAAAGTTAAGAACTTTATAAATATATGTCTTAGTTTTTCGGATGGATATATAGATATTAAATTTCATATAAGTATATTTTTGTTGTTTTATTTACTTCTCAAACTAACCCCCCCCCCCCAAAAACTAAATCCTGGCTACGCCCGTGGTCGGAATACAATTTTCTTGCTGATACAATAGCACTGTAGTAGCTTTTAAATAATAGGTAACGTAAACGTACCAGTGCCTGACACATTGCCTAAACCCGACACATATTTTATTGAAAAATAAACTAACGAGCAGATATACAGCATGGATAGAAATTGTGGAATATTGCTTATATTTCTTAAATTATTCCTCATATCAAAAACATGTTTTAATAAAAGTGTTAGGGGAAATTATTTCCTTTTTAGTATAGTAATAATATATAATAATATCTAATAATAATTTCCTCTAACACTTTTATTAAAACATGTTTTTGATATGAGGAATATTTTAAGAAATATAAGCAATATTCCACAATTTGTATCCACACTGTATATATCCATTCTATTGAAATATTTATGTTGGTAGAAGTCACAGTCATGTTATGAGTTATGTTATGTATGTTCCTAATAAGTTAGTTATCTTGGTTCCTATATTTTTACTGACTTGTCAATTTATAGAGGTTATATTCATTGTGGTTTCTTAGCGAAATTGTTTAGTTCAGCGTTTAAAAAAAATAGTGTATAATTATTGCTTTGTTCGCGTTCAATTTTAAGAACCATCCCAAAACGGTTCTGGTACTGTCATTGGTCCCAGTCCCAGGGATTTTAATTTACTAATGACAGTACGAGAATCGTTTTGGGACAGTTCTTAAAATTGAACGCGAACAGAACTTATGTAATATTTGGTATACGTTATAACGGCATGGGTTAGCATAAAACCTTGCACAGCCAGTGTGGGAGAAGTGTGTAATTAGTATCTACAATTACCTACTTATTTTTAGAAAAAAAAAATTAATCACCTTGTATCTTAATAAAAGGTATTGAATTTTTTATGTGGATTTTAATTGCAGACAAAAATGTCTTCTGGGTATTTGTTCACATGTGTTATAGTTTAATGGCAAATTTCATTTTTTTGTATTATTTCGGGGTATTTCTGAAAAATTATCTAAAAAATTGCTCCATAAGTAACACTCAAAGTAGAAATAATGTGTTTGTTACTTCAAATAAAGTAACTTTTTCCAATAAACTTACCTATTTAAGGCTATACTTTTGAAGTTACAGGGTCTAAAACATTTAAGGAAGATACATTAATGTTATGCTCTGTATCTTGAAAAGTAAAACCTTGAATCGTTGACTGACGTATTTATAAAGACTTCTCACGGCTTTAGTTTTATGTCCTGGAAAACAGATGGCTCTGATGGCTAACAATGTACTCTGCATTGTATTTTATCTCCGGAAAGCGCATGGTGAAAGAAAAATGTGTCAGACGTGACAGCCGTGAGCAGTCTTTAATAAAATATCAGTCAACGCTTGAATGGGTTAGTTTATTGGAAAAAGTTACGTTATTTAAAGTAAGAAACACGTTTTTTCATTTTGAGTCTTACTTATAATGCACATTGTTTAGTTAATTTTTCCGAAATACTCTAAAATAATACAAAAAAAAATGAAATTTGCCATTAAACTATAACACGTGCGAACAAATACCAAGAGGACATTTTTGTCTGCAGGTTTTATGCTAACCCATGCCGTATACCAAATATGACTTAAATATTCTAACTAGTTTGGTAAATATTCGATAAAGTCAACATATTTTTTCCAACATTAACACCCTGTAACTTTTCTATGAAGCCTTAAAAAGATATGGTTTATCCGAAAAAGTGCGGTTCTTTTTTGAAGATCTGTCACCTGTTAAAATCCTGATACAAAAAACTGATTTACCCCATATATAGATGTTGGACTAATTATTAGAGGTCATTCTGTGTATCTTATTCGTAACTGCCCAAAATGAGCCAATAATGACAGTAACGACTTTTTTATTATACTTCTTTGAAAACTCCTATGAAAGATGGGGTTTTTCGGGCTAGCGCACGGAAACAGCAAACAGCGCATGGAAAAACTTTCCGTGCGCTGAATAAAAATACCGAATATATGGCTTTAAAATAGAAATATACAGCAAAGTAAACTAAATTTAAGAAACTCTATATGCTCTCTGATATTTAACATATACCTATTTTGTATTTTAATTTGTAAGTGTTTCAATATTTAGATACATTTCTGTAATATTTTTGACGTTTTATTCACCTTATCTGACAATAACTAATTTACAACAAAGCACCTTTGAAATAATTTGAGAGTAACCATGGAAATGCATCCTACATACCAAACACTATATTGTCTGCATTGTTTATTTTTTGTCAATTAAATTTATTATAATATGCCGATCAAATGTTTTAAGTTTCCGTTTTCAAATAAGTATAATAAAAAAATATCGTTCATTACACGTCCAGAAATAGATTTTTCCGTGCTTGCATGACTTTGTCACGCGCGCACGGAAAAATCTTTATTTCCAGACTCGTAATGAAATATACTATTTTCCTTCCTCAGGAGACCATAGTTTGGACAACTTCTCTATGTTATTGTGACAAGAATCTGCAAGGAAAATGCAATAAATATTATAAAAAGATAATTGATGGTTATTTGTATTTTACATTACGATGTGCTTATTTCGGGACGTACCATATTAAGTATCTATTATTTTTCTGCCATGAATGCATCAAAAATAAAAATCACATAATAGCTACTATAGCGCCATATGGTATAAGCAAGAAAATGTTATGCCGATCTATTCTAACTTCCATTCCCGACATTCCTTTTGTTTCTCCCCGTCCAAAAATGCCCCCAAATCACCCCATATTCCCGATTCCCCCACTTTTATTTCGCATTGCCCAAACGGATATTTGAAGCACGTGCGCTCGGTGTGCGGCGGGGCCCTCAAAATTGAAATTTAAGGTCACCGGTCCGCCGTGCAATAAATCTGCCCGGTTTGGGCACAAACTAGGTCCGTTTCGAACAGCGGAATACGAAATCGGGACAAATGCAACGCGCGGAAATGTCGAAAAAAAAACGCCGAAACTGATTGCCGGGATGAGAAAAAATGAGCCGCATTGCGTCAGACGCCGATTTTCCGGAATTACGAAATGATTAAGTGGGGGTTTGCAAGCGCGCTCGTCGAATTTGACAGGTTTACGCGTGCGCAAGCTGCGATATGACGAAGTTGTAAACATATCGTTGTTTGACATAACCTCAACACGAATGATCAATAATGTGTTAGTCTGGTCATATAGAAAACTGCACGCAAACTTATAATAAAAGTTTAGTAGACTCCTCTGGAATATTTCATTTTTGCCAGTTATTGTTAGTTTTTAAATAAAAAATAATCCAATATTTTAAGGTATTGCTCCTTTCGCTCGCAAAAATGGCATACAAATACAAACGATGTGTTGAAAGTCCGCTTTAGCTAAGTACACACAATATTCCTAGTTTTTATTTGTGAATTGTCAATTTTTTACAAATCTAACCTAACTACCTCTGTAGACATTTACGATTAAATATGCTAAATTTTTAAATTAAACATATGGTTTGTATAAATTTTATGTAATTAATATTTATTTGTAATAATTATTAATTTATTTAAATAAGTAACACGACCAAACAAATAATTTTTCTTTGATTAAGTAAAAAAAGTTTGGCCGAAATAAAATTTAACTGAATTAACTCAATATTTTCAAACAAATCCGTTTGGTAAATGCAAATGATCTCTTTTCTTTTTATTTTCTATAGTAGTTTCATATTTAAAGTGATCTTGTTCAATTCAAACATCATTTTCTGAACTACCTGTAGACATTTAAGATTAAATATGTTAAATTTTTAAATTAAACATATATGGTTTGTTTCAAATTTATGTAATTAATATTTTTTTGATATAACAAATTATTAGGTTGAATATTTAAATAACAGGAGTTCTTGGACCAAACAAATCATTTTTTTTATTAAGTAAAAAAAGTTTGGCCGAAATAAAATTTAATTGAATTAACTCAATATTTTCAAACAAATCCGTTTGGTAAATCCAAATAATCTCTTTTCTCTGTGTACTTGCTATACTTCAAACTTCAAACAGTTCAAACTGAAATAATTTTTATTTTGAGATTTTAGTTTTAACGTTACAAAGCCTTTTATTATAATCTATATTTATTAAAAAAATGACCTTTTTTTTATTTATCTGTTTACCAAAATAATAAACCTATGTAATATTTATAATGTAGGTACAAAATAAAAGAAAAGCCTATTATTGGTATAAAATGTTATTGATATATTTAGATATCAGATACTTCCCAGATTCCTCTGCTGAATATGTTATATCGTGATTCGTGTTCTGTTTTTAATGAATATATAGTGAATGCGAAATAATTACCTACCTTTTAAGGTAAGTACTTATTTAAATATCAAGCTATATTTATATCAATGTATTTCTTTCCTACCCAGCTTGAAGAAGACACAATAAATTGGGGAAAATTCTTACAAGGTCCACGTATCCTCCTTCAATTAAAATCTGTCGTTCTGCCCCATATTTTTTCACCAAAACTAGCATCCCAAATTCGGAAAAAAAGGAAAAGAAGCATTTTAAAAATTAATAATGTATCGAGGAAGAACATAATGATGAGGAAAAATAATACATAAATAGATTGATCAAAATATCCATGATATCTACTTATCATGGCAAATGTCTATATTTAGATAACTTGTAAGCAAGAATATTTACTAGCTTACTAGCTAATCTAATCTTAAAAATATATCAATTTACCCACCCTTGTATTTTCACTGTTCTATTTTCTGGTGAAAATAGCTCTAAATTGTTTATATATTATCAGTGCAACACATCTATTGTCAACATAATAGGAAAATTGTTGGAATAAGCTTTTTCAAAACTCCGCTCCATACTTTCTGCAACTTATTATTAAACTTCAGTAGGACACTTTCACAAGCACTAAAAGGAAAATAGGTATGTTTTCAAATAAACAAAATATGCCTATACGGAAATACTGTGGGATTTAAGTACTTACATTATTTATTTATAAAAGGTATTAATATGTATTATCTATAGCCTACCCTCCAGGCCTTTGTAACAGGGACACTTGAAGCAAGCAGTTTTATCGTTGACTGACGTATTAATAAGACTTCTCACGGCTATAGTTTCATGTCCTGGAAAGTAGATGGCGCCTATGGCCAACAATGTGTTGCACGGGCGTAGCCAAGGGGGGGGGGGGTTCGGGGGTTCAAACCCCCCCCCCCCGAAATAAGCAAAATATTACCTAATATTATACCGAAAAAATACGAGGAGTGAAGAGTTAAATTATTATTATTATATTTATATTGAATATATGTAGTAATAGTAGCGCCTAGCGCCATCTTTTGACGAGAGGCAGACGCAGTTGCAGCCGAACTATTTTGTATTGTAGGGACACTTTGCGTTGTTTCTCGAGTATTCGCCACGCCCCTCGGTCGAAATGAGCGGAACTTTGTGAAAGTTCGTGGAAGTTTCTGGACGGCTACTGGACTGCTATATAAGCGGCGCCGCGGCGCGTGACCGCGCTTACGGCAGTATTGTTCCATGCGAACTCGAAGCGAATAAAAGTGAAAAGTGGTGAACGAATAGTGAAGAGAATTAAGTGCACCGTGTAAGTCAGTAATTTTAGTGCACTGTTATTCGATGACCTTGTTAAGGATAGATACGTGAATCATTATTACTGTCGAAAAATGGAGGGGAAGAAAAGGAAGGGTGATAAACCTAAAGGTATGGACTACTGGAAAAAGTGGTGTAGTCAAGGTCAAGGGGTTTCTAATAAAGAAACAAATTTGGATTTAGCTATCAAAGCTTCAGCTACCTTGCATGCTGATAAGAAGACTGCCTACCCCTAAATCTAGTTTGGAATGCTTAGATATGTGCGATAAAAACCTTTATCCTAATATTTACACATTACTACAAATCTTGGCTACCATTCCTGTATCCAATGCTACCCCAGAAAGGTCTTTCTCGAGCCTAAGGAGACTGAAAAACTATTTACGAAACACTACAAGTGAAAACAGACTTAATGGTTAATGAACAGAAATTGATGCAGATGAAGTAGTGGATATACTTAAAAGAAAAAGCCGAAGATTTCTTCTTTAATGGTTTTAGATTTAACGCAGAGGAACGAAATTAATTTATCCATTTCATTTAAAGTTAAGAACTTTATAAATATGTCGTAGTTTTTCGGATGAATATATAGATATTAAATTTCATGTAAGTATATTTTTGTTGTTTTATTTACTTCTCAAACTAAACCCCCCCCCCCCAAAAACTAAATCCTGGCTACGCCCGTGATGTGTTGTGCATTGTATTTTGTCTCCGGGAAGCGCATGGTGAGCCAGAGAACTGTCAAACATGACAGCCGTGAGCGGTCTTTATTAATACGTCACTCAACGGTTTCGGTTTTATTCTTAGAATCCAGCCTCATCCAGCAGATAGCAGGTAACCATACTTTAAGCTGTCATGCTGTCATATGCTGTGAGCCAACAAATCACTTACCAATTAAGTACCCTGAAATTGCCGCAAGCGGTTTTGATACAGACCCATGGACACATTATGATGTCGGTAAAGAAGATTACTACTACCTTAAACATCTTAAGGTATTTTCAAATTGTTAAGATTTTGGATATTTATCTTGGACAAGGAGCTTTTAGGGAACTAGATGACTGTAGTTCACCCTTGCAATCATAAAATTATTTTTTTGTAATGTAATCGTGCTATAGCTCATTGTAAAATACCGTAACTCGTAAGTTCCTTCAGAATACCGCGGGACTTAATGTTAGATGTTCCCGTGCCCACCTATTATACTCGATTATTAAAAGCATTATAGGCTCACTCAAAAGTTTCGAACAGCGATTTATCAAGCTCAGAAACTTTTGCGAACGAAACATGGTTACCTTCATTTTAAGTTAGCACGCCTAACAAGAGTATTAGTTAGGTAAGTTTTAAGGCTTTCGTACATCGAATCGAATGGAATAATTTGTTTTTTGGTAGCGTTAATAGTTTTTGAGATATGCACCACATTTATATATTTTTTAAAATGGAAACCATAGTTCATATCTCAAAAACTAATAACGCTACCAAAAAAGTAATTATTCCATTCGATTCTATGCCAAAAAAGTTAAATTTCTTTTTTTTTTTACTAGGTGGCTGTGACTTTAAATCTGACATCCACCTTTCATTCCAAACAACTTTCGTAAGTAACTTTTTACCGTATTTTAAAAAATAAGGGTACTTTACCTTTGAGTTATTTTGACATTTTTGAATCTACCTCGTATCCAAAGAGAGATTTTTAAATTTTGATATGTGCGTTTTGAGTTTCTATTAAGGGAAAGTCGCCGAATTTCGGATACTACTTTAAATTTACCAAGTATTTATTATACAGAAGTGTTTTAGAGACTACTTTCTACAAGTGTAAAAACTATATATTTAAACAAAAGGCATACACATACGTTTTTTCTAACTTCTTTATTAGCTTGTTTGATGTAATTTCCAATGTTTCGGGACCGAAACAAAATTGTAGACATTAGGATAGGTAGGTATCCCCATTTGTTTTCCTCTGACCTCATTCTGAAAATAAACAATTTACTCGCAACCAGCATACCTATTATATGAAGCCAGAATTTTGGGTTTCTGGTATCCGAAATTAGGAACTTCAGACTATCCGAAATTAGGCACCTTTTCACTTTTTAGGTTAGAGTAATGCAGTACTGTTATTTTGGAAATCTGTTTAATTGTGACTAGAATACAGGCTTAATTAATATACAGTGTGACCCATTTGTTTTGGGGTCAGTCTGTAAAAAGTGTATCAATCGTGCGATTTGGCTGATTTTTTTTTAAAATTGTAGAGCTCGATGAACTGCACATTTTGAACAAAAATTGCCTGGTTCGCATAAAATCCAAAGCCTACTATGACCGTTTTTATGAGCAAAATTTTAAGAAACCATATTAGCGTTTTTTTTTGAAAAAATCTGTGTGCGCCAATGGATTGAGCACCCCTCGAAATGGGTATGTACAAAATTTCATCAAAATATTTCAAGTAATAACGATTTTGTAGAAAAATTAAAAATGCAGCCAAGGTACGTCTTTATTTTCAAAAATTCAAAGTTGGCCATGGAAAATAATTGAATTGTAATAATACAACCTTATGCTTATAAACACAAAACATAAAAACAATTAAAATTATAAAATTTTTGTAACTTCTACCAAGCCTCCATTTTCTACAATGCATTTGTCGTTCCTCTTGCGTACATTCAAAATTACATTTCGTAGTTGCTGTGGAGTAATTTCCTCACAACTACAGTTTATCCTAGCTTGCAGTTCTTGTAAATTATGGGGTCTTGACTTATAAACATTTTGCTTAAGTGTACCCCAAAGAAAAAAATCTAAAGGAGTTAAGTCCGGAGATCTCGGTGGCCACTCACAGAAAGGACTATTTCGCCCTATCCAATAGTTTTCAAAATTATTATCTAGCCAGTTTCTGATTAAACGAGCATTATGAATAGGACTGCCATCTAACTGTAACTTTAAATTTAAACGGTATCTTAATGGTAACTCATCTAAAGCATTTCTAAATTCAATTTCTAGAAAATTCAAGAAGCCAGCCGCATTCAAATTCCCTTCAAAGAAAAATGGGCCAATTATTCTGTCGCGTAGTATTCCACACCAAACGTTAATTTTTTGTGAATATTGTCTCCTTGCATTTATTATAAACTCTGGATTTTCAGCTGACCAGTGACGGCAGTTTTGACTTGATACTACACCATTTGTAGTAAACGTGGCTTCGTCGGTGAATAAAATTTCATTTAAAAAGTTGCCATTATGGAGATATTCACCTTGCAGCCAATAGCAAAATTCTAATCTTCTCTCCTCATCTCCTGGTTCCAGGGTGTGCAAAAATTTTGGCTTAAACGGTTTTATTTTGTTTTGTCTCAAACATCTCCTTATACTCTCTCTGGGTATATGAAGGTCTAAACTAGCCGTTCGAACACTATTTCGAGGATTGTCACTAAAGTATTGCAGAATTTGATTGTTATTTTCAACAAGTCCACGGCGTCCATTTTGCCTAGTTTTTAATAAATTTTTAGAAATCGATCCAGTTTCATCAAAAATATTGTTTATACGTTGTACAGTACTTCGACTCACTGATCTACCTGGGTGTCTATTAAATTCGGCCGCAGCTTCTGCTGCCGAGCGCTCGTTGTCGCCCACGAGTCGAACAATTTCTATTTTGTCTCTTATGCTTAAATATTCCATAATTATGATAATTAATTGTATTGAGCACAAACAATTTCTGAACTCAATTTAGACAGTTTGACACTTAATAAAAGTAAACAATTCAATTATTTTCCATGGCCAACTTTGAATTTTTGAAAATAAAGACGTACCTTGGCTGCATTTTTAATTTTTCTACAAAATCGTTATTACTTGAAATATTTTGATGAAATTTTGTACATACCCATTTCGAGGGGTGCTCAATCCATTGGCGCACACAGATTTTTTCAAAAAAAAAAACGCTAATATGGTTTCTTAAAATTTTGCTCATAAAAACGGTCATAGTAGGCTTTGGATTTTATGCGAACCAGGCAATTTTTGTTCAAAATGTGCAGTTCATCGAGCTCTACAATTTAAAAAAAAATCAGCCAAATCGCACGATTGATACACTTTTTACAGACTGACCCCAAAACAAATGGGTCACACTGTATTAACTCACCTTAGGACGCAAACACAAAATTCTGGAACGATTATTTCAAAGATAGACACAGCTCAAAAGGCGACTGAACATAAAACTCCGCCATGCAATTTAGACGTTTGGAGCTGCCATCTAATGGAGAGAGATTGTACCACCACAATATTGCATAGTGGGCTTAATTTGACTTTTTGCATTGTATAGGGTGAGTTTTAAAACAACCGATGGCTTCTTAGATAAGCCACTATCCGAAATTCGGCGACTTTCCTCTAATCTTCTATTATCCGTCTGCGTGCAGTTTTCTATATGAACAGACTAGCCCATTCGATGCATTCTTCAACCTGTAGTGTATTTACGATGGGAATTTCGATGAAAGTCAATCCGGCGGCCTCGGGACTTCAGCAAGTGAGAGGCCATATTTTCTTCGTTTGTCGAGGGGGCTGCCCCTCGGGGCACCCCCCCCCCTACCCTCTAATTAACTCGGAAGAAAATTTAATTGAATGCGGCTCCAGGGAGTTTGACGGCGAGATCCTGGAGATTAGTCGGGTCGGATTGTTTATTAAATTTCGGTAAAATATAGGCCTCTGGCGAGGCCGCGAGCTGCGGACATAAATTTGCGGGCAATTAAGGCCGGGCGACAACGCCGCGGAACCGCCTCGTCAAACGTCAAACGCGCGGGAGAAGTTTCTAACTTTTACAAACTGTAGCTGTAGCTGTAGATTGGCCTTACCGTTTGTTTTACTACGGTCCCTGTACATGATGGGCCCAATTGGACACTTTTATCGGTGTCTGAGGCTAATTTTTGTATGATAAACTTAATGGCGAAAACCGCAAATCGATATCTGTCACCGTTCTTCAGTTGCGGGTCGTTCTTCGAAAATGTGCGTTTTCGAAAAGTGGCCGTAACTTTTTTTGGGTTGAAAATTTAAATGGAACATCCTGTATATTCTTGCATTTTTTCAATAGACCAAAAAATTATCAATCCAAAAATATATAACACTTAATGATTTACTTAAGTAGTTATCAATTACTAATAGCTTTTATGATTTCGTGTATATATATAAACTTAAATACTGACCTATGTTACCTGGGTGTTTTTTAAAGTTCTTTTTCGGCCATTCCTTCTTTAACTGCAGGCATTTAGCCATTCAATAATATTAGCTTTTCTCCAAGAACTCGTCCACTGATCTAGAATGATAACATTTGCTGAAAATACTTTTTTATTATACTTCTTTGAAAACACCTTATTTTCATCTGTTTTATCAATAATGAAAGATGGGGTTTTTCGGGCTAGCGCACGGAAACAGCGCATGGAAAAACTTTCCGTGCGCTGAATAAAGATAACGAATATATGGCTTTAAAATAGAAATAATATACAGCAAAGTAAACTAAATTTAAGAAACTCTATATGCTCTCTGATATTTAACATGTACCTATTTTGTATTTTAATTCGTATATAAGTGTTTCAGTATTTAGATACATTTCTGTAATATTTTTGACGTTTTATTCACCTTATCTGACAATAACTAATTTACAACAAAGCACCTTTGAAATAATTTGAGAGTAACCATGGAAACGCATCATACATACCAAACACTATATTGTCTGCATTGTTTATTTTTTGTCAATTAAATTTATTATAATAAGCCGATAAAGTGTTTTAAGTTTCAGTTTTCAAAGAAGTATAATAAAAAAATATCGTTCATTACACTTGTAGTTTATGTTCATATGGAATACATCAGTTCAATTTGTTTCCGTATTTTTTTGTGATTTGTGACAAAACTCGGTGTTTTATTCATTCATCTTAACAAAAGAGTGGCCCCACGTCTAGTTTTGCGGGAGGGCCCCACAATATCTCTGCACGCTACTGCATGTATAACGAAAAGCGTTAGGACCACCCTGGTATATCTGAAATCGCAAGACAATTTTCTACAATTCTCGTATATTATTTACAACTTTTTTCCAAATTCAAAAACAAAAAAGTCAAGGGTAGAATGTTATGTGCATAACCCTGTATAAATACCAAAAACCCCACTATTCCAAAGTGTTAACGCCGGCGTCTTAACCGAGATCGATAACCGCGTATTTTTAAATGAAACGTCCGCTATCGCACCTCCACCAACGGTACTAAATTTAAGAAACTCTATATGCTCTCTGATATTTAACATGTACCTATTTTGTATTTTAATTCGTATATAAGTGTTTCAGTATTTAGATACATTTCTGTAATATTTTTGACGTTTTATTCACCTTATCTGACAATAACTAATTTACAACAAAGCACCTTTGAAATAATTTGAGAGTAACCATGGAAACGCATCATACATACCAAACACTATATTGTCTGCATTGTTTATTTTTTGTCAATTAAATTTATTATAATAAGCCGATAAAGTGTTTTAAGTTTCAGTTTTCAAAGAAGTATAATAAAAAAATATCGTTCATTACACTTGTAGTTTATGTTCATATGGAATACATCAGTTCAATTTGTTTCCGTATTTTTTTGTGATTTGTGACAAAACTCGGTGTTTTATTCATTCATCTTAACAAAAGAGTGGCCCCACGTCTAGTTTTGCGGGAGGGCCCCACAATATCTCTGCACGCTACTGCATGTATAACGAAAAGCGTTAGGACCACCCTGGTATATCTGAAATCGCAAGATAATTTTCTACAATTCTCGTATATTATTTACAACTTTTTTCCAAATTCAAAAACAAAAAAGTCAAGGGTAGAATGTTATGTGCATAACCCTGTATAAATACCAAAAACCCCACTATTCCAAAGTGTTAACGCCGGCGTCTTAACCGAGATCGATAACCGCGTATTTTTAAATGAAACGTCCGCTATCGCACCTCCACCAACGGTACTAAATTTAAGAAACTCTATATGCTCTCTGATATTTAACATGTACCTATTTTGTATTTTAATTCGTAAGTGTTTCAATATTTAGATACATTTCTGTAATATTTTTGACGTTTTATTCACCTTATCTGACAATAACTAATTTACAACAAAGCACCTTTGAAATAATTTGAGAGTAACCATGGAAACGCATCATACATACCAAACACTATATTGTCTGCATTGTTTATTTTTTGTCAATTAAATTTATTATAATAAGCCGATAAAGTGTTTTAAGTTTCAGTTTTCAAAGAAGTATAATAAAAAAATATCGTTCATTACACTTGTAGTTTATGTTCATATGGAATACATCAGTTCAATTTGTTTCCGTATTTTTTTGTGATTTGTGACAAAACTCGGTGTTTTATTCATTCATCTTAACAAAAGAGTGGCCCCACGTCTAGTTTTGCGGGAGGGCCCCACAATATCTCTGCACGCTACTGCCTGTATAACGAAAAGCGTTAGGACCACCCTGGTATATCTGAAATCGCAAGACAATTTTCTACAATTCTCGTATATTATTTACAACTTTTTTCCAAATTCAAAAACAAAAAAGTCAAGGGGTGGAATGTTATGTGCATAACCCTGTATAAATACCAACAACCCCACTATTCCAAAGTGTTAACGCCGGCGTCTTAACCGAGATCGATAACCGCGTATTTTTAAATGAAACGTCCGCTATCGCACCTCCACCAACGGTACTAAATTTAAGAAACTCTATATGCTCTCTGATATTTAACATGTACCTATTTTGTATTTTAATTCGTAAGTGTTTCAATATTTAGATACATTTCTGTAATATTTTTGACGTTTTATTCACCTTATCTGACAATAACTAATTTACAACAAAGCACCTTTGAAATAATTTGAGAGTAACCATGGAAACGCATCATACATACCAAACACTATATTGTCTGCATTGTTTATTTTTTGTCAATTAAATTTATTATAATAAGCCGATAAAGTGTTTTAAGTTTCAGTTTTCAAAGAAGTATAATAAAAAAATATCGTTCATTACACTTGTAGTTTATGTTCATATGGAATACATCAGTTCAATTTGTTTCCGTATTTTTTTGTGATTTGTGACAAAACTCGGTGTTTTATTCATTCATCTTAACAAAAGAGTGGCCCCACGTCTAGTTTTGCGGGAGGGCCCCACAATATCTCTGCACGCTACTGCCTGTATAACGAAAAGCGTTAGGACCACCCTGGTATATCTGAAATCGCAAGACAATTTTCTACAATTCTCGTATATTATTTACAACTTTTTTCCAAATTCAAAAACAAAAAAGTCAAGGGGTGGAATGTTATGTGCATAACCCTGTATAAATACCAACAACCCCACTATTCCAAAGTGTTAACGCCGGCGTCTTAACCGAGATCGATAACCGCGTATTTTTAAATGAAACGTCCGCTATCGCACCTCCACCAACGGTACTAAATTTAAGAAACTCTATATGCTCTCTGATATTTAACATGTACCTATTTTGTATTTTAATTCGTAAGTGTTTCAATATTTAGATACATTTCTGTAATATTTTTGACGTTTTATTCACCTTATCTGACAATAACTAATTTACAACAAAGCACCTTTGAAATAATTTGAGAGTAACCATGGAAACGCATCATACATACCAAACACTATATTGTCTGCATTGTTTATTTTTTGTCAATTAAATTTATTATAATAAGCCGATAAAGTGTTTTAAGTTTCAGTTTTCAAAGAAGTATAATAAAAAAATATCGTTCATTACACTTGTAGTTTATGTTCATATGGAATACATCAGTTCAATTTGTTTCCGTATTTTTTTGTGATTTGTGACAAAACTCGGTGTTTTATTCATTCATCTTAACAAAAGAGTGGCCCCACGTCTAGTTTTGCGGGAGGGCCCCACAATATCTCTGCACGCTACTGCCTGTATAACGAAAAGCGTTAGGACCACCCTGGTATATCTGAAATCGCAAGACAATTTTCTACAATTCTCGTATATTATTTACAACTTTTTTCCAAATTCAAAAACAAAAAAGTCAAGGGGTGGAATGTTATGTGCATAACCCTGTATAAATACCAACAACCCCACTATTCCAAAGTGTTAACGCCGGCGTCTTAACCGAGATCGATAACCGCGTATTTTTAAATGAAACGTCCGCTATCGCACCTCCACCAACGGTACTAAATTTAAGAAACTCTATATGCTCTCTGATATTTAACATGTACCTATTTTGTATTTTAATTCGTAAGTGTTTCAATATTTAGATACATTTCTGTAATATTTTTGACGTTTTATTCACCTTATCTGACAATAACTAATTTACAACAAAGCACCTTTGAAATAATTTGAGAGTAACCATGGAAACGCATCATACATACCAAACACTATATTGTCTGCATTGTTTATTTTTTGTCAATTAAATTTATTATAATAAGCCGATAAAGTGTTTTAAGTTTCAGTTTTCAAAGAAGTATAATAAAAAAATATCGTTCATTACACTTGTAGTTTATGTTCATATGGAATACATCAGTTCAATTTGTTTCCGTATTTTTTTGTGATTTGTGACAAAACTCGGTGTTTTATTCATTCATCTTAACAAAAGAGTGGCCCCACGTCTAGTTTTGCGGGAGGGCCCCACAATATCTCTGCACGCTACTGCCTGTATAACGAAAAGCGTTAGGACCACCCTGGTATATCTGAAATCGCAAGACAATTTTCTACAATTCTCGTATATTATTTACAACTTTTTTCCAAATTCAAAAACAAAAAAGTCAAGGGGTAGAATGTTATGTGCATAACCCTGTATAAATACCAACAACCCCACTATTCCAAAGTGTTAACGCCGGCGTCTTAACCGAGATCGATAACCGCGTATTTTTAAATGAAACGTCCGCTATCGCACCTCCACCAACGGTACTAAATTTAAGAAACTCTATATGCTCCCTGATATTTAACATATACCTATTTTGTATTTTAATTCGTAAGTGTTTCAATATTTAGATACATTTCTGTAATATTTTTGACGTTTTATTCACCTTATCTGACAATAACTAATTTACAACAAAGCACCTTTGAAATAATTTGAGAGTAACCATGGAAACGCATCATACATACCAAACACTATATTGTCTGCATTGTTTATTTTTTGTCAATTAAATTTATTATAATATGCCGATAAAATGTTTTAAGTTTCCGTTTTCAAAGAAGTATAATAAAAATATCGTTCATTACACGTCCAGAAATAGATTTTTCCGTGCTTGCATGACTTCCCGTGTTCGGCAGCGCCTCACACGGAAATTTGTCACGCGCGCACGGAAAAATCTTTAATTCCAGACTCGCAATGAAATATACTATTCAAATACATCGACCGTCATTTCCTCGTGGTAATCAGTTTGCATGGAAAAAATAAAATTACCTTTTGTTCCGTATTTAAATAAGTTATCGATACTCACGACTACATAAAAACATAGTAGGAGAGGAGGGTGTCATTTTTCTCACTTTCGCCTGTCCCTGTTTACGAGCGCCGTAGTGAATCCTTTTTCCTATATTCGGAGACATTTAAATAAAAAAAAATGATTGTGCCTTTCAAGAGATATTTATAATGGACTTTAAAATCCGACGTTGAAAGAACGTATCGTAAGAGAACATCAATTCTCCCAGTATTACTTCCAGAATTCAACGTAGATTTTTTATTGATGGAGTTTAAATACGAGTAAACAGTGTACCTATAATTCGCTTCAATTTGCTCGGATTTATATTTTCGTTTAATCGAATAAATTTAGCCGATAAAAGTTGCGAAGTGTTTGTGATAAATTTATTTAATGATTGCCTATTTTTTGGCTTTTCCAGGCAATCATGAATATTTATACAAAAAATATCGATTTGAAGAAGGGAAATGAAGTATTTTTTTTATATAAATATGATAATATTTCGGACGTTATACGACATTTATAAGTTCTGGACTGTAATAAAATAGCCACTATACGGGGCAATTCAGTTTTATTGTGGAACACTTCTACAGGTGACAAAATAAAACATAAACTATGACTTATTTTGTGGCCTCATTTTTGAGAAACATTTCTCAAAATTTTAAAGTTTTGTTTTTCCAATCGTTAAAGATATTAGAAATTTGGTACACGGCACACGCATTGAATAACTGTGACAAAATGTGAACCACCCTCTAGAGCGATATAGAATAATTATTATTTTACCAATAAAACTTCTTTTTTGCAGCAAGTCTGTTTCGCTTGTGATTGCTAGTGCATTTTGTTTTGATGGGGTTTATATAAACAGTATATTTCGTTAACATTTGCTGGCGGATTTGCATTTTCATTATTTAATCGAATAAATCAAGCCAGTAAGTGTTTTTTTTTATTTATTCAATTGATTTTTCATAATTTACAAATATACATGCCGCTGTTCATGTTTGTCCAAAGATATCGATTTAAAGATGGCAGAAGAACAAGATATATTCGATACAAACATAATCTGTTGAGCCATAACCTACGTTTCCATGTGGAAATTTGCATTTTTTTACAGATTTTCAAGGAATTATCTGAGGGTATGGCAACGCTGTAGTAGGAAGACGTCGCTTCAATATTGAAGGGACCTTGCGACCAGTAGCTCTCAAACTGTTATATTCCGACCCTATCCTGAGCGGCCTTGGCTTGATTCTGTTTACACGTAAGGGCTCTAAGTTTGCAATATCAATTTAAACATCTTTTAGCCAGTGCAGAGGCTAGGTACTTTACTCTAATTTTAGAGAATCCGAAGTATGCAGTGTAATAATTCATATAGTTTGCACCAAATGGGAAAAATTTGTATTATTAGATTTTTAGACAAAGAAAGAGAGAAGACACCGCGCTTGCCTACCGTGCCGCGTGTAGATTTTGTTACGTCGTTTTAAACGGCGGCCATTTTATATGTGGCAGACAAAGCGAGTACGTTGTGAGTTAATTTCGTGAATTTGTGAATTAAAAGTAGATAACAATGATTAAGGGAAAAATATACTGTTACGATGGTAAATTGTTCAGCGTTTGGTTGCAAAAGCCGAAGTGAGAAGAAAGAGCCCGATTTCCTTTCACAGGTAAATATTTAACAAGCTACCATAAAACTTTATTTTTTCTCAATATACCTTCTTCATATTCCTTCTACCTTTTAGTATGATAAAGTGCATTGTTTTGTTTGTAAATAAGACCAATATAATTATTTTCTACCATCGTTTTTATTGAAAATTTCTTAATTGATTATGGTTTCCATGGGCGTGCATTATATATTTTATTTTGATTGATTCGAAATCGCCGCAAATAAATATATTTCAGCACTTGACACTAGCTTTACATTTGGGAAATCATCTGTAAATAAATACCAACATTTCAAATTACATGTAAGTCAAAATTAAATACCATTTCATTTTTAACATTTTTGTGATATTGGCTAAGACCGCGTTTCATGCTACGCCACTGGCCTGTCGTGCGACGTGGCAGTCGGTAACACGGCCGCGGGCGCTGTTAGGCGTCCTCCCTCTTTCCTTGTCTAAGGATTTTTTAAAGACAGTCGTGATTTCGTGATGTCACAGCTCATGCCTGTCAAATATGATATTTAAAATTAAAAATTGAAAAATATGGAAAATTTTAGAAATTTTAGAAAGATATCAGGATATTCGTTTTTCTTATTTGATATTCCTGGAATTGAAATTGAAACCATAAAATTCAATACGAAACTGTAACTTCTATCATTTTGTTTCACTGGATTTAAAAGTGTGGGTGGTTCTTATGTAAAAATATTACAATACTTTCTTAGGGAATGAACTTGGCTTAAAATTAAAGAGTCTGCACCAGTATTGCGTTCTTAACAACAACTATTTAAAAAAATCTTATTTTTCTCCTTAAATTTGCGTTGAGATAAACCAGTAAATAAGTATCTTAGGTCATTTGACCAAAAAAATATCGAGTACCTACTACACAGACGAAAAGAATATAGGTATAAGGGACAAATACAAAAATGCGCATATTTTGTAATTATTTCGTATTTCGTGTTTTTAACATTAAAAAAACATTGCAGTTTTTTTAAAACTCAAACGAAAAACGTTCTTAATTTAATAGGTAGGTATTTGTCATTTACTGCTGGGCAAGTGTGGTTTGATGTATGTATTCGAAGAGAAATAATTAAGAAAAAATAACATTCTGTTATTAATTAATAATACAACACGAACACATATTCTTAATATATTTTTTTCCCAAGGCAAACCTGATTTTTCCCAATTTTTATTTTTTTGAAGTATATTTATTAAATGACGTCAAATTTGACAGGCATGGGCTGTGACGTGACGACCCTCTTTAGCGCAATAATAGTGTACCCAAAACATACAACAATAAAAATTCTGTTTATGAACAACAATTTTCTTGTTAGGTATATTAATATTGATAACATTACAATATCACCACAGGCGAAGCTCAAATCCAAGAGCAATCCATCTCCCCCCCTTGAGCTGTTATTCAATTAAATTAATTGTAGCTTACCGCAAAATGTATTAGGGTCACTGTTTTGGGAACGGATTTCGTATACAATTTTAATGTTTTATCCAGAGATGTGTATATTAATTTAGAATTTTCTTCAACGGAGTTTTTTCTTTATTTTTTTTTTAATTTTAACACAAAAAACCTCCATTATTTTGCACACTTTTTTCCTTATTTTTTAAAATCTCCCTTAATTTGTTTCCTAAAATTAAACCATCAAATGTAAAACTTTAGGTATGTGTTAAATTTTTTAATAACATTCCTATTGAGATTCTGGTGTACCTCTCTTTTAATAATAATTGTAAACAACTGTTCTTAGTAACATGTTTCGAATCTTTGAAAATTAGTGCAGTTTGATTAATATGTACCTACCTACATATTTTTTACGAATGAAATATGAAACGAGGTTGAAAAACATGTTTCCTAAGGTATCTCCGATAACGTCATCATCTAGGGTGTGACGTCAGAAGAATTCGAATTTTCTGGGGCGTTAACATGAAAAACGACCCAAACTGTGCGCGAAGTTTTTTCGGCTCCTTATTCCAGAATAAAAGCGTTTCTTGCGCATCTGACGACGCCGTACGAAGCAAATGGTTACCATGAATAATATTTCCGACGTCTTGCTTTTTGTTAAATGTACTGAAAGCCAAGGGGGGTCGAATTTATTACCCTGGCCTTGTTCTTAGTTCTCCCTGCTACTCCTGCATCGAGGGCCCTTTTTGCTTCGCGGACAACAACAGTTGGGAGAATTATGTGTTATTCACAGTCAGCTTCGGAATAAGTTTGTATATATAAAGGTTTCATTTTAGATTTGTGACACAAAAATATGATATAAGCACGATACACGGATAACGGTATGCCAGCTAGGAGAACGAAAATTAAACTCTTCTGCGCATTTATACGTCACGTAGACAAAAGCGCGGCCAACTTATACAAAATAGTCCTGAAATTAGTCTCACTGACATACGTCAGTTATCAATTTCACGTCAAGTTAAATCCAAAAGAGAATGCAGGCACCTTGAGACACCTTGGTGAATATGTGGTTGCCTAGCTCATATAAGCGAATCAAATTTCAGTTTAAAAATAAAAGGAAGCCATGATTTTGTCTAATAAACGTCACCGTTGACCTCACATCACAAATGACAAATGTCATTAAGAAAAGAAACCTTCAGTTTCCTGTGCTACTGCGTACCTACCTCAATATTATGTTTTCCTCAATCATCTTCCAACTGTCTGTATACGGATTGTATTCAATTATTTTTCCCGGTTATGGTTTCCCTTATTATATCCAGGATATCTTATATCCTTCTGTTATCCTTTGTTTTCGACGTTCTTTATTATTTCGGATATTACGATTGAACGGGGAGTTATTTCGCAATTGTATACCCCCAAGAAATCTGCAAATTCATCCTCGAATTCCTCGTTCGAAAAACCCCGGGATATCCGTATTTCCAGTCCTATCGGGAGATGCTGGGCTTTTGGCCAAATGAGACTGTAATGGTTACCTGAAAAAAGCTATCCGAAGGAAATTTCGATTTGCGGGGCGGAATTTTTACGCAATTAACTTTCTTTTCGTGTGTTTTAGTAACATAGGATTGGTGGTCCCGTACTCTCATACCTTTACTACTAACGTGAAGTGTTACGGCACGTTGCCAAAGGCTGTATGGGATAAGAAAACTACACGGTACTTAAAAAAAATTGTCGACCGCGATTTACCCGAAAAAAAAATTAAAATACGAAAGTTTAATGCCTGTAGTTGATCCCTCTCTATAAAATATTCCTGCCGGTATCGACCCACCGACGAAACCTTTCCCGTGGCAAATTTTTTACGGCTCAAATCGCCATTAATAGTAGAACAAGTCCGTTCAAAACGTCGTAAAAGTTTATAAGCGTCTAAAATGTTGCCTCGAAACTAATAAAAGGGCGGTATAACTGCGCTTTAAATATGTGAACAGCGGATTACAAATTTTACGGCACCTTTTAGGCGTTTTACGTGTCCCCTATGCTCAAAAATAAACTTATACGGGCCACAAAATGTATTCCGACATACAAAAATCGACTCTCGAAAAATGCAATTTCGCCGGAAAACCTTTAGGCACATGTCTGTGTATAAAACTGTAATAGCTTCATTGTAATGCCACGTAACACAACCTAGATTGGCCGATTCTTTGTCCTCGGCTAGTCGCGATACCATCAGAGTGGTTCAAGCATAGTAATTATTAAGTAATTTTTTTATTTCACCCTAACTATAAGTATAAAATAATGGTTGACACGACTTTGATATGAAGTACGTATTGACGTTTGTTTTGATGTTTACGCGACGTTTTCACGCACGTTTTTGACATTTATGTGACGTATGACGTATCTACACACCTTGTGACGTTTGAGTGACGTTTCGACGTACTTTTTGACGCTTGCGTCACTTTTAACGTACGTATGATGTTTACGTGACGTTTTGATGCACGTTTTTAGTATTTACGTGACGTATTTACACACATTTTGACGTTTGCGTTACGTTTAGACGCATGTTTTGACGTTTACGTGACTTTTTAAGGTACATTTTGAGGCACGTTTTGATGTTTACGCGACGTTCTGACGCACGTTTTGACGTTTACGTGACATTTTAACGTACGTCTTGCCGCACGTTTTGATATTTACGCGACGTTATGACATACGTTTTGACGTTTAAGTGACTTTTAAAGTACGTTTGGCGTTTACGTGACGTTTCGACGCACGTTTTGACATTTACGTGACGTTTTAACGTACGTCTTGCCGCACGTTTTGATGTTTACGCGGCGTTTTGATATACGTTTCGACGTTTAAGTTACTTTTAACGTACGTTTGGCGTTTACGTGACGTTTTGACGAACATTTTTGACATTTACGTTACGTATTTACACACATTTTGAGGTTTGCGTGAAGTTTCGACGCACGTTTTGATATTTACGTGACGTTTTAACGTACGTTTTGTCGCAAGTTTTGATTTTTACGCGACGTTTTGATGCACGTTTTGACGTTTACGTGACGGTCCATTTCTAATAATCGGGATGTGTCTATTTAGCATCTTTTATAATAAAGATTTTAAAAAGTTCAGGTCCACGAATTGCCGGACATTCTACCTTCATTTCCTCTATACATACGTTACCCAAGAACATGTTTTCATGCCCTTTAACGTCCTAGAATATTCCTGTAAAATCCGGCTTAAGCTCCGCTTACTATTAGTCTGTTTTGCGGGCGACTTAATGGAAAATTTTGCGGGGTTTCGCCTCTACGTTTCCGCAATCAAAGATCGCGAAGTTTCCGCGAAGTTTACTCGCGCTAGGCACCTACAAACTTTTATGGTTTCATGGAGCTAAACAAGTTTTCCTAATTAACATGGGAGACTTCGCAATAATTTATGCGTTTCACGCATGGAGATTGCGAGAGGGAATAGACCTTCCATATTTCGAAGCCGAAGCAGCATTTTTATTGTGATACCAATAAGCCAATGGTTTTATTCTTTCTTCATTTCTGTACATTATTCTTTACTGAGGGTTTTTGTCTGTGTTTTGGGGCACACTTTGCTAATTTCAACGTAATCGGTTGATTTTATCGTTATGAAACACTTTTGTTCAAAAACTTTCAGTTTATTTTCCACCTCCAAAAACACAGCAGTATCGCGTTCAGCAGCTTATTTTGGGAGATATAGCCATATTTCAAATAAAATCAAAATAGAAACAATCTTTTTAAAAACAAGCCTTTGTTTTAGCTATGTACTAAAGTGAAAACAATAAAATGAAATTAAATTAAATGAAATAAAAAGCTTGTCTTATTTTCGTGCCTAGATACAACTAAATTCGAATGAATACAACCATAAAACTTCCTGATTTTAAGGTGGTTACGTTTAATCATGTAAAATTGTTAGGTGTAACACTCTCCAAACAGTCCAAACCAAAACCAGTTTTACCCTGGAAGACTGTGTAGGAACAAAATCTCTTTTGATGGCCCTAACCCACTTTTCCCTTAAAATGGGGTCTTTAGGGAAGGAAAAAGCAGACACTTTAGGACCGCCTTTGTAGTTTACCTTGCAGTTGGGAACGGAACACGTCTAATACATGATTTAAATAAGTCTGAAATCATAGACACAACCTAAAACCTATAAACTAAAATTGAACTTTAATCACTTTATTCTGAACCACTGCTGTTTTACCACCGTATTAATAAAACTCCTCCTCCCTGGGGAATAGTCCCAAACCGCAGCTATTGCACCTAGATTGCTCGATAATTAACAGTTATCGATCGAGCACCCTCCTCCGAAGCCGTCTTAAGTTCGTTTCCTGGGCCGATCTACGGCTTTCCACTTCCCCCGCCACCGAAATTTGTTTGACGCCGGGCGCCCGTATAATGAATTGGCCTCCGGAATCTCTGCCCGTTCCAGCTAATTATCGATTAAATAGCTGGCCAGATAACCGCCATTAATCAATTACCGATGCATAAAGCGTTTCCGAAGGGGCCAGGTGCCGCTTTGTTATATTAGTCGGCAAGGCGGAGGACTTGGGGGCACGGAGGTTGCGGGTTGGGGGCTTAAACGGTTAAATTCCTAAGTCGCTTGTGCCACGACAACTACAGTATAGTATTACACCGAAACGGGACATGGCAGGACTGAACGTGAACTGTCTACTTTGCCGAATGTCCTCGAACAATTTGTGAACGTTTCAGCATCTCCACATGACTCATATAAAGAACTTTAGTGCCGAGGTACATAAACTCCAAGCCTTAAAAATGAATATTCGCAAACCTTAAATGTTGAAGCCGGAGTACCACAGGGCTCCGTGCTCTCTCCTCTTCTATACATACTATATATCGCCGATATACCTAGGTTAAACAATGCCGATATCTCTACGCCGACGATACGGCAATTACCTACAATAACAGAAACACGCACAGGGTGACTTTTGCGACGCAAAGAAATTTCCAACAATTAGAGAATTATTTTCTAACTAAAAAGATAAAAATTAATTGCGATAAAACACAAGCTGTACTATTTACTAAAAAACGACAAATTCCTGAAATCCAAATCCAAATCCAAAACACTTATATTAGATAGAAAATTAAATTGGCGTTCACATATTGAAAAAAGAGTAAATCTAGCCCGCGGGGCGATCCGCTCTCTTTTCCCCCTACTCTGCTATAATTCAATTATCCTTAGAAAATAGACTACTAATATACACGATGATTATAAGACCACGCTGGTCCAGTATGGTCTACAGTGGCCAAAACAAATTTCAATAAACTTGAAACGTTGCAAAATAAAGCATTAAGACTAGTGGCCGGCGCACCCTGGTATGTCCGCAACGATACTATAAGGAGGGACCTCGGGATTTGCACCCTCTCTGACTTTATTAGGTCAGAGACGGTGCAAATCTACGAGAATGTAGGCCCTCAACATCCTAACAATCTCCTAAGACAAGCCATAGGCTATATACCTGACAGAAACAAGCCTTACCATAGAATAAGAGATTTTCTCCCTGTACCTCCTCCATAAAGAAAATTATTCGAAATTTACTGTTTTTAAATAGCGAATTTATTCATTTTTCAATAACTTACAAGAAACAAAATTATAGTTTGTGAGGTTTTTGCAAGAACTCGTTGACTAACCAACCATGCCCCAAATGAAACAAATTTTAACTAATTTTTCAAAACCAAAACCCCAATTTATTGACTAAACTTAAGAAACAGAGGACAAAACCACAACTGGTCGTCCTCAACCAAGAACGCAGAAAGAAGAAGAAGACATAAACTCCTGGACAAAATTAACGCACCACTTTAATTGATCTAAATATTTACAATATAAAAACACAAAATAAAACTAAGTTACATTGAAATGATAATGAACACCTACAAATTAGTCAAACATGACCTTAATTTGCCTTAATGTTTCATTAAAAATGTGTTTTTGCTGAAAATGCATAAATAAGCTAATAACTCAAAATTAAAAAAAAAATAAACAAAACATAAATGCATGGGCCCTCCTCTACTTCTTAACACGAGAGGCTAAAACCCACTTTGCATTCCACGTTTTCATTGGTCGACTCAAGGTTACATGAATATTAAGCCTCTCATCGTTTACTGACAGTCAACGCTCTCGTCTTGTATTCAACAGCCCGTTGTGACATAAATTATGCAAATGAATTAAGAAATAACGTTAAATCCGGATGAAATTTTACTGTATGCAGCTCAAACTGATCACCACCCTATTTGCACCTTTTGCAACATTGAAACATCGCGAATAGCCGCGAAATTTTGAAAGATTTGTGCCGTGTTTACGTCCGGCCCGGCCGCTGTTTTCGCCGCGCGCGCGCCGAATGTCGGGTGAAAACAGTTTGAGCTAAATTCATCCCGATTATAGAGGTCAGATTCGTGTTCAGGGACCTCTAAAATTCATGTAACCTTGAGTCGACCAATGAAAACGTGGAATGCAAAGTGGGTTTTAGCCTCTCGTCTTCTTAACACTCATTAGCAACTCCCATAGATGCTTTATAGGATTCATGTCAGGACTGTTAGGTGGCTACTGTAATAAAATGATATTAACATCATTTAGTTTGATAATAAGCTTTCTAGCCAAAATGGAGCGAGCGTTGTCTAAGTAATATTGGGCATTCATAATAGACCTCGTACGTATAGGGACAAACTCCGTACGAGCATCGAAGCATATTTGCCCCCAAAACATTTTATAGCCACCACCAAAGGGTACTTTAGGAGAGATATTGCAGCTGGCAAACCTTTCTCCTCGCCTTCGCCAGACACGCTCACGTCCATCTGGAGCTTTCAGGCTAACTCTAATTTCACCGGAGAACAGAACTTGTTTCCAATCATTGATGGTCCAGTTCTGATGTAGTTTCGCAAAATTCAATCTCCGAAATTTGTGTTCTCTAGTAGCAATGGTCTTTTGGCCGGTCTTCTGTTGCTCAATCCTGCTTCATGTAAACGTCTTCTAACCGTTCGAGACTATATAGCAATATTTCGAACATCTGCTAATTCATTTTTTAGCAGATTGCTGTCTCTGAGAGCACTTTGTCTCAAAAAACGATCATCAATTTGACTAGTGCAACGTTTTCGTCCTTTCCCTGGTCTTCGATGGTACGAGCCCGTCTCATTATGTCGTCTGAGCATGAGGCGGATGTTGGAATTATGTCTTCCTAACAAACCAGCAACACATCGCATTGAATACTCTTCATCCAGGAGAGTCGATGCTCGCACTGCATCCTCAATTGACAAATTTCTTTGGCGGTTCATTTTCCTTACTCGCAAGTAAACTTCCCAACATGCATCTGATAAAAACAATCACAATCGAAATCTTGCCTTTCACAGACATCTTGCTTTCATCAGCACTTTTTAAGAAAATTTTAACACAGTTTTAAGATATGTGATACCTACTATAATTAGCTTAAATAACAACGGTCCATGGACTACTTGTCTAGAAAAAAATATAAACATATAAAAAATATGGAGAAAAATATGTGTGGTGCGTTAATTTTGTCATGGAGTTTAATATATTTTTTAATCGGAAAAAATGTTTTATTAACAGAAACTCCAAACTGCAGCCTCCATGTAAAATAGATTGATATTCAAACCTACTAAAATATGTATACTGAAAGATTGCGCTGCTATAGGTAACAATTTCGCAATGTGTACGAAAATTAAATGGGCTTTTATTGGCCGGGTTTTGAATATTTGGTCACTTTTGACGGGCGATGGCTCCACGTCTGACGTTTGATGTTTAATCTTGTCAAGGCCTATTTATTGAAAAAATCGTATAATAACAGGCTATTTCAGTGCTTATTTCTGAGCTTTTAGTGACGATTTTGAGACACTTCACGGCCGATTTCAAGAAAAGTATATTTAATAACAATTCCATGTCAGGTTTATATTGATTACGATGTCAAGTGCACCGTTTATTTGAACTTCTTCCCTCGAAATAAGGTTTCGACGAAATTAATCTACCGGCCATTCCGAACTAAATTTACGAGCATTTATTTCCCATTGTGGTCAGTGCAGGGAGTATCCTGATGATCCTCTACGAAATAAAAGAAATTTCGTTAGGTCGTTGTTGGGCCCTTCGTCGGGCAATATAGAGCCCTAAAACACGGGGAGGATAGCTACGCTCGGGAAACCTTTTTACCCTCTTTTATTCCCCTAAATGAGACCGTCCCATTTATGTTTTTTTCGCGAAATGAGCGATTGAATTCCAGGGAAAGAAAACTTTAACTGTTGCAACTGATGGAACACCCCAATATTAAGGGTTGTTGCCCCTTTGTAATATTTCGCACCAATTCACGAGCAAACATGAACCTAATTCTAAATTGAAACGAAATTATTGGAGAAAACATCACGTGCCATAACAGTAATACATTATTATAGAAAACACCATCCCATTTTACCAATATGATGACAAAATAACACGGCTAGTATATCGATCTACATCTATAAATAGCAAACTGTAGAGTTATTGCCTGCAGCCAGCAATGGGCTGTGCAGGATTATTGTATTTAACCTACATTGGAGATTTCAATTTGGAATTACTATTTCAATGGTACTTTTAACTTCTGTTATGAGATGATCCATAAAATTTCATATATTAAAAACAAAAATTTCAGACACAACCAAAATATCGTCTCCTTTCTTTCTATTACAACAGAATAGCCAGCAAAAATTTGGCCAATCACTTAAAATATTAACTTCTAAATTCAAACGATTTAATTTCTAATCTTTGTAGGTTGTGAGTAATAATCTTCATAATAACGATCGTTCAATTTCTAAAAATTAAAAGTAAAAAAATATTTTTAAAAAAAGCTTTTATTTAAATGCGCTAAAAAGAATAAAATAATCTTTTCTTTTAAAACTTTTACTATCAACTTATAACGTCATTCCACAATTTATATGATATAAAAGCTTGTCGCGAGATTTAAGTAGTGGTATTTACTTAGTTTGAAAACTTAAATCTCGCAACAAGCTTTTATATCATATAAATTGTGGAATGACGTTATAAGTTGATAGTAAAAGTTTTAAAAGAAAAGATTATTTTATTCTTTTTAGCGCATTTAAATAAAAGCTTTTTTTAAAAATATTTTTTTACTTTTAATTTATTTTGTAATTTTTAGTTTGGCCAGGTGTCTGAGTCTATTCATCTCAGTTAACGCATCATTGTTGCAAGGTCGTTTGCCGGTTAGTTTAGAACAGTCTAGCTCTTCAATGAGGAGACCTTCTAATGACCATCTTGGGTGTTCCGCCATGTTGGATTTAGAATGACGTCACACATATAATCATGCATTGTCATCCAAATTAAACGTGTGTACAAAATTTCAGCTCGATCGGTTGAAATTTAACTAGTCCGCCATCTTGAGTGTTCCGCCATGTTGGATTTAGAATGACGTCACACATATAATCATGCATTGTCATCCAAATTAAACGTGTGTACAAAATTTCAGCTCGATCGGTTGAAATTTAACTAGTCCGCCATCTTGAGTGTTCCGCCATGTTGGATTTAGAATGACGTCACACATATAATCATGCATTGTCATCCAAATTAAACGTGTGTACAAAATTTCAGCTCGATCGGTTGAAATTTAACTAGTCCGCCATCTTGGGTGATCCGCCATGTTGGATTTAGAATGACGTCACACATATAATCATGCATTGTCATTCAAATTAAACGTGTGTACAAAATTTCAGCTCGATCGGTTGAAGATATCTGCTTCAAAATTGAGTTGCAAGATTCCACCCGAACAAATTACATACATACATACATACATACATACATTGCAAGTTAAATAAAAGCTTTTAAAATAATAATCAGTCACGTAATGTAAGACGCGAATGCAGCAATAATAAAAAATTAAGAAAAGCTGTCCTTTCCTTGGGACTTGCGACCTACGGTTTAGTAGTTGGCTGCTCTCACATTGCGCCAAATAACTGTCTGTCTATTGTTTAAGCCACTCTTTGACTCTGCAGCAATGTTGATATTTGTGTAATGCTTCTTTCGTATAATTCCTGTTTCTTTCTAATCATAGTTTCATATTACTACATATATATTTTTTAATGTTTTTAAGGCCATCGCTGCGTAAGAGTTGCTATAGGCAATATTCGTTGTATGTGTGTACGGATTTATGCCGTTGACCTTTCTGAAATAAATCAACTACCCGATAATACCTCATTGTATATAGATATAATATATTAGGGGGGTGCAGGGTCGGCTTAAACATTATTGAGATATTATTTATTTATTTTTATTTTAAAATAAGTAGACATTCCAAACTAAATGAAAATACAAAACAATGAATAATAATATTTTATTAAATATATTAGATCCTGTTTTTTGTATGTTTCTTCAAAATAAATATCATTTTCTATCATGAAATGTTGAATCTCCGCTTTAGTATTGCTACAATTGGGGATTGTTTTTAGTTGCCTGCTATGATAACGCGCATTGTCCATTACAATAACGTTATTTTTTGGTATATTTTTCAAAAGACGATGTTCAAACCAATCTTCAAACAGTTTTGCGTCAGTGTCTTGGTGGTAATCTAAGGAAGAGACTGCTATGTTTTTAGCTGAAAGCAAAAGACAGTTCGGAACAAACCCATTTTCTGAACCTGCATGAATTATCGTAATTCTTTTGTCTTTATTTGAAGGGGCCCTGGTTTGACAATTTTGTGAAAAATCAACCCATCCTTTTTTGCAATGTCATGGGTATCAAACCATGTTTCGTCAATGTAGATAATTGGGCGATTTTCTGCTCTATATTGTGTAATAGCTGTTCGATATTGATGACGTCATTCTCGTAAACGTTGAGATTCCATTAAAGTTTGTCTTTTATTAATTGTGCGATATTTAAATCCCATTTTGACCAGCCATTTTTCTAAGGGTCGTAATACCACAAGAAATGTTTGTTTCGTCGTTGATCAGCATCATCTTTAGGGAAACCAAGGTGGGTACAGACTGTTCTTCATACATTTGGTAAATCTGTCTTCTTAATAAATCCACATCATACTCGTCAATACTTCTTATTGTGCCGGAGTCACTGCGCTTTTATTGGGAATAATAGGTTTTAATACTATGTCCCTTACCGAAGTTAGATGAGTATTTGTTAAGGCAGACGTCTCCGCTAAAGCATCTCTGGAATTAAGGCCTCTTGCCATAGCAACGATTGATACACATAGATAAATGCTTTCTTCTGAAGATTACACTAGATGACCCACTATCAGCACAAAGCACAAGCACCAGAACGCCACACTATAACACTAAGACAAGACTAATACAACGCTAATACAATTAGCTATATTTATAAGTATAAAAAAATACCTGCTTAAAATTGTATTTATATATTATGAATTAAGGTTGCAGGTCAAAGGGATAATGACAGTTTTATGGTAGGCAAAAGATCAACGGTATAAATGCGTACGTACTGTACCTATAGCGACCAAACTGACAGGCGAGTATATAAAGTGTACTTACGGGGGAGGGAACAGGAAAATGAATTTTGTGTAACGGTAGCAGTGATGACAGCAGTTTACTTCGAAGCTCTATCAAGGAAAATTCCAAAGGGACGGTCACTATATAACTTATCGGCGGGGAGACGTTGGCTTTCGTGCCGAACATACAGAAGCATTCGAAAAAATCCGGAGAAAATAGAAGCAGCGAATTGCACATAAATCACATGCTGAAAAAGTGGGGAGCCGGTTTCAATAGGCCGTAGCGTCAATTTACACGCAGAGATAAATAATGGAGGAGGGCGACAGGGTTAGGCGCATTAAATCGTCATCGATGGACGTCTGGTTCGATGGCAGAATATTGCTTGGTCATTCATTATTTCTAACCGAAGCCGCCGATTCGTCGTTAGCTTCTTTTTGTTTTACTACATCCATTGTGGGTACTCATAGTCTTAAGCGTTCTTTGATGGCAAGTCAAAGTGCGATACGCTTGTTTGATCTTTGCAACTTGCACAGAAATGTGCTAGAAATTAAATACTCTATTATGCAACGAAAATTTAATATTAGTGTAGGTAAGCTGTGTGCGTTCAAGCGCACTTCCCCCATGTTAATCCCCATAAGGGAGAATCCTGCATGTTTTTAAACAAACTCCCCATCTTCGCACCCCATGGAGCCCCACGGAACCCCATGGAATCTCATGGAACCCTATGGAACGCATGAAACTACATGCAACTACATGAAATAGGGAGTCTCGCGAAGGTCGGGGAAAAGTCGGTGTGCCAAGTTGGGGAGTTTGGTCAAAAATATACAGGATTCCCTCTTTTTGGAATTAACATGAGGGTATTATTGTTATAATATCAGTGAAAAAACGACGTTGTTACGCGCAATAAAAAAATGTTTGGTGTGGTATATTTCGGAATCACATAATTGGTCCAGTATTTTTTGAAGGTGGTTTAACTCGACTAAAATATTTATAGCTCTTATAAGAGGAGAAATTTCTGATATATTGGATCAAGTTAATGGGCTGAATATTGTTTGGCAACAAGACGGTGCTCTAGCACATAAATCGAATGCTGTCAAGAGGCATTTAGATAACGCTTTCGTAGAGTGGATTGGTTGAAATGGAACTATTTTATGGCCTGCCAGAAGCCCAGACTTGACCCCGCTCGATTTCTTTCTGAAGGACCTGATATATATGCGGAGAGGTCAAATCATATCGACCAAGTTAAAGAAAAACTATCTCAGGAGATCAGAGAGATGAACGAGAAGCTTATTAAGAAGATATATGCTCTGTGTTGCGCAAAATGGAGGCATTATAGGAAACCTACTATAATTTAATTAAATTCCTAATATAGTATCACGTTCCATCCATAATTATGAGATTTTATTAAGACTACAATGACAGTAAAAATCAAATATAACTCATGGAAAATTTTCACAGCAGTATTGGCTTTGTTAAATTTTCAATATATTGTTATACGTAATTATGAGAATACAATAATTAATGTAAACTGTAAAATCTCTATTTATAATATTCTCGTAACAACTGTTTTGAGTTTTCCATGGCAATTTTGATTTTTTCCGAGATTCAATAATTCAAAGCTGAATTGTTGTCACCTGATAATTTTGTTGTCTTAATGTTCAATAAAAATAATTAAATTGTTTGACGCCCGCCTACTATGAATTTTTACTTGATTATATACTATATAGAGGGAAAAAAGTTTCTTAAATAAAAGGGCTACACAAATCATATTTTTTGTTATATACGTAAAAATGAGCCACAAAAATGTTCGGGCAAAAAAATTAATAGGGGTTGCTAGTTTTTACCATTTTTTTAGGGCAGGGTATAAATGAATAAACTACCCTATGGCATCTTCCAGTAAGTAGATGACACATATCAAATTTCAAGTTTTTAAGTAGCGCCGATCTTTAAAAACAAAAAAGCGATCTTATCTCTTAAATTTGAGGAGGGCCATTCCGTTTAAAAAAACGTAACTTTGGTGTTTTTCGCTAATTTCGCAACCCTCTGTATATACCAAAACTTAAAAAAATAGGAGATTCCTTTGATTATTATAGAAACAACTTTTGAACGAAACTTTTTCCTCTATCTCTTGATCCTGAAAAGTTCTAAGGAAATGGAACATATAACCAATCACCCTGTACATAGTTGGTCATAGTTTATATTGTTTTTGTTACTTTTAATCCTAAAATCTTTTACTCCCAAGGGAGTAAATGCCGCACTCTTTTCCCGTAAAAGAGGAAATAAAGTGATCACTTTCGTCCCTGCGATGCAAAAAGTAAATTTGTTAACGGTTTGTATTCACCTAAAAGTAGACACTTTGTACATAATTGAGTCTTTGACAAGCGCCTCAATTTCATAGGAACATTTTCTACGCCATTTTCTCCTAACCCCAAAAAAAATAAAGCAATCAATGAGGGTAAAACTCAGACTCCTTATTTCGCCCAATCGTCCTATTGAAATCGAAACCCCGCTCCCCGACTTTCCCCAAATGATATATGTACCACCCCACCGTTTTTATATCTCCCGATTTCCCACTAAAGAACGCTCTCTGTATGTCCCTCACGGAACTGTTGTCTCTTCCTATAACGCCCCGAGAAGTGACCGCTCCTCCGGGGTTTCGGTGATATACCACCTATATGGTCACGGACCGGCCGTAACTCTGGAAAGGAACCGAAGCCGTGGGCATTAATTCGAGATTTTCCGCCTTCGTTCGGGGTTTTGCGGGCGGCCAACGATGAGTTGGGATGGCACAGGGACGGGCTGGCGCAAGGGAAAGGTCTGAGATCCATTATTTGCTTGTACAGGGTTATTCACATAACATTAATAACCCCTTCAACTCTTTTGTTTTTAATTTTGGAAAAAAATATAAAAATTTAATTGTATAAAATTTTCTTGCGATTTCAGGTAGGTGTGTATATACAGAGAAACAAATGAATGTCATGTTTGTGAGTGGGAATATATAGTAAATACTTTAAAGGGGTGTTCGGCAGGTGGTTTTAAAGGTGGTCTTTCATATAAAATTTTTCGATTTGGGCTTTCCTTGCCAAGTTATTCGGGTCTACAGGGTAACCCAAAAGTATTTTTTTTATTTATATCTCAATAACGGCGATATTTAAAAATTTGAAATTTGTTATGTGTTATCTACTTACTGGAAGATGCCTTAGGGTAGTTTATTCATTTACACACTGCCCTAAAAAATGGTAAAAACTCTCTATTAATTTTTTTGCTCGAACTTTTTTTGTGGGTCATGTTTACGTATAACAAAAATATGATTTGTGTAGCCCTTTTATTTAAGACTCTTTTTCCCTCTACATTTTTGCTCGAAAACACAATATTTTTCATCAAAAACAAAAAAGCAATCAAGTTCTCTCTTAAGCATCAGTAACATACCTATAGTATAAAAAAGAAGGCCACATTCCATTAAAAAAAACGTAACTTTGGTGGAATTTCCTTTGATTCCAAACAACGAAACTTTTCCCTTTATCTCTTAATCTTGAAAAGTTATAATGAATAACATTAATTAAATGAACGGTATCGAAACGCAGTAGATAAACAAATTAAGATTCTACGGAAAATTTTAAACATATCTGAAGAATGTCATTTTGATATAAACGCTTCTTTTGACGTTATTACTTTTGTCAAAATGCAAATCCAGGGACGGCTTCAATTTGTTTTACCTTGATTAAAAAATGTACAGGTAGTTCCATTCTATAGAGTGCCAAATTTGGTCAAAATAGGAATTTTAAAGGCATCTGGCAAGTCAAATGTGCCATGGAATACCCTCAAAACAGTTGAGTGGTCAACAGAACCACTCAAAGTGTTGGTGTCCAATGATCCAATACAAAATATACAGGGTGTCTTTCTTTCTGCCATCCATAAAATACTGAATTTTTTGGGGTTAAAAATCCAGTAAATCAAAACACTTTAAACGAACTAAGTCTAAAAAAAATACAGAAGCCTGCTAGTCAGTAAGTCAATATGGGTCAAGGTGGCTGGTGTGCCACAACAGGAAACGCATAGAAAATGTATAATCTTAGACAATACCAATACCTAATTTAAATTGTTTTTTATTTGTCGGTTGGCACTTTGTAAAAAAATAAATTACTTTTGTGTTTATTAATATTTTTTCAATAATTCCAAAGCACCCTTCACCAGTATAAAGCTTCACAAAAATTCAGCATTTTGAGAAGGCCCAGAGAAAAATACCCTGTACATTTTTATATTGAATCTTTGCGCACCAAAACTTTGAGTGACCATGCACACTTGATTCGACAGATACCTTACAATTTTCTATTTTGCTCAACTTTGACATGGTTATGGGATAAAATGTTTCAAATAAAAATTAAACGGAACGAAATCTTCTATCTACAATTATAGGAGATTAGGTTATATACAGATTGTCTTTTTGACTACTTTTGCATTTTGAGAAGGCCCAGAGAAAAATACCCTGTACATTTATATATTGAATCTTTGCGCACCAAAACTTTGAGTGACCATGCACACTTGATTCGACAGATACCTTACAATTTTCTATTTTGCTCAACTTTGACATGGTTATGGGATAAAAAGTTTCAAATAAAAATTAAACGGAACGAAATCTTCTATCTACAATTATAGGAGATTAGGTTATATACAGATTGTCTTTTTGACTACTTTTGCATTTTGAGAAGGCCCAGAGAAAAATACCCTGTACATTTATATATTGAATCTTTGCGCACCAAAACTTTGAGTGACCATGCACACTTGATTCGACAGATACCTTACAATTTTCTATTTTGCTCAACTTTGACATGGTTATGGGATAAAAAGTTTCAAATAAAAATTAAACGGAACGAAATCTTCTATCTACAATTATAGGAGATTAGGTTATATACAGATTGTCTTTTTGACTACTTTTGCATTTTGAGAAGGCCCAGAGAAAAATACCCTGTACATTTATATATTGAATCTTTGCGCACCAAAACTTTGAGTGACCATGCACACTTGATTCGACAGATACCTTACAATTTTCTATTTTGCTCAACTTTGACATGGTTATGGGATAAAAAGTTTCAAATAAAAATTAAACGGAACGAAATCTTCTATCTACAATTATAGGAGATTAGGTTATATACAGATTGTCTTTTTGACTACTTTTGCATTTTGAGAAGGCCCAGAGAAAAATACCCTGTACATTTATATATTGAATCTTTGCGCACCAAAACTTTGAGTGACCATGCACACTTGATTCGACAGATACCTTACAATTTTCTATTTTGCTCAACTTTGACATGGTTATGGGATAAAAAGTTTCAAATAAAAATTAAACGGAACGAAATCTTCTATCTACAATTATAGGAGATTAGGTTACATACAGATTGTCTTTTTGACTACAATTTAAGCAATTTACTGGATACGGGTTACGAATATTTGAAAAGTTTTCGAAAAATTTTCTTTACACTGAGAACTAAGTATTCAACAAACAAAGCCAATACGTTTTAGCATTGTTCTCCTGCAACACCGCAGCCCGAAAACACGGCTGGCAGTCGTCAAGCAAGTTCCAAACTCCCCCCCCCCTCTCCGCGAAGTTACGAGCGAATGTTGTGGCGCGGGAACTTTCCCTGCAAGACGGATGCTTCTTGGTGATTACAAGTGACGTCCCCAGGGCCGCTCCAAAACTTCCACAGGTGAGTTTTGAGCTTAGATTTAGTATTTCGCAAGTCGGGGCGAACGCGTTAAATAATGTACCTATGTGCTCTTACCGCGTCTGAAAGATCACCCGGTGTTGCAAGTGTTGACACAATCACGCCGACGGCCGTACGGCACAGGGCCGCACTAGGTAGCTTGACATTTCATAATTAAGCACCGTCAAAATTGCACCGTGAAATTATAAGCTGGACCAACACTATATTAAAGACCTGATGTGCATAGCGCTGTGTCAAGCGATCGCCACTGGCGCCACACGACGAAACAAATTTACACGGTGGTTTCATGTTAAAACACCATTGTTGCAGAATCTTTTATAAAATGAAAACATGCAAATGTGTCTGTTACAACGAATTTAATATCCAAAATAAAATAAAATATTTGTTTGTTATGTCCCTCCAATTTGACAAGTTCACATGGCATATTTCCGTACATTTTCTTAAGTAAATCGAGTCTAAACAGCAAGCAAGGTACCTTTTGGTTTGAAATGAAGTCCATGGCTAGTTGTAGTGTAAGTAAGCATAAAACGCATTCGATTTTTAATTTCTTCTTTATATGGAGGACTATTGGTTCGCTTTGGAGCTATAAATAAAATTTTCTATTTTCATTCCTACAAAATACTCTTCCAAAATAATATCTAGAATTTTCGCTTCTTCAGCTGGTTGATCAGATCATCCCCTAAATCCTAAATAGTGTTTATTCTTCTGCAATTCACCTAAAGGTCTATGCAGTGTGCATAGCATTTTCTTTATGTGCATGGAAATTTCATGTTATGACAAACAAATATACCTATAAAAGCTGTGTAAATAGGATAAAACTGCTAAATACTGGACGCAAAGACAATTCGTTACTGTAAAAGGAAGGCAAATAGTAATAAAGCTGGATATTAAAAATTTGGGACATTTTAAACGTCAGTAGTAACTGACATACCAATAACCACAGAATACCCCCTATAACCTATAATTTCGTCGAGTGGCGCCACCCCAGTCCGTAAACAACAATGAAATATGACGTGATGCTCGGGTCTTTAATATAGTGTCGGTCCAGTTATATAAGTAATCATTAACATTCTAAAACCTCCCTTTGAGTTTCTAGATTTATGTCTCTAGAATTTCCCAAGACCCCTTGAATGACAGCTGACGGCAGAGCCGGACTTAGAAAATCGGATGTTTGGTTAGGATATTAGCATTGTTTTGTTTTAATATTGTTTCGACTTCATTTCCCCTTTGTTCGCGTTGCAATAATAATATTTAGAACCCACCTCTAAAACGTTCATAATCATTTTGAACCCACTCCGAACCAATATTCATCTTTCATATTTTGCCATGGACCGGAAATATCAACCGTAACTTTTTTGTCTGGATGATTACAAAATAACCGTTAACGATTTAGAGCGTTTTTTTCCTATACTCAATTTATCCGCAAACGTTTCGTTTTTGGGATACAGGTCGACAAAAAACGAAAAAAAATGAAATTTTAACGCCCAGTATTGTAAAGACGGCCGGAGCAAACATATGACACATATGTTTAACCGAGATGAAGCGTATATTCCGAAAATTAAATAATATGGAGATTGTTCCATTAAAAAAAACATAAGCCTAGCTTGTCCAGCTTTTACGGAACATCCTGTATCAATCTCAATAAGGCCATGGAAAAACCCACCAAAAATCTTAAAACTTTCATCTCTCCAATTTGTTCTTTAATTCGAAAAATAAATAAGTTAAGGGGGTTGAAATATTATGTGGATCACCCTGTACAATACTACAAGTACCTATCAGTAAATATATTATTATTATATAATATTCTTTCAATTGCAGAACAAAATTCTTGCTACCTATTGGCTATTGAGAGCTTTGGCGGCAGTGATATGTTGGTCGATAATGAGTTTACAATAGGTTACAATAATTATTATAACCACAATATTGTTTACAGCATTTCATTTCAAAATAGACGAGGTTAATAATGGGATTAAATAAAGACACACCTCCCATAACAATAAATCCACAAATGTAGCTGTTAATTGCTTGTATGTGACAATTTTATACTAAAACTGAATTGCGCTGTAATTATAGTATGTTAATTATCACTTTAATAAAATCGTCAAAAGACACTTCAAAGCCCCCAACATGGCAACAACGCTGTCCGCCGCTACATCCAATCTCTCTGCATTGTTTGTGTTGTTTACCCCAATGTGACAATTTTCTGATTGTTTACGTGTGTATTTTTCGTGTTTTCAAGTGTTTTTGTTAATTTATTGATTTATTAGTATTTAGGATAATAGTGACGGATTTTGTATACAATGTTTGTTTACTTTAGTAAATTTCCTTTATATGTTGGTTAACTACAAACGTGTGAATTTTGATTCTTTTGTTCCCTCTATCCTTTGTTATTTCTCTGAAATGTAAATAATTACTTTATAGTCTCGCTTCAGTATCCTTTATATTTTCTAAGGTGTGCATATTATAATTATGTAGTTATCATAACCTTAGACAAGAAAAGAGAGAGGACGCCTAACACCGCTCGCGGCCGTGTTACCGACTGCCACATCGCACGACAGGCCAGTGGCGTAGCATGAAACGCGTTCTTAGCCAATATCACAAAAATGTTAAAAATGAAAAGGTAGTTAATTCTGACTTACATGTAATATGAAATGTTGGTATTTATTTGTAGATAATTTCCCAAATGTAAAGCTAGTGTCAAGAAGTGCTGAAATATATTTATTTGTGGCGATTTCGAATCAATCGAAATAAAATAAATAATGCACGCCCATGAAAACCAGCCCATATTTTATAAAACTATCGTAACCAATTAAGAAATTTTCAATAAAAACCATGTTAACAAATAACAAAACAACTCACCTTATCATACTAAAATGTGGAAGGAATTTGAAGAAATTATATTTAGAAAAAATAAAGTTTTAGGGCATCTTTCAAAGGAAGCTTGTTCAATATTTATCTGTGAAACGAAATCCCGGGCTCTTGCTTTTCACTTCTGCTTTTGCAACCAAACGCTAAACAATTCACCATCGTAAGAGTATATTTTCCCCTTAATCACTGTTACTTTTAATTCACAAATTCACGAAATTAACTCACAACGTACTCGCTTTGTGTGCCACATATAAAATGGCCGCCGTTCAAAACGACGTAACAAAATCTATTCACGGTAGGGTAGGTAAGCGCAGTGCGTCCTTTCTCTTTCCTTTTCTAAGATAATTATTTTTCATTTTGACTTGAATATAAGACACACGAGAAATCTGATGAAAAAGCCGATGGCTATAGTGTATTCTTTCACCCTGGTGCCATATATTCCGCATAGTAGAAACTTATCTGAAGCTCAGCTTCCTGACCTCCGGCAGGACAAAAAAGTGGCGATGAATAAGCCCCTAGGCTGTGGGCGACAAGTCTGACGTCTTTTGTCGCTTATCTCGACTATGCATTACATAATGGGGGCCCTACACCCCCTGCCAACTTACATGCATCACTTCTGCGGTGATTTGTGGGGTTTACATGGTTCTACCTGCTTAACCGACCACTGCGCTAGAGGGGGAGGCCATTTTGGCTGATGTAGTGAGAACTTTAAGCTTAAACGTTTTTTGTGTTTATCGTACCACAAATAATTCAAACTAGATGGACAGATCGTATAGAAACATGATCGACATACAGTGTTTCCCAACGAAAACTTGACCCCCCCCAAAAAAAATGAAAACCGAAAAATATTTGAAAATTCGCCGAGACCCGTCGATTCTTGCTTTTTGGGGGAGCTTTTTTGCCAATCAAGCCAACCTGATATGTTCATCCCCCTAATCCCTAGCAACCCCAACTTTAAAATTTCAAATGGAACTACCATCCTTGTGGCGCATCATTTTAAAGCCCTTTTTATTGCGAAAACAATGATGTGTCTTTTTTAGAAATCTATTGAGATTTGACAGAAGTATTGGCTAAAAACGGAAAGTTGACAATCTACTGTACGCGTAGTAATTTCTACACAAATGCCCGCCACTAATAAGTTTTTTATCTACTACACACGACCAAATTACCTAGTTTTATTGACGTTTCGATCAGTTTACAAAAAAGTCAGAAATGAAAAAGCTGAAGCAAAACAAAAAAAGTTCATACGAATTCAAACCTATCTTCTTAAAATATGTAACAAAAAGTCACTGTCACAAAAAAATTCACGTTTTTTTGCTTGTAACCACGAAGTCGTTAGTTTGAGCCTGCTATTGAAAGTGTAAACGTGTTTTTGAAATGGTTTATTCTATCACGAAAAGGTTAGAAATTGTTGCAATTCGTGCTGTAGCTATAGGGTAATCATGATTTCTATAACAAATTGCAACAATATGTATACCCTTTCCGCGATAGAATAAACCATTTCGAAACTAACGATTTCGTGGTTACAAGCAAAAAACGGGAACTTTTTTTTCGTGACAGTGACTTTTTGTTACATATTTTAAAAAGATATAAGGTTTGAATCCGTATGAACTTTTTTTGTTTTGCTTCAGCTTTTTCATTTGTGACTTTTTTGTAAACTGATCGACACGTCAATAAAAACTAGGTAATTTGGTCGTGTGTAGTAGATAAAAAACTTATTAGTGGCGGGCATTTGTGTAGAAATTACTACGCGTACAGTGGATTTTAGCCAATAATTCTGTCAAATCTCAACAGAATTCTAAAAACGATACATCACTGTATTCGCAATAAAAAGGGCTTTAAAATGATGCGCCACAAGGGGGGTAGTTCCATATAAAATTTTAAAGTTGGGGTTGCTAGGGATTAGGGGGATGAACATATCGGGTTGGCTTGACTGTCAAAAAAGGTCCCCTCAAGAACAAAAATCGACGGGACTCGGCGAATTTTCAAATATTTTTCGTTTTTCTAATTTTTGAAGGTCAAGTTTTCGTTGGGAAACCCTGTACATATGCTTTTTATGCTGTGGTATAATAAATATCCACAACATTGTTTACATTGTGATTTACGAAATGAGTAAAAATATTCGAAAAAAGGTACACAAAAGCCTCTCATTAAAATTGCGCCTTCTTCGTGGAAATGCCCAATTTCCGTGTATAGTACACCGCGTATAGGCTTTTTTTTGTGTTTAATTACAGGAAAATTGGCTTTTTCCCCTGCATACCCTGCGGCGTATTCATTTCACGGTATTGCCCCGTCTCATTGTTGAAAAGATAAAACAATCCCACTCGAACAATGATGAATTGTTTTGCAGGCGGGTTGGCCATGGAATGCGGCGTTGCCAGAGACGTTGCAGCCATGGCCAACTAGAGCAGTCCCTGAAATAAACGGTCGTTCAAATCGATGTCGTCAATGACCCACCTAATTTATTTCAAATTGTTTTCAATGTTTAATAATAAACTATATTTAAATAAATGAAATTATATTTTCATGCAAACACTCATTCATTCCTATCCGCAGCCGCCTGGCCGTATGTTAAATTGACCTCACGGGTTATTATGGCAATCCACAAGGATTAATGCATTGCAAGTGAGACAGAGACAACAGCATACGCGCCCGCTTTGAAGCCGAAAAGAGACAAGTAGATGACGAAATCGTCGACGGCCGACCATTCAAAACGACGGTCTCACATAGCAGTCAACTGCAATCACAGTACAACTGTTCGGTGGGGGAGGCTTATACTGCTATAGCAGAACTGTTATGTAATATTTGCAAATGTGTGTTGACAGTAGTAGTTACAAAATGGCGCCGAATAAAAGAAAATTGTATGCTATCATGTGCCTCTTGATTAAAAAAAGTTAATCTTAAATATTAGACGTAAAGAAAAGGTATTAGGTGAAGACGCCTTTATTTTAAGCAGACCACGTTTTGATGAATTATATTAACAGAAGACGGAGATTTCCAAAATATTTCACGTCTCCCATACGAAAAATATATTGTGGTTAAATGTCCCATAGACATGCATTGCATCGATATAACTCGATGATTAGATGATACATTTTTTCATCTGAAAATTAGAAATATTTCTAGTTATAACAGTATCTGCGATAACAGTGTACTCCGATCACATCGATATTCGCTTGGAAGCGGAACCACGCCCACCAAACACTCACTGCGATCGCAGTCGAGTGCTATGCGAAGCCGCCTTCATAGGCGTAAGTAGAGTAGAGAGTAACAAAGTAGAGTAGAGATAGTACGTCGGCGCGCGCCGAATGTCGGGCATGGGCGAAAATAGCGTACGTAAACACGCCAAATATCTTTCAAAATTTCGGTTTTTCCGCGGGTTTTCGCGAATTTTCGATGTTGCAAAAGGTGCAAAATGGTGTGGTTTTTAGTTTGAGCTGCGTACAGTAAAAATTCATCCCGGTTACAACCACAAAATCGTCGTGAAATCCGGGATGTCAAAAGGAAATTTAAATCGAATAACTCCAAATTTCTCTTCTGCAGTTGTAGAATATAGAAAATTCTAGTTTTTTGGGACTTCAATCTCATAGGAAGAACCGTTTAATCTCTATGTGGTAGTGTTGGAGAATCGATAGCAAAGTCGCGAGCTGCATAGTAAGAGTGAACAGGGTCAGATGGCGCTAGTGGCAATTCTAAAGTTGCAAACTAATCTAAAAACGCTCTTTGATTGTGACAGGAAAATATTTCATGTCCCTAGAATTCCCTAAGCGGCGGCCATATTGATATTATTGATAGCTGAAGGAGGACAGGGCCGTAATCAACAGAATTTACGTTTTACGCACACGAATCCTAAATTTGAATAGATAGAAATTAACATTATTAAACTCTGTACTTTGAAGCACAGAAAAAGGCTATAGTTATAGTTTCTGGGTTTGAAGTTAGGTTAGAGCACAGAATATCAAGGTTAAGGTTAGGCATCTGTCACAAGTTCTGACATTTCTGCCAGACATGCTAAATACGCCCCTGGAGGCATCCAGAACAATGCTGCCAACCTTGTATTACCAAATTAAGAAATAGCATTTCTAGTGTACAATTAAAGAGCGTTTTTAGATTACACCATTGAGTAAATATATTCCTTTACTCAATGATTACACGTAATTATTTATTAAGTTCGGTTTAAAATTTAAGGTGTTTCTAGGCTTTGTCGAAGATTAACAAAAATCGTTACACATAAATGTAAACGTAAATGTAAATTTAGATATTGATAATTTAATATAAATGCTATTCTTAAAATTTAGATGTTGTTCGGTATAGTTTGCAGTAAATCAAAGTGATTCTTAAATTGAGAATATTCCGGGAACATTTTATAATTTTTCAATGAGATGTTGTTTTGCTTTAAGTTGATATTATTAATTTTAATTACAGGGTTGTTCACTTTTAAGGGAGAAAGCTGTGACAAAAAACAATCGCAGTCTCTAGTATAAACTGTCTCTTTTCAAGGGCCTATAAAAAAGTTACAGGGTGTTAAACTTTAAAATAATTGTTGAATATTTACCAAACTAGTTGAGTCAAATTTGATACACGTTATAATGGGTTAGCATACAATCTGTTAATATCAAACACCGTGAACAACCAGTGGCGTAGAAGTGGGTAATTACTACAATTGTTTTTAGAAACCAAAATGAATCACCTTGTATAGTAATAAAATATATTGATTTTTTATGTAGATTTTAATTGCAAACAAAAAGGTCCTCTTGGCAATTTTCGTAAGTTTCATGGTTTCATGGCAAATTATATTTATATTATTATTGCAGGGTATTTCTGAAAAATAACTAAAAAAATTTGCTCGGTAGGTAAGACTCAAGGTAGAAAAAAATGTGTTTCTTACTTTAAATAAAGTACATTTTTTCAATAAACTTACCTATTGAAGGCTATGCTTTTGAAGTAAGAGGGCCTAAAACATTTAGGGAAGTTAAAATTAATGTTACGCTCTGTAGGTATGTCTAAAAATAATACCTTTAATGGGTAAGTTTATTGGGAAAAATTACTTTATTTAAAGTAAAAAACACATTTTTTATACTTTGAGTCTTATCTTTAATGCAATTTTATTAGTTACATTTTAATTTATACAGGGTGTAATTTAGCCAAAAAGTAGATTAGAAAGAAAATGTGCGCCACAGACTTTTTTAAAACTTTTATATTTTTTTCGCATTAAGGAAGTAAGAATACAACTTATTGATCTCTTGAATCTTATTGTTCTTATCTTGCTTCGTTTTCGAGAAAGCAGCAATGCAATAACAAAGTAATGGCATGCAATAAAGTGATTTTTATTTTTTTCTCTCGCGAAAATTAAGCCAGATACGAAAAAAATTCAAACCAAAAAGCTGTATTCTTAGTTCCTTAATGCGAGAAAAATATAAAAGTTTTAAAAAAGTCAGTGACGCACAATTTCTTTTTCAAAAATATCGGTCACGGTGCCCCCCGGGACGTCACTGGACTTAATAATTTGAATCTACTTAGGGCTAAATTAACCCCTCTCCACCGTAGATAACACTGCCAGATTTAAACAAAATCGGCTAAAGGATTATTAAGATGTTGAAAAAAGATTTTTTTAAAAAAGTTTGACACCATGTATCTTGAAAACGAAGCGCTACCGGACCTATGTTTATATAAACTTTTCGTCTTAAAATCACTCAAAGAATCACCCCTTGAAGTTTGGCTACGTTCTTAAATACCACCCTGTAATTAAAATCTACATACAAATTTCTATACATACTACCCAATGGTTATTAAAGGTGTTTGATATTAACAGGTTTTCTGCTAACCCATGAAGTTATAACGTGTACCAAATTTGACTTAAATATCTCAACTAGTTTGGTAAATATTCATGAGTAACACCATAAGGGCATCTAATTTTTCCGAAAAAAATCTAAAAAACAAGTTGCTAAGTAATATTTTAACAAGAAGCATGAGCGCTGGTGGCAACAAAAATGCGAGTCGAAGACGAGGATTTTTGCACCTGCACGAATGCATTTTGTTAAAAAAATATTACTTAGCATTGTGTTTTTTTTTTTTGGATTTTTTTCACAGGAAAAATTAGATGCCCAAATGGTATTTGACAAGACTATTTCATGAGTAACAGATTATTCTGTATACACATAGCTTACAAAACATACTACCTATTATACAACAGCTGTCAAGTTTTGCCTAAACTCTAACAAAACTGCCGACAGGTGCTGTCATACAGTTTTTCCATCTAGAAACCATTTGTAATTCAAAATTGCGCGTTTGTGATTGGTGGGAGTTAAGACGAGGGAAATAGTCAATAAAGTCCACATACCTGTCAAGAGGGGGTTTCCGACAGCGAACGTGACGTTAGATTTCGTATTTTTTTAATTTGTATAGCATAAAATCTAATAACATTTTACCTGGCAAAAATTTAGTACAAACATCTCTGTCTTCATTCTAATCATAAAATCTTAAAAGCATATGCACTGGAATTATTATTTTCCCCAAGGTTTTCATAACCTATAAAACAAAACTCTGCTCGTAAGATCTTATGATTAAAATGAAGACAGAGATGTTTGTACTAAATTTTTGCCAGTAAAATGTTATTAGATTTTATGTTATACAACTTAAAAAAATACGAAATCTAACGTCACTTTCGCTGTCGGCAACCCCCTCTTCAAGTTTGGTCCCTTTAAAATGAACCACCCTGTATATTTTTAAGAAAGTTGAAATTTTTATTTTGAAAATATATTTAGTAATTCTGTGAGTAGGATAGTTGGAATACCTAAGTCTTTTTTCTGAATCAAACATACTTTCTACCTACCTACTTGACCTTTTATAAGGATAGCTAAAGAGCCTTATATTAAGACCTACCTCCACATCTCAACTTTTCTCACCCTCCATTGGTCCCCGGCTCCCATAAATCTCTGCGGCCTTTGCGGAGTCGGCTCGGCGTCGCAGTGAGCCACGACGCAAACGACCCACGACTCGACGCGTTCATTTGTTTCGGCGGCCGCCGGATAATATCAGGGTCGGATGATTCCGATTTTAAATGCTCCGGCAGCGAAGCGTTCGTTACGCGGAATTGGTCTGCGGCTTTTGACCGCGCTCTGCGGGCTGCTGCTGTGCCGTTATCGAATTGACGGTGATCGCCGCTAGGGTCGTGTGCGTTTTTTCGTTTCGTGAAATTAACACTGGAAAAATATGGACGCCAGTCGGATTGGCCAAAAACTCGCTTGGAACTTTGTTGATATTGATAACACATAGGCACCTATCTAATAGTGCGAGGATGAGTATTTTTTTCTAATAATTAGCTTTCACATAACACTAAAGGTATAAGTATAGGTATTCAAGAAATAGCGAGGTTAGGTTAGCGGAAACAAAATTGAAATTTTAAATCAGGAGCATTGAGTAATAAAAGTTATTTATTTTGCATTTAATAAATTTTCTAAAAGTCGTTGGTTTTAATTTAAATTGTGTTTTTTTATTCAGTTGATTTTATTCATGATTTTTACAAGCATTGCTCTCTTAATGTGTGTGTATTTTATGTACTGGAATACTGCAACTGAATTTTAAACCACTTTAAACCAATCACTTTTGGTTCTGGTGAAAATGCAATCTAGAATCTCTCAGTATTATTGTGATATTTTCAAAATGACCGCCACTCCAAGATGGCGGACTAACTTTCTTTACCACCCTCCCGACATCGGGATCAAATAGGTACCAAAAAGCACAAAATAAAATTAAAAATAAATTTTCGATTTGTTTCCTGGCAGATTTATTTCAAAAATAATACACTATATATTTGGTAGAAACCCCAGGAAGTTTCGTATTATTTTATAAAAATAAAAAAAAAATTTAAAAACAAGCTTTTATCCAATAAAATAAATTTAGGTCTGCGTTAAGATAATTCAATATCAAATTGCGACAAGTTTTTGTAAATCAAAGAGCTTGACGTGCAAAATGTTCATAAAAAAGGAGGTAGGTACCTACCATTTAATTTTATTGGACAGTGATTGGTTAATTAGCATGTATACTTGCCAAAGGAGGTAGACACTTCACTGCCGATTTCAAGGAATTTTTTTTATTTATCTTGATCTAAATCAGCTTAACCCTAGAGTTTCGGACACCCAGTACATCTTATTTGTTACATACCTACTATCTATCAGCTTAATTTGGAAATATTTCCTTAAAAATGATTTAATGCTTTTCTAAAAACAGGTATAGTAAAAATAAATTTACCACGCTCTACTACTGGTAAAAATACCAGAATAATCAGCAGAAATCACCCGTATAAAATTCAAAGGTTCCTATGCGGTTGACGTCGATCCAGTCAAAGAGGCAAAGAGGCAAAGAGCGAGCGTGGCGATTTGATTGGTCGGCGTTTCGGAGATCCACGGGGCAGGTGTAGGCCAGTTAGGCCAGTATAACCAGTGCCGTGCGCGGAAATAAGGATTGCCCTTTATATTTACGGATTTAGGTTTTGTGTATAGATTTTTGTGTGGTGCTGTTTTGTGTGTAACAAAATTATTAGTTTGGTTTGCATTATTTCAAAGTTTAGTTTATTCTTTTTTGGAGCATTTAAATAATATTTGTATAATATTATTAAGGGCCGCGCGCTGCCTATGACTTGGTCTTGTTTTACAAAGCAAACGCCGCCCAAGAGTTTTTATGCTGTTGTCCCAAGCGAGTTCATTTATACTATAGGCACAGATAACCGTTATCTGTGCTATAGCTACACCTACAAACTTCTTTTCGTTTCTGTTTCGCCGGGATGAAAAATGGAGCCCGCCACAGAGGTAATTGACCTACATCCCAACTTACTAATCCCCTTGGAATGTGTGCTCATTCGCCGTGACGTATCTCATAAACTACCCCCCTTATGAATCAATGAACACCCCTGTTGAACGAAAAATAGAGCAGAGCACGAACTTATCGTCTTAACATGGAGGTGAACGAACCCATTTGGAGAGTCTCCAAAAGACGCTGCAGGGGTTCGGTCATTTTTTAATTCTAAAGTTAATCGCTCGATTAAAAGCGTATTCCTAAGCCGAGATTTTCACCTTTTCGCGGTTACACGGGTAGATAAAAGGATAAAAGCGCAGGTCTATTCATAAAAGTGCGCTCGAGGTCCTTTGGATATCCCACAAAGCCTCAAGAGATGAGTTTTCCACAAAAGAAGTTTAAAAGATGCACTTTAGTGTGATAGTTTCGAAATTTAAAGGCGAATGTTTAACCTGGACCCACACTATATTAAAGACCCGAGCATGACGTCATATTTCAATGTTGTTTACGGACAGGAGTGGCGCCACTCGACGAAAAAATGACGATGGCTTTATACGAGACAGTGGCGACAACCTTGGTCCGATTTTTGATTGGTTCCGCCATGTTTCGTCAAATTCTGTCATAATGGATCGACTTATTTGTAGATATCGATTTCATAATGACGGCGTCATTCTACAGAAAATTGCAAAACCAGCAAAATTTGAAAACTGTTATGAAAACTGTTGCAAATGTTTTAAAAATTAGTGGTCCTAATAACTATGAAGAAGATGTAATGGATAAAGTGATGGTTGGCTGTAATGGATAAAGAAATGAAGTCACATGAATAAAACAAAAATGAGTTTTACAGATACTTCCAGAAGACAAGAAAGCATTAGGTATAGTATCTTGTAAATGGATATACAATGAGAGGATAATTCCGGATGGATCAATAGAAAACTACTAGGCGAGGTTGGTAATGAAAGGTTGTTCACAAAGAAAAGGTGAGGACTGTGACCAAACGTTTAGCCCTGTAGTCAAATCTGGAATGATAATAAAAGGAATATTAAGCATATAGCTGCTGGTGAAAATGTTGAATTGACTCGATGGATCTCTACAGCATGCGCTTATATCGAAAAATCGATGAAGATGTTTATGTGAAACAACCAAAAGATTATGAAGATTCAACCAATAGAGTTTTGTAGACTCCAGACAAGTTTTTATGGTCTCAAACAAGCACAATGGAGCAAATTGCGAACATTTTCATGAAAGCTTTACTTATTTAAACCAAAAATATTTTGAGAGGCTGTTACTCCTGTAAAACAATGGGCTTAAGAAAAATCATCCAAAGAGAAGGATGTTGAAGAATGTAATATCACTTTTAATTTTTCTTATGGTGTATCCATGAAAATAAGTAAATAGAAAGTGTCAGAAACCAAAAATAAAAGCAATAATTATTCTTTGAGTTTTAGTCTCGTGTACCAAGTGCTTTAGGACTTCAACAGCTCTGAAGAAAATTGTTAATTCTAAAGTTTTCTGTATGTACAATACATAGTAACACCAATAAACACCAATTATAAATTGAACATGCCTACGTTTGGAGTTGTTTTATTATAATGTAGTTATCATTACTTTATTTCCTAAGCTAAAAGTACCATATAATTATATTGTGTTTTCCCTATTTTATATTTTTAAAATTTTCTGTCTATTGCTACCTGCTCATTTCTAAACTTTTCAAAATACAAACACATGCTCAAAATTTGTTCGTCTATTCTAGACATGTCCAGTGGGAACCGTTAAATATTAGTAGTATAGTCACTGATATTAGTAATTAATTTTAAAATATAAACGAAACGGAACAGGTAGGTACGTTTTACCGTTTATCTCTCAAAAAATGAGCAATAAATTGATTTTATTAAAGACATAACAGTCATATCGATAAAAAAAATCGATACTGGATCTGGATTCACAATATCGATATATTTTCTAATTTGACGAAACATGGCGGCCGTGTCGCCACTGTCTTGTATAAAGCCACTGTAATTATAGGTTATAGGGGGGTATTCTGTGGTTATTGGTATGTCAGTTACTGACGTTTAAAATGTCCCAAATTTTAAATATCCAGCTTTATTACGATTTGCTTTCTTTTTACGGTAACGAATTGTCTTTGCGTCCAGTATTTAGCAGTTTTATCCTATTAACACAGCTTTTATAGGTAGATTTGTTTGTGATAACATGAAATTTCCATGCACATGAAGAAAATGGTATATGCACACAGCACAGACCATTAGGTGAATTGCAGAAGAATAAACACTATTTTGGAATTATGGGATGATCTGATCAACCAGCTGAAGGAGCGAAAATTCTAGATATTATTTTGGAAGAGTATTTCGTAGCGTATGCAAGAATGATAATAGAAAATTTTGTTTATAGCTCCAAAGCGAACCAAATAGTCCTCCATATAAAAAAACTAAAAAATCTAATGCGTTTTGTTTCAAACCAAAAGGTACCAGATACTCTTGCTTGCTTTTAAGACACGCTTTTTTAAGAAAATGTATGGAAATATGCCATGTGAACTTGTCAAATTAGAGGGACATAACAAACAAATATTTTATTTTACTTTGGATATTAAATTCGTTGTAACAGACACATTTGCATGTTTTTATTTTATAAAAGATTCTGCAACAATGGTGTTTTAACATTAAACCACCATGTAAACATCGCTAAATATGCACAGGTCTTTAATATAGTGTTGGTCCAGGTTTAACAAACCTCTCTACACTTTTATTTGGTACACCCTTTACCTCCGTTGGTCTGTTTCCCTTCGAGTGGCTACATAAATATGTAAGGCGTCGCCTTTTATACTTATCGACCGGACTATGTATTTGTTGGGTTTGAATTATTTATAGGGAGGAGACAATGAACAAATCATATCGGGATTTGATAAATCGCAAAGGATTCGGAGATGTCGGGATTGCTTCTTTGTTTTCTACGAACTTCGGGCGGACACTATGAAATACAGAAACATAAGCTAACGCGTTGGTGACTGAATTATATAGAAAAAACGCTAAAACAATGTATGATAAACATTTATATAGTGGCACTGACATATCACTTAACCAGAAAAAAAACCTCTTTTCAAAAATGCAAAAATCCAATATGGCTCCCATAAGAAAAATAAAAGTTGATAGTCATATCTTTGTCCACGGAGGCGACAAAAAAATGCGAAATCATATTTAGATTCCTTGTAAAAAATGTTTAACTTAGAAATGTCCCCTCGTTTTCGTTTAAAAAAATAAAAACGAAAACGACAATTTTCAGTTTTTTCGTATTATTTTCAAAACAAGAAGGGCCAGTCAAAAATTTTTGTACCGAGTTATTCGGCATCGAATTCCGCAACTTTGCCCAAATTTAACTGACCTCGTATCTCTTAAGATAACCAAGATCCCCATGCATACACTCAAAACACGGTCACCTTGTATAATAGTGAATTATGCAGCAATAAGGTTAGACTCTTTCCTCTGTGGTAATATAATAAATAGCTGCTGTTTATACTGAAACATTGACAAATAAGAATGATACCTACTTAATAAAAAGTTGTACGAAAATTTTGTCATTTCCATTACAAATTTATAGCAAGCAACAATTTGGTCAATCAGATATTAGCTTCTAAATTCAAACGATATGATTTCGGCGTATATCAACTACATTACATATTCTCTTAGATAATTAAACTAGAGTTTTCATAAATTCTGCGTTATCGGTTGTCGTGGTCCAAGACCCCAAAACGTACAACACTCAAAATTGCTTTTTATTTTTACATCCTTTCCCTCAACTTTCCAGCGGCCATTTGTTTTTATTCCGTCCCAAGGGGCCCTCCAACTCAGTCGATGATTTAATTTTACGCCGTAACTGCCCTACTAAAGGCCCCAAATCCCCGCAATTTATACTGTTCCCCGCACGTAAAGTTTCGCAGTGAAAATAAACGAAAACGAGATGTTTTTAAACCGCGCATCCACCAGGAGTATACGCAGTAATTCATCCGGTTACTTCCGGTTCAGCCGGAAGTTGGGGGCATTACGCTGGGTAGTTTCGCCAGTTAAATGCCATTAGTGTATCCTATGACGAAGATTGACGTTTGTCGGGGACCAGCGGGCCTGGTGGGCGAGGCCGCTGGTTATAATGCGATTGTTCTACACTGAAATCTCATCGGTCGCGGTTGCGGAACTCTTAACGGTTGTGTGGTCGTATAAATATTACGCAATATGTTTTATAAACGTCACCACAAAACATCTAACTTCGTCATCTGTCACTCCTCACCGCAAAACATCTTGTCGCTGATCGAGGTTGTACCCACAAAACATTAAAGTTAGCTTTTAATGTTTTGTGGTCGACCAAACCCGCATAAACAAAACACACAACTCTGTACATCACAAAGAAAAAATATAACCTTGGAGTATCCCTTAGAATTTAATTTAAACTTTCCATTGGACCAGTTCAATGACTCTTGACTCGCAGGGAATTTAGAAAGATGAAACAGACCGAGAAAGATAAAAAAATAGTCGAGTCTATTCCGCGGCCTCGAAACTCGCAAGAGCTAATTCCGCTGAAAAACCAACAAGCAGGTAGTAAAGAGGGGACGCAAACAGGTCGAGGCGGCTGGGGGCAATTTGGCAACCCCGCCAATTGCAAGACAAATAAATTTCAAGTGTTTGCAGAGGGACCCGATCTCTATAATTCACCGAACTGCGGAGTTGAAAAACGAATGGGGGTATTTAGTTTTGAATCGGGTTGATTCTGTTTGTTCTGTAAGAGAAATTTCAATCACGCATTGAGTTTCATAAACAAAATCGTAGGCATGAGTTTTATTAGGAAGGAGAATAACCCTCACTTATCCTGTCATCTCAAAACACCTAACATTTTCCTTTTTAGTGAGCCCGTATAATGAAGTTACTCTATCTTTGTACCATCATTAACGTGACACCGTGTAAAGTTTTATAACAATAATACAAATTCATTGAAATTTAATTGGGTTTTTCGCCACCAAACTGGTTAAAAGACAACTTTTTCAAGTTGCCTGGAAAATTAATAAATTCTTAACAGTAAATGAACTAAACTTTGAACTTGTAACTCAAAATATCTTCAACAAATTTGTTTCCTGAGCTTTCGGAGAATATATCTTCCTCCTTTCTCAAAGATCATGTCACGTCAAAGTGAAATGACAGATTAATAAATTTCAGGTTAAAATATCATGCCAACAGAAACAATAGCCTAGCCACCTTTTATTTTAATTTTATAAATGCAATTTTTTGAACTTTGTACCTCATTAAATGGTTTCGTTTTAACTAGCATCGATCTTAATGTATTTTGGGTTTTAAATACTGTTCTGACATTAAAACGATTGCCTATGCGTTTTAGCTTATCTGATAGTCCAGGAATATAAGGAATAATTAAATTTACTGGTCGGTCCACCAGATTTATTTCTCTAATTCTATTAGGATTGTTATTTTGTTGGCAATCCTGAAAAACTTGCTCAGTAGGATAACTATTCCTCTCAATAACATGTTTTATATGTTTAATTTCCTCTTCAAATTTTGTGTTTTTAGAACAAATCTCTTTAGCCCTGTCATACAAACTTTTAATTACTCCTTTTTTAACCCTAATATGATGATTGGAATTAAAATGGAGATATCTATTAGTATGTGTTGGTTTTCTATGGACACTAGTTTCTATACTATCTGATTTCAGTAAGAAAGGTAATTGATTATTATTTTCAATTTCTAAGGTAAACTTAATAGAAGGTTCTTGCGAGTTTATAAAATTTAATAATGAATTTAAATCATCTACTCCATGTTCTCATATAACAAATATGTCATCTACATATCTCCACCAAACATTAGGTTGGTGAACATATCTAGTCAACTCATTTTGCTCAAAATCTTCCATAAATAAATTGCTTATGAATGGTGATAAAGGAGACCCCATAGCCATTCCAAATTCCTGCTGGTAAAATTCATTTCCTAGTTGAAAATAAGTGGGTTTAACACAGAGTGTTGATAGTTCTAATATTGCATCTATATTCAAATTTGTCCTGAATTATTAGTCTATGTTTATTATTTGTCTGAGGTTGCAACTAACTTTAATTAAAAATCCAACAATGGAATTTGAGAAAAAAAATGAATAATTTTTTCAGATCCCATACAGAGCTCTTTCGGATAAAAAAAAGATTCTGTTGTTAAAATCGCTCACTTGACAAAAAGCGATAATGTAGAAATAATAGCTAAAAGCTCATCTTGACAAGAGGTTCCGCTAACCCTTAATAATTATTTTGTCCAGTTTCATTCGCTATTTCCGCAGGCTTCTCATTTCCCTAATGCCCAAAACCTTTGATTATATTTTCGGGGCATTTCCTGTATACACCGAAAGTTAACTGACTGGAAAATGTGCTTCCTTTCCGCTTGTGAAACCCTTCGCGGAACACACCCTTGAGCAACAATACCCAACGAGAATTTTAGGTTCCTCCTATACCATGGCCCTTTTCACACTTTTATGTCATAAGTGCATCGTAAGTATGTTGAAAATCATGTGCAAACATATATTTTTTTAATTTGTTGCTGCCGAAAACCTCTCTAAAATTAAATGTTAAGGGAGTAGGTTATTTTCAAGGCTTTCACGCGTTTACAGCTGTCTCGTAAGTACAATATTTAAAATTCATTAATATTGGAAAATGTCGATCATAATATCTATGAATTCAGGGCAGATCGGTACGTACTCTCTCATTGATTGACATTTAAATTTTGTTTTGTTTCCTGTTGTAGGTGTATATAAACATATATCAGTTATAAAACCACTTTAAATAAAATTGTTTATCTATTTTCTATAGATATTTTTATTAGCTTATACATATACATATATTGTGAATATTGTTTATGCATTATATAAATTATTTATCGGTGGATTACAATATTATATTGATATATTTTTTCTGTGATTTGGCACGTAAATTTTAAATAAAGTATAATACTATCGAGTTAAGGTTGAGTGGATAGTATTGAATAATGGACGATATACAGTGTGTTCCTCGATATAATATGTAACAAAATGTGTAATTTATTGAGAAAATTAACTGTCAAAAAATAAATTTATATTCCTAAAATTTGATAACGGGTACAAAATTGCTTATAAACGACTTTTTGAGTGGCATTTTTATATCTTGAAAAATAAGGTTACTTTATTGGTGCTGTTTTTTACCAGTTTGCTTATACAACGCCCTGTAGAACACAGAATTAACTCATTTTTCATATAGGTACAGGGTGTTCATAGTTATTTCTACCTTACCACCTTATAACTTTTTTATTTATTTTTTTTTGACCTAGAAAAAATGGTAAATTACATATAAAAGTTCTAGGGTTACAACAGAACTATTTGAATGTAAGATTTTTGCGATTCCAACGATATAAATGTTATGTATTTGGTTTAACTGTTTGAAAGATATTCGACCTCGAAAGTTTCAATTTTGCACTTTTGATACCCATTGTCTCGAAAATGAAACCTTTGCAAGTATAGTGTATATGGAAGAAAATATCCCAAATGACTATGTGCATTCGTTCTTCAAATGTAAAACTGAATAGGTTTGCGAAATTTCGGAAATCTAGGCCTACTTTGATTTTTTGGCATTCTTCCCACTTTTTTTTTATAAAAGTTGTAGGTTTTACGGGAAAATGTTATTGAGAAAATTTGCTCACAATAAAAAACTGTATAGGTGTGAAAAATTTCAAAAGCCTAGGTCTACTTTTCGATTTTTGTTTTAATTTTTTTTAACAGAAAAAATGAAAGTCGACCTAGGCTTTCGAAATTTTTCACACTTATACAGTTTTTTATTGTGAATAAGTTTTCTTAATAACAATTTGTCGTAAAACCTACAAAAATGGCACTTTACTGATGTGGAAAATTAGTTTCAAACCAAGCAGGGATGATCCCCAGAAGCCCAAATTTCAACTCGAATTTTTTTTTATTTACACCGTAATATATTATCAACTCAATCCGTGGACACATTATATGAGTCTTGAAGAACCATTACTACATGTGAAGTCGATATCTCTTTTTATTCCAGAGATAAAAGAAATAAAATATGAAAATATTTATTTTCTGATATTATTATTTGATTCCAAATATAAAAAGTGTTTATAACAAAAACATGTTGAATTTATATCGCAGTTTTTGTTGTTGTGTTACGTCCTTTGCTCGTTTCTTTAACGGCACGCTAAGTTCTCCGTTCTCGAAAATCCTCGCGGTGCTGATTCCGTAAAGAATAAAAAATACGAAACACATTTATTAAAAAATATCTCCCCGGTTCTGTGAAATTTGCATAAAATTTCCTCCGAAATTGTTTCAATTTGCCTTTATATTTCAATAAAATGAATATCCAGGCTTATTTCCATTAGACTCGTATTTAGACCATAGGCGGAACACATACAGTTCTCCTTTAAGATCAGACTTTCACAAATTAATTATGTGCAATAAAAAAATCGTTTGCTTTGTATAACTACTAATATTATACAAATTTTATTTAAAATGCTCTAAAAAAGCATAAAATAAAGCCAACCAATAATTTTGTACACACAAAACAACACCACACAAAAATCTATACACTAAACCAAAATACGTAAAATAAAGCGCAATCCTTATTTCCGTGCACGGCACTGGTTATACTGGCGTAACTGGCCCACGTCGACACCTACTCCGTGGATCTCCCAAACGCCGACCAATCAAACAGCTACGTCCGCTTTCTTATTGGCAGCCTCCTTGACTAGGTCAGCGTCGACCGCGTAAAAACCTTTGAATTTTATACGGGTGATTTCTGCTGAACAGTCTGGTATTTTTACCAGTAGCAGAGCGTGGTAAATGCTATGAAATAGATCGCGCCCCGTATATCACAGTGTTCAAAGTGAGCTCGTTTATACTATACATGTGAATTATATCATGTGTTGTTTAATTTACAATTTGTTCGAGAAATAAGTTCCCGACACCACTGGCGCGTATAGAAAGCATCTCCCATCTTATGGAGTGCCTAACTACCAGCCAATTCCCAGAAGGTTGTGGCAGCGCCGGCAACGTTGCCAAATTTAATTAAAAAAAAGTGTAAAAACCGGAGCGCGGTTTCGTTCGGCCCACGCCCGCTGTTGTAAATCAACGGGGGCTTTGGTAGGAGGGGGAGGGCTGGAAGGTGTCCCTTTCGCAGAAAGAAATTTATAACTGGCGTTATTTATTTTGATAATTCCCCAGCAGACGGCTCGCGGCGGTCTACCACTGATTTCGCGTTGAGGTCGGGGCTTTTTAGAACAGGTATTTTATGTAACTCTTAGGTAAAAAAATTACTACATACTGAATTGAAAACGGTGAACCAGCAAGACCAAAAAGATAACGTCAAAAAAGTTACGAGTAAAAGCACGATCCAAAAACAGCGCAGAACTTCAACACCCTGTATATCAGTCAAGAAGCGTCAACAATTTTTTTATAAATGAAATTTATTTTACATATATATTTATTTTAAATAATTTAGAATCATTTGAAATATACAGGCATTGTAAAACTAATTATGATAATGTCTTAAATGCTCAAATTGATTTTGAATCCTCTAACTAAGACATTCGCTTATATTTTCTACTGATAGCGCTGCGAGGATCTAGTTGACCAATTTTCATGTATTTTCCCCGTTTTTAAAGGAGGAGGTTATCAATTCGGATGTGTTTTTTTTATATTGGTTACATCAGAACTCCGTCATTTATAAACCGATTTGGACAATTCTTTTTTATTTGAAAAGGTGTACCTACAGAATGGTCCCATTTGTGGCCGCGGGGGCGTCGCTCGTATCGGCGCTGACTTTTTAGACTGCATGTTTTTCTGCCTTCGATCGACCTTGGTTCGAGGCAGGCACATGCATATATGTCTTTAAAGAAAAACACCGCTATGGCCAAGAGCGCTGGACAAATGTGAGTTCACGGTATTGCTCCTAAATAGCTTTATCCGTGTGATTTACTAATTGTCCTACACTCACTGGGATTACTACGGTTTTCTAGGGTTTTCCGTAGTACTTGAGCGAATGCTATCCTAGTTCTATCGGAAAAAAGTCGGCCCTAGCCGCAAATGGCAACGAAGACAAAATAATAGTAATTGCCCCCCTCCCCCGCACAAGCATGTGGTTGCTTCTGGAGTACTCCTAGTTTGGAGTATTGTGAGGGTGAGAATTATTATTATTATTATTATATTATTATTTAAATTTGAAGAAAAAATTCCACCCCTAAGGGTGGACAAATAGGGGATTAAATTTCATATTGGACCGATTTCGATGATTCTTATTTTATTAGAAAGGGGTTACCTTAGGGATGGTCACATATAAATTTGAAGATAAATTAAATTTGAAGAGAAAAATTTGAAACCTAAGGGTGGACAAATAGGGGATGGAATTTAATATTCTTAATAATTCACTAAAAAATAAGAAATAAAAAAATTTTTACCACTAAAAATAAAAAAAAATAACAAAAAATAACACCGACTTCACAAATTTGCCCGTATGCAAATTTCAACTAAAATTTTAGAAATATTTTTGTCTTTCTAAATTGAGTTATCTTTGGAGTCTGTGACAGTAAGTTATGATGTATGTAGGATATGATGTATTCATATCTAAATAGATTTAAATTGCTTGCCTTGACTGTCACCAAATCCAAAAATAACTCAATTTAGAAAGAGAAAAATATTTCTAAAATTTTAGTTGAAATGTGCATACGGGCAAATTTTTGAAGTCTGTTTTAAGTTTTTTGTTAATTTTTTTTTATTTAAATTTATACACTTGCCTACTTGCTGATTCGTTCTTAATTTTGAATTCAAAGTCTCTATACAGTCTTCCTCCTATTTGTTAACAAATATTTGTCTTTTTTGCAACTTTTTCACTTTAACTTTATTTATTTTATGACGTGTAGTTTTGAATGTACGAAGCCATTATAGCTGCGAAAGTATTTGTTTGTATTTTTTATGCAACTCTTTTGTTGGTTATTTTTGTGTTGTAGTCTTGGCCTGATTGTTTCTAAAAATCACGAAACCGTTCGCCTATTTTTAATAAAAAATAAAATTGAGCTGTGAGTAGTAAGACCTTAATTTTTCATTTATCAAAATGGATTCACACGGAGTAGCAGAAATATTAAAAATTTTAAAATACAAACTCGTTTTTGTTTTCACACGAGGCAAGGATTTTTTAAGCATAAATGAAACACCCTGTATAAAATTTGCCGTAATAATATTTATCTTAAAACGGTTACTACATTCCTTGTATAATAGAATAATTAGCAAACATTTTTAGTCACCTCGAACTTATGAATTAAAAATTATGAATCACCAGCCTATCTAAATGAAAATTTCAATTTCGTACAATTTTTTTACACAAATTAGGCAAAAATATGAAGATAGAATACACATTGTTTTGCTAGGTAATAGATTCCTAACATTATGACAAAATTTCTTCCCGTTACTTTCTCTTTCTCCCTAAATCACACCCGTGTTTCTTCTTCGTGATCATGAATAAATTCAATCCTCCTGCGTACTAAATACTCTCCCTCCCTTCTCCCTCTCTGCAGTTCAGTGAATTAGCGATTGAATCCCACGCCAAGTACTTTGAATTTATTTGTTTTGCGAGTGGCGAGTTCCCCAAATTGCCCCACTTCCCGTCACCCTAATTTCCTTTTCTCCGTTGCCTTCCTCTCTACGTTGTTGATTTTTCTGCTAAATTAACCTTCAGAATTTCGGCGCCGAATTAAAGGTGGAGAAACATACATATATATAAAAATGTGTATAGCGCTATGTTTTGTAATAATGAAATTATTAAAATACAGTAGAAGTTAATTTATAAAATAATTTAGATGTTGCGATGGTGTAGCGTTATTCTCATATGAAATAAGACATTTTTCTCAAGGTGTTTCATGTGTTATAACGAATGCCGTTTGTAGAATCAAGACTGATAACACCATAACACCACATTTATGTTAGCCTAAAAATTTTGTTAGCCATAACAAAGACAAAAACGAAAATTAAACAAACATAAATCAAATGCTGTCAAGAGGCATTTAGATGACATTTTTGTAGAGTGAATTGGTTCAAATGGAACTATTTTATGGCCTGCCAGAAGCCCAGACTTGACTTCACTCGATTTCTTTCTGTGGGGCACACAAATAGAAGCATTATAGAACACCTTCTATAATTTAATTGAATTCATAATAAAGTATCACGTGCCATCCATAAATATGCCTATTATTAAGACCAAAATGACAGAAAAAATAAAATATAACTTATGGAAAATTTAAACAGCAGTTTTGGCTTTTTTGAATTTTCAATATATTATTGTATGTTGGTAATTGTGGGAATACAACAATTAAAATAAACTGTCAAATCTCCATTTATATTCTAGTAATAACTATTTTGAATTTTCCATGGCAATTTTGATTTTTTCCGAGATTCAAGTTTAGAGAAAAATACACATATTTAATAATAATAATAATAATAATAATGTGACTTTATTTGGAAATCATACAATGTAGCTACTAAACATTAGATTCATTGTGTTGGCGACATTCGACTTAACGTCGCTCTTCCATGCAACCAACTTGTTAGAAAAAAAAATGTATAAACAAATTACAATATAATTTAAAACAAACAAACATGCAATTATTATATTATATGCTATGGTATGAGGCCAAAGACAAGCGAGAACAAGAACAGAAGAATATGGATTAAGATAGCGAGCTTCCAACGCGCAAATCAAAGAGATAGGCCTTGATCGTTCTCCTGAAGTTATAAAGTGAATTTGATCCTTTGATAACTTGTGGCAGACTGTTATAAATTTTGGCGGCATTGTATGTAAAACTTCTTTCAAACTTGGTAGTGCGGTGCTTGGGTATATCGTAGAGATTACAGTGGCGGGTATTTAGATCATGGATTACACGACGATCTGTCAGTTTGTGATATAAATATTCAGGTTTCCCGTACTGTCTTATGTTGAAAATGAGGCAGGACATGTGATATATATATCTTTCTTGGAGGTTAAGCCAATTACTTTGATTAAAGGCGCCAGATATGTGATCAAATTTTTTAATGGTGTAGGCGTACCTAACACAAGCATTTTGAATCTTTTGTAATGTATATTTATTGTCAACTGTCAGCGCAGGCCAATAGAGAATGTCACAAAAAGAAAGATGTGATAGTACCAATGAATCACATAGGCTAAGTCGAATATTAGGGTCCAAGATGTCTTTGTGAAGGTACAATAGTTTTAGTTTGCCTATCGACTTACGAACCAGCATGGAAACGTGATCAACGTACCTCAAGTCCTGATCAAGATAGACACCCAGGTTTTTACACACCCTAGAGAATAGTAGTTTCTCCCCGTTAAGCTCAATTGAAAAATTCGGATCATTTTTAATCTCTTCAGAGCCGTTCCCAAATATGAGAACATTTGTTTTATTTCCGTTAAGAATGAGTTTGTGTGCGGCTGCTGTTTTAGAGATTATATCCAAGTCTTCATTTATCCGAACTGCGGCCAAAAACGAGGAGGTGTTGGAGAATGAATAATAAAGCTGAGTGTCGTCAGCATACTGATGTGCTGTACAGAATTTGAGTGCTGCGGAGAAATCAGCAGTATACAGGGAAAACAAAATAGGCCCAAGTATACTACCCTGAGGTACACCCCGATCAACACCGAGGTACTCCGAAAAACGATTGCTCAATTTTACTCGTTGGCGACGGTGGGCTAAGTAGTTACCAAAAAATGCTGTAGCATCATCACCAAAGCCAAAGTATTTTAATTTTTTGCACAAAATATCATGATCCAACGTGTCAAACGCCTTACTGAAATCTAGTAAAATGAGGCATGTGCTTAAGTTATTGTCGGTGGCCCTAAAGATATCGTCAGTGACATGTAATAACGCCGTGGTTGTGCTGAATTTACTCCTAAAACCCGACTGAGTAGAAGGGAGGATATTTTTTTTGTCGGTATAGTCAACAATTTGCTCAAACACGATCCTCTCAATAATTTTAGATGCTGTTGGCAACAGGCTAATAGGCCTGTATTGTGATAATTCTTGGGGCTCACCAACTTTTGGAACAGGAACAACATCAGCACTTTTCCAAATTACAGGAAATACACCCTCAGTTAATATAAAATTGACAATATGTGTCATGTATACACTCAAATGCGGAAAAACCAGTGACAACATTTTCAAACTTATGCCATCAGCCCCCACCGCTTGTGATTTTATTTTACGGAACGCATCATTAAATGTATCGATATCGATTTCCGAAAACTTAAATCGTGAATTGATAACATCTTGGCTAATAGAACCGTATTTATCCAAAAGGCTGTCGACAGTGTCATTATCATCAGAGACTTGAGGGACACTATTGACAAAAAAAGAGTTAAAATCGCTTGGGTTACCGTCACTAGTTATATCTTTTCCCTTGGAGATGTTAAGTAATTTTAGAGTTTTCCAAAAAGAACTAGGATCTGATTTAAATTTAGATCGCAAAAATGCCTTTTTTTCTGTACTTAACATGTATTAGTGAAGTTTCTCAGATCTCTGTACTCACTGTATGTGGTTTCGGATTTAAATCGTTTATATTTGGAGTATGCCTGGTTTTTAAGTTTGATAAGTAGCTTAAGGTTAGGCGTTAGCCACGGGGCAGCTGGCTTGGTGATTCGGACTGTTTTGACAGGCGCATGTAAATGGAATATCCGTAAGAGATTAGCATTCCAAAACTCAACTTTATCTTCGATATCGACAATGGAGAATATATGATCCCAATCAACCGAGTACAAGTCTTGTAGAAAATCATTATAGTCAAAATTCGAAAAATCCCTGTAAGTCCTAAAGAGAGGAACTTTTTTAGATTTTTTAAAATTTATTCCAACAGATACCAAGCAGTGATCAGATATGCCCTCCATTGGAGTGACTCTGACACTTTTGATTAACATAGCATTGGAACAAACAATTACATCAATCAAAGAGCCCGACACCAGACGTGTGGGCTGCGTGACAACCTGATGCAGACCAAAATTGTTTAATATAGAACTGAATTTGACCGAAGGAGCATCGGTAGTATTTAACATATTAATATTCAAATCGCCGCCAAACAAGATACAATCATAAGTAGCCATTAAAGTAACAAGAATGTCTTCAAGGTTGTCGAGAGCATTTGAAATATTTACTGTAGGGGGTCTGTACAGAGACCCTAAACAAAATTTTTTACCGGCAATTACGCAACTAACCCAAATATTTTCCAGACCGCTATCGTTATTGACCGTAGGCACCACTTTAAACTTGATACTATTTTGAACATAGAACGCAACTCCACCCCCTCTCGAGCCTCTGTCTTTTCTAACTAATTTATAATTAGGGATATTTATAGCATAATTAGGAATTGACGAATCAAGCCAAGTCTCAGATAAGCCAATAAAATCAAGAGGTTCATCCGAAATGTGGTCAAGGAAGAGATCAAACCCAGTTTTCATTGATTGAAAGTTAAAATGCGCGAATGTTAGAAGCTCGTTATGACTCATACGAGTTAAGTTGTGCTTAATGCGTATTTTACTTTATCTTCTTAGTGCTCCTACTGTTTTTAGAATATAAAAAACCAAATCAACTATCAATTAAGGTTATACGTTTATAACTTTCTTCCCGAAAAATGACAGTAAAGTAAAGAATAATTATTTTTACAATTGTTGATAATGCCAATAATGAATTTACATAAATAAAACAACATCTGTCTCGAACTAAATAGCGCACTTAAAAAAAACAGGAAAAGAAAATAGGTAGGTACATACCTGCTACAAAAACGTGTATATAGAAGCATGCATTTATGTGGGTCGGTCGCGGCGATAAATTTGTAGGTCGTCTTCGCTGTTAAGTACGATTTTCTTCTTATCCTTTTCACACCAGACGTAGATTTTTCCATTAAATGACCAGACATTTTTTGCGCCCAACCTCTTCTTAGCGGTTAATAATAGCTGGAATCGTTGTTTGGTGAGATCCTCGAATATGGATATTTTCGAAGACTTTAATAACTTTTTAGCGCCATATACCTCCGCTTTTTTCCAATTATTAATGAAAGTGACCAAGACTGTACGTGGAACTGAACTTCCAGAGCTTCCTCTAGCCTGTGATGTTTGTGGCAGACGTATGATAGAGTCAATATCCTCTCTGTTACAAAAAACATTTAAGGTCTTATTGACGAACTCTAGAAAGTTATCCATAAGAGTTTTGTTGCCACTCTCTTCTTCAAAGCCTTTAATTCTAAGCGCATTTTTTTTGGAGAATTGTTGAAAGACTTCGAATTTATCTTCAAGCTGTGCGATGCTCCTCTCATGTTTGTCAACTTTGACAGCAATGCTAGTCAAATTATTACTAAGAGAGTCTAGTTTGTCGTGGATAACTTTTAATTTACCGTCGAACGATTTTTCAACTTTCGCAGCAAATTCAGAGCATACTCTGTTAATTAATTCCTCCATTGAATCCTGCTCACCTTTCCCCTTTCCTCTAGTCATCATCGGCACGACTTGGTCGACGCGGCAGGCACATGCACTAGTTGATTATATTCAGGTGGCAGATTTTTTCACGAAAACGCACTTGAATGTTCTGAATTACTTCTATTTTAATTGCGACTTGTTACACATTCGGTGAGTAATAGATTTGTTGAGAAAAAACGTCTTTAAACAACCAAAAACAACTCAAGAACGCAGGAGCGCCAAAAACACGTCTACTCGCGCGCAGTCGACCTCATATATATATATCTTAGTATCTCTACAAGTATACGAGATATTTTCTTCAAACTTGGCGATGAGCCGATGAGAGTATCTTTAATATTTTTGAGAGTATCTTTAATATTTTTGATATATATATTCGCCGCCGTTTCTTAATTATTTTAAAAGAACGGCAATGCTCCAATAAACAAGTCATTTTAAGAATAAATGTAGAAATCTGTGGATGTCAATTAAACTTTATTTAACAAAATACGAAAGCAAAAACGATAATAAAAGAAACGTAATGCTATTAGAAAATTAAAAAATAATTATATGTTCGAAATGACCGCCGCGCAGTCTCTTTCAATATAAGTGCATGTCAGTCAATTCTTAGAATGAAAATATAATTTTTCAAAATATTGATACTAAAGTGCAAAGTCGACAGCCAAATGATTAAAATAATGCCAATTTTAATTGACATGCACAGTTTGCTATAGATTTATTCTTAAAATGACTTGTTTATTGCAGCATTGCCTTTCTTTGAAAATAATTAAGAAACGGCCGTGGAATGTTTATTTTAAGAGACAGAGAAAAACTACTTCTATAGCTTTATGCAAATGGCTACTCAGATAACCTATGGGCCTCCATGCACAATTTTTCGCTGTGTACTAAAAAAACTTAAAATCGACAAAAATTTTCATGGTCTCAAGAAAGGCGAAGACCCTGTGTAATTTGCTGAAACTATCTGAGCAGCTGGATGGATAAAGCTTCTCAGTGCCATCAATTTTCAATATAAAAGTTTTCCTCTGTCTCTTAAAATAAACATTCCACGGCCATTAATAATTTTGCTCAATTTGAGTTTTTTTTTAATATTGCGCGACAAGTTGGCCATGGATGCCGATTTCTTTTGCGGCACCACTTAGCTATCCAAAATTACCACATTTTTGTTTATTACGCTTTTTTTGTAGGGAGCAAAATAAGCGAGAAAACCACGGTGGTAGTCCTAAAAAAATCATCCTTTATACAGTGTGGATAGAACCACCATGGCAACCACATTTTTTGTGCTACGAAAGATTGCTTGATATCACTAAACGGGAAATAATTTCCCCTAACACTTTTATTAAAACATGTTTTTGCTATGAGGAATATTTTAAGAAATATAAGCAATATTCCACAATTTCTATCCACACTGTATATCGTTTAAACCAGAAAAATGCTTAGATTTCGAAGATCGTGAAATATACAGGATGTTCCGTCAGTCAAAATGGTGAACTGGGGGTGCTGTTTAGGGGTTGAATTTTCTACAAAAGGTTGCAGTCGAATTTGTGCCATAAATGTCACCCTGAAATACTTACAATTTGTAAGTATTTCAATGTTGACTTTGTAAGTTAACTTAAGTTACAAAGTCAACATTGTCCGGAATTTCTCTAGCCGCACTTTTTTCACACAGACCAACCATCTCCGCAGACTTCTCATTTTGTTAATGCGCCAAACCTTTTAGTATGTTTTTGGGGCATTTGCGGCGGTCGTTCCTCTAATTGTGTACACCCCAAATAGAAAATTAACCGACCGTAAAACGTGGGCCCTTCCCGTCCATAAAAAAGCGTTCCTTTTAGCTGTCGAGGACGCTCGTGGGACCTTCTGGCAACCGTCGAACAACGACGTGAAATTGGGCTCGCTACTGAAAAATAAATCGTATTGTATATTACATTTTAATTTGGTATGAGCGTCGCGCATACGGTTTTAAGCAAACACTTCTGAACGTTTATTTTGCACTAGCGGTTTTTGTGCTTTCATCATAATTTCATACTTTGCCAGCCTGGGACTTTATCAAACAGTATGCTATTCAATACACCATCTCAATGGATTGGAAAACAAAGAAGCATATCTAACGTTTAAGCACGTAAATTTCATTAACCCTTTTGCAACTTCTCTTGCATATGCCAAATATCGTTTAAACCAGAAAAATGCTTAGATTTCGAAGATCGTGAAATATACAGGATGTTCCGTCAGTCAAAATGGTGAACTGGGGGTACTGTTTAGGGGTTGAATTTTCTACAAAAGGTTGCACTCGAATTTGTGCCATAAATGTCACCCTGAAATACTTACAATTTGTAAGTATTTCAATGTATTTCATAATATAAATATACCTATCCACACCAGGAATCGTACTTATTATAAATACTTATACTTCTGTGTATATTTTGTTACTTGCTACTGCTTTTATTGTCTGAAACAAACGTAGGTACCTACTTACTTAGGTACCCTACCCAATTATTGGAACAAAGTTCACAAATGTCTCTAATTATAATTAAAAAGAGGGTTGAACATTTCGTCCCTCTTATCACGTAAGGGCGTAACTAACGAAAAATGCGAATTTAAGATACGCCGCTTAATAAGTCCCTCTTGGGGATGGCTTTGATGTCACAAAGTGGCGTATCTGTAAAACTTATAGGAGGGGCATAGTCAACACATCACCTGACGGCGTAAATGCGAACATCCACAAAATATTTCTCACGTATAGGCGTAAGTCAAGATACGCCCGTTCGTGTGAAATTAAGTGACAACTTGAAAGGGAATTTTGTGGGCGTAATTTGCAGCAAATGCGCGCAAAGGAACCAAGAAACATATGAATCTAACCTATAAACCAGCGCAGTTGTTGTATTTCGAGGAAGTTTCAGAGTCGTGTATATTTTTCTATTGTTAAAATGGACGTACTTGTGGTTTGGAAAGACGGTAACATGAATGTAGTTGTCTTTAGAAGTAAAAACTGTGAAGTGCCGGAAAATACGTAAAGGTTGTGCAGTTAAAATGTTATACAAACGCCGGTGGTATACAACACAAATAAGTTCAAAAATATTTTTAAATGATTCCAAAGATTCAGAAAATATAACAATATTTATATATTATAATATGACGAAAATGTTTTGCTAAAATATTTTTCCTCACATTATATTAATATTCCCACAAAATATTTTACAAATATTTAAAAATTTTGCAACATTTATAAAATATTATAGTAATATTTCTCAAAATCTGTTTTATAATATTTTATAAATATTATAAGAAATATTATTAACACTCACTTAAATGTTACGCCGAAGTGCCGTGAATTTCAGGGTTTTTTTAAAAGTTTGTTTCATGAAACGGAGTAGATACCTAAGTTTTGGTTTTATTCTTATAAAAGACAAAGGATTCTATTTTTATTTTTGTATTGTCGCTGTACCTTGGTAGAAATAAAATCTTTCACTTACAACTATATTATGGTTTATGGTTTAGTGTTTCAATACTCTTGTTTCCAAATTTTATTTTTAAAAAAGGTCGTAACTTGATTGCTATACAGAAAAAGAATATTACGTAAAGGCGTAAATGCAAACTTTTTTCTTTTAAAAAAAATACCTATTAAATTTATTAACAAATAATGCACCAGCTTAAACTACGTTCTTTTGTCGTATCACTATAAAAATATTATTTGATTCTATCGTGGAAGTTACATGTGAGAGTATTTAATAGGTTAACCAATTTTGTTTTTTCCTCTTCCTGTAAAATAAGTAAAAATCAGATACGCCCATACGTGAAAAGAGGGACGATTTATTAGAAAAGATAAACTAAGCCAAAGTGCAGACTGGTCTATACTGCATTGACCCGTTGAACCGTCCCGCTGCGGCGTTGCCACATATTTGCACAGGGCTTGTAAGCGTTAGAAGGTTGTGGCTTGTGGCTATGCTAATTTGATATGCAACATACGCTATCATAAACTGCATGGAAACATAATGACAATACTGATTGAAATAACGTATATACTTGTTAAATAACTCTACTAGATGTTCTTAATGTGAGGTATATCTACTTGGTCAAGCGCAAATGGTATGCCATTTTTTCTGATGTAGCTGGTCTATAACACAACCATGTATAGTTCTTAATGGCAGCCTGTTTAGAATAAATCGTATTTTAAAATGAAAGTATACCTGACCGTGGTTACCGTTTGGGCTCACGCAAACAGTATGCCTTTGATACTTAAACTGCCATATTTTACTTGAATTTTATTGTGGATTCATGACAGCTTGTGTGAAATCGTATCGAAACGCTTAATTGGCAAACAAATGTTAATTAATTTCAATATATGAAGGACCCGGGATGACTGTTTAGTTTATCATTTATTAGCAACAGAATATGCATATTGCAATACCCTCCAAAAGGCATACTGGGTTAAATCACGTCTCGAAATATGTCACTATCTGCCGGTCTAATATCTCCCCTGCCGCAATTAAACAAAAACCTTGTATTTTTCTTCTAAATCGTTAATAAATTCAACCCCCGTTCAAGACTAAATACCATCCCTTTCTTTCCCCGCCGTTTCGGTGAATTAGCGATCGGATCCCCCGACAAACACTTTAAATTTATTTGTTTTGCGAACGGCGCGGTTGCCAAATCGCTTCACTCTCAGCCGACTAATTTCCTTATCTTGTTTGCACCTTTCCTTTGCTGTTGATTTTTCCGTCGAATTAGCCCTCGCGAACTGATTTCGTATGTGGATTTAGCCGATATAAAAGCTGGAATAAAGTCACTAAATGTTTTCAAAGAAATTATCGAGTATTCCAGCCAACGTCCATATCGCACCTACAATGTCAAACCCAGAATATTATCAGGGGTAATATAACAAGTGGTATGCCTATTATCGGTAATATACCTTTCGTTAATTTAACGAATTATAATCCCAAAGCTGAAAATACCACGACTTCGCAGCAGGAGTGGTATTTTCTTAGCAATGGGATTATAATGGGTGATAAATTAAGGAAAGGCATTATTTGTTGTATTTAAAAAGAGAATTTAACAACTGCATATAGTTAGTTCATTTGACAGCTGACATTTAGGTTGAACTTTCGGTTCTTAATATGTTTTTTGTGCTAATAGATATTTAAAGATCAATGTCTTAACTGAAAACATATCTTCTAGTCCTATATTAAATTTGGTAATGTGAAGAAGTTATCGGGTTAACAGTTTAGCTGCCATAATATTTGTTTAGCGTAACTAGGACGTAACTAAGAGAGTAGGATTTCAGCGAAAATACCACTAGTGGCATTATCGTATGTAATATCACAAGTGCCGGAAATTTTATTGATAATTTTTTCGAAAGCGCTATTTTGCCTAGAAAGGTCACGAGTATAAATTGGTCTTTTATTTTCTCGAGCTTCGCTCTCGGGATTTTATCTCTGAAAATAAAAGCTCAATTTGTACGAGTGGTTTTGCTAATGGGCAAAATAGGGCTTGAGAATAAAATTATCTAGAAAAATTTTCGGCACGAGTGGTATTTGTCGAGATTATTTCACGAATACGATTTAATAATTTCTTTATTAATTTTTTCTATGTTTACATTTCCAAAACGACTCATTTTGAAGGAGTTTATTGACAGCTTCGACTGTAGCGTCCGAGTAAATGAACATGGCGCTTGGGTATTCAAGACAAATGCGATTATACCTACATCCTGTCGGAGTTGGTTTATTTTCTGAATGTGTCATAAATTTAAACGGAGACGGAGATCCAATAACAAAAATTTAGCAATGTAAAAGTTATATAAATTCATTGATACAATGATTAATAGTACCGCAACATAATTTATAAGTTGCATAATTATTTAGAACAGTGTGAAACACACAAACTATAAGAAGTAGGTACGTGTTTGTATCCAACAGATTCACGGTTGCTAAGCAACGAAAGTGCAATTATCGCTAGCAGAGGCATATGATTGGTGGATTTTTATGGAAGGAGCTACCTTATTTTATACAAGCAGTATGAGGAAAATAATCGCTGAAATCATCACCTGATTGGTTAATATTTCAAAAATCATATCATTTCATTGGTTGATATTGGCAGGCGTTGAATTCTCAAATAAGCATGTATTTTTGTACCTGTAAATACAAATCAAGAGTAATGTAACCTTCTGGACCATCGTTGGCAACGGTAGTTACATCGATACTTGCCTCGACCCACTAAACGTCTCCGTATGGAAGGTATTTGCTCATGGCCCAACCATATAAATTCAGATCTAAACATGGTTTATATTTACATGTACCTACAAAAATCTATTCCTATGTAATAATCAAAGGTACACCCTGTATAGACAGCTTTCGAAAGTGTCAAATCGAAAAGAATTAGAACCGCCATAAGTTTGTTAATTCTGGAGATGCAAAAAAATTTTTTGCAACAAGTAGGTACCTAAATTGGAGAATAGGTATAAAAATATCGAATTTGATTAAATTATTTTGGTTTTAAGTGCGTTTTCTTTTCCGGAAACCAAGAAAAGATAATAATTCATTAATCTCTGCATTGTCGAATATGTATACGGATTATTTAGAAAGCCTACTGGATGCTATTAATAATATTATATTTTGAGTACAGAGAAGCCATTTCAAGAACCTACGTCAATACTATCTACCAATGCATATCAAGGATAGTAAGGAACAATAATGGGTTTTAGATTTTAGATTTTGTAAAAGCATTATTTAAATAAGTTAGCAATAATCAGCTTGCTAACGAAAGCGAACTATTTCTGGTTACAAAACCTGTATTTCTGAAAGCAGATTTTATCATAATAATATAGCACCCAAGGAAACTTGTACATAAAAATTATAATTCAAGATACGAAACAAGTAGTTCAAGAACTTATTATATTTAGATTATATTCATAGAAAACAAGAGGCTGCTGGCTGTTTACCCAGCTTGTAGCAAACTTTGTGCGAATTGTTCTATTTATAATTGTATTCCTTGGGCGAGGAAGTTTCACGTTGGCTAAATGAAAAAGTTAAATGGAATTTACAAATAAAATTATTGTAAATGTTACGAATGGTTGACGTGTTTACGTGAATATGTTTCCCAACTGAATAATCGGTGCCCATAAATCCATACGCAAAGCATTGCCAGCGAAACGCAAAATGTAACTGACAACCACAAACGCCATAACATCGAACTTTCGATTTAGAAGCAGAAAATTAAGGCACAGATTTATACATATCGCTCAAACTGCCACCGACAGCCGCCCGAACTTACCGGTCCAAACGTAAATGTACCAGTTCAATTTTCGCGGCGGTTTTTAGTTTTTGCGGGTCTACCCGAGAGTAAATGTTTGAAAACGTAATTAGTTCTCGCGTTTAAACAGAGATAACGAACTGCGTAGATCCCCGTGGAAATACAGAGCCGAAAAGCTTATTTTATTGTAACAAAGCGCCATTTGATTATTTTTTATGCAGCAATAAAGCTTAAGTTAACACAGTTCGGAATGAAAGCGTGCCAGGGGTCCCTAATCCAACAAAACTAAGCAAATCAACGTTGTCGCGATACGATCTAGAGTTGCACGTAGATTCCAGAGGCATTTATTTTTATTACCGCCCGAAGCTCATGTATTATTAATTCTAAAACTAACGGGCGAACAAAGCCGGCGATCGATTCTACGCCAACGTTCTGAAAAGGGAAGAAGAATGCACTGCGGTTTTTTCTGTTAGATTGAATAGCTTGAAGCAGTGACAAAAATTCGTTCCTTTAAGAACTTCACAGGCGGTATAATAAATGGTCGAATCATTACAGATTTTTAATTAAAATTTTCAATAGGTAAAGGCGTTTCAAAAGTTTTTAATTCAACGAGAAGCTAAAAGATTAATTTCCTCGTCTTCTATTGTGAGTTCTAAGGGTATAATTATAATGCTTTGTAAACTAAAAAAGATAATATTAAATACGCTTGTAGAAATAGTATGAAGCAACGGTGTCTTCTCGTTTGACAGTATGCAATCGGGCAATTTAACTATACAGTGTGGTCAACATATGGGACTTTTTTTATTAATTGCCCAACCAAAATAAAGATATTGCCGAAAGTTGATGCAAACAAAGGAAAAATTAAGTCGAAAGGGGCCTTGGAAAATTCTAGGGACATCCAACATAAATCTAGTGACAGATAAGAAGAGAATCGAATATACGCGACTGAATTTAAGATGCCAACGCCCCGACGGGCACTATGCGAACTAACTATATGGGCCATTGTCACCTCTAGCTTTGGGCACACCTTGGGTTTACACTGCGTTGTCCATTGTTCTTGTTCATTGTTCTTGTCGTCTTCTATATATTTTGTGGACGTAAACACGGCACAAATCTTTCAAAATTTCGGATTTTCCGCGGGTTTCCGCGAAGTTTCGATGTTGGAAAAGATGCAAAATAGTGTGGTGATCAGTTTGAGCTGCATATAGTAAAAATTCATCCGGATTATAACCACAAATATCGCCATGAAAAGTGAGGTGCCAAAGGAAATTTGAAAATTCATTTTCTCGGAAACTACGCCCGAGCACCAAAAACTAAGGTCAGATTCGTGTTCAGGGACCCCGAAAATAGGGGGGTAGCCAAACTTTCAAGAAAATAGGGGCAGACATACACCACGGGAAACTGTACTTACCGGTTATAATAAAGTTTAAACATTATTGTTTATGATTTATGTAATTGCAAAGGCAACAGGCAACTAAAAATGAACTTTAAAAGCAAAATTCGAAATAGAGAACTTTGTTGGTTAAATTAAATTGATTCGAAACTTGTTTCATCTCGAAAATGTTTTCAGGAACAAACGAACAAAAAATGTTTAGGTTAGGACCTCGGCGATCGAATCAAGACGGTTTTTCGTCCGAATCTCACACTAAAACTTCGTAATTACACTGCATAACACTTTAGCATGTTCAAATTCCACTTCTGATAACTGTGGGAGGCCTTTTGGGCGTGGTAATCATAATAAATATCACATTTTACTTGCTTTATTTCATTTTCTAACAACTCTTCTTTAACTCTTCTCTCTTTTTTGGCACAAGCGTGGCGGGAATATTTAAACATTTGAATTCAACTGTTGTTATTTACCACATTATTATAATAGTCAACTTTAGAAAATAAAGCTTTTTTGACTGATTTTGAACAAAACAAAAAACATAATATACGGATCAACAAAATGGCATGGCCCATAGACTTAGTTTAGCATTGAGCCTACAGGGGGCGTATTTCTTATATTCAATCGCGTATATTATGCAAAATATATTAATTGAGTCATAAAAATTCTAAAATCTACTAAAAATTTCATTTAACTGTCACTACGTTCATGATAAAAAAAAAAGGAAGTCTAAATCGGCAGCCCTTGATATTCCCTCTTCTCATCGAAAGTTAACTTTATTAAATATTTTAGTGCCTAATGAATTGGAAACGGTCCCCCCCAGCCTGTGAAGTCAAACAGCATTATCCAGTGTCGGCAGAGAATTTTAATCATAATCCTATAAACCCGCCTGAAGTTCGCTTAGAAGAATAATATCATTTTCTAGGGGGATATGCTATGGGCCAATGGCGTGCAATCAGGTCATCTTTTACATTTTTTAAAAAGTATTAACCCATTAACGCCTGAATTATGTATTTTTTCAAATTTCGATATTTTTTCTTAAATAACTGTAAAAAATGACTCCCTGAAACGAAAATATTTTATCCCAAAAATATCTGAGTAGTACTTTTTGAAATATAGGCTGTTGCCATATGGTAACGCTAGGAGCTTGTGAAGTCAAAGTGTCTAATTTTATAAGAAATCAAAAAGGTTTTGGCAGTTATTTGGAAAGCAATGAAACAGTGTAATATCGTCAAGTATATATTATTTTCAATAATATGCAATAGCAGATTATGCTATCGACAATGGAATGGCTGGAAATAGTCAATACATAAGGCTACATTACACTTCCAGCACATTGTTCTAATTATGGACTTGCATGTACTGCGCGCGCACCTTCTTTTTTTATGGCCTTCTGTATGCTGAACAAAGTGGTCAATTCTATCAAATCTAATATTATCTGAAATACGGCTATTATCTGAGGACTCTATTGATGCTGCAGGTCTTCCAGCACCTTTATGACGAACTTGATACGCAAGTTGTTAGTTAGGGTGCACTGTGTTGGACTTCTATTTTCTCGAATTGTCCCAATGGCGGAATAGCCGCGAAATTGCAGAAAAGAAAATAGTGCTGGATTAGAAAATAAATTATCCATATAGAAAGTATACCCCAACTGTCTTTTTCCTAGCGGAAGTTCATCTAACATTATCAGAAGTGGGCTAGCGGCTTTACCAAATAGAACATTATAGTCCGAATTCATTTTAGGACTCTTTCCCTGATAAAAATCAAAGTTTATTAGGTAGCCATCTTTAGTGTTTATAAACACTAAATCTGGAGCCTATAGGCTCCAGATTTTGTAGCCAAACCTGATTGGCTTGCCCCGAATAAACTGTTTGCAACTGTGCTTCCCATAATACTTTACCATACTTTCATCGTATGCTAGGTTCAATTCCGGAACAAAATTGTGGATACATCGATCTTTTAGCATTTCAATCATTGGTCTAAGTTTCATCATTGTAAATCATATCTAGTGCTTGAGAAACTGAGAATAAAAATAAACATACTTACTCAGACCGAGGCTCCATTTTTTTCGATGATTTATTTGAATGGTATATTCTAGCACTGCACACACTCTAACAATCAAATGGAAACTGAATTTGCCAGTACGAATGTATTCCAAACAGTAATACGTCGGTAATAAGATTCCTACCGTAAGTAAACGAAATAAAATCGCTGACAAGTTAGGACGCGTCGAAAAGATCACCTGTTGGACGTTGCCATATGGTAACGCAAGGCGCTAATGGGTTAAGTAAATCTGTAATTATACAAACATTTATTAAACAGTCCGCTAAGTTCAATTTTTGTTACTGCTTCAAGCCAATAGGGTACTTGACAATATTTTTTTTGCTCTAAAATTGTACTCAGTTTACAGTAGATGCACCTACATAACACGTAATAAATGAAACAACGGCTTGTAACCCTTATTTATTTATGATAATTTAAGACGAAGTTGCACAATTTTGTTCGGGCAGCTTCGTCGTTCAGAACGCCAAACGTGGCAACTCTGTGCCTCTCAGGAGAAACGGAATTGCAACGTTGCCGGTGCCCGTTTGCAATAATTCGCGGAACAAAAACAAATTGTACTTTTCTATTCTAATATCTCCAGCTTGCCTATGAATATCTGTTACTTATTGTATTGCAATCATTGAACTAACGCAATTGCACACAAAAATTTTGACACAAAGATTTTTTTATTACGAATATATTCCCTATATTGACTCCTCTATAGCAAAATGTGTTTATGCCGCACCCGCTGGAAACTATATCCTTCATCTTTGTCACGTGCCACTTTATTTAAAATATTTGTATAAGGAACATACCATAAATATTTAGGCTTCAATAATGTGGAAATATCATTCCGTATTTCGCTAAATCAAAATATTAGTAGATAATATCTGTGTGATTTATTATACTTTGTAAAATTTATTTATTAGTATATATTGATTGTGTAGTTATCGTGTTGTTAGTTGTGTAGTGTAAGTTATCATGGACAAGGATTGCCTGAAAGGGCAATCCGTAATTTGCGAAATTGGATGCTTTGTTGGTAGCACAATTTTTTTCTCATAATCCGATGTTCGCGTCTGCCGAAATTCATGGGATAAAACTGCAAAGGTTTGTACCTATGTTGTAGTAATAGTAAAGTATTATGAGATATTAATAAACCGAGAACCTGGGGCTAGGGACCATCTTGAAGGCGCGTTTATAAAGGTTTACAAATACTGAGCCCGAATTCCGTACTTAGGCCCAACTTAGCCAAAAAAAATTGCGAAAAACCATTGAATATTTACGAAAAAACACTTCTGGACTAAATGTGGTTTCACGGGGCATCCTAAGTCTGTGAGTTTAAGGTTAGAATTTAGAAATTTCAACTTTCCTTGCAATTTTCACCTTAGAATAAGGTTATGTCTCAGACCACTTTAGTGGTATCGCCATGTTGCCAAATTGCCTTTATAAAAAGTTTTATATATAAAACCGAGGCCAACGACAAAGACAGGCCATGGCGCTGACGCATAATCGCGTAGTCACGTGACCAACTTAGTCCTATATAATAAAAGGCATTTTTGGAGATAAGTAGAAAAAACAAATTTGGTAACAATTTGGCGAGTTTTATTTCATCTATTACATTACTGGTTTTGTGCATCCAGGCTCTATAATTGTTTTTTCAAAATGTTCAACCTGCCTCGGCTGTTTGGGGCTGAGAGTTAAACGGCACTGCACTCAAATATTTTGGCACATTCTCAAAAATTGTTGGGACAGCACCTTCCTTTAGCTTAGGTGATATTCTCTATAGGTATTTTCCTCCCACAACACATTTGTCCACTTTAATTGTTCCACTATCTTGAAATTGTGTTAGCCACACATACATTTAAGGGTTTTTAGAAGTTAAATCTCAGTTGGAATTTGACGAATCCATTTTTGGCGCAAATTTTCATCCCGAGGCAAAGCAAATGTTGTTATGGTGACATTTTCTTCTTGGCTTTTGTAATATGTATAAATATACCCAATATTTGGTATTTAGGTTATTTTTTACGAAATAAAAATGAAAACTCACCTCAGTATACTGTAAATATTGACGATGTCCCACTTGATCGGCATCGTGAAAGGCCGAATAGGAACCGTATCAAGGCGTGGGTCGACAACGAAAATCCTCGAGTACGTTACAACACTGATTTATTTCGCACAAGGTGAATGGTGAATACAAATTACGCAAACCCGAACGTGGTCAACGGGAACGGCTTCCAGCCACCCGGACCGTCTGAACTCGCGGATCTCCCGTAAGCAGTTCACCCGTCTGTGTCTCAGGCTACACTGCCCATTCCGTGGGGAGAATTCCCCTTACAGCGCTCACGCGTCGGCGCGAGCGGCACCAATACTCCCACCCAGAGGCCATAATAACAACTGGGCGGTTCCCCTTCGCCAGGACACACGCGCACTAGAGACAAACTTGTTTGTAAAATATAAACTAAGACGTTTAAAAACACTTTAAACATTTAAAACTTATCAAAACCCAAGCTTCCGCTTTCAGTTATGTGACAAATGACATGTAACGTCGGACTAAGATGGTCACGCGATTTTTGTGCGTCATTACAGATTTTTTCGATTTCCAATGGACATCGAACGATATAAAGTGTTGTATATTCAAGGCTTTTCTAGCCCTCTTCGGGGCACCGATTTACTAGGTCCAACCCTGTCCTCCGCTGCGTAGAATACCTTCGAGTAAGGCCGCAAATCTACACACCCGGTTGAATAAAAAAAATCAGCGTTAGAGTGCTTTATAACACATTCGTCTCGACCTTTTAACACGCCGTGTTCATTTGGCTACACAAAAACCACATTTAGCCAGCTGAAAAACGCCTTCGCCGGCTACAAAACTCCAATTTAATTGGCGGCCGGGCCATTTTTTAACGCCACCGAGCGACGGCGACTGCTGCAGAAAATTTAACTAGCTATTCATTAGCTGGGGGGGGGGGCGGTCACAGTTAAACACGGGCCCGCGCGCTAGCTAATTAAGGCGGTCGTGCTTTATTTAGTTAAAGCTAGATTAAAAACTACACCGAGCCGGTCTCAGGTAGGCTAATTAAGAAACTGTCTATATTTAACAAATGAAATAAGTAGGTAACATACATTTACAACGAATGTTTCTGGTTATTGTCATACAAACGTCTCCAATTTTTTTCTCCACTACTAATGGGCTACAACAGCTGTTGTACAGAGTTATTCATTTATAATTCTAGACGCGATTTAAAAATATATGGGAAAATATATTCGGAAATTTAAATATTCAGTTCTATATGCAAAAAGCAGAAAAAGTGTGTTACGAATATAAAATCGTCATTAAGAAAACGAGATTGTAGTAAAAATTAAGGGTAATTCGATGGTGTACTCGGATTTTGTATGCGGGAGTCGGTGAATAAAAGTTATCGCGAAAAAATCTTTTTTGCAAAATAAAAAAAATTAGCTACACAACTATTAGAGAACCTTCAAGTAGTATTCCTGAATATTTAGTTTCTTGAAATAACTTCTGGTTATAGCGGAAATAAAAGTGATTTTCTCTATTTTCCCGCATTGGGGACACAATTCCCTCCAATCTTTGTACTAACACTTTTTATCTAAAATCAGAAACAACGAAGCTAGATGGATTAGCTTAAATCGCCAAAGATTAGTTTTTTTTTTTTTCAAAATATCTAGTAAGCCATGACTTTCTTCAAAAATCCACAAGGCGCGTTAAATTGGGCCCACAAAACTGCAATTCTTTTCCCATTTAACCATCCTTCTATCTCTGCTAGTTTCCGAGATCCCCATACTGATCATAAAAAAAACTCACCCTGTATAGATATCCTGTAATAAATAGTTGTCAGTATATTATATTGTTTCCTTCCATCAATATTTAGAAAGCAAATGACAGTCACTCGTTGTCCACTTCATGGAATCAAGTCAATTAATTTTTATTTAATTTTCAAGCGACTATAAGCGGCAAGCTCCATAATATATGCACTGATTAGAATGCTAGTAATCACCGCTACATGTATACTCTAATGCAAAGTTCTTGACTGATTATACATACCGCCCTCTACGAATGATAATCTGAAGTTCAATTTCTCTCTCATAGCAGATCAAAGTTTTCTCCTTCACCAACTTAACGTCAAAGATATTGCTATCGTTGTTTTAGGACATGTCCTGACATGCTGCAGGCACAATGATGCCAGCCAGCCCGTTACCGGTTTCATCCTCTTTGGGAATCATCAGGACGTATAGGCAAAATCCCGAGTGGATGGATTCAAAAGATAGAGCCAACAGAAGCAACTACTCCGAGGGCTAATACCCCTAACGGCATTGAACTACACCATTGGTTCTCTCTCATAGTTTCGCTACTGGTCGCTGGATGCCCCCAAAGGCGCTACTTACAAGCCTATGCCGGAGAATACCAGATATCATTATAATATCTGTGCGGAGGTCACAATACGATCCTGACGATTCATTACAGAACCGCAAGGAGAGATTCCTGGATTTACTGGATTACTGGCGGTACCCAAGTCCATTTTATTAGATTGATATTATCAAAGATCTATCCAACCTAGATGTTCAGGGAATGTGTTTGACAAGGGAAATGAAAATGTAACCCAATTTTCGCCCACTTTAGTGATTTGATTACTTCGAATTTTGACAAAATTTAAACTTTTTACTGTTTTGTTATAATTTAATTTGTAAGAAAATTTCTAGAACTGTTAAACTGTTAAAACGTTGTAACGCTACTTCCAATATTTTTGCCTGGAATAATCACAAGTTTTTTAAAGGCAATGGCATTTACAATGTTGGTACATGAAGTTTTATTGAGACGATACGTTTACAATTGGAAAGTGAATAATTATTATGGACTAAAAGAAGTTAATTTTTTCATTTTCATTTGTTTTACAATTAGAAAATGATAATATCGTCGAGGTATACAAAACATTAATTTTGAAGGCCTCAGAGAACATTATTCATTACCCTTCGGAAGGTGCTGGGTGCATTTTTGAGACCAAATGGCATGCTTTTAAATTATTGATAGTGACCTATGACTGTAGAAAATGCCGTTTTGGGCATATCTTCTGGTGACATTACTTCGAATTTTGACAAAATTTAAACTTTTTACTGTTTTGTTATAATTTAATTTGTAAGAAAATTTCTAAAACTGTTAAACTATTAAAACATTGTAACGCTACTTCCAATATTTTTGCCTGGAATAATCACAAGTTTTTTTAAAGGCAATGGCATTTACAATCTTGTTACATGGAGTTTTATTGAGACGATACGTTTACAATTGGAAAGTGAATAATTATTATGGACTAAAAGAAGTTCATTTTTTCATTTTCATCTGTTTTACAATTAAAAAATGATAATATCGTCGAGGTATACAAGACATTAATTTTGAAGGCCTCAGAGAACATTATTCATTACTCTTCGAAAGGTGCTGGGTGCATTTTTGAGACCAAATGGCATGCTTTTAAATTGATAGTGACCTATGACTGTAGAAAATGCCGTTTTGGGCATATCTTCTGTTGACATTACTTCGAATTTTGACAAAATTTAAACCTTTTACTGTTTTGTTATAATTTAATTTGTAAGAAAATTTCTAGAACTGTTAAACTGTTAAAACGTTGTAACGCTACTTCCAATATTTTTGCCTGGAATAATCACAAGTTTTTTAAAGGCAATGGCATTTACAATGTTGGTACATGAAGTTTTATTGAGACGATACGTTTACAATTGGAAAGTGAATAATTATTATGGACTAAAAGAAGTTAATTTTTTCATTTTCATTTGTTTTACAATTAGAAAATGATAATATCGTCGAGGTATACAAGACATTAATTTTGAAGGCCTCGGAGAATATTATTCATTACTCTTCGGAAGGCGCTGGGTGCATTTTTGAGACCAAATGGCATGCAAGTGATAGTGACCTATGACTGCAGAAAATGCCGTTTTGGGTATATCTTCTGGTGACATTACTTCGAATTTTTACAAAATTTAAACTTTTTAATGTTTTGTAAGAAAATTTCTAGAAGAATTTTTGGCAATGTCCTCTTTTCACTTTGCAAAAAGGTGGCAACCCTAATTCATGCTAAACTCTCAGCCTATAATGTCTTTTGACCCCGACATCTAGCGGACGGAAGCGGTACTCCACGATGGAGCACCAAGCTATGGAGAGTTGTTTTGTACATTTTCGCACACGCCTCGAGTTGATTCAAAAGCTAGCGACACCCCGCGTCGAGAATTATTTGTCAGTCGTCGATTGCCAATTGGTAAGGAATCTTGCACAATACTATCTTCTGAAAGCAACTGGCGCGAAGGTAATCCAGCCTCGGCTCTGCAGGTACACCAAAGAAATTGGCCCCATTCCGGTCGGTATATACGGGTGTTGGCGGTATACCCAGTCGGTCGAATTTACCGTCGTAGGAGCGGCGAATTTACGGGGTTCGGTTGCTGGACCGTTGCCTAGTTTTCCGCTGCTGTTCGCCCATCCGGTAATAACATTTGGTTGTGGGTACGGTCCCGCAAGGGAACTTGGAAAATCTGCAGTTAACATAGGTTTACTTGCAGCTGCTGTTTGCATTTTCTTCGGTTAATTCTATTTGCTCCAGAAATGCGGCTCTCTTCGTCGCATCGAGAAGTACAATGTCTCCATTTTCCTCATCTCCTTGAGTTACTTCTTGAACCGGGATGAATTTCTTTGGTGGTCTTACCAATTTTGACTCCACTGCTTCTCCGGTTAGGTTTCTAGATAGTAGAGCGCCATTTTTGGCGTTCTTTATTGTCGCATTAAAAAATCCTGTTCATCAAAATGAATAGAACACGCATACATAGAGTCCTTCCAGAGAATATTATTGTCGATGACACCTAGCAGGAGCAAAAATATCTCGTTTGTGGAAACGTTGAAGGTGAAGACTGTGAAGATGTCCAGATTCCAGGTTGAAGTCGGAGATAATACGGAAATAGCAAGTCTTGTGTTAAATGTAATTTTATTACATGCTTTTTTTCTTTTTTTTTAACAAATTTAAACAAAACCCAACCTACACAAATATAAGTGAGGTTATATACATAGTAGTGTGACATTTCTCCTTGGTTATTCGCCTAAATTACTTTCGGGTTAACCATAAACATTTAGGCAAGTTTTAATGATGACATCAATCTGTTAGTTATCGAAGGGCTAAAACCAAGGACCACCAGGAAGATAACCGCGGTTAGAACCAGACGATCGCCTAAAATTACATTACATTTAATTAATTAAATAAATAGTCAAAATAGGAAAAATTGAGAAATTGTGGGACAAAGGTCTATTTATTTGCTTTCTTGCCTCCTTTTTGGAAAATATGATTAACCCACACGGAGTCACTTCCCAGTTAATTTATCAAAAAAAGTTATTTCGAAAAGTTCATTGGAATTTACCCCTACATGCATATTTTCAAGCAAAAATTTCGACAGTGGTAAATTTGTTTTTCTAAAAACTAATAAATTTCTTTTCTTTTTCGGTGTGTCATAGATTGACTTAGAATTGCTTGTCTATCATACAAACGTGATATTTTTTAATTATGGACCCTTTTGGGTAATAATTGGTTAGTTTCAACAAGGGCACCTTGTTAAACAGAGATAGGCATTTTCCCCGAATTGTATAAAACAAACTATCATATCCCATTTTTCATAACTTTCAAATTTCATAGAAGGTATGTTATAAAGTTTATAAATTACACAATAATAGAATAGTATATTACATAGCGAGAGTTGTAAACAGCTTATTACGTATGAGTGGAAAAGTTGCGCACGAGCCGCGCAGCGGCGAGTGCTGTAATTCCACGAGTATGTAATAAGGTTACAACTCGAGTTTTGTATTATAATTTTTCTTCGACGAAAGAATAGTTATTTATGTACCAAGGCACTGAAGTTCAACTTTTTATGACTCATGTGGAGTTTAGTTGCTGAGGCCTCTGGCCGAGGCAAATAAACCACATGAGTCATAAAAAGAACTTCAGTGCCGAGGTACATATTATATTTTTCTTGAAATCGGAAAAAAAAAAGTTTTATTAGGCAAGAAAATAATAATAAGGGATCACCCGTCCACGAACCGACTACGCGCGGCGTTGCTTGACCTTACCGATCGCTCTACCTAGGACAAGTATAGTGATGTACGGCACCTTCTGACAGAAAAACCAAACTGCTGCTTCTTGTACAGCCTACACAACAAATCTATTGATTTTCAAATTTACTAAAATATGTATACTGAAGGATTGCGCTTCTATAGGAAACAATTTCGCAATGTGTACGAACAGTTAAATGAGCCTTTATCGGCCGGGTTTTGAATATTTGGTCACTTTTGACGGGCGATTTCTCCGCGTCTGACGTTTGATGTTTACATCTCGCCAAGGCCTAATTATTGAAAAAATCGTACAATAATTGGTTACATTATTGTACGATTTCTGTGCTTTTAATGACGATTTTGGGACATTTTAATGCCGATTTCAAGAAAAAACTATTATAATAGATAAACTATACTTCTGATTATCTGACAGGCAACAATTAGTATGTTGGTTAGTTGCTATGGTGACGCGGATGCCGCGCTAACAAGGCACCCGTGATAATTGCGTTTTAATTAAGAACAGATACGTAATTTTTTTTATTACATGTCAGTCATTACGTGTCAGTCATTACGTGTCAGTCATTACGTGTTAGTGTTCGTAAGAATGCACTTACTTATAACCTAAACCGTCACTTAATAGGTATGTTACTAGCATAGGAGTAGAGAGAAATCTTTACACTGCCTAAACAGCTTAATTGAAAATTTGACAGGTAGCAGTAAACATTTTTCCAGGGTTGTTTCATTGTCTCACCGTCCAAAGCCTACTTGTTGAAAGGGCGCGCTTCCAATTTTATACATGAAATCATAAAAGTTATTAGTAATTGGTAACTGTTATATATTTTTGGAATGGTAATTTTTTGCTCTATTAAAAAATGCAAAAATATACAGGATGTTCCATTTAAAAAATAAATTTTTTCATAACTCTTAAACCATTCACTTAAAAAAACATATAGTAGCAGCATTGGATTCTACGTAAAAAAGTACTTTAGGAATGTTTTTATAGAAAACTTTACAACCCGAAAAAAGTTACGGCCACTTTTCAAAAACGCACATTTTCGAAAAACGCCCTGTAACTCAAGAACGGTGACAGATAACGATTTGCGGTTTTCGCCATTAAGTTTATCATAAAAAATGAGGCATCAGTTTTAGCACTTTTTGGTCGGAAAATAAGTCTCATTTCTGCACTTATGCCTCTGAAACTATAGAAAGTTTTATTGCAATTCATTTTATCCCTGACAAAATCAGTTGACGAAAAAAAATTTCCGATTTATTTTCCGACCCAAAAGTGCATTTTTCCACACGCGTCACTTCTGCCAATCAATTTTTGGGCAAGGGAGGATATAAGTTTTCACCATTTCGAACGGCATAACCGACGGAGTCAGTAAACCAAGTCATATTTTGTGTGATCTTCCAAACCCACAATTCAACCTTTTTTCTAGACGCTACACTTATGCCTTTGGGTTTTAGAGGTCGGAATAGTATAAGAAATCATACGGTGAACATGGCATAAGTGCGAATTAGTACCTTTTTTTCTGTTTTGAAAAATCGAATTTTCCATATGTTTTCCGCGGGGGCCAAACTTAAAATTACTATTTTCCGACTCAGCATCGATTTACCTTTCAACCCTTTCCAAGGCATAAATGAGAAAATCAGTAAGGAAAATCTGTCACTGTCTGACGGTCTAAAAGTGGGACACCTAAATCTGTCACTATCTGACGGTCTAATTGTTTTTATCGTCTAAATGTATTGGAAATCATGAAAATTCCCACGGGAATCCTTGGACTATACCCGTATACCCTGAGCCACATTCCGGTGAACATAATTGTATCAATACCCCCGAGACAACAACCGGAAACGCAAAACAACCCCTCCGCAAAAAACGCGAAAACTTCCTGTATCTTTTTATCCATTCTCGAACCTCCAGACGAAGCAGGATTTGGCTAATTCATAGAAAAGTCCTTCGGACTTTTAATTTTCCGGGGTTTGTCGGCCGGCTTTGTGACAAAGCCGGAGCTTTTTGCAGCTTTTCCCTTTTCGGCTCTTTTGTATCGAAGGGGCCGCAGCTGGACCGCATTAACGCTCCGCCCAAGGGCTTTGAGCTTTGATTTTCGACCTAACAGTATACGATACTTTTCACTTTTCTCCTCTTGATTTACATCGTCCCTATCGCAGTATCCGATAAGGAACATCAGGCCACGATACACCGATAACGGTATGTCAGCTAGGAGAACGAAAATTAAACTCTTCTGCGCACCTAGGTACGTCACTTCGACAAAAGCGCGGCCAACTTATAAAAACTAGTCCTGAAATTAGCCTCGCTGACATGTCAGTTATCAATTTCACGTCGAGTTAAATCTAAAAACAGAATGTAGGCACCTTGAAGCACCTTTATGTATATGTGGCTGCCTAGCTAACGAGTCAAATTTCCGTTTAAAAATAAAAGGCATCCGTAATTTTGTCGAATAAGCGTCACCGTTGACATCACAGCATCTGCGCGCGGACATACCGTTATCTGTGTATCGTGGTTAGACCAAAGATATAGAGGGGGAGAATCGGGGACTCTTTAAAGTAAGGGGACCCAGCATTATACTTCTCAAAGTGAGGCCTATTCTTTCCTCATTCTAATGGTCTCAGTGATGCCAAGTATGCCATTTTATTGGAGAATCTAAGAATATAACAGGTACCTACTTTGATTGTGGTTTCCATGATTTCTAAAAATTAGACTTGACAATTTTGTGTATACACCTACAGAATTTGACAACTGTCAAATGAAAGAAATTTATTTTATAGTTGAAATCGATTTCCAGCAATTATTTCCACGAATTTAAGTAATAAGTATGGTAAGTCAGTAGTGCCGATTTTGCTTATTCAAGCATTTGTCGCTATTGCCCTATGTTACCAGGTTCCTCAATCCATTTGTAATATGTATAGTTGAACTTTCTTCCCTTGTTGAATGTATCTACCAAAAGAACTTTCACAGATTTCGGGATGGACTAATAAGATTAGGTCTAGTAGTTCTAATGATGGTAGTTTTTCTCGGTGTTCATTATAAAATTTTTGTGATTTTATATCTCTCCCAAGGTAGGTACCTCACAAACTTAAAATAAACTTGTAGTCGTAGATAAAAACTCTTTAAAAAAGACCTGACTGAAGCTACCTGCTTAGTAATTTAAAATTTTCGAAATACGATTTGTTTTGAACTACCTACGTAATGGGAATTGTAGGATTACCAAAGGTGATACAGGAAAAATCTGGTTGCAATTATTGGGACTACTACTACAGGCGGCCGCATTACCTAATTGACACATCTGAGTATTTGGAAGTTAGAAAACTTAAAAATTTTGAATTATGATGGGAAATATTTTGCCTCCTTTAGAATCTATGGCACTGGCATGTCACATAAAACCTGATGGCAGTTGGACACTGACATATAACATTACCTTGTATCAGCCCCCTTGTGTTCTCCTTGGTGTCAACAGAAAACAAACTTCCCCTCAAGGCTTCACTTTTCCTATGTGATAGAGTGTGACATGCTGGGTCCCCTTATTTTAAAGAGTCCCTCGGGAGAATGCTTGTCAACCGCAAGACTGCTAATTTTTCTATCGTCATTTTAACCCACGAAAGTGCGGCAAATTCAAAATAATTTTCTTTTTCAAATTTTTGTTGCATTTATTTACGTTTAGGTATAATTTTATATTGCATATGCTTATGAAAAAACAACGAACTTTAATGTCAATAAAGTACCAATTTAATACAGTAATTAACAGATGTTTACGAATTCACTTTGCTTTTGACATTAGCTAACTCTAAATTATTAATTCTCTCAAACTCATCAGGAAACTAATAAAATGATTTAAATCTTCAAAATTTTGACGACGAGTTCCTTTTAGTAGATGAAACTACTCTTAAGATACTAAATTTTCATGAGGTTTCATGGGGGTTTCATGATATTCCATGGTGTTTCATGATATTCCATGGGGTTCCATGATATTCCATGGTACCTCATGGCGTTTCATGAGGTTTCTTTTGTTTGTCTAACCTTCGGTTATGTCGCCTCTTCCAAATCACAGTTAATTTAAATGGCCTATTCGAGCCACCTCAATCTCAAAAGTTAACCGTTAACGCCAACGCATATGCCTATTTGCCGGCCTGTTTGTCCGATTAGTTTCCCTGTGACGATTAACGGCAACTCGCGCGTTAACAGCGCCCTCGTTCATAGTCAAAGACGCGCCTTTTAATACACCAATTACCTTGCGGATTATCGAACCCACGTCGGCATGATACCGGGACTTGTACAACTATTCTATATTGAAATTTCGCCCTCGCAAACAGCTCGGGGCGCCCACAGGGGCTTCGTATTCTCTACCTCCGTAGTGCTGGCGGGAATTTACAGCGAACGCGGCTGGCAGTGACGTACTAGAATGTTTTTAGTAAGTTCGGGAGTTGGTGTACTGTATGTTTGTCATGTAAGTAGCTGAGAAAATATTTAGCTTAGAGCAGTTACATTGCCAAACGAAGTGGCAAATGTTGTGGTGTGTTGGATATATACAGGGTGTTCACTTTTAAGTGGACACAAATCAATAAAAAACTGATTTGTTGGGATATTTTCAAAAAAAATTTTTTTTATACAAAGGTCTTCAAAATGCGCCACTTTCTACGTGAACACATTATTTGTCAAATTGCAATTCCAAGGCCGGCTAAGATTTTTTTTAAACCCCGATTTTCACAAAATCTATTTAGGCATTTTTTTATTTAAAATCTGACCATACAGCGTTAATTAGGACCCTCTAAAACCCTTAAGTTCAAAAGTTGAACTGAAAATATACAGGGAGTTCGGTTTTACAGCGCCTTAAAGTCGCGCAAAGTAGTTATTTCGAGAGCCCCTGGACAGTCAAGCGTGCCATGGAATGATTTTAAAACAATTGAAGAATTAACAGGACCACCCAAAGTATTGATGGACGAGACTGCAAGAAAAAATAATACAGGATGTTTTTCTCTACCGCTGCTGAAAGTTCAGACTTTTTCGAATTTTATTCTGATCAAGTTTGCCGTGCTTTTTGAAACAAAGTTACTAATAACAAAATTTATTTAATCTTAAACTATCCGGGTTTTTTCAACATAACCGCCTTCTAACGTAATACATTTTTCAAGACGTTTTTTGTTATTAGAAACAACTCGTCTTAACTCATCTATTGTTACGGAATCGCAAGCTTCAATTATTTTTTGTCGTAGCTCGTTTACTTGTTATTTTATTGTTAAGATTAAATAAATTATATTCGATAAATAAACCAGTAGATAACCTCATAAAATGTATTTTATTATTTATTTATTTTTAATTGACCATAGCGTGTGTTATTTTCAAAACGTAGCACCCCTGCGCATTAACCTTTGAATAAATAACCCGAGAAAGGAGCAAATTTCGCTCGACCAGGACAATCTCTGCATAATATGGCCGAGGCATGGAGGCCTGCAGCCTCGATTGATGACGTTACACACTCAGGCCGATTCTAACTAAGATATTTTGGGAGTGTTCGGGTCATTTTTTTATTTTCCAGATTATTTATTAACACATACTATAAGAAACCGAAAAATGTTATGCGCAACAGAAAATAAAGCATTCATAGTAACGAACACTCATGCGGCACTCATTATCGATTCTTCATCACTCCATTATCATTTTATAGAGCAGATTGTAGAAGATTACAAAGATAAAACTGGGTTATCTTTAGTGAGATAGTAATGAAATGTTAAGGAAATGAAACTGCATAAAAATCTCATGCAACAAGCAACATTATAAACATTTATCTTTTTATCAATGATAATGAAGTGCCAGAAAGTGATAATATGTAGAAACAAACTTAATATACTCAATGAAAATAAAAAAAAAACACGTACACGCTAATTGCTTTATCAATTAAGTAGGTACGTATAGAAATAAATATAATATAATGAATGAAAATAAGATATATCACTTAGTCTCTAATTTCTTTAGTTTTCTCTCAGCCTTTTGCCCCATTATTCTATTATTTTGAATCTTTCGATAATAATTATTGAGATATTATGTTTGCCAATGTAACCAAACATTTTACTATTAACTGATGGTAGAATTCACCGCAATAACAATTTGCTTCTGTTAACGACTTATTTTGCAAAATTTTGAGACAAACTTTCTGTAGTTTAACACATCTCCAATTACTACTACCCCTGTTTCTTTTTTTTTCAATTAAATGATGATATACGGTCTTAACTGAATTGAGCTTAACATTACATAAGAAAGGATAACTGCATATAAGGATTTTGTAGCTGTATATGAACGAACGCCGTGCCGTAAAGCTGCTTGCCTCGGTGCGCCTCGACTGAGAACGTATTATTCAAAGGCCTCAATCCACGAGCCGCCGTTATTAATATGTTCTCTCCTTTTGGTATCTTCCATATGAATTCAAGGAGGTCAAGGAAATTTTGTCTCGTTTTTCTTTAAACGTAGACTAAACAACGTGGCTCAAGAAAACAAAAATTAGCCGGCGATCCTTAATAAAGCTTGCTTTATAAATAATTCTTAAAACCTGAACAAAAACAACAATCATCTCGTTAAAAAGAACATGCCTATAAATGTAAACGAATTTAAGGGACAGTTCATTAGGAAATATTTGTTTTCAGTAATACAAGAAGAAGTTGTTTGGGATTAAAATAATTATTTTTTCCTGAAATCGGCAGTAAAGTGTCCCAAAATCGTCATTGAAAGCTCAGAAATCGGCACTGAAGTAGCCCATTATTGTACTATTTTTTCAATAAGTAGGCCTTGGCGAAATGTAAACATCAAACGTCAGACGCGGAGAAATCGCCCGTCAAAAGTGACCAAATATTCAAAATCCGGCCGATAAAGGCCCATTTAACTTTTCGTACACATTGCGAAATTGTTTCCTATAGAAGCGCAATCTTTCAGTATAAATATTTTAGTAGGTTTGAATAACAAGAGATTTGCTGTGGAGGCTGCACAACAGGCAGCAATTTGGTTTGTCTGTTCGAAGACGCCGTGTCTTATCTTACTTGACCTAAAGTCTATCCAAGTTACAGCGGCAGTAGATATAAACAAGGTCTCATGACCGCCTTGCGATCTATTACCAGGGTCGGACTAATATGAGATTCCAAGTGGCTTGTAATTTTGAACTAATTCTTTTAGTTCCTAAATTTGGGTTTCTACCTTTCGTGGATCTTTATAAACTTCCTTAAATTAAGTAGCAAATTAAAATTACAGAATATACTGCTCGCGATCCGATCTAAAATATGCAGGAAACTCGACTGAGGGAAGAGCCGGTCCTGCAATCTCTTCGCCACGTAAACACTTGACATTTTATGACGGCCAGACCAATAAGAGAATAGGTCACGTGGTGGCCAATGTTTTGATCCACTGCCTCTCTAACTTGGATAGACTATGCCAAATTATTTCTTAAATGATTTTTAACTCTAAAACAATACAAAAATCAACAAAAATAATTTTTTTATACACAGATACTCTTACCTTTTTAGGACAGAAAAAGATCTCTCGCCACTAACGTTTGTTGTAGGAATAGTAAAAAATAATCTAAGAGCTACCTCAATATTCAATATTTGGGAATGCAATGATTCTCTGCTCTCTTGTAGTTTTTAACAATTCTGATTGTTTAAATTAAATATTCTTTTATAAACTTTCTAAGAAATACTTACTTATTTCAATGGCACGCATTGTTCACCTAAGCATTTATCAAGTTCAGAAATTCAGAAGGATAATTTATTATAGTTTTGCTGCTTCCTTGCAAATTTCAATATCCGGTAGGGTGCATAATAAATTTAAAAACCAAAAGAGATATACAACGTGTTTGTAACACTTCTGACAGTAAATTATCCAGAATGACGTAGGTAATAAGTATTTATCTTTATATCTGCTTTTCCATCAAACACCACTTCTTCTCTGTTCTTGTCTAAAATATGTTTTCTAGTTCCGATTCTTTTTATTTGGTAACATTTCGTTAAAACTTTGGCCATTTCTTCTATTTCATCAAACTTCTCGTCACACCTTAAACCCTTTGCATAAATAATAATATAACATATTCCAAGTTACTAGTAAAATTCCAGTTTCTAGTTTGTCCATAGCACTTTTGAAACCAGTAGATTGAGCTTTTACAACAGGTGGTTGGCTATGATCTTCAATAAATTTGTTAAAACTACAGTAATATCTCCCAAAACATTCATAGAGCGCCCGAGATACGTCTTCTCTGGCTGACCACCAAGGGCGTGCGGTGACATTTTAAGAAAGGGAAGCAATGTTTAAAAACTTACCTATTTGTAATGTAATTCGATTCTTCGATCACTTTTTGCGAATTCGTCAATGACGTTATCATAAAAACGTCGATGCTCTAACATGTTCTGGAGAAGTATATTCTCAATAGACAACAGCGATATCTGTGAAAGTCATTCATTCAATTTTTCATAGGGGGTTTTGCTCTTCCGTTTGTAATTAATTGAAGCTTATCCGCAAAGTTTAATGTTGAAAATCCCTTTATTATTAAGACATACACTACACATTCACACACACTCTTCTTACTTAATAATTGTCCAACTTTAACATTTTCAACGTCATTCCCGACAGCCGAAGTTGACGGTATTTGCATGTCCACGTCCGTATTATTGTCTTCCATATCGCCCGAGATACGACGCGCGCGACGCACCGACGCAGTTCAAAACCAACTAAACTATACAAAGAACCTACTGCAACGATAGCTTCCACGCCCGCTTAAAACAGGCGTTCTCATTCGCGTCAGCGAATGGAGGTGGAAAGTTCAATAACCTCTCGACTCTCGAACGCTACAGAAAAGCTAGCGGCCGGCATAGCTTACATTGTACTGTACTGTCGCTCGGTAGGATGGGCGCAGTCGGAGTCAACGCCGCATTTGCTATAGCTATAGGCATAACATATTGTAGATTTGATATATAAGATAATTTTTAGCGTTTTTGATATACCTAGGTAACTAAACTAATTGCTTCCTGTTTAAAAATTCAAAAATTACATTTTATCATTTTACATTGTTTTGGTTTAGGGGAAGCACTGCTTCCCTTGCTTCCATGGACTGCACGCCCCTGCTGACCACCGAGTTGAACTTAATTTTTTTGGAAGAAGTTCTTTATTAGATGCGTTTAAAACAATTTTTAATAATTCTCATCTAGTAGTTGAAGCAGAGAAAAATACATACAACTCGTTCAAAAACATGGAAAATTATGTTGAATTTAAACAACATTCCGCTGCACATCCTTGTACAAGAGGCATATTGCAGGGATAACCAAAAATACATGAAAAAAGTTGGGGTTTGCGTGGGATTTGAACCCTGGACATATAAATTACGAGTCGAGTGGTCTCTCCCTGCGGTCATCGAGGTGTCTGTCAAATTTGGTCCGTTATAATACCTATGTGGTTACTGTTGAACTCCCCAGGGGAGTATCCATCAATCGACGTGACAACCGGTTTTCTCGCAACTTTCTCCACGTCGAATTTTCCTTCGCCAAACTTGACCCGATATTAATTCGCCCTTCGAACCTAGCCTGGCGCGTAATTCGATATGACGGTCTTCCAATCAGGAAATAAACAAGAAAACTTCGGGGCGCCGGAGTTCCCCGGGCCCTTTCATTTACCTAAGTTGGCCGCTATCTCTAACGTTCTTTAAGAGAGTCGGTCGGTATCTGGGTACTTTTCAATTCGGAGTAACGACGCAGCGCGTCGACCCGTTATCGGCACCAGAAAACTGTTTTGTCGGTCGCTGTGGGAGAATTTACGATACTGCTGATAAAGGCGTGAAATTAGATGGGCGGCGGCGCGGGAAATTATGGAAGGAAGCCGGGAAATTGTGTATGTTTACTGGGAAATGCGACGACTGCATATACCTGCAGTGAAGCTATAACTTTTCTTTAGTCGGCACCGAACTTCGACAAGGAAAGACAGAGGCACAGCCGACTCTAGGAAAGCCCCGAAGTTGAGAGAGCTGGCAACATGGCTTGCGGGTCTGCGCGGCGTGGCCTGTCGTTGAACCGTCCCGCTGCGGCGTTGCCACATGTTTGCACAAGGCTTGTAAGCTTGAGAAGGTTGTGATAGAGGACACCGCGCTTGCCTACCCTCCGTGTATAGATTTTGTTATGTCGTTTTGAACGGCGGCCATTTTATATTTGGCAGACAAAGAGAGTACGTTGTGAGTTGATTTAGTGAATTTGTGAATTAAAAGTAACAGTGATTAGGGGTTTGCAAAAGCAGAAGTGGAAAGCAAGAGCCCGGGATTTCGTTTCACAGGTAAATATTTAACAAGCCACGTTTGAAAGATGCCCTAAAGCTTTATTTTTTCTCAGTATAACTTCTTCAAATTCCTTCTACCTTTTAGTACGATAAAGTGCATTATTTTGTTTGTAAATAGAACTAATGAAATTATTTTTTAACATCATTTTTATTGAAAACTTCTTAATTGATTATGATAGTTTCATAAAATATGGGCTGGTTTCCATGGGCGTGCATTATTTATTTTATTTCGATTGAGTCCAAATCGCCACAAATAAATATATTTCAGCACTTGACACTAGCCTTACATTTGGAAAATTATCTGCAAGTAAATACCAATATTTCAAATTGTTAAGAAAAAAATGCATATTTTGGCAAATAGGTACTTGCTTATCAACCAATCACTGTCCAATAAAATTAATTGGTACCTACTTTCGTCAATATTTCGCGCGACAAGCTTTTCAATTTGCAAAAACTTTCGCAATTTGGAATTGAATTATTTTAACGAAAACCTAAACTAATTTTGAAAATGAAAATGGAAATGGAGAAGAACTTTCATACGTATAGGACGTAGACCAATGGACATGAAAGAAAGAAAATCGGACATCATTTCAGAAAAATTAAAAAGGATTTTCTGTCAGCGCCGGGAGTCGAACCTGGGACCTCTCGCTTGCTGGGCGAACGTTCTACCACTACACTACGCTAAACCGTTGAAATTAAGTCGGTCTGTTTGTATAGTAGCTGAACGGAGAAGCCTTCGTTCGCGCCGTACCACAGAAAATACTCTCCAATTTCCTCCGAAACACACCAGACTAATAGACACAACCTTGACGTTAGATACAGTTGTACCACCATACATCTTGGAAGTCATGCTGGTGTAGTCCCTCACATACGAATCTCTCGTAAGGAATGATTGAAAATGAAAATGGAAATGGAGAAGAACTTTCATACGTATAGGACGTAGACCAATGGACATGAAAGAAAGAAAATCGGACATCATTTCAGAAAAATTAAAAAGGATTTTCTGAAATGATGTCCGATTTTCTTTCTTTCATAAATTAATTTTATTCGTTTTAGCTTAAATAAAAGCTTGTTTTTTAAAAAGTTAATTTTTTTTATTTTTAATTTTATTTATAAATTCCCTTTGCAACGCCCCTGGTCATTAACTGTTACGGAGATTTCGAATCGTCCGCGGCGCAAATTGGAGAAAATGAGGCCAATATGGAAACGAGGCCCCTATAGGGAAATTTAAATGCCTTAAAACTAGGCTAGCGCCTGGGAAGCCGTTCCCGATTGGCCCATTTTCGAGGCGCCAGCTCCTGCCAGAGATCCCTTGTTTCCCCGCTCAGATTCCCTCTGGTAAATAATATTTATTTCGGAGCACGGGCGTAGCCAGGATTTAGTTTTGGGGGGGGTTAGTTTGAGAAGTAAATAAAACAACGAAAATATACTTACATGAAATTTAATATCTATATATTCATCCGAAAAACTACGACATATTTATAAAGTTCTTAACTTTAAATGAAATGGATAAATTAATTTCGTTCCTCTGCGCTAAATCTAAAACCATTAAAGAAGAAATCTTCGGCTTTTTCTTTTAAATATATCCACTACTTCATCTGCATGAATTTCTGTTCCATAGTGAATGTTCATTAGAGCCAAACCATTAAGTCTGTTTTCACTTGTAGTGTCTCGTAAATAGTTTTTCAGTCTCCTTAGGCTCGACAAAGACCTTTCTGGGGTAGCAGTGGATACAGGAATGGTAGCCAAGATTTGTAGTAATGTGTAAATATTAGGATAAAGGTTTTTATCGCACATATCTAGGCATTCCAAACTAGATTTCGGGGTAGGCAGTCTTCTTATCAGCATGCAAGGTAGCTGAAGCTTTGATAGCTAAATCCAAATTTGTTTCTTTATTAGAAACCCCTTGACCTTGACTACACCACTTTTTCCAGTAGTCCATACCTTTAGGTTTATCACCCTTCCTTTTTTTTCCCTCCATTTTTCGACAGTAATAATGATTCACGTATCTATCCTTAACAAGGTCATCGAATAACAGCGCACTAAAATTACTCACTTACACGGTACACTTAATTCTCTTCACTATTCGTTCACCACTTTTCACTTTTATTCGCTTCGAGTTCGCATGGAACAATACTGCCGTAAGCGTGGTCACGCGCCGCGGCGCCGCTTATATAGCAGCCCAGTAGCCGTCCAGAAACTTCCACGAACTTCCACAAAGTTCCGCTCATTTCGACCGAGGGGCGTGGCGAATAATCGAGAAACAACGCAAAGTGTCCCTACAATACAAAATAGTTCGGCTGCAACTGCGTCTGCCTCTCGTCAAAAGATGGCGCTAGGCGCTACTATTACTACATATATTCAAACGTAATAATAATTTAACTCTTCACTCCTCGTATTTTTAGGTAATATTTTGCTTATTTCGAGGGGGGGGGGTTTGAACCCCCGAAACCCCCCCCCCCCCTTGGCTACGCCCGTGTTTCGGAGTCGCGTCGAAATGAAACGTGCCGCCAAACGCGGGGGGGCCCGTATCGGCACTAACTTTGATTTATTTACGTTTAAATGCAAACTTGAAAGTTCGGATTGCAATGGCAGGGAGACGTGTTTCGAGGGCCCCGAATAAATTCGCAAATAAATTTCTGTGAGTCATTTGCGCGACGCCGTCGTTAGGCGTCTGTGAGTAATTAATGAAAGAGGTTGAAGTTAGTTAGGTACCTGCGTTCCTTGCAAATATTCAGGAAATGCTATGGCAGCCTTATGAACGAAGTGCGGAATGCGGGGTTTAGTTTTAGCATAGACAGAGCTACACCTAGACTGCGGTTTATTATAGGCAAAGAAAAACAGACAGTACAAATTTGATTTGTGGGTGCTTTTCCATCAAAAAGATAGTTTTTAGGAATTTGGGAAATATAGGTTATGACGTCATCAAATATAGACAAAACAAAATAATGTCACAATTAGCAGATTTATTCAAAAGGTTTTAACCACAACCTTCTTAAGTTTACAAGCCCTGTGCAAACATGTGGCAACGCCGCAGCGGGATGGTTCAACGGGTTTATGCAGTATAGACCAGTCTGCACTTTGTCTTAGTTTATCTTTTCTAAAATGTTCAACCCTCTTTTTAATTATAATTAAATACATTTGTGAACTTTGTTTCAATAATTGGGTACCTAAGTAAGTAGGTACGTTTGTTTAACAGACAATAAAAGCAGTAACAAGTAACAAAATATATACAGAAGTATAACTATTTATACTAAGTACGATTCCTGGTGTGAGAGAAATGTTCGTAAAGTGCGTCATCAGGCAAATGGTGATTACCTATCTTCCCTTATGGATAAATTTTTATAAAAATACAAACAACAAGCGAACAAAGAACAGCGTGTTGTGAAGGAGAGTAATCTCTTCTGATTGAAATGGCAGTTTAGTGTCAATTGCATAATACATTCAACTAAATTATCTTTTGACTTTAACATTAGGTAAAGAAACTTTTGCAACAATACTAAACAATGGTTGGATTGTTAGAAAGCTCCTTTAATTGTAAAGGATACTTTAGTTTGTCTATGCAATTGGCCCTTAATCATTTTACTCTTAAATATTCGCCCCTTGGAAAGCCCAAAACGAATACAAAGTTGACCGCCTGCCGTCAAGCAAAGAAAACCTAGCTACTTCAAGTTATTATTACGATTTATTGACTTACAGCCAGGTGTATAACTATGTTCTAGCTTCCCTCGACGGTTCTAGGCATCTTGAAGCTTGAAATTGTAAAGGAACGATTCTTCACTTCGAACTTTTATAGAAATGTTTCATTTTTCCACCCAGAGACACACTGCCTCGTCGTAGCAATCTGGCGACGCTAGCACTACCCGCACTACACAAATTAATTCTGGTAAATTTCTTGTAAAATCAACTGACAGGGAGTGACAGGCCACGCCGCGCAGACCCGCAAGCCATGTTGCCAGCTTTCTCAACTTCAGGGCTTTCCTAGAGTCGTCTATGTTTTAACCAATATATTTTTGCCGAATGTCGTACCACACTTGACAAAATTCTATTATTGTTAACCGACGCCGCACCGTACCATGTACATGTTAAAAGCTACAGTTGATTTAAAGGTGTTTTATCCCAATCAAATTCCACTTGTTTAATGAAGATCATGAAAAAAGTATTTATTAAGGCACCTTTAAGGGTACAAGTTTAAGCTTCGTCGTTCGAAAATGATCTTGAATACCTAAAACGAAATGTGGCAACAAGCTCTCCAAAAGTCACATTTACTTGTGCTTTCAAGTAGGAGCATGGAGTAACACGGGTGCATCGCAACTGAATCACCCCGTATTTAAAAGGGAGCGGTATTTTTGGACGTAATGCGATAAACGTCCTGAAAAAAGAATGCTAATTTTTGTGTTCCTCAAAAGGGCATTTCGAATAGCTTGGCCGGAATAAAGAATGGGGATGAAGACCAGGAAATTTCACTACCAAATGAGATGAACTAGAGGCGACGTTCAGAGGCGTAACGTTCGCATAAAATTCGGTCTGAGCGCAACAAAATACACTTTTCATTGGTCTCGAACTTGAATATCAAATAACAGCATAATTATACAGGGCGATTCAGTCATGATATAAAAATTTTGAACCCCAGGTGGGAAAAAATATCTTAATACGAATTCGAAATTAAAAAAATTCAAAATTCAACCAAAAAAGAAAAAATATTTTCAAAAGTGTATCAAAACCCCTTGTTAACGGGGCACACATGATCAACTCTATTGTACCTTTTCCCAGATATTTCAAAAAATGTATGCATAGTCGGATCCGTGTTAGTTCTACTGGTCAATTTACGTCGGATAGGGTAGTTTTGGACTCATTCGGAGTTCGTTTAAAAAGTTTCAAATTTTGAAATTTTAGGTGTTTCTCGAAAAAATGCGCTGGCCGGGCATTTAGAAACTTCCAAGTTCAATTTCGACCGGATTTTCGGTTTCTACGGGCCAAACTGCATCGGACAAGTCATTTTCCAAAGGGTACAACTTTGTTGCTACTTCCGGATTAAGCGTGAAGTGGAACTTTTCCTTTCGTGAAAATGTCCGCAATTTGTTCCATTATGCTTGTTTGGGACCAACAAACAGGTTTGGAGTCGACAAACTCTATTGATAACATCTTCATTATCGTTTGGTTGTACCAATATGTAAACCTCTTATCATTGTGTCTTCACCTTTTCTTTGTGAACAACCTTTGCTTACCAACCTCGCCTAGTATTTTTTTTATTGATCCATCTGGATTTATCCCCTTCTTGTATATCAATTTACAAGATACTATAATGCTTTCTTGCCTTCTTCATTTCTTTATCTATTACAGCTAACCAGTAGCTTCGGTCACCGGTCTTTAAAGCTTCTTCATACTTATTAGTTATTAGGTTCACTAACCAAAAAAAAAAACATTTATACGTTGTGGTCGCCTTACTTTACTTTTCTAAAAGAAAAACACAGATCAAGCGCAGAAATATGATAATACACACATAAACCAAGCGTACATCCATAATAAGGGACAACACGAATGACGGATCTGTAGAATGACGCCGTCATTATGAAATCGCAACGCTGTAGCGGGAAGCCATCGCTTCAATAATGAAGGGACCTAGCGACCAGTGGCTCTCAAACTGTTTATAGAATTCAGTAAAATTTTTGAAAGGCCATACCTTTTTATTTTATTTACTAATCAGTGTTACATCTTGTGTGCCCAAATGATATAAAGACATATTTACGTTAGACCTATATAGGGTGGTTATAGATGATGTATCAAGCTATCGTATCAAGTGGGGTTGTTACTTCCAGCACGGGCGTAGCCAAGGAGGGGGGTTTCGGGGGTTCAAACCCCCCCCCCCCCGAAATATGCAAAATATTACCTAATATTATACCGAAAAAATACGAGGAGTGAAGAGTTAAATTATTATTACGTTTGAATATATGTAGTAATAGTAGCGCCTAGCGCCATCTTTTGACGAGAGGCAGACGCAGTTGCAGCCGAACTATTTTGAATTGTAGGGACACTTTGCGTTTTTTCTCGATTATTCGCCACGCCCCTCGGTCGAAATGAGCGGAACTTTGTGGAAGTTCGTGGAAGTTTCTGGACGGCTACTGGGCTGCTATATAAGCGGCGCCGCGGCGCGTGACCGCGCTTACGGCAGTATTGTTCCATGCGAACTCGAAGCGAATAAAAGTGAAAAGTGGTGAACGAATAGTGAAGAGAATTAAGTGTATCGTGTAAGTGAGTAATTTTAGTGCGCTGTTATTCGATGACCTTGTTAAGGATAGATACGTGAATCATTATTACTGTCGAAAAATGGAGGGGAAAAAAAGGAAGGGTGATAAACTTAAAGGTATGGACTACTGGAAAAAGTAGTGTAGTCAAGGTCAAGGTGTTTCTAATAAAGAAACAAATTTGGATTTAGCTATCAAAGCTTCAGCTACCTTGCATGCTGATAAGAAGACTGCCTACCCCGAAATCTAGTTTGGAATGCCTAGATATGTGCGATAAAAACCTTTATCCTAATATTTACACATTACTACAAATCTTGGCTACCATTTCTGTATCCACTGCTACCCCAGAAAGGTCTTTCTCGAGCCTAAGGAGACTGAAAAACTATTTACGAAACACTACAAGTGAAAACAGACTTAATGGTTTGGCTCTAATGAACATTCACTATGGAACAGAAATTCATGCAGATGAAGTAGTGGATATATTTAAAAGAAAAAGCCGAAGATTTCTTCTTTAATGGTTTCAGATTTAGCGCAGAGGAACGAAATTAATTTATCCATTTCATTTAAAGTTAAGAACTTTATAAATATGTCGTAGTTTTTCGGATGAATATATAGATATTAAATTTCATGTAAGTATATTTTTGTTGTTTTATTTACTTCTCAAACTAACCCCCCCCCCCCCAAAACTAAATCCTGGCTACGCCCGTGACTTCCAGAACTACGCGTCCAAGTTGATTGCATGAACAGGTACATATAATTTCAATGGAAATCGAAATGCAGATATAGACATGCAATGTGCCTGGATGAATATACCGCTCAAGGCATTAAACGGCACCAGCAGAATGTATACAGATGATGATCCTCCTCTCTTGAAGCGGCAAGGCATTTCCGGCATTTTGGCTCATGTTTCCGTAAGTATTCTAGCAATTTATGCATAATATGCATTCCGAGAGTCTGCACTGCGAGGGGCGTGTTTTCGCAGCGGTAGCAGTCAATTTAGGCTGGGTATTTACCAGGAATCTAGATATAATTTGAGGGCTAAACGGAAAATTTACGTGGCTGAAGAATTGGTTTCTGCTGGGTTAACAATCAGAGGATTACTCAAAAAAGAATTTTGTGAATAGCTCAACCCGTTAACTAATAATGAATTGTCTCAAGTTAAAGTGATATGGATACTGTACTGGCAGCTCTGAGATACCATTTTGTAATTTGTACTTTCTCTTGAACAGTGTAAATCGTCATTGCTAAAATAAAAATATTATTTCAAACGCGAAGCAGCTTGTCTACAGGCAGATTTGCTAATGAATTTAAGATTTTAAAGATCCAGAATATACGTTTGTTCTCCCTACTAATCGATAAAGTGGGGAATCCCTCACATCCCGTTTGCTATTCGCTAGTGCCTCTTCCTACCCTGGTTGTAATATTCCATTGCTTTCAAGTAGTGGCAAAGTCGCATTTATACCTACCTATCCCTTTTCTACTTATTCGATTTCTCATTATACACAATATATTCTTACACATCGAATACCAGGCGACAACTTTAGAGCTGCCAGTACAGTATACACAGTCATGCAATATAAAAAATATATTTTCCGAAGTGTATTAAAGCCGTCATACTCAAAGCAAGACCTCCAAGTTTTTATCTTAGTAACGCTTCAGCGGCTGGCTCTTTTGTGAACCCCATACATCACCCTTCGAGGGTCGGTAAAAAAACCGTTAAACACCCTTAATGGAATCCCCAACGATCCCCCATTTATTTTCATTAGCCCAGTCAGATTTTTCAGCCGCCAGAAATTCATCAGAGCATTAAGTACCTGTAGCGTTGTCTGGTCCCATATAAAGTTGTTGTTATGCCCCCAAAGTATTTCTGGCGGGAGTAAGGTAGCGGGGTCGAAATCCCCTCATTTGAATAATCGATTGAAAGAAAAAGGTTGGAAAAGCCCCTTATTTGAATGTAGGGGTTCCTGTCGAATTTTCGGGCAAAATAAAACAAGTTATTTTACTGGCGAATATCAACAAGTTATTTGTCTATAAGCGCCCAAGGAAAGCCGGGACTGAAATAATAAAATGTGAAAGAACTAAAACTAGAATAAAATAATATAATAATTATTTTATGACAGAGACTTGAGGCAAATTTCAGATTTACTTCAGTTTCTCTTCACCTGGCCATATTTTAAATTGAAAATTATTGTTATACCTACACCTATCAATTGCTACCCTGCCGTGTATAGATTTTGTTACGTCGTTTCGAACGGCGGCCATCTTATATGTGGCAGACAAAGCGAGTACGTTGTGAGTTAATTTTGCGAATTTGTGAATTAAAAGTAACAGTGACTAAGGGAAAAATATACTCTTACGATGGTAAATTGTTCAGGGTTTGGTTGCAAAAGCAGAAGTGAAAAGCAAGAGCCCGGGATTTCGTTTCACAGGTAAATATTTAACAAGCCACCTTTGAAAGAAGCTTTATTTTTTCTCAATATGACTTCTTCCAATTCCTTCTACCTCTTAGTATGATAAAGTGCATTGTTTTGTTTGTAAATAGGACCAATATAATTATTTTTTAGCATCGTTATTATTGAAAACTTCTTATTTGATTATGATAGTTTCATAAAATATGGGCTGGTTTCCATGGGCGTGCATTACTTATTTTAGTTTGATTGATCCGAAACCTCCGAAAATAAATATATTTCAGCACTTGACACTAGCTTTACATTTTTGGGAAATTATCTGCAAATAAATACCAATATTTCAAAAAACATGTAAGTCATAATAAACTTCCTTTTGATTTTTCACATTTTTGTGATATTGGCTAAGAAGGCGTTTCATGCTACGCCACTGGCCTGTCGTGCTATGTGGCAGTCGGTAACACGGCCGCGGACGCTGTTAGGCGTCCTCTCTTTTTCCTTGTCTAAGCTTTGAGAGAAAAGAGGTGAAATAGGTTTAAGAAGTTCGGAAAGTATGTAATATTCTATAAATTGCAATGTTTTGTAGAAAATGTAGGTATCTGAAACGAAACCCACACCACGCAGCGTCAACCAAAGATCTGAAAAATTTCCGGAATAACCCCAAAAATTCTTGAAATGATCCAGTTCTCCAAAAATAAATATTTTGTGGTTTTCTATACGTTTGAAAGTGGACACCTTGTCCAGTTATAGTTTTAGTATAAATTCATACATATTTTAAAAAATATTTCAATAAAAATTAAGACAATTTGACATGTTTCATTAGTTGCTTTTTGTTTAAATGGCATACTAGATACCTACGAAGGCTTGGATAACAATAACAGGTTGTAATCAACAAGTGATATAAATATTCATTATTTAATTGATATTATTTGTATGACCTATATAACCTGTACAAGTGTATAGCGAGTTAATATTGCACTGTCATCTAGTTCTAAGCTATGTTTAAAATTTCAAGTTTGTAGCTCACCGGAAAATTAGTTTAAAATTGATTGCAAAATTTGACGAACACACAAACACGAGGACAACAAAGCAAGTTAAGGTTAGAAATAAAACCTGGTTAAAAGTATGTTCGGTTGCCTATATCACTTTATTTACAACTAGCTGGAAAAGTTAGCGCATTTGAAAGGTTTATTTATTTGAGAGGGTATTTCAAAAATATGAAAATAGATGCTAATGACTTTGTTCTAAAAGTCATAGCTGCTAAATAGCTGCTAAATATATTCAGGGTGTCCCAGAATATGTTGGCAATCTCCAGGATTTACACAGGGGACGTTAAAACAACATGACAAGTCCTATAAAAAAATTCCCGGAGCCACCCCCCTCTACGGTTGAAGTTCTTTTTTTGAAATTGAATTATGGCTATATCTCTCAAAATAACCATGCTACTGAACTGAAATTTGGCAATATTGTGCTTTTGGGGACGAAGAATAAGTTGAAGGTATCAATTTTTACGTATCTCACAGAGGGCGCCACTTGCACTATTTTTGGATCGTGTTATTGCTCGTAACTTGTTTGAGGTTATTTTTTGGTCTTGCAGGTCCATCAATTTAGTGCATCTTTCATTTTGCAACAAAAGTGTTTGCGTTGAAATTTGCGAAACATTCCTTAAAGCACCTGTTAACTTCAACATTCGAAACATAAAACTTTCCCTTACCGCTTTCAAATGTTACAGACCAACGGTACATTCAAAATTAAGAAAAAAATACTAAATGGACATTGGACAAAACACCATTGCTTTTCTTGAAATAGGATGTTCAAATTCTGTCAAATTCAATCTTTTCCATTTTGAAACCTAATAATTTTTGGTACATTGTCAGAAGGATTTTCCTCTCAGTTTAAATTCTACAGCCGATCTGTAGCGTTTGAAAGCGGTAGGTAAAGATTTTATGTTTCTAATGTTGAAGTTAACAGGTGTTTTGAGGCACGATTTACGAATTTCAACGCAAAAGGTTGATTTTATCGTTATGAAACAAGAGTAGGTACACTTTTATTGCAAAATAAAAAGGTGCACTAAAATGATGGACCTGCAAGACCAAAAACATAACCTCAAAAAAGTTACGAGTAAAAGCACGATCAAAAAACATCACTAGTGGCGCCCTCTGTGAGATACGTAAAAATTGATACCTTCGGCTTATTCTCCATCCCCAAAAACACAACAATGCCAAATATTGGGAGATATAGCCATAATTTAATTTCAAAAAAGAACTTCAACGCCTTGTATCTCCGTAGGAGGGCCCTCTGGGATTTTTTTTATAGGAACTTGTCATGTTATTTTAACGTCCCCTGTATAAATCCGGGAGATTGCCCACATATTCTGGGACACCCTGTATTTATGAGTATTTTAAAAATTCCCATATTTTTTGTAAGCCTTTCAAGTTCGGTAGTTTTTCCATAAAACTCTATGATACAGACAACCGAACATATTATACTTTTGATCACGTCTTATTTCCAGCCTGGTAAAATAGATTCTAATAAGGCAATGAGGAATATGCAGGGAGTCCGCATCGTCAGAAGTAACAACTACTGTTTTCAAATAGATTTTTAAACTTGGGTACTTCTTATATCTCTATGATCTTATTGAGTGGATATAGATCTGTACGTTAATGCAGGGTGTCGTATGTATCTACATTTCAGTTGCGCGTACATCGATTCAATCAACCAGGATGAGCGCTTCGAGAGCAAACAACCACGTTCGAAGACAATAAAACTGGTATATCCTTCCGGGTGCATATCTCCGATGGCTTTGCAAATATTTATGACCGACTGAAAGTGCATTTCGGTTGCCAGACAGACCGAGCCATCTCTGCTATTCTATCTTTCGGAGTTGGTAAAATACTGCGATGCATACTGAGTTGCATTATAGGTGAGTATAGGATGCATTTCGTTGCCATAAGTTTTAAATTCGAGGGAAATAACAAATCTGAGATTTGAAGGACCACTTTACTTTGAATTAGTATATGGTTATTCATATAACATTCTACCCCTTGACTTTTTTTTAATGTTGGAAAAGAAATGTGAATATGAAAAAACTTACCCTGTATATTTCTCGATTTTCGGAATCTACGCATTTTCTGGTTTCAACGATATATACAGTGTCCTCCAAAGTGTTCGTACCATAGGGGGTAAATTTTTAAATATTGCTTTACTTTGTAATTTAATTTTGGGGTTAAATTTTGCTTGAAAAAAGATGAAAAATGACCCACTCAAACGTGGTCATGTAACTTTCGTTATCTGTCAAAAATGACATTTAAAAAATATAAAACGAAAATTGGATTTATTTGTTAACATATCAAAAAGTTTTACTTGAAAAAGTTGTTTCTTTTTTAATTCTACGTAAGTGCTCTAATAAGAGATTTAGTTTTTGCAAATTTTTTATATTTATGAAATTTCTGAAAATTTTAAACACTTGTAGTTTCATAAAAACTATTTTATATCAATAGATTTATCTCATTAATAATTACCGATAAGAATAGGTATTTTTCAAAAGAAAATTATATTAACGCTTTAAAATTCTGTTATGTTTGCTGCAAAGTTGATGTACCGTCTAGCGTTTAGGGTATAAATTTAGTTACATTACATTTCCCAGTTCTAAATTGATCCCAAAATAATAATAAATTAAAATATCAAACTATTTTACGTATCTCAAGTAAACTTCTTGAGTTTTAAGGAAACAAATAATTATTACCTTTAGCAATTGTTTTTATTTGATAGTTTGAAGGACCACTTTACTTTGAATTTTACGTCGACTTGATATTGAAAACCCAAAAAGTTTGATGAAAGATATTGATTGTACTAGACAACATTAAAATTGTTTTAATATGTGGAGAAAATATGACATATCGGCAAGTAGCTGAAATTTCGAATGCACGACATCTGGAAAAACATGTACAAAACTGAACTATAGAATCTTATTAAAATTTAAAAGTACAGGTTCGGTTTTAAATAATTTTAAAAACCCTCAGAAACCTACTGAAGAAATACTGGATTCTTCATATTGTGTCACGTCTAAACAAACATTATATTTATAGTAAGGGCAGATTTTCCTACCTGTTCTCCCTTATGTTTTGGAGCGAGGGTTCGGCTTAAAGAACCGCAAGACCCACTTTTTATTGCTCTGTCCTTGTCTGATACATTATGTTAAAAAAGATAATATATTCAAATGGGAGTACGCCTATAAAACATGGCAGTAATTAAATATTTGGTTTATTTTGGTGATAGACTTCCTGTAATAACAATGCATCGTGAAGTATTCAGTGTCCAAAGTAGAAAATTAATATTAAGTGTGGTGAAATATTTCCAAAAAAAATAATAATATAAGTGTTGAGGCTTCCCCCATATCATTGTATATTAACATGCCCTGGTTTATTTTCTTTACTTTTTAAACTTCCAGTAATTCTCAATTTGTTATAAATATATTTGAAATACGGGTGATGAGGTAGGACTCTTCCTGGATCTACATTTATGCATTTTCTACACTCTCTGGACTGAGCTCCATGATATTTTCAAGTGACGAAACTCGTCACTTGCATCCCCAATTTTATCAGTTCATCGCCAACAGAACGAAAAATAGATCAATCCAATTATGGCAAAGCCATGCACGCGCCGCGAGCTCAAAATAAAACCCACCAGCTCACGGATGAACTCTATAAAGTTTATTACCGGCAGTTTGAAGCTGACGACGTACGGCCGTTTTGGCTCGTAAACTTGTTGACGCGAATTTTTCTTTTATAAGTGGCGAACGGAGTTAGGAACAATGCTGGGAAGTCCGGGGCAGCAGGGAAACATTGAGGAAATAAGGTGGCAAGTGACAACCTTAGGGAATTCCGGGGATAGGCGAAATGTTCTACACGACCCATATGTTTAAAGCCCAGATTTAATTTGAAAAAGGAAAAAATAAAAAATAAACCGGGCGCTCTATATCCACGAAAGTAATAGGGGTATTGAAGAAGATATTATCTTGGGATCTATCGATCCTAATTCATGGGAGAACATGACGCACGGCTTCAATTAATCTAAATATGTACAATAAAAACACAAAATAAAACCAACTTACATTCCAATGATAATGAGCACCTACAAATTAGTTAAACATGACCTTAATTTGCCTTACTGTTTCATTAAAAATTTGTTTTTGCTGAAAATGCATAAATAATCTAGCATAACTCAAAATTAAAAAAAGAAAAAAATCAGAAAAACAGAATAAATGCATCTGGGTCAATACTAATACCGTGTAGGCCCTCTTCTACTTCTTATCACTGCATTCATGCGTCGATGCATGCTTGATATCAAATGTTCAACAAAAGCTTGCGGAATATTCTCCCATTCTTCAACGACCTCTATGAGTTGGTTGTGATTAGCAACAAAGGGTGTCTACGATTTCGAATATATTTTTTTGAGACAGTCCCATAGATTCTCTATAGGATTATGTCAGGACTGTTAGTTGGCCACTGTAATAAAGGGATATTCACATCATTTAGGTAGCCAATATCCTGTCTAGCCACATGGGGACGAGCGTTGTCCTGCATGAATAAAAAATTTGGTCCAACAAACGAAGCAAAAGGCATTACATGTTCGACAATAATGTCGTCTAAGTAATATTGGGCATTCATAGACCTCGTACGTATAGTGACCAACTCCGTACGAGCATCGAAGCAAATTACCCGCCAAAACATTTTAGAGCCCCCAGCAAAAGGTACATTAGGAGAGATATTGCAGTTGGCAAACCTTTCTCCTCGCCTTCGCCAGACACGCTCACGCTCACCTGAAGCTTTAAGGCTAACTCTAGTTTCATCGGAGAACATAACTTATTTCCAATCATTGATGGTCCCATTCTGATGTAGCCTCGCAAAATTCAATCTCCGAACTTTGTGTTCTCTGGCAAGCAATGGTTATTTGGCCGGTCTTCTGTTGCTCAATCCTGCTTCATGTGAACATCTTCTAACCGTTGGAGACGATATAGCGATATTTCGAACATCTGCTAATTCATTGTTTAGCAGATTGCTGGTGACTCTCCTGTCTCTGAGAGCACGTCGTCTCAAAAAACGGTCATCAGTTTGATTAGTGCAACGTTTTCGCTCTTGCCCTAGTCTTCGATGGTACGAGCCCGTCTCACTGTGTCATCTCACCATGCGGCAGATGCCGGAATGATGTCTTCCTAACAAACCAGCAACACATCGCATTGAATACTCTTCATCCAGGAGAGTCGATGTTCGCACTGCATCCTAAATTGACAAATTTCTTTGGCAGTTTATTTTCCTTACTTGATTTAATCGCAAATGAACTCCCCAACATGCATGCGATGTAAAAACAATCACAATCGAAAGCTCGTTTTTAACAGACACAAAACAAGGTTATGTGGTACTATAGTTAGCTTAAATAATAACTGTCACTGTCAAACAAGGTCCACGGCCTACTTGTCGAGAAAAAAAATATAAAAATATAAAAAAATATGGAGAAAATATGAGAGGTGCGTTAATTTTGTCCAGGAGTTTAGTTTTCCCAAATGTATCTTTCCATTAAATCTACCGAATAGGATAGTAGAACTTTTGTTTTTAAAATTAGAAAATTGTATCAATAGGTAACTATTATATAACTGGCATTAATTAGAGTTTCTGGTTTGGGAAAGTTAGGACAATAATGTCACTCCTTAATAGAAAAAATAATTTTTTCAAAAGCCACCTCAATTTTGAGGATAAAAATTAATTTAGGATATAATATTCCATGGACGTAACAAACTTCTGACCATATAAGAATATCTACATGTCTTAAAATTTGGACGTAATACACGCGCGCCATCTATGAGATGAGGAATATATTAAACAAATGGCGGGTTATTTGAAAAGCTCCTCCTATTCATTTAATTACTGTTATTAATGTTACTAAATCGCATTTGTTGGCAAAATCCACAGTTTAATTATTACGAAATAAGTGACAAGTGTAATGGTCACAATTAAACTGTAAGTTTTGCCAACAAATACGACTTAATAATAAAATTGAAGATTAAAATTCTAATTTGTTTTGAAATTAATGTATTAAATTTATGTATAATATAAACTAGAACACATCCGAACAATGTCTTTTAATGTAGGTAACCTCTACTCTAGTCTCTGTCCAGTAATTTTATCAGCTATTGAAGATTGCATGGTCTGCTTAAATTACTACTACTTTCTGGATACAATTCAAAATACATAGTTTATTGGCGATTGTGGCTGCACACTAGGATTTAGAGTTAATTTTTAACTAAAGGGACTCAAAGAACATCGAGAAATAGGACATAAAGTTCATATTCGAGGCCTACGATAAAGACAGGCCATGGCGCACAAAAATCACGTGACCATCTTAGTCCGACGTTACATGTCATTTGTCACGTAACTGAAAGCGGCAGCTTGGGTTTTGAAAAGTTTTAAATGTTTAAAGTATTTTTAAACTTCTTAGTTTATATTTTAGAAACAAGTTTGTGTCTAGTGCGCGTGTGTCCTGGCGGAGGGGAACCGCCCAGGTGTTATTATGGCCTCTGTGTAGGAGTATTGGTGCCGCTCGCGCCGACGCGTGAGCGCCGTAAGGGGAATTCTCCCCCCGGAATGGACAGTGGAGCCTGAGACACAGACGGGTGAACTGCTTACGGCAGACCCGGGTGGCTGGAAGCCGTTCCCGTTGACCACGTTCGGGTTTGTGTATTTTGTATTCACCATTCACCTTGTGCGAAATAAATCAGTGTTGTAACGTACTCGAGGATTTTCGTTGTCTACCCACGCCCTGATACGGTTCCTATTCGGTACAGGGTGTAAAAATTTAAATTTTGTTTTATATTTTTCCAATAACTTATGAACATTTTTTCTAGAGCAAGAAACAAAAATGTTAGAAAAGTGATCAGCTCATATAGGCGAATATCGCTGTATAAGGATCCCCATAAAGATAAGTAAGTTTTGCCGTAGGCATTGATAATATCGATTCCGTTTTTAGTATACGTATCCGTCTGAAGTGGAATTCCGGATGTCTCTCATACCTATATCCTATACCTTTACCAACCTATGCGCGTGTGTACACGCCATGAAAGATAGATCAAATATTCGCAGATGGAAATTCGGCCCAATGTAGCGTAAGTTGATGAAAAATCGAGCGGAAGGCGGGTTTCAATAGCCTGTGCCGCCTCCATCTCAAAATAAGTGTACACGCATGGAGCTCTGCTAAGAGCTGAGGCAGCCTGTCTGCAGCTACTGAAAAAGTTTCACTTTGGCCTTTGGCACAAGTTTTATTTATAGAGGAAAGTACCTTAATATGAGACCACATTACATTTTGTTCTGTATTTTGTCCTATAATTATAATGCGCAAACTTACGTCGAATACGTTTAATATAGATATTTTCTAAAATTTCTCGCCACCAAACTGATTGAAAGACAACTTTTTCAAGTTGCCTCGAAAATTCATAAATTCTTAACACTGAATGAACGAAACTTTAAACGTGTAACTCAAAAAATAACTTCAACAAATTTGTTTTCTGAGCTTTCGGAGGATAAATCTTCCTCCTTTCTCAAAGATCATGTCACGTCAAAGTGAAGTGACAGATTAATAAATTTCAGGTTAAAATGTCAAGACAACAGAAACAATAGCCTAGCCACCTGCCTGATATATAGTATATATATAGATATATATAATATAGTCTCTATTTTCACTGTAGTTTATGTAGGATTGCCCAATATTAAGAGTTGTTGCGTAAATGAGAATTATGAAAAAAAGTCAAATCTTCAATTTTTAAAATTGGGTGCAATATGAGACCGTCTTATATCCAGTGGCGGATTAAGAAGTTTGCCGCCCCTAGGCCTTTCAATAATTGCCCCCCGTAACTTGGTAATAATAATAACAACAATAATACCCTTTATCTTATTATTATTATGGATTATAGTTTATTGAACTTTGAAAATATAAATAGTAGTTCCTAAACAATAACAAGTTGGTAAAGCTACACAAACAAAAATAAATGTATGATTGGTTATTCAACATTTAAATTTTTTTACAATTTTTTTGTTTAGGTAAAATCTTGCAGTCTTAGTGACATCCAATTGAGCTGAAATTTTGCATACACATTTACTTCTGGTGACAATACAATATGTAATACTCAATATTGGAATACTTTCAAAAAGGCCGTCGCCACAAGATAACGGATGATGTATTTGTTGTCATGGGTAAATAAAAACTTGTTTTAAAAAATATTTTTTTACTATTATTTTTTCTTTCAGGCCTTCAGATTGACAAACGAATTTATTAAGTCAGAACATACCAATGACCCCAGCCACTAGTGCTCAATGGATAATATCGCAAGTGCATTTAATTTTTATTCTCCTAATGTTGAACGTAAATATGATTTTTTCGATGAGTTGAGTGATTCAAGATTCAAGGGTTGATAGATTTCGCGGACCTATGCTGCCCGCGTCCTGCACCCAATGCTTTAAATTAAAGTTATCTTACAAAAAAGATTAGGCGCTCGGCGCACCAATAGATTTTAAAATAATTATTTATGATATAAATCAATACAAAACTGTGAAAGCTTAACATCACGGGCGTAGCCAAGGGGGGGGGGGGTTCGGGGGTTCAAACCCCCTCCCGAAATATGCAAAATATTACCTAATATTATACCGAAAAAATACGAGGAGTGAAGAGTTAAATTATTATTACGTTTGAATATATGTAGTAATAGTAGCGCCTAGCGCCATCTTTTGACGAGAGGCAGACGCAGTTGCAGCCGAACTATTTTGTATTGTAGGGACACTTTGCGTTGTTTCTCGATTATTCGCCACGCCCCTCGGTCGAAATGAGCGGAACTTTGTGCAAGTTCGTGGAAATTCGTGGAAGTTTCTGGACGGCTACTGGGCTGCTATATAAGCGGCGCCGCGGCGCGTGACCGCGCTTACGGCAGTATTGTTCCATGCGAACTCGAAGCGAATAAAAGTGAAAAGTGGTGAACGAATAGTGAAGAGAATTAAGTGTACCGTGTAAGTGAGTAATTTTAGTGCGCTGTTATTCGATGACCTTGTTAAGGATAGATACGTGAATCATTATTACTGTCGAAAAATGGAGTCGAAACAAATTTGGATTTAGCTATCAAAGCTTCAGCTACCTTGCATGCTGATAAGAAGACTGCCTACCCCGAAATCTAGTTTGGAATGCCTAGATATGTGCGATAAAAACCTTTATCCTAATATTTACACATTACTACAAATCTTGGCTACCATTCCTGTATCCACTGCTACCCCAGAAAGGTCTTTCTCGAGCCTAAGGAGACTGAAAAACTATTTACGAAACACTACAAGTGAAAACAGACTTAATGGTTTGGCTCTAATGAACATTCACTATGGAACAGAAATTCATGCAGATGAAGTAGTGGATATATTTAAAAGAAAAAGCCGAAGATTTCTTCTTTAATGGTTTTAGATTTAGCGCAGAGGAACGAAATTAATTTATCCATTTCATTTAAAGTTAAGAACTTTATAAATATGTCGTAGTTTTTCGGATGAATATATAGATATTAAATTTCATGTAAGTATATTTTTGTTGTTTTATTTACTTCTCAAACTAACCCCCCCCCCCCCCCAAAACTAAATCCTGGCTACGCCCGTGCTTAACATAATATAATATATTATTCATTTAAGTGGTTTACTGGTTTCCAAAAATAAAAAAAATTGGCTATACCGGGTGGCTCAGCATAGGGATTTTCTAAACTACATAGTTTGGTAAATTGCCGCCCCATAAAGTTTGCCGCCCCAGGCCCGGCCTTGTTGGCCTTAGTGTTAATCCGGCCCTGCTCATATCCAGGTTTAACAGAAACACTAATTGCCACAAAATAATTGTTATTTCAAAACCTTTAAAAGAATATCAAATTAACCTATCATACAACAATTTACTTACATAACACTTCATACACAGGTTCCTAATATGAAACAGTCTCATACTAAGGTTTAACAAAAATACTGCTTACCACAAAATAATTTTTATTTCAAAAACATTAACACAGTATACAATTCTTTAATTATATAACACTTGACATTCTATTCAAATTATTAGTAGGTAATCTAAATTGGATGAAGCGAGTCTCCTTATATGAGATATCTCATATTAGCAACACTGGGGTGTCTCATATTAGGAATCCGATGTACATATCATAGAATTTTTACGATCGTTAACGAATATTATTAAATGCGTTATATAACTACTCTAATAATTATAAAATAACTTTTTTTGAAATCGGCCTTAAAATGTCCCAAAATCGTCATTAAAAGCACAGAAATCGTACAATAATGTAGCCCATTATTGTACGATTTTTTCAATAAGTAGGCCTTGGCGAGATGTAAACATCAAACGTCAGACGCGGAGAAATCTCCCGTCAAAAGTGACCAAATATTCAAAACCCGGCCGATAAAGGCTTATTTACCTTTTCGTACACATTGTGAAATTGTTTCCTATAGAAGCGCAATCCTTCAGTATACATATTTTAGTAAATTTGAATATCAATAGATTTGTTGTGTAGGCTGCACAAGAAGCAGCAGTTTGGTTTTTCTGTCAGAAGGTGCCGTACGTCGTTATACTTGTCCTAGGTAAAGCGATCGGTAAAGTCAAGCAACGCCGCGCGTAGTCGGTTCGTGACGGGTGATCCCTTATTATTATTTTCTTGCCTAATAAAACATTTTTTTTTCGATTTCAAGAAAAATATAATATGTACCTCGGCACTGAAGTTCTTTTTATGACTCATGTGGTTTATTTGCCTCGGCCAGAGGCCTCAGCAACTAAACTCCACCTGAGTCATAAAAAGTTGAACTTCAGTGCCTTGGTACATAAATAACTATTATTCGATACAACAAGCTACAAAAATATATTAAACACTTACCACGTTACTCAGAATTACGCGGTAACCGAAGCTCTTTAAAAGTTTTTGCACGTACGGTTGAAGTAAACAATGCCGTTCTTAACCTAAAAATTTAGATGAGCTAGACACTGCACTACATGTGGTGACTTATACCATTAGTGATTATTTGAGACATTGGCAGCTAGATGGAGACTCTTACTTTAGGATTTAGTGTGGGGTCTCATATTGGGAGTATTAGGGTGCTTTCCTCTATATCTCGCATTTTCGGACAATCTGGAAGAGGTATTAACTTGGCAAACATGTGGCGTCCAAAAACCTCCCTATGTAAGTACAACTTTATCGATCAAAAGTGGACAGGAAACTTGACGCGAACAAACAAAACGCAAGATAATCCCCGAGCTTCCAGTTATTACCTCCGAAAAGACTGAAGAGACCCCATGAGAATGTGGGTGGAAATCGCACCGTCTTTATCTCTCTACCGCTTCGACGGTTGGCTCCTTTGTAAGCATCGTATATCAGCCGTCGAGCGGCAAAATGTTAAATACCCCTAATGGAACACTCAATGATACTCCATTTATTTTCGTTAGTTTATTGGGATGTTTCTCTGCCCAAATCTTTCTACTTGTGGAGAACATGTGGAGTATTTACTACCACAGAATATTCGAGCCCTCAGTGAAGTTGGCCCAACCATTTAAAATATCAATTTTATGAATTTATAGCATGTCGAAGGAGACGTTTTTGAAAATGTTCTATTTTTTTGTTTCTTTGCAGATTTTAGAGAATGTTTAAAACATTTTTAGATATATTTAGCGCCCAGTTGGTTTGTTTGTATAATAATTTGATTGTAACAAAATACACGACGAAAACAGCTTAAGTTAGATACCTAGTCTGTTTCTATAGAAGTTTAGTATAGGCGGCTCTGAAATAAATCACAATATTTGATGTTTCAATAAGTTTAAACAAGGCGTTAGACATTTCGCAACATATTTGTGCAATCGTTGTTGTTGACAAATAAAAATGTCTCGTGGTAAGGCTGTTTCTGAAGAAATATAAGGACTGTTATAATTCACTTGCATTCAAAAGGCAAATCTGCTGTGCAAATCACAGACATTGTTAATTTATCACGATATACAGTGCGAAATATTATTAAACTACTGGATCCGTTGCTCAGAAGCAAAGAAATGGGAGTCGTCCACATTATTCTGATACAAATTTAAGGGCTCTGAGAAGGATTATCGTGCAAAATCGTCGGTCTAATTATGGAGAATTGAGAGTTTTAAGAAATTAGGCACAGATAAATGTTTTTCAAGGGCAGCTTGTTACAGGGTTGCCCGAAAACTAGGGTTTAAAACTTGCAAGGTAGGTAAGCCCAAACTGTTTTGGATTTTTTCCCGTTCTCAATTTTACAATCTGTAGACCTTTACTAACAAAGAGGCAGAAGAAAAATAGACTTTTGCGGGCAAAAGAGCACAGAGCTTGGTCTCAGCATCAATGGAACTCAATTATATGGAGTGATGAAGCTAGATTTGAAGTTTGTGTTGGTGATAGTCGCAGCCGAGTCATTAAACCTAAAGGAGAAGTGTATCACACGGGAAGAAACTTAATTTTCCGTCCTCCGTGATGATTTGGGGATCCATGTTAACTAGAAGGGACGGAAAATTACACTTCGTAGATGGCATCATGATCACATTAACGTCGTTCAAAATAATTTGAAACTAAGAATTAAAGAACTGCGTTTGCAAAATATTGAATGTATCTTCCAACAAGATGGCGCCTCTTGTCATACGGCCAAAAAAGGGAAAGATTGGATGTTAGAAAACAATATTTCGCTTTTAAAATGGACGGATAGCAGTCCAGATCTTTCGCCGATTGAAACATTATGGCATATAATGAAGAAGAAGTTGCGATCACAACCCGCAAGAACCCTTCCATAGTTGCGTGCTGGTCTCCAAGAAATTTGGAATAGTTTCACTCCAGATGATTGCCAAATATTAGTTAACACTATGTTGAGACATATGGAGGCAGTAATAAGTGGAAAAGACGATGTAACGCACTGGTAATTTTCTCTTTAATTTTTGTCTATTTTCTGTTTATTGACAATAGTAGGAATTTCTTTAAAAAATTTCATTGCTAGTTAAAATATAGTTTAATTATATGCCAAAAGTGAATAAACGTTTCCTATATAATTAGAAAAATGTGTGTATTTTAATAAATTTTCTGTTAACACGATACATTTCTTCAAAAACATAGTTTTATTAGTTTGGGCCAACTTCTCTGAGGCAGGGCTCGTATACAATGTAGCGATATCTACCTATTCTGTGTTACTATACCTAGCGGAATTTAATAAATATGTGGTGCTCAATATCAAAGTCGTATAAGCACAAAGAAAAGAATTCTTATCGTTGTTGGCTTCTTTGAGAATATCATAACATCAGCTTTTGACTGGCAACAAAGATGTCACATACCTTGTCCTCTGTAAGTATACAGGGTGTCCCAAACTCGACGCCCCTGGTTTATTATTGGCAAACAGAAGCAGCCAGGAAAAACTTTACTTGAGGGTTTCTTGTAGGACCATTCAAGCTTACCTTTGGACCAAAAAGATAGGTTTTCGGAATTTGGGAAATATACAGGGTGTCCCAAAAGTAATAGGACATAGAGCAACTGCATATATTTTGGGCCAAAATATAACTGAGGCCATTATGCCTTATAGAAATGCTGTTTGTTTAAAGCTGCTGAACCGAAATTTGGCACTGCTATGTTTTTGGGGATGGATAATAACCTGAAAATGTAAATTTCGCCGTATCTCACATAGGGCGCCACTTGCGCTGTTTTTGGATCGTGCTTTTACTCGTGAGTTTTTTGAGGTTATCTTTTTGGTCCTGCAGGTCCATCATTTTAGTGCATCTTTTCATTCTGGGACTCTTGTTTCATAACGATCAAATCGACCGTTTGTTGAGTACCCCATTCTAATATTTTCAACAAAAAAACAATGATCCCAACATCAGTACAAAGACAAACCGGTCCTATTGACTGTACGATTTGTTTTACTCCAAAATCCATCGAATCAAATCGAATCTATTCTATTCGGTACGTTGTCACTGATTACCGTTTATTTCGATGCCCCGTCGATTTACAAAACCATCGGCATGTCCGTCCTATTCGATTTTAAAGCCGCAACGTAAATGTTGCATGGAATATTCAATGGCTCGTGCTACAATTTTCATGAGGACCGCGTGAAGATAGGCATCTCCTTCCGAAGGCACCGGAATTATTGATTCCGCTTTTTGCTCGCCTATTCGTGTGATGTAGTAGAGAATCCTAGCAGTCTCGCTTGCTTCTACTTTTGGGCGCCTGCACGTGTGTACGCCTTTAAAGACGATGCAGATATTCTAGGATTGAAGTACACATTGTCATCTAATAACTACTATAGTATGGAAGTCGCAAAGGGAACAGGTCACTACACTACACTAATTAAAACGGTTTAAAACATCGATAAAATTATTTGTGGCACAAGATGAAACCGCGTAATAGTATATTTCATTACGAGTCTGGAAATAAAGATTTTTCCGTGCGCGCGTGACAAATTCCCGTGTGAGGCGCAGCCGAACACGGGAAGTCATGCAAGCACGGAAAAATCTATTTCTGGACGTGTAATGAACGATATTTTTTTATTATACTTCTTTGAAAACGGAAACTTAAAACATTTTATCGGCATATTATAATAAATTTAATTGACAAAAAATAAACAATGCAGACAATATAGTGTTTGGTATGTATGATGCGTTTCCATGGTTACTCTCAAATTATTTCAAAGGTGCTTTGTTGTAAATTAGTTATTGTCAGATAAGGTGAATAAAACGTCAAAAATATTACAGAAATGTATCTAAATATTGAAACACTTACGAATTAAAATAGAAAATAGGTACGTGTTAAATATCAGAGAACAAATAGAGTTTCTTAAATATTTAGTTTACTTTGCTGCATATTTCTATTTTAAAGCCATATATTCGGTATTTTTATTCAGCGCACGGAAAGTTTTTCTATGCGATGTTTCCGTGCGCTAGCCCGAAAACCCCATCTTTAACTATTGCTAAAACAGATGAAAATAAGGTGTTTTCAAAGAAGTATAATAAAAATACATTTTTGCGATCTAGTACGTCCCTGTTGACAGGCGCGCTGATATTTTATGGTTTTGTTTCGTTGAACATTATCGAACACGTGCTTTTATTTGCGCCAGGCGTAATAATTGCTCGATTTTAGTATAGAGAGGGATATTTCAGTGTATAGTATCTAAGATTGTCGCATAAAGAACGAATCTAGGGATGTTACTTATGACTTGACATACAGAGTGAGGTTTAGTTTTCTTGAAATCTAACGAGAATATAAAGTAGGTAGCCCACGTGACTCACGCATTCATTCCGTGTTGTGTTAGTTTATATTTCCGCTCGTCTAAATGGAGTAGACATAACCTCGAATTCTTTCTGAAGTCGCTCTTCGAAGCGTGGCGCCGCCAATAAAAACAAAGCTTAATCAAATGCAGAAGTTGGATGTTTAATTCTGGTCTGGCCGGACTTCGGTGGTTAGGCAAGGATAAATTTTCGACTCTCGGAAGTCGTAACGAATTGCGAATTACTTCATTAATTTGAGTTATTAGGCTGGAAACTCGTATAATTGCCGAAAATTACTCGCAGAAGTTAAATAATAACGTTAATTTGGTTTGTTTGGAATGACAGAAAAAAGTTTAAGTCTCCGAGAGATATTCGTCACTGTACGGAAATTGTAGGTATATTGCCTCTCATAAATTACGCACATTTATTTCCTTTCGTCCTTTACCAGGTGAGTCAAAAATGGCCCAGGGTAATTTAGTCACAAACTACAGAATGCGCCTAAAAGGTTTTTAAAAAAACTCTACCAAATATTGTAGGGTAGCCCAAGGAAAATCTGATAATCTCATAATGGGGAACTTGGGCAAAAATCAATTTTAAAAAATATTACTCACAAATATAATTCATTGCCATTAAATGAACCACAGTTCGCAAAAAACTTATTTTTTTATTTTTATGTAATAAATGTAAGCAATTCAAAACTGCATAATTCAAATCATTCTTGTAACGCGCGGTCCTTGGTTGTGACGTCAAGCAGTTCGTTGGTGCTGGCGGCTCTGGTGGGCGGCGGCACCATGTATAAACTAATATGGGCAGCACATGTATTAAAACTACAGCACCACGCATGCTTTGTTTAGAAAGAGCAACGAAAACGTCATACCCTTGTCTATCCGTCTTACTACAGTCTATTTCAGTCTTGATATTGTTGATAACGTTTGAAAAGTGTGTGCTGTATTAAATAGTTATTTACATTGCGAGATGCGCAGGTGCACTTTTTTGTCCGAGGAGGATGTTTAACGACCGCGTTGCCTCGGGCCTTAAAACTCTCTCCGAGGTCAAAAAGAGCTTACGCATCGAGCAATGTATTACATTTTTCCTGCTACCGACAATTTCATATTAGGTAGGTATCTACTTTGAATTGAAATACACTATGGAGTAGAATGTAAGTAATAATCTTCATAATAACCATTGTCCAATTATTACTAAAAATGATGATCCGTGATAACTATAAAAGGTAGAATGCAGTAATAATAAAAAAAAATTGGGCTTCATGTGGGATTAAATCCGGGACCTATGAATTATTAGTCCCGCGGTAGTACTTGTTTTTAGATTTTTAGGCGGTTCTTATTTTTGACCAGAACCCTCTGGATATGGGCCGCCGAACTGTTTATTACAAGCTTTTATTTAACTTGCCCTGTTAGTATATGTATGTATGTATGGGTCGAATCTTGCAAGCTGAATTAGAACAACTTCAACAATGCAATATGCAATACTCAATATTGTAATACTTTCAAAATGGCCGCCGCTCCAAGATGGCGGATAATGTATTTTTTTTTGTAAACCCCCTTAATATGGGTATCAAATGATAAGGTAAATTACTTCATACGAAATCCAATATGGCGACCGCCCCAAAATGGCGGACTAAATTTCTTTACCGCACCCTCCTGACATGGGAATCAAATAGGTACTAAAAAGCACAAAATAAAATTGAAAATTTTATTTATAAATTTCTAAAATTTACAATTTTATTTTGTGCAAATTGTAAACAAAAAATGCATACTTTGGCAAATAGGTACTTGCTTATCAACCAATCGATGTCCAACAAAACAAATTGGTATACCTACTTTCATCAACATTTCGCGGGACAAGCTTTTCAATTTGCAAAAGCTTGTTGCAATTTGGAATTGAATTATCTTAACGAAAACCTAAACTTATTTTACTCGTTTTAGTACATGGCTTAAATAAAAGCTTGTTTTTAAAAAGGTTTTTTATTTCCAATTTTATTTTAATATTCAATTTCCATTTTCCCTGTCGTCGCGACCTTCCCGCGCTTTTCGTGTCGTTTCAAATGAATAACTTGCGGTCACAACACAAATTTGAGGGCTGATATTTGATATGTGCTCTTTTTACAAATAGGCAAATATATTAAAGAAATAAAAAATGTCTAAGTTCCCCATCCCATTAGTTTCCAACATATTTCGCTTTCCATATTTTCAAATACCGACAATTTTTGCAATGCGTTGTCAAATATCTTTGAAGTTCGTATAAATAGAACGGAATCAACCCACATACCGACTCTTTTTGATTAATTTTCGTTGCCCCTTCTTCAAAATTATAAACCAGAGCCGTCCAAAGGGATTCCAACGTACGCCTTTAAGGGCTTTTTATATCCTGGAGAAGATATAAACAGGGATGTGGATAAGCAAAGGCCGGCAAAAAAAACCGCCTCAGGCAATAAAATTCCAATAAACATAGACCGTAAACCGAGAATTGCCCGATACTGATTTCTAGCGATTTTTAAAAGACCCATACGAGCAGTTTTTTATAGAAAGACGATGCCATAGAGAGGCACAGGATATTTTTATTAATTTTCTGATGAGCTTGAGAGAACAGTCATAATAATTATAGCAATAACAATATTAATTTGGAGTGATAATAATATAAATTAAGTTTTTGTTAAACTTGTTTCAAGTGTGTTCACACAACTGAGGTAAAATGGAGTCACTTGGTACAGCGTAAAAACACTTGGGCGGCGTTTGCTTTGTAAAACAAGGCCGAGTCTTAAGGCGGCGCGCGGCCCTTAATAATATTATAAAAATTGTATTTAATGCTCTAAAAAAGAATAAAATAAACTTTGAAATAATTCAAACCAAAGCAACACAACAACACCACACAAAAATCCATACACAAAACCAAAATCCGTAAAATAAAGCCCAATCCTTATTTCCGCGCACGGCACTGGTTACACTGGCCTAACTGGCCTACGTCGACACCTGCTCCGTGGATCTCCAAAACGCTGACCAACAAATCGCTTTCTTATTGGTTGCCTCCTTGACTAGGTCGACGTCGAGCGCATAAAAACCTTTGAATTTTATACGGGTGATTTCTGCTGATAAGTCTGGTATTTTTACCAGTAGCAGAGCGTGGTAAATGCTATGAAATAGATCGCACCCCGTATATCACTGTGTTCCAAGTGAGTTCATTTATACTTTATCAGGGTAGCTCGAGAACAGGCGCCTCGGCAATAAAATACGAGACAAAACACTTTTTTTAAACATATTAAACCGCACCTGGTATTAGTAGTAAAAATATATGAAGGGTACAGAGAAGATAGATATTGTAGTAAAAACAAGTGACTGCATGCTCGCCTAATATAATATCGACAATACTTGCATATGGGTTACACTGTTCAACGGCTATGGCCACTTGTGCAGCGAAATGCGGTGGATAGCCGTACCATAATTTCACAGATCTTAGGATATACTTGCGTAAACAGTTCTAACTGATATGGCTTTTTAGAGACTTTTTGACAATATTATATGGTGCATTAACCTTTACGTTGTGTTTGACGACAACCTTAAAAAAACCTTAAAAGTGAAATACTATGTTGCTTGTAGAATATGTTGTATATTTTTTAAAACTGCTGAGTTTGTATGATGTTTCAAGTGACTTTAGCAATGCTATACAGTTTCGTATTTAATTTTAGAGTTTCAATTTCAATTCCAGGAACATCAATCCCGATATCTAAAAACAATAATTGTTGTCTACATACAAATTTTCTTAAATCGCATAATACATGCCCATTAATATTAAAAGACGTATGTCGTATCTAGTGTTTGCGCATTTAATCTTCTTGTGTTCATTTTGTATCCTCAGCTTCTCATTCTACATGCTAGCCATTTAATCTGCAAACTATATCTAGATTCCCAGTCGGCCCAAAAGTTAATATCCAGCTAAATTGACTACCATTAAAATAAGAGCCTGGAAACGCAGATTCCAGAAATGCACATTATGCATAAATTGCCCAAATACTTGCTTAGATATGAGGGGATAACTCTAATAAAGGTTTTCGTTTTGCATCATATTCATATAGTTATCAACAGTTATATTGCACATAATAGTAAGTAATATATAAAATAGTGTACTTTACACACATACAGTAGATTCGTTTTAAGAGACGTTTTCTCTCACTTAGCACAATATAACCTGGAATGTGCACAGATTGATGTATTCAACAATTTATTTCTTAAGAAAAATTTGTCTAGTTATAGTGGATGTCACGAATCTTCGTGCTGCAATTTCTATTGTCGACCCTAGGCCTACGATAAAGAGAGGCCACGGCGCACGAAAATCACGTGACCATCTTAGTCCGACGTCACATGTCATTTGTCACATAAATGAAAGCGGCAGCTTGGGTTTTCAGAAGTTTTAAATGTTTAAAGTGTTTTTAAGCGTTTATATTTTAGAAACAAGTTTGTGTCTAGTGCGCGTGTGTCGTGGCGGATGGGAACCGCCCAGGAGTTATGGCCTCTGGGTGGGAGTCGTGCCGTCCAGAAGTATTGGTGCCGCTCGCGCCGACGCGTGAGCGCTGTAAGGGGAATTCTCCCCTCGGAATGGACAGTGGAGCCTGAGACACAGACGGGTGAACTGCCTCCGGGAGATCCGCGAGTTCACATGGTCCGGGTGGCTGGAAGCCGTTCCCGTTGACCACGTTCGGGCTTGTGTATTTTGTATTCACCATTCACCTTGTGCGAAATAAATCAGTGTTGTAACGTATTCGAGGATTTTCGTTGTCGACCCACGCCCTGATACGGTTCCTATTCGGCCCTTCACGCTGCCGATCAACTGGGACCTCGTCAATATTTACAGTATACTGAGGTGAGTTTTCATTTTTATTTCGTAAAAAATAACCTAAATACCAAATATTAGGGCCTGTTTATATTATATTTATACATATTACAAAAGCCAAGAAGAAAATGTCACCATAACAACATTTGATTTGCCTCGGGATGAAAATTTGCGCCAAAAATGGATTCGTCAAATTGCAACTGAGATTTAATTTCTAAAAAACCCTTAGGTATGTGTGGCAAGAAAGTGAAACAATTGAAGTGGACAAATGTGTTGTGGGAGGAAAATACCTATAGAGAATATCACCTAAGCTAAAGGAAGGTGCTGTCCCAACAATTTTAAAGAATGTTCCAAAATATTTGAGTGCAGTGTCGTTTAACTCTCAGCCCAAAACAGCTGAGGCAGGTTGAAAATTTTGAAAATCAATGTAATAGATTAAAGAAAACTCGCCAAATTGTTACGAAATTTGTTTTCTCTACTTATCTCCAAAAATGACTTTTATTATATAGGACTAAGTTCGTCTGTAGGTATATTTGGTCTCACAAAACACTGCTTACATCAGAAATCTGTTTACAAACATTTGGCTCAAGAAAATATCGAGACAAACTAATGAAAATATACTGAGGATCATTGAGAAATCCATCAGGACTGGTTAACATATTATCCCCCTCCCCTGTCGATGCCTGATATATGGATACAAAGGAGCTAACCACCGAAGTGTTGATAAGATAAAGACCTCGATTCTCTTTCTGTTCTTTCGAAGGTCGTAACTAGTTTGCAGATTACCCATTCCGGTTCATCCGTTTCGTTTGTTTTGTTATTTCCCTCGCTAAGTTTCCTGTTGCCATTTGATTGATCGCTTTGAACGGAGCACTCGACTCTACATATTCGCCATTTAATCCAGAAAATCATGGCTGGATTGCGGGCCGGAATGAAGATTATATAGTATAAATGAAATCACTTGGAACACAGTGATATACGGGGCGCGATCTATTTCATAGCATTTACCAGGATTGCGCTTTATTTTACGAATTTTGGTTTTATGGATAGATTTTTGTGTGAAACAAAATTATTGGTTTCTTTTGGTTTGAATTATTTCAAAGTTTATTTTATTCTTTTCTAGAGCATTCAAATAAAATTTGTAATAATATTATTAAGGGCCGCGCGCCGCCTTAAGACTCGGCCTTGTTTTACAAAGCAAACACCGCCCAAGGAAAAGTGAAGCCTTGAGGGGAAGTTTGTTTTCTGTATACTCCAAGGAGACCACATAAGTGGGCTGGTACAAGGTTATGTTATATGTCAGTGTCCAACTGCCATCAGGTTTTATGTGACATGCCAGTACCATAGATTCTAAAGGAGGCAAAATATTTCCCATCATAATTCACAATTTTTAAGTTTTCTAACTTCCAGATAGTCAATTAAAGGTAATGCGTCTGCCAGCAGTAGTCCCAATAATTGCAATCAGATTTTTCTTGTCTCACCTTTAGTAATCCTACAATTCCCATTACGTGGGCATTACATATAAGTAAGTAGATCAAAACAAAAATGGTATTTCGTAAATTTTAAATTATTAAGCAGGTAGCTATTCAGTCAGGTCTTTTTTTAAACAGTTTTTATCTACAACTATAAGTTTATTTTACGTTTGTGAGGTACCTTGGGAGAGAAATAAAATTACAAAAATTTTATAATGAGCACCGAGAAAAACTACATGATTAGAACTAAGTACCTCCAAGACCTAATCTTATTAGTCCATCCCGAAATCTGTGAAAGTTCTTTGGGTAGATACATTCAACAAGGGAAGAAAGTTCAAGTATACATATTACAATTGGATTGAGGAACCTGGTAAGAAGGTGTAATAGCGACAAATTCTCAAATAAGCAAAATCGGCACTGACTTACCATCCTTATATTACTAAAATTCCTGGAAATAATTGCAGGAAACCAAATTCAAATATAAAATAAATTTGATTCATTTGACAGTTGCCATATTCTGTGTTTGTTGACAGAACATTGTCAAATCTAATTTTTATAAATCATGGAAACCATTATTAATTTTTACTAACAATCAAAGTACCTGTTATATTCATAGGTTCTCCAATAAAATGGCATACTTGGCATCACTGAGACCATTAGAATGAGGAAAGAGGATTTTTATGTTGTTCCAAGTGAATTCATTTATACTATACCTAGTCCATTGATTGCTATGAAAGCACCATGTCTAGGTACATAAATTGTAGATGCTTGTGCTTGTGCTTGTACTTGACTCGCGAAATTCGCAGTGTAATCTAAAAATTATGTAGAGCTTCCCAGTGCGCTGGAACTCTGGAACGAAGTAATATTCAGTCTTAATTGACTGCAATCAAAACTTGCCTATAAATTCCCGAAATAATGTTTACAGAAACTTTGCGTTTCAGAGGTAGTAAAATATGTCCGTAAACTTTTTGGGTTAAGACAGTTGTTGTTGTTGTTAAAACGAATCATATAAAATTTTCCGGAATAAACGAAACTAGCAGTTATTCCTACAGGATGAGGCTTTGACCGGTACAAAAATATTAATCAGATGCTGAAAATTGCCTAATATCGTTTTAAACATTTAAAAAGATTACTACCAGTGGGGGCTCGTCAGAGGAGGCAGTGCATCATCGGTAAGAAAGTTCTAAACATATAATTTACATATTTAGAGATAGATTATTTTAAATAGGTACCTTTGAAAATTCCTGTTGCCGGTATCCATGTTTTTTATAATCTTTGCTATATTTGCTATCTCACGAACTGGTTATTGGTTTCTTCATGCAGGCCCACAAATAATTTAACAAACACATCGCTTTTTATCACTTTAACGATATTTTAAGTTACTTAGGTAGAGGGAATTTAAAGGATGCTAGTAAAAAGAACTTTCTGATCAACAATAACAATCAACAAATTAAAGAACAGCCCGTAAAATATTGTTTTATCCGGGCAGCTCTGCACGATAGATTATTAGCAAATAATAATAATAATAATGCTAATAGCAAGACATATACAGGGTGAGTTTTTTCGAAGACCACTATGGGGATCTCGGAAACTAGCAGAGCTAGAACGAAGGTTAAATGGAGAAAGATTTGCGGTTTTGAATGCTCAATCTAATGCTCCTTTTGGATTTATAAAGAAGTTCATGGCTCACTAGATATTTTGAAAAGAGTGCTTTTTTGCTATTTCATCAGATCTCTGTAGCTCCGTTATTTCCGATTATACAGAAAAACTGTTGAGACAAAAATTGTAGATAATTTTGTGCTTAATAAGACAGCCTAATCCAATTTTTTTATTTTGTTTGTGATTTTTGAGATATGACATAAACTTAATTCAACAATTGTCTCATACTTTATTTTGTACTGTTCCCCACAAAGAGAAAGCCAAAACCGACAAATCGGGGTATCGGGGCTGCCAGGAAATAGGTGTATTTCTCCCTATCCAATATTTGGATAGAGCTGATCTATAGGTATAGGTAATTTCTTACGGGCAAATAATTATGTGGTGGAGCTCCATCATGATAATTTTTGTTTTATTTTGTTACATTTTGTTACCAGCTTAAAATAAAAATTTGAAAGTTTCAAGTATGTCTTATTATAAAATAGAACGTAATTATGAAAATATTCCCTGGCTGACTATGTGAAAATTAAAAAAAAAATCAGTAAATTACCCATAGCTATTTTATTTTTTATAATAACTATGCCGGGTATTATATCTTTGGAAAGCTCACAAAATGGCCGATTTGATAAGGCCACAGCCAACCATGATTTACATAAAAAAAAAACAAAATTTTATGTCATATCTCAAAAATCACAAAAAACATAAAAAATTGGATTAGATTATCTTATTAAGCCCAAAATTATCTACAATTTTTGTCTCTACATATAATGAGAAAAACGGAGCTACAGAAATCTGATGAAATAGCAAAAAATCAATCTTTTCAAACTATCTAGTGAGCCATGAACTTTTTTAAAAATCCAAAAGGGGCATTAGATTGAGCATTCAAAACCGCAATTCTTTCCCCATTTAACCTTTGTTCTAGCTCTGCTGGTAGCCGAGATCCCCATAGTGGTCATCGAAAAAACTCACCCTGTATATAATATGTGTGCTTTAGTTCATGGTTTAATCTAAAAGAAGCAATCAGGCTTGGGGAAATTATTAGAAAAAATATTATTATCGTGCTATTTGTTCAGACGCCGATACAGAAACGTTTTATTATTAATAATAGCACTGGTAAAACGGCCACTGTTTTCAAAATAACGCACTTTTTCCCACTAGGAACAACACTTTTAGTCTGAAAACGAATGTCACATTTCGAAATACTGCGACAATTAAGTACAAATTCTGCCTGGAGGCGCTGCGTAACAGTTTTGACGCAAAATTTTCATTATTTTCCACATCGCCGTTGCTGCGCCAGAATTGAGTAAAATTCTACTTGGAAATGGTACTATTCCTAACTGAATCGATCGGAGCGGTAGAACGGTCATGAGACCATAGACGTAACTAGGTCGTATTTTTAGGGGGGGCTGATCAGGACCGGCTCAAGATTTTGCGGGGCCGGGTGCCGCATGAAAATGTGGGGCCCCGGCAAGGAATTATTTAATCCATTAAGAAGAAATTTTTGAAAGTCGGTACGCTACTTACAAAGGTATATTTTTTTACATGTGTCATTCTGTAAAATGGTAGGCCGGGGCTACGAGTTTGGATCACTTCTGTGACTTATATAGAAATTAATTTCGAGTGGTGGAGGGACAATTTTTGTGTCTTTTTTTAAACAAGGGCATTTAAAATAATTCTAAGAAATGTGCCAGAGGCGAAATTTTTTAAAAATTTGAAGAAAAATTACATAAAAATTGGTCTTGGGAAATCCCAATATCTTCAAATTTACAAGCTGGAGTGAATATTTTCAAATTCCAAAATGGGGTTCGGTCCCGCCCTTCTAAATACGTTACTGATTGGATCACCCTGTACCACCCTTGAGGTGCCACACCCAAAAACGTTAATTTTAAGGCTTTAAAAAATAATGTATAGGTCTATCTACTGGTAATTTTGAATCATCTTTAAATCATTTAAGAAAAAACATTATGAAAAAGTAAAGGTTTCCGAGTAGAAACCAGAGAAAAAATGTTGGGAATGTCTGCTATTTTGTGATGCAAGATTATTTACATAGTACATATTATAACGAAACAACAATGCACTGGATGAATAACAAAATAAAAGTCTGGAGTCTGGCACAGCAAAAGTACATTCCCCGACGCCCGTCTCGTCTCTCTTTCTCTCGGCAGCAGGCACGGTGTGTTCGCTCCGTTTGAGCATTTAAATTTCAGTCGGATTTTGTGGGGGCACAAGGCGCAAGATTCCGCAAGAGAGCGATTCGTCGAAACTGGTGAATTTAAAAAGGCGCGTGCGGTGTTCGCCATGCGTAACGTTGCGTTGTCAGAATGTTAGATCTATTCTGTTTACGAGAAGCATAATATCTTCGCACATCCTTTACATTTTAGGGAGGGCTAATAGAAATGTAGGGGGGCTAAGCCCCCCCTAGTTACGTCTAAGCAAGAGACGCCACTGATTACGATGTTTATAAAGGCCAATTTGGAGATTCCATTTGAGGTGTTTAACATTTTTGTGGCCCCTTCAAGGCTGATGTAAGAGGATTACACAGAGCCAACCAGTCAATCGCTACTGGGATAAGGACTGTTCGCTTTCCGTTTCTGTCTCTACGATTGCGTGCCACATTTTCACATTCCATTTTATATCTTGCCATTATTTTCGATTGCCTGGTGACTGCAATGGCGGATGATTTGTACCGATTTATACACTTCTTCTTATTCAAGTTCAATGTAGGTACGTCAGAGACCTAACCAAGGAAAGAGGAAGCAAATGCATCAAAATGCATACGTTTGTAGTCAACCAACATATAACGGAAATTTACTAAAGTCAACAAATACTACGCCCGTATGTACAGTGTAATTCAAATGTAAATATGAAAATTGTATAAAATTTGCTTGCGATTTCAGTTGTTTATTCCGAAAAACAAATGAATGAGGGTTTTGGAGATATAGACCAAATTTATTTTATTTTGTTTAAAGTTTAAAAATTAAAGAAAAGAGAAATAATCCACGACACGTTTTAACTGAGAATATGAAGGAAGCAGTCTTAATATCATGAAGCTCAGTCCAGAGATTGTTGAAAATGCATAAGTTTAGACCATATTGTTATCGCCCAGTTCAAAATAATTAGTTTATAGGTGCATACTTTTCTCACTATAATAGACATTACTCTGCTATTACTACTCCTACGATTATTACTATAACAGATTCTATATTGTGAACTGGTGAAGCCACTTTTACAACATGTGGCGTTTTTAATGTATGAAACACTCACAATTGGTCATCAGAAAATACACTACAGTTTAGTTCAATTCAAGGACAAGGTCGAACTTCAATAAATGTTTGGTGTGGTATATTTTTCGGAATCACATAAATGGTCCAGTAATTTTTGAAGGAGGTTTATCTGGACTAAAATATTTACAGCTCCTACGAAGAGAAATTTCTGATCTATTCAATCAAGTTAATGAGCCGAATATTGTTTGGCAAAAAGACGGTGCTCCAGCACATAAATCAAATGTTGTCAAGAGGCATTTGATGTTTGATGACACTTTTGTAGAGTGGACTGGTTCAAATGGAACTTTTTTATGGCCTGCCAGAAGCCCAGACTTGACCCCACTCGATTTCTTTCTGTGAGACTCTTTGAAGAATCGGGTATATGCGGAGAGGTCAAATAATATCGACCAAGTTAAAGAAAAAATACCTCAGGAGATCAAAGATGAACGAGGCAGGTATCGTGGCTAACTATAAGAGAAGTTTATTAAGAAGGTATGGTCTCTGTATTGCACAAAAAGGAAGCATTATAGAACACCTCCTATAATTTAATTTAATTCATAATATCCATAACATCCATAAATATGCCTTTTATTAAGACTAAAATGACAGAAAACATAAAATATAACTAATAAATGATGTTTAGTGGCATATCAGGTAAAGGATATCAATTGAAAAAAATGCACTCCAGCCGGGACTTGAACCCGGGACTCCTACTGTGGCCGTAGGCACTTTAACCAACTAAGCTACCGGAGATATGGGTTCCATCGGCTAGGTGTTATTTATTCCAATTGATATATAGTTAGTAGCGGTGAGATGTAGAAGACTTCGGCGTCTTCTACAGCTACTAGAAGGGGTTAGAGGGTGTAGGGAAACCATTCATTAAGTCGCTATATGTCGAATATTGTGGGTGGAAGAACAAATAGGAAGTTTACATAACCAACAATAATGAATGGTTTCCCTACACCCTCTAACCCCTTCTAGTAGCTGTAGAAGACGCCGAAGTCTTCTACATCTCACCGCTACTAACTATATATCAATTGGAATAAATAACACCTAGCCGATGGAACCCATATCTCCGGTAGCTTAGTTGGTTAAAGTGCCTACGGCCACAGTAGGAGTCCCGGGTTCAAGTCCCGGCTGGAGTGCATTTTTTTCAATTGATATCCTTTACCTGATATGCCACTAAACATAATTTATTATTTATAATTATTACAGGTACTAAAAATCTTTCTGTGTTTCATAAAATATAACCTATGGAAAATTTACACAGCAGTATTGGCTTTGTTGAATTTTCAATATATTCAATACTAATAAAATAGTTATAAACAATGCAGAGAGTTTGACGATTTTATTAAAGTGATAATAAGCATCATACTATAATTATTACAGTGCAATTTAGTTTTAATTAACTATATAAAAAATACAAATAAAATAGCCACAATTTCTGGCCCCCAAAACCGTTTCGTTTTATTCAGATCACATTGTTGCCGATAATTGTCTAACAGGCGAAATCGAGTCTTATTTCTCTGCGTTGTCCGAATTGTTTGGATCCACAAAGATTGTATACGGGGTTTGTATAACTTCAGTTGACCATTTGTTGATAGACGAAGCACCAGGGGCGTGCAGTCCATGGAAGCAAGGGAAGCAGTGCTTCCCCTAAACCAAAACAATGCAAAATGATAAAATGTAATTTTTGAATTTTTAAACAGGAGGCAATTAGTTTAGTTACCTAGGTATATAAAAAACGCTAAAAATTATCTTATATATCATATATCAAACCTAAAATATGTTATGCCTATAGCAAATGCGGCGTTGACTCCGACTGCGCCCATCCTACCGAGCGACAGTACAGTACAATGTAAGCTATGCCGGCCGCTAGCTTTTCTGTAGCGTTCGAGAGTCGACAGGTTATTGAACTTTCCACCTCCACTGTACTGGCTGACGCGAATGAGAACGCGTGTTTTAAGCGTGCGTGGAAGCTATCGTTGCAGTAGGTTCTTCATTTAGTTTAGTTGGTTTTGATATCTGAGTTGGTGCGTCGCGCGCGTCGTATCTCGGGCGATATGGAAGACAATACAATACGGACATGAACATGCAAATACCGTCAACTTCGGCTGTCGGGAATGACGTTGAATATGTTAAAGTTGAACAGTTAAGTAAGAGTGTGTGTGAATGAGTGTGTGCCTTAATAATAAAGGGATTTTCAACATTAAACTTTGCGGATAAGCTTCAATTAATTACTAACTGAAGGGCAAAACCCCCTATGAAAAATTTAACCACAAAAATGAATGAATGACTTTCACAGATATCGCTGTTGTCTATTGAGAATGTACTTCTCCCGAACATGTTAGAGCATCGATGTTTTTATGATGACGTCATTGACGAATTCGCAAAAAGTGAAGAATCGAATTACATTACAAATTGGTAAGTTTTTAAACATTGCTTCCCTTACTTAAAATGTCACCGCACGCCCCTGCGAAGCACACTAACTTTTTAGGATAACCTGCCTAATTAAACCGTGATTGGTTGATTACGATTACATACCATATAGAATGGCTCTATCATACCGATCAGGCATGTACAGGTCGAGGCTTTGAACATTATTGGATGAACATACCGGCCTACCCTTCAATTGCGATAATTGAGGAATCATCCAGTAAGAATTCCAGTTATCCATAATAAACATTTCTGGAGCCTGTTTTGAGAGGGCGTGTTTTGATAGCTAGCTAGTCAATTTGGACGGGATATTAACTTCATACTGGAGCGCTGGGAATCCGGTCGTAATTTCTTGATTAAATGGGGAATGTACGTGTATGTAGAGTTTAGTGCTCGGCTCAACATGTGCAAGCCCATCGATCAAGTGGCAACGGGAGCTTGATGATGAAAACAGTGAAGAAATGAGCTGACCGCCGCCGCTAAAAATAATACAGCCCTTTAACTGTCGTCTTGAGATTTATAGTCGTAGATGAAATATACAGTGTGAAGGAAGATGGGGTTACATGCAGAATTTTATTATCTATGAGTTTTTGATAAAAAGTTACTGTTATTAAAAAGATTTGCTTCTCGAAAAATCATGTTTACACTGTTTATGATTATTTTGAGCCCAACAAAAAATATTTAAGGCAATTACTCATTATAAAATGACATGTATTGATAATCAGGAAGGAAGTTTCACAAAAAAGGTCTACTTTTTAACCGACTTCAAAAAAGAGGAGGTTATCAATTCGGTTGTATATGTTTTTTTATGTTTGTTACCTCAGAACTCCGTCATTTATAAACCGATTTGGACAATTCTTTTTTTATTTGAAAGGGTATACCTACAGAATGGTCCCATTTAAATTTGAAGAAAAAATTCCACCCTTAAGGGTGGACAAATAAGGGATGAAATTTCATTTTGAACCGATTTCGATGATTCTTTTTTATTAGAAAGGGAGTACCTTAGAAGGGGCCATATTTAAATTTAAAAAAAATTCCACCCTTAAGGGTGAAAAAATAAGGGATGAAATTTCATATTGGACAAATAATGTTTGTTACTCAGAACTCAGTCATGTATAAACCGATTTGTACAATTCTTTTTTCTTTGAAAGGTTATAACTACAGAATTGTCCCATTTAAATTAGAAAAAATAACTCCACCCCTAAGGGTGGACAAATAGGGGATGAAATTTCATATTGAACCGATTTCGATGATTCTGTTTTATTAGAAAGGGAGTACCATATAGAGGTGGCCCCATGGTCACATTTAAATATGAAGAGAAAAATTTCAATCCTAGGGTGGGCAATTAGGGGATGGAATTTAATATTGGACCGATTTCGATAATTACTCTTAATAATTCACTAAAAAAAGAAATTAAAAAATTTTAACAAAAAAATAAAACCGACTTCAAAAATTTGCCCGTATGCACACTCCACTAAAAATTAAAAAAAAAAGTAACAAAAAATAACACCGACTTCACAAATTTGCCTGTATGCACATTTCTACTAAAATTTTAGAAATATTTTTCCTCTTTGAAAATTTAGTTATTTTTGGAGTCGGTGACAGTAAGTTATAATGTATGTAGGATATGATGTACTCATATCTAAAAGATTTAAATTCCTTGCCTTGACTGTCACCGAATCCAAAGATAACTCAATTTAGAAACAGAAAAATATTTCTAAAATTTTAGTCGAAATGTGTATACGGGCAAATTTGTGAAGACGGTTTTAATTTTTTTGCTAAAATTTTTTTACTTGGAATTTATTCAATTGCAATAAAAATTTTACATGAAATATAAAAATACTGAAAATACTGAAAATTATTAAGTACTGCGACCTACAGAAAGGTAGGTCAATCCACAAATTATTTGAACCAAAATAATATGTAATACCTTTCTTATTCCATTTAATTAATAATTTCTGAAAATTTCTAATACCTAAATAGACAAATAAGTTCGAATATCTTGTAAACAAGACTAAAAAATATGAGGTGCCATTTCGGACTAAATTATTATTTTTGAATATATAAATTTCTCGGGCTAATATTTTTTTTAATATGATATTTATAGAAATTTGCGTGAATAATCTTTTTTAGTCAAATTTATATATTACGCATCGCCCAAAAGTATATATTACAGTAAACGCAAAAAAATATATCAAAACACGATATATTAATTTGGTGCACCAATATATAATAATTTAGGGTACCACTGGTCGTCACCAGAGGTCGCGCCGCGCATTCCTAAAGTGCACCGGCAACGCTGCAGCAGAAAGGGCAGAAGCCCGAAGTCGAAATATTTTTTTACATGATATTTATAGAAATTTGCGTGAATAATCTTTTTTTGCGTTTACTGTAATATATACTTTTGGGCGATGCGTAATATATAAATTTGACTAAAAAAAAGATTATTCACGCAAATTTCTATAAATATCATATTAAAAAAATATATTAGCGCGAGAAATTTATATATTCAAAAATAATAATTTAGTCCGAAATGGCGCCTCATACATCTGTGCGTATACTATGTACGTATAATAATGAGAATATAGAATGGTAAGTAACCTAAATGCTGCTCCACGGCATTTTCAACAGTTCTCCATTTATTCTCATTACCTTACCCATATTTTCCCCCCTTATAAGTAAAAGTAAATTAGCTTTCCAGTGCAAGGAAAAAGTGGCCCTTATCAGTAAAATGAGAACGGCTCTCTTAGCGGGCCTATTACGCTTTCGCGTGGTAATACCGACGACCGAAATTTATGAATCCCTTTATCTTCTCGGAGGGGCGCAGGATTATATTATTTGCCGCTATATTCGCTAGGAGTAATCTGCATACATATAACTACTTTATATTTACACCGCCCGAGGCGTTTGCGCTTTTTTTGCCAACGCCCTATATCGGGGAGCTATCTCATATCCCTCGGCTTCCAAATCGAGTTTTCGAGGTTGTTTTCCGGAGAATTGTGCAGTGAAAATCACGGGAATGTGTTTGAGCTTTGAGGCATATAAAAAAACAATAGACGGATTTGTTTACAATTTATTTTGTTGCTTTTGCATTTATTTTACTTTATACATTTTTATAAACACTTAGATTTATATACAAATTCAGTGTTTGTGTACATTTCAAGGTTACGTTATTTATTTAATGAGTTGATTAAAGGACATCTATAATTTTTGGGTAAACATTTATAAATGTACTTGGTAAATTTTTATTTGTTTTATTTATAAATGACAAGTGGGTGATTCAGTTTTATTCTGCGACACTTCAACAGGTGATAGAAAACCAAAAAATAACCGCACTTTCTTTTACAAACTCTATCATTTTAATGACTTATTAAAAAGTTACAGGGTGTTCAAATTTTAAGAAATATGTGGACTTTATTGAATATTTACCAAACTAGTTGAGATATTTTAATCATATTTGGTACACGTTATAACGGCATAGGTTAGCATATAACCTGTTAATATCACACACCTTGAACAACCAGTGGCGTAGAAGTAGGTAATTATAGTATAATTGTTTTTAGAAAAAAATAGAACCACCTTGTATAGCAATAAAATGTATTCAATTTCTTATGTAATTTGTAATTTTAAACAAAAATGCCCTCTTGGTAATTTTTCGTATGTGTCATGGTTTCGTGGCAAATTTGATTTTTTGTATTATTTCGGGGTGTTTCTGAAAAATTATCTAAAAAAATTTGGTCCATAAGTAACACTTAAAGTAGAAATAATGTGTTTGCTACCTGAAATAAAGTAACTTTTTCCGCTAAACTTACCTTTTTATGGCTATACTTTTGAAGATACAGGGTCAAAAACATTTAAGGAAGATACAATTAATGTTACGCTCTGTATCTTGAAAAGTAAAACCTTGAATGGGTAAGTTTATTAAGAAAAGTTACTGTATTTAAAGTAAAAAACACATTTTTTACTTTGAGAATTATTTATGGAGAAAAGTTTTAAGTTAATTTATCAGAAGTACCCCGAAATAATACGAAAAAATCAAATTTGCTATGAAAAGAGAACGCTTTTGTTTACAATATTCAAATTTACATAAGAAATTGAATACATTTTATTACTATACAAGATGGTTCTTTTTTTTTCTAAAAACAATTATACTAATTACCCACTTCTACTCCACTGGTTGTTCAAGGTGTTTGATATTAACAGGTTTTATGCTAACCCATGCCGTTATAACGTGTATCTTAGATTCTCATTTTTGTATAATATTTTCTATTTTTATCTTTTTACAAATTAGCACATAAAATAATAGGAACTCAAGTATTATACAATTTAAAATTTATCTTTCTTTTTTTTCTGTGTCTATGCAGATGGCGCCCATAGACTTTTAAGTTAAAAATACCCTTTAATTTATAATGTCACAAATCAAAATACATTAATTAAACAATTAATTTTAGAGGTAAGTTTATATTACTATTGATTGCTCTGTACATTATTTTTTCTTTGGTTCTGATGTAGATATCCAACAAAACTAAACCGATAATGATGAATTCCACACAGAGGCAATAATATCAATAAAATCCAAACAGTGGTTTTCAATTTGCACATTTGCACTAAAAAGTTGAATTTTCTTCAGTACAATAAACTGCAATAAACACAAAGCAATAACTGTCATAACTTCTCGTTCATTTTAAGGAATAAGTTATTGCAACGTAATATTATCCTACATGTCTAATGAAAAACTCAGTCTAAGAGCCATCCGTGTGTTATTAATGTAGGCGTAGGCGGATAGACTGAGTTTTTCATTGGACTTCTTTCGTTTGTCGGACTGTACATGACATGAGAATGTTATAATATTAAAGGGATGGTCCAAATTAAATCTGGAAAATAGAAAGCCAATCAATATTAAACTCACTGGAAATAAATTCTCTTGTAGACGACCTCTATTTATCTAATAAGAAATTAAGCCGCTCAGGAGGCACTAAAATGCTGTAATAATTCTAATGAGTATCTGCCAGGTGAATTTACGATACATATAAGCATCTTTCGCTTATTACACCATAATATCTTACAAGAGCGGAAATTTATATAGCGAAATATGATTTTCTTGATATTAGATAAGATATACAGAGTGACTTAGTGTAACTTCACCCTTCTGCTTGAAAGCACTCAGTTGAAGGTTAAACTGAAGAAATAAAAAATAACTTTCATCTGCAATATGCTGTTGCCCGAGATGTTGTCAGTGTTGGTTCTACAAAGACAAGCGTTTTAACACTTGAAACAAGGCCTATTATTATTGGTCCGGCAGGGCCGGTAGGCGCCTGTTGAGAACTTTTCGCTAGTTTCCGCAGATCACTAAATCGTAACGAAACTGGTTTTAAAAAAAAAACAGATAAAGGAGAAATTATTAACAATGAAACATTTTAAGTGATACAAAGCCAAATAGACAATACTTACAATAAACTCTATACTCGTATGTATCAATATAGAAATTTGAAGGTACAGAAATGCATATCAATTTATAACAAAACACAAAATTTGTAGCCGAAAACACCATACAGTTTAAAAATATCATTCATCGTGCAAAACTGTGGAAGAGTCAAGACATTTTAGTTGGAAATGTAAGTGAAACAAAACTAAACGCCGCCGTCTCAGCGTATTATGTAAACGTGTTTCCAAAGGATTTTAATCACAGTTGATATTATGTACAGGGTGGCAAACAAAAACATCCAGTAAAAATTTTATACTTGTGCGGGTTTCTTGTAGGACCACTCCAGCTTGCTTTTGGGCCGAAAAGATAGTTTCTATTAACTTAAAACTTTCGTAAATGTAATATTTCTTTATATCTTGTTTAATGAAAAAGTTATATGCGTATTATTTGTAAAAATATGAAAAAGAAGCCATTGAACTTTTTTTACTGAAAATCGGGTTAGCCATTACTTACGAAGGTATATTTTTGAAAGAAACAATAATTCACAGATGCTCGGACAGATGTATTACGGAAATAGTATTAAAATTTAATTGTTAGTTATAAAAATATACCTAACTGTATGAACGCATTTTTAAGAAAAACTGTTTTGGTGTTATTTTTTCTATTAAATCCCAATCCATTTGCTTACAAACTCATTATTTAGAAATTCTTTTACAATGTTGGCTTGTGTAGCTTGTCTAATTGAATTTCTTGGGTAATCTTCAAAATACTACAAAATACACTTTGCATCATTGTTGCGAACTATTCTTCTAATTGATTTGCCTTTGTGGTTAGAAAATGCATTTTGGTTCTCCCTTAAGTTTTTTTTCTAATCGAATAAACGTTTTGTGATCAGGGACGTGACCTTCAGAATATTTCTCCATATAAATTTTAACTGCTCTTCTAGCATTTTTTCAGCTTCTCCATAGACTAATAACATATCAACTTTTTTATTGTGTGTTACCATTATTGAAGTTTTATGATACTTTCAATGACTGGATACAATTATTAAATGTCAAGAAAAGGTATTTCAATTACGACAGGTAAGAATAATAAATTATCAACTGTCAATTGTTTTCAATGGAAACCATGTTTACAAAATTCCATCCCGGAATATTGATGATTTAATAGAAAAACTAACACCAATAACAGTTTTTTCTTAAAAAGGCGTTCATACCAGTTATATTTTTATTAATGCTTTTTACATAAGACATCTGTCCGAGCATCTGTCAATTGTTTCTGTCAAAAATATACCTTCATAGGTCAATGCCAACTCGGTTTTCATTTAAAAAAACACCATGGCATATTTTTCATATTTTTACAAATAAACGCATATAACTTTTTAATGAAACAAGATATCAAAAAAATTATTTACGATAGTTTATCAGAAAAACGTGCTCTTTCCAAATATAAAGTGAAATAGGTATGATCCTGGGAAAAATATAATTGATGACAATATAAAATGTATTTTCCAAATTCCTAAAAACTATATTTTTATAATAACCCTAGGGCGTCGAGTTTGGGACACCCTGTACAGGGTTATTCACTGAGAATTAGCCCCCACCTAACTTTTTTGTTTTTTAAGATAAAAGGGTGATTCAAAAAACAAAATCAATGGTTGGGCGAATACTTTTTTATGCCATGACCGTTTAGTGTACAGGGTGTTCCAAAAAAGTAGGACGAATTGCAACTTAATTTTTTTAATGGAACACCCTGTATATTATTGGATTTTTGAAATCTGCTCATCAAGGCAATCAAAATGGTATTAAACTTTCTGGCATTATCTTTTTCCGTTTTTGAAAAATTCCGCATTCAAATTTTATACTAAATTTATTTAACTCGAATTTGTGGATCTCGTGATAAAGATAGACGTAATAATGAAAAATATTTGTTTTAAACAAGAGAGTAATATAGTGAAACTCCAAAATGTTTAGGAGCCTTTTCAAATTTTACTGATTATTTTCTCGAAATAAAGAATTTCAGGAAAATCGTAAAAGCTCCTAAATATTTTGGAGTTTCACTATGTTACTCTCTTGTTTAAAACAAATATTTTTTGTTATTACATCGATCATCTATCTTTATCAAGAGATCCATAAATTCGAGTTAAATAAATTTAGTAAAAAATTTGAATACGGAATTTTTCAAAAACGGAAAAAGATAATGCCACAAAATTAACACCATTTTAATTGCCTTGATGAGCAGATTCCAAAAATGCAAAAATATATAGGGTATTCCATTTAAAAAATTTAAGTTGCCATTCGTCCTACTTTTTTGGAACACCCTGTACACTAAACGGTCATGGCATAAAAAAAGTATTCGCCCAACCATTGATTTTGTTTTTTGAATCACCCTTTTATCTTAAAAAACAAAAAAGTTAGGTGGGGGCTAATTCTCAGTGAATAACCCTGTACATGGTACCTGAACTGAAGTTTCTCTGCACACCTGACATGTGAGTATAACCTCAAAAAGTTTTTGGTTTTTAATTATCATTTTCACATATCTTCAACATTATACTCACTTCCAGGTGGCACTGATGATAACCAAGTTTAAATTTTCTTCTTGCAGAATTATTGTTATTTTTCCCGAATTCTTTCTGACGTTGAACAACAACTATAACGTGACACGCGACATGACTCTATCCAAGGCCTGCTCTCTATGCTGGATGTGGCGTCGAGACGTTCCACGTGCTCGGCTGCATAAATTCAGTATGATGCGGCTTGCTGCGGCGGTCGTCTTCGCGACGCACAGGGCCCTCTTGGATTAATCAGATAAGCCGTGTGAAACGTGCTACATCCCTGGAGAATTAAATTGATGTGTGTAAAAAGTAAAACTTTGTCACGGTTCTCAGCCCCCCAGTAAAAAATACGCCCGCAAACAACCGACAACGTACAGTTACAGTTCGGGCAACGGGGCCAATGGGGCACTCAACTACACTTCACAGGAATGCTCGGAATCACACAATGTCTCATGTTTGGAATGCATCTTCGTGGAGAATTAGCTGCCTTCTATCTATCCCTACTCCGATCGTACGATTGGTTCACGCTGGCTGTTGTTCTGGGAGAGGAGTTTTTCCAAAGTCTAGAAATACTAAAGTCGGCTCACTCCTTTGATCTCTCGGAAAAGCCGACAATTTTCTCGCACGCTTCGCATTTACGAGGGCGACTCGACGAAATCGCCGTCAAGCTAGTTATACGGGGGGAGGTTCATATTGGCTTTCCATTATTTACCAAAGTCTACAAATATTAGTATACCTATTTGTAGACTTTGGTACAACATTATTTGTGTAGGTAAATTTGTGTGTTAGTTTTTGGTAGGTACAGTTAAATTAAAATACAAGGTATAGTCCTCCTTACGGCAGAATGCGTGCGACGTAAGGGGGAAGAACTCGCAAATATTATAGATTAGTCACAGTTCAGGGGCGTAGCTCAATTTTGTGTAACTCACTGACTTAATTGTCATATAATTGTTATTTAATTTATTGTTAATATTATTCTTAACGGTGATGCCGTAGATTATGGAGGAAGGCAAACCCTTATAACATTGGCAATTATTTCTCGTGCTTGAGAATGCAACGTTTTTCCCTGTTTACTCATTTTGAACACGTTAACTCCCGAACATACCAAACGCCACTGAGCTCTCTGAGCCGGCGGAAACAACTTGCCAGCGGCCTAAAGAATGAGGTCTGTATGGTAGCCCAAATACGCAGTTAACTTTACGTACTATAGAAACAGGCACAAACGCGTTGGCTAACTGATTTTGTCAGCCGACTCCTTCGCAGAAGTGCTGTGTTGCCGTATTTCAAAGGCGATGGTAGATGCGACGATGTTGAAAAAAATATAATAGGTGTTTTATCACATCGTGTTAAAAATAAATGATAAACAAAAATGGGTAAGTGGTCCCGTGTTGCGAGCTTTATTTTTTCGGTATAATAGAGTTCAGAAATTCGGCTTCAATATGATAAAACTTGTATTCGCCAATAAATAACGACTACTCGTATAGGAAATCTAGCAACGCTGCCCGCATTCCTTAGAAACGTTTTCTTTCGTGCTTTGGACTATAGCCATTACCAGAATCTACATAATTAGTAGGTATATCTGTAACTAGACTTTGGAACAAGAATAAAAATGCAATTTTTTATGTTTTACGTTCATTTTTAATAAAGCCTAACAAAACATAGAGCAGACAAAAACATAAATAACAAATACATATTTAACGACAAAGAGTTAAACTAATCATATCTACGTTTTCATCCTGTGGTAAATATTTTGATATTTAAATTGACATAAACAATATAGAACAAAATATTACGCATACGTACCTACACAAGCATGCGTCTTACCATAAGCTTCTGGCAATAATCTTAATGGAACAGCCGAGGGGACAGCAGTTTTTAACTAAACATTTTCCGGACGAAGTGAATGACCGATCATCAAAATGTGCCTTGCAAATTCCTATAGGTTTATATGCCTCTTCGGGTGGATTATTCGCAAATTTATGTTCTCCGATGAACCCTAACCATTGCTAGCACCTTCAAATTCTCAATATTTTAATATTATATCTATATTATTCTTCAATTAATACCTAAGTATTCAAATGTCACATAAAAATGTCTTAATTTTTGTAGGTAAGTACCTCAAACTCAATCTTACATTTCAGGGTCTTTAGGAAATGAGAAAAGGTAATATAGTCTTTTGAACTGGTTTTACAGCCATCCGCACTGCAGTAAAAAGCGTTACTAGGCATCACTACAACACAGTCACGGCCGGTCGGTAATATTTTGCGGTAATATTTTGCACGCACCCGGTAGAATGCGAACGAACCGCTCTCAGCTACACTGTGTACAGCTTATTTTCTTATATTATAAGATATCGATCGGCTCGATGAGGAGGGGAGCGGGAGAGGGCAAGAGGGAAACGTTTGGACGCTGGTTTTTCCACCGAAGTGTGCTTTAGTTCCGCGCAGCGTCTGCCTGTTCCCGCGTTAGCGAAATTATTTAATTCTATTTGGCGCTTTTTCTGAATTCAAATTGTTTCATATTATTTCTGTCCAATCACATTTCAGAGAGGTATATGCGCATTTTTAGCTTGGTAAAAAAGGGGAACCGGCCCGAACTTCTTTTTCTTTCCTTTTGAACTCGCGCCAGTAGCACAAGGACCACGCTCGCACGTGCATATGGGTTCCACACTCGTCCCTTTATCCCTTCAAAGTTCAATTATTATAAATAATAAATGATGTTTCGTGGCATATCAGGTAAAGGATATCAATTGAAAAAAATGCACTCCAGCCGGGACTTGAACCCGGGACTCCTACTGTGGCCGTAGGCACTTTAACCAACTAAGCTACCGGAGATATGGGTTCCATCGGCTAGGTGTTATTTATTCCAATTGATATATAGTTAGTAGCGGTGAGATGTAGAAGACTTCGGCGTCTTCTACAGCTACTAGAAGGGGTTAGAGGGTGTAGGGAAACCATTCATTATTGTTGGTTATGTAAACTTCCTATTTGTTCTTCCACCCACAATATTCGACATATAGCGACTTAATGCAAGTATCGAACGTGGAAATTCTAACCTACAATGTCAAAGCCAGAATATGAAACACAGAAAGATTTTTAGTACCTGTAATAATTATAAATAATAAATGATGTTTCGTGGCATATCAGGTAAAGGATATCAATTGAAAAAAATGCACTCCAGCCGGGACTTGAACCCGGGACTCCTACTGTGGCCGTAGGCACTTTAACCAACTAAGCTACCGGAGATATGGGTTCCATCGGCTAGGTGTTATTTATTCCAATTGATATATAGTTAGTAGCGGTGAGATGTAGAAGACTTCGGCGTCTTCTACAGCTACTAGAAGGGGTTAGAGGGTGTAGGGAAACCATTCATTATTGTTGGTTATGTAAACTTCCTATTTGTTCTTCCACCCACAATATTCGACATATAGCGACTTAATGCAAGTATCGAACGTGGAAATTCTAACCTACAATGTCAAAGCCAGAATATGAAACACAGAAAGATTTTTAGTACCTGTAATAATTATAAATAATAAATGATGTTTCGTGGCATATCAGGTAAAGGATATCAATTGAAAAAAATGCACTCCAGCCGGGACTTGAACCCGGGACTCCTACTGTGGCCGTAGGCACTTTAACCAACTAAGCTACCGGAGATATGGGTTCCATCGGCTAGGTGTTATTTATTCCAATTGATATATAGTTAGTAGCGGTGAGATGTAGAAGACTTCGGCGTCTTCTACAGCTACTATAAGGGGTTAGAGGGAGTAGGGAAACCATTCATTATTGTTGGTTATGTAAACTTCCTATTTGTTCTTCCACCCACAATATTCGACATATAGCGACTTAATGCAAGTATCGAACGTGGAAATTCTAACCTACAATGTCAAAGCCAGAATATGAAACACAGAAAGATTTTTAGTACCTGTAATAATTATAAATAATAAATGATGTTTAGTGGCATATCAGGTAAAGGATATCAATTGAAAAAAATGCACTCCAGCCGGGACTTGAACCCGGGACTCCTACTGTGGCCGTAGGCACTTTAACCAACTAAGCTACCGGAGATATGGGTTCCATCGGCTAGGTGTTATTTATTCCAATTGATATATAGTTAGTAGCGGTGAGATGTAGAAGACTTCGGCGTCTTCTACAGCTACTATAAGGGGTTAGAGGGAGTAGGGAAACCATTCATTATTGTTGGTTATGTAAACTTCCTATTTGTTCTTCCACCCACAATATTCGACATATAGCGACTTAATGCAAGTATCGAACGTGGAAATTCTAACCTACAATGTCAAAGCCAGAATATGAAACACAGAAAGATTTTTAGTACCTGTAATAATTATAAATAATAAATGATGTTTCGTGGCATATCAGGTAAAGGATATCAATTGAAAAAAATGCACTCCAGCCGGGACTTGAACCCGGGACTCCTACTGTGGCCTGATATGCCACGAAACATCATTTATTATTTATAATTATTACAGGTACTAAAAATCTTTCTGTGTTTCAATTATTATTGTTAGTAATTTAATCTTAAACTTAACCCGGTTCTCCGCCGCGGTTTTAAAACCCTATAGTGATCCACCCCTTAACGCCACCCCTTGGAAGAAGACAGAAGAGTCGGGCCCGACGCAAAACCACGTGGATCAAAAGGTGAGTGGCTTATCCCTTCTCTCCTGTCCTCCGTTGGTTCAGCGCTATAAACAATCTCTTAAATTATCATAAATTTTCGCTCATTTTATTGTCGCTCTGGTTGTGCAGATTCTGGAATTTTAGACGCGAGATACAGTCCACCAAAACCATAATTTTTACCAACACCAAAGCACTCGCCTTGGTTCTATTTTTAATTGCGAATACGAAAGCGCGGTGCATTTTTTGCACTGTTGCAGTCGGCCAATAGCGACAAATCGTTCTCCGCGCGTACGCAATCTCTCAGTGCGCCTACTTTACAGCCGGAGTGTTAATACAAGGTTGGCAGCAATGTTTTGGGCGCGTACAGGGACGTATTTAGCATGTCCGGCAAAAATGTTAGAACTTGTGACAGATGCCTAACTTTAACCTTTGATATTCGATCTCGGTGTATGTGGCTCTAATCTAACTTCAAACACAGAAACTATAACTATAGCCTGTATGCTTCAAAGAACAGAGTTTAATGTTAATTTCTATTTATTTAAATTTATTATTCGTGCGCGAGTAAAATGTAAATTCTGTTGATTGCGGCCCTGTCCTCCGTCACCTATCAATAATATCAATATGAAATATTTGCCTGTCACAATCTAGTGTACAATTAAAGAGCGTTTTAGTATATTTTCCTCAGTTTCTCAATAAAGCTTGTGCTGGCAATACCAGTTTCCCGATAAGCAATGCATCGGAGGAAATAAATTTTTCTTCACTTAAAAGAATTAAAACTTGGTTACGTACCATTATGGTCCAAGACAGACTAAGTAATTTAGTCCTATTTAAATATACACCGCACAGTGTACCCATAAATGAAGAAACGCGAAAGAAGAGAAAATATGATTTCATTTTGTGATAAGTACATTATTTTTTTAGATCTAAAGAATTATTGTTCCTTTTTGTGATTTCGTTTTGTTATGTTTATTATTTAAGTTTGTTTTTTATTTTGTTTGGGTAAACATTTTTTTTGTTTTTTCTAGAGAAATAAATTATTTTATTTTTCACAAAAATACATATTACCTAAATTCGAAATATTGCCTTTAACCCGGACTCTCAGGAAAAAAATTTACCACACCGCCCCCCCGTTTAGATTTGCCTGGATCCGCCTCTGAGTCTTCTACTCATGATAAATAAACAAAATTAAAGATAGTGTGCAGGGCATTTTGAAAGGTAATGAAGTCTTTCATTGACCGAAAAAGTGGAAACAAGAACGGGTGGATATGCGAATGTGTCACATTAAATACACTGTTTTGTCTTCCCTGTTTACTGTTTTATAAAGAAAGTATGGATAAGACATGGGATTTAATAGGATTCAAAGACTAAGTATAATAGCAATTTTGTTATATTTATGGTATTTTTTTAAAATTATTTCCTCTGTTGCTGTCTACTCACTCACCGGGTGCCCAGGATAACCATCGTGCGATCCTATCTTTCCAGATCCAGGTTCCGGGTTGAGGAAAAACGACTCAAAACGAAACAAACTTTTAATCCTTCCCGAAACACAGTCCTCTATATTTGTTTTCCATCAGCGCAGCGATTTAAGGTTAATCCTGATCGATCTCGTCCGAGGATTAAGAACTTTGCCCGCCCACTTCGACACAAATTGAAAGTTGAAAAAAATACCGTGAAAAAAACGGGAAAGTTTTTTTTATTCTTCTGCCGGAAGGAATAAGGGAGGCGGGCGGTAGCGGCCTTGGAGAGGAATGATTCGTTTTTTCCGGTGACAGGTGAGTTTTAAGGCGCCCAAATGGCGGGTTTAAAAGGAAGGAATGGCGGAAAATTACCGGCGACGTTGCCGTTTTATCCCCCCCGAAAGTTCTCCATATCTTAGGGAAATGTAAAGTCACTAAAGCTCAGTGGCGTCTATGCGCATATTTTTATACGGGCGGCCTAACTTTTATCTACCTAATCTGCAGAATCGATAGAAAATGTCAAAATAAGATTATTTTTTCCTATTAACATATATCGAAAACCCAATGGTTTTCAATATTTTCTAAAATTTATTTGTGGCTCAAACGGATCCATTGAGTTTTAATTGGGTTTTTCGCCACCAAACTGGTTAAAAGACAACTTTTTCAAGTTGCCTGGAAAATTAATAAATTCTTAATAGTAAATGAACTAAACTTTGAACTCAAAAAATATCTTCCACAAATTTGTTTTCTGAGCTTTCGGAGAATAAATCTTCCTCCTTTCTCAAAGATCATGTCACATCAAAGTGAAATGACAGATTAAGAATAGTTATCCTATTGAATTTATTGAGCAAGTTTTTAGGGATTGCCAACAAAATAACAATGCTAATAGAATTAGAGAAATAAATCTGGTGGACCGACCAGTAAATTTAATTCTTCCTTATATTCCTGGGCTATCAGATACAGATAGCTAAAACGCGTCAGAACAGTATTTAAAACCAAAAATTGCTAGTTAAAACGAAATCATTTAATGAGGTACAAAGTTCAAAAAATTGCATTTATAAAATTCCTTGCGAATGTGGAAAGTTCTATGTTGGGGAGACTTGTTGACGTTCGTTTAAAAGAACTTAAAAATTATATCAGGCAAAATCAAATTTCGAAGTCGAAAATATATGAACACTCTTTTAATAACATAATCATAGGATTTTGTGGGATAGGTCTAAACCAATTCTCAAAGAAGAAGTAGGAAATAGACGAAAAATTAAGGAATCAACAATTATTCTAAAAAATATAATATATAATGTTGCTGAATGTTCAGTGGAATTCAGTAAAATATTATTGCCACTTATTCAAAGAGAAGTTGGTATAGATAATTAGATAGAACACAGCAGTTGCTAAAACTGCTCATAGTCATATTTAAATACAAAATAATTAAGAAAATATGTGCGTTTTTGTATTTGTCCCTTAGATTATTTTGATGTGTGTATGTTTAGATATAGATGGCACTAAGAAGACACAATGAGGCCGAAAATAAGGGCATTTTTCGAGAATTGGTGAACTTTAGTGCGAATATACTTTTTTAATAACATTTACTCAAACATTTATGACAACCGAGGTAAACTTTTAAAATTATGTCTCAGTTTGTGCTATTTCTCGGGTTATTTATTCAAAAACAAAGTGGTTCAATTCAAAAACTCGTTTAAATCTAACTTTCATAGTCTACACTTTGTGATGGTGTCTGATGTTCATTTTTTCTGTGACGCCAAATGCCAATGAAAATAAATGCTACTAGAAAACCTTGGTCTTCTGGTATTTAGCCCCACCTGTTTAAATACTCACGAGCCGCCACTGATTCTAACTAACTTTAAATTTTTTACAGTATCTAGGTACACATTAAATATTCCGCGAAATTTTTATCCAATGAGGCCATTTCTCCATCTGTGTACTCAGTGGGGTATTCAGGGGGGGGCAAAAGGGGGCAAGCCCCCCCCCCCCCAGAGTTGTCGAGTTAAACGAGATTTTTAATATCAAAATTAATAATACCAAAAATTATATACTCCTGGCCTAATCTGAAAATGCAGTGAACAAACATCTACAATTTGTTATTTGTTTCATCTTGTCTTCTCGAAATTAAAACCTGTGCAGTAGATTTGAGAACGCGCCGCCGTATATATTATCACAGACCTATATAACTTCGCTACTATATAGGTCTGTGATATTATGCACACACTACGTCGGTCGCAGCGCGTAACCGAAAATTAGGCAAAACAACCTACTAAACATATTTTGCACAATTACAATGTGCACCGCCACGCCAGAAAGAACATTTTCAAAACTGAAAATTGTAATAATTTATATTAGAAACAATATTAGCGAAAACCGACTGAATGGATTAACACTCCTTTATGTGTACCCTGAAATACCCATATCTCCAGAGGAGATATTTGACGAGCTCAAGACCAAAAAAAGAATACCTACTTGATTTTATGATATAGATTTTACTTGTTCGAAAAGAATTATTTTTATGTTATACAGGGTGTCCGGTAATAACTTAAAAAATTAAAAAGAAAAATGGAAGATATTATGACGAAAAGTTCACATGAACATAGGTCCGCAGATGTTTGGTTTTCGAGATGCAGGGTGTTGAAATTGAAATTTTATTTTCCATTTTTTTAAGTAACTTTTTGAGACGACAAAATTTTCTTGCAAAAATAACAACAACAAGTTAATTAAACTGTCAAAAAATAAATTTGCTTAGCATCGATGCAGAAATTTGATAATTTCTCGAAAACGGTCACCTTTGACGTTATTCACCAAGTGTACCTTTTTTTCTTAGAAAACGTGTGGGAAGAGGATACATTCACAAAATGTCGTGAAAGTTTACTATCTAAAAACTTAGGGCAAATTAAATTAAATAATGATAGCGTACGCAGCGTCCTCTACGGACTGCACCAAAAATAATACCAAATTGTGACTTTTCTTCCCAAAAAAAAACCCGGCTACCAAATTTTTCAAGAAAATTTTGTCGTCTCAAAAATTTACTTAAAAAAATCGAAAATAAAATTTAAATTTCAACACCCTGCATCTCGAAAATCAAACATCTGCGGACCCATGTTCATATGAACTTTTCGTCATATTTTCCATTTTCTTTTTAATTTTTCAAGTTGGTGCATTTATTTCCGGACACCCTGTATTTATTTATTTTAGAAAATATGTTTTTGTTCTGTTTTTATTCAGTAAAATTATCGACAGACTTTTGTTATTTATAACTGATTCCCCCCCCCCCCAGACGTTAATCCTGTGTGTACTAATCAATATCGGCCATGCGCAGATGTATTCTTTTAGGCGGGAATTCCAAATGTCATCCAATAATAGCCCTAGCGGGAATAAATCCGTCGGTATTTTTTCGTGCGGCGTTGCCGGTTGCCCAAACTATATCCGCACTTGTTGCGGCGCGTCGGCGATCTGCAAAATTAAATTCGTCGTTGGATTAATTTCGGTTGGCGTTCGTAATTCACGCGATAAACAGGAGGGCAGGAAGGGGGTGAAAATTGGCGGGGAGCGCCAGAAATTAATTGTCTGACGCCGGTTGGGGGGGGGGGGGGGCAGAAAGTAATGTCCCACGGGGTTTAGACGGTTTCCATGGAAATTCGAATGGCATATCCACGGAATTAAAAAAAATCAACCGCGCCCTTGATGCAGTATGAACACGGAACAGTAAGAAGCGTTACTTATTTTTCTTCGTGTTTTATATCTACGTTCCCGGTGGACCTTTAGAGAAATAACCAAGAAAAGAGGTAACAAAAGCATCAAAATACACACGTTTGTAGTCAACCAACACCTAGCGAAAATTTACAAAAATAAACAAACATTACGTCTGTGTGTAACCTGTGATAGGTTATGTCGCAGCCGATTGTTCTCTGTGTATATTGTTAATCATAATAATACCTAACTATAGAAGGCTAGGGTATTATTTAAAGTATTTCATAATCATTTATAGTACAAAACTTAATAACTTTAAATAAATAAAATTAACTTAATATTTAATATTAAGTTCCTATCCTATATGCCTTTTAATGACAGCAAAAAAATAAAATATAACTAGTAAGAAAGTTCCACAGTACCACAGCCGACTCTAGGAAAGCCCCGAAGTTGAGAAAGCTGGCAACATGGCTTGCGGGTCTGCGCGACGTGGCCTGTCACTCCCTGTCAGTTGATTTTACAAGAAATTTACCAGAATTAATTTGTGTAGTGCAGGTAGTGCTAGCGTCGCCAGATTGCTACGACGAGACAATGTGTCTCTGGGTGGAAACAGACAGCCAGAAGTGCTGGTGACAGCTTTTTGATAAATTTGTTTTGTTTGTGAAAAAATTAAACATTTTGTTTCAAAAGTTCGGAGTGAAGAATCGTTCTTTTACAATTTCAAGCCTCAAGATGCCTAGAACCATCGAGCGAAGCTAGAACTTAGTTGTATACCTGGCTGTAAGTTAAACCGTAATAATAACTTGAAGTAGCTAGGTTTTCTTTGATTGACGGCAAGCGGTCAACTTGTATTCGTTTTGGTCTTTCCAAAGGACCAAAATTTAAGAATAAAATGATTAAGGGCCAATTGCATAGACAAACTAAAGTACCCTTTAAAATTAAAGGATCTTTCTAACGATCCAACCATTGTTTAGTATTGTTGCAAAAGTTAATTTACCTAATGTTAAAGTCAATAGATAATTTAGTGGAATGTATTATGAAATATACCCTAACTGCCATTTCAATCAGAAGAGATTACTCTCCCTCACAACATGCTGTTCTTTGTTCGCTTGTTATTGTATTTTTATGAAAATTTAACCATAAGGGAAGATAGGTAATCATCATTTGCCTGATGGCGTACTTTGCGAAAAATTCTCACAAAAATTCGACTTCTACAACAAAATGTAGTCCCCTCTATTTGCCAAATTTACCATATTTTTTTGTCGAAAATGTACCTATTCACACTAGGAATCGTACTTATTATAAATACTTATACTTCGGTGTATATTTTGTTTTTTTGGTACTGCTTTATTATTGTCTGTTAAACAAACGTACCTACTTACTTAGGTACCCAATTATTGAAACAAAGTTCACAAATGTATCTAATTATAATTCAAAACAGGGCTGAACATTTATTAGAAAAGAGAAACTAAGCCAAAGGTGCAGACTGCTCTATACTGCATAGACCCGTTGAACCGTCCCGCTGCGGCGTTGCCACATGTTTGCACGGGGCTTTTAAGCTTGAGAAGGTTGTGGTTATGTACTGAGAAATATCAATTTGGCCACACACTACACACTTTCTGCGCCCCATTGCTTATAATCAGTCATTATATCCTAAATACTAATAAATAGTTATAAATTAACAAAAAAAAACAGTTGAAAACACCAAAAATATACAGGGTGTCCCATTTTGGGTGTTTTTGGGTGTTTTTCTCAAAAATCTCGGTTTACTTTTTTGAGAGGAATTTGGTGGACCAATCAGATTTTGGATAAGTTTGATAGTTTCCGCGCAATGGCGCAGGACTGAAATTTTCGATTTTTTGGAAACCTCTCTCCTGGCTACAACCTATATATATATATCGACAAATTTAATCAACTATTTTTATAGATTTTTTGGCGTAGAATCGAATGGAACAATTAGTTTTTTGGTAGCGTCAATAGTTTTTGAGATATAAACTATAGTTTCCATTTAAAAAAATATAACTTTGGTTCATATCTCAAAAACTATTAACGCTACCAAAAAACTAATTATTCCATTCGATTCTACGCCAAAAAATCTATAAAAATAGTTGATTAAATTTGTCGATATATATAAGTTGTAGCCAGGAGAGAGGTTTCCAAAAAATAGAAAATTTCAGTCCTGTGCCAATGCGCGGAAACTATAAAACTTATCTAAAATCTGATCGGTCCACCAAATTCCTCTCGAAAAAGTATTACAGTGACGTGAAAACCGCAACCCTCTAGCTTTAATAATAACCGAGATTTTTGCGAAAAACACCCAAAAACACCCGAAATGGGACAGCCTGTACATATAAACAATCAGAGAAAATGACCCACTAGGGTAAACAACACAACACGATGGTATTGTCATGTGGGGAGATTTGAATTATTGTCACATACAATGAATTAATAGCTACATTTGTTAATGTTATGTCTTCATTTAATCTCATTATTAAATCATTTTAAAATGATGTTGATGTTGATTTCTCTGAGGGGTGGACTAAGTGACTAACTATAGCGTACGGCTGTGTCCACGGCCTACTCTCTATGCCAGACGCGGCGTTGCCACACGCGACGTTGTCGGAGCCATAAATTCGGAGCGACAGCCGTTTTCGCGAGACACATCCCAGCAGGCGCTGCCGTTCCCGGCCAACTTGGATTAATCAGATGAACGTTGGGGAGCGTGCTAGACCGCATTCCCTTGGGGTGGGGCGAGAGGGGTAATGGGGGGAGATGCAGTGCGACGAAAGTCCACCCTCGTCCCAGTTTGGGAGAGTTCTGTTCGAATTTAAAAGGTTTATTTTCGCCGTGTGAAGCATTGGCGGAGTGGGGTCGAAGCAGAGTGCGACAATTCCCTCTTTTGCAAATAAAGAAGATTTTAGGTAAGATCATGTTTTGGTAGGAGTCATCGAAATAATAAGTAGTATTGGGGAAATTCACTGCATCAGAGAACCGGCATACACAGGCCGTACAAGGGTACCTAACTACCTCAATTCAGGATATATTTCTAAGATCGATAGCCTTGCGAGGGCGCAGTATCACTGCGTCGCAATTGGTTATTCAGCTGCACAATACACACAATGTACGGGTTAGTGACCAAACTTTCCGAGACAGGCTCCACGAAGATCACATGAATGGCCGCCGGCCTGTAAGAGTTCCAGCATCACTGCGTCGCAATTGGTTATTCAGCTGCACAATACACACAATGTACGGATTAGTGACCAAACTTTCCGAAACAGGCTCCACGAAGATCACATGAATGGCCGCCGGCCTGTAAGAGTTCCAGCATCACTGCGTCGCAATTGGTTATTCAGCTGCACAATACACACAATGTACGGGTTAGTGACCAAACTTTCCGAGACAGGCTCCACGAAGATCACATGAATGGCCGCCGGCCTGTAAGAGTTCCAGCATCACTGCGTCGCAATTGGTTATTCAGCTGCACAATACACACAATGTACGGGTCAGTGACCAAACTTTCCGAAACAGGCTCCACGAAGATCACATGAATGGCCGCCGGCCTGTAAGAGTTCCAGCATCACTGCGTCGCAATTGGTTATTCAGCTGAACAATACACACAATGTACGGATTAGTGACCAAACTTTCCGAAACAGGCTCCACGAAGATCACATGAATGGCCGCCGGCCTGTAAGAGTTCCAGCATCACTGCGTCGCAATTGGTTATTCAGCTGCACAATACACACAATGTACGGATTAGTGACCAAACTTTCCGAAACAGGCTCCACGAAGATCACATGAATGGCCGCCGGCCTGTAAGAGTTCCAGCATCACTGCGTCGCAATTGGTTATTCAGCTGCACAATACACACAATGTACGGATTAGTGACCTAACTTTCCGAAACAGGCTCCACGAAGATCACATGAATGGCCGCCGGCCTGTAAGAGTTCCAGCATCACTGCGTCGCAATTGGTTATTCAGCTGCACAATACACACAATGTACGGGTCAGTGACCAAACTTTCCGAAACAGGCTCCACGAAGATCACATGAATGGCCGCCGGCCTGTAAGACTTCCAGCATCACTGCGTCGCAATTGGTTATTCAGCTGCACAATACACACAATGTACGGGTTAGTGACCAAACTTTCCGAAACAGGCTCCACGAAGATCACATGAATGGCCGCCGGCCTGTAAGAGTTCCAGCATCACTGCGTCGCAATTGGTTATTCAGCTGCACAATACACACAATGTACGGATTAGTGACCAAACTTTCCGAAACAGGCTCCACGAAGATCACATGAATGGCCGCCGGCCTGTAAGAGTTCCAGCATCACTGCGTCGCAATTGGTTATTCAGCTGAACAATACACACAATGTACGGATTAGTGACCAAACTTTCCGAAACAGGCTCCACGAAGATCACATGAATGGCCGCCGGCCTGTAAGAGTTCCAGCATCACTGCGTCGCAATTGGTTATTCAGCTGCACAATACACACAATGTACGGGTTAGTGACCAAACTTTCCGAGACAGGCTCCACGAAGATCACATGAATGGCCGCCGGCCTGTAAGAGTTCCAGCATCACTGCGTCGCAATTGGTTATTCAGCTGCACAATACACACAATGTACGGGTCAGTGACCAAACTTTCCGAAACAGGCTCCACGAAGATCACATGAATGGCCGCCGGCCTGTAAGAGTTCCAGCATCACTGCGTCGCAATTGGTTATTCAGCTGAACAATACACACAATGTACGGATTAGTGACCAAACTTTCCGAAACAGGCTCCACGAAGATCACATGAATGGCCGCCGGCCTGTAAGAGTTCCAGCATCACTGCGTCGCAATTGGTTATTCAGCTGCACAATACACACAATGTACGGATTAGTGACCAAACTTTCCGAAACAGGCTCCACGAAGATCACATGAATGGCCGCCGGCCTGTAAGAGTTCCAGCATCACTGCGTCGCAATTGGTTATTCAGCTGCACAATACACACAATGTACGGGTCAGTGACCAAACTTTCCGAAACAGGCTCCACGAAGATCACATGAATGGCCGCCGGCCTGTAAGAGTTCCAGCATCACTGCGTCGCAATTGGTTATTCAGCTGCACAATACACACAATGTACGGGTTAGTGACCAAACTTTCCGAAACAGGCTCCACGAAGATCACATGAATGGCCGCCGGCCTGTAAGAGTTCCAGCATCACTGCGTCGCAATTGGTTATTCAGCTGCACAATACACACAATGTACGGGTCAGTGACCAAACTTTCCGAAACAGGCTCCACGAAGATCACATGAATGGCCGCCGGCCTGTAAGAGTTCCAGCATCACTGCGTCGCAATTGGTTATTCAGCTGCACAATACACACAATGTACGGGTTAGTGACCAAACTTTCCGAAACAGGCTCCACGAAGATCACATGAATGGCCGCCGGCCTGTAAGAGTTCCAGCATCACTGCGTCCCAATTGTTATTCAGCTGCACAATACACACAATGTACGGGTTAGTGACCAAACTTTCCGAAACAAGCTCCACGAAGATCATATGAATGGCCGCCGGCCTCTAAGAGTTCCAGCATTATCACGAAGAAATCGCACAACCAGTTTACCGTGGGTACAAGAACATTTAAATTGCCACCAGCACGAATGGACTCCAATTTTCTTTTCTGATTTGGATAGTAGATTTTTGTGAGTTTATTTTAACATGGTTCCAAAGAGACGGAACCTTTTTGGATAATATTGTAATTGTTGACAATAATTTATAAACCAAGTGACATTTCCTCAGCCGTGATTGTCTTTTCAACGTCCACGGCTAATATGATTTTCCAAGCGTTAAGCAAACCCCGCATTTTATGGGCGAAAAGTGGGTTTTTCGTAAATTAATCGAAAATTACTGCATTTAGGCAGTGACTATAGAAAGATTGTCACTGATTTAGGTATGGGAAACCTTACACAAAGTTGTCATCGTTTTTAGTGGTGAATAAGATCGCATTAAAAAAAATGGGGGTTTCCATTTGAAAATTTCGAGATTTAAGCACATTTTGAATGTAATTTTTATTCATATTTTGTGAACACCCTGTATAAGAACGGATTTATTTCTCAGCAGAGATCACTAGGTCAGGGCTTCTGTTACACGATGCCAAAAATTCGTTTTGAAATTTCGCGGTTTCCTCGTATAAATTGCTAATTGACTTTAGGTCTGCACCTGTAATTTTTTTCGGAAAAATGCAAATATCTTAAAAACGGTTGGATTTAGACATAGGACATGTTACATGTTTCTGTTCCAAAATGATGCCTAGAATCCAAAAACGCAATAATATACTGGGTGTACCACTTGAAATAAGAAAGTTGATATCGACTTCCGGTATAACCGGAAGTGCCACATTCACCAAAATATTTTAGTTGAGCAGCACCCATCGGCATTGGTGAGGTGCCAAATTTTCAGAATGTTCCTACTTTTAGTTTTCCATATATAGATCGATGCAGTTCGTGGCGGGCCACCCTGTATAGCAGGAAATTGTGTTTTATTTCATAATTTTTATCATTGTCCCTTAGATTATTTTGATGTGAACTGTGTACTCACTAATTCAATGGTAAAAACTGACACCTAGGTATACAGGGTGTAACTTTGATAAGTACAGAAATTTTAAGGGCAGGTCGGGAAAAATGCACTTGTTACGCCTATGCAATTAAAATTTTTCTAAAGTGCATATTAACGTCAGAAATAATTTTTTTTTAAACGCTATTAAAACCCCTTTTTCCGACGCTACGGCCATGGGTCCTTGACCTTGCCGGGACCAGCTGGAACTGAGGCCGGTTCCGGCGGATCCCCCCCAATTCCGCCGTGCAGCGTTGTCAGACGTATAGCTCTTTCACAGTATTTCAGGAATAGTCTTTCAACTAGTTTTTGAACAAATCTTTAATGGTTCTTTTAGCGAAAAGCATGCAAAAAAACTACCTTTCGGATGCCTGGATGATTTTCCTTGCGGGTGTCGTACTCCTTTCTTATGTTATCCAAAAATCCTCTCGAAAATCACAAGAAGCACTAGGTAACTGGTTGCCAGTCGAATCGCTTTTTCCGAGGCTTTTTCGCAGTATTTGAAGAATATTGACGCAACCATGTATCATTTGGTGTATGTGGAGATTAAATAAATAAATAAATAATTTTTGGACAACTCCTTAAAGGTTCTTTTAGCGAATAGCTCGACGAATAGCATGAAAAAGCCTACCTTTGAGATGCATCGATTATTTTTACTATTTTCTTGTGTTTAGATACTATCCAAAAATCTTCACAAAATCACATAAAGCACTAAGTACCTACCTAACTAGTGGCACTGTTTTTATACGATGGTCGCGAAGGTATAACACTTCATAGTCTCTTTTTACGGAAATACGAACAAAACACTTGTTTTTTTTTCACTGCACACTTAAAGCGGCGCGATGCCAAATATTAGGGACGTCTCGGTTTCCCTCAGCTGATTTATTCCAACGGGGACTCGACTAGGTGGATTGTACAATTAGATCCATACCGTATGCGTCTAATAAAACCCGAATTTTCGCGAACCCTTGAAGCTGCTTCTTTTATCCTCGCGCGTAATTGGGGTACCTAGTAGGAACCTATCTAGCACTGTTTTCATACGAAGGCCGCGAACGTTTAACACTGCATTTCTTAACGGAAATATGAAAAAATCACTTGTTATTTCACTGCAAATTCGTAGCGGCAATTGCAACAGGTTTGGACATCACTGCTGGTCCAAAAAAATGGCGAACGGATCTGGAAAAATGTACAGAAGCAGGTTCAGTTCCGACGACAGTTCGTAAAACAAAGCAAAGTAACGGAACAATATCGGTTAGCGAGACGCGACGTTTGCATACGCGTCCACGTTTTGGAAACAGAATTGTTATACCACAGAATAGCCACACGTAAGGCATTCTGTATAATAATAAATTGCTTGTTGAAGCTGGCGCTCCCAAAAATTACAGGCGGACGCGGATCGATATCAATCAGCTGTTAAATCCCAAAATCGGACGGACGATCTTCGACTAGCGCGTCGGCTACGGCGCGGCGGTACGGTGACGGAGACGGCGTACGTGCGCACAAGCTTTCCCCCATACCATTCAATACCACTATTCGGTGTTGCCGTTTATGCCGACATGTCCCCAAACTGACTTAAAGTCCCTTAAATCCGATTTTTGATTTTCGCGGATTTATACGGGGTTTCATTCGTTATAAGTTAATCTACTATCTCGTATAATTATTACGCACAAAAACGGGTAAATCCATGTAAAAATCCACTACATAATTAAATTTATACGGAATTAAATTACTAAATCAGGTAAATTTTCAGCACACTTGGCAACATAGTAGCGCCGCCCCGAGAGAAGTAGGGGCCGCGAGCCGCGAGCCGCGATTGGCTAATATCGCGCACTAGTTATGAGTAGTGGGGATCACCTGTAGTGTCGATGTCAAGTGGCGCCCCGCGCTTGCGCTCCTCGCCCAGCTGTAATTTAGTAGGTCGGCCGGGCCGGGCGGCGTGGAAATGGAGCAAAATCGAGTGAATCAGTGCCAGTGAATTCATTCGTAATTGTAATTATTGCGCGATTCGGCGCGGCGTCGTTTTTGTGTGAAGTTGGCGTCGGACGCCAGCGCCCGACGCCAACGTCATATGCCCGCGCCTGGCGAATCTCGGCGAAGGAATGTCGGGCAGTAGTCAAGGGCACGCAGAAGCTTAAATTCACCAGGAGGAGTCGATAGCTTTTCGGTTTTTGGGGACATTACGCGACATTTCGCCAACAAGTTTTTACGAAAAGTAAGAGGAATGGTAAGGAATTAACTTGAGAGAGTTCCGAAACGGCAAAGGGTTAAAAAATGCGGAAATGATAAGCACGCCAATTTGACAGTCTTCCCCAACTATTTTCGGAACCGAATAATTTTTTATTTACAACCATGTATGTAATATCGACATTTCTGACTTTTTAGAAGTTTGAAAGTGTCAATTTTTTGACTTTTACTTCCCGCCCTCCCGCCCGGGTGGAAAGTTTACTTTATCTCGAGACACCTCGGTGTGTAATATACTATTAAAAGTAGACAATAGACAGGACAACAACCCTGAGGGGGTTTAAAAGTGGCGCACCATCAGGCAAGGGTAGAAAAATATTAAAAACGATGAACAAATCGGGGCCGCGCGTTAAATTCACATCAAATGACAGTCTTCCCCCACTTTTTTCGGAAACGAATAATTTTTTAAAAGTAGATAATACATAGGACCACAACCCTGAGGGGGTTTAAAGGTGGCGCACTATCGGGCAAGGGTTGAAAAATATTAAAAACTATGAACAAATCGAAGCCGCGCGTTAAATTCACGTCAAATTACAGTCTTCCCCCCCTTTTTTCGAGATGATAGGGCTACAGGCGAACACTCGCTAAAAAAAAGTAACGCGCCGCTACTCTACGCTCTACCCTATGGGTGGTTGTGGAAATTTGCAATTTTTACAGATAATTTGTATTTTAAAACAAATACTTTATTCAGTTGATTGCCGATCAGAAATTTATTATCCCAAGGTGTCCCAAGAGATGGCTAATTATTAGTATAAAAAAATTGCGGCCTGAAAATCAGTTGTAAAATAGGTAGGTAGGTAGATACCTACTCCACAAAAGACTTGTCAAAAAATTATGAGTGTGAAATCAGCAATGAGTTTTCTAGCAATGACTTCTCCGAGCGGCGCTCGGATACATTTCTGCTGCCTAGGGACTTAAAATAACAGTAAAGTGATAAAAACTGACGTGTTTGTTAAATTATTGTGTGCGCCTGTGAAGAAAGCAATAAACAGTTCTTCACAGCAACCGACATCATAAAAAAACGTGGATACCTACCAGCAGTAATTTTCAAAGGTACCTAGGTACCTAATTCTGCAAGCAGATTTATTCCACTCTGACATGCGGCAACGTCGCGGTATTTCCCTTCCTAATCTAACGTTATTCCCCTCCATCTCCTAGGGAGAGGTTAGACCTCCCCTCTAAGCGCTTCTAGTGACGATCCAGCGGCGTGCATTGAGCACGGATAAAGATTGATTTGCCCCATTTTCTAAACATCGATTAAAAAAATTTTTTTTTCATTTTTCGGTTTTATGAACGTCCCCGATTACGTGGTTAAAATTTCTGTACCTATCAAAGATACACCCTGTATAACAGGTCGCCATACGTCAGTTTCGGACCACTTGACGGTATCAGACGCGAAACGGGCATCACCGCGACGCGACGTTGCCAGATTTACGCGCAATATCCGTTCTGGAACAACTTTCGGCCCGTATCGGCGACACATCCGTCGCAATCAGCGATAGTGCGCGGCGCAGTTCGTCCGTGAACGCCGCAAATGTCTGCATGCCTGGAAATGACGTTTCAAACAGCGGTCCGGTCGATAGTCCACCGTTTTTCCGGTCGATGCGGAAGATTCCAAAGGCAATAACAGACGAGCGAATGGAAAATATATGTATGGTAGAATGTTCGCAACTACAATTGAGAACTGATGAAGGGTGGGTGGGGAATCGGGGGTACAAAGGACGATTGTAATTTGTAAGGAGAAGCCCCTCCGTGCGAGATGGGAACGTCTTTATTACACTATTTGTTTCTTTGCGGGTTGTTCGCGGAATCTATGCTGATCTTGCAAGAGAAATCCCCGAAATGAGGGCTGCTATTCCTTCCTGACATTAGTTGGAGCACGCGATCACTCTCTATTACCTCGATATCTCTTCTTCCGGACACGTAAAACCCTACCTCTGTTAATCAAAAAACCGTCATGCACGACTTCTTAGGCGAGCCAAGAATAGGCTAATCATGTTATAAAATTTAATATCGGCCGCTTGGCGAAAGGGGCACTTTTATTAATATCCCAGAGGATGTTTACATGAAATGATAGCGCCGTGTTTGCGGAGGAACGGGGAGATATGCATTTGTTTACCCGTACATGCAGGTTTTTTACTCGCGCAAACCGACAAACGAGCAAAATAAGCGTATCTTGCGAACGGTTAGAAAAGCTCATATTTGTTTTCCACCGAATGCTTGGAGGTTTATCTTTGTTCTTAGGTTTCCTTGCAACGTCTAGTTATTATGCCCTATTTTCAAAATAAACGATAAAACAACACATAATGTACACATTGTAAAGATATTTGACCACAGTCCACAAGTGTTGTCATAATAAGAAATCAAATAACGAAACCCCTGGACAAAATTAAGGCACCACTCATATTTTTCTTGATATTTTTTATGCCTTTATTTTATTCTCGACAAGTAGGCCATGGACCTTGTTTGACAGTGACAGTTGTTATCTAAGCTAACCATTGAATTGATAAGAACAATGGAAGTCGCACAGGTACCACTTTCATTGTTGTTTTGGGGCAGCCAACTCTAGAGAGAGATAGGTTTCAAATGGCAATAAGTAAGACAAGGACGCCTAATGAACGTGTCAGCTGAGTCAGGCAAAGGAAGTACCTAGGGATGTTGCATAAATTTAATGGGCATGTTCCGTAATTCTCTTTATTGTATGATCTGTACTCCGAAATTCGGGGCTTGTTTGTAGGAATGAGAATTTTTCTATATAACCACAATTATGGAAATATTGCACAGAAAAAAGTAGTGAATTGATTAAAAAAAATTACCCACATGGCAATTTTATGTACCTGGAAGTAAATTGAGACAAATAAAATACAAATTACAAAATAAAAGTTTATTTTAAAATAACAAAACGACAAAATATGTAGGATAAGGTATACATTTTCAACTTTAATTACTTATAGTAATTGATTTATTAACTTTTAAATTCAATTTAATAGGAAAAGCATGTAAGACAGGTAGCTTTTACATATTTTTATATATTTTTTATATTGTTTAGGCATCTAACAAAAAGAATTACAAATAATTACCTTATTAAAGGGACCAGAACCTCAAGATTAATTCCATCTTTGACTACGAAGAGCTAGGTTCATAAGCACAATATTTTGCCAGTTTTTCCCTTGATAGTTTCTATGACTTGGAAAATAAAAAACTGTAGTAATTACATACTTTTTAAGTTTGCGCTGCCCAAAGTTCTCTATGAAATTGCTCTCAATAAATTGTTGACTACAAATGCAAGTAAATACTTGTAGACAGTACAAAATTTTTCCTTTTTATTGCTGCAATCCACTTGTCTCTCATATCACCTTATCTCTTGGAAAACTGCAAAGTTATTAGCAAAGATTTTTAAGACTTACGAATGAAAAGAAACCCCACTATTCTTATTCTTTCCGTTAAACAGAAAGAATATAGCCGCATAGCTAAATTAAATTTTCTCTCCGATCTAAAAATATAATATTAAGTAAACCAAATACCAACTAAGAAAACTCAACGCCATTTTATACGAAACTGCCACCACGACACGAACTCAAATCAAATATAAATAATACAATAATTACTCCTATTCGTATTGGGACTTGGGACAGAAGGGAAATTAAAATGACGTTTGACAACGGAACTCGTTTGAAGCACAGGACACAAAAATAGAAACTTAGGACAAACACCTCTTTTGTGTTATGTGGTTTTTGCCGGAATCAGCTGATTTATTTACTATTTCACTTACTCAAGTTTGGCTGCCAGTTTCTCTCTCTACACTCCTTCCATCTACTTGCCATTTCAATGACAACACATAATCTTGTTTTGACGGTAATTCGTATTAAACCTCGGTAATTCGTATTATAAAACTTCGTTTGAGACTAAAACCGTTGATTGACGTATAACGGCTGTCACGCCTAACACTTTTTCAACTCACCATACGCTTTCCGGAGGCAACATACAATGCAAAACACATCGTTAGCCATCAGAGCAATCTGTTTTCCAGCTATAGCCGTGAGAAGTCTTTACAAATACGTCAGTCAACGCTAAAACTGTGATAACATTTTCTTAAAAAGTGCCGATTAAAGCAGAGTGTCTGTGAAAAGCAAGTTTGTGATTGTGATTGCTTTTATCACATGCATGCTGGGAAGTTCATTTGCGAGTAAATCAAGTATGAAAATGAACCGCCAAAGAAATTTGTCAATTGAGGATGCATTGCGAGCATCGACTCTCCTGGATGAAGGATATTCAATGCGATATGTTGCTGGTTTGTTAGGAAGACCTCATTCCAGCATCTGCCCCATGGTGAGACGACATAATGAGACGGGCTCGTACCATCGAAGACCTGGGCAAGGGCGAAAACGTTGCACTAATCAAATTAATGATCGTTTTATGAGACAACGTATGCTCTCAGAAACAGGAGAGTCATCAGCAATCTGCTAAAAAATGAATTAGCATAGATGTTATGTTATCGCTATATCGTTTCGAACGGTTAGAAGACGTTTACATGAAGCAGGATTGAGCAACAAAAGACCGGCCAAAAAAACATTGCTTACCAGAGAACACAAAGTTCAAAGATTGAATTTTGCAAGAGTACATCAGAATTGAACAATCAATGATTGGAAACAAGTTCTGTTCTCTGATGAAACTAGAGTTAGCCTTAAAGCTCCAGAGGTACGTAAGCGTGTCTGGCGAAGGCGAGGAGAAAGGTTTGCCAGCTGCAATATCTCTCCTAAAGAACCTTTTGGTGGTGGCTCTAAAATTGTGGTGGGGAATTTGCTTCGATGCTCGTACAGAGTTGATCCCTATAACCTACGAAGACTATGAATGCCCAATATTATTTAGACAACATTATTGTCGAACATGTAATGCCTTTTGCTGGACCTAATTTTTATTCATGCGAGACAACGTTAAATGATGTTAATATCCATTTATTACTGTGACCACCTAACAGTCATGATATGAATCTTATATAGCATCCATGGGACTATCTCTTGCTAATCACAACCAACTCCTAGAGGTCGCTATTGAAGAATGGTAGAATATTCCGCAAGCTTTTGTTGAACATTTTATATCAAACATGCCTCGACGCATGAATGCAGTGATAAGAAGTAGAAGAGGGCCTACACGGTATTAGTGTTGACCCAGATGCATTTATTCTGTTTTGCTGCTTTTTTCTTTTCTTAATTTGTGGTTATGCTAGCTTATTTATGTATTTTCAGCAAAAACGCATTTTTAATGAAATATTAAGGCAAATTAAGGCCATGTTAAGGTCATGTTTGACTAATCTGTATGTGTTCATTATCATTTCAATGTAGCTTAGTTTTATTTTGTGTTTTTATTGTAAATATTTAGATTAACTAATGTGGTGCCTCAATTTTGTCCAGGAGTTTATAGGAGGAAAGGACGAATAAGTGTATTAAAACCCTTACCTAGTCAAAAAATGTCGAAGTATTGATAAAAATCTAAAAATCTTCAATTTTTGTGGTTTTTAAATTTTTAGGAAAGCATTTTTCTCCTGTGACGAGAAAAACATGTCAATCATTTTCTTCTTTTGTGAATATCACGGTAATGTCCAAAAATGCGTGAACATAAATTAAAAGCGCGCACTAAACTATCTTTAAAACAATGCAAAACATTCCTATCCGCTGTCCGCCTGGCCGTATTTTAAACTGACCTCACTGGTTATTATGGCAGTCCACAAAGATAAATGCAATGTAAGTGAGACAGAGACAACAGCATACGCGCCCGCTCTGAAGCTGAAAAGAGACAAGTAGACATTGGCGACGCTGTCGACGACCACTCATAATGTCACGTCAGCCATAGTTCCATGAAAATAAACCCAAACAAAAGGTTCGGCACGTGGTTTGTGGGTTCGGTTCAAGTCATTTACGTTTTTTAATTGTTTCTCAAGATATTTATCTTTTATTTGCCCTATTTAAAAGCCATAAGAAATCTGTTATGATACGGTAATAAGCCCACTGGCGTATAATGAAACTAGGAATCCATGATGAGATATTTCCGTAAGCTTGTACCCGTAATTTTCTGGTGTTGCAGGCTGATTCTCCAAGCGACAAGGTATACGATAGGCACTTGTTTCTGTATAAAATATACGAAATCCGTAGAATAATTTCGCGAAAACACACACAATATTGTGCGGGAATGCAAACAGCATCCAATATTCGGAGGCGTTCAAAAATTCCTAAGCTCCCAATTTTAACATCCGCGTTTCCGAGTAAGCCCTGAATTCGTTCAGGCGTAACGGGCGGCCCACCTCCACCTCCGCAATTCCTTAATTCCCTTTATACATTTCCCCAAAACTTCGCGTAGGTACCGGGCCAAAATAGTAAGATGCAATTCCAGGCTAATTACAGTTCCCAAGTCGCGAAAGTAGATCCGACCGCCTCCATCTTCAACTTCGATTGTTTACGTCCCAACGCTGGATCTTATTAGTCGGCGCCCGACGCTCCTAACCAGTGGCGGAGTTTCTAGGAACTTACGCAAACAATGGGCAGCTTATTATTTTGTGTGTGCGCGCTTTCTAGGGTCTCTTAGTTGGTTATATAATAGCTACCTATTTAACGTTCGTTGCTTCTTGTTTGTAATAAAAGTTAAAATGTATGTACAGGGCTCAAAAACAAATTGTCACAATGTTTACTAACAGCTGTAACTGTTTAATAGTGGAGAAAAAACATTTTCTTGAAATCGGCAGTAAAGTGTCCCAAAATCGTCATTAAAAGCACAGAGATCGTACAATAATGGGCTACATTATTGTACGATTTTTTCAATAAGTAGGCCTTGGCGAGATGTAAACATCAAACGTCAGACGCGGAGAGATCGCCCGTCAAAAGTGGCCAAATATTCAAAACCCGGCGGATAAAGGCCCATTTAACTTTTCGTACACGCATTGCGAAATTGTTTCCTATAGAAGCGCAATCCTTCAGTATACATATTTTAGTAAATTTGAATATCAATAGATTTGTTGTGTAGGCTGCACAAGAAGCAGCAGTTTGGTTTTTCTGTACGAAGATGCCGTGTCTTGTCTTACTTGACCTAGGTAGAGCGATCGTCAAAGTCAAGCAACGCCGCGCGTAGTCGGTTCATGGACGGGTGATCCCTTATGATTATTTTCTTGCCTAATAAAACATTTTTTTTTCCGATTTCAAAAAAAATATAATATGTACCTCGGCACTGAAGTTCTTTTTATGACATTAGTCGGCCAGAGGCCTCGGCAACTAAATTCCTCATGAGTCAAAAAAAGTTGAACTTCAGTGCCTTGGTACATAAATAACAACTATTAAAAAACGCCTGGAGATGTGCCTAGCGAAATTTGTTGTAAATTTGTTACTTATTATTTCAATTGTTAAATAGTTATATAATATATTATATATAAATAGTTGTTAGTGTACTGTACAGGGTGTTCCCGTATATTTTGACCCACCCCTAGAGCCTTTATTTTTCGAGTTAGAAAAAAATTACTTAAAAGAAAGTTGTAGGGTTTTTTCTGAATCGCTAGGATCTGTTACTTGATAAAACAAATGAGCGTCGCAAAATTATGAAAAAATACAAACTTACTTTTTTAATGGTACACCCTGTATATTTATGGATTTTTTAATTGCATGCATTTTTTCCGATTCCAACAATATAAATATGTTATATGTTTGCTCTAAGCATTCGCATGATATTCCAAATTGCAAATAAATACCATATTTATACTTAATCAAGGTTGCCATGGAAAAAACATGTCAACTTAGACAAGAGCATTCCTATCAATGCATTATTATTGGTATAATATACCTTGGCACCCTACAACTTTCATTTAAGTATTTTTTTCTAACTCGAAAAATAAAGTCTCTAGGGCTGGGTCAAAATATACGGGAACACCCTGTACAGTGTGGTCTGTTAAGTATGCAACATAAATGTGATTTTTTTAATTAATAATTGCACATCGAAAATACAAATATTCCCCAAAGTTGGTGCATGTTCGATAATCATATTAGGAGCACTTAGAATGGTTGCAAGTCAAACAGCATACAGGGTAGGTCAAAAAATATAATTATTGTACAAGAGTAAAGTACCCTTGTTTCAGAAAATTCAGCAAAATGTTATTAAGAAAATTTGTCCAGAATTAAAAGTTATGCCTAAATACCAAAACATGGCCACCTAAGGCAAAAAAATATATTTTTTGAAAAACATTAATAAATTCCTAAAAAAAATTGTTTTAATAGTCACCCGAAACAATTTCATAAATTTTAAATTGTAAAATTAACTTAGATTTTTAATTTTTTAGGGAATCACAAACTTCATATTTATTTTGTTGCAACGATATTAAACAAAACTTTAAAATTTCGCAAAAATTCTTCTGAACAAGGTAAAACCTTAGTAATAATAATGTGTATACTAAAAAACTCTAATTTAAGGTGCAAAATTTTTATTTTAAATGTTTATTAAGAAACTGGAAATTAATTGATGAAAAAAAATTTTTTTCTTAGAAGGCTATATTTTGGTATTTAGGCATAGCATTTAATTCTAAACAACTTTTCTTTATAACCTATTGCTGAATTTTTTGAAATAAGGGTAATTTACTCTTGTCCAATTTTTAAATTTTTTTACCTACCCTGTATGCTGTTTAACTTGCAACCATTCTAAGTGCACCTAATATGATTATTGAACATGCATCAACTTTCGGCAATATCTGTATTTTGGTTGTGCAATTAATAAAAAAAAGTCACATATGTTGCACATTTAAATGAGCACACTGTATAATTTGCTTCACATCAATATAGAGGGTGATTCAGTCATGATGTAAAAAAATTTAACCACACAGTGTGGGTGGTCTACTAAAACGGAAAATGCGAATGAATTTTTTCTTGAAGTTTATTATTTTATTTTATTGTTTAAATTAAATTCAAGTTTATTGTTATCACTGTTGTTTAGATTATTTTTCCATTAAATGGTTGTTATTCAAGTTTGACGTTTAATTTCTTAGCCAACTTTTGAATTTACAAAGATTTTAAATATCACATCTGCAATACGTGTTTTCAGTTATTCGCGTTCTTGACGAAAGCGATAAAGTATTTCTAAAAATAACAAGAGTAAAAAAAGTTTTAGAATTATATTATCCATAATATAAAGTACAATTTTGTAAGTCCGCCAACGGACAAAAAAGTTTCGTCACATTTTTAGTGTGCATCACCCTTTATCAACCCTTTATAAAATCGTACAATTGTACTATGTTTTCTGTCGATTAATGCCCTTGGTACACCCACAACTTGTACCAAATTTGGTTTTTCCAAGTTCAAAAATAAGTGAGATATTAATTTTTTCGAAGTTTCAAGGTCTATAACTTCTCAGGGGTGCAACCTAGTATAGAGGTAAGTTGCGTTAAATCGCCTTATTTTGGGCTCCCCTGTATGCTCCTGCTCTGTGTCGGTTCTTATGCGGAATATAGAAGACACCAGATGATTGCTCGGATTTAATATCCGAAGGGTAAAATATATTATTTTGTATCGAAATTTGTTATTATTTTTGGGGTTTCCCCCGAGGTATTCCCGCACCTCGCGGATGCCCTAAGGTCCTGCCAGTGCCCATTTGCATTTAGATAAATAATTTCGCTGGCCGCTGAGTGTCCGAACTTTTTCCATGAATATTTCGTTAAACGCGAGAGGACCGGGAAGTTTTTTCGGCTAAAGGGCCCGAACGCTCACGGCCCGTGAAATATTGAGGAGCTAAAGATTTTTTAAAGTGGAAAAGTTTCAGACAAAAGTTGTACTATCCGTCTTTCAATATCGGAATGTTCGGTGGCCGTCCCCGTAGGATTCCAAAGGGGATCCCGATAAATATAATGGGATAGAACGTTGGGGAAATTTTAAAATTGGGGTCAGCGGGACGTCGCTACTTCCGCGTCTTGTTGTTTCCACCAGGGGTGTGCAACTGGGTCCGGCGCATTGGCAACACAGGTCGGCCATTACGTCGGGTTGTGAAGGCCAAAGGGTATGATCGAAGGTAGCAAAAAGTGAGCTATATTCGCTCTGAACGCGACCCTATGTTAAAAGGGTTGCCTATACATTACGGGTTGGAGGATTGGACCAATAGAATCGCCGGATCAGACACCTTGGCGATCGATGAATTTGCAAATTTTGAAGTTTTAATAAAAAAATATATCAACAATCTCGAACAAGGTAAGTCAAATATGTTATTATTTATTAATGCCATAACTCATAACAGTTCTTCCCGAATTATTATCAATGTGTTATTCAAGGAATATTCCAAATATGAATAGGCAGTGTGGAAAGTATGGTTAGGGGGCTATTTTTTTAGAGACACTGTTACAAGTTATATTTATTCCCTTTATTCCTGTTTGTTTCTTCTTGTCTATGTTATTACCACTAGATTAATAAAAATAGTCAGTAAAAGCATAGTCGAACCAGTTTCGTTCGACTGCTAAAATGACTCGTACTGAAAGCCCCGTCTACTTAGTAGTCGTTGTTTTTCAGCAGTTATTATTTTCTGTGTTTAGTGTGTTTTAATGTGTTTTTTATTGTTTAACTCCAGTAGTAGTTTTCTGTTTGATTTAAAGATAGGTGGTACCGATAGTAAAAAATAACACCTTTTTATTATTTTAGATACAATGGAAACTATTGAATTTGAGAATAGAAGACGCAGCAGGTGGCGTGTCCCCGAAGAATCTCAGACATGGCCGGAGTTACTTCAACATCATCCACAATAGGTCAAATTGCTTTATTCATTAATAAATAATGTGTGAGATTAACTATTTTTAAGTATATCAGGGAGAAAAAAGGTACGAAGCGACATACTAAAAAACCCAAGAAGTTTAAAAATTCCTAACTGTCTTTATTATTTCCTATCTAACATATTTGCTTCCCTTACTTCTAGCTATTGCGATCTGCTGATAAGGAACTCACTAATCGATTTTATCTTTATTACATGTTTCCGGATTGCCGAACCAAGTTCGGTAGACTGGGAATATTAACAATGACCAAGACTGTTTATCTGTGATATATCCGGACTGAAAGAGGACCAACGACCTGTGATATGTATTTTCTAAATAGGAGTTAATTTTTATTTTGTTTCTATTCATTAAGTTTTTGTATGTATATGGTTTTATTGGTGGTGGTGACAAAAATAATCCTAAATAATAGTAATTGCCACCCCTCCCACCACAATACTCCTAGATTGGAGTATTGTGAGGGCGAGAATTATTATTATTATACCTGCCTGATATGTTTCTTTGGTTTTTGTTTTAAATATATATAAAAAAAAAAACGAAAATACTTTAATATATCCCTGTAGTCCTTTTAATTCTTTTATTTCTGAAAAGGAACACATAATGTGGCGGAATATATCACATTATTCGCTCTTTTTTTTTAAATAAAGCAATAATTAAAAGTAATTCAATATTCCAGTGGGAGATCCTAGTTCAAATTTCCCGCTTCTCCCCCTTTGCCCCTCCCCCCCCCCGCAAAATAAGGCGACCTAGCATGTCACAGTCTATCACATAGGAAAAGTGAAGCCGTGAGGGGAAGTTTGTTTTCTGTTGACTCCAAGGAGACCACAAGGGGGCTGATACAAGGTTATGTTATATGTCAGTGTCCAACTGTCCTCAGGTTTTATGTGACATGCCAGTGCCATAGATTCTAAAGGAGGCAAAATATTTCCCATCATAATTCACAATTTTTAACTTTTCTATCTTCCAGATACGTATAAGTAGGTACTTCACAACAAATCGTATTTCGAAAGTTTTAAATTATTATTAGGCAGGTTAGCTTCATTCAGGTCTTTTTTAAAGAGTTTTTATCTACGACTACAAGTTTATTTTAAGTTTGTGAGGTACCTACCTTGGGAGAGAAATAAAATCACAAAAATTTTATAATGAACACCGAGAAAAACTACATCATTAGAACTACTAGTCCTAATCTTATTAGTCCATCCCGAAATCTGTGAAAGTTCTTTGGGTAGATACATTCAACAAGGGAAGAAAGTTCAAGTATACATATTACAAATAATGGATAGAGGAACTTGGTAACAAGGTGCAATAGCGACAAATTCTTAAATAACCAAAATCGGCACTACTGACTTACCATACTTATTACTTAAATTCGTGGTAATAATTGCTGGGAATCGACTTCAACTATAAAATAAATTTCTTTCATTTGACAGTTGCCACATTCTGCACTTGTATACACAAAATTGTCAAGTCTAATTTTTAGAAATCATGGATACCATTATTAACTCTTACTAACAATCAAAGTACCTGTTATATTCATAGGTTCTCCAATAAAATGGCATACTTGGCATCACTGAGACCAATAGAATGAGGAAAGAATAGGCCTCACTTTGGAAAGTATAATGCTGAGTCCCCTTACTGCGTAGGGCATTAGGAATTGGGGTATTGGTGTTGTGTCGTGTTAAAAAAAGTAACTCTTCGCTGCTATAACCCATGGGAGGTGTGAACATTGGCAAAGTTTTACAGATTTTCAAAGAACTATCTGACGGTATAACAACGCTGTAGTAGGATGAATGGATCTTGTGACCAGTGGCTCTCAAACTCTCTCTAAAATTCGGCAATACTTCTTCACATTAAAAAAATCGACAGGCATTAAGAGAACGATAAATATACAAAATATGGAACAACAAATTGACTGGGCAAATAATATGTACGTATAAACTATGTGTTTATTGATACCTATAGTATTGTAAATTCGCCGGAAAAATAATTATTGTCCCATACGCGCAATTAATTTGGCTACAAAATATCGGACGTAATTATTGTAGTGTCCTTTTGTTTAACAACATACGAGCGCAGCTGCATTATTTCACATATTTCTCTTTTGATTAGATTCAATATTTAATTAGCAATTTCCTTTCTGATGTCGGACAATATTGACAACCTAATGGTTTTCAAATGCGGAAATTAGATACCCTCTTTTTGACTCTCTATCGAAGAAATTGAAATACTGAACATAATAACAATACGGGGAAATTAAGCAATCAATTTTCTGTCAACCATTTATAACTATTTCACTTGTATTGTTTAATTAAATTAGTAATTATTTGTAATAGTAAATGATATTCTAAATATTGCATTTCATGCATATACAGGGTGATTTATTCATAACTATATTAATTTTAACAGTGGGTAGGGAAAAATGCTATGAATGCGAAATCGCAATTAAAAAAATTCCAACTTTTTTTTAAAGCCGGAATTATTTTTTTCTAAACCGCATTTTTACCTATTTGGCCCTCTATTTACGGCTGCCACTGGATTGCTTTCAGGGCGCATGAGGCATCGGACGACGCTTGCCGTTGCGCGCGTCAACATTGTTGCCAGATGTACGCAACTTTCGTAAATTTAAAGGAATGTTTTCAGTACATAATTATTTGTATTGTAGGCGAATGTTCCGCCAAATGCTTGCGGAAATTATGGACAAATGTTAACGCTTACCTCTTGTAACGGTTAGTTTTGCCCTGAGACACCTTAAGGCGAGCCTTAAGGGATAAATGCCAACGAGAAAAATAAATGAAACGACTGCTTACGTGACCTTTTGATTTTTGGATGCTTTATTAAGTAGGTACCTATTCAACTAGGGGGCTTACATGATTTCGTGGACCTCGACACCACTGAAGACGATTTTTTCTCGATAAAACGAACTTCACTCACTTTCGCTTGGGGCACTAATATTTCCGCTCACTAGTTCACTGATAATCCTTTTTACTACACCAAGACGCTCCTAGAGTAAGTAGTTGTGTTCTGTGATTGTTCTGCTTCCTCTGAAATAAGAACGTCAAAATTAGCCAACATCTCTGGGATACAGTTGCTTAAAATTACCTTACTTTCCGCTTAAGTTGGTTACCATCACCAACGATACACTTCTCATTCCTTTATTTCTCGTTATGTTTGCTTTTCATTGTTACTAGGGATCCATATTTGCAATAGAATCGTTTCCGTGGGGGTGGTCCTCCTCTGTGACATTGGTTCAGTCGTAAGTACTTGAATCTTTCTAATTTCCACCTTTCGATCTTTACAGCTTTTTCTAGTTTCTTTTCCTGCCGTTAGGTATGTTACCGGGTATAGCCTGATGTGTAACCTACCGAGTCTTAGTATTATTTCTGGGCGAGTTAGGGATGATGGGTTGCTAAAAGTCCTTAGCTTTCTTGACTTCTGTTTGTCACAACCCTTGTCGTGCAGTCGTTAGTAGGAGTAGGAGGATGTGTGTAGCCCGAACTCCGCAAAAGGAGCTTGGCGATTGCCCGTGGCCGAGAATTTCCGGCACGCGGCGCGTTGGTGTTTGCGGCATTGATCCTTGCCAAGTTTCTGCAGAGTGCACTGTGAATTTCCTTTCGTTTCTCGCACTCCGCCTCACTAATCGCACATGTGATGTTATTGTTTCCCGTATTTCACAGTGCACATTCTCCGTATTTTGGTTTGGATATTTTTAAAGGTTGTCCCATGTCGCATTCATTGACACTACTTCGTTCGTAGAAAGCATTCCCGTAATGAAACGTCGTTGTGGTTTCGTACTTAGTTTCGCTACCTGCCGATAAGTGGCGCGCTTCTAAATAGTTCCGCGGTAGCTTGACTGACATTCTGCAGGCATTCTCCATGAAGGATCATTATTATGTTTATCATTTCCGCATTTGTCTAGAGAACCGTTTTGGTAAAAAAGCAAAAATGTTGCACAAAGAGTACCGAATATACCTACAGAATGTAGGCAACTCTGGTTTCTGTAGTACGTGCTGCCATCTATTAGAAAGTTTCGCTAGTTACCGTGTCATAAAGCGCGCTGTAGACTTTCGGTTTTGAACACACAGAGGGTGACTGAGAGCTCAACCACAGATTCGGCGACGTTAATACCAACGAGATGGCGCCACATACAATAGAAACCGGCAGCAGATCCTTGACAATGACAAGTTAGTAAGTAATAAATAATAGTTGTGGAATGCGGATGGGACGCCTGCGTTGTTTTTAATAAAACTTTTGTCTTAAATCTCAAAATCTAGCGAATTTCGGAGACAGTTTCAGTCTTTTCAGGTTTCAGTATTTTCCACCCTCTGTAGACACTGAGTGCGTTTTGTGCGTGTGATTGTGAAGGCCTTTTGTATTGTTATAGCGGGTGCTGTGAAAAGTGTAGTGATAAGGGTCTCTCGAGTTAGATGCTGAACACGCCAAGTCCAAGGTGTGCTAGCACCCTGTTATTGGCATATCAACTAGGTAAATAATTCATAAACTGAATATTTTTTCGTAATTAAATTATCAATAAATAATGGCAACGTCGCGGCCGGTGCCATGTGCTGCAGCATAACGTCGTAGCCACATGCGTTCAGGTGCGCCTCGTTACGCGGGATTTGGGATAAATTGTCCCATTATTTAAACATAAAGCAAAACATTTTTTTTTTGCGTTTTCGGTATATATGTACCTCCCTGATGACGTGGTTAAAATTAATGTATTTATGAATAAATCACCCTGTATATGTATAGAGATTATCCTAGCCACGAAACATCTAACATTTGTCACTTGCCACCACAAAACATATTTATATCTACAGTGTGACCCATTTGTTTTGGGGTCAGTCTGTAAAAAGTGTATCAATCGTGCGATTTGGCTGATTTTTTTTTTTTAATTGTAGAGCTCGATGAACTGCACATTTTGAACAAAAATTGCCTGGTTCGCATAAAATCCAAAGCCTACTATGACCGTTTTTATGAGCAAAATTTTAAGAAACCATATTAGCGTTTTTTTTGAAAAAATCTGTGTGCGCCAATGGATTGAGCACCCCTCGAAATGGGTATGTACAAAATTTCATCAAAATATTTCAAGTAATAACGATTTTGTAGAAAAATTAAAAATGCAGCCAAGGTACGTCTTTATTTTCAAAAATTCAAAGTTGGCCATGGAAAATAATTGAATTGTTTACTTTTATTAAGTGTCAAACTGTCTAAATTGAGTTCAGAAATTGTTTGTGCTCAATACAATTAATTATCATAATTATGGAATATTTAAGCATAAGAGACAAAATAGAAATTGTTCGACTCGTGGGCGACAACGAGCGCTCGGCAGCAGAAGCTGCGGCCGAATTTAACAATAGACACCCAGGTAGATCAGTGAGTCGAAGTACTGTACAACGTATAAACAATATTTTTGATGAAACTGGATCGATTTCTAAAAATTTATTAAAAACTAGGCAAAATGGACGCCGTGGACTTGTTGAAAATAACAATCAAATTCTGCAATACTTTAGTGACAATCCTCGAAATAGTGTTCGAACGGCTAGTTTAGACCTTCATATACCCAGAGAGAGTATAAGGAGATGTTTGAGACAAAACAAAATAAAACCGTTTAAGCCAAAATTTTTGCACACCCTGGAACCAGGAGATGAGGAGAGAAGATTAGAATTTTGCTATTGGCTGCAAGGTGAATATCTCCATAATGGCAACTTTTTAAATGAAATTTTATTCACCGACGAAGCCACGTTTACTACAAATGGTGTAGTATCAAGTCAAAACTGCCGTCACTGGTCAGCTGAAAATCCAGAGTTTATAATAAATGCAAGGAGACAATATTCACAAAAAATTAACGTTTGGTGTGGAATACTACGCGACAGAATAATTGGCCCATTTTTCTTTGAAGGGAATTTGAATGCGGCTGGCTTCTTGAATTTTCTAGAAATTGAATTTAGAAATGCTTTAGATGAGTTACCATTAAGATACCGTTTAAATTTAAAGTTACAGTTAGATGGCAGTCCTATTCATAATGCTCGTTTAATCAGAAACTGGCTAGATAATAATTTTGAAAACTGTTGGATAGGGCGAAATAGTCCTTTCTGTGAGTGGCCACCGAGATCTCCGGACTTAACTCCTTTAGATTTTTTTCTTTGGGGTACACTTAAGCGAAATGTTTATAAGTCAAGACCCCATAATTTACAAGAACTGCAAGCTAGGATAAACCGTAGTTGTGAGGAAATTACTCCACAGCAAATACGAAATGTAATTTTGAATGTACGCAAGAGGAACGACAAATGCATTGTAGAAAATGGAGGCTTGGTAGAAGTTACAAAAATTTTATAATTTTAATTGTTTTTATGTTTTGTGTTTATAAGCATAAGGTTGTATTATTACAATTCAATTATTTTCCATGGCCAACTTTGAATTTTTGAAAATAAAGACGTACCTTGGCTGCATTTTTAATTTTTCTACAAAATCGTTATTACTTGAAATATTTTGATGAAATTTTGTACATACCCATTTCGAGGGGTGCTCAATCCATTGGCGCACACAGATTTTTTCAAAAAAAAACGCTAATATGGTTTCTTAAAATTTTGCTCATAAAAACGGTCATAGTAGGCTTTGGATTTTATGCGAACCAGGCAATTTTTGTTCAAAATGTGCAGTTCATCGAGCTCTACAATTTAAAAAAAAATCAGCCAAATCGCACGATTGATACACTTTTTACAGACTGACCCCAAAACAAATGGGTCACACTGTATATATAAATCCTTTATCTATGACATATATTGTCACAAATTTCCTACAATTTTCGTGTTTAGCATTTTTTATAGGTCTAAAATTTTAAAAATAAATGCAAAAAAGTACTAAGTCTTACATTTTAAACATAAACATTGTTTATAATATATGCTTCGCATTAATTTGCTTTAAAATGTTATATCCTCGGACATTTGTAATGCTCAGCCTGTACGGCCGTTTATTTTATTCAAAGCGGTATATTTTCTTTTTGATAAATTTAGAACAATTCGTTCGGGCAACAAATGTGGGATGCCCAGCAATATGTCTTTCTTAAATTGGGTGTTTGTTTTCGGTATGTCTGCTCGAGCCTTGTCATAACAAATAAATGCAAAAGAAATTTCTATACCTGTTGTCCCAATATAAAACCATTTCCATATACCAATGACTACCTATTTTAAAATAAAAAGTATAACACCATAAGTTTTCGTGAATTAGAAAACCAGTTTCCTAACAAAGAAATGCAAATATTAAACGATTTTACCTAATTTGTTTACGTCAAATTTCATAAAAAAACCTAATAGAGCAAACAAGCAAAAATGAACTCTTTAATAGCGCTTTTGTCCTAATTTCCAGACCTCATTTGTATTAATCTGCATATCCCTAGCTCTAAAATAATGAATATTCCTGGTAAATATGCATTATTCTTTGGGCCAGAGAGTCGCGTTTCGGAAAATGACGATTTCATTAGCCGGGTATTAAATTTTCATCCATTCTCTAAATAAAATACTCCGTGCTCGGGTTTCCTTTGTTGAAGGTCCCTGTGACAATAAAGAGCTAGTTTCTAGGTCACTTTTTGTGTTGCATGACAAAAGAACATTAAGATATTTAAAAGCGTCCGAATCCGAAATGCTGAATAGAAGAAAGTGTTTACTCTTGCTTATATTGAAAAACGGATATTCGTCTGCCAACCCACGTTATTTTCAATTCTTGGTTTTCAAAGAGACCTTATTCGGTGAATAGGATTTTGACGTTTTGGGGTATTTAATTTCGTAATCATTTTTAGCGCGAAAATCCTTCAAGATTACTGTTTTGGTAATCTCCTGTGCTCTGAGAGAGATCATTCAACTGTTTCGAGGGGATTCCATGGCACGCTTGACTCGCCAGATGCCTTTAAAATTCCTATTTTGCACAACTTTAACACAACACCCTGCAGAATGGAACTCCCTGTATATTTTTTGATCAAATTTTGTGTATGGGGGATTTTGGGGTGTCCTGATTAACGCTCAGATTTTAATTTAAAAATTCCTAAAAAAAATAGTAGTTTGGTAAAAAAACTACTTTTGAAGGCCTTTCAAACAAAAAAGTTCAGAGATTATATCGAAAAATAAAGATTTTATAGATTTGTATATGTTTAAAAGTTGACACCCTGTATATGTGCTCGCACAATATTGTCCTTTGAAATATTGAATTTCAGACAAAAAAATTGTTATTATAAAAAATAGAGTTTAAAGCATTTCATAATCATTTATAGTACAAAACTAAATAACTTCAAATAAATAAAATTAACTTAATATTTAATAAAGTATTACCTATGTTCCCTCCTATATGCCTTTTAATGGCAGCAAAAAAATTAACGATAACTCGTGAAAAAGTTCCACAGTACCACAGCCGACTCTAAGAAAGCCCTAAACTTTAGAAAGCTGGCAACATGGCTTGCGGGTCTGCGCGACGTGGCCTGTCACTCCCTGTCAGTGGATTTTACAAGAAATTTACCAGAATTAATTTGTGTAGAGCGGGTAGTGCTGTCGTCGCCAGAGTGCTACGACGAGGCAGTGTGTCTCTGGGTGGAAACAGACAGCCCGAAGTGCTGGCGACAGCTTTTTTCTAAATTTGTTTTGTTTGTGAAAAAATGATTCATTTCTTTAAAAGTTCGAAGTGAAGAATCGTTCATATACAAATTCAAGCTTCAAGATGCCTAGAACCGCCGAGGGAAGCTAGAACTTAGTTATATACCTGGCTGTAAGTAAAATCGTAATAATAACTTGAAGTAGCTAGATTTTCTTTGCTTGACGGCAAGCGGTCAACTTGTATTCGTTTTGTGCTTTCCAAAGGACGAAAATTTAAAAATAAACTGATAAAGGGCCACTTGCATAGACAAAATAAAGTACCCTTTAAAATTAAAGGAGCTTTCTAACAATCCAGCCATTGTTTAGTATTGTTACCTAGTGTTAAAGTCAAGAGATAATTTAGTTGAATGTATTATGAAATTGACCATAAACTGGCATTTCAATCAGAAGAGATTACTCTCCTTCACAACATGCTGTTCTCTGTTCGGTTGTTGTTTGTATTTTTATGAAAATTTAACCATAAGGGAAGATGGTGCACTTTACGAAAAATTCTCACAAAAATTCGACTTACAACAAAATGTAGTCCCCTCTACTTGCCAAAATTTACCACATTATTTGTCGAAAATGTACCTATCAACACCAGAAATCGTACTTATTATAAATACTTATACTTCTGTGTATATTTTGTTACTTGTTACTGCTTTTATCTTCTGTTAAACAAACATACCTACTTACTTAGGTACCCAATTATTGAAACAAAGTTCACAAATGTATCTAATTATAATTATAGAGGGGGTTGAACATTTATTAGAAAAGATAAACTAAGCCAAAGTGCAGACTGCTCTATACTGCATAGACCCGTTGAACCTTCCCGCTGCGGCGTTGCCACATGTTTGCACAGGGCTTGTAAGCTTAAGAAGGTTGTGACAGTAATATTAGTTTTATAGAATTTTCGATGTTTTTTGTATGTAAGTAAATATATATGAAATAAAAGTTTCAAAAGCCCATTATTTGGTATGCGCTTCCCTGTTTTTACAAGCTTTTATTTTTTTAACTTGCCCTGTTAGTATGTATGTATGTATGGTCGAATCTTGCAAGCTGGATTAGAACTACTTCTTGACAACCGATTGAGCTGAAATTTTGCATACACCTTTAGTTCTGGAGACAATACAATATGCAATCCTCAAGAAGGCGGATGATGTATTTTTTGTCAACCCTCTTAACATGGGTATCAAATGAAATTGCTTGAAGAGTAGAAAACGATAAAGTTAGTGACATCACACTAAATTCAATATGGCCGCCGCTCCAAGATGGCGGATTACATTTTCTTTTCAACCCTCTTAATGTGGGCATCAAATGACAATTTCAACCTCCGTAATTCCAAGAAAAAACTATTCTCGACTTTTTTCGAAAAATTCATTTGTATTGTACTTCTTTGAAAAGACCTTATTTTCGGGCTAGCGCACGGAAACAGCGCATGGAAAAACTTTCCGTGCGCTGAATAAAAATACCGAATATATGGCTTTAAAATAGAAATATACAGCAAAGTAAACTAAATTTAAGAAACTCTATATTTTCTCTGATATTTAACATGTACCTACCTATTTTGTATTTTAATTCGTAAGTGTTTCAATATTTAGATACATTTCTGTAATATTTTAGACGTTTTATTCACCTTATCTGACAATAACTAATTTACAACAAAGCACCTTTGAAATAATTTGAGAGTAACCATGGAAACTCCGCTCCAAACATTATATTGTCTGCATTGTTTATTTTTTGTCAATTAAATTTATTATAATATGCCGATACAATGTTTTAAGTTTCCGTTTTCAAAGAAGTATAATAAAAAATATCGTTCATTACACGACCAGAAATAGATTTTTCCGTGCTTGCATGACTTCCCGTGTTCGGCTGCGCCTCACACGGAATTTGTCACGCGCGCACGGAAAAATCTTTATTTCCAGACTGGTAATAAAATATACTATTTTGTGCGTTATAAATTTTTTAGCAGAAGAAAATCACAGTAGATCTAGGGTTTTAAAATTTTGCACACTTATTCAGTTTTTAGTTCTGAACAACTTTCCTTGATAACATTTTTACGTAAAACCTACATAAAGGCCACATTACTGGTGCGAAAACTTAGTTTGTTAAAATTACCAAGACACATGATTTTTCGAATCTAGAAACCCTTTTTGTAGGTTTTACGAACAAATGTTATTAAGCAAAGTTGTTCAGCATTAAAAACTAAGTAGGTGTGCAAAATTTCAAAATCTTGGACCTACTTTGATTTTCTTCTGCTAAAAAAATTATAACGCACGAAAATTTAATTTTTAAAAAACGGTATAATTTCTTAGAATTGATTGCAAAAATTAGTAGACAAAAAGATTACTTTTTCAGTGGCATGCCATTTTTTTTTTAAATATTATGATCGACCCCCCGTGTCTCCGGCACTGTTGGAAGTAGACAGGCTACTTAAATTTATAGCACTCAATGTGCATCTACACCAAATATGTTTGCATTAACTGTCTTCCTTTTCTACAATTCTCGTATATTATTTAAAACTTTTTTTTTATTCAAAAACAAAAAAGTCAAGGGGTAGAATGTTATGTGCATAACCCTGTATAAATACCAACAACCCCACTATTCCAAAGTGTTAACGCCGGCGTCTTAACCGAGATCGATAACCGCGTATTTTTAAATGAAACGTCCGCTATCGCACCTCCACCAACGGTACTAAATTTAAGAAACTCTATATGCTCTCTGATATTTAACATGTACCTATTTTGTATTTTAATTCGTAAGTGTTTCAATATTTAGATACATTTCTGTAATATTTTTGACGTTTTATTCACCTTATCTGACAATAACTAATTTACAACAAAGCACCTTTGAAATAATTTGAGAGTAACCATGGAAACGCATCATACATACCAAACACTATATTGTCTGCATTGTTTATTTTTTGTCAATTAAATTTATTATAATAAGCCGATAAAGTGTTTTAAGTTTCAGTTTTCAAAGAAGTATAATAAAAAAATATCGTTCATTACACTTGTAGTTTATGTTCATATGGAATACATCAGTTCAATTTGTTTCCGTATTTTTTTGTGATTTGTGACAAAACTCGGTGTTTTATTCATTCATCTTAACAAAAGAGTGGCCCCACGTCTAGTTTTGCGGGAGGGCCCCACAATATCTCTGCACGCTACTGCCTGTATAACGAAAAGCGTTAGGACCACCCTGGTATATCTGAAATCGCAAGACAATTTTCTACAATTCTCGTATATTATTTACAACTTTTTTCCAAATTCAAAAACAAAAAAGTCAAGGGGTGGAATGTTATGTGCATAACCCTGTATAAATACCAACAACCCCACTATTCCAAAGTGTTAACGCCGGCGTCTTAACCGAGATCGATAACCGCGTATTTTTAAATGAAACGTCCGCTATCGCACCTCCACCAACGGTACTAAATTTAAGAAACTCTATATGCTCTCTGATATTTAACATGTACCTATTTTGTATTTTAATTCGTAAGTGTTTCAATATTTAGATACATTTCTGTAATATTTTTGACGTTTTATTCACCTTATCTGACAATAACTAATTTACAACAAAGCACCTTTCAAATAATTTTAGAGTAACCATGGAAACGCATCATACATACCAAACACATTGCATTGTTTATTTTTTGTCAATTAAATTTATTATAATAAGCCGATAAAGTGTTTTAAGTTTCAGTTTTCAAAGAAGTATAATAAAAAAATATCGTTCATTACACTTGTAGTTTATGTTCATATGGAATACATCAGTTCAATTTGTTTCCGTATTTTTTGTGATTTGTGACAAAACTCGGTGTTTTATTCATTCATCTTAACAAAAGAGTGGCCCCACGTCTAGTTTTGCGGGAGGGCCCCACAATATCTCTGCACGCTACTGCCTGTATAACGAAAAGCGTTAGGACCACCCTGGTATATCTGAAATCGCAAGACAATTTTCTACAATTCTCGTATATTATTTACAACTTTTTTCCAAATTCAAAAACAAAAAAGTCAAGGGGTGGAATGTTATGTGCATAACCCTGTATAAATACCAACAACCCCACTATTCCAAAGTGTTAACGCCTTAACCGCCTTAACCGAGATCGATAACCGCGTATTTTTAAATGAAACGTCCGCTATCGCACCTCCACCAACGGTACTAAATTTAAGAAACTCTATATGCTCTCTGATATTTAACATGTACCTATTTTGTATTTTAATTCGTAAGTGTTTCAATATTTAGATACATTTCTGTAATATTTTTGACGTTTTATTCACCTTATCTGACAATAACTAATTTACAACAAAGCACCTTTGAAATAATTTGAGAGTAACCATGGAAACGCATCATACATACCAAACACTATATTGTCTGCATTGTTTATTTTTTGTCAATTAAATTTATTATAATAAGCCGATAAAGTGTTTTAAGTTTCAGTTTTCAAAGAAGTATAATAAAAAAATATCGTTCATTACACTTGTAGTTTATGTTCATATGGAATACATCAGTTCAATTTGTTTCCGTATTTTTTTGTGATTTGTGACAAAACTCGGTGTTTTATTCATTCATCTTAACAAAAGAGTGGCCCCACGTCTAGTTTTGCGGGAGGGCCCCACAATATCTCTGCACGCTACTGCCTGTATAACGAAAAGCGTTAGGACCACCCTGGTATATCTGAAATCGCAAGACAATTTTCTACAATTCTCGTATATTATTTACAACTTTTTTCCAAATTCAAAAACAAAAAAGTCAAGGGGTGGAATGTTATGTGCATAACCCTGTATAAATACCATCAACCCCACTATTCCAAAGTGTTAACGCCGGCGTCTTAACCGAGATCGATAACCGCGTATTTTTAAATGAAACGTCCGCTATCGCACCTCCACCAACGGTACTAAATTTAAGAAACTCTATATGCTCTCTGATATTTAACATGTACCTATTTTGTATTTTAATTCGTAAGTGTTTCAATATTTAGATACATTTCTGTAATATTTTTGACGTTTTATTCACCTTATCTGACAATAACTAATTTACAACAAAGCACCTTTCAAATAATTTTAGAGTAACCATGGAAACGCATCATACATACCAAACACATTGCATTGTTTATTTTTTGTCAATTAAATTTATTATAATAAGCCGATAAAGTGTTTTAAGTTTCAGTTTTCAAAGAAGTATAATAAAAAAATATCGTTCATTACACTTGTAGTTTATGTTCATATGGAATACATCAGTTCAATTTGTTTCCGTATTTTTTTGTGATTTGTGACAAAACTCGGTGTTTTATTCATTCATCTTAACAAAAGAGTGGCCCCACGTCTAGTTTTGCGGGAGGGCCCCACAATATCTCTGCACGCTACTGCCTGTATAACGAAAAGCGTTAGGACCACCCTGGTATATCTGAAATCGCAAGACAATTTTCTACAATTCTCGTATATTATTTACAACTTTTTTCCAAATTCAAAAACAAAAAAGTCAAGGGGTGGAATGTTATGTGCATAACCCTGTATAAATACCAACAACCCCACTATTCCAAAGTGTTAACGCCGGCGTCTTAACCGAGATCGATAACCGCGTATTTTTAAATGAAACGTCCGCTATCGCACCTCCACCAACGGTACTAAATTTAAGAAACTCTATATGCTCTCTGATATTTAACATGTACCTATTTTGTATTTTAATTCGTAAGTGTTTCAATATTTAGATACATTTCTGTAATATTTTTGACGTTTTATTCACCGTATCTGACAATAACTAATTTACAACAAAGCACCTTTGAAATAATTTGAGAGTAACCATGGAAACGCATCATACATACCAAGCACTATATTGTCTGCATTGTTTATTTTTTGTCAATTAAATTTATTATAATAAGCCGATAAAGTGTTTTAAGTTTCAGTTTTCAAAGAAGTATAATAAAAAAATATCGTTCATTACACTTGTAGTTTATGTTCATATGGAATACATCAGTTCAATTTGTTTCCGTATTTTTTTGTGATTTGTGACAAAACTCGGTGTTTTATTCATTCATCTTAACAAAAGAGTGGCCCCACGTCTAGTTTTGCGGGAGGGCCCCACAATATCTCTGCACGCTACTGCCTGTATAACGAAAAGCGTTAGGACCACCCTGGTATATCTGAAATCGCAAGACAATTTTCTACAATTCTCGTATATTATTTACAACTTTTTTCCAAATTCAAAAACAAAAAAGTCAAGGGTAGAATGTTATGTGCATAACCCTGTATAAATACCAACAACCCCACTATTCCAAAGTGTTAACGCCGGCGTCTTAACCGAGATCGATAACCGCGTATTTTTAAATGAAACGTCCGCTATCGCACCTCCACCAACGGTACTAAATTTAAGAAACTCTATATGCTCCCTGATATTTAACATGTACCTATTTTGTATTTTAATTCGTAAGTGTTTCAATATTTAGATACATTTCTGTAATATTTCTGACGTTTTATTCACCTTATCTGACAATAACTAATTTACAACAAAGCACCTTTGAAATAATTTGAGAGTAACCATGGAAACGCATCATACATACCAAACACTATATTGTCTGCATTGTTTATTTTTTGTCAATTAAATTTATTATAATAAGCTGATAAAGTGTTTTAAGTTTCCGTTTTCAAAGAAGTATAATAAAAAAATATCGTTCATTACACTTGTAGTTTATGTTCATATGGAATACATCAGTTCAATTTGTTTCCGTATTTTTTTGTGATTTGTGACAAAACTCGGTGTTTTATTCATTCATCTTAACAAAAGAGTGGCCCCACGTCTAGTTTTGCGGGAGGGCCCCACAATATCTCTGCACGCTACTGCCTGTATAACGAAAAGCGTTAGGACCACCCTGGTATATCTGAAATCGCAAGACAATTTTCTACAATTCTCGTATATTATTTACAACTTTTTTCCAAATTCAAAAACAAAAAAGTCAAGGGGTGGAATGTTATGTGCATAACCCTGTATAAATACCAACAACCCCACTATTCCAAAGTGTTAACGCCGGCGTCTTAACCGAGATCGATAACCGCGTATTTTTAAATGAAACGTCCGCTATCGCACCTCCACCAACGGTACTAAATTTAAGAAACTCTATATGCTCTCTGATATTTAACATGTACCTATTTTGTATTTTAATTCGTAAGTGTTTCAATATTTAGATACATTTCTGTAATATTTTTGACGTTTTATTCACCTTATCTGACAATAACTAATTTACAACAAAGCACCTTTGAAATAATTTGAGAGTAACCATGGAAACGCATCATACATACCAAACACTATATTGTCTGCATTGTTTATTTTTTGTCAATTAAATTTATTATAATAAGCCGATAAAGTGTTTTAAGTTTCAGTTTTCAAAGAAGTATAATAAAAAAATATCGTTCATTACACTTGTAGTTTATGTTCATATGGAATACATCAGTTCAATTTGTTTCCGTATTTTTTTGTGATTTGTGACAAAACTCGGTGTTTTATTCATTCATCTTAACAAAAGAGTGGCCCCACGTCTAGTTTTGCGGGAGGGCCCCACAATATCTCTGCACGCTACTGCCTGTATAACGAAAAGCGTTAGGACCACCCTGGTATATCTGAAATCGCAAGACAATTTTCTACAATTCTCGTATATTATTTACAACTTTTTTCCAAATTCAAAAACAAAAAAGTCAAGGGGTGGAATGTTATGTGCATAACCCTGTATAAATACCAACAACCCCACTATTCCAAAGTGTTAACGCCGGCGTCTTAACCGAGATCGATAACCGCGTATTTTTAAATGAAACGTCCGCTATCGCACCTCCACCAACGGTACTAAATTTAAGAAACTCTATATGCTCTCTGATATTTAACATGTACCTATTTTGTATTTTAATTCGTAAGTGTTTCAATATTTAGATACATTTCTGTAATATTTTTGACGTTTTATTCACCTTATCTGACAATAACTAATTTACAACAAAGCACCTTTCAAATAATTTTAGAGTAACCATGGAAACGCATCATACATACCAAACACATTGCATTGTTTATTTTTTGTCAATTAAATTTATTATAATAAGCCGATAAAGTGTTTTAAGTTTCAGTTTTCAAAGAAGTATAATAAAAAAATATCGTTCATTACACTTGTAGTTTATGTTCATATGGAATACATCAGTTCAATTTGTTTCCGTATTTTTTTGTGATTTGTGACAAAACTCGGTGTTTTATTCATTCATCTTAACAAAAGAGTGGCCCCACGTCTAGTTTTGCGGGAGGGCCCCACAATATCTCTGCACGCTACTGCCTGTATAACGAAAAGCGTTAGGACCACCCTGGTATATCTGAAATCGCAAGACAATTTTCTACAATTCTCGTATATTATTTACAACTTTTTTCCAAATTCAAAAACAAAAAAGTCAAGGGGTGGAATGTTATGTGCATAACCCTGTATAAATACCAACAACCCCACTATTCCAAAGTGTTAACGCCTTAACCGCCTTAACCGAGATCGATAACCGCGTATTTTTAAATGAAACGTCCGCTATCGCACCTCCACCAACGGTACTAAATTTAAGAAACTCTATATGCTCTCTGATATTTAACATGTACCTATTTTGTATTTTAATTCGTAAGTGTTTCAATATTTAGATACATTTCTGTAATATTTTTGACGTTTTATTCACCTTATCTGACAATAACTAATTTACAACAAAGCACCTTTGAAATAATTTGAGAGTAACCATGGAAACGCATCATACATACCAAACACTATATTGTCTGCATTGTTTATTTTTTGTCAATTAAATTTATTATAATAAGCCGGTAAAGTGTTTTAAGTTTCAGTTTTCAAAGAAGTATAATAAAAAAATATCGTTCATTACACTTGTAGTTTATGTTCATATGGAATACATCAGTTCAATTTGTTTCCGTATTTTTTTGTGATTTGTGACAAAACTCGGTGTTTTATTCATTCATCTTAACAAAAGAGTGGCCCCACGTCTAGTTTTGCGGGAGGGCCCCACAATATCTCTGCACGCTACTGCCTGTATAACGAAAAGCGTTAGGACCACCCTGGTATATCTGAAATCGCAAGACAATTTTCTACAATTCTCGTATATTATTTACAACTTTTTTCCAAATTCAAAAACAAAAAAGTCAAGGGGTGGAATGTTATGTGCATAACCCTGTATAAATACCAACAACCCCACTATTCCAAAGTGTTAACGCCGGCGTCTTAACCGAGATCGATAACCGCGTATTTTTAAATGAAACGTCCGCTATCGCACCTCCACCAACGGTACTAAATTTAAGAAACTCTATATGCTCTCTGATATTTAACATGTAGGTACGTATTTTGTATTTTAATTCGTAAGTGTTTCAATATTTAGATACATTTCTGTAATATTTTTGACGTTTTATTCACCTTATCTGACAATAACTAATTTACAACAAAGCACCTTTGAAATAATTTGAGAGTAACCATGGAAACGCATCATACATACCAAACACTATATTGTCTGCATTGTTTATTTTTTGTCAATTAAATTTATTATAATAAGCCGATAAAGTGTTTTAAGTTTCAGTTTTCAAAGAAGTATAATAAAAAAATATCGTTCATTACACTTGTAGTTTATGTTCATATGGAATACATCAGTTCAATTTGTTTCCGTATTTTTTTGTGATTTGTGACAAAACTCGGTGTTTTATTCATTCATCTTAACAAAAGAGTGGCCCCACGTCTAGTTTTGCGGGAGGGCCCCACAATATCTCTGCACGCTACTGCCTGTATAACGAAAAGCGTTAGGACCACCCTGGTATATCTGAAATCGCAAGACAATTTTCTACAATTCTCGTATATTATTTACAACTTTTTTCCAAATTCAAAAACAAAAAAGTCAAGGGTAGAATGTTATGTGCATAACCCTGTATAAATACCAACAACCCCACTATTCCAAAGTGTTAACGCCGGCGTCTTAACCGAGATCGATAACCGCGTATTTTTAAATGAAACGTCCGCTATCGCACCTCCACCAACGGTACTAAATTTAAGAAACTCTATATGCTCTCTGATATTTAACATGTACCTATTTTGTATTTTAATTCGTAAGTGTTTCAATATTTAGATACATTTCTGTAATATTTTTGACGTTTTATTCACCTTATCTGACAATAACTAATTTACAACAAAGCACCTTTCAAATAATTTTAGAGTAACCATGGAAACGCATCATACATACCAAACACATTGCATTGTTTATTTTTTGTCAATTAAATTTATTATAATAAGCCGATAAAGTGTTTTAAGTTTCAGTTTTCAAAGAAGTATAATAAAAAAATATCGTTCATTACACTTGTAGTTTATGTTCATATGGAATACATCAGTTCAATTTGTTTCCGTATTTTTTTGTGATTTGTGACAAAACTCGGTGTTTTATTCATTCATCTTAACAAAAGAGTGGCCCCACGTCTAGTTTTGCGGGAGGGCCCCACAATATCTCTGCACGCTACTGCCTGTATAACGAAAAGCGTTAGGACCACCCTGGTATATCTGAAATCGCAAGACAATTTTCTACAATTCTCGTATATTATTTACAACTTTTTTCCAAATTCAAAAACAAAAAAGTCAAGGGGTAGAATGTTATGTGCATAACCCTGTATAAATACCAACAACCCCACTATTCCAAAGTGTTAACGCCTTAACCGCCTTAACCGAGAATACCTCCTCGATAACCGCGTATTTTAAGTGAAACGTCCGCTATCGCACCTCCCCCAACGGTCGCCGTTGCCGAACCACAAAGCAACAGCGCCAACCCTTCTTCGCATACATCACCCCGGACCGTAACTTGTTGGTGTGTCCCCCCTCCTGCCCCCCCACCCCCTCGCCCGTACCGCTCGGGGGGCGCGACAATGCCGCCCCTAAATGGGGCGGTGGCGGGCGAGGTGATTGATGGCAAACGGACGCCACTGGCCGGAGTATGGATGGAGCGGGGTCGGCGGCCGCCATTCTTCTCGATTCCGGCCGGTCCTGGACGTGGGAAATTATTCGGGGATATTAAACAGATTTTAGAATTTTTCCGGCGAGATATTTTGGAAGATCCTTAATGTTTCCCGCATGACATTACGGTACTTGGCAATATTTTTAGTTGCTCTAAAATTGTACTCGGTTTACAGTAGATGCACCAGCAACAGCTTTCAACCCTTATTTATTTACGATAATTAAAGACGAAGTTGCACAATTTGACTTGAGCCTTTGAGCTTTAACTAACGCAATTGCACACATAAAGACTTTTTTATTACGGATAATAATATGTTCCCTATATTGACTTCTCTATAGCAAAATGGTGTCTGTTAAAATATCGGTATATGGAATATAAATATACTATATAAATATTCAAGGTTATCTAACCATATACATATATCCACATGTCATCTAACACGTGTATGGTTTTCTGATCGGCAGTTGACATCCCGTCATGCCAACTGTCATTCAGTATGTGGCTAAATCAAAACATAGTAATAATATCCATGCGTTTTATTACAGTTTGTTATTGATATTTATTATTATTTATTGTTTGCGTAGTTATCGTGTTGTTAGTTGTGTAGTGTAAGTTAATCTTGGACAACGATTACCTGAAAGGGCAATCCGTAATTTGCTGAAATTGGATGCTTTCTTGGTAGCACAATTTTTTTCTCTTAATCCGATGTTCGCGTCTGACGAAATTCATGGGATAAAACTGCAAAGGTTTGTATCTACCTATGTTTTAGTAATAGTAAATTATTATGAGTTATTAATAAACGGAGAACTTGGGGCTAGGGATCATCTTGAAGGCGCGTTTATAAAGGCACCATAGACTACGTTTATCTCGACGCATTCCATCCGATTGAGAGAGATTTGAATTCACTGGAGCGGACTCAACTAGACGGCGTAAACCCTACAGATTGAAATTCAATTATATTTCATTAAATGAACCACAGTTCACAAAAAACTCATTTTTTATTTTTATGTAATAAATGTAAACAATTCAAAACTGCATAATTCAAATAATTCTTGTAACGCGCCGTCCTTGGTTGTGACATCAAGCATCAGTTCGTTGGTGCTGGCGGCTCTGGTGGGCGGCAGCACCATGTATAAACTAATATGGGCAGCACGTGTATACAAACTACAGCCCACGCAGGCTTTGTTTAGAAACAGCAACGAGAACGTCCTATCTTTGTCTATCCTTCTTATTATAGTCTATCTCAGACTTGATATTGTTGATAACGTTTGAAAAGTGTGTGCTGTATTAAATATGTAATATACTCACCGTATAAATATTAAATTATGATTGTTACTGGTAAAAATTTATATATTGTCATTCTGACTGAAATAAAAAAAAGAGTATTTAATTGAATCTATAATAAGAGATTTTATTACAAAATAGTTATTTACATTGCGAGATGCACTTTTTTGGCCGAGGAGGTTGTTTAACGCCCTTGTTGCCTCGGGTCTTAAAACTCTCTCCGAGGCCAAAAAGAGCTCATGCATCGAGCAATGTATTACATTTTTCCCGCTACCGACAATTTTGATATTAGGTAGGTAGGGACTTTGAATTTAAAAATACTATGGAGTAGATCGTGAGTAATAATCTTCATAACAACCATTGCCCAATTATTACTAAAAATGATGGTCAATGATAAATGTAAGGGGTAGAATGCAGTGGTGCTAAAAAAATTTGGGCTTCGTGTGGGATTGAATCCTGAACCTACGAATTACTAGTCCCGTAGCCTCACCATTTAGTTAAAGAAGTGCGTGTTAATTTTAGACTTTTAGACGGTTCTTATTATTGACCTACATCAGAGCCGGATGCATTGAAATAGAAATTTGCATTTCAAAAACAAAATTAAATATAAACATAGGTGCACAAATGGTGCATTTTCAAAATACAAAGCGTTGAAATAGACATCACCATAACCTACTAATAATCACATTTACCACTTCACTAATTTGTTTTCGGCACTCGACTTCTTAACGGGTATTCTACCATGCGAACGTGAATCAGTGACACTAAAAATGTTTCTAAGTATAATAGTATTTTATCATATACTGACTCTTCAACATAATATCGTACGAAATACCAACCGAGAACTGCTTCGCCCAATAATTTCGACAAAAACTCGCCAATATTCGCGGCCGGGGGAAGCCCCTGATTTATACGCAAAAATCCCAAGTACCCGCGAGCAAAAAATCCCCACCTAAATTATAATATCCGGGGATACCGCCGATTCCTTCGAAGGCAGACGACTTTCGGCGGGCCGGAGTTTGAGTTATGGCGTAATTTCGGTTGAATTTATTTACGTTTTCCAATAATGCAGGTTGTAGCGGCAGTAAAGCCGGCCGTCCTCGGATATAGCAATAACGGCGCGGCTTAATGTTTTATGATTTTCCTCCCGGAGAGAAGCGAAGCGGCGCGCGGGTGCTCACGCGGAATTTCACCTGGGAGAATTCCCTCGAGGGACAACAAAAATGAAGGGAAGGCTCGTATGCAGTTTTCAGGAGAATGCAAGACATTCATACATCGAGACATATAATTTCGTGTTCTTTGGTAACATATACTGATATGGTAACTCTAAAAGTGTCCTTTGGCGTACAATGCGTAAGAATATAATGGTAATAAGAAATCAAATAGTTAAGCATAACATAAATATGCAGGGGCATGCGGTGACATTTTAAGTAAGGAAGCAATGTTTAAAAACTTACCTATTTGTAATGTAATTCGATTCTTCGATCACTTTTTGCGAATTCGTCAATGACGTCATCATAAAAACGTCGATGCTCTAACATGTTGTGGAGAAGTACATTCTCAATAGACAACAGCGATATCTGTGAAAGTCATTCATTCATTTTTGTGGTTAAATTTTTCATAGGGGGTTTTGCTCTTCCGTTTGTAATTAATTGAAGCTTATCCGCAAAGTTTAATGTAGAAAATCCCTTTATTATTAAGGCATACACTAAACATTCACACACACTCTTACTTAATTGTCCAACTTTAACATTTTCAACGTCATTCCCGACGGCCGAAGTTGACGGTATTTGCATGTACATGTCCGTATTGTCTTCCATATCGCCCGAGATACGACGCGCGCGACGCACCAACGCAGATATCAAAACCAACTAAACTAAACAAAGAACCTACTGCAACGATAGCTTCCACGTCCGCTTAAGACAGGCGTTCTCATTCGCGTCAGCCAGTGCGGTGGTGGTCGAAAGTGCAATAACCTCTCGACTATCGAACGCTACAGAAAAGCTAGCGGCCGGCATAGCTTACATTGTACTGTACTGTCGCTCGGTAGGACGGGCGCAGTCGGAGTCAACGCCGCATTTGCTATAGGCATAACATATTGTAGATTTGATACATGATATATAAGATAATTTTTAGCGTTTTTTATATACCTAGGTAACTAAACTAATTGCTTCCTGTTTAAAAATTAAAAAATTACATTTTATCATTTTACATTGTTTGGTTTAGGTGAAGCACTGCTTCCCTTGCTTCCATGGACTGCACGCCCCTGGAAATATGCTTGTTCATCATGTCCCTTTAATTTTGCAAGTTTACATGGCATATTTCCGTACATTTTCATAAGCCATAACCATAACCTACTAATAATCACATTTAGCACTTCACTGGCATGTTTTCAACGCTCCACTTCTTAACCGAGGATAGTGATGCGCGATGGGCTGGATTCCGAAAGGTTGTTGACCGCCGCATTATCACCAGGTGCACTACCCTGCGAACGTAAACCAGTGGCACTAAAAATGTTTCTAAGTATAATAGCAATTTTGTCATATCTTGGTGATTAATTTTTTTTTTCAAAACAAACCTTTCCTTCTTGCATACGTTATAATACGAGAGCCGGCTGCATGATTTCAACTCTCATAAGCTTATAGAATAAGATCGTTGACTGACGTATTAATAAGACTTCTCACGGCTACAGTTTCATGTCCTGGAAAGTAGATGGCGCCTATGGTCAACAATGTATTTTGCATTGTATTTTGTGTCCGGGAAGCGCATGGTGAGCCAGAGAACTGTCAAACATGACAGCCGTGAGCAGTCTTTATTAATACGTCAGTCAACGATAAGATATTGTGTAAAATGTAGAGAGTATATTTCTTTACTTGTAGCGAGTAGGTTGCCCCAATTTATATGGGCCCGATCATTGTTATTTAAAGAAGTTGCGGTCAATTTTTAGGCAAATCTACTCTCATGTGATTATAGAACAAAATAGGTACCATCGGAAAGAAGGCCCACGGAGCAACAATAAAAAAAAGGGTCCCTTGATCCTTTAGAAATCCGATAGGCGTATTTTCGGGGCCCCGAAAATCCTCCGCTGTTAAGTACGGAGCGAAAGACGGGGACAAGTCTGGACCTCGGGGACGCGAGTTGTGTGCGAAGTCCCGCTATACAGCCAGTGCCATATTACCGCTGAATGCACAGGAAAAAAAAATTTCAAACGCGTTTTTCGGGAGATCTGACGGTACGGCGAGATGGTCGGAGAACGGGTCAACATATTTAAAGAAACTTTTTCAGGTAAATTATTTCTCGTTTTCTAGTTATTAAGGATTTTCGGCGAAAAAAAACGACCAACACAGGTGGGACGCATCTTTTTTACGTAATTGGCCGGCATTTCCCGTCACCTAAAAGCCAAAGTCCGTAAACTATCAGAAATTGCCCTTTTTCGCCGAGCTAAGTTATTTCGGCTAGGGGCTCTGGGGTCGGAATTTATAAAGCCTCCCTCAAGTCTTCAGGTGAGGTGCCGATGTTTCCGGTGCCCCCGAAAAATTAAAAAAATGAGAAAAAACACGCAAATTATAAGAGCGGTTCCTCAGGATTTCCCGTCAATTCCGCCAATTCTACAGCCGTCCCGTTTCTCGAAACTTGGAAATCGGGAGTCGGGAAATTCGGTTAAATATCGGATTTTCGAGGTTTCTTTTGGTACTGTAGGAAAGTACAAGAGCCATTTACCATCTTCTTCGATTTTTAGAGCGGCACTTTTCGAATTTGTCGAAAGACTTTTGCGTAAAAGTAGGAAATATGTTCGTGGGACAGGTTGTAGGTACCCATTAAAAAATTAAAAAATATTCACAACTTCTTTAAATAACAATGATCGGGCCCATATTAATTGAGGCAACCTACTCGCTTCAAGTGGATGCAAATCAAACCCTACGAATATTAGCACTGGTGTCCCACAAGGTAGCGTACTGGGCCCCCTTCTCTTTAGTATTTTTTCATCAAATTTTACTAAATCTCTAAAATATTCTCAATACCATTTATATACGCAAATTTATTTGTCTTTTAAAGCTAGCGAAGCCCAGAGAGCGAACGCCCAAATCAATCAAGACTTAAATAGCTTGCTTGAAACATCCAATAATCATCTGCTCAAAATGAATCCCGTCAAATCGGTAGCTCTACTATTTTGTAGTGAGGTAAACAGAAATTCCCTGCTAGATACATTAAAACTGGAAATGAGCACTGATGTAATCTTCTTTAAAGAATATATAAAAAAAACTAGGGCTTATAGTTAACACACGACTAAGATTTAGAGATTACATAAGTCAATGTCTAAAAAGAGGATTCTCAATGTTAAAAATGATTTACTCCCATAGGCACTACCTCTCTCAAAAAAACTAAAAGGGAGTTATGCGATTCACTAGTTTTATCACATTGCAACTTTTCTGATAACGTTTATGGCCCCTTTCTGGATTCGGCTAACGCCAGGAGGATTCAGAAGCTGCAGAACTCTTGCATTAGACTGATTTGTGGAATCAGGCGTAGACATAAGTTGCGTGAACTGACTTAATAGACGAACGCTCCACTCACTATGTCTTTACTATAAGATAATTAAATTCAAGAGCCCTCCTTACCTTTACGATAAACTTAAGTTTCGAACCGATGTACATAATCTAAATATTCGCAGGAAAAACATTTTGACAATACCTTCCCATAAAAAGGAAATGTTAAAAAAAAAACATTTTCTTACCATGCAGCCCACCTTATAAACAAACACCATACTACAGATTTCTCGCTAAGTGTTACATCTTTCAAAAGGAAAATGAAGCTTAAACTACTTGAGAGAAAATAGTTTCAGTAATTCTAATAATTTTTTTTTCTTAATATTGTTCTTTGGGTATTTATGAAGTATATATATATAGTTTCGAACCGATGTACATAATCTAAATATTCGCAGGAAAAACATTTTGACAATACCTTCCCATAAAAAGGAAATGTTTAAAAAAACATTTTCTTACCATGCAGCCCACCTTATAAACAAACACCATATTACAGATTTCTCGCTAAGTGTTACATCTTTCAAAAGGAAAATGAAGCTTAAACTACTTGAGAGCCAATAGTTTCAGTAATTCTAATAATTTTCTTTGGGTATTTATGAAGGATATATATATATATATTTCAAGCTGTTTCCAGTATACCACTTAAATCGAAGCGTTTTTGTGTGTATTTCTTTCGTTCTCTTATTTCTTCTTATATTCCTATCTTCACTTGTTTTGCTATCCAATTGAATTTCTCGACCAGTCGATGCTCACCTCCCTCTTAACATTTCATATTGTATTATGAGTTTTTTAATTAGATTAGTTGCACTACATACTTGTTATGTTGAATCTAGGTGGAAAGCTAACTTCGCTGCAATAATAGCAAGTTTTTGCTTTCGGCTCCAACAGCGCCTTCCATCGTGAAGGATGCTGCTAAGTGGGCCTTTTATTCCTACATACGATATAATAACAATCGCTTATGTACTTTCTCTTTGAAATAATAAATGTATTATTATTATTATTATTATTATTATTATTAAGTAAAGATATAAGCTTATGAGAGTTGATATCATGCGGTCGGCTCTTGAACTGTTAGAAAATACTCATCAATCTCGACTGTATTATCTGTGATTGCCCTACATATTCTTCAATTTCCTCTAAAAAAATGCGAGATAACTATCACAACAATAATTAGTAGCGAATGTGGGCCAAAGTAAAATTCGGGCGCAATAAAAAATCGGGCGTGGCGAAAAATGAGCTTTAACGGCGTATAAACAAACTCATCATGGTTTGATTATTCCCGTTTACGATACTCCAGGCGCGTAAATACAGCAAGCGGCCGTAAAAAAATAATCCATTCGGTGGGATGAAATTGAATGCCGCTCCAGACAACGATAGCACTTTAATGGGGAGGGGGTTAGTTTTTTAGTGGACACCGGGCCTGACGCCTTAATGGATAAAGGGATAGGGCGGTGACGTTTTATGTTCACCTGGAAAAATGTAAACTAAAGATCACTTTTAGGAAAGGAGGTAGGTAGGTAGATACGTTATTTGACGAAAATGAGTTTCTTTTAAATTTCTTGAAGAAATCATTCTGCAAAACCGTTGCAATTTTGCAAGAAACCTCGATAAAAGCAAGAAATTTGTTACCTTTTTGATTTTTCAATGTGAAACAACAGTAATTAGTGGATGTGTAGGCATATAGGAAGCTCTTAGTTCCCCAAAATGGATGCCCGTTGTTTGCAGAGAATACAGTAGCAGACAAAACACAAAACTAAGTACGAAATGTGCAAATATGCATCAAAATTAAAACTCTCTATCAATGCTTACTTTCAACTTCAATAGGTACAGGGTTATTATTTTAAACGAAACACCCTGTATATTATTGGATTTTTGAAATCTGCTCATCAAGGCAATCAAAATGATATAAAACATTGTGACATTATGTTTTTCCGTTTTTGAAAAATTCCGTATTGACATTTTATACTAAATTTATTTAACTCGAATTTGTGGATCTCGTGATAAAGATAGACGATCAATGTAATAACGAAAAATATTTGTTTTAAACAAGAGAGTAATATAGTAAAACTCCAAAATGTTTAGGAGCTTTTACGATTTTCCTGAAATTCTTTATTTTGAGAATATAAACAGTAAAATTTGAAAACGCTCCTAAACATTTTGGAGTTTCACTATATTAACTCTCTTGTTTAAAACAAATATTTTTCTTTATTACATTGATCGTCTATCTTTATCACGAGATCCACAAATTCGAGTTAAATAAATTTAGTAAAAAATTTGAATACGGAATTTTTCAAAAACGGAAAAAGATAATGCCACAAAGTTTGATATCATTTTGATTGCCTTGATGAGCAGATTTCAAAAATCCAATAATATACAAGGTGTTCCATTTAAAACAATTAAGTTGCCATTGGTCCTACTTTTTGGAACACCCTGTACACTAAACGGTCATGGCATAAAAAAAAGTATTCGCCGAATCATTGAGTTTGTTTTTTGAATCACCCTTTTATCCTAAAAAACAAAAAAGTTAGGTGGGGGGTCAATTCTCAATGAATAACCCTGTACTTGCTTATCAACCAATCACTGTCCAATACAATTAATTGGTACCTACTTTCATCAACATTTCGCGCGACAAGCTTTTCAATTTGCAAAAACTTGTCGCAATTTGGAATTGAATTATCTTAACAAAAACCTAAACTTATTTTATTCATTTTAGTATATGGGTTAAATAAAAGCTTGTTTTTAAAAAGGTTTTTTTTATTTTCAGTTTTAGAGAGTGGGTTTCGTGGTTTTGTCCACACAATATCGAAAGCCACAGATATCACAATAACTTTAACAGAAAGGAACGTCGAGAGGTATTAAGAATTAAAAATCATGAAAACATTTTAACAAAATTATTTCTAAAATACAAAAAAGAAATAGGTACAAATAATAACAAAAAAATAACTAGCAATAATTAAAAGGTATTAAGTTTCAAATATTTTAAAGGCCACATTGCACAGATATTTATTGTTCAATCTCATGTTTTCTTTTTGCCAGGCAATGGTCCAATTTTTCATTTTTATGCGTTAATAGGGAATCCTATAAATTTTTTAGCGGGGATAATTCGAAATGTACAATTGCGTAATTTATTGGACCTGACGGTTACCAGGCTCGGGAATAACCCCAGTTATTAATTATGCTTAGAATACAAAAAGCGGCAGCGCATATCGAGGAAAGGGGAACGAACGAAGGCAATTTAAAATTGTCACCGTTCGGTAAAAAAGATACTGTGAAGATGGATCGCTGAAAATTACTCGAGATAAAAAAACGGAGGAGCAGATATTTATCACAGTTTTTAATGGCGGGCATTTTTAATGTTTCCGTTCTTTAATTTTACTTCAGCGCTATACCGTACTTTCACCGTTTTAGTAGACATAGGTGAATAGGCCGCGCGTCGCCGTGCGTCCAGCTAGGTTTGTCAGTCGTTGGCGGGGACAGTACACAGTAGTCCCGCACCGCTTATCGAGCAAAAAACACGCCCCGCCCCCCGCCAACGACTGACGAACCTAGCCGAATACACGGCGGCGCGCCGCCCAGCCATGGCTATGTATACTAAAACGGTGAAAGTACGGTATAGGACATGGGAATTAAATAGGTACTAAAAAGCACAAAATAAAGTTGAAAATAAAAAAAACCTTTTTAAAAACAAGCTTTTATTTAAGCCATGTACTAAAACGAATAAAGATTAGGTTTTCCTTAATAAAATTCAATTCCAAATTGCGACAAGCTTTTGCAAATTGAAAAGAAAAAAATGGAAACTTTGGCAAAAAGGTACTTGCTTATCAACCAATCACTGTTCAATGAAATTAATTGGTACCCACTTTAATCAACATTTCACGCGACAAGTTTTTCAATTTGCAAAAACTTGTCGCATTTTGGAATTGAATTATCTTAACGAAAACCTAAACTTATTTTATTCGTTTTAGTACATGGCTGAAGTAAAAGCTTGTTTTTAAAAAGGTTTTTTTTATTTTCAATTTTTTTGTTATACCGTTGAGTGATGGAATAATAGTATATTATACACTTAGGTTGAGAAGTAAGCCATTATTTACCGAGCATTTTTATATCCTGAGGCGCGTAGCGCTGAAGGATATAATATGCGAGTTAACTAATGGCCTTCTCAATCGAAGTATATATAGAATTTTTTTACTACCAACATTGAAATATTGCCATATTTTATATACCTATTTGATAAGATTTAGTCTGGGAGTTCAGTTGTCAAGCTGATAAAATGAAACTAATTTTTAAATGTTATATAGAAAATTTTTCATTATTTACCTAGGTATTTTTTTATTATCATTATTTACCTAGGGAGGGAAATATTACTTCTCATTAGAGGAATGAGGTAAACAATGGTGATTTCTCAGGTTAGTAGTAAAAAAATAATTATTATTCTTCACTCAACGGTTATACCTACGTGTTGTTTTGTACATACTTACACAATATGTCTATACAGGGTGTCGAACCTTAAAATTATGTTATATGTTTGAAAGGCCTTCAAAATCCGTTTCTTTTGACCTTCCTTCCTTTTTTTAAAATGCAAATTCAGGGCCGGCTGCGAATTTTTTATACCCTCGATTTTCACGAAAAACATTTAGCGTTAATCAGAGCACCCCAAAACCCCCATATTATGACCAAATTTGAACAAAAAATATATAAGATTATTTATTAACACAATATGTGTTAATAAATAATCTGGAAAATGAAAAATCGTTAATAAAAAGATAAATGTTCATAATGTTGCTTGCTGTAGTAGGAGGTTTTTATGCAGTTTTCATTTCCTTAAAATTTCATTACTATCGCACTAGAAGATAACCCACTTTTATCTTTGTAATCTGCTGCGATCTGCTCTATAAAATGATAATGGAATGTTAGAGAAGCGATAATGAGTGCTGCATAAAGCCACCTTTAATAATCGTTGAAATTCATTGAGTTTATTATGTTTATTACTACGAAGTTAATTGTTTAGAATGATTTATTTTTGTTGTGCGTCACATTTTTCGGTTTCTTATAATATTTGTTCATAAATAATCTGGAAAATGAAAAATGGCTGTAAAACTCCCCAAAATGCCGCAACGCATAGAATATCTTAGTTAGAGTCGGCATGAGTGTGTGACGTCATCGATCGAGTATGCAGGCCTTTTATCCCGTGCCTTATTTGCGGTTTTAATAATTTACAGACCGACATAACCTATACCAGAGACAAGTTAGACGTCACAGAGGCGTATCAAAATTTACTCATAAAGTTTTGCCCCATATTTTGTCGTTCCCTGCTCGCTGAGATCGCCCCATCGATCGGCGAGCCCAGGCCATTGTTTTCCTCTCTGATAAATCAGATTTGTCGGAGAGACCGCAGCCAAGCTGATGTTAGGCGTGTCTCCCATTTTTTACAAAAGACCCTCGGGCGAAAATACCCGACTATATTTGTTTCATTAGACAAAACGACGGGCCGCGCGTTTTTTATTAGGAAATAGACTGCACTTCCGCTTCCATCCCTGCATAAATCATAGTTTTGGAGCCATACTTTTGGGAACGGTCGTTAAGTTCGGAAATGAGGGAATCATTGGATTCTTTGTTCTAATAATAGTTCTTGTAATAATCGCATAAAGTGTTGCTGAGTTTTGCGGGTTGACGCTTCAAGTATCAACAAACATTCAAAGCTAAAATTACCTAAGTTTTACTAGCCCAACTAGTCAGAAATTTATTTTGACCAACCAATTACCTCTACATAAGGTAAAAAATTGGAAAGTGGGGAACGAACCAGAAGTTAAAAAAAACCTTCTTAAAAACAAGCTTTTATTTAAGCTACTAAAACGAATAAGAGTTTTTGCAAATTGAAAAGCTTGTCGCGAAAATGTTGATGAAAGAAGGTTCCAATTAATGTTATTGAACAGTGATTGGTTGATAAGCAATTACCTATTTGCAGAAGTATGCATTTTTTTTATTATCTTAACGAAAATCTAAACTTATTTTATTCGTTTTAGTACATGGCTTAAATAAAAGCTTGTTTTTAAAAAGGTTTTTTTTTATTTTCAACTTTATTTTGTGCTTTTTAGTACCTATTTGATTCCCATGTCAGGAGGGCGGTAAAGAAATTTAGTCCGCCATCTTGGGGCGGCCGCCATATTGGATTTCGTATGAAGTCATTCACCTTATTGTTTTCTACCCGTCGAGCTCTTTCATTTGATACATACCCATATTGGGTATCAAATAGGTAATCCGCCATCTTGGAGCGGCGGCCATATTGAATTTGGTGTGATGTAACTAACTGTATCGTTTTCTACTCTTCAAGCCCTTTCATTTGATACCCATATTAAGGGGGTTGACAAAAAATACATCATCCGCCATCTTGTGGCGACGGCCATTTTGAAAGTATTACAATATTGAGTATTGCATATTGTATGGTCACCGGTGTATGCAAAATTTCAACTCAATCGGATGTCAGGAAGTAGTTCTAATTCAGCTTGCAAGATTCGACCCACACTAACAGGTGAAGTTAAATAAAAGCTTGTAGATACAAGTAAATATTGACCAAAAAATTTATAATAAATTTGTCCTTGTCTTCCAAGCCTCATTTTAGGTAATAATAAACTTAGGACTAAATAAAAGTTCAGCCGTTATGAAGCTAATAATTAGGAAGATTAGAAATTAGTAGTTTTGGATAACAATATTTCTTCTTAGGTTTTTCACACTTTAAACTATTTTCTAAGGGAAAACATTGACAATAATTTTTCCCAACGAGATTTGATTTTTTTTATTAAATTTTCCCTGAACGTAAATATATCAATGGTGTATAATATGCTACTAAGCCTCTTCCGCGAATTTTGAACTCGCGTAGTAGAATAGAAAATATTAAACCCATTGGCGTGCGGATTACACGAAACCGAATCTTGTATAAGCTTCCCCAGCGTGCCGAAAACCTGAATACACGGATGACATTAGAGCGGGGTATTTATTCACCCCGGCCGTCTACCCTTTTCCAAAGGGCTGTCGATAACGGAGTTCTTCTCTAGACAGAGGCGGGGAGAACGAAATTTTTATTTACGAACTCAAACAATATTTCCTGTAGAAGAAATAGCGGAAAGTACCTGCATTAGTTTGAATTCGCCTAACACCTCATTCGAGGCCAACGATAAAGACAGGCCATGACGCTAACGCATAATCGAGTAGTCACGTGACCAACTTAGTCCTACATAATAAAAGGCATTTTTGTAGATAAGTAGAAAAAACAAATTTCGTAACAAATTGGCGAGTTTTCTTTCATCTATTACATTATTGGTTTTGTGCATCCAGGCTTTCTCTAATTGTTTTTTCAAAATTTTCAACCTGCCTCAACTGTTTTGGGCTGAGAGTAAAAAGGCACTGCACTCAAATATTTTGGCACATTCTCAAAAATTGTTGGGACAGCACCTTCCTTTAGCTTAGGTGATATTCTCTATAGATATTTTCCTACCACAACACGCATTTGTCCACTTCCTTGAAAATGTGTATTAGCCACACATACTTAAGGGTTTTTTAGAAATTAAATCTCAGTTGGAATTTGACGAATGCATTTTTGGCGCGAATTTTCAACCCGAGGCAAAGCAAATGTTGTTATGGTGGCATTTTCTTCCTGGCAGAACCAATATTTGGTATTGTGGATATTTTTTTACGAAATAAAAATGAAAACTCACCTCAGTATATTGTAAATATTGACGAGGTCCCAGTTGATCTGAATAGGAACCATATCAGGGCGTGGATCGACAATGAAAATCCTCGAGTATGTTACAACACTGATTTATTTAAGGTGAATGGTGAATACAAAATACACCAACCCGAACCTGGTCAACGGGAACGGCTTCCAGCCACCCGGACCGTCTGAACTCGCGGATCTCCCGTAAGCAGTTCACCCGTCTGTGTCTCAGGCTCCACTCTCCATTCCGGGGGGAGAATTCCCCTTACAGCGCTCACGCGTCGACGCGAGCGGCACCAATACTCCTGGACGGCACGGCTCCCACCCAGAGGCCATAATAACACCTGGGCGGTTCCCCTCCGCCAGGACACACGCGCACTAGACACAAACTCGTTTCTAAAATATAAACTAAGACGTTTAAAAACACTTTAAACATTTAAAACTTCTCAAAACCCAAGCTGCCGCTTTCAGTTATGTGACAAGTAACATGTAACGTCGGACTAAGATGGTCACGTGCCATGGCCTGTCTTTGTCGTCTTTATCGTAGGCCTCGCACCTCATTAGCCTGACGTCACTGCCTCAATTGAGACGCGAGCGTGCGCGCGGGTCGCTCTAGCTGCTGTCCTTTGTGCATATTACCATAGTAGAAACTTTACTATCCCGACACAAATAGCCAATACTTTCTGTGTTCTCGGACGGCAATGTTGACGCTTTGCAACCGCACTAAATTTAAATTAAGTAAATAAAATTCGTATATGTAGGTACTACTTCCAGAAATGTTCCTCGCTCCGCCTATGGCTCCCAGCAAGGCATAGTGCGGAAGATATTAATGCATAAGGAGCTTATATATTTCGGCGAGATATTCCATATTCTAATAGCCGCTTTTATACGGGGGATTATAGAAAATTACGTTATAAAATAGCGCCATACGTCTCACTTAAAAATTCCGCAAGTTCCTAAAAATCCCTTTTCACATTATGAAGGAGGGATATCACTTATCTATAAGGAGGTGTGTAAAATTCTCTTAAGGCAAACAACTGCACGTGAAGAGATAGAGTCTCAGACAAATAATAAACATAGACTAACCTAAACGTTGCATTGTAATCGGCCAACATAAAAAATGCCTACTCAAAACAAAAACAACAAATTTGACACTTAAGCCTGTATCATATGCCACAAATCCAACACTTTACTCTTCCCACCGTTCTTAAAACTATTTATAATTCACTAATTATTAACTTAACTATATACGTCCAAAATCTCCTCAAAGGAAACAAGAATAACGCAAAAGTAAACACTCGAAACACATCAACACAAACCGGCGAAATGTCAACGAACTATGGATCAATTAATTGTTGGGGCATAATAAATCAAATGCACATATCTATCACAAAGAGCTGATGCAACGTTGCCACGTTAGCCATAATAAGCAATTTATTAAGGATATTATTTATAGACCAAGTAGGATTAGTAAATTCACAAAATCAATAAAATTTATTGTTAAATGATAACTATCCAAATTTTTATTATACGTAGATTGTAGATATCAACTAATTGTTCCAAATTTATGTTCTTTAACGTTGGTTAAACATTTATTTCGTAAGTACAAGATAAATTTATGAAGAAGTTTGGCAATGGTGCAATCAGTGCATTGTTTTGTTTTAGATTTATATTACTAACTCAGCCAAATAATGTCATTAAACATGTTTTATCTTGGTAGGGTCTAAACTGTATTGAATTATTAGTCTATGTTTATTATTTGTCTGAGGATAGAGTCGTCGGCCATTTTGATTACTAAATTGACAGTTTGTACTGTACATATGTGACCTAATCGTGATGTTTTGTAGTAAGAACTCGGTGAGAAAGCCAGAAGACAGTTTTTGTTCAAAATTAATTTTGCATTTACGAGTGTATTAGTTCTAATTTTATACAAGACTGTATCACTTTTTTGTTGAATTAATACCTATGAACTTAGAACTTAGTGCCTCTGCCACTGGTTGCGTGGAAATAACGAAATTAACACATAACCCCTTTGAATAAAGAATCCCAAGAAGGAGTCAACGCTCTATGTGTATTAGAAAATACGTGAGACGGAAATCTTTCTGAGTAGTAAACAAGTTTTGACACAATATTGTGGTATCTGACACGGTGTCAGTATGTGGTATTTAGCAAGGTGAGTTTATAGGAAGGTTAGGATATTCCCCCACTCTTAAACAAAAAATGGTGCCGCTCTCACCAGCTGGCCTTCAGCTTGATGCCAGTGGCGTATCAAAAGGGACAACACGACCGAAAACAAAGTAAAAACACGAACATAAAACAAAACTGCGATACACCAACGTACTCCACAAAGTTCCGTTAGTTACTAAATCGCCCATTCACGTATAAATGCTACCAACTTAAATTCGGCCTCTCTCCCCTTTGCCTCTCTCACCCCCCCCCCCCCTTCCCAGTCGTCGAATGTTCTAACCTTGCTATAAACTAACCTTGGTATTTAGATACTTTCAAATTATTATGCTTAGCTGTGCGGCTTGTGGAACTTCCCTGACCGCCAAAACTAAAATGTTTGAGGGTAATAATCCATCGGTAAGTAATTTTGTAATGTATATTAACTTTTGAGGCCATGCACCAAAGTGGCATAGGCGTTTGTGTAGGTATGTACCTACTTCTTCATAATTGGAAATTTAAAATTAGAATTGCTGTAATATCAAGGGTTCCTAAACTTAAAGACATAAACGTACCTATATAATTGTTTGCCTGTATTGTAGGCACTGGGTGCGCGCCACTGTAAAAAACTGAAATGGCTTCCCGGTCGAGGGTTAAGCCCAAATTTGCTCCTTCCTGGGGTTCTTTATTCAAAGCATAACACACATATTGGTGGTGATTTGACATATGTCATATGTCATAATCAATTCTTAATCTCTTTCTAGTATCTCAACAATAAACAATTTTCCCGTTTGTTGTAAACTCTTTGAACTACACTGAATATTTTTAAACTTTAATGTCCTGCATCTTGAATATTTGAATATGAAGCATTTATGAACCTATATTAGTAAAAAGTAAAGCTACAAAAAACTGATTCACCCTGTCTATCGAAACAGCAACTCGTATTCCAAGCAAATTTGGTAGGGACCCAAAATGATTGAACAGAATCTCATAAAGTCTTCTGGGTTATTTTAAAATTGAAACTGATCTAACTTAATTTGTGCCCCAGTCGAAGTCGAATAAATCGCATTTCGATCGCTTTATGCAAACCGGGCTAATTGATCGTGGGGAATTTCATTTTCCCTTTCATATCGCAATTTTTTACGAACAGTCGGATTCGGATGGTGATTTATTATTCCTGGCCATTTAAATTTCGCTGCCTTTCATCCCCTTTCTCATTATAATCTTCGGTGCTTTTCTTTTTGGCGCAGATAAAACGGCCGTTAAACTTTGGAAAATATCGGGGGAAAATCGACGTTTGTCAATGTCAGATTACGCTCGTTTTTCCCCGCAAGCATAGATCAACACACATTTATGAAAACTTTCTGGAAGCTATAAAATCGCATCATTTACCATTACGTTTTTTTCAATGTTTAATAATAAACTGTATTTAACAAAATGCAATTAAATTTTCATGCAAAAACTGCCCAATAATTGTTACTAATGGAGTCAAGATTACTAATGTCTAATAATAATCCATTCCTATCCGCAGCCGCCTGGCCGTATTTTAAATTGACCTCACGGGTTATTATGGCAATCCACACGGATAAATGCATTGAAAGTAAGACAGAGACAACAGCATACGCGCCCGCTCTGAAGCCGAAAAGAGACAAGTAGATGACGAAATCGTCGACGGCCGAACATTCATAATGTATGGTTGAAGCGGCGGTCTCACATAGCAGTCAACTGCAATCACAGTTCAACTGTTTGGTTGGGGGAGGCTTATACTGCTATAGCAAAACTGTTATATGTGTGTAAAAAGTGTAGGTTTGCTATCATGTGCATTTTGATTAAAAATTATTATTATTAAACAGACCACGTTTTGACTGAATTATTTACAGTAGACGGAGATTTACAAAATTTTACACGTCTCCCATACGAAAAATATATATTGAGGTGACTTTAAATGTCCCATAGACATTCATTGTATCGATATAACTCGATTAAATCATACATTTTTTTATCTGAAAATTAGAAATATTTTTAGTTATAACAGTATCTGCGATAACAGTGTACTCCGATCGATATTCGCTTGGCAGCGGAACCACGCCCACCAAACAGTCACTGCGATCGCAGTCGAGTGCTATGTAAAACCGTCTCCATAGGCGTAAGTAGAGTAGAGAGTAATAAAGTAGAATAGAGAGAGTACGTCGGCGCGCGCCGAATGTCGGGCATGGGCGAAAATAGCGTACGTAAACACGGCAAAAATCTTACAAAATTTCGTTTTTCCGCGGGTTTTCGCGAAGTTTCGATGTTGCAAAAGGTGAAAAATAGTGTGGTGATTAGTTTGAGCTGCGTACAGTAAAATGTTCCTCCCAATTACAACTACAAAATATGGTCGTGAAATTCGGGGTGTCAAAAGGAAATTTTAAAATTCATTTTCTCCAAAACTACGTCTGACCGGGAAAAAACAAGGCCAGATTCGTGTTCAAGGACCTTGAAAATAGGGGAGGTAGTCAAAATTTCAAGAAAATCGGGGGTATATAGATTACACCATTCTAAATAATTACCGAATTTCTAGAAGGTGAGTGAACTATCCTCGGAATTATCTTCGTTTTTGGTTTTTTTCATAATAATAATTGTCTAGTGGATATCTCAAGGTATATATTATATTTTATTTGCTCTATTTAAAAGACAGGATCATTTTAATATTTTATTCTTTTCTACATTCTTATTCACTATCCTCATCATAATAATAATTATGATGATTATTTCCATCATACTGCTTGCATGCAATCATATGCCTCTGCTAGCGATAATTGCACTTGTGCAAAAGAAAACCGGTAATACCACTTGTGCAATTATCACTTTGTTGCGTAGCAACCGCGAATCTGTTCGATACAAACACGTACTTCTTAAAATTTGTGTGTTTTACACTGTTCTAAATTATGCAGCTTAAAAATTATGTTGCGGTATTATTAAGCATTGTATCATTGAATTTATATATCTTTTACATTGCTAAATTTTTGCTATTAGACCTCCGTCTCCGTTTAAATTTATGACACATTCAGCAAATAAACCAACGCTGACAGGGTGTAGGTATAATCGCATTTGCCTTGGATATCCAAGCGTCATGTTTGTTTACTCGAATGCTACAGTCGAAGCTGTCAATAAACTCGTTCAAAATGCGTCGTTTTGGAAATGTAAACATAGAAAAAATCAATAGAGAAATTATTAAATCGTATTCGTGAAATAATCTAGACAAATACCACTCGTGCCGGAAATTTTTCTAAATAATTTTATTCTCAAGCGCTATTTTGCCCATTAGCAAAACCACTAGTACAAACTGGGCTTTTATTTTCAGAGATAAAAGACCAATTTATACTCATGATCCTTCTAGGCAAAATAGCGCTTTCCAAAGAATTATGGATAAAATTTCCGGCACTTGTGATATTACATACGATAACTATTGATGCGGATACTCTCGTTTTTCACGTTGATACATGCGTTGATACATGCATTGATCGATTTAGGTAAGTTTATGTATAATGATCTCAACAAGGGAGAATACTTATGTATATGTATTTACCTCCAGGTTCACTATAGCACCCAACCATCCCTTTCTTGAAATTCTTCAAGCTGCGTCAAAATTACTGTGATGCATTGACCGGTATATCTGTAGAGAGGTTTACTCACGGGCGTAGCCAAGGGGGGGGGGGTTTCGGGGGTTCAAACCCCCCCCAAAATAAGCAAAATATTACCTAATATTATCTATCCTTGTTAAGGATATAATATTACCTAATATTATCTATCCTTGTTAAGGATAGAGACGTGAATCATTATTACTGTCGAAAAATGGAGGGGAAAAAAGGAAGGGTGGTAAACCTAAAGGTATGGACTACTGGAAAAAATGGTGTAGTCAAGGTCAAGGGGTTTCTAATAAAGAAACAAATTTGGATTTAGCTATCAAAGCTTCAGCTACCTTGCATGCTGATAAGAAGACTGCCTACCCCGAAATCTAGTTTGGAATGCCTAGATATGTGCGATAAAAACCTTTATCCTAATATTACACATTACTACAAATCTTGGCTACCATTCCTGTATCCACTGCTACCCCAGAAAGGTCTTTCTCGAGCCTAAGGAGACTGAAAAACTATTTACGAAACACTACAAGTGAAAACAGACTTAATGGTTTGGCTCTAATGAACATTCACTATGGAACAGAAATTCATGCAGATGAAGTAGTAGATATATTTAAAAGAAAAAGCCGAAGATGGTTTTAGATTTAGCGCAGAGGAACGAAATTAATTTATCCATTTCATTTAAAGTTAAGAACTTTATAAATATATGTCGTAGTTTTTCGGATGGATATATAGATATTAAATTTCATATAAGTATATTTTTGTTGTTTTATTTACTTCTCAAACTAAACCCCCCCCCCCCAAAAAACTAAATCCTGGCTACGCCCGTGGGTTTACTGATTTTATACACTGTGTACTCCAAAACATACTAACTGATCCTTGATAAAACCTAGAAACTTTGCGAGGCGCCTATAAGAAATATTTCATATTATTTCCTTTTAAATTTTATCATCTCCGCGTCGAGACTTGGTTTCATAAAGCCGAGGAAAGAATTCCCGGATAACGTCTCTTTCTTATTACTAGAAAATTGTCGCCGCGCAGGAAATTACCATTTGGAGAGCCCACTGGAAGCCGACCTCTCCAAACGAACTTTTCAATAGAAAACCTAAAAGTGCAGCCTCTGCATTACGTCCCGAATCTCCCCCACCCACCCGTTCTCGACCTACTTTCTCGATTTTTGGGTAATATTCCTCTCTATGCCATCGCCACTGACACGACAAGGCCAGGTGTACCAGCCCTATAGGAAAGACTCCGAGGCCAACCATAAAGACAGGCCATGGCGCTAACGCATAATCGCGTGGTCACGTGACCAACTTAGTCCTATATAATAAAAGGCATTTTTGGAGATAAGTAGAAAGAACAAATTTCGTAACAATTTGGCGAGTTTTCTTTCATCTATTACATTGTTGGTTTTGTGCGTCCAGGGTTTTTCTAATTGTTTTTTCAAAATTTTCAACCTGCCTCAGCTGATTTGGGCTGAGAGTTAAACGGCACTGCACTCAAATATTTTGGCACATTTTCAAAAATTGTTGGGACAGCACCTTCCTTTAGCTTAGGTGATATTTTCTATAGGTATTTTCCTCCCACAACACATTTGTCCACTCTTTCTTGAAGATGTGTTAACCACACATACTTAAGGGTTTTTTAGAAAGTAAATTTCAGTTGGAATTTGACGAATCCATTTTTGACGCAAATTTTCATCCCGAGGCAAAGCAAATGTTGTTATGGTGACATTTTCTTCCTGGTTTTTGTAATATGTATACATAAATATAAACAGACCCAATATTTGGTATTTACTTTATTTTTTACGAAACAAAAATGAAAACTCCCATCAGTATACTGTAAGTACTGACAAGGTCTCCTCGAGTACGTTACAACACTAATTTATTTCGCACAAGGTGAATGGTGAATACGAAATACCCGAACGTGGTCAACGGGAACGGCTTCCAGCCACCCGGGCCGTCTGAACTCGCGGATCTCCCGTAAGCAGTTCACCCGTCTGTGTCTCAGGCTGCACTGTCCGTTCCGGGGGGAGAATTCCCCTTACGGCGCTCACGCGTCGGCGCGAGCGGCACCAATACTCCTGGACGGCACGGCTCCCACCCAGAGGCCATAATAACAGCTGGGCGGTTCCCCTCCGCCAGGACACACGCGCACTAGACACAAACTTGTTTCTAAAATACAAACTAAGACGTTTAAAAACACTTTAAACATTGAAAACTTCTCAAGACCCAAGCTGCCGCTTTCAGTTATGTGACGAATGACATGTAACGTCTGACTAAGATGGTCACGTGATTTTTATGCGCCATGGCCTGTCTTTATCGTAGGCCTCGGAAAGGCTCTAGCATACGTCAAAATGTCGATGTCACGATGTCCGCTGAGAGAAAAGAAATGTTTGTAATGCCATATGTTAAAGGTGTATTCAGTTACAGCCTTCTTTCTTCCCTCTGTTGTATTGAGGGGATAGAGAAAGTCGAGATAACGTCTTTTCTAACGTCTACTATTTGAAACGTCACCACCATCTAGCCTTGTCTTACCGTCGTCACCGTGTATTCTCTCCCCTTGCTTTCAAATAATTAGCATCCAGCATCTCTCTTACTTTCGGATTTTTCTCCAAGTCCGCTTGATTCAGAAGATGGGACTTCGCAATAAATCAGAATACTTTATTATGACCTTATTCCGGGGGGGAGTTTCTGGATTTCCGGTCACGTATATCCGAAGGAGCAGTGCTTTGGTCTCCCCTCAATTAGGAGATACATCGTATTAAAACCCCACGGGAGGGGCCCCGGGGCGCACCACACAATTCCCGAAAGCCTGTGGGGGTGGCACAGAAAAGAAACGGACACGTTGATACGGGGGGAATTCCTCCGAGAGAAACGTCAAAGACGTTTTTGGTAGAGTGAACGACTTGACATTATCTTCGACAACGAAGAAAGGATTTGTATTTGTGTTGTATTACCAGGGAAAGCTTTATTGATGACATCCACGGGTCGAACTACGTCGGAAAAACAATTATTAGTCCTTATTACTACATTACAGAATACCTACTACTAAATACTATGTTTAGGTTGCTGAATATTTCACAAAAAGGACGAAGAATCATTTTATTAAAAGACATCATCGAACTCATTGGATATATATGCAAGATTGTTTACACATATCTCTCTCTAACTATCTCTCTACAGGGAGAATCAGTTTTTTGTAGCAGGACTTTAACAGGTGATACATGTTCAAAAAATAACCGCACTTTTTCGTATATAAACTATATCTTTTTAAGGCTTCATAGAAAAGTTACAGGGTGTTAAAGTTGGAAAAAATATGAGGCCTTTATTGAATACTTACCAAACTAGTTGAGATATTGAAGTCATATTTAGTATACGTTATAACGGTATGGGTTAGCATAAAACCTGTTAATATCGAACATCTTGCACAACCAGTGGCGGAGAAATGGATACTTGGTAAAATTATCTTTAGAAAAAAAAATGAATCACCTTGTATTGTAATAAAAGGTATTGAATTTTTTATGTAAATTTTAATTGCAGACAAAAACGTCCTCTTGGTATTTCTTCGCATGTTATAGTTTAATGGCAAATTTAATTTTTTATATTATTTTAGAGTATTTCGGAAAAATTAACTAAAAAATTTGCCCCATAAGTAAGACTCAAAATAGAAAAAACGTGTTTCTTACTTCAAATAAAGCAACTTTTTCTAATAAGCTAACCCATTCCATGCTTTACTTTTCAAGATACAGAGCGTAACATTAATAATTATTGTATCTTCCTTAAATGTTTTAGACACTGTAACTTCAAAAGTATAGCCTTAAATAGGTAAGTTTATTGTAAAAAGGTACTTTATTTAAAGTAGCAAACACATTATTTCTAGGAGCAAATTTTTTTATAATTTTTCCGAAAACGCCAAAATAATACAAAAAATGAAATTTGTAATTAAACTATAACAAATGCGAACAAATACTAAGAGGACATTTTTGTCTGCAATTAAAATCTACATAAAAAATTCAATACCTTTTATTACAATACAAGACGACAGATACATTTGTTTTTCTAAAAATAATTTTACCAATTACCGACTTCTCCGCCACTGGTTGTGCAAGATATTCGATATTAACAAGTTTTATGCTAACCCATGCCGTTATAAAGTGTACCAAATATAACTTCAATATCTCAACTAGTTTGGTAAATATTCAATAAAGTCCTCATATTTTTTCCAACTTTAACACCCTGTAACTTTTCTCTGAAGCCTTAAAAAGATATAGTTTATATGAAAAAGTGCGGTTATTTTTTGAAGATCTATCACCTGTTAAAGTCCTGCTACAAGTGATTCACTTTTAAATATCGAAAAAGAGTCAATAGAACATGAAAAAATAATGTGAGTTTCCTATATAAACTTAGTTCGTTTTCAAGATACAGGGTGGTCAAATTTTGAAAATAAAATGGTTTTAATTTTTTTCTACGTAAATATTATAGATATCAAAACAAAATTTAGTACACAAGATACTTGAATACAGGACTATAAAAGTACAAAATATCACGTTTTAAAATTTACCAGTGGCGGAGATGTGGGTAATTGGTATCACTAATTCGACAAAAAAATAGTACGGCCCTCGCAAAATAAAAAGGAAACATATTTTTAATAGGCCCTTCAATTCTAAGCAAAAAAATGTCTCTTGGTATTTTTTCATAGATCTGGTCGTTTCGGCGTAATTGTAAGGTTTTTTGATTTATTACACTATTGGGGCAAACTGGTAAAAATAATTAATTCAAATCAAACATTTTTAATTAAAGCAAAACTACATCAAGATCTGCCACTAAATATTAGGGTGAGGCTATGGCTCGACAACCAGAACCTGATGGACCAATTTCTTGGCCAGCCCGATCTCCAGATTTGAATCCTTTTGATTGTTTTGTTTGGGGATATTTAAAAGACAAAATTTATAACACCATACATACCAGGTTCTGCGGTAGGTAGCTAATCTGTGATATCGATGCCAAAAATGTTTAGAAATTACGGGAAGGCACGAACACGTATTATAGTGCTAAAAAAATGTTAAATTAATGTAGTTTTGCATTAATTAAAAATGTTTGATTTGAATTAATTACTTTTGCCAGTTTGCCCCTATTCGTAATAAATCACAAACATTACAATTACGCCGAAACGACCAAATTTACGAAAAAATGACAAGATGCATTTTTTGCTTAGAATTGAATGGTCTATTCAAAAATTTATATTATGTGGGGGGCCGTACTATTTTTTGTCGAATTATTGACACAAATTACCCACATCTCCCCCACTGGTAACTTTTAAAACGTGATATTTTGTACTTTTATAGTCCTGTATTCATGTATCTTGTGTACTAAATTTAGTTTTGATATCTCTAATATTTAAGTAGAAAAAAATAAAACAATTTTATTTTCAAAACTTGATCACCCTGTATCTTGAAAACTAAGGCCCAAACGAACTAAGTTGATATAGAGAACTAGCATTATTTTTTTACATTTTATCGATTCTTAAATTTTCGGTATATAAAAGTGAATCACCGTGTATATGTGGCATCTTTTTCGAAAAGAGATATAGGTATTCGAATTTTCGTTATGTTCATAACCGTTCTTCAGAGAATTCATTAAAACTTTAACTTTGCTCTAAACACTGCGTCGGACTGGTTGAAGGTATCCTACAGAAGAATTTTAATTAATATATCCAGATTTTAGTTGGTTATTAATTAAATCCGGACTGTATCCTTTCTGTCGGCTTCAAATGCAGTTTTGTTCAGCGAATTGAAAACCGGCGCATTTACTAAACTTTCGAGTGCAACGAAACGGTTTCAGAATGCTCGGGTTCGAGTGTTATTTGGAAAATATTTCTGCCAGCAAGAAACTTTCTCGCTTAATAAACAACTTCTCTATATTCACTACCAGTTTATATATTCTAGGTGTTTCTCGTACTATTCTACGAGTACGAATGTTTCCTTAAAAAGTCCGAAGCCGCGCCTGTCGTCCGCGAGCGGTCCGACTGCCTGCGCCAGTTGCTAAAATTCACGGTGATGGATTTCTATGTTAATTCCAAACGAGTTTTCAACGCCGTCGATATTAACCTTAGTCGATGATCTTCGATTTCCGCCAAATTCTCTGCTCGTCCGTCAGCGAAGCCTGAAATTATCATCGGCCTAACCGTGTTGTGACGCGGTCAAGCCGATTCATCTTGCGTCCGCCGGTTAATTTGCCGGACAATCGGTTTAGTTGAGTGTCGTCGCATGAAGTACTGCGGGCTGCGGAGATCGGCCGTTTTGGGACAATACGGGACGAACTATTGGATTGTTTGGACAGGCGGTAAGTGGCATTAGCGGGTTGGAAAACAAAAGGTTCGGTGCGCTCTGGGAAGTGCTTCTCTAACAAACGAGGTCGGGTACAGTTGCGTACACTACCGACTTAAATTACAAAGCGATGAACTTGGCAACAAGGCTGGCGGTGCCGCGTGTCTGTACCGTCGTCCCGTGCTCTGTCACTTCTGTCAGTTGATTTGAACGGTGCGTGTAATTAACCTGCTAACTGATACCGTTGTGCGAATATTACGACGAGACAGTGCGTGTATGTTTGCGAAAAGACTGAACGAAGCGTTGGTGACGGGGTTTTTGTGCTAAATTAAAACATTTGGTTTGTTTTTGGTGTTTGCACATAATGGCAGAAACTGCTATCGCCTCGAAGGTTTTGTGTAAAAGTTGAAAGCGAATAGGAAGTGAATTGTATTAAATCCTACTGAAATTTGCAGCCCCAAAATGCCTACGGCATGTTGTATACATGGATGTAAGTCAAATTGTAGTAATACTTTGAAGTACCTATTGATTTTCTGTACCTACTTGAAGGCAGGCGATCAACTTGTGTTTGCTTGTGGCTTTCCTAAGGATGGAAATTTAATAATGATTGATTGTCATTAACTGTCATTCTAATCAGAAGAGATTGCTTTCCTTTACAACCTTAAGTCTGTTATGCTTTGGGAATGTGAAGATAATTATCGTTTGCTGGATGACGTTGCGCCAAATTCCCACAAAAATTGCGAAAAGTTCGTCAAAAAGGCTTTTTCATCATAAAAGTTTTACTGTCGAGCCTACAATATGCATCTATAGGGAGATGAACAAACAGCTCAACTCACGCAGTCTCAATAAACTATCATCGTGAAGTTTAGATTTCCCTTTGTGTTTATCTGAATGTGGCATTGTTTCGCATAGAGCGATATGCCTCCTCTCAGTCCACACGACCATATTAAACTAAATCGATTGTCAGGTAAATTAACAGGGAGAGACGACGAATCGACTCGAACCGATGACAGCACGGTTAGATCGATCATAATCTCAAGCTCTGCTTGGAAATGGAGAGAGAGGCGAGCGAGTTCAGAATTATTTGTAAATAGTAAATTGAACATGATTGGGAAGTACATTTGTGCGGAGCTTTAGGAGTAGTTAAGTATAAAGCAAATAATTTGGACTTGTCAGCCTACAATAATTTAAAATATTTCCTGGCTACATTCGTGGACCTCCATTGTTAAATAGCATTGCGCGGACCAACTGAAATGGAGGCCTTTTAGAGGGCACGAATGAGAGATAAAGGGGGTCAAATAACTGAAATTAATAAATGAATTAACAATAAACGTGCCCATTCGTGACGAAGGAAACAGTTTCGCCGTAATAGAATAACACTGGGGGAGGAAATGGGAAAATATGTGGCGTGGGTAGAATTCTCTCAATTTGCATGGCTTAAAATAGTATTGCGGTACACAGAATATATAGCATATTTATTTTGTGATAAGTAAATAAGTTTCTAGTGTAATATGCACAAAGGATGGCAGTCAAGTTAATAAGACATCGTTTCGCGAATTCAAACGAATGTTCGTACTTGACGCTATTTGTTTTTTCACAGACAATATTGCAATAATATTTTACTGAATTCCACTGAACATTCAGCAACACAATTGTGCGATATTCCTAGAATAAATGCCGATTCCTTAATTTTTGCCTATTTCCTATCCCAAAAAATTCTATGATTATTATTAAAAGTGTTCAAAAGTGACTTTGCCTGATATAATTTTTATGCCTGACTTTGCCTGATATAATTTTTATGTTCTTTTAAACAATCGTTAAATGGCTTACAAGTCTCCCCAATATAGAACTTTCCTCATGCAAAATTAGGAAAAATGTTATTTCTAAAATGAAGAGTTTTTATGGAATGTTCGTAGTGAGGATTATAAAAACAAACAAGAAACAGATTGAATTGAAAACATGGAAAATACATCATGTGCAAGAGTTGTTAAAATAAAATTTGGCACAGGGGTGCTAAATCCAGTGGCGTGCACAGAATTTTAAAAAAAAATCATTAATATGATTTATTAAAATTTTGCTCTTAGAAACTGTCACAGTAGATAGGTCCGGGATTTTGAACAAAAATCCGGGTCAAATCGCATAATTAATAAAGTTTTTATAGAGTGACCAGAAAACAAACGGACCACACCGTAGATGATGGAGAATTTTACATAATATAAAACAAGAAAGTTTTTATGTGCATGCTTTTAAATAGTTTCTATAATAAAGGTGAGGGTAGATCGCAACCGAGCACGTCTCCTCATTTATGAATTTTGATTGTTTCGAGCCCTTTATTTCCAACCCGTTCCCATTAAAAGGTGTCATTCTGCGAGTTCCTGGTGGAATTTTGAGAACCTGTTTAACGTCTGAAGCTGTGACGTGATAATTCGCGGTTACGTTAAATAAGGGTCGATTTGTAGGGATAGGCGACGAATTAAATTCAGCTTTTTAACTTAATAATACTGCGGTTGCTGCCTAATAATAATAACAAACATCACAATGTCGTCTTCGATTTTTAATGTTCCACATGTCCACTAACAAAAATCCACGTCTGTCACTTTTTCGCTCACCATGCGCTTTCCAGAGACAAAATGCAATGCAATGGTATATATCATTACGAGTCTGGAAATAAAGACTTTTTTATTATACTTCTTTGAAAACACCTTATTTTCATCTGTTTTAGCAAAAATGAAAGATGGGGTTTTTCGGGCTAGCGCACAGAAACAGTGCATGGAAAAACTTTCCGTGCGCTGAATAAAAATACCGAATATATGGCTTTAAAATAGAAATATACAGCAAAGTAAACTAAATTTGAGAAACTCTATATACTCTCTGATATTTAATATGTACCTATTTTGTATTTTAATTCGTAAGTGTTTCAGTATTTAGATACATTTCTGTAATATTTTTGACGTTTTATTCACCTTATCTGACAATAACTAATTTACAACAAAGCACCTTTCAAATAATTTGAGAGTAACGATGGAAGCGCATCATACATACCAAACACTATATTGTCTGCATTGTTTATTTTTTGTCAATTAAATTTATTATAATATGCCGATAAAATGTTTTAAGTTTCCGTTTTCAAAGAAGTATTATAAAAAATATCGTTCATATATCAAATATTTCAATGTTTAAGCACGATCGTATAAAAAATAATGTATGAAACTCATGCATAAAGTGTCTTTTTTTCATGAATGGGAAAGTTCCCATGAAAGTACTACTTTATGCACTTGTTGCATAAATAACTATTGCTGTTCTTGTCCTATGACAAAGATGACAGCAATATAACATAAAAGTAAATAAATTGGACAGAGAGTTCCTCAGTGATAACAGATTAAACCTGTTATCACTATAAATTTTATAAACCTCTCGTATGGACAGAAATTCATTTGTCCCATTATTGAAAAACAGGGTAAAATCTCATCACTATGGGTGGGAGCATTTTCCGTCCAAAGTTAAACAGGTCTTCAAAATTCCAAACGGAGTTCTTAGAACGATACCTTTAGAGAGAACGGAGGAGGAATAAAGGGGTTGAAACAACCAAAATTAATAAATGAATAAGCGTGCCCATTTGCGAGAAAGGCAACAGATTCCCGGCAATAGAATAACGTTGGGGAGGAAATGAGAAAAGATGGCAATGGCGGAGAGTGAAATTATCTGGAAATTTTGGTATTTAAGGAAAGCAGGTTTTGTTAAGAAAGGAAGAAGTGAAAAAGGTTTTAAACGATAATTCTGTCACTGTGACTGTGACAATTTAAAGATGGATCAGAAACACCCACCATAGTGCCATCTATACAGGGCCGTATCTAGCGAAAATTTGGGGGGAGAGGTTCAGACTCGGCTCAAGATTTTGTAGGGCTGGGTGCCGGATGAACGTGCGGGGCCCCGGCAATTAATTATTTAATCCGTTAAGAACAAATTTTTGAAAATTGATACGCTATTAGAATGGAATATTTTTTGCATGTCACTTTTTAAAAAAGTAGGCCGGGGCGATGAGTTTAGATCACTTCAGTGACGTATATAGAAATTGGTTTCGGGCGGGGAGGGGCAATTTTTGGGAATTTCCTTCAAACAAGTGTATTTAAAATAATTCTGTAAAATGCGCCGCAGGGGAAATTTTTTAGAAATGTTAAGGAAAATTGCTTAAAATTAGTCTTAGGAAATCCCAATATCTTCAGATTTTCCCTTTCGCCTTTTTAAATTATTCGCTACTGACTGGATAGCCCTGTTCACGGGACTCGGAGGCGCGGGGCCAGTCAAAACGCAAGGCGCAGTTCGCACCCGCCTAGAGCCGGCCCTGGAGGGATTAAAAAAAACTACTATTTTTAAATGGTTTTTAATAAAAAACTGAAACAGGTTTAAGTTGAATAAGATTAACATTAAAACTTTAAAAATATTAAATATTAATTATAATAATAGCTGAATATTCCTTCTCGCATTTATACCTATCCCTTTTCTACTTATTTGATTTCTCATTATTACGGATATATTCCTACATATTCTTCGCCTGGCATGACGACACCTTTAGAATTGCCAGTAGGTATGGTAAAAGATTTCTTCGCTCCACTTGCGTAACTGAACCTTTCATAAAAATAATGAATAAATCTTCAAATACAAATTATTACTAATCTATTCATGAAAGATACTCTGGGAATCCCCTATTCTCCTAATCCATGGCGCACGCAGCCATGCACCACCGTTCACCGTTTACTGTTGTCCAGTGTTGCCAGTTATGTTTTATTTTATTTGAAAGCATATTCTGATGACAAAACTCGGGACTGCACTGCTCCAAAAATTATGTTTTGTTGGAAGTTTTAGGGCGGGTTTCCATGCTCTACTGGAAAACTAGTTTAATAAATTATTACACTCACTGATGCTCGGGGAGCTCGTTCTAGTGATGGTGCAAAAGCATATAAAACGGTGGTATTTCGGAGGGGTTGAACCCCCAAAACCTCCCCTCAGATACGGCCCTGCATCTATACCATTTCGTCATTTGCTTGATTCTGTTTATACTTTTACTGACTATAGTATGGCCCCTGATGCATGTAGGGGCGGATTAGAGCTATGTTGGGCTCTAGGCTAAATTTATTTAAGGACCCCTTGACCCGTCGCAATAAAAAAATTAGGTAAAAATTTAAATTCCTATAGTTTCTTTATCAACAATTTTATTTATTTTAGAAAAGGACATATTGCAAAAAATATTAATTTAACATTTAACTTTATGTACTAAGAACAGAGTAGATATCTAGGTACCTACTTATTATTAAATAAAACCTTTTTTCCTGGCTTTTATACTTGCAAAGCTTGCCATATATATTTTTTTCTATATTATTAAGGATTCAGATTTTTGTTCTCAACAAATACTTCTAAAACAAAGGAAAAAATAATATCGGGAATTATGTATCTACCTAAGGCGAGACCTAAAGAGCAAAAAAAAAATCTGAAAAAGCTAAAAAACAAAACAAACATGCATATACCTAGAGAACAAAAACCAAAAACAGGAAGCAAGCAAATCCCCTAAGCTTAATTTTTCAAATTTCAGCAGAAAAAGTTCAACCTACCTTCAACTTTTAGATAATTCACACGCATTTTGACATTCAGAATCAATATCAGTGGTAGGTATTAGTATTAATGCCTTTTTGAAAAAAACATTTATTTTCGGAACATTTTGCAAAACTTCGGCTTGCCTTGAAGCCTTTAATTTTACAATTTTTCTTTTTGTTGCTCTACTTGGAACCGAGCTCGTCTGAGGAACACCACTCATATTTTTATTATTTTTAATTGTTTTGTTGTTACTGATGTGAGTGGACTAAATAGAGTACCCAACAGCCTAGATGAAAAAATAAGGAGTGATGTTTTCTTTGTCTGAAATTTGCAATTGCAAAATGCAAAATGTAAAACCTTTTCCAATTCCGAATTCCGATCAAAACATCGAAATAAGAACGGGCCCCCTAAAGCCTTGGGCCCCTAGGCTATAGCCTACTCTGCCTATAGGGTAATCCCTGGATGCATGCATTAAATTATCTGATCCTCCCAAATTGCCCGTTTGCTTCACCCATTCTCTGTGATAATAATCCTAACCCCAAAAACAAACCTGTCCAGCCAAAACACTCACCTAAATTGCCAGGACGGGGTACCTACTCCTGGTTGAGGTGCTATCTCGGCCCAGGATAGTGGTAGGCGTATTTCATAGGGCCGTATTAAACATTAAATTAAACCGGTTGTCCGGTAAATTAGTCGTATGGGGGCGAAAAATATTCAATAAAATAGTTATTTGTGTACTAAGGCAACGGTGCCAGGAATCCGGCATTTAGTTGCCTATGACTGTAAGGCCGAGGCAAATAAACCACATGAGGGACTTATTATATTTTTTTAATCTGGAAAAAAGATATTAGATTGTCACAGTGTTATATTCTGTGTACTCACCGCAATACTATTTTAAGCCATGCAAATTGAGGGAATTCTACCCACTCCACATATTTTCCCATGCCCTTCCCCCAGTGTTATTCTATTACGGCGAAACTGTTTCCTTCGTCACGAATGGGCACGTTTATTGTTAATTCATTTAATAATTTCAGTTATTTCACCCCCTTTATCTCTCATTCGTGCCCTCTAAAAGGCCTCCATTTCAGTTGGTCCGGGTAGAATTTCGCAATGCTATTTAACAATGGAGGTCCACGAATGTAGCCAGGAATTGTTTTATTAAACGATATCTTTAAAGAAATATTTTAAATTATTGTAGGCTGACAAGTCCAAATTATTTGCTTTATACTTAACTACTCCTAAAGCTCCGCACAAATGTACTTCCCAATCATGTTCAATTTACTATTTACAAATAATCCTGAACTCGCTCGCCTCTCTCTCCATTTCCAAGCAGAGCTTGAGATTATGATCGATCTAACCGTGCTGTCATCGGTTCGAGTCGATTCGTCGTCTCTCCCTGTTAATTTACCTGACAATCGATTCAGTTTAATATGGTCGTGTGGACTGAGAGGATGTATATCGCTCTATGCGAAACAATGCCACATTCAGATAAACACAAAGGGAAATCTAAACTTCACGATGATAGTTTATTGAGACTGCGTAAGTTGCGCTGTTTGTTCATCTTCCTATAGATACATATTGTAGGCTCGATAGTAAAACTTTTATGATGAAAAACCCTTTTTGACGAACTTTTCGCAATTTTTGTGGGAATTTGGCGCAACGTCATCCAGCAAACGATAATTATCTTCACATTCCCAAAGCATAACAGACTTAAGGTTGTAAAGGAAAGCAATCTCTTCTGATTAGAATGACAGTTAAAGACAATCAATCATTATTAAATTTCCATCCTTAGGAAAGCCACATGCAAACACAAGTTGATCGCCTGCCTTCAAGTAGGTACAGAAAATCAATAGGTACTTCAAAGTATTACTACAATTTGACTTACATCCATGTATACAACATGCCGTAGGCATTTTGGGGCTGCAAATTTCAGTAGGATTTAATACAATTCACTTCCTATTCGCTTTCAACTTTTACACAAAACCTTCGAGGGGATAGCAGTTTCTGCCATTATGTGCAAACACCAAAAACAAACCAAATGTTTTAATTTAGCACAAAAACCCCGTCACCAACGCTTCGTTCAGTCTTTTCGCAAACATACACGCACTGTCTCGTCGTAATATTCGCACAACGGTATCAGTTAGCAGGTTAATTACACGCACCGTTCAAATCAACTGACAGAAGTGACAGAGCACGGGACGACGGTACAGACACGCGGCACCGCCAGCCTTGTTGCCAAGTTCATCGCTTTGTAATTTAAGTCGGTAGTGTACGCAACTGTACTCGACCTCGTTTGTTAGAGAAGCACTTCCCAGAGTGCACCGAACCTTTTGTTTTCCAACCCGCTAATGCCACTTACCGCCTGTCCAAACAATCCAATAGTTCGTCCCGTATTGTCCCAAAACGGCCGATCTCCGCAGCCCGCAGTACTTCACGCGACGACACTCAACTAAACCGATTGTCCGGCAAATTAACCGGCGGACGCAAGATGAATCGGCTTGACCGCGTCACAACACGGTTAGGCCGATGATAATTTCAGGCTTCGCTGACGGACGAGCAGAGAATTTGGCGGAAATCGAAGATCATCGACTAAGGTTAATATCGACGGCGTTGAAAACTCGTTTGGAATTAACATAGAAATCCATCACCGTGAATTTTAGCAACTGGCGCAGGCAGTCGGACCGCTCGCGGACGACAGGCGCGGCTTCGGACTTTTTAAGGAAACATTCGTACTCGTAGAATAGTACGAGAAACACCTAGAATATATAAACTGGTAGTGAATATAGAGAAGTTGTTTATTAAGCGAGAAAGTTTCTTGCTGGCAGAAATATTTTCCAAATAACACTCGAACGCGAGCATTCTGAAACCGTTTCGTTGCACTCGAAAGTTTAGTAAATGCGCCGGTTTTCAATTCGCTGAACAAAACTGCATTTGAAGCCGACAGAAAGGATACAGTCCGGGTTTAATTAATAACCAACTAAAATCGGGATATATTAATTAAAATTCTTCTTTCGGATACTTCCGACGTAATGTGTAGAGCAACATTGAAATTTTAATGAATTTTGTGAGGAACAGTTATGAAAATTCCACTCAAAAAACTTGTAATAAATGCCTATTTTATTTATTCAAGTTCATTTAATTTGTTCCGATTTCTGAGAATATTTTTGAGGATAGCCAGGGGGCTGATAGGGTTAGAAATTGGTGGGATATGCTTCCAGGCCGTACTTCAAGATAGAAACACCGTTCTTGAATTTTACGGTAAAAACATTGCAAAGTCCTTTACAATGTTTTTCCATGGTTCAATTTTAAATATTATATAAGTTAGAAAGTATTTGATTTTAAACAGTTTCTGTGCAAAAACATTGTAACACCTTAGAATGTGTGGCTTTCTTAAAACAGATAATACTTATTCGTTTGATCCTGTTTTATCTCTAACATACACTGTTTTGTCTACAGACACTGGTCACTATCAATTTAAAAGCATGCCATTTGGTCTCAAAAAATGCACCCAGCACCTTCTAGAGAGTAATGAATGATACCTCGATGACATTATAATTTCTTAATTGTATAACAGGTAAAAATGGAAAAATGGACTTCTTTTAGTCCATAATAAAAATTCATTTTCCAATTGTAAACGTATCGTGTCTCAATAAAACTTCGTGTAAGAACATTGTAAATGCCATTGCCCTTAAAAAAACTTGTGATTTTCCCAAGCAAAAATATTGGAAGTAGCGTTACAATGTTTTAACAGTCAAACTAATGGAAACCCAAAATTGTAACTGTCTTTACAACGTAAATTATAAAAACTATTGGAAACATCAAGGATTTTTTCACCTCTGGAATTATTTTTCTCTGACTAGGGCTACCTGACGTAAAGAGTCGGTCACCGCTATAAAAGAGGCCTGGCGCCCGAGCTAATCGACTATTATTTCCGAAAGAAGCTATAAGAAAGCCCAGACCAACTTCAATAAATAAATAATTACATAATAGTCAAAATCAAAAACCGAAAAACCTTAGCCCTGGCGTTACAATATTTACCTGTTAAGCGCACAAATCCACCAATTTGCTTTGTATTGTTTCAAGTCGCTGTTCCATCTCATCGCTGAACAATCGGCGGTATATTTTACATTACAGCATTTAACTAAGCCGGTTGTTCGGTAAATTAATTAGCGTAGGGACGATAGATCAACGTTAGGCTAATCATTTAGAGAGTTATAGAGCAAAATCCTTACTTCTAAAATGTCATCACCAAAATCACCAAAAATATTACAAAATTTGTATTGTACTAGGGTGAAAGCAGTTATTAGGAATGATGACGATATTTCTAACAACTTCTGAGGAAAAGTTACATCATTAAGAAATTGAGTGCTGAAAACATATTGGTGAAGTAGGAAATGTGACTATTAAATCTATTAAATCTTTTTTTTTAATGCAGCTTTTATGCACCTATATTTATATTTAATTTTTGGTTTTAAAATGTAAGATTCTATTCAATACATCCAGCACTAGAACCTGGTAACTTTACCAAGTTGTAGAATAACTGAGATTCAATAGTGGACTACACAATAATTAATAGATGGGAGGTTAAACATTCTCGCTATAGGTATGTGTCCCAAATGTGGGAGTCAAAGAGGTTAAAAATACCCAAATTTTTTGTGTGCTTTTTTGTGATTTCTTCTCCCAGGTACATCATGTAAAAACTTTCAGAATTCTTTGTTCGTTCTGGAAATATTTAGAAAAAAACTATTTGCCAAAATGTCTTCGGGGGCTATAGCCCTCTTAGGGGGCATTTTTTAAGTCATATTTATAGGAACTTTTTTTATTTTTTGGGTAGCAGAATGCGCTGGTAATTTATGGCAGGTTAATTTCGGGAGACCTTGTATACAGGGGGAGGTTTTTTGGATGATCAGTATGGGGATCTCGGAAACTAGCGGAGATAGAAAGAAGGTTAAAATGGGGAAAGGATTGCAGTTTTGTGGGCCCAATTTAACGCGCCTTGTTAATTTTTGAAAAAGTCAAGGCTTACTAGATGTTTTGAAAAACAAAACGAAATTTTGGCAATTTATTTTAATCTACCTAGTTTCGTTGTTTCTGATTTTAAATAAAAAGTGTGTTTTTTAAATGGAAATCATAGTTGGCCATGATCAAAAAAAAATCGGGAATTTTTAAAGTTTTCCAACGATATAATACTCGATATGGTTATTCAGAAAAATAACAAAAGTAAGCATGGTTTCCATTAAAAAAACACAAGTTTGTGTCATATCTCGAAAATGGCATCTGTCGCGGACATTAGGACATGATAACCGTATTGGGAACACAATTCCATCCAACTTTGGTATTTACACTTTTTATCTAAAATCATAAACAACGAAGCTAGACGGATTAGAATAAATTACCAAAATTTCGTTTTTTTCCAAATATTTAGTAAGATAAGTATGTCTTTTTCAAAAATCCACAAGGCGCCTTAAGTTGAGCCTATAAAATTGCAATTCTTTCCCCATTTAACCGTCCTTATATCTCCGCTAGTTTCCGAGATCCCCGTACTGATCATCAAAAAAACTCACCCTGTATTATTTTGTAACTACAGAAAATCGGCAAACTAAGACACTAATGACTTTTTTCTAGTTGACTCTTCTAATTATACAGGGTCGTTCAAACTTTATCAGCAATACTTTAAAAACTGCTAGAAAATTTCAAAAAAGGAGATTTTTTTCATATAAACTTGTATCGAAATCCTAGCGGTTGTCGATATACAGGGCCTTAAATTTCAAGTTTTTTTTTTTTCAAGTTTTCTTTTATTTTTCCTAAAGGAAGACGGTTAAGGCAAGCATATTTGGTACAGTTTAAACACTCATTAAATACTATAAATTAAAAATAGTACAGCCCATCTACTTAATTCCACCAGTGCCGGAAAAACGGGGGTCATATTTTTTAATAAAAAAAAATGGTACACCACTGGAAAAGTAATTTTTTTTGCCGTCACTAAGTTTTCCAATCAATTATAAGAAAAAACTCTTGACTTTTTTCGAAAAAAGTACCGTTTTAGAAAAATTCACTTTTGTGCTTTTAATTTTTTTAGCAGAAGAAAATCAAACTAGGTCTAAGCTTTCGAAAATTTGCACACCTACTAAGTTTTTAATTCCGAACAATTTTCTTTAATAACATTTTGCCGTAAGACCTTCCTAAAGCCCACTTTACTAGTGCGAAAAATTAGATTTTTTTAAATTCCCAGGACACACGATTTTTCGAATCTATAAACCTTTTTGTAGGTTTTATGACCAAATGTTATTAAGGAAAGTTGTTCGTAATTGAAAACTCACTATGTGTGCCAAATTTCGGGAGCCTAGACCTACTTTGATTTTCTTCTGCTAAAAAAATAAAACGCATAAAAACGGTACATTTTTCGAAAAACAGTCAAGAACAGTTTTTTCTTAGAATTTATTGGAAAATTTAGTGAATGCAAAAAATATTACTTTTCCAGTGGCGTACCATTTTTTTATTAAAAAAAATATTATGATTGACCCTCGTCTCTCCAACACTGTTGGCTAAATTATTTTTAATTTATAGTATGTAGTGAGTATCTAAACTGTACGAAATATGTTTGCCTTAGCTGTCTTCCTTTAGGAGAAATTAAAGAATATTAAAAAAAAATGAACTTTGACGCCTTATATATCGAAAACCGTTAGGATTTCGATACATGTTTATAGGAAAAAAATCTCCTTTTTTGAAATTTTCTAGCAGTTTTTAAAGTATTGCTGATAAAGTTTGGACCATCCTGTATAGAGACTAGTAAGTTCCTTTGTTCTAAAATTAAATCGGTTATTATACTGAACGGTAGAAAGATTTGCGAGCTTGGCGATTTTCTCGAAAGTTTAAAAACGAGTGACGACAGAATCCTTTTCCCCTTCCCCGAAAATTGTCACCGATTCGGCCGCTACGAAGCTATCACCCCCCCACAATTCACCGCGACGTCGAAACTACCCCTCGGCGTCGCGTTGCTTATTTATCTCGCCGCCGAGATTGTTCCAGGGTGGCGGTGAAAAATTCTGCGGGGCCCACCCTCATTTGTTCGGGGGTGGGGGGGGGCGGTAACGGATGGTCTCACATCCCCCCGGCAACACTCGGGGTGATATTTCTTTCTGACCGGTAATTACCTAATTACTCAACAGACATATTATAGCAATAGGTTAGGTGTTGCCGATTATTTGTATCGATTAATGATTGTTGCATACTTTAGTCAGTCCATAAAATATGTTCGAAAGTCATCTTGTTCTAGAATATTCACCTGCGCTATATGAAAAGTTCAGGCACCCCCGGGTAGATGGCGTTGGCTCCACTGATCTCGTGAAGTAGGATTGATTGTTTTCTATACGCGACTGAATTTAAGATGCCAACGCCCCGACGGGCACTATGCGAACTAACTATATGGGCCATTGTCACCTCTAGCTTTGGGCACACTTTGGGTTTACACTGCGTTGTTCTTTGTTCTTGTTCATTGTTCTTGTCGTCTTCTATATATTTTGTGGTCGTCTTCATAAAGTTATTTGGTTATTAGGTAAAAGTTCCCCCCGACAATCGGCGCCCGCCGATTGTGGGGCGAAAACAGCGGCCGGGCCGGACGTAAACACGGCACAAATCTTTCCAAATTTCGGATTTTCCGCGGGTTTCCGCGAAGTTTCGATGTTGCAAAAGGTGCAAAATAGTGTGGTGATCAGTTTGAGCTGCATATAGTAAAAATGCATCCGGATTATAACCACAAATATCGCCATGAAAAGTGAGGTGTCAAAGGAAATTTGAAAATTCATTTTCTCGGAAACTACGCCCGAGCACCAAAAACTAAGGTCAGATTCGTGTTCAGGGACCCCGAAAATAGGGGGGTAGCCAAAATTTAAAAAAAATCGGGGCAGACACACCGCGGGAAACTGTACTTACCGGTTATTATAAAGTTTAAACATTATTGTTTATGATTTATGTAATTGCAAAGGCAACAGGCAACTAAAAATGAACTTTAAGAGCAAAATTCGAAATAGAGAACTTTGTTGGTTAAATTAAATTGATTCGAAACTTGTTCCATCTCGAAAATGTTTTCAGGAACAAACGAACAAAAAATGTTTAGGTTAGGACCTCGGCGATCGAATCAAGAAGGTTTTTCGTCCGAGTCTCGCACTAAAACTTCGTAATTACACTGCATAACACTTTAGCATGTTTAAATTCCACTTCTGATAACTGTGGGAGGCCTTTTGGGCGTGGTAATCATAATAAAAATCACATTTTACTTGCTTTATTTCATTTTCTAATAACAACTCTTCTTTAACTCTTCTCTCTTTTTTGGCACAAGCGTGGCGGGAATATTTAAACATTTGAATTCAACTGTTGTTATTTACCACATTATTATAATAGTCAACTTTAGAAAATAAAGCTTTTTTGACTGATTTCGAACAAAACAGAAAACATAATATGCGGATCAACAAAATGGCATGGCCCATAGACTTAGTTTAGCATTGAGCCTACAGGGGGCGTATTTCTTATATTCAAGGGCGTATAGTGATTGTTTTTTCTTTTTTTTTTTGTTGACTTCTGATTTTTTTTTTAATTTTAAGATCGTATTAAGAGCGGGTTGCCGACAGCGAAAGTGACGTTAGATTTCGTATTTTTTTTAAGTTGTATCGCATAAAATCTAATAACATTTTACCTGGCAAAAATTTAGTATAAACACCTCTGTCTTTATTTTAATCATAAGATCTTAAAAGCGGTGTTGTATTTTATAGGTTATGAAAACCTTGGGAAAAATAATAATTCCAGTGCATATGCTTTTAAGATCTTTGATTAAAATGAAGACAGAGATGTTTGTACTAAATTTTTGCCAGGTAAAATGTTATTAGATTTTATTCTATACAACTTAAAAAAATACGAAATCTAACCTCACTTTCGCTGTCGGCAACCCCCTCTTAAGCTATTTTTTCCCACCTGTTGTGGTTAATTTTTTTTACAAATATGTCCTGAAAGATGACTTCTAGTTTTTTAACATTAGATACTTGACGAAATAGTAAGGAAGCCGAGAAGTGACGAAAATGTGGCAATGGGGTTACACTACGCAACGGAGCATTCAATGATCCAAAAAAATTTTTAAACAAATTGAGTGACAAAATATTTAGCTACATTATTTCCAACAGCTGTAACCCATTAATTAGGAATGCTTGCATACTAAAAATATGTTAAAAATGCAAACATTTTACATTGTTGGTAATATTTGACAGCATACGCTAGTTTTTTATCTTGTATGTAGAAGATTGTTGTAAAATGCAACATTAATTTCATATGTAAAACACCTGAAGCTTGAATCCTTTTAAAAAGGCTTGAAGGTTGTGCTTATGAATGTTTGTTATGAAATTTATTATACATGGTGTTTCTTAATATGTAACATGCTAATACTTAAGGGGGTCATTCTTGGGTCCATTTTGAGAAAAAAAAAACATATGAACATATACCCTAAAAGTCTTAATTTTTGAGATACAGGGTGGTAAAATAGGACCATGTTAATGTTAATGACTTAAATACGTGACAACTAGATTAGATAGACAACTGTCAAAACTGTTTACGTTTACAAATCAAAATCTGTTTCTTGCCAACTACCTAGATCGTTTTGAATAATTGTTAATATCTAATTTTATACCAAGGTGCAAATGAATGAGTTTTATTTTTTCATGCGAAAACCGTACGTCAAACAAAAAAGATCAAGAGACCTCATTTGCTCAGAAGGGAATGGGATTTCAAAAATAATTTTTACTTTAAGAAAAAGCAGTGGCGTAACATATTTTTCTTTAAAAATATTCAATTCAAAACCCGTACAGACGCCACTGGTAAAAGTAATAAAATTGTTTGTACATCAGAAAATGCATCTTGATGCATAAAAGGCGTGTACCAAATTTCACAAAAGTATCTAGGGTAATACCAAAGTTATAATAAAAAAAAATTCTTAAAATTTTAGCCCTCTGTAGTTCAAAAGTTGGACCCAAGAATAACCCCCTTAAGTATTATCATGTTATTAAGAAACACCCTGTATGTGCACACAAAGCAATATATTCTATGAAGGACAATATGCTAGAGATTATTATTTCCATCTGAATGGGATTGCGATGGACCTAATTTCATTTGAAATAATTATTCTAGTACTGTTTTTTCTTTCAGAACTGGTTCTATAGTCAAAATACTTCACTAATGGTTCAGTTTCAATACAGAAAAGTGGCAAAGAAACATATCCTGGATCTTTTATTATTTCATTATAATCCATTTTCGAGTCAGAGAGAGGTTTGTGGATACAAGCACAGATGCAGATAAAACATGTAGCTATACACCCAGCAATATCTAGAGAATTAAATTCATAAAGCTTGAAGCGTTGCTAAGAGTTAATACACGTTAATTACTTACCAGACAAAGGACAAAGAAGACTTATAATAAATATACGTGAAACCGAGATACATACCTGCTTTCAAAGATGGATCAACTTAATTTCATTTTCGCTGGAATTTCTGAGACGGCTTTGCATAAGACTTATTTTAATATCGACAACAACGGAGGTAGGCTGGAAAGTTTTGTATGGCTTGATGTCTTAGGAAACACCGCAGGTTACACACAATGATTTAGACAATACGAATGCCTTCAAGGGAACTTACTTATGACTAGGTACAATCTTTAGAACGTCTAGTTAGCCTAGTCTAGCTCAAGAGAACGAAGCGATACTTAACTTTCTACTGTGGTAATGTACACAAAGAACAGCAACACGAGGGACGCGCTATCGCAGTGACGTCATGCTAATAAGACCCTTACAGGACAGACTGAACATAATACCGTCTAGGGAATGTTATTTGTATAGACTTTGATAATACCTACCTACGTGTGAAACCCACTACTTGTGAACAGAGATAATAATGTAAAAGTTGTCATATAAGTGTGGGGGAGAGGGAACGTAGGATGACTTCAGCTCCAGTTACATCCAACTGAGAAGTTTTGTGTACAACTTAGTTTAATTTAATCAACTGGATATACATTGTCTTACAGAACCTCCTCGGGTTATATAAATCTGGAGATATCCGTTGAATCCCTTGACACTAAAGAGAACGAAGAGCGAGGTATATAATATACAATTAACTCAATTGGTTATACAATACAGCTTGTGAGAGTCACGCTACGTATACAATGTGTCCCGGATAAGAATGAACAGCACGGGGATCTTGCAAACGGTGAAAGATTCTACAACGGTTAAATGGGAAAAAATGGGGAATTTAAGGTCAATAAAATGGTACAAACAGATTGCTAATATCTTTTTTCGTTTTTGAGTTCTTTTTAAAAAAGTAAAATTTTGCCTTTTCGATTTTATTTTTTCTGAAGTTGTTATCAATGATAGAAAAAAGAAAAACACTTTCTTATGGTACTTTTTAACGGGCTTTAAGATGGCTTTTTTAGATTTGTTCTACAACATTTCGTTTAACAACTTTATCTTTTAAATACGGACCTGTTTTTTTTTATTTTGAAATCACTTAAGAAAACAGTGTCGCATTGCGTTTTGGAGTAAATTCTTCGCTTTTTTCTAATTGTGAGAAGAAAGCTTTAAGCCAATGAAACCAATAACTTTTGCCATTTATTAAATACAACAATATATTCGTTCGGCCTCTACACTATTTCTGTGACACAAGATATAACATGCTAATATGTTAAATTTGTCATCATTTGAAAAAGCACACTCCATTTCTAATAATACAAATTATTAACTAAATGACACAGTGGGAATTATGACAAATGACAAGGGGTTGGTTTCGTTGTTTCAAAGCCTTCTAGGTGGGGGATTTTTATTTATTTTTTATTATCGTATGTGACTGTTATTTTAGTCTTTGCCGTCCTTTTTTTGGTTCTCCGATTGAAAGATAAGTTGTATGTTAAATGGTTGACAATACTGATTAATATTTAGACTTCTTATTATGAAATACAGGGCCGCATTAGAAAACCGAATAGAAAAAAGAAATTTTCGGTATAATTGCCTCAAAACATTTTAAAAATATTATAAAAGTGCTTTCAAAATCTGCAAAAAAATCCAGGTCCGTATTTAAAAAATAAAGTTGAAGATCGTTTCTCAAAAACGAAATGTTGTAGAACAAATCTAAAAACGCCATCTTAAAGCTCATGAAAAAGTGCCATAAAAAAGTGTTTTTCTTTTTTTTCTAACTGTGATAACAACTTCAGAAAAAAATATAATCGAAAACGAAAAATTTTTACTCTCACCGTTTGCTGCGCATTCTTATCCGGGACACATTGTATACTGTGCTATTATGTTACATGTTCTGCTTGCGTACACAAATCGACCATTACAAAACAAACATGCGTCCTTCTGTAATTTAGGTCTTGTTTTCGTAGAAAAAAGATACGTCTGTCCGGAGGCTATCGCACACATAAATCCGACTGGTTTGTCTCTGCGCAGATATTTATACCCCCGACCAACCCCCTTTTTAGGGGCAGCGCCTCATCCAATTTATAGCCGAGCGATATAGATTTTTCGAATTCGAAAGAACTGCCGTATAAATCGTTTAGGACTACGCGAATGGTCGACGTGGACGTGTATATCGAGCGCTCGGAGTAAAACGAGCCGAACCGTAAAATTAAAATAAACACGCTATTAGGCGCGTAACAAATTTCTATGTACGCCACTGAAGCCCACAAATATAGACGTAACTAGGGGGGGGGGGGGCTAGGGGGGGCGAAGGATGTGCGAAGATATGCTTCTCGTAAACAGAATAGATCTAACATTCTGACAACGCAACGTTACGCAACACGGCGAACACCGCACGCGCCTTTTTAAATTCACCAGTTTCGACGAATCGCTTGGTCTTGTGGAATCTTGGGCCTTGTGCCCCCACAAAATCAGACTGAAATTTAAACGCGCAAGCGAGAGCGAACACACCGTGCCTGCTGCCGAGAGAAAGAGAGACGAGACGGGCGTCGGGGAATGTACTTTTGCTGTGCCAGACTCCAGACTTTTATTTTGTTATTCATCCAGTGTATTGTTGTTTCGTTATAATATGTACTATGTAAATAATCTTGCATCACAAAATAGCAGACATTCCCAACATTTTTTCTCAGGTTTCTACTCGGAAACCTCTACTTTTTCATAATGTTTTTTTTAAATGAATTAAAGATGATTCAAAATTACCAGTAGATAGACCTATACATTATTTTTTGAAGCCTTAAAAGCACCTCAAGGGTGGTACAGGGTGATCCAATCAGTAATTTATTTAGAAGGGCGGGACCGAACCCAATTTGAAGATATTGGGATTTCTCAAGACTAATTTTATGTAATTTTTCTTCAAATTTTTTTAAAAACTTCGCCTGCGGCGCATTTTTTAGAATTATTTTAAATGCCCTTGTTTAAAAAAGAGACAAAAATTGTCCCTCCACCACTCGAAATTAATTCCTATATACGTCACAGAAGTGATCCAAACTCGTAGCCCCGGCCTACCATTTTACAGAATGACATGTAAAAAATATACCTTTGTAAGTAGCGTACCGACTTTCACAAATTTCTTCTTAATGGATTAAATAATTCCATGTCGGAGCCCCGCATTTTCATGCGGCACCCGGCCCCGCAAAATCTTGAGCCGGTCCCGATCAGCCCCCCCTAAAAATACGACCTAGTTACGTCTATGCCCACAAATAATGCCATTGGTTTATTTCTTTTACAGTTTCAGAGATAAGAAGATGCTTCTAAGTTTCTGGGGCGCGACTACGTAGGTATGCGCTATACAGTATGATTCAGTCATGAAGATAGCGTTTAATACGAAATCGAATTTTAAAAAATTCTTAAGTAGAGTAACCCAAATATGCAAGTCGAAACCCTAAAAATATGCGCATAAATATGCAAATAATTTAGTCACAATATGCAGGAAAATGTTGAAAATATGCAAATTAAGAAATACCTACTTTAAAAATATAAATTTATTGTTTCATTTACAAATAAACATATATAATGAACATACAAATTTCTAAATGCATTTATACATAGGGGAACTAGGGGTAAGACGGGGTAGCGGGGTAAGATGGGGTACTAGCTATTACTGGCAAACTACTAGAGCCATCTATGATTTTGACGGTGAATTATGTGTACTGACAACTACAGACCATGCGCTGTTGATTTTAATCGGCTCCCACCAGTCTCGCAGCTACAGTCGTCAGAGTCGGTCGCATTTTTCGATTTCTGAGTACTGGTTATTATGTTTGGCTGTTTTCCTCTACAAAAAGGTAAGCAAATTCATAAAATTAATTGTAATTCGTATTGCGTTTCTCAAACACATCATATAGAGACTCTATAACGGTAGTCAAATCACACAAATATCGCTTTAATTTTCGAAAAATAAGATGATTTAAAAGTGTATCTGTGGGGTAAGATGGGGTACCTTGTGAGGGGGCAAGACGGGGTATTACCCAGTTTTGCCCCATCGCAGCCTGTATTTCCCCACCGGTATTTCAATTGAGGGTTTTGCATTAACACCTACCTATTCTTCCTCTTTCCTATTCGATCAGCAGAGAGTCTGTGTGTTGTGTGTGATTTTCATTTGTAAATGTATACAAGGTGTCCCGTATAAAATATTATTAATTGACATTTTTTTACTAAAGCCATATTTTATTTACGTTAAGAATGAATTTTGATTCTTTATTGTATGTAAATAATGTAGTGTAACTTTGAAATAAATAAAAATCGATATACAATTTTTCCGTTTTTTTCACTTTAAAATACGCTGCCAAAATTTGAACATAACGATACGGGACACCTTGTATATATAATTTTTTCTCCTACTATTTATTTGCCGATTACTTGCAGAGTATTGTGAGAACTTATAGAAGAAATACTGATAGGGGAAAATGGTGTCAATAGTTCAGTTACAGAATTTTAGTACCTACCCCATCTTGCCCCGCATGCGGGGCACTAGCATCTTTTCACTCTACCTGTACTATGTTTTAAATGCTATTTTATTTTCAGAGTTTATATTTTCGTTTTGTGTTCGGAAATGTTTATAGTTTACAATAAACGTTTGTTCAACTTTGTCTCATTTTTATTTTTTTTGTAATTCGACTTCAAAGATTAAGTACCCCGTCTTGCCCCTAGTTCCCCCTAGACATAAATATTTTTCGACGACGCTTAAGATCCTATTTGTTGAGACACAGTGTGTATAGCCTAAGTGAATTTCTTAAAATAAAGGATGTATTTTGATAGGTTTCTTCTTTTTTTATTCGTATTTTTAATATGTTACACTTGGTGTATGTTTGTATACCTATGTATATTTTTAATGTATATTTTTTAATGTGTATAATAATAATATGACGTTTTCCATAATACCTTTGTGTGTTCGTTTTTTTGGAAAATAAAGAGGGTATTTATTTATTTATTTATTTAGTAATAATTTCCTCAGCAACTTCGGATAAAAGATTTTCAAATTTTGCCCGGCTCTTGCCATGTACGGTGCTGCATCTGACAAAACGAGCAAAAAATTATCGGTAGGAACAGGTGTAGGAAGAAGAAATGTTGATAATTCCTCTTGAACAAATCTGGTCGCTGTCAATGCATTCGTTTTTTCTAATTCTTTAGAAGCAAGGAGGTAACATTTTGGTAAAATCCCGCCGCTAAAGCCTGTTTTACATTGACAATTTCTTCATGAATTAATTCATGAATAAGATTATTAATAAATTCATGAATTAATTCACGACAAGTTCTATTTTACACTGATGAAGAAATTGATGAATTTTTTTGTCACCTTATGTCAGATTCTAGCGAACATAAACACAAGAGAATAAATAACAAAATATTTTTTTGTGCTGCATTTCCCTTATCAGAACATATTTTCTAACTATATCCATCTTCATCCAAAGCATCTTTAACTACAGATTAAGGTTGGCTAGAAGAGTAGTTGAAAATGCATTTGGCAATTTAGCCAAACGATTTAGAGTTTTTTTACTACAATTAATTTTAATGTGGAAAAAGTACAAACCATAACATTGTGCACATTACATAACTTTTGAGACCCGAATGTCCTACTTCCATCCTAGAAGAGCTTGATAAAGACTATATATTTCAATTTGGACTTTCTTACCAAACATGCTCACCAAAACATGCTTGCGTTGCTGCCCAAGAGGAGTTTTGTGATTATTTCGTAAATGAGGGAGCTGTGCCTTGGCAGCGGAATACATAAATAAAACATATTGTAACATTTCACACACTTTTTATCTAAGCATATTATCTTTAAAACTATGTACTCTCCTCTTCCTCGTCTAATGCCTCAAACAAAACCAGTATCAAAATATAACCTTCCTTGTGTTCAAATTTTCAATGTTAGTACTCCTGAAGTTCACGCAAAACTTGACGGAAAATAGAACATGCTCTAATTGGTGAAGTAACTTCATGAAGAAATTCATGAATTAATTCACGACAAGTTCTATTTTACACTGATGAAGAAATTGATGAATTTTTTTGTCACCTTATGTCAGATTCTAGCGAATATAAACACAAGAGAATAAATAACAAAATATTTTTTTGTGCTGCATTTCCCTTATCAGAACATATTTTCTAACTATATCCATCTTCATCCAAAGCATCTTTAACTACAGATTAAGGTTGGCTAGAAGAGTAGTTGAAAATGCATTTGGCAATTTAGCCAAACGATTTAGAGTTTTTTTACTACAGTTAATTTTAATGTGGAAAAAGTACAAACCATAACATTGTGCACATTACATAACTTTTGAGACCCGAATGTCCTACTTCCATCCTAGAAGAGCTTGATAAAGACTATATATTTCAATTTGGACTTTCTTACCAAACATGCTCACCAAAACATGCTTGCGTTGCTGCCCAAGAGGAGTTTTGTGATTATTTCGTAAATGAGGGAGCTGTGCCTTGGCAGCGGAATACATAAATAAAACATATTGTAACATTTCACACCCTTTTTATCTAAGCATATTATCTTTAAAACTATGTACTCTTCCTCGTCTAATGCCTCAAACAAAACCAGTATCAAAATATAACCTTCCTTGTGTTCAAATTTTCAATGTTAGTACTCCTGAAGTTCACGCAAAACTTGACGGAAAATAGAACATGCTCTAATTGGTGAAGTAACTTCATGAAGAAATTCATGAATTAATTCATGAAGAAATTGTCAATGTAAAACAGGCCTAAGAACTCCAATCAATAAATGAGCAATATAACATCCCCTTAAATTGGTAGTTTCATCAATACATATGTAAAAATATCTGTTTCGAATTTTTGTTTTAATTTCCTCCCTTACCTACCTCTTTCACTTGGGACATTAAGTTTGCAATACTTCTGGAGAAAAGAAGTGAAGTTTTGATTACGTAGCTTTGACAACGGAATATTTGACGCCATCATTGCACGACATAGGTCTCGGTTAAAGATTTATTTTTCATTTGGCTCCTTATTTTTGGACATTGGTTGGAAACATTGCGTTAATGTCGGTTGTGGCACATCTCCAGATTTCATCTTACTCAATTTGGCAATGTGAGTAGAAGTTTTCACATGTTGGTGTTCTTGGAATTTTTTATCGCATGGAATCTGCAATGAAAGAAAAATTGAATTATTAAACTGAATACCAGTAGATACATAGGTAGGAACTTCGATAGAAATGTTAAACAAAAGTGTAGTGATTCCTGAGTGTCCCAATGGTGCGAAATCGGTTGATATAATATGTGTAATTTTTCTAGATAAAAAAATATAGATAGACAAACGAATAAAAAATATATGGGGTTCCATAATATAGGTATCCAAAGAAGAATTTAACTTTCTAGCGATTTTGCACTATTGGTACACCCTGTATATTGAATATTCAAAAACTATACTTACAATTTTAACTCACGCAGAACAGTAGACTTTTCCCATATCTATTCTTAGTTCTTTGTATGGCTTAATCCACACTGACGCACTATTGACTTTGGGCATTTTACTTAGTAAAATACAACAATTCCCAGCACAAAACAAACACAAATCGAGGCAGACGTGATGACTTCAAAAGCAGAATCAGAAATAAAATGCAGAAATGGATTATCCTTCGTATATAAATATTTACCTATCTATAATTTATTGTCCTTTTCAATAATTGTACTTTATTAAATAGGTATAAATACCTACTTTATTCGTTTTCAGATCACCAGGATTAGTGCCCATAATATTATAATTTACCTATATTATTTTGGGAAAACCATAGGTACCTACCTAGACACCGACCCCTGTTCCCAAAAATGAATGAAACGCCTGCCAAAGATTTAAATTATCCTAAATTCTTTCAATTATGCACAATATGCCATATTTTAAGGATATATGCAAATATTTAAAAATGCATATAATATGCTAAATATGCAAAATATGCGTGTTGCATATTTGGGTTACTCTATTTATAAGTCAACCAAAAAAAAAGAGAAAAATATTTTCAAAAGTGTATTAAAACTCCTTGTTAATGGCGCGGAGTTGCCAGTTGCACAACATATCGTATCAATTAATCAACAGTAATTAGTGGGTGTGTAGGAGTATAGGGAGCTCTTAGGTTCCCATAACGGATGCACGTTGTTTGCAGAGACTGCAAAACAAAAAACTGAGATCAAAATGTGCAAATATGCATCAAAATTACTTTCAACTTCGTGGCCTAGCGAATCGCGGGACTTTCTACACGCCACGGTCCACACACCTGTACTCAAGATATTGACAAGACTGAGTCGCCTAGTCGCCACAGTCGCTAGAGCGCTACAGTCGGTACTGTTCCTTCCTACCGCACGCTACCGCCACCACCCGACCATTGCTTTTGTTTTGGGAATAGTTTTTCAACCGCAGTTAGTTCACATCAACGAGGCTTTAACGTAGGACCAAAAAGAATTATTGTGCCTACTTTTTAAGAGATACCTTGAAATAATTTTACTGATATGAATTAGCTGCGATTAAATATAACTCTTCGCAAAAACAATCCCAAAAATGAAAACGTGCAAAATATGGATCTCAGTAGGCGTAGTTACGTGTTGCCAATAGCAATATTCTCGTGCAATTTAAGAATTGTGATACAAATGTGTGTGCGGACATTGGCGAAAAGACTTTAAGCAAATACTGGTGCTTACGATGTGAATACAACTTTTTTTTAAAGATGTTTGAAGTGTAATAACGCCTCCCCTTCGAAGAATCAAGACTAAATACATCAATATTGCTTACGAAAGGTAGGTATTTCTTATTTCTTCAGTTTGACCTTGAATTATTGAAAGGTGGCAACATCGCTCTCCGGTACCAACCTTGACGGTTGACATTGAAGCAGAAGCGTCTTGTTACTAGGGCATTAAGGTTAATTTGTGCCACTTTTTAAACTTCGAGAAAAATATTCTTTGGCATTTTCCTTTTCAATAGACCTCCTTTTTAATAGAATCTCCCTGTATATAGCGAAAACCGGGATACAATAGTGATGCTATCAGCACCGTAACTGGGGAGTTTCGTGTCGTTTCGTCTAATTTAATCAACCGTAGAACGAAGAGAAGCCCGTTGAAGGTAAAATCTGGAGAAATCGATTGAGTCAAAGCAGTCCAGTGTCGCTAACAGGAACTTGCCAGGCTTTTGCTTGCCTTTTTTAAGTACGGACCTGGGCCTGGATTTTTTGCAAATTTTGAAAGCACTTATCATTGCAAATACCATGATGTTTAACACGAAATATTTTTAAAATGTTTTGAGACAATTATACTGAAAAATCCTTTTTTTCATTCATTTTTTATTGCGGCCCTGTATTTAATAAGAAGTCTAAATATTAATCAGTATTGTCAAAAATTTAACTTACAACTTATTTTTCAATCGGAGATCCAAAAAAATAATGGCCAATACTAATAACAGTCACATACGATAATAAAAATGAATAAAAATCCTCCACCTAGAATAACGCTTTGAAACAACGAAACCATTGTCATTTGTCATAACTCCCAGTGTATCATTGAGTTAATAATTTGTATTATTAGAAATGGAAGGTGCTTTTTCAAATGACGACAAATTTAAGATGTTAGCTTAGCATATAGCATGTTATATCTTGTGTCACAGAAATAGTGTAGACGCCGAACGAATGTACTGTTGCAATTAATAAATGGCAAAAGGTGTTGGTTTCATTGGCTTAAAGCTTTCTTCTCACAATTAGAAAAAGCGAAGAAATTACTCCAAAACACAATGCGACACTGTTTGCTGTACAACAACATAGGAAAATACTAACCAGACAGTGCCGTGTTTAAAAATATTAAGCTTTCGAAGTAAAAATAAACTGTAAGTTAAATTATTGACAATATTGATTAATATTTAGACTTCTTATTATTAAATACAGGGCCCTAATAGAAAAAATGAATGGAAAAAAAGAATTTTTAGTATAATTGTCTCAAAACATTTTAAAAATATTTCGTGTCATACATCATGGTATTTGCAATGAAAAGTGATTTCAAAATCTGCAAAAAAATCCAGGTCCGCATTAAAAAAATTAAGTTGATGTCAAAAACGAAATGTTGTAGAACAAATCTAAAAACGCCATCTTAAAGCACGTTAAAAAGTGCCACAAGAAAGTGTTTTTCTTTTTTTCCTATCTCTGTAATAACAACTTCAAAAAAAAATATAATCGAAAACGCAAAATTTTACTTTTTCAAAATAACTCAAAAACGAAAAAAGATCTTAGAAGTCTGTTTGTACCATTTTATTGACCTTAAAATTGCGCAACTTTTCCCCCATTTAACCGTTGTTCTATCTCACCGTTTTCAAGATCCCCTTGCTGTTCATTCTTATACACATTGCATGAGGGTCTTCCGTATATTATTTATTTTCACCTTTGTTTTCCCAAAAAGAGACGTATTATTTCGAGAACCTCTATCAAGCCCTCGCACACTATAAATCCAGCCGTTTGGTCCCTGCCCAGATAATTCTCTTTCAAGGATACCGACGCACTGAATTTACAGCCGAGCGAGTGATGTGGATTTTTACGGAATCACCGCCATATAAATCGTTTAGGATGTGCCCAATGGACGACGTTGAGGTTCCGAGTGAAACGAATGGTGGCCATAAAATTAAAATAAATAGTTTCTAGCCCCTGGTCCGCCGTATTGTGTGGCTAATAACAAGTGGGTTTCAGTGAAACCGGTGCAGGAATAAAAAAAATATACAACGAAATGTTGTAGGTTTCTCTAGTTTATCAGAGAATAAAGGAAAGCAAAAGTTATCAAAACAGCATGGAGCATGGGGATCTTGCAAACGGTGAGAGATAGAACAACGGTTAAATGGGGAAAAAGTTGCGCTATTTTAAGGTCAATAAAATGGTATAAACAGATTTCTAATGTGTTTTTCGTTTTTGAGTTATTTCGAAAAAAGTAAAATTTTGCGTTTTCGATTTTATTTTTTTCTGAAGTTGTTATCACAGATAGAAAAAAAGAAAAACACTTTCTTATAGCACCTTTTAACGGGCTTTAAGATGGCGCTTTTAGATTTGTTCTACAACATTTCGTTTTTGAGAAACCATCTTCAACTTTATTTTTTTAAATACGGACCTGGATTTTTTTCACATCTTGAAAGCACTTTTCATTGCAAATACTATGATGTATGACACGAAATATTTTTAAAATGTTTTGAGACAATTATACTGAAAATTCCCTTTTTTCCATTAATTTTTTCTATTGCGGCACTGTATTTAATAATAAGAAGTCTAAATATTAATCAGTATCGTCAACAATTTAACTTAAAGTTTTCTTTACTTCGAGAACTTAATATTTCTTAATACGGCCCTGTCTGGTTAGTGTTTTCTTCTGTTGTTGTCAGCAAACAGTGTCGCATTGTGTTTTGGAGTAAATTCTTCGCTTTTTCTAATTGTGAGAAAAAAGCTTTAAGCCAATGAAACCAATAACTTTTGCCATTTATCAATTATTGTAACAAAACAATACATTCGTTCGGCCTCTACACTATTTCTGTGACACAAGATATTATAACATGCTACCATGTTAAATTGGTTGTCATTTAAAAAAGCACCCTCCATTTCTAATAATATAAATTAATAACTAAATGATACAGTGGGAGTTATGACAAATGACAAGGAGTTGGTTTCGTTGTTTCGATGCCTTCTAGGTGGAGGAATTTTATTTATTTTTTATTATCGTATGTGACTGTTATTAGTCTTCGCCATCCTTTTTTGGTTATTCGATTGAAAGATAAGTTGTAAGTTAAATTGTTGACAATACTGATTAATATTTAAACTTCTTATTATCAAATATAGGGCCTCACTAGAAAAAAATGGAATGGAAAAAAGGAATTTTTAGTGTTTTTCTTTTTTTCCTATCTGTGATAAAAACTTCAGAAAAAATAAAATCGAAAACGCAAAATTTTACTTTTTTCAAAATAACTCAGAAACGAAAAAAGATATTAGAAATCTGTTTGCGCCATTTTATTGACCTTAAAATTGCGCAACTTTTTCCCCATTTAACCGATGTTCTATCTCTTACCGTTTGCAAGATCCCCATGCTGGTAATTCTTATCCGGGACACATTGCATAGTAGCTTCACTTGGCGAGAGAAATATACAAAGCCAGTATCTCAACGTAACCCTGACCAATTTAGAAGAACACCACCCATCTAGAACATAATCTTTTTTCTCGTTTCTTCGGGGTCAAACTGCGATTGACCCCGACTATCTTGGATCACCCTGTATAGGGCTCAGGAAGGCACGATTTGAAATTGGCCTAGTTAAAATTAACGAGGCGGGGAAAAATACCGTTCGGTGTATTTTGGAGGGGGGCAGCAAAAACGCTCCGGCGAGTGACCAAAGGATCAAAAGGGGAACAATCATTCGCTTGAAAAAACTTATGCATTTTCAAACAATAATGTTGTGTTTGCAGAGAGAAAAATATGCCTTGAATTGAGCATAATAGCTACGAAATATTATATGATGTGGAATTTGATGCATTTTCGACAAAAAGCTTTTAGGCCAGGGAAAATAGAATTTGACCTAGAAAAAAATATTAACTGCAATTTGGTTTTACCATATCAAAGTTATAAGTAAATACGTTGGTAGAAACCAAAAGTTAAACATTTTGAGAAAACGGAACCTTGAGTTACCTCAAAAAACACCTATTTTTCGTTAGAAATTTCGAGCAAAAATGTTAACTGGATTTTTTTTAGACTCTTTAGGTAAAAAAAACGTCCCCTGCTAACATCAAGAAATTAAACATTTTAAGAATATGGAAGTAACTTAGATCGACAAAGAGGGATAAAAATCGGATAATTTTTTATTTCGGCAAAGGGCAAAAATATTAACTAGGTACGTTTTTATCGCAGATAATCATTCCCTTTTACAAATAGAATGAAACTTATACAAAATTAAACATTTATCTGAGCCGCATGTACGTCAGCTGTCACTTCTCATTGGTATAGACTAGGCAAAAATATTAACTGTTTTTTTTTTGTTTAACTTTTTACAATATAACTATATTGAATCATATATAGCGAAATTAAACATTTATTTACAGCGCATATACGTCAACTGTCATTTGTCATTTCAAAATACTTCCGTTACCAATTTTTGTTTAATTTCAAAAAATTTAACAAGACTTAGTATCCACTTACAAAGTTTAACAAAAATCAGCCAGTTAATAATTTTGCTCTAAAAGTCAGCTTCAAATTTCTTTAAAATGCGATTTCCGGCGAAACAATATGTTTAATTTCAGAACAAACTGTTAATACTTGATTTTTTAAGGTAATTATAAATAATAAAAACGCAGTTAATATTTTTGCCCAACAAAATATTACGCAAAATGTCATTTTTACATCATTCGGATACTTGCGCAAACGTGAACTGTTTAATTTATCAATCTCAACTTTATATACCTTACTTACTAATAAATGCAGCTTAAAATTCGCAGTTAATATTTATGCCGTCTTTAGTACAAGAAGAAAATGTATTTTTCTAAAAAACGCCCACACTCGTATGTTTATTTTGTGTAAAAAACAATTCTGGCGTTCATTTATTACCAATATTTTGTGATGGCATTACAAAAATGCGGTTATGAATTTTGTCTAGGTTTCGTTATTTTTTACCGTAATTTCCCTGGCCTATTTGCCATTTGTTCAATGTATTTATCTGCGTTCTTCCTTGGGCGCACCCCGTAATCTCCAAATAACAATAGGCAATAAAATGCTAATAAAGGAAATTATAAGCCATAGGCGGAGGGTCGGTTGTAAAATGGTTTATTTGGATTAAGGGACATACAGGTAAGGAAAATAAAAAGTTTATTCATTTATTATCGTTTTTAGCTGTTCCACTTTGCAAAAATATTAAATTTTGAGACACTAGTAAAACAAACTATTTGATATTTATAATAATGTTGGCAATACAATTTCACATAGAGAATTTTATTTATTAAAATAATATTACAATTCAAAATATAACGGATTGTCTTCGGAAAATTCGGAAGAGCCGTCATGTTCTAAGGCAATAATAAGAGACTCAATTTCCAGAGTTTCGTCAATCAATTCATCAAGATCCCACATTTGGTTTTCTTCCGTAACAACATGTTATATAGCATTTCGCATTTCTGCAGTAATAATGTCCAGTAAATTGATTATCAGCTGCCGTACATCCTTAAAAGCTTATAAGTAGTGTTATGTATTGCAACATGTCCTTTCATTTGAGTCCATATAAGAGTCCAATTATGCCAAGTTCTTTTGCCATTTCGTCGACTACATATTTCTTAAATACTAACCTGACTATTTTGACCATTCCTTCTTCGCTTCGCTTTTCTCCAAGAACTCGTTGGAACCTTCTCCACTAGTCTAGAATGATAACTTGCATTATCCATTACAAGTATGGAATTATTTGGTATCCCCTCTATCATTTGCTGAAAATATTCTTCAAATACATCGACCGTCATTTCCTCGTTCGTGGTAATCTTTAATAGAATTGGATTGATAGACTCTTGACCACCCTTCCATAAAACCTTGCCAATAACTTTGAATATTTGTTTTTATTTTACTTCTTTGAAAACACCTTATTTTCATCTGTTTTGTCAATAATGAAAGATGGGGTTTTTCGGGCTAGCGCACGGAAGCAGCGCATGGAAAAACTTTCCGTGCGCTGAATAAAAATACCGAATATATGGCTTTAAAATAGAAATATACAGCAAAGTAAACTAAATTTAAGAAACTCTATATATGCTCTCTGATATTTAACATATACCTATTTTGTATTTTAATTCGTAAGTGTTTCAATATTTAGATACATTTCTGTAATAATTTTGACGTTTTATTCACCTTATCTGACAATAACTAATTTACAACAAAGCACCTTTGAAATAATTTGAGAGTAACCATGGGAACGCATCATACATACCACTACCTATATTGTCTGCATTGTTTATTTTTTGTCAATTAAAAAAAATAAAAAATAAAATACCGATAAAATGTTTTAAGAGGGGGTTGCCGACAGCGAAAGTGACGTTAGATTTCGTATTTTTTTAAGTTGTATAGCATAAAATCGAATAACATTTTACCTGACAAAAATTTATCTCTGTCTTAAAAGCATATGCACTGGAATTATTATTTTTCCCATGGTTTCCATAAACTATAAAACAAATCACTGCTTGTAATATCTTATGATTAAAATGAAGACAGAGATGTTTGTACTAAATTTTTGCCAGGTAAAATGTTATTAGATTTTATGCTATACAACTTAAAAAAAACGAAATCTAACGTCACTTTCGCTGTCGGCAACCCCCTCTTAAGTTTCCGTTTTCAAAGAAGTATAATAAAAAAATATCGTTCATTACACGTCCAGAAATAGATTTTTTCGTGCTTGCATGACTTCCCGTGTTCGGCTGCGCCTCACACGGGAATTTGTCACGCGCGCAAGGAAAAATCTTTATTTCCAGACTCGTAATGAAATATACTATTTTAAAGCTGCAAGTTACAAATTGTCTTTGCATTGTGCAAATTTGTTTAAAGTTGATGAAATTAGATCATATTATATTATCATATAAAATAATAATTGATACAGATTATGTAAACACAATTTGTTGTATTTAAACACAAATTTGCCTTATTTATTATTAATAAATAACATCCAGGAATATACAAACTTATTTCCATATTTCCTCGTCACAAATATAAAAATGCTCCAACTGAGGCTGACAAATTTTAGTAATTACCATAATAATAATAGTAAATTGCCTTTTTCCGGTCTAAAAGTAAAATGCCCTTGTTTTCGCTTCAAAAACAACTCTATAATCCAATTCCAAATAGTCTCCAACATTACAAAACATCGACGGTTCGAATTCCGTAACCCGTTGTCCTATTTTCAGGAATTTCCCACAGAAACGCCGGAAGTTGGCGTCGTGGAGTCGGATATTATTAATTCGTCCTTAATCCGACGTGTTTTTTCGTGGTTTTGCATTAATAATTTTATTGGGGACAGTCGGAACGAGAGGAGACGCGAGGAGAGCAACTAATTGGGCTAATTCAATTCCGTCTTAAATTTAGAACTGTCAGGACGATTTCGAACACACTGTGCCTTAGAGGCACCTGGGAAATGGTGGCAATTTGAATATTTCCTGCCTGTTTCACTAGGCAAGTGATACAGCTTTCTGAAATTGTACCTACAGGCAACCAGGAAAATTTTTGAAAGGCCATAACTTTTTATTTTCTGCATTGCCAGTTAAAATTTAAGTATGGTCACAGAATAAATTCTGTGGTATGGTATAAATGAAGTCACTTGGAACAGCATAAAAACGCTTGGGCGGCGTTTGTTTTGTGAAACAAAACAGAGTCGTAGGCGGCGCGCTGCCCTTAATATAATAAAAATTTTATTTAAATGCTCTAAAAGAGAATAAAATAAACTTTGAAATAATTCAAACCAAAGCAAACCAATAATTTTGTTACACACAAAACAACACCACACAAAACCAAAATCCGTAAAATAAAGCGCAATCCTTATTTCCGTGCACGGCACTGGTTACATTGGCCTACGTCGACACCTGCTCCGTGGATCTCCCAAACGCCGACCAATCAAATCGCTACGATCGCTTTCTTATTGGCTGCCACCTTGACTAGGTCGACGTCGACCGCATAAAAACCTTTGAATTTTATACGGGTGATTTCTGCTGATAAGTCTGGTATTTTTACCAGTAGCAGAGTAAAAGTGTGTAAATGCTATGAAATAGATCGCGCCTCTTATATCACTGTGTTCCAAGTGAGTTCATTTATACTTTACCAGGGTAGCTCGAGAACAGGCGCCTCGGCAATAAAATACGAGACAAAACACTTTTTTAATCATATTAAACCGAACCTGGTATTAGTAGTAATAAGAAGAGATAAAGGAGACAGAGAAGATAGATATTGTAGTAAAAACAAGTGACTGCATGCTCGCCTAATATAGTATCACCAATACTTGCAGGAGTTACACTGTTCGACGGCTGGCCACTTGTGCACCGAAATGCGGTGGATAGCCGTGCCATAATTTCACAGATCTTAGGATAACTTGCGAAAATAGTTATAATCGATATGGCTTTTTAGAGACCTTTTGACAATATTATATGCTGCATTAACCTTTACGTTGTGTTTGACGACAACCTTAAAAAACCTTAAAAGTGAAATATTATGTTGCTTGTAGAATATGTATATTTTTGAAAACTGCGTGACGCTTATGTCTTATATTCTTTTTGTGACGCCAATTAGATTTTTTTATGTTGTTTCAAGTGACTTTAGCAACACTATACTAATCAAAGTTACATCCTGTATAGTCCTCCTTACGGCAGAATGCGTGCGACGTAAGGGAAAGAACTCGCAAATATTATAGAATTAGTCACAGTTTAGGGGCGTAGCTCAATTTTGTGTAACTCACTGACTTAATTTTCATATAATTGTTATTTAATTTATTGTTAATATTATTCTTAACGGTGATGCCTTAGACTATGAAGGAAGGCAAACCCTTATAACATTGGCAATTATTTCTCGTGCTTGAGAATGCAACGTTCTTCCCTGTTTACTCATTTTGCACACGTTAACTCCCGAACATACGAAACGCCACTGAGCTCTCTGAGCCGGCGGAAAAAACTTGCCAGCGGCCTAAAAAATGAGGTCTGTATGATAGCCCAAATACGCAGTTAACTTTACGTACTATAGAAATAGGCACAAAACGCGTTGGCTAACTGATTTTGTCAGCCGACTCCTTCGCAGAAGTGCTGTGTTGCCGTATTTCAAAGGCGATGGTAGACGCGACGATGTTGAAAAAAATATAATAGGTGTTTTATCACACCGCGTTAAAAATAAATGATAAACAAAAATGGGCAAGTGGTCCCGTGATGCGAGCTTTATTTTTTTAGTATAATAGAGTTCAGAAATTCGGCTTCAATATGATAAAACTTGTATTCGCCAATAAATAACGACTACTCGTATAGGAAATCTCGCAACGCTGCCCGCATTCTTTAGAAACGTTTTCTTTCGTGCTTTGGACTATATAAATACAGGCGGAGTCCGGCTAAAACACGTAGTAAAGATAACATAACAAAACCTAATAAATTATGATGGTTGCTTCCTAATCCTCTGACCTCAATGTGACCTCTAACTTATTCTTGAAAGTTACGTTGGTCTGTGAAGTATTTATAGTTTAAATATTGTCTTATTATGTAACGCAATCAAAATCGTAACGTAAGGCCTGAAACTGCATATTTTCTGGTTCGAATGATGCACAATAGTCGTGGGATATTTCAATAGAACGACTTCTCCCAATAGTATCAAATTTATATGGTTTCGCCCTCTTTTGCACCTAATAGTGACCCGAATCTATTCCTGGACTACAGAAAGGATCCTTTAGATACACTTCAACACCCACCCTTGCTTCCACCACCTTTAGTTCACCCCGTGACGCACAAACTTATCAACGTCAACTTCGTAGTCGCTCTATTCTCTAAAATAGAGCCGCTTTATTGGGTTTTAATTCCGTCCAGCGAGTTACACTCAAAAGTTTAAAATGCCTCGCTTTTATTTGGGCAACTGGGGGCTGGATCCGGTTAACAAAAGAATAAGTGAATTCCACTGGAAATAAATCAGTTGAGAAGCGAGAATAAACAGAGCCAATTAAATTTCCCAGATTATAATTATTAGAAAGGTTTTAAGTTAAAGTTTTTGACTTGTACGAAAATTTTAACCAGGTGTAAAGTTGAACCCCTGGAAAACTTTTGAGGGCCACTGGCAGAAAACTATGCGCAGATGCAACATTGTCACACAATGTAACATAATGAACGAAAAATATCCTTAGGAATATATCTTGCAACATAATAACATTAAAGAGGAGATATTGCTGCTATAGTTTACACTTCTGTTCCCTTACTTCTGAAAGTGAAAATCACAGAACACCAAGGTTATATTTTGAGTAACAGGTCACCGAATACAGAGGTTAGATTAGGCTTATTTTGCACTTGGCATGGACACAATAACTACGTTTGAACTGACCGATGTAGTAAAATTGGTGGGCGTTTTTCCAGTTTTCAGTGGTAATAAACTGTTTTGTTGTTTTTGATGATAAAAGAATTGATATGCCTGTTTTTAAGATGGACAAGCTCAAGAAACTATTCTTTTCTTGAAATCGGCAGTGAAGTGTCCCAAAATCGTCATTAAAAGCTCAGAAATCGGTACTCAAGTAGCCCATTATAGTACGATTTTTTCAATAAGTAGACCTTGGCGAGATTTAAACATCCAACGTCAGACGCGGAGCCATCACCCGTCAAAAGTGACCAAATATTCAAAACCCGGCCAGCAAAGGCCCATTTAACTTTCGTACACATTGCCAAATTGTTACCTATAGCAGCGCAATCTTTCAGTATAAATATCTTAGTAGTTTTGAATATCAACCTATTTTTCATGGAAGCTGCACAACAGGCAGCAGTTTATTGGAGTTTCTGTTGGGAAGCGCCGTGCCTCGTCATACTTGACCTAGGTAGAGCGATCGTCAAATTCAAGCAACGCCGCGCACAGTCGGGTCATGGACGGGTGATTCCTTATGATTATTTTTTGCCTAATAAAATATATCTGCCGAATTAAAAAAAATAATAATGTGTACCTCGACACTGAAGTTCTTTTTACGGCTCATATGGTTTATTTGCCTCGGCCATAAGCCTCGGCAACTAAATTTTACGTGAGTCATAAAAAGTTGAACTTCAGTGCCTTGGTACATCAATAACTATTCTTTTCCATTCCGCGACACCTCTTTTTTTTCCCTTTTCAAAAAATACGTTAGTCGGCCATTTAGAATTTTTTTTGCTAAATTTAGCGGCTGGTGAAAAACTACGTACTACAAAAATCCCCTACAAAAGTTTAAGCACAAAAAATCTCATAGTAAATTTTCTGTTCTTTGGCTAAAACAACCGCATTTTAAACATTTTCTATTCTTCATTCCAGCATCGAACAAAATCTTTTTTCTCCCTTAGAACGTCTGTATACCCAGTTCTCGCACATATAACAATTAATTCCACATGTCCGAAAAATGTCGTTTTCTTGAAATCGGCAGTAAAGGGTCCCAAAATCGTCATTAAAAGCACAGAAATCGTACAATAATATAGCCCATTATTGTACGATTTTTTCAATAAGTAGGCCTTGGCGAGATGTAAACATCAAACGTCAGACGCGGAGAAATCGCCCGTCAAAAGTGACCAAATATTCAAAACCCGGCCGATAAAGGCACATTTAACTTTTCGTACACATTGCGAAATTGTTTCCTATAGAAGCGCAATCCTTCATTATACATATTTTAGTAAATTTGAATATCAAAAGATTTGTTGTGTAGGCTGCACAAGAAGCAGCAGTTTGGTTTTTCTGTCAGAAGGTGCCGTACATCATTATACTTGTCCTAGGTAGAGCGATCGATAAAGTCAAGCAACGCCGCGCGTAGTCGGTTCGTGGACGGGTGATCCCTTATTATTATTTTCTTGCCTAATAAAACATTTTTTTTTCGATTTCAAAAAAAATATAATATGTACCTCGACACTGAAGTTCTTTTTACGACTCGTATGGTTTATTTGCCTCGGCCATAAGCCTCGGCAACTAAATTTTACGTGAGTCATAAAAAGTTGAACTTCAGTGCCTTGGTACATCAATAACTATTCTTTTCCATTCCGCGACACCTCTTTTTTTTCCCTTTTCAAAAAATACGTTAGTCGGCCATTTAGATTTTTTTTTGCTAAATTTAGCGGCTGGTGAAAAACTACCTACTACAAAAATCCCCTACAAAAGTTTAAGCACAAAAAATCTCGTAGTAAATTTTCTGTTCTTTGGCTAAAACAACCGCATTTTAAACATTTTCTATTCTTCATTCCACCATCGAACAAAATCTTTTTTCTCCCTTAGAACGTCTGTATACCCAGTTCTCGCACATATAACAATTAATTCCACATGTCCGAAAAATGTCGTTATCTTGAAATCGGCAGTAAAGGGTCCCAAAATCGTCATTAAAAGCACAGAAATCGTACAATAATGTAGCCCATTATTGTACGATTTTTTCAATAAGTAGGCCTTGGCGAGATGTAAACATCAAACGTCAGACGCGGAGAAATCGCCCGTCAAAAGTGACCAAATATTCAAAACCCGGCCGATAAAGGCACATTTAACTTTTCGTACACATTGCGAAATTGTTTCCTATAGAAGCGCAATCCTTCATTATACATATTTTAGTAAATTTGAATATCAAATGATTTGTTGTGTAGGCTGCACAAGAAGCAGCAGTTTGGTTTTTCTGTCAGAAGGTGCCGTACATCATTATACTTGTCCTAGGTAGAGCGATCGGTAAAGTCAAGCAACGCCGCGCGTAGTCGGTTCGTGGACGGGTGATCCCTTATTATTATTTTCTTGCCTAATAAAACATTTTTTTCCCGATTTCAAAAAAAATATAATATGTACCTCGACACTGAAGTTCTTTTTACGACTCATATGGTTTATTTGCCTCGGCCATAAGCCTCGGCAACTAAATTTTACGTGAGTCATAAAAAGTTGAACTTCAGTGCCTTGGTACATCAATAACTATTCTTTTCCATTCCGCGACACCTCTTTTTTTTCCCTTTTCAAAAAATACGTTAGTCGGCCATTTAGAATTTTTTTTGCTAAATTTAGCGGCTGGTGAAAAACTACCTACTACAAAAATCCCCTACAAAAGTTTAAGCACAAAAAATCTCGTAGTAAATTTTCTGTTCTTTGGCTAAAACAACCGCATTTTAAACATTTTCTATTCTTCATTCCACCATCGAACAAAATCTTTTTTCTCCCTTAGAACATCTGTATAGCCAGTTCTCGCACATATAACAATTAATTCCACATGTCCGAAAAATGTCGTTTTCCTTAGGGATCCCCACCCACTTAGCGGTAAAAACTGGCCCTTTATCTACGATTTCTTTCTCTCGTGTGGCCTTTTTCAACCTTCAGATCGCGCCAGGGACATCCTTTACCGCCCTAATTGTCCCTGATCCTTAAATTCTAACGCTAATGATACAGAATGGCCCTGTCTAGTATGGAATATATTGAGAAAACGCATTGAAAAAAGTAGGCAAAATGTTTAATTACTGAATCTAACTTAAAGCTCTAAAGTTACTTGAAACAGTATAAAAAAACTCCAATTGGCGTCACAAAAAGAATATAGGGCATAAAGCGTCACGCAGTTTTCAAAAATATACACATTATGCTACAAGCAACATAATATTTCACTTTTAAGGTTTTTTTTAAGGTTGTCGCATAAAGGTTAAGACTCAATGTACACCACGTGCGTGGTGATTCAACATTTTTGACCCATAAAATGGCTTTTTTCGATCTGTAGCGAGCAACACACATAATTTTAAACTTTTCCAATCGTTCTTAAGACTACACTAATTTCTAACTTAAATAAGTATATGTTTTTTGTCCAACCCCAAAATCTTCTCAACGCAAAAGCAAACACTCGAAACACATCAACACAAACCGGCGAAATCTCAACGAACTCTGGATCAGCTGTTGGGGCATAATAAAGCAAAAGCGCAACGATCACAAAGAGCTCGTGCAACGTTGCCACGTTAGCTAGAATAAGCAATTTATATTTATAGACCAAGTAGGACCAGTAAATTCACAAAATCGGTAAAATTTATTATTAAATGATAACTGTCCAAATTTTTACTCCCTTCAGTGACGTATATATACGAACTTTGTGGAAGTTCGTGGAAGTTTCTGGACGGCTACTGGGCTGCTATATAAGCGGCGCCGCGGCGCGTGACCGCGCTTACGGCAGTATTGTTCCATGCGAACTCGAAGCGAATAAAAGTGAAAAGTGGTGAACGAATAGTGAAGAGAATTAAGTGTACCGTGTAAGTGAGTAATTTTAGTGCACTGTTATTCGATGACCTTGTTAAGGATAGAGACGTGAATCATTATTACTGTCGAAAAATGTAGGGGAAAAAAGGAAGGGTGGTAAACCTAAAGGTATGGACTACTGGAAAAAATGGTGTAGTCAAGGTCAAGGGGTTTCTAATAAAGAAACAAATTTGGATTTAGCTATCAAAGCTTCAGCTACCTTGCATGCTGATAAGAAGACTGCCTACCCCGAAATCTAGTTTGGAATGCCTAGATATGTGCGATAAAAACCTTTATCCTAATATTTACACATTACTACAAATCTTGGCTACCATTCCTGTATCCACTGCTACCCCAGAAAGGTCTTTATCGAGCCTAAGGAGACTGAAAAACTATTTACGAAACACTACAAGTGAAAACAGACTTAATGGTTTGGCTCTAATGAACATTCACTATGGAACAGAAATTCATGCAGATGAAGTAGTAGATATATTTAAAAGAAAAAGCCGAAGATTTCTTCTTTAATGGTTTTAGATTTAGCGCAGAGGAACGAAATTAATTAATCCATTTCATTTAAAGTTAAGAACTTTATAAATATATGTCGTAGTTTTTCGGATGGATATATAGATATTAAATTTCATGTAAGTATATTTTTGTTGTTTTATTTACTTCTCAAACTAAACCCCCCCCCCCCCCCCCCGAAAACTAAATCCTGGCTACGCCCGTGCTTGAGCCGATCCTGAACCACCCCCCAAATTTTCGCTAGATACGGCCCTGAGTCAAGACCATACTGACGATTCACCATTAAGTGGAAAATTGTCGATCGGATCGACAATAATTGTTGATCGGATCGACAATTGTCGATTGCAAATTGCGTTAAAATAAAGAAAAATTCGTTTGCCCTTCTAGCCTTCGTAGTTACTAACTCAGACAAATAATGTTACTAAACATTTTTTATTTCGGCAGGGTCTGTATTGTATTGAATTATTAGTCTATGTTTTTTATTTGTCTGAGTTAAAAACTAAGTAGGTGTGCAAAATTTCAAAAGCCTAGACCTGCTTTGATTTTCTTCTGCTAAAAAAATTTAAACAAAAATGAATGTTTAAAAAGCATTTACACGTTTAGAAAAAAACAAGAAGAGTTTTTTCCTATAAACGATTGGGAAATTCAGTAAAGGCGAAGAAGACTACTTTTCCAGTGGCGTACAATTACTAATAGGATAGGTAATCTCTTTTAGGACAAAGACGTGTAAAAACCTTTTCTCGACGAACACTTTTTCGCTTTATTTTTTGCCAAGGGAAACGCCCGAATGGAAACATGCCTCTCTTGGTGAAAAATCTGAAGGGGAAAAGGCCTGGCATTTTCGCAGGAAATAAAGCCCTCCGTTGTCCCTCGGCTTGAATTATTTAATTTCCTGTGGTATGCGTGCTCATTTCGAGGACCAAATATTTGGTGTGCAACCCTTCTCCCTGCGCCCACACACACACATTCTCACGCAGGAATTCTCGACCGGGTAGTATTTTCCACCATAAAACATAAAATCCCTGCTACTCGAGCAAAGGCATTGAAAATCACAAATCACAATTGAGTTTTTGTAGAAGGGAATTTTTACTTGATTGCACTTATGAATTCTACACAGCAATTTTAAGTTAATTAAATATTTATAAATATTAGGTATCTGTCACCATAAAACATAAAATTGTTCAACCACATTATGAGCCGCGTTCCTTTTGCAACTTTTCTTAAGAATTCTTACTTTATCTCACTTGGTGGCAGTTCCTTTTACAAATGAGAATGTGAGCTAAAGTGAGATTTTTTACCTCCCCCTTCACCCTTCAAGCACATCCTCGCGAGGACACTCACTATCGAGCATATTGGCTCAGTTTGGTGGTGGGGAAAATGACCCTTTCACAAGATGAGCCTTTGGCCTTCAAATTAAAATCCAATGTAAAAACCCGAAGTTCGTTTTTTTTCTCCAACTTCGTTGCTGCGTCCGGATTAAGCGCAATTCTACGGCGAAATGGAGCATTTCCTAAGTAAATCGACCAGGCGAATCGATTTAGCATGGTCTCGAAGGCGTAGGGCTCACCGGTTTCGAACAAATGATTTTTTCGAAAATTCGACCCCTCGATTTTGGAGGTATTGGAAAATTTTGGACATTAAATGCGAAATCTCGCAAACGACTGGACGAAATCGAATTTAACCTTTATTTCCGTCATCTACTGTTCGAGCTACGTCGGAAAAACCTACTTTCGGGCACTTGCAACGCACTTATCCTTGTGGATTGCCATAATAACCCGTGAGGTCAATTTAAAATAATGAATGAATTATTATTAGGTTTGTATGGTCATTGACCAAATGACCTTATGGACATGCCGCGCCTGGACAATATCCTGATAGAAATGTACTAAATAACAGATAGTGGACGTTTTATGGCGTATTTGGGTGACCAAATATAGGTACATTTAACCTTAAATCTTGCATCTAACAAAAAATTTACTTACTAGAACGATCAAAAATGTATTTTTATACCAAGAATTAAAATGTGTAGTAGATTTTTATATTGCATTATTTTAGGCACCCTAGTAGTAAAAACAATTTAAAATTCTCTCTGAAACTGAAACTAATGTACCGTCCATTTTTATTTTAAAAATGCGATGGTGCAATTCGATATTTTACCATTTTCGTGTAGCTTCACGAGCTCGACCAAATGTTGCGCTGGAGTTCATTTTTTATGGACGTTTTACCGAATTCGGCCCCAACCAAATTATATCCGGATACTGTTTTTTAATCCGATTTGGCCCCTCCAATGTGGAAATTACCAACGAATAATTGCAATTTCGCCAACGGTATGAGAATATTAGGTTAACAAAAGTGTACTTACCCATAGTGAGCACATTCAGGATATATTATAGTCCAATTATTTCCTTGGTTCTTGAAGCAGAAATATATTTTTGTAAACTGGGATATACCGGGTGGCCCAGAAAATAGTGGCACCCCACTTTTTTTAAACATTTTTGTATACTACGGTGTGAGTTTTTTTAACTCGATCAAAATCGGATGAAAAATACCTACAAATTTTATGGAGTATTCCTGATTGAAGTGGGTCACTCTGTATATGGCATCATTTGGACGAATAGGGCAGTTGACGATTTTCCAAAGTTGGCATTATCTGTTTCCTTTTGCGGTTCAGATTAGTGTAAAGCGATTTAAAAATATATTAAAATGTTTATTTACTATAGAAACTTTATTTTTCTTCATTTACAAAATATATAACGGTTTTTCCGAAAATTACGTCATAATGTATTTGTAATATGTAAATAAATCCTATCAATTTTTGGTCGGATGTAAATCAGGCTTTCCTGATCATAGGTTAAGTTAGCTACAAATCAACAATCGCGGCGGACCTTACTTTTTCATTTTATGGGATGAGAAAATCCTAACCTAGCTTTGTTCTGTGCATTATAAAAGTTTTATGTTTACAACGTTTATGAGTGATTTGTTTGCAAAGTTTCTGTAAAAACAACCACATTATGTTTAAAAAGTGTTTTGTGAGCTATTGCAGTAATAATAGTAGGTAACAACAGCAACAAGATTTTTGTCCGATTACACCTGAACCCGAGACTAGAAAATTATGGTTTGATGTAGGTCGCTGTCATGGACCTTCTTCCAAAGATATATTATTGTTGTGAAGATCATTTTGATGTAAGACGTATATAAAATGCCGTGTTTTCTTGTGTGGTTAGGTGTGCAACAACGGGATAGGTACAACGTGTGATTGTTTGGAATTCTGGCGGTTTTGCGCAAAAAAATAGGGTCTCTGATCCCTTCTGTTAGGAAACAATATTGCACTGCCTTTTGGAGATTTGATATTTCTATCTCTATCACAATGTGTTGTTTTCTGTTTCATCACCATAGTACACGCTTGTCTCTGTTTCTTAGAAAATTCTTAGAAAAACGACCGAAACAAAATTCAAAACACTTCTTACTACGTTAAAGCTGTTTTCCAGGTATTCTAGGCAGATTTTCAAACATAATTTATACTATTATAACTCTAAAGTACAATTGGTATTGCTATAATGACGGTTGATTTAAATGGTCCTAATTAGTTTACAATTCTCGGAACCAAGTTAACCTAAAAATTGTAAATCTTCTTCCGCCAAATCACAAAACATGACCGATAAGTTTCTAAACCACAAAACACAACTGATGAATTATTGTAGATCAGGAATCAGGATTATTGAACATTTGTCACTTTGCTTTCGGCAATATTCGGCCCTACACAATGACGTATTAATTTTATTTTCAAATTATGGGCTTTGGAAAGAATTAATAGAACAACAACGCCTATATGTAGACATGGTTATTAATCAGGGTCTTTTCTAATACGCTGTTTTGAAAATTTGGTAGAAGGAAACAACCCTATTCTGCGAAGGGTAACAAAAACAATGAAATTTACAAATATTAATTTATTTTATCAATAACTTTTCATCTAACAGATCAACAATAACTGATATAACAAAAAGGGAAATTGTTAGTAATAATCAAATATCCTTATAAAGTCTTATTATTCTCGCGTATTTTTATCCTGATCATTTATTTGATTCGACATCTAGGGTTGTATCGGAATGGGAGGCTTATTTTGATTTCATCCTATCGTTACAAAGAAACTCGGAGTGAGAATGGAAAATACACACTGAAAAATTCGACTGTCTGTGGGGCGGCGCCCGACCTGGCAACGTCGCCACGACGCGCGCCCCGCGACGTTGCCGGACTGCCGCCCGACCACCACCGAAACAGACACGGAAATGAGCGAAGGCACTAATCGAGCGCCAACCGCCGATCGCGATTGGCCGGTTCCACGAAGAGAGGGGGGGGGGGTTAGAGAGAGACGAATTCGGGGGTGGGGAGGAGGGGGGCTGCGCGCGGCGGCGGCGGCGACTGTTTGTGGTGCGGCGTTGCCGGCGGCGGCGGCGTTGCCGCGGCGTCGGGCAGGCTCAGCGTCGAACTGCCTGGAAGGAAATTCAAACGGTGGTTAGAATTGCGAGGCAACTAAGCATACATGATATACAGGATGATTTTTTTAGGTCTACCACCGCGATTTTCTCGCTTATTTTGCGCCCTACAAAAAAAGCGTAAGAGACAAAAATGTTGCAATTTTGGACAGCTAAGTGGTGCTGAAAAGATAGATCTTTTCGTGCAAAAACGATCTTAGATCAAAGATCGTCTAAAAATTATCTGTTTAAAAAAGATCAATCGATCTAAGATCTGTTGAACGATCTAAGATCTAAATGATCTAAGATCTTCTAAACGATCTAAGATCTTCTATACTTCTGAACGATCTAAGACACTCTAAATGATCTAAGATCTTTAAACAAAATTCATGATATTATATCGTTAATAGATGTCTATAAATACTGTTCCTAATTTTGACATAGTATAATGTGACATCTTTCAAAACCTGAGCAAGTGATGATACGTCCAGTTTTACGTAACTAGTTGTGTAAAGCAAAATTTTACGTAACTTGTTACGTAAAGTTACTACTCTAACTGAACTGGTTACGTAATCAATCAGTTGATATACCTATGGAGAATTTGACTTTTCTTGTAAAAACCGATTAGTTATGCAATTTATAATTTTATACCTTAAGTTATAAAATTCGGAATTTCGAGAAATAGATAACTGAAAATAAAATACAAATTAACATAAAGCATTCATTTAAATTTGACCTCAAAATAGGTTCTTGTAGTTGTAGGTAAAATCGTAAAATGTACGTCAGTTTGTTTATATTATTTGTCATTTTTCGGGAATTCTGTCAAGTTGCAGTTTAGCTGAGACCTAGAGATCTCCTGAGGTAAACTGCTTTAAATGAACGCTCGTTAGTAATGTAAGTAACTGAATTCGTAATACATATATTTTAGAAATAATAATATGTAGATTATATGTAGGTATAGAAAGAAAAATCCTTGTTTGTACAAAACTATTCATTCTTCGAAAAAATATATACATAGTTCATAGCTTTCTACCTACATTATTTTGTATAAAAAAATGACAGAAACGTTTCAAAAACGAACTACTTACAACAATTGAGAACATATTTTACAAATATGTAGATATAAAAACAAAAACTCTTATTCCTACAACAACCTAGAGCACTATTTGTTCTTCAAAAATAAAACAATCTAAGATCGTTATAACTCTCTTAGATCCTTTTAAAAATCTTAGATCTTTAAAACGATCTTAGATCTCTAAAACGATCTTAGATCTTTAAAATGATCTAAGATCGTCAAATTAAGATCAAAAATCAGATCTTTTTTTGTAACAAACAAGTTAGTAACAAGCACAATTCAGAAATTTAAAGAATATTCCAGTTGAATAAATTAAAAGGTGCGAAAGGCACCCTAACATACTCTTAAATAATTTCTGACTATCAATTATTGTTTCCACAGCTATCTAGATTTCGAAAAATGATTAGAAAAAATGCCATGTTTTTTTACATATTTCACCCTGTAGATTTGGAACGACAAAAGATACAGAAAATTTCTTTCTATAAAAGTTGTTGAGAATGATAAGGACTTTCAATATATAGAGAAAAACTGGTATATTTCTGGGAAACGCGTGTTCCGGCTTGAAGCGGGTCATACTGTACAACAACAGCAACAACAACAACAACACGCAACACTCGTCAGAACTTACATTCGCCGCCGGCCGTCACCCTCGGCCCCATGTTGTCGTAGACCGGCGCCGACGGCCTCGCGTGCAGCGGCCGGCGCGGCAACGTCGCAACGCCGTGGTAGGCCGCCCGCCTGGGCAGGTCGAGGAGGTCGGGGGCGGCCCTGGCCGACGACGACGCCGTCGGCGGCTCGCCGCGCGACACTGACACCGAGATGAAGATGTTGCCGTAGGCGCCGGGCGGCGGCAGCGCGCCGCCGAACTCGGGCGGAGGCGGGAACACCTGGAAAGGAGGCGTGCGGTCGTAGGGGGCGTGAAAACGGTCGTGGGGGGCGTGGAAACGGTCGTAGGGGGCGTGGAAACAGTCGCGAGGGGCGTGAAGGCGATAGAGGGGGGGCGTGGACGGTCGAGGGGGCGTGGACGGTCGAGGGGGCGTGGCTAGAGACGCTAGTGGTGGAGCGAGAGTTCTCGTTGGTTGCTGACGAGAATCTTGGAGGACGGGTGCCGCGGATAGTGACCTGGTTTAGTTGGAAGGTGGAACGGAGTGCACCTATCAATTTTCTTATGTTGTTTGAGCTCTTTGGGTCAATATTCATGACAAAAAGATCATATTACCACACTTGAACATTAAAATAGGTACTTAGTTTCTTCCGGATGGATCCTGCATCAGCGAAACTTCTCGTTCCAAGTTTTCGTCCTCGATTGCACGGGACATCCTCAAGGCGCGACAATCACCCTGAGACTGATTGTTCTATTACCTGTGATGGTATTTATAGGAGCACGGAACAGGCGAAAATGCGGCAAAATTAATGATATGATATTAAGGTGATTGGTTTCAGTGGCGTATTCAGGGGGGGGGGGGTGCAAAGGGGGCAATTGCCCCGCCCCCCCAGAGCTGTCGAGATAAACGAGATTTGTAATATCAAAATTAATAATAGCAAAAATTATACACTCCTGGAATAATCTGAAAATGCAGTGAACATTAAACATCTACAATTTGCTATTTGTTTCATCTTGTCTTCTCGAAATTAAAACCTGTGCAGTAGATTTGAGAACGCGCCGCCGTATATTATGCACACACTCCGTCGGTCGCAGCGCGTAACCGTAAATTAGGCAAAACAACCTACTAAACATATTTTGCACAATTACAGTGTGCCAGAAAAAACATTTTCAAAACTGAAAATTGTAAAAATTTATATAAGAAACAATATTACCGAAAACCGACTGGTTAACACTCCTTTATGTGTACCCATATCTCCAGAGGAGATATTTGACGAGCTCAAGACCAAAAAAAGAATACTTGATTTTGTGATATAGATTTTACTGGTTCGAAGAAGAATTATTTTTATGTTATAATAACATAAAAAATTAAATTAAAATTAAAGTTCATATGAACATAGGTCCGCAGATGTTTGGTCTTCGAGATGCAGGGTGTTGAAATTGAAATTTTATTTTCGATTTTTGTAAGTAACTTTTTGAAACGACAAAATTTTCTTGCAAAAAAAAACAACAAGTTAATTAAACTGTCAAAAAATAAATGTGCTTGTTTATTTATTTTTTTTTTATTTAATTGCGTACGATCTCCTAAGATTCTAGAATAAGATGTTATGTAAAATGTAGAGAGTATATTTCTTTACTTGAAGCGAGTAGGTTGCCTCAGATAATATGGGCCCGATCATTGTTATTTAAAGAAGTTGTGGTTCATTTTTAATTTTTTTTAAGGTACAACCCGTCCCACGACCATATTTACTACCTTTTCGCAAAAGCCTTTTGATAAATTCGAAAAGTGCCGTTCTAAAAATCGAAGGAGGTGGTAAATTTCTTAACTGGGACTTGTACTTTCCTCCAGTACCGAAATAAACATCGAAAATCCGATATTTAAACAAATTTTCCGACTCCCGACTTTCAAGTTTCGAGAAACGGGACTTCTGTAGAATTCGCGAAAGTGACGGGAAATCCTGAGGAACCGCTCTTAGAAATTGCGTGTTTTTTCTCATTTTTTGATTTTTCGAGGGCACCGGAAGCATCTGCATCTTACTTGAAGACTTGAGGGGAGCTTTAAAAATTCCGACCCCAATTTCTGTCACGAAAAAACTCCCCCTTTATATAAAATAATTGGGTATTTCAATAGTTGACACATCCATAATTTTACATTCTGAACAACTTTCCGAACCCATAGTCTAGTCAGTCCGGCACACCCAGTATAACACTCCCATTTAACTAAATAGCGGCCGCTCGTTCCCAAACCATTTTAATTTAACCCGCAACTATTTTAAAAACGGGAAAAAACCAAACGGACTCATCAATTCTGCCCAAAGCCGCATATCTATCAACGTTATGGCCACAATAAAATATCCCCATGGTCTCTAAGTGGCCAACGACGAAAACAGGCCGAGAAAAAAGGCGGAGGGATTTAATAAGAGCCGGGCTAGACGAAAATAGACCCGTAAAAGTCTGGGGCCGTTTTGTTTTCCAGAGTTCAATAACACTGCGAAGCAGAAATATATCGCCGGGGAATACGGAAGCCTCTGGAAGAGGAATTTGGCAAAGTGGGTCATCGAGTGCACGGGTATGGAAAATCATCATGGAAAAGTAAAGCAGTAAAGCATAGATAATGTAGCAAAGCAATCTATCCAGATGAATCTTCTTAAGATACTTAGAGTTGGGGGTATACAGAGAAAAATTTATCTACAAAATAAATATTTCAATTTTCTTAAAAATACCTATACATTTATTATTATTATTTATTCGTTTTTCATAATATGAACTTACAGCAAAACGACATATCAATGAAAAATTATAAATTTTTTACGGAATAATTAGTTTGATTGACTGGAAACTGTACTGAACTTAGGTATATTGAATAAATTCTCTAATCACCCTTTGAAATGCCCTTATACCTATTCAAGAATATAATATTCATAATCTAAATTTGAGAATAACGTTATATCATTGAGTAAAGGATATATATTCTACAGGGTGTTTCTCTTCAAGTCGAGACAATTCATTATTTTTTACGGGTTGACCGATTTACAAAAAGTTTTATTTTAAATATCCTAGTGCTCCGAAAGATCTACATTTTGTCACAAATATTTTTCAGATTCGTCTTTTCCATGACCTACTACGATCAAAATTATACCCCCAAAAACTGCAAAAGTACATTAGGCATTTTTTTAGGAAAAAAATGAATAGCACAGTCGTATTGGCCATACCCGAAAACCCCGCATACCAAGTTTCACGGTCATAACTTATACAGGGCGTTCACAAAATAGCTTCAAATATGGCAAAAATAAGGTTTTTCGGAGTACTCTGTACATACACCGGGAGATATTTTATAATTATTTCACATAATCGAAAAAAATCGATTTTCTCTTGGTGCTTTTTTTACATTTTTTTTACAATTTTAACTTATGCCTATTAAAAAACATAAGCAATATTAAATTTTAGAAAGTATTTTCAATAAAGAGCACCCTGGATACTTCGATACTAATCAATTTTATTTTTTTTTTTTCAAATAAAAAAAGATGCTTTTTATTGAAAATACTTTCTAAAATTTCATATTGTTTATGTTTCTTAATAGACATAAGTTAAAAATGTAGAAAAAATGCAAAAAAAAAACACCAAGAAAAAAACAATTATTTTCAATTTTTGTATTTTTATTGCGACGCCCTGTATAAGGTAGCGCCATGAAATCGTGGGCTTAATGGCTTATGTGAGCCCTAATCAAACTGCAAAGAAATAATTTTAAAATATCTCTCGGTGTTTGTACAGAGTACTCCGAAAAACCGTATTTTTGCCATCTTTGAAGCTATTTTCTGAACGCCCTGTATAAGCTATGACCGTGAAACATGTGTGGTTTGCGGGTATGGCCAATACGACTGTGCTATTCATTTTTTTCCTAAGGAAATGCCTAATGTACTTTTGCAGTTCTTGGGGGTATAATTTTGATCGTAGTAGGTCATGGAAAAGCCGAATCTGAAAAAAATCAGTGTCAAAATATAGATCTTTCGGAGCGCTATATTTAAAAAAAATTTTTTGAAAATCGGTCAACCCGTAAAAAAATAATGAATTGTCTCGACTTGAAGTGAAACACACTGTATATAGAATAATACCCTTTACTCAATGGTTATATTCAAATAGAATTAATAAATACGTATAGGGTTCCCTGTTCTTGGATCAAACAGTTCGAACAATTGAAATAATAACGGTATTGTTTTAGCAGAAACTGTTATCGTTGACTGACGTATTAATAAAGACTGCTCACGACTGTCATGTTTGACAGTTATCTGGCTCACCATGCGCTTCCGGGAGACAAAATACAATGCAAAGTACATTGTTGACCCTAGGCGCCATCTACTTTCCAGGACATGAAGCTATAGCCGTGAGAAGTCTTATTAATACGTCAGTCAACGCTGTTATTGTTAGTTTATACCTACTCTATCCAAGTATGTACAGGGTGGCTCACTATAAATTGACAACCCTCTTAACTTGTTAGTTTTTGAGGTTAGAAAAAAAATTTTACAAAAAATGCTTTAGATACTAATACGAAGTTTTTTGTTATGCTATTGGACCTTATACAGTGTGTTGTAGAAAGCTGTGGCAGACATAACTTATGTTTTTTTTAATGGAACACCTTGTATATTTTTGAATTATTGAATTCTACGCATTTTTCTGATTACAACGAAGTACATGTTATATGTTCGCTCCAACAGTTCATTCAGAACTGAGCCTTTTTTGTGAGGGATCATGTTTTGGGTCATAGGTTGCCATGGAAGACAAAAAATAATTATCGACAGTTTGCAAGTATATTATTGACAGTTTGCAAGTATATTCACGCTTTGGAAAACAAAATGGGCTATTTTAAGATTTCACAGAAAAATGAAGAAGGGAAATTGAGAGAAATGAGAAATTTTAAATAGTAACCAACAGTACCCAACATAGTTAAGTGATTCTTACATAATATCTTCATTGCGAATATAAATGAGTTTGAAGTGAAAGTATAAATATACCTATTAAAGAGAAAATTACATAAAAAATATACTTATTTCACTGTGAAATTAAGATATTTTTCCTCGAGTATACTTTTCATTGTGTGTATCCTAGTCATGACCATTGTTTTTGTATGTAAGTAGTTATTCAACCAAAGCTAGTTTCATTAGGTAAAATGCAGATGTCGCTAGCAGAAAAAAATATGTGGGTATTGCGACTTCCCACAAATTATTAAGATATTTCTGTCTGCTGTTAGACGCTTTGAAATAGTAATAAGTTTTATTTTTCTTTTTTTGAAAAAATTATTAATATGACAAATTATATTATTAATTAACAATGGCAGGACCTGTTGGACTACAATTTACAATTTAGCATGCTGACTAGTTCCGACCTCCACAAATACAGACACATTATTATATTAGCGCCATCTGGACTTTAATGTAACTATAGCCTCAGTTCAATAACTTTGCATACAATATCAGTGACATGACTCACAATAATACTCAGTACGAAGAATGAAATGGTAAGTGGTCCACCTACGTGTTTATTTATCGGAGAATATTTTACTTTTGGTTTGAAATACTCCTGCCTTGGACGTTTAAAAAATAGCGTCACACCATCACAAACGAAGTTAGATCCACTCTCGTACCGTCAAATTGAAAGGGTAGTAGAGGGAAATGGCCCTTTAGGCCTTTTTGGGTTTGTGGCGAACGCCGTCTGAAATACGGGCAATTTTTCCGAGTTTTCCCTGATTATTCTAGGGGTTGCTTTCAGTTCGGATTGCGAATGGCGAACACTTACGATTTGATTTATAAGATACTGAAGGGTAAACTATCCGACCTACTTTCCTTTATAGCATTTTTTATATCTTCTAAAATAAAAATTTGTTTATCAGGCATACTTACCTAATATTCATATTCTGACAACAGTTCGGGGATATGAGGTATATGCAGTACTTTCCACTGGCGTAGCCAGGATTTAGTTTTGGGGGGGGGTTAGTTTGAGAAGTAAATAAAACAACAAAAATATACTTATATGAAATTTAATATCTATATATCCATCCGAAAAACTACGACATATTTATAAAGTTCTTAACTTTAAATGAAATGGATAAATTCATTTCGTTCCTCTGCGCTAAATCTAAAACCATTAAAGAAGAAATCTTCGGCTTTTTCTTTTAAATATATCCACTACTTCATCTGCATGAATTTCTGTTCCATAGTGAATGTTCATTAGAGCCAAACCATTAAGTCTGTTTTCACTTGTAGTGTTTCGTAAATAGTTTTTCAGTCTCCTTAGGCTCGAGAAAGACCTTTCTGGGGTAGCAGTGGATACAGGAATGGTAGCCAAGATTTGTAGTAATGTGTAAATATTAGGATAAAGGTTTTTATCGCACATATCTAGGCATTCCAAACTAGATTTCGGGGTAGGCAGTCTTCTTATCAGCATGCAAGGTAGCTGAAGCTTTGATAGCTAAATCCAAATTTGTTTCTTTATTAGAAACCCCTTGACCTTGACTACACCACTTTTTCCAGTAGTCCATAATTTTAGGTTTATCACCCTTCCTTTTTTTCCCCTCCATTTTTCGACAGTAATAATGATTCACGTATCTATCCTTAACAAGGTCATCGAATAACAGTGCACTAAAATTACTCACTTACACGGTACACTTAATTCTCTTCACTATTCGTTCACCACTTTTCACTTTTATTCGCTTCGAGTTCGCATGGAACAATACTGCCGTAAGCGCGGTCACGCGCCGCGGCGCCGCTTATATAGCAGCCCAGTAGCCGTCCAGAAACTTCCACGAACTTCCACAAAGTTCCGCTCATTTCGACCTAGGGGCGTGGCGAATAATCGAGAAACAACGCAAAGTGTCCCTACAATACAAAATAGTTCGGCTGCAACTGCGTCTGCCTCTCGTCAAAAGATGGCGCTAGGCGCTACTATTACTACATAATATATTCAAACGTAACAATAATTGAACTCTTCGGTATAATATTAGGTAATATTTTGCTTATTTCGGGGGGGGGGGGGGGGGTTTGAACCCCCGAAACCCCCCCTTGGCTACGCCCGTGGTACTTTGAATTAAACTTTAAATACACTATGGAGCAGATTGCGAGTAATAAACTCTAATAACCATTGTTCAGTTACTAAAAATGATAATCCAATACAATATCTTATTACTGGTTTTAAGGTGCTTGCTGGGCAAGAGTTGCTAGGCAATTCTTTTTATGGTGTCGGGTGTGGGGTCACTATGATATGGGAATTTGTGCTAATAATATAATTAAGTATTTTTATTGTTAACATTTTAATCAATTATTACAGGGTAAGTGGAGGAAACAGGCGAAAATGCGGGAAAATAAAGGACAGGTGAAATACCGGCTGCTTCATAAAAAACTCGTTTTCTTTTGTGAAAAAAATAAAATGTTTTAAACTAGAACCGACAGAATAGATATACTGGTCAGTTTGATGTAGAATCTTTATTTACGTACGTTTCTATTCCGGACACTTCCGTAGATGTCCTAGAACTTATTGAATTTTGTTTTAGGTCCAACGTATTTCACTTTAAATTTTTAATAATCGACTTTTTGAAGAATCGCTGGTGCTGCTATGGGTTCTCTGATAGCCAACATATTTATAGAATCGTTTGAACAACAAACTCTTGAATCCGTAGATCTAAAACCAAAATGTGGTTTAGGTCAGGGTACCCTTTCCGCTTTCCTCGATCCCATCCCCAAATCCTCGGAAAAATCCTTGAATCCACTCTATTTAATTTTCCCGCATTTTCCATGTTCCTATAGATACCATCACAGGTAATAGAACAATCAGTCTCAGTGTGATCGTCTCGCCCTGAGGATGTCCCGTGGAATCAAGGACAAAAGTTTGGAACGAGAAGTTTCATCCGGAAGAAAAACAGATTCATCTTCTTACGCATTGCTAGCCAGACGATACGCAATACTGGGTGATTCAGTTATTATGTAAAAAATTTTAACCACACAGTGGTGGAGGTCTACTAAAAAGGAAAATTCGAAAGAATTTTTTTCCCGAAGTTTAAAACGTGGGGCAAATTAACCTTAATACCGGAGTAACTCGACGCTCTGCTTCAATGTCAACCGTCAAGGTTGGCACTAGAGAGCCATGTTGCCACATTTCAATAATTTTTTTTGTGGAAAGTGGAACTGAAGAAGTAAGACACACAGTCTTCCAGGGTAAAAGTAGTTTTGGTTTGGACTGTTTTATAGTTTTATAGTTTTATTTATTCGAATTTAGTTGTATCTGGGCACGCAAATAAAAAATAATTGGCATTTACGAAAATTTTACCGGTAGATATCGAAATGCACCAAAAGCCCTTGAAAATGCAACTTTCACTCTTGTAGATTATTATCCGTGTTGTAAAACCATGAGCTATAGATGTAAACAATAATTTTAAAGTGTTTTTTCTCAAATTTACCAAGTTGACATCTTGACTTATCGCTTTCAGCTGCCGGGCCTTGTCATTGCGACGGTGTCGATCAGATGCGCCAGTAATTCAATTATTACAGAAGTTCTAAAATTTGTGTTTCTACCTTTCGTGGATCTTTTTAAATTTCCTTAAATTAAGTAGCAAAATAAATTTACAGAATATACTGCTCGCGATCCGATCTAAAATATGCAGGCAACTCGACTGAGGGAAGAGCCGGCCCTGCATTCTGCTCACCGCGTAAACACTTGACATTTTATGACGGCCAGACCAATAAGAGAATAGGTCACGTGGTGGCCAATGTTTTGACAGAGCATATAAAACAACCAGCAGTATAACTTACTCTTGAGAAATCATCCGCAAATTCAATGACCTTGAGCCATATTGGTGGAATAAAAGTCAGAGGTGTAGTCGGGAAAATCAATTCAGAAATACACCAGGAAATACAGAGTAGTATTAGTAAAGTATATAGTGTGTGGTAAGCACAAGCAGCTTTTATTCCTTCCTGGGACTGTAATATCTCTCATACAGCCAAAAAAGAACTGCCCAATCGCCCCGACACTGCGTCAATTTGACAGAATCTATTCCCACATGGCGGCTGCGCGAACAGGTGCGCTGAATTTTCCCGCCATGGGGAGTGACACTGCCGGTTGTTTTATATGCTCTGGTTTTGATCGACTGCCTCTGTAACTTGGATATAGACTTTAGTTACAATTCGTTTTAGTTCCACGTGAAAGTTTCGTCGATGGAACAATACCGACTGCAGCGCTCTAGCGACTGTGGCGACTAGGCGACTCAGTCTTGTCAATACCTTGAGTACAGGTGTGTGGATCGTGGCGTGTAGAGAGTTCCGCGATTCGCGAAGCCATAAACTTGTACCTACCTGTTGAAAGTAAACAGTGATAGAGTGTATATTAATTTTGATGAATGTAAATAAATTTATACTTATTTATACTAAATGCTTGACGGTACATCAACTTGCATCAAATATAACAGAATAATTGTAGCGTTTTCTTCTTGAAAATGCATGTTTTTATCTAAATTTAGCAATTTAGTAGAATAGAAGTTGATAAGATATACAGGGTGATTCAGTTACGATGTAAATATCTTAACCACACAGTGGGAGAGGTCTAATAAAAAGGAAAATGCGAAAGAATTCTTAGCGCATGAGATGCGCCGGTAATTGCATTATTACAGATTACTTCCCCTGGACGGCAAGTTCAAACACCGCCAGATAGATGGCGATGGCTCCACTCATCTCGGAAAGTAGGAGGATTGTTGTTGTGAACGTTCAACCGCAGCTAATTCAGATCAGTAAAATTATTTCGAAGTATTCTTAAAAAAGTGGCCAAAGTTTCGTTGATGTGAACTAACTGCGGTCGAATAACTCTTCCCAAAACAAAAGCAATGGTCGGGTGGTGGCGGTAGCGTGCGGTAGGAAGGAACAGTACCGACTGTAGCGCTCTAGCGACTGTGGCGACTAGGCCACACAGTCTTGTCAATACCTTGAGTACAGGTGTGTGGATCGTGGCGTGTAGAGAGTTCCGCGATTCGCGAAGCCATAAACTTGTACCTACCTGTTGAAAGTAAACAGTGATAGAGTGTATATTAATTTTGATGAATGTAAATAAATTTATACTTATTTATACTAAATGCTTGACGGTACATCAACTTGCATCAAATATAACAGAATAATTGTAGCGTTTTCTTCTTGAAAATGCATGTTTTTATCTAAATTTAGCAATTTAGTAGAATAGAAGTTGATAAGATATACAGGGTGATTCAGTTACGATGTAAATATCTTAACCACACAGTGGGAGAGGTCTAATAAAAAGGAAAATGCGAAAGAATTCTTAGCGCATGAGATGCGCCGGTAATTGCATTATTACAGATTACTTCCCCTGGACGGCAAGTTCAAACACCGCCAGATAGATGGCGATGGCTCCACTCATCTCGGAAAGTAGGAGGATTGTTGTTGTGAACGTTCAACCGCAGCTAATTCAGATCAGTAAAATTATTTCGAAGTATTCTTAAAAAAGTGGCCAAAGTTTCGTTGATGTGAACTAACTGCGGTCGAATAACTCTTCCCAAAACAAAAGCAATGGTCGGGTGGTGGCGGTAGCGTGCGGTAGGAAGGAACAGTACCGACTGTAGCGCTCTAGCGACTGTGGCGACTAGGCCACACAGTCTTGTCAATACCTTGAGTACAGGTGTGTGGATCGTGGCGTGTAGAGAGTTCCGCGATTCGCGAAGCCATAAACTTGTACCTACCTGTTGAAAGTAAACAGTGATAGAGTGTATATTAATTTTGATGAATGTAAATAAATTTATACTTATTTATACTAAATGCTTGACGGTACATCAACTTGCATCAAATATAACAGAATAATTGTAGCGTTTTCTTCTTGAAAATGCATGTTTTTATCTAAATTTAGCAATTTAGTAGAATAGAAGTTGATAAGATATACAGGGTGATTCAGTTACGATGTAAATATCTTAACCACACAGTGGGAGAGGTCTAATAAAAAGGAAAATGCGAAAGAATTCTTAGCGCATGAGATGCGCCGGTAATTGCATTATTACAGATTACTTCCCCTGGACGGCAAGTTCAAACACCGCCAGATAGATGGCGATGGCTCCACTCATCTCGGAAAGTAGGAGGATTGTTGTTGTGAACGTTCAACCGCAGCTAATTCAGATCAGTAAAATTATTTCGAAGTATTCTTAAAAAAGTGGCCAAAGTTTCGTTGATGTGAACTAACTGCGGTCGAATAACTCTTCCCAAAACAAAAGCAATGGTCGGGTGGTGGCGGTAGCGTGCGGTAGGAAGGAACAGTACCGACTGTAGCGCTCTAGCGACTGTGGCGACTAGGCCACACAGTCTCGTCAATATCTTGAGTACAGGTGTGTGGACCGTGGCGTGTAGTGAGTTCCGCGATTCGCGAGGCCGTTAACTTGTACTTATTGAAGCTGAAAGTAAACAATGGCAAGATGTATATTTGACCATTTTGTGCTTAGTTTTGTGTTTTGTCTCATAGTGCATTCTGCAAACAACGTGCATCCGTTGCTTGCTGCCTCTACTCATAAGTATACACCCACCAATTACCTATTGTTGATTGACATTGAAAATTCAAAAAGGTAGTAAATACACTTAGACTGTGCATACATTTTTTGAAATATCTGAGAAAGGGGACAAAAAAAGTAAATTTACGATATGTTGTGCAGCTCTCAACTCCGCGCCCCGACGCGTGATTTTTTTCAGCTGATCTGGTGAACGCCGTTAACAAGGGATTTTAATACATGTATGAAAATGTTTGTTTCTTTTTTTTATTGACTCAAGGTTAGTTTATAGGAAGGTTAGGACATTCGATGACTTGGAAGGGAAGGGGGGTGAGAGAGGCAAAGGGGGGAAAGGCCGCAATTTAAGTTGGTAGCATTTACAAGTGAATTGGCGGTTTAGTAACTCCCTAAATAGACAACGCTTCTGGCCATAGGCGCACACAGGCGTTTACTTTGTTTATGGTGTATGTTTATGTTGTTTTGGCTGCTTTCGGTTACTTCTTCATTTTAATGTTTGTGCAATGAAATAACGGAACATTGTGGAGTATGTTGGTGCATCGTATTTTTGTTTTATGTTTGTGTGTTTTCTTTGTTTTCGGTTTTCAATACCCGTGTTGTGTTGTCCCTTTTGATACGCCATTGGCATCAACCTGAAGGCTAGCTGGTGAGAGCCAAGAACGGTAGACGCACAGGATTGCTCGATCTCGTAAGCGTAATGTTCGCCAGTCGGCAGATGGGTGTGATGTCAGCGCTAGACTAACGGTGTTATTTGTACAAAATCCTTTATCTATGTTTATACATCAGCGGTGCGGGTTTTGACTGTGTTTTCTTTATTTTATGTAACCTGTTTTTAGTTTTCAATCTATTATTGAATATTTGTACTAAATTAGTACCATCTTGCTTAGTATTTAAAACGTAAGAACTAATATATTTTGTCAAATTATCTCTCTAATATCGAATGTTTTGTGCCATTATAGGTTAGAAGTTAGATTTGAGATCTCCTCGTCATTGTCTTCGATTTTTTTGTAGGTACTGGGTTATTTAATAGGTAGGTACTTATATTTTATCATTTTAAATACACTTTACCCTATACTTTATTTTTATTATTTATTTAGAATACATTATGACAGGAACGAGGTGTGCTGTTTATGGTTGTAATACAACTTACGCTTTAAAAAAAGCAGGCGAAAATATTATGTTCCATACCTTCCCCAAGTCAAAAGATATGGTTTCACAAACGATTAGGAGAGCATGGGTGGCAAGATGTAAAAGAATGGACAGTTTCAACCCTAATAACAGTCATATTTGTTCTCGTCATTTTACGGAAAATGACTATGAAAGAGATTTACAGAGTGAACTGCTAGGTAAAAGAGTTTAACCTTTCCATCTTCATCCAAAGCTTCTTTAACTACAGATTAAATCTGGCAAGAAGAGTAGTTGAAAATGCATTTCGCATTTTAGCCAAACGATTTAGAGTTTTTTGACTAAAATTAATATGAATGTGGAAAAAGTGCAAACCATAACATTGGCATGTTGCACATTACATAATTTTTGAGACCCGAATGTCCTACTTCCATCCTAGAAGAGCTTGATAAAGACTATATATATTTTAATTTGGACTTTCTTACCAAACTCACCAAGACATGTTTGCGTTGCTGCCCAAGAGGAGTTTTGTGATTATTTCGTGAATGAGGGAGCTGTGCCTTGACAGCGGAATACATAAATAAAATATATTGTAACATTTCACACACTTTTTATCTAAGTATATTATCTTTAAAACTATGTACTCTCCTCTTTCTCGTCTCATGCCTCAAACAAAACTAGTATCAAAATATAACCTTCCTTGTGTTCAAATTTTCAATGTTAGTACTCCTGAAGAAATTGCCAGTGTAATACACGACTTTTTATAATAATTTGCCCTTGAAGTGACTTCATGAATTAATTCATGAAGAAATTGTCAATGTAAAACAGGCATCCACAGAGTGTGTACCAGTACAGGTGCAATAAAACCAAATGTCAAGTCCTATAAGCGCCTTTTATCGAACCTTTTGTGAAACATAATTTTCATAGTATTTATTAAGAGTATTATACTCGTAATAAATTGAAACTAAAATTTGGCATACATTATTTTCAATATTAATTTATAAAATAATATCGCAAAAGATTAGTTCAAAATACTTTGTATAATAATAATATTTTATATTTGCCTCAGCCAGAGGCCTCGGCAACTAAATTCCACATGAGTCATAAAAAGTTGAACTTCAGTGCCTTGGTACATAAATAACTATTTTCGAAATTTTCTTCAGTATGTAACTATTCCATATATTGGCAATTTTATAAATTAATCCCTTAGTCTTGATACATTCTAAGTAAAAAATAAAAGTTCTCTGTACTCTTAATAGTGTATAAAAATCAAAGGATTGGCAAAAGTAGCTCAAAAACACAGAACATCCACAGAAAACCCACCCTTTCTATATTTTGGACGGTAGCTCCCGGCGCGCTTAGCAGATAGCAGTCTAGCGGTGACGTCACGCCGGCGGAGAGATTTGCCCGATCGAGCAATCCTGTGCGTCTACCGTTCTTGGGTGAGAGCGGCACCGTCGCGCGATGTTGCCGGTGCCAAGGGACTGCCTTCGGTTTTGTTTAAGAGTGGGGGAATGTCCTAACCTTCCCATAAACTAACCTTGGGTTGACTTGATTTTTTTTAATTTCGAATTCGTATTAAGGTGTTTTCCCACCCGCGGTCCAAAATTTTTAACGTCACGACCGAATCACAACCGCCGCACGGCGACTCACCACTAGCGGCAGCGGCTCCCTCTCTATCGTGATGTGCGCCGGGTGGTCGCCGCAGTCCCCGGCCGCCGCCAGCTGCTCGCAGCTGCTCCGCTCCGCCGTCGTGGCCACGCTCACGTCCAGCAGCTTCTTCTCCTGATCCGTGAAGCTGACGCTCGCCTTCATGTCCCGCCCGCGCCCCGCCCTCTTGCGCGCACAACACACCGTCACCGCGGCGGCCGCCGCCGCTGCGCCGACCGCCGCGCACGCCGCCGCCGCCGCGGCCCACCGCGCGACCGCGCCGTCCGACTTGCTCAGCGTCGTCGCGGTCACCACCTCGGGCAGTACGAGCGACACGTTGGTCGCGGCGGCGGCCAGCGAGTTCGTCGCCACGCACGTGTACACGCCCGCGTCCGCCTCGCCGACGTCGAACACGCTGACGTTGGCCCACTTGTCGAGCAGCCCCTCCTCGGCCTCGAGCACCAGCCACGTGCGGTTGATCGGGCGGTTCTCGTACAGCCAGGTGACCAGCGGCTCGGGGTCGCCCCACACGCGACACCCGAACGTGACGTTGCCGCCGGCCTCGGCCTGCACCTGGTGCTGGGGGTACGCCAGCACCGACGGGGGACAGGCGAAGTCCTCGGACGGTACGTCCTCCCAGAGCCTGGGGGAACACGTTTTTGTATTGGCATTCGGAACAGTCTTTTTGAATGAAACGATTCGGTCGGCAATAAAATACCACGAAAAACGTGTTGTTTAACAGTTTAAACCGAACCCAGTAGTGCGTAGCAAAAAGAGAAAAGAAAAGAGAGAGAGGAGAGAAGATACATAGGTACTATCCTCAGACTAATGAATAAAGGGGACACCCCTTTATAGCGTCTTTATACAGATGTAAACAGTAAGCTGAACCTTCTCACTCTATGAAAGAGATAAATGTATTTACAAATAGAACCTATGGAAATATTCTCTTTTTTCACTTTAGAGGAAAGGCACTTGCACTTTATGCACCCTTTTACCATTTTTTAATATTTTAAACTTGGAACCGCGCGAAAAACTCGATTTTAGCGTTTGTTCTCTGGTAAAACTAAGCAACTAATACCGAAGCACACACCAAAACAAACAAAATGGAAAACAAACAATTTGAGCAAGCGCTAACTTTGGTCCCTGTCAAACTGCCGCAACGTTGCCGATTAGTGCGAAGAGTAATAGTAATGGGTGTTCTCTACTCTTACCATTTTGTCAATAATAAAACACCTACATATTCTTTCTTGAACACGAAAAGGTTGTTTTACTTTACTGTTCCGCCTGAATTTTATAAATGGGGGCAATTTTACGTTCAATGCATCTACTAAAGAAATTGCCGGTTTTATTTATGATATTCCTAGTCACTGTTACTCTTAAACGTGACAACATGTTTGGGGCAGGTCAGTAAAGGACCAATATTTGTAAACATGGGGATAGTAATAAATAACTACCTGTCAACAATTCACTTAAATTTGTAAACAAATTCGTCCCCTTTATTCATTAGTCTGAGGTACTATCCAAAATCAAATAACTCTGACGCCTGACCTAAACAAGGGCACGTGGTGGCACAACCTTCATTTAATTTTACTTTTACAAATGTTTACGTGAAAATATTTCGGGACAAAAATTATTGGCTTCATTAAAATACTTGAAAACATCGATAAATTGATTATTTGTGGCAGTGTCTATAGTATAGCTTAGACGGATGTGAAAACAACAAAATAAAACCTCATAAATACACTTGCGATCGAGTAGATTCGACTATAGAACAAGTTACTTGCTTAGGTTACAACCATATACAGGATGTTTAGAACAAACTTTCACAGGGCGTTAAGAATTTAAAAAATATATATTTTTATTTTTTAATTTATAAACTGTTAAAGATATTCAAGCCAAGATGTATGTGTATGATCTTTGGCAATACCAAGTTTCTAAATTAACCAGTGGCGGAGATACGGGCGATTGCTACCGGTAATTAGATAAAAAAAACTTAGTACATACCTAAACAGAATAATAAAAAAAAACATTTTTAGACAGAGAATTCAGTTTCGAACCAAAAGTGACGCTTGACATTTTTTGTGTATGTCACCGTTCGCAGCAATTTTTTGTATCAATTTTTGCTCCAAAATTATTAGTAAAATAATTTTGCCTAAAAGTTTGACCCAAATCGGAAAAATGTGGCGTACGTCACAACATAATTTTAAAAGATATTTAGATAAAAATAATTTTCTTGGAATCGGCAGTGAAGTGTCTCAAAATCGTCATTAGAAGCTCAGAAATCGGCACTTAAGTAGCCCATATTGTACGATTTTTTTAATGTGTCTTGGCGAGATTCTGGAAAAATTTCTAAAATTATTTTTTTCAAAAAGCAAGTAATTTGCAATGCAAAAAACACATTTTTCCGTTTTTGGTCAAACTTTTATGCAATAGTATATTTCATTACGAGTCTGCAAATAAAGATTTTACCGTGCGCGCGTGACAAATTTCCGTGTGAGGCGCAGCCGAACACGGGAAGTCATGCAAGCACTTTGAAAACGGAAAATTAAAACATTTTATCGGCATATTATAATAAATTTGATTGACAAAAAATAAACAAGGCAGACAATATAGTATTTGGTATGTATGATGCGTTTCCATGGTTACTCTCAAATTATTTCAAAGGTGCTTTGTTGTAAATTAGTTATTGTCAGATAAGGTGAATAAAACGTCAAAAATATTACAGAAATGTATCTAAATATTGAAACACTTACGAATTAAAATACAAAATAGGTACCTACATGTTAAATATCAGAGAGCATATAGAGTTTCTTAAATTTAGTTTACTTTGCTGTATATTTCTATTTTAAAGCCATATATTCGGTATTTTTATTCAGTGCACGGAAAGTTTTTCCATGCGCTGTTTCCGTGCGCTAGCCCGAAAAACCCCATCTTTCATTATTGCTAAAACAGATGAAAATAAGGTGTTTTCAAAGAAGTATAATAAACAATATTTTACTAATTATTTTGACAACAAAAAATCGCGGTGAAACGGTGACATAATAATATACGACAAAATGTCAAGAGTCAGTTTTTATTCGAAATTGAATTCTCTGTTCAAAAATGATATTCTTCTTTATTCTGTTCAGGGTTATACTACTTAAATTTGTTATCTAATTATTGGTACCAATAACACGTATTCCGCTGGTAAATCTTGTGTACCAAATTTGGTTTGAATATCTTTAAAAGTTTATGAATTAAAAAATAAAAATATATGTTTTTACACATTTTTATCGCCCTGTATTTCAGAAACGAAAAACTTTATGACATATATGTTTATATGAGCAACCCACCTTAAAATGAGTCTTTCTACCACTTATGAAAGTTTGTCCTAAACAAACCGGAACATCCTGTAGGTGTGAATGCCAATATGCACGGTTTAGAATATCCAACAGGATACTTTTTATCGATAAAAATTAATTTAAAGTTATTACTTTTTATAAAAAGTGATTCCAAACTGAGATTATATTACAAACAACTCAAAGTATGCCGTTTTTTTTTAGAAAATTGGTATTATGGACTATCTTTGGATTTTGAACAACTTTTCCTAATAACTTTTACTTCTTCTCAATTTTTTGAACACCCCGCACAAGAAATGTTAATTATTTCTATGCCAATCTTATTTTAAGAACAAGCTAAACTTTGAATCGAGAGTAACTTTTTCTATAAAATGAAAAATAAAGAAAAAATTGTTACGATTTTTCGAAAACTGGTATTGTGGACTATCTTTGGATTTTGAACAACTTTCCTAAATAACTTTTTTCCATAATAAAAGGAGTTTACTCTTGTACCATTTAACGTCTTCTCTTTCAGTTTTTTGAACACCCTGTACAGGAAATGTTAATTATTGTTTATATGCCTTTATCAATACTATATTAGATACCTACCATTAAGTAAAAAAATAATATTATTCATTTACTCAATAACACTACTTATACCTACTTAGATCTAGTAACTATATTACTGTGTTGTCAAAATTTATAAAGTTATTGAAGTCATACGTCGAAAAAACCCAATTTCAAAATTTGTAGCTATAAATGTGGAACCGCCACTGTGTTTTATAAGATCGGATAATAACAAAACACCGTGTCAGTAAATTCTAGTTTATCTGAACCATCGATCAAGCAAAAAAAATTCGACACTATCATGAATTAGGTACTTGCCTGTCTATCAAGACGTCAGGTTCTGAGCAAAGCAACGGTACCAGCTGAAGCTTGCTCGCCAAAAACCAGTCTCTAAAATCCCTAAGTTCACAGTCGCACTTCCAAGGATTTCCCTCCAGCAACAATGTCTTTAAATGTGCGAAATTCATGAACGTGGCTTCTGACAAATTCCTCAGGTTATTGTTTTTGAGGTTGATGGTCTCCAACGCTGATAAATGCATAAACGCCTCCCTGCAATAAATAATAACAACGATAATAAAAGTTTTACCGATGATGCAACACTGTTACCTGTGAATATATTCCAACGCACATCCCTCCATGTCAAGGCTTCTCAGATGTGGCAGAGCTGGAAATTGGGCTTGCACCAATTTCCTTAGTGGATTCCCACTTAAGTTTATACTTCTGAGTCTCTCGTTGCCTCTGAAAGTCTCAGGGTGAAGCCTATTTATTTTATTTTCCGAAAGATCGACTTCGATAAGTATTAGAAGATCTTTGAAGGTTTCGGCGTGTATTTCGGAAATGCTGCACATCGACAGATAGATTCTTTGCAAGTGTATTAAGCCGAGAGTCTTAAATGCTTGGCGTTGAAGCCTTCTTAACGGGTTCCCAGCAATGTTTAGTACCTGAAGCAAATAAGCAAATTAAAATAAAGATGGAGAGAATTTAGTGGCATTTTCATTTATTAATTTTTGGGTGGACTGTGTCACAATAGCCAGACAGTACAGTATTCGGCATTAAAATGGAAAGAGATGCTTTTGTCGCAACTATTTGGTATATAAATAGACAAAACTGGTGAGACAACCGAATCGATTGATTCATTATAATACGCGAAATCAGGTCAACTCTAGAACCACAGACTAACGTGTAATACAGATTATTTCCCTCATACTGCTTGCATCCAATAAAGTAGCTCCTTCCATAAAAATCCAACCAATCATATGCCTCTGCTAGCGATAATTGCACTGGTGCAAATTATCGTATGTAATATCACTAGTGCCGGAAATTTTATCGAAAATTTCATGTCGACAAGGTGCAACCAATAAAACACAAGCATTTCTTAACGTTGACATGGCAACTTGTGTATTTTTTCGGAAATCACCCTCCCATAAGCACCTAGCTGTAAGATTAATAAGTGGAAATCTCCCTCCTATACAACAATAACACCAGTCACGATATGTCACCAATTTAATTGTATTTTCAAATAGGGAGATTAGAAGTGATATTTTTTTCGAAAACGCTATTCTCGCCTAGAAAGATCACGAGTATAAATTGCTTCGCTCTCGGGATTTTATCAGAAAATAAAAGCCCAATTTGTACGAGTGGATATTTGCTAATGGACAAAATAGGGCTTGAGAATAAAATTATCTAGAAAAATTTCCGGCACGAGTGGTATTTGTCTAGATTATTTCACGAATACGATTTAATAATTTCTGCATTAATTTTTTCTATGTTTATATTTCCAAAACGACTCATTTTGAACGAGTTTATTGACAGCTTCGACTGAGCGTTCGAGTAAACAAACATGATGCTTGGGTATCCAAGGCAAATGCGATTATACCTACACCCTGTCGGCGTTGGTTTATTTTCTGAATGTGTCATAAATTTAAACGGAGGCGGAGGTCTAAATAACAAGAATTTAGCAATGTAAAAGTTATATAAATTCATTGATATAATGCTTAATAATACCGCAACATAATTTATAAGCTGCATAATTTAGAACAGTGTGAAACACCGAAACTTTAAGAAGTAGGTACGTGTTTGTATCCAACAGATTCGCGGTTGCTAAGCAACGAAGTGATAATTTGCACAAGTGCAATTACCGGTAATTGCACTAGTGCAAATTATCGCTAGCAGAGGCATATCATTGGTTGGATTTTTATGGAAGGAGCTACCTTATTGGATGCAAGCAGTAAGTATGAGGGAAATAATCCTCAATATTAGGTATTATTTTATTTTTCATAATAATTGTCTTTGCTCTATTTAAAAATGTTAAAAATATAAAAAAAAATACATAAATGTGCGTAGCACTCCAAAAAATTTTTCGACTGTGGGACTATCCACCCCGATTTGACCCACCTCGTATTTAAGTACGTCAGTCATTTCAAACAGTTTATAGATTTCTATAACGTCCTTCAATGATTTATTTCTTAAAAATACTGGAGTATCTGGGTAAAAGTCTTAGAAGGGAACAAGACGACCAAAAAGCTATTTGTGTCCAAGGTATACTGAAGAAGAGGTACAAGAAAATGAACCCAATGCAACCCCCATAGCCTATATTTCCAGTGAAAATCGATTTCTTCGAATATTCCCGAAGTTATTTTTAAATCTGAGCCACCCAACTAACCTCCATTAATCTACTTGTCACTTTTGAGCAAAGTTTCTACCCTTGACCCTTGCTATATTGGGGCCAACGTAACTTCGAAACTCGCCCGTTAATAAATGAGGGTTGACGTTTTGATTGCTGACTTGCCGCACCGTTTTTTGGTTAAGAAATTATCTTGGACACCCGGCGCGGCGTTACCACCGGCACAACAATGACAATGGTTGCCCTGCTACGTCATAGCGACATTCCTACGTCATCATATAATTTGTCAAGGCCAACGTTAAAGACAGGCCATGGCGCTAACGCATAATCGCGTAGTCACGTGACCAACTTAGTCCTATATAATAAAAGGCATTTTTGGAGATAAGTAGAAAGAACAAATTTCGTAACAATTTGGCGAGTTTTCTTTCATCTATTACATTGTTGATTTTGTGCATCCAGGCTTTCTCTAATTGTTTTTTCAAAATTTTCAACCTGCCTCAGCTGTTTTGGGCTGAGAGTTAAAGGGCACTGCACTCAAATATTTTGGCACATTCTCAAAAATTGTTGGAACAGCACCTTCCTTTAGCTTAGGTGATATTCTCTATAGGTATTTTCCTCCCACAACACATTTGTCCATTTTAATTGTTTCACTTTCTTGAAAATGTGTTAGCCACACATATACTTAAGGATTTTTTAGAAATTAAATCTCAGTTGGAATTTGGCGCAAATTTTCATACCGAGGCAAAGCAAATGTTGTTATGGTGACATTTTCTTCCTGGCTTTTGTAATATTTATAAATAGAATATAAACAGACCCAATATTTGGTATTTAGGTTATTTTTTACGAAATAAAAATGAAACTCACCTCAGTATACTGTAAATATTGACGAGGTCCCAGTTGATCGGCAGCGTGAAAGGCCGAATAGGAATCGTATCAGGGCGTGGGTCGACAACGAAAATCCTCGAGTACGTTACAACACTAATTTATTTCGAACAAGGTGAATGGTGAATACAAAATACACAAACCCGAACGTGGTCAACGGGAACGGCTTCCAGCCACCAGACACCGTCTGTGTCCCAGGTTCCACTATCCATTCCGGGGGGAGAATTCCCCTTACAGTGCTCACGCGTAGGCGCGAGCGGCACCAATACTCCTGGAAGGCACGGCTCCCACCCAGTGGCCATAATAACACCTGGGCGGTTTCCCTCCGCCAGGACACACGCGCACTAGACACAAACTTGTTTCTAAAATATAAACTAAGGCGTTTAAAAACACTTTAAATATTTAAAACTTCTCAAAACCCAAGCTGCCGCTTTCAGTTATGTGACAAATGACATGTAACGTCGGACTAAGATAGTCACGTGATTCTTGTGCGCCATGGCCTGTTTCTATCGTAGGCCTCGATGATTTGTGAAGTGGTAAGTGTGATATTGACCTACTAGATGGCGAGCTCTTACCTGCATGCCCTCATCGAGGTCCCTGGGCAGGCTGGAGAGACCCTTTTGGTCGCAGAGGGCCGTTTTCTTGCCGTTGATCCATTTGCACTGGCAGGGGGATGGGCAGTCGGCCCAATCGGCTAGACAGGGCCCAGCGGCCACCAAGAAGAGGGCGGCCAAAGACACCAGGGCGGCCATCGTGACGTCATGGCGGCATCGCAGCGTCGACGGCCTGGAAGGTGACGTCATCGTTTGAAGTCGAATGAGAAAAACGCTTGAGATAAACGAAGCGAGTTTTAATGGGGAGAATAGCAGAAATGGTGGTTTATTATTCAAGGGGACAAGGCTCCAACATGTTGTACTTATTTGTTGGACAATACAAAATAATTGTTTCTCCAAAAAATTCACTTCAGTATATTAACACTATTGCCAGTTGTTTATTATGGTAACTTTTGATTTGAATAGGGAAGTCTTTTATTTTTAATATTCCAGAAAAGTATCTCCATTTTTAAAATATTAAAAGGAGATGGCGCGGAAAACCCCTTCTTAACCAATTAAAAATTGTTATTACCTAATCAAAGTTTACTTCTGAAAAATCCTATTTTTTTGGCACCAACGGTCAATTTCAGATATGGATGACTTTATGAAAAAGAATCTTCAAAAATGGGTGTATACCCCGATTACTGTAAGAAGTCCCGATTTTGTCAGATGACATTCTCCACAAAGTCCCTAGGAATTTTTTGTTAACCATAGGTATAACATTGGTATATGTGTCTCAACCAGTTAATGACGTCACTCATTGATTTATGATGTGAAAAGTTACCCAAGTGATACGAAAAAAAGAGCATAATAAAATAAAAACCCTACTGCAATTACGATTATGCCGCTACAAATAAAAATAACTATGACTACAACTCATTTTAATAATAATTTCAAACGTTATGGAAACACTTTCGTTTTGGTATTTTGTAATAATCAGCTGCTTTTGGCAACGTCTAGGGGCGGACTCAGGCAAATTTAGCTTCGGTGTGTCAAAGTGACAGTGAAGGTTTTCCAGATCGTTCAAACTGGTTCAAACATTCGGTAATGACAATATTCGCGGGTTTTCTACGTTTTGTGAGCTTTACCGTCCTCTGTGTTGTTCTTGTTCGTGTTACTTTTCGTGTTATTAGTGCAAATGGGCTCGTTACTGACCTGAACTTATGACCCGGTTGCATTTTTTGCTGCATTAATGCCAACTTAGGATATCGAAATTACCAATTGACAGTCCCAGTAAGGACTTCTTAAAGTAATTTGAGTATAGCCCAATGACGTCAAAACCTATAGACGTGGTACCCCATTGTTAAAATGCCCTTTATTTTGACAAGATTAAATATATCCATACTACTCTAAAAACATGCTACAAACAAAGACAGAAAGTCAACCATCAACCAACTATACACCCGGTGATTCCCGGTAATAGTTTCTCCAGAATCACACTTAGATATCGCATGTTTTTTCTTGTTTGGGGGCGCCGGAAGCATCGGAACCTCACCTGAAGACTCGGGGGATGGTCTAACGACGCCAGCCTCCGAGCCCAGAGTCGAAGTAAGTTCGCTACGGTTCAACAAAAAGGGGCAATTTCTGACAATTTCGCGACATTTTCGGAATCATTTAATGGAGCGCTTAGATTGTGATTAGTTCTGGGCGTCAAGCGTTTATCAAAACAAACCTGTCTATAGGTTTTGACGTCATTGGTATAGCCTAACGGGTAAAGGTGCGTGCCTACGCAGGTTCAATCCCACACGATGAATTTTCTTTTATTTCTTAATTATCAATAATACAGATTTTATTGTTTACTGCTTTGAATAAAGAACCCCAGGAAGGAGTCAAAGCTCTATGTGAATTATAAAATACATTTCAACTAAAATTTTAGAAATATTTTTCTCTCTACATTGAGTTATCTTTGGAGGCGATGACAGTAAGTTATGATGTATGTAGGATATGATGTATTCATATCTAAATAGATTTTTCCACTCCTATGCTAGTAACATACCTATTAAGTGACGGTTTAGGTTATAAGTAAGTCCATTGTTACGAACACTGACACGTAATGACTGACACGTAATAAAAAAAAATTAGGTGTCTGTTCTTAATTAAAACGCAATTATCACGGGTGCCTTGTTAGCTCGGCATCCGCGTCACCATAGCAACTAACCACCATACTAATTGTTGCCTGTCAGATAATCAGAAGTATAGTTTATCTATTAAAAAAAATTATAATACAAAACTAGAGTTGTAAGCTTATTACATACTCGTGGAATTACAACTTTTCCACTCATACGTAATAAACTGTTTACAACTCTCGCTATGTAATATACTATTAAATTCTTTGCCTTGACTGTCACTTATATAAATAAACTTTGTTAATATTTTGAAAAATATGCGTACCTCCTTTATATTTTCGGACTACTTTCATATTTGAAAACCTCCCTCGACGCATTTTTAGTTTGAATCGATGCAGAAACTTTTACCAAGAATACAATTTTCTGAGATATTAACGACTTTAAATTTATTTTTATCGCCTAGATAATAGCTTAACATTAACAACACTTTATATTCTTGGTCACGAAGTACGCCAAGCCGTTACAGGCTCCTAATAAATCGTGTATTTTCTGAGAAAAACTGAAGACACACGAGAAGGGTTAGACAAAAATAAAAAAAATCTTATCCTAAAATAAGAGCTGATGCTGATAGGTTGTCTCTCTAGTGAATTGTATTTGGACCTGGACCAACACTGTGCATAGCGCTGCTTCAAGCGATAGCCACTGGCGTCAGTTTGTGACGTTTAAAATGTTCCAAATTTTAAATATCCCCCTTTATTAAGATTTACCTTCTTTTTACGGTAACGAATTGTCTTTGCGTCCAGTATTTAGCAGTTTTATCATATTAACACAGCTTTTATAGGTAGATTTGTTTGTGATAACATGAACTGACATATCAATAACCACAGAATGCCCCCTTATAACCTATAATAAGTCGCCATTTTTTTTGTCGAGTGGCGCCACCCCATTCCGTAAACAACAATGAAATATGAGGTCATGCTCGGGTCTTTAATAATATAGTGTTGGTCCAGTTTAGACCGATGTTTAGACTAATGCCAAAATTCTGTGACAGCAACTGATCGTAACTAGAAAATTCATAGAGCAACTAAAATAGGTAGGTTGCTTGCCAGCGTCTCTCAATTGAAATGGCTTTTAGTTATGTTTTGGGTCTGCAATAGTGTTTTGCGGAAGATCGGTTTCGGATAAAAAAAAATCCGAATATTCTAAGACTGTAAGTTTCAAGTTTCTCAAAGGAGCCATTAGAGCTGTTATGTAGCCAACGTAATTGGAGATATCTGGTGCAAAGATACGAGGTTCTCTGTTCTGTGCCCTCACAAGCTAAATTCCATACCACCAGATCTCCCTTTGAGCGTAGGTATAATTGTGGAAAACCGAGAAGCCTTAGGTATTGTTGGTCAGAAATTAGTTTTGTTGGATTCCGGAGAAGCTAGAGGTTGATGGCTTATTTTTTCTAAGGATTCTTTTGAGAATATAATGGACTAATACACCACTTTTTTTTTATTTGCTCATCGGATAGTATTGGGTGAGATATACTTGCTGTATTTTTTTAAATTTTTTTTTCGCCCTCGTTTTGCCGCAATTAATTTTTAAAGTTCAATATACGTAACTACCTGTTGGATTTTATTTTTCCCTAAATTTACCGCCGTGGCACCAGGTTTGGCAACGTCGCACCTCAATGCCAAGCTGTCAGCCTGCGAGAACATAAACATAACCTATTTTGTGGCGTCACAAATCGGAACATCGGATCCCGCGTGTTTTACAAGTTTTTATTTTTTATGATTTGAACTATTTTCACCATTCATTCTAATAATCCATGACGGAAATGAACCATTCTATTTTGCTGAGGAAAATGCTGGGAGCACTAGGTATTGGTATTGATGATTCGGACGTTATGCTGGTTGGCTGGTTGGTTTACAAAACCTTTTTTTTATTGGAAACAAGTCGATTTTATCTATAAAACGACACAATTCGTAAGTACCTAACTGAACTTGCACAAATTAGATATCTAGACTTGCTGATATATTAAAGACAATAAAGAACCAACCAGGGGTAACATTTTAGCTGACGATTTTAGATTAGTGGCTCTGCCAAACGATTTTTTACTTGTTATCAAGTATATTCCAGCGACTGCTAGTTGTTTGAAGAAACTGATGATATTTTAGCCTCAATACCTAGTGTCACAGAATAAATAGCTTCACAACAGAAGCGTCCATAAGGACATGTGTCAAAAGGATGCTCGCTTTGACGCGAAATATCGTCTAAAGGGATAAACATTGTGCATTTTGTTTGATTTTACATTAATCCACATTGCAAAGAGATTGTATTAGGACCAAATTTATGTACAAGTTATTGGTTATTTTCCTGTAAATTGAAATGGAGGCTCGATAATTTTTGACACGTCTTTATGGACGCTTCTGTTGTGAAGCTATTTATTCTGTGCTAGTGTTATCAACAGCATTGATTGGTTATAAACTAAACTGAGAAAAGTCAATCCTCTAGACGTCAAGCACATACCTGGTCCGAATATAAAAAATTTATTACTTTAATTTCATGAGCCCTTACTTACAGAATTAAGTTAGTAGTTAGACCTGCATCGGTTCAAAAATGTAACGCTAGAATATTGGAGAAGGTGCCAGTTCTTGGTGATGTTAGAAACATAACATGTAAAACGCAATAAAGCCAAGTTTTCAGTCGAAAAACTTTATTGTCATAGCTTGAACTATTTTAGACCCATTTAGGTAAATTATATTGTGATTGCCGAAGCATCCTCATAAAAAATGACATAATTCTTTAGGATTTTTTCACTATACATATTATATACCTATTTTTTCTGGAAAATAAATGTTCATAAGCATATTTTGTGATTGTGGTTAATGGAAGTTAAAAATAAAAAAATATAATGCAGCAGCCGGCCAAAAATTAAGATTTCTTTAATTTGCAAGAAAAAAAAAACATTATTTTGCATTCTATGGCAAAACCCCAAATAAGTTATCTATTAAATTTAGTGAAAATATTCCAAAATCAAATAATAGTTTTCATGTCGCATGCACAGAGTGCAACAAACTGGATGTTTTTTTGGGGGGTTTCTTCTATTCTGCGAAGAGATAGACAAAGAGTAGGTAGGTGTACTGTGCTCGATTTTTGAGGGCAGTGAAAAGCAGTTGAATCTCAAAATCTTGATTCGTTTTGGAGATACAGGGCATTTTTCGTTTTTTAACATGTCAGACAGTCCCTCCTTGTAATATGTTTTGATTTTTGCTAAAAATCTTCTGTCATACTACTCCAATGTATAATAATTATTGAGGTATGTCGGTATGTCTTTGTCAACTAAATCCTGTAAGGTAGACCTTCATATAATATAACAATCTACTGATGTTGTCCATGATTCTTCGCTATTTCCAGGAAGTCAGCTTACATTCATCTAAAATAAGTTTCCCATTAATATGTGCAAAAATGTTACAAGCGTGCTTAGTTCTATTAGTTGACAAAGTTAATGTCACTAGTGCAGAAAAGTACAACTTTCCGCATCAAAATGGATGCGACAAAGTGTACTACTACGGACTTAATTAATTAAATACTTCATTAGATCATACAAGAAAAAAATACCCGCAAAAAGTCATTGACGGTCAAGCACTTGATATCGAATGAAACTCTGCTGTCGAACTTGCATTGACTTTAGATTATTTAAATTAGTTCTGAATCATGGTTTTCACATGTAGATATCAACGATCGTTTTTACAAACGCATGATTTCTTGTTTTGATAATCGATTTCAACATTGGGCTGTGCGACCCCCACGCCCCCTCCCCCATATCTTAACTATAGGTATATACACAATAAGTATTTCTTTACTGTACTAGCAACTAAACTAGAAGCACAAAAAGCTGTATCTACGTATGTGCCACGATGTATGATCCTCGTACATCGTGGTATGTGCATAATTTAGGACTAATCTGCTTATGTTGGGTAATTACAACATAATATACCTACTTCCACAACTATTCAGTTGAATTTCTTCATTTTTAACCACAGTATCATTAACATTTTTCTTATTAATTTTGTGCTCGGGGGTAATTTTTGCCTTAACCGGGCATTATGCATTCATTGCTATGTTCTTTCCTCTGCGTGTCTCCAATAACATTGTTACCATAATATTTATTCTCTAGTCTACCTAAAACCAGAATTTAAGCTATATCATCATCATTAAGCAATATTAAAACAATATACAAATCAAATAACAAACATACCTACCTCTTCATTTCTCCATGTTTTGCTCCCAGTTTTTATTGATAAAATTGACACACCATATCAAAATCTATGCAAGGCAAGTTATCAGGACAAGCTTTAACAAATCTTGCCTTCATTATAAACCGAAAAAATAAAGTATTCACAGCAAGATTCTTTTAAAACTGAGAATAGAATTTATTTAGTTTTCACTAAGGTTATTAACCTTGGTTTCGGCGTTCCGCGGGCGAAAGTGAGGTTATATGCAAAGTGCGGCGTTGCCGACGATTTTCTTTAAAGCATTGAGTAATATGTCATCTGTCATATTTTATAGGGGGCATCTAATAAGTTCAGAATGGGATCAGTAAAATCCAAATATTTCATGAAATGCTACGAAATTTGATTATTTCTCATCAGGCGCATACAAACTGAATCTAATAATTTGCCTGGGAATGCTTGGTTATATAAAAAAAGACGAAATAAGTACTAAGAAAATAGCAGGTACTTATTGAAATTAGGGATCGTGACGTCACATTCCCTACTTTTGCGACCGTTTTTTTCAATTTTTGAGCAAACTAATGGGAAAAAAAATCTGTTGGTTGGGTTTCGTGATTATCTAGACATGTTTTACAAATTCCAAGGCAAAAAATTATTTTTCATTCCTAAGTATACTTGTCCATTATGAAGTTCATTGCATAGGCTTCTTTAATAAACGGAAAAAAGTAGGAAAGTATTTCACAAAAAACTATGCAGTACCTACAGGTGCAGGACCTGCATATTCACTAGGTACTGCAGCCTTCTGCAGTAGGTGTACAACAAATCAGGTACCTACCTGAAGACCCCTCAACAAGGGTACTTATTTCAAGCAAGCATAAAGTAGCCCGAAATCGATAAAGGGAATAATAATATAATTCTAGGTATGTGCGTTAGCAAGAAAATACAGGGTGTGTCAAGGAAGAATCCCACCCCCCCCCCTTAACTTTTTAATTTTTCAAGATAGAAAAACGTTTCAAAAGAAAGTTGTGGTGGATTTTACATATTTTTTGATAGTTCCAACCGTTTTTATACAGGGTGTCACAAAAAAGTAGGGCAAACCAAACTTGTAGTTTTTTTATAGAAACACCTGTATATTTTTATATTTTTGAAATCTACGATTTTTTCCGATTCCGAAAATATATGTGTCATATACAGGGTGAGTTTTTTCGATGCCCACTATAGGGATCTTGGAAACTAGCAGAACTACAACAAAGAATTGCGGGGAAGAATTGCAGTTTTGAATGCTCAATCTAATGCCCCTTTTGGATTTTTAAAAAAGTTCACGGTTCACTAGATATTTTGAAAAAAGTGATTTTTTGCTATTTCTTCAGATCTCTGTAGCTCCGTTATTTCTGATTATACAGGAAAACTGTAGAGACAAAAATTGTAGATAATTTTGGGCTTAATAAGATAATTTGATCCAAATTTTGGTTGTTTGTGATTTTTGAGTGACATAAACTTGTATTTTTTTAAATGTAAATTATAGTTGGCTGTGGCCTTATCAAATCGGCCATTTTTTGAGGTTTCCAAAGATATAATACTCGGCATAGTTATTACAAAAAATAAAAGAGTTATGGCTAATTTTCTGTTTTTTTTTTTAATTTTTACATAGTCAGCCATGGAATATTTTCATAATTACGTTCTATTGTATAATAAGACATACTTCAAACTATCAAATATTTTATTTTTAATTGGTGACAAAATATAACAAAATAAAACAAAAATTATCATGATGGAGCTCCACCACATAATTTACTTGCCCGTAAGAAATTACCTAGATCAGCTCTATCCAAATAGTTGGATAGGGAGAAATAGACCTATTTCCTGGCAGTCCCGATCCCCCGATTTGTCTGTTTTGGATTTCTTTTTGTGGGGAACAGTACAAAATAAAGTATGAGACAATTGTTGAATTAAGAGCAGCTGTTTTAGAACCAATTGCCAGTATTGACAGGCGCTCTCTAAGAAAGGCGACAAATTCAGCTTTAAAAAGATGCAATATTTGCATAAATAATAATGGTGGATTGTTTGAACACCTTTTTTATTTTAAAAGGTGGCCTTTTAAAATAATAATAATCTGAATTTGAGTTTTTTAATTTTTGTTTTATTTTCTTACATTTTGTTACCAGCTAAAAACAAAATATTAGAAAGTTTTAAGTATGTCTAATTATAAAATAGAACGTAATTATGAAAATATTCCATGGCTGCCTATATGTGAAAATTTAAAGAAATCAGAAAATTAGCCATAGCTCTTTTATTTTTTGTAATAACTATGCCGAGTATTATATCTTTGGAAAGCTCAAAAAATGGCCGATTTTATAAGGCCACAGCCAACTATGATTTACATTTACATCACAAATTGGATTAGATTATCTTATTAAGCCCAAAATTATCTACAATTTTTGTCTCTACAGTTTTTCTGTTTAATCGGAAATAACGGAGCTTCAGAGATCTGAAGAAATAGCAAAAACTCCCTTTTTTCAAAATATCTAGTGAGCCGTGAACTTTTTTAAAAATCCAAAAGGGGCATTAGATCGAGCAATCAAAACCGCAATTCTTTCCCCATTTAACCTTCGTTCTAGCTCTGCTAGTTTCCGAGATCCCCCTAGTGGGCATCGAAAAAAAGTCACCCTGTATATGAAAAAAATCCTTTTTTTATTTTTCTAGCAGTTTTTAAAGTATTGCTGATAAAGTTTGGACCACTCTGCTATGTAATAGATACTAACTTGTTACAAATTTAATAAACTGGTTTTAAAATGATATAGCTACTTATTATTGCATTATATATTGTGTATTTCTATCTACCTACCTCTTTTTCGGTTAGAATTGAATGTGATTTTATCTAGTTTCTATAAAAGTTACCGAGGTATGTGTCTATTATGTTATAATACCTTTTTTTATGTTATTTCAGCAAAATTCACCTTAAAATTATCGCAAAAAATCGCGCAAAAAAATGAAATTTAAAAACGCCATCTCACCTTTTTTCTACCACTTTTCCTACACATCCCGCCACCCCACAATCACGGCACTGACCCTCCACAAACTGCCCGAACCGAACACACCTGATCCCCGCCGGCAACACCGAACTCTCACCGCCACTCCATGCCACCCGAGAAAACCGATCGCGAAACGGCGGAGGAAACGCCGTCGGGCATCGCGCGGTAGATCGCGGCGCGCTATGGACGGTCCCGAGGATCCGGCGGGGCTGGGGGAGCGCGCGCGTGCGCGCTGCGCGGCACGCAGCGGCGCGAACCTGCTGCTTCCGCAGCGACGTCCCGGGCGTGGGGGCGATAGTTTTGCGGGAATCCGGGGATATCTTGGGGTTGGCGGGCGATCGGTGGAAGGTCGCGGTTGGGGGGTGGTCTGGGAGGTGCGGCCTTTGCGTCCGTGTTCGTATTTTTTTGGAAATGTTATCGTATGTTTAGCCAAAAAAAAATTTCCTGCTCCCTCCCCCGTATGTACAATTTACATATAGACCGGGAGATAGTGACAGATTTTTGGACGTGATTTTACTCAGTATGCCTTGCAAAGAGGGGTATGCAACTGGGTCCGGCGCATTGGCAACACAGGTCGGCCATTACGTCGGGTTGTGAAGGCCAAAGGGTATGATCGAAGGTAGCAAAAAGTGAGCTATATTCGCTCTGAACGCGACCCTATGTTAAACGGGTTGCCTATACATTACGGGTTGGAGGGTCGGACCAATAGAATCGCCGGATCAGACGCCTTGGCGATCGATGAATTTACAAATTTTGAAGTTTTAATAAAAAAAAATATATCAACAATCTCGAACAAGGTAAGTCAAATATGTTGTTATTTATTAATGCCATAACTCATAACAGTTCTTCCCGAATTATTATCAATGTGTTATTCGAGGAATATTCCAAATATGAATAGGCAGTGTGAAAAGTATGGTTAGGGGGCTATTTTTAGAGACACTGTTACAAGTTATATTTATTCCCTTTATTCCTGTTGTTTCTTCTTGTCTATGTTATTACCACTAGATTAATAACAATAGTCAGTAAAAGAATAGTCGAACCAGTTTCGTTCGACTGCTAAAATGACTCGTACTGAAAGCCCCGTCTACTTAGTAGTCGTTGTTTTTCAGCAGTTATTATTTTCTGTGTTTAGTGTGTTTTAATGTGTTTTTTATTGTTTAACTTCAGTAGTAGTTTTCTGTTTGATTTAAAGATAGGTGGTACCGATAGTAAAAAATAACACCTTTTTATTATTTTAGATACAATGGAAACTGTTGAAACGGAGAACGGAGGCAACTTAATTTGAGAATAGAAGACGCAGCAGGTGGCGTGTCCCCGAAGAATCTCAGACATGGCCAGAGTTACTTCAACATCATCCACAATAGGTCAAATTGCTTTATTCATTAATAAATAATGTGTGAGATTAACTATTTTTAAGTATATCAGGGAGAAAAAAGGTACGAAGCGAATTAGTGAGGGACATACTAAAAAAACTCAAGAAGTTTAAAAATGCCTAACTGTCTTTATTATTTCCTATCTAACATATTTGCTTCCCTTACTTGTAGCTATTGCGATCTGCTGATAAGGAACTCACTAATCGGTTTTATCTTTATTACATGTTTCCGGATTGCCGAACCAAGTTCGGTAGACTGGGAATATTAACAATGACCAAGACTTTATCTTTGATTTATCTGTACTGAAAGAGGACCAAGGACCTGTGATATGTATTTTCTAAATAGGAGTTAATTTTTATTTTGTTTCTATTCATTAAGGTTTTGTATATGGTTTTATTGGTGGTGGTGACAAAAATGATCCTAAATAATAGTAATTGCCACCCCTCCCCCCACAATACTCCTAAATTGGAGTATTGTGAGGGCGAGAATTATTATTATTATACCTGCCTGATATGTTTCTTTGGTTTTTGTTTTAAATATATATAAAAAAAACGAAAATACTTTAATATATCCCTGTAGTCCTTTTAATTGTTTTATTTCTGAAAAGGAACACATAATGTGGCGGAATATATCACATTATGCGTTCTTTTTTTGAAATAAAGCAATAATTAAGAGTAATTCAATATTCCAGTGGGAGATCCCAGTTCAAATTTCCCGCTTCTCCCCCTTTGCCCCTCCCCCCCCCCCGCAGAATTCATTACAGAAATTCCAACCAAGGTTCATCCAACCCGGTAAGGTGGCGCTGACCGTTCTGCCTCCTGTCAGTGGTGTTGCCAGGCAAAAGCACTGACGCCGCATTTCTTAACCTATATAACCTATATATTTTGTGTTGCAAAGGGCATTATGTGGCACATATTCTCACAATAATAAGGTATGAATCAGAGAGTCATCCTGGGTTCTTCATGTGAAAAACTGAGTTTTCAATTATTCGAAAAATATGCGTTTTGATATGATTTTATACAGGCTGCCATGTGTTTTATAATGAAGTTCAAAATAGAAAATTCCTCGGAAAACCATAGGCATACCGTTAGGGTGGGTCCAAAGGGCTATTATTGCCACGTGATCTTGTTGGGTGGATTAAAGTTAAAAACACCATTGTTGCAGAATTTTTTATAAAATAGAAGCATGCAAATGAGTGTTACAACCAATGACGTCAAAACCTAGATTCTGACGTCATTGGTTACAACATCAGCTAAAAAAGTGCACTTACGCATCTGGCAATGTAAATAACTAAACTCCTAGACAAAATTAACGCACCACTCGATATATTTTTTATATTTTAATATTTTTATATTTTTTTCTCGACAAGTAGGTAGGCCATGGACCTTATTTGCTAGTGACAGTTGTTATTTAAGCCGACTATAGTATCACATAACTTTGTTTTGACAGTAATTCATACTAAACCTCGTTTTAGACTAAAGCTGTGTTAAAATTTTCTTAAAAACTGCTGATTAAAGCAAAGTGTCTGTGAAAAGCAACCTTTCGATTGTGATTGTTTTTATCACATGCATGTTGGGAAGTTCATTTGCGAGTACCTAAATCAAGTAAAGAAAATGAACCGCCAAAGAAATTTGATAATTGAGGATGCAGTGCGAGCATCGACTCTCCTGGATGAAGGATATTCAATGTGATATGTTCCTGGTTTGTTAGGAAGACATCGTTCCAGTACCTGCCGCATAGTGAGACGACATAATGAGACGGGCTCGTACCATCGAAGACCAGGGCAAAGGCGAAAACGTTGCACCAATCAAATTGACGATCGTTTTTTGAGACAACGTGCTCTCAGAGACAGGAGAGTCGCCAGCATTCTGCTAAAAAATGAATTAGCGGATATCCGAAATATCGCTATATCGTCTCGAACGGTTAGAACACGTTTACATGAAGCAGGATTTATCAACAGAAGACCTGTCAAAAAACCATTGCTTACCAGAGAACACAAAGTTCAGAGATTAAATTTTGCAAGACTACATCAGAACTGGACCATCAATGATTGGAAACAAGTTCTGTTGTCCGATGAAACTAGAGTTAGCCTTAAAGCTTCAGGTGAGCGTGAGCGTGTCTGGCGAAGGCGAGGAGAAAGGTTTGCCAACTGCAATATCTCTCCTAATGTACCTTTTGCTGGGGGCTCTAAAATGTTTTGGCGGGTAATTTGCTTCGATGCTCGTACGGAGTTGGTCACTATACGTACGAGGTCTATGAATGCCCAATATTACTTAGACAACATTATTGTCGAACATGTAATGCCTTTTGTTCCGTTTGTTGGACCTTATTTTTATTCATGCAGGACAACGCTCTTCCCCATGTGGCTAGACAGGTTATTGGCTACCTAAATGATGTTAATATCCCTTTATTACAGTGGCCACCTAACAGTCCTGACATGAATCCTATAGAGCATCTCTATGAGACTATCTAAAAAAAAGATTGGGAATCCTAGACCCCCTGTTGCTAATCACAACCAACTCATAGAGCTCGCTATTGAAGAATGGGAGAATATTCCGCAAGCTTTTGTTGAACATTTGATATCAAGCATGCCTTGACGCACGAATGCAGTGATAAGAAAGGCATTTTTGGAGATAAGTAGAAAAAACAAATTTCGTAACAATTTGGCAAGTTTTCTTTCATCTATTACATTATTGGATTTGGACATCCAAGCTTTCTCTAATTGTTTTTTTTTTCAAAATTTTCAACCTGCCTTAGCTGTTTTAGGCTGAAAGTTAAACGGCACTGCACTCACAATATTTTGGCACATTCTCAAAAATTGTTTGGACCTCACCTTCCTTTAGCTTTATTTTCCTCCCACAGCACATTTGTCCACTTTAATTATTGTTTCACTTTCTTGAAAATGTGTTAGCCACACGTACTTAAGGGTTTTTTAGAAATTAAATCTCAGTTGGGATTTGACGAATCCATTTTTGGCGGAAATTTTCATCCCGAGGCAAAACAAATGTTTGTTATGGCGACACTTTCTTCCTGGCTTTTGTAATATGTATAAATATAATATAAACAGACCCAATATTTGGTATTTAGGTTATTTTTTACGAAATAAAATTGAAAACTAACATCAGTAGGTATACTGTAAATATTGCCGAGGTCTCAGTTGATCGGCAGCGTGAAAGACCATATCAGGGCGTAGCTCGACAGCGAAAATCCTCGAGTACGTTACAACACTGATTTATTTCGCTCAAGGTGTATGGTCTGAACTCGCGGATCTCCTGTAAGCAGTTCACCCCTCTGTGTCTCAGGCTCCACTGTCCAATACTAATAATGCCCCATGTCCATAATAGTCCATTCCGGGTTCCCTATTCTGTGGTTCGGGGGAGAATTCCCCTTACAGCGCTCACGCGTCGCGTCGCGTCAGTGCGAGCGGCACCAAACTCTTGGACGGCACGACTCCCACCCAGACACCCAGAGGCCATAATAACACCTGGGCGGTTCCCCTCCGCCAGGACACACGCGCACTAGACACAAACTTGTTTCTAAAATATAAACTAAGACGTTTAAAAACACTTTAAACATTGAAAACTTCTCAAAACCCAAGCTGCCACTTTCAGTTATGTGACAAATGGCATGTAACGTCTGACTAAGATGGTCACGTGATTTTTGTGCGCCAGGGCCTGTCTTTATAGTAGGCCTTGGTGTTGACCCAGATGCATTTATTCTGTTTTGCTAGCTTATTTATGCATATTCAGCAAAAAATTTTTTTAATGAAACATTAAGTCAAATTAAGGTCATATTTGACTAAATTGTAGGTGTTCATTATCATTTTAATGTAACTTAGTTTTATTTTGTGTTTTTATTGTAAATAATTTAAATTAATTAAAGTGGTGGTGGTGCGTTAATTATGTCCAGGACTTTATTTCAAACTTGCATCACATTATTATTCGAGTTGTACTATTTATTTACACTTTGTCTTTTTTATAATTATTATTAGGAAATTAAATAATTAATCTTGCATAGGTACCTATTCTTCCAAAATGTAGTATCTAGAATTCTCGCTTCTTCAAATAGGTAGTTGAACATATTTCATCCCGTAATTCCAAAATTGTCTTTATTCTTCTGCAATGATGGAAATTTTATGTCATCACAAACAAATCTACTTACTCGTAAAAACAGATTTGTGCCATATAATAGAAAATAGTATTATTAAATATAAAACAGAAACAAATATAAAACGGAAACAAAATCATACAAAAACAAACAATTCTCTAAAAACATAAAAAAACACTCTTAATTAAAAACAAATACAAACAACTGGAACAGGCAGCACCTGTTGGAAAAAGAAGAAATCCCTAAATGTAACTTAAATTCCCTATTTCCCTAAATGGATCAAATATCCCTGGAACTAGGGAGAAATTCCCTAAGTTGGCATCACTGCACAAACGACTCTCGATCCATCAACACGATAAACTTTTCAAAGTTGTATAGAGGAAAGAAACAATGAATTTTCTGGCGCTCAAGTGTGATATTAACATTTATAAAACTTTCCTGCAAGGCAAGGAAACACTTTAGTTACTTCAGTGACTCTCCACTCTTCCTCGGCTCAAGACCTCGTATTATATTTAAAATTTATATTTTTCTCCTAACTAATATAAAATGCAGTAGCACGAGCATAGGCGGTTCTAGACCTTTTGTTTGGAGGTTGGGGGGGGGGGGGGGGGCTTAAGCCCCTGGGCCCTGGCAGATACAGCATAGCATAGAGCTAAGGTGGCAGTATTTGTGATTATTATTACAAAAGAAATTTTGTTAACAAGAACAAATAACAGGATTGTTTCACATAAGAAAAATTCGACTTACAACAAAAATGTAGTCCCCTCTATTTGCCTAAATTTGCCATATTATCTGTCGAAAATGAACCTATCCATACCAGGAATCGTACTTACAATACATGTAGGTACTTTTGTGTGTATTTTGTTACCGATTTTATTATTGTCTGTTAAATTATAAAAATTGTTGAAAATTTTATTATAAAAGAGAAACTAAGCCAAAATGCCGAAAAGTTCGTCAAAAAGGTCGGTCGTTATTAGACCCGCTAAACCTCATAAACCCGTTGAACCATCCCGCTGCGGTGTTGCCACATGTTTGCACATGCCTTGTAAGTTTGAGAAGCTTGTGGCATTGTCATCTGGCAGTCCTTATGCATTGTTTTCTATAATCTAATTTTACGTATTTGTCGATTTTTTGCCACTCATTTCACCCACTCTCAAATCAGGCATCTTTATCAGACTTATTTTAATTTATATAACCATTCTTCTCTGTAGTTGTCTGCTCCTCATTCCATTGTCTTATTGTTGAATATGCACGCATATAAGTATAAAGCACGGGCGTAGCCAAGAAGGGGGTTTCGGGGGTTCAACCCCCCCCCCCCCCCCCCGAAATAAGCAAAATATTACCTAATATTATACCGAAAAAATACGAGGAGTGAAGAGTTAAATTATTATTACGTTTGAATATATGTAGTAATAGTAGCGCCTAGCGCCATCTTTTGACGAGAGGCAGACGCAGTTGCAGCCGAACTATTTTGTATTGTAGGGACACTTTGCGTTGTTTCTCGATTATTCGCCACGCCCCTCGGTCGAAATGAGCGGAACTTTGTGGAAGTTCGTGGAAGTTTCTGGACGGCTACTGGGCTGCTATATAAGCGGCGCCGCGGCGCGTGACCGCGCTTACGGCAGTATTGTTCCATGCGAACTCGAAGCGAATAAAAGTGAAAAGTGGTGAACGAATAGTGAAGAGAATTAAGTGTACCGTGTAAGTGAGTAATTTTAGTGCACTGTTATTCGATTTTTCGACAGAAAATATTGCAAATAGAGGGGACTACATTTGTTATAAGTCGAATTTTTGTTAGAATTTTTCGCAAAATGACCCGTCAGGCAAATGATGATTATCTTCCCTTAAGGTTAAATTTTCGTAAAAATATAAACAACAAACGAACATAAAACTGCGTTTTCCATCTAGATGGCAGTAATTCAATATCTACCTACTTAATATCAACAAAAGTGGTGATTTTTTAAGCTTAGGTATATTTTTCGTTCTTTCTTTCCTGCTTAAAAATGATGTATTACAAGGGGGCTGGTCGTATTTTACGCCAAAAAGTCCCTCTTAAAACAAAAATCGACGTGTCGCGGCGATTTTTTAAATTTTTCGCAGCATTATTTGTTATTCGTTTTCTCAAAACATCCGGGTCGCATTGATTATTGGCCACAGTCCATGTGGCGCCATCGATGTGTAAGTAGACCAACTACACACTTACTTCCGTTCAGATCCGTTTCGGTTTTGTGCTGCTCTCTAGCGGACAAGAGCTGTAACTAATCAAATTTGTTACAGGAATTTGTAGGTACGCCGGGATCCAGATCGACATCGAGAACGCTTTTAGAAATTTTCCTAGAGATGGTGTCGTTGCAAAGCAAGAATGAATGCGAAATTTACTGTTATTTTCTATAATTGCAAATTCTAAATTGGCATGTAGATGAAATCAAAGAAAATACAACTAACTGTTCCTATCGAAAATATAACTTCTTGCGTTGGCAACACCGGACGTCACGATTCGCCCTTCACAAACGTCACCGCCATGTCACAAACGTCAGTCTCGTTTGTGTTGTGGTCGGTCTGCGTCCACGCCACAACGCGAATCGCGGAAAATTCTCAGTTGAGTTGTTATCGAAAATCGTCTAGTCATGGCCGAGAAGGGCGACAGCTTCCTGTCGGGCATCATTTCGGAGATCGTCACCAGCCCGGTGAACATAGCGTTGGTGTGCATAATCGGTTTCCTGGTGTACAAAATCATAAAGAGCAAGACGGGGGGCGGCAGCCGCGGCGAGGCGCTCGAGAAGCCGCTGCCGAAACTGAAGAAGAGGGACTTCACGGTGGAGGAACTGAAGAAATACGACGGGAAAGGGGAAGACGGGAGGGTGCTGGTCGCTGTGAACGGGAACGTGTATGATGTGACGAAGGGGAAAAGGTTTTATGGGCCAGGTAAGGGCGCAATTCAACAGGCCCTTCGAGGCTTCAGTACCAAGCGTCAGTCATAATTAATAGAACAAACACCCCTTATAATTAGTAAAGAAGTGTTTTTCTAAAACGATATTTTTTTATATGACGTCGCAATTAAATTTATATATGAATCCAGGGTTCCTGGACTAACAGAAACAATTTAAAATTTTCGGCAAAATAGGTATATTATCAATAATTTAGATATTACCTCCTTACATTTATACTTAATTAACTAGGTAATGGACTTTTTCGCAACTTGATTTTTTATGAACAATAATGTAAATAATGTAGGTAATGGGTATTGTACATTATACCAATGAAGATACCTAGGTACTGCGTTTTATATATTAGGTATGACATCATTCTCCAGAATACCTAATTGTTAGCAGTGAGCCATTTACAATGATATATGAAAGCCGCTAGCGTATTTTTAGCTTTTGTTTTGATCGAAAAAAATGTAAAATTTTTATGATCTGTTGTTGGATTTTAAAATTAATGATGTAGGTGTATCTAACGCTGAGGTAAAATAGTTAGGTATATTGAACTTTGTATCTGGATTTGCAATATTTGTTCTAGTAGGTAGATAGTTAATAATAATTAAGTACCTACCTAGGCTTTGATAACAATTAGGTATTTAAGTGTCCAATATCCAATAATAGGTACAACGCATATAAAAGAAATTAGAACATTAGTAACTTAGGTAGGTACCTATCTTATACCTATAGTGTCTGGCAAAAAGTTTTTTTTTTAATTTTACATTTACCTATCATCAGTGATCCTATAGTCAATACTATAATATAATCACTTCCTACCATAAAATTGTATTCTTAATAAAACTTTGTGGATTGCAAGTATACCTAATCAAAGATCATGCTGGAATATGAATATCACTCGTGTATTTAATGCCTATACTTAATACTTTTTTACACAGGTACCTATATAACCGAGTATATAACTGTTTAAAAATAAGTATTAGCAGATAATAAAACATTATTTTCCATGTAGATACCTCGGTAGGTAGGTTCTAGGTAACTACCTACTAGTATTATTAGCAAATTGGCAACCCCTTTCATTTTTTGCATTTCTAATTATTACACAATCAACAGCAACAATTCTAGTTAAAAATACATAATTAGGTACACTTCATATACTTTTGCCCCTACTGGATACCTGATTCCTAGAATGCACCGAAGAAGTGTAATTATGTATTTTTAACTTAACTACACGCTCTATTAACATTATTTCTGTTTCACTCTGTAGACATCAGTATTGGCAAGTTTTGAACAGGATTTATAGAAGTTAGAGACACCCCTGAAATATTGCTGGGTTTAGTTTATTGTTCTTATTTATGTTTGAATGCTAAACTCATTGGTTCCTATAGCCGTCCTCCTTTTACAGTTTTAAGTGATCTCAAATCGATTCCGAATCACTTTGAGATCACATCAGCTGACATCGAGTGTTCCTTTTACAACTGTTCAGTTGATTATGAAGTGATCAGTTTACGCAGCAAATCAATTTTTATTTGTGTTGGTTTTGAATGTTTCTGGGGTTAAGGTGGTGAAAAATATTGAAAAATTCATTCAAGGGTTAGATTATAGATCACTTGGTCGTACACTGTTCCATTTACCAATAAAAAATCATTTCACTATCAGATCACTTCAAATTCACTTGTGCAAAAAGTCAAAAGGAGGACAACTTATGATAACCTGTAAAATTTACATCATGAGAATGTAAAGTATCACGGTTTGCTCCGGTGTGCTTTTTGGCCTGCCCATTCGAACCTAAAAACCCGTTCGCGTACCTCAAGAGTTGACCGCAAGACGGAGCCACCAGCCGTACTCCTGTCAAGCACGAAATATTAGAGGTTATGTCGCGCTTCTGTCCCAAATAAATCATAGCCATCTTGGAATTAGTACGGCTGGTGGCGCCATCTACTTCTACTAATAAATAATTTTTGTTAATGTTTAACATCGGAATGCTGTCGTAATTTACAGGTGGACCCTACGCCGCGTTTGGTGGGAAAGATGCCTCACGTGGCTTGGCAACATTCGATATTTCGGCAGCCGGAGAAGGCTACGACGATTTGAGCGATCTGAGCACGATGGAAATGGATTCAGTGAGGGAATGGGAATCGCAGTTCAAAGGTAGATAAATATCCAGAGCAATAATATTTAAAACCTGTATGGGGTACATTGATGATTTATCTTGTGCTACATTCTAAGCTATGTAGCTATGTCGTCTGTTTTGTATCTTATCTTTTATGTATTTGAATTTGCTCTGAAGATTAGGTAGATACGACTTACCTGTATATTATCATTTCGATTATTATGCTCTTGTATGATGTTTAACAGTATCTAGCAGCGCCGGGGTCAAGCTGTGTATAATTTTAAATCCTTACTTAACATAATTCAAGGCAAGTCATCTTCAAAATAAGTAAAACTTTCATTAATCACAATAATTAACATGGATACTTATTTATGACTATTAAAAATCATTCCAATTATTATTGTGTGGTACTTCTACACAAAGATAAGATATCAAATTCGTTATGTCATGTCAATTATAAACCTCCCGTGATGTTTCCTAGGTGATAAAAACTAGTAACATGTTTGCAGGCCTTGAATTTTTTGTGTGTTTATTAGGATATCTGAACCTCGCACAACGAATAGAATAGAATTAGATCTCAACTAACTAGTTTAATCTACTTGCAACATTCTAGAAAAGGCCCCCACTGCAATAATTGTTATAGTATTTGGAAACTTTTATTTACCAATTATAGTGTATTCGAAAGGAATTGGTAGCACAGATGCGTAAATCACCGACGGCGTCATTTTCCTTTATTTTCAATGCGTAAAATAGAAAAATTATCTTTAAAAATATGGTTATTGTCTAACGTATTTTTTTTTAAATTTGTTGACCCTGATACCAAAGTTTCCGTTAATATCAGAAAAAACATATGGCAACGCTTGTGGTATTCCCGCCGCATGAATTTTGTGCGCACGCGCATTAGATAAACCCTGGTCAAAGTCAAAAGCAAAACCAACTACTGGACATTATAAAATAAACAATTTCTTCTTCTTCTTTTTTGTTTATGGGTTCGGCCAATACACCATTCCCCAGGTTCGGTACCTCATGTACCCTTCTTATTTAATGATAACTCAGATTTCTCATTTCCTTCATGTATCCAATCTTCGATTCTTGATAAGTAGTGGGAGTTAGTACAGACAAAACAACAGAGGATAAACTCTTCTCGCTCCCGGGCACCAGAGGAGCATTACACACCCCTAGATGGAAAAAGAACTCAGGAGTTAAAAATGGGATGTTTATCTACAATTTAGAGAATTAAAGTTTAATATTAGGGAAGGTCAAAAATTTATTTACCAATTTCACAACTGAGACAGGCGGTTGTGTTATTGCAAATATTGTAAATGGAAAGAGGACCAGTCCTCATTTCAGTTGCAAGTTCTTGATATAGATCTGAATTGGGATTATGATTCAGTGGGCAATCTAAGAGAAGATGCGCTAGAGTGCCCACCTCCCCACAATACATTCATTATTATTTACAACGCCCATTCTGTGTAGATGGTCGGGTGTATGACAGTGCCCTGTCCTCATTGTGATATATTGATATATTTATAAATTGATGACAGCTAAACCAAGGTTTATTTGGGAAATTTTCCAACACTTTAAAGTAACGGTTGTCTTTACTGGATATAGCTTCTTTCCACCATTTTCAGTAATGTTTTTTGACATGTTTCTTGAGTACCGGAATGATGTCTTCATAATCTATAGGTATTTCAAGGGGGATATTTAGTAAAAGTCTGCCTATATATTTGCCAATTTATCAGCTATGTGATTACCTTCTATTCCCATAATATGTCCCGGTAGCCAGGTCAGTTTTATGTTAAATCCCTCTTCCATAGCTACTACTAGCAATCTTTTTGTGCTTGCGGATATGAAATGTGTTTTGAAACTATTGGTATTCGACAACTTTGAAATGGCACTTTTCGAGTCCGTACATATTATGATATTTCTTAGTTGTTTTTGTATAAGCACAGGGTGATTGCTTTATTTATTGCAATACTTACTGCGACAAATCCCTGAGACAAATAATAAACATAGACTATTAATTCAATACAATACAGATAAAAAATGTTAGTAACATTATTTGTCTGAGTTAGTCATAGAAATCTAAAACCAAACAATGCAATGATTACACATCAATCAAACATCAATTTGGAACAATTAGTTGATATTATCAATCTACATATAGTAAAAATTTGGACAGTTATCATTTAACAATAAATTTTACTGAGTTTGTGAGTTTACTGATCCTACTTGGTCTATAAATAATATCCTTAATAAATTGCTTATTCTGGCTAATGTGGCAACGTTGCACGAGCTCTTGGTGATCGATGCGCATTTGCATTATTATGCCCCAAGAATTCGTTGAGATTTCGCCGGTTTGTGTTGATTTGTTGCGAGTGTTTACTTTTGCGTTATTCTTGTTTTTTTAGGGGGTTTTAGGGATATTGGACAAAAGACATACATAAGTTAGTAATTTAAGAACGATGGGAAGAGTAAAGTGTTGGATTTGTGGCATAGAAAACGTAACTTCTGGTGCGTCGTAACTTCTCATGCGTCTCTCGCCCCCTTAGTATTGCCGCACTCGGCCTTCGGCCTCGCGCGTCAATATGATGTAGGCTTAAGTGTCAAATTTGTTGTTTTTGTTTTGAGTAAGCATTTTTTGTTGGCTGATTATATTGCAGTCTTTAGGTTAGTCTATGTTTATTATTTGTCCGAGAAAAATCCTTTCTCACAATTGAAGTAAAAAAGTGTTTTGTGCTTTGTTGAATTAATATCAGCGATAACTTTGAGAAATATTTCAGTTTAAATGAGGAATATCTTACCATTTAATAGGTTTTATTGGGATATTTAAAGTATATCTATATTGAAATCAAATAACTCTGACACCTGATGTAAACACGGCACGACAATGTTTAGTGTATTGGCCCAATGAACATTACGTTTGCACGTTCGCGCAAAATTGACCCGTAACTTTCTTTTCCAGAAAAATATGATTTGGTTGGTAAATTGCTGAAGCCGGGAGAATCGCCAACAAGCTATTCGGACGAAGAAGAGGAACCGTCAGGGGTGGGAGACAAGTCCAAAAGCGATTGAGTTTCATGCATTTTGACCACTAAAAAGGCTGATTTTACTTCAAGTAGGGCTCTCGCCCCACTTACAAGTTAAAATTCTATATATATTTCCGAAAAAAAGAAACATTTTCCTTTGCATGGTTGGCTTTTCGTATTTTTTTAATTGGTTTCGTCCCGCTGGCATAATGTTAAAATATTTAAGGATAAGAAGTTTCTAAAGAGGCATATTTTCTACTTAAACATAAAGCTGCGTCTTTGGGAAATAAATATGGATGGATGAAAAATATATGTAATATGATTGACATAAAAAAAACCTTTTAGTTGTATAGTAATTTTTTTAATCTTGGCTGTGTGCATTTCAACTCGGTTTTATACACAAAAAACTTGGGGCACGACGTATATATTTCAGCTTTTTATGTCAGTTACGAATTTTACAAGAGAAAGGTTTTTAAATGTTGGTGATAAGGGTTTTTTGTTAATAAAATGTAATATTTAAGATGCACAGTGTTTTATTTTCTAAAATTACAACTTTTGAACAATTGTGTCTAATTCTTAACTACAAATGCGGCCCTCGCCATTTGGGATCTCGGTAAATGCAAGAGATATAGAGAGTCGGTTTTTTAAAAAAGGTTTTCATTTTCGAGATATGACACAACTTTTGATTTTCTTATGGATAATTTGAAATTACATGAAATTTTCTTTACTATGATGTGTCACATTACTGATTTTTGTTAGTTGTAACCAATGACGTCAGAACCTATAGACAGGTTTAATTTGATAAACGCTTGACGCCCAGAACTAATCACAATCTAAGCGCTCCATTAAATTATTCCGAAAATGTCGCGAGATTGTCAGAAATTGCCCCTTTTTGTCGAACTTATTTCGACTCTGGGCTCGGAGGCTGGCGTCTTTAGACCATCCCCCGAGTTTTCAGCTGAGGTTCCGATGCTTCCGGCGCCCCCAAACAAGAAAAAGAAAAAACATGCGATATCTAAGTGTGATTCTGGAGGAAATATAACCGGGAATCACCGGGTGTATAGTTGGTTGATGGTTGACTTTCTGTCTTTGTACCATGTTTTTAGAGTAGTATGGATATAGGTAATCTTGGAGTCAAAATAAAGGGCATTTTAACAATGGGGCACCACGTCTATAGGTTTTGACGTCATTGGTTGTAACACTCAAAAGTATTGTTTCTACCTAACACTAAGTAGGCCATGACAAGTCTGGCCAAGACAAATGCAACATAAACTGGCAGTTGTGTTCTTATGTGGCTCTCCTCTGTGTTCCGTGAAATGTGTAGGATGTAAAAATATACTTACAGTGAAAAATCGTATATGTACAGGGTGGGCCAAATTGGACACTTTTAAAGGGAAACTCCTATTTTGACGGAGATAGACGAAAACTGATATCGGTGTCTGAGGCTCATTTTTTACGATAAACTTAATGGCGAAAACCGCAAATCGATATCTGTCACAGTTCTTGAGTTACAGGGCGTTTTTCGAAAATGTACGTTTTCGAAAAGTGGCCGTAACTTTTTTTGGGATGAAAATTTTGTGTTTCTGTAAAACATTCCTAAAGCACTTTTTTACGTAGAATTTTTGCATTTTTTAATAGAGCAAAAAATTACCATTCCAAAAATATATAACACTTAATGATTTACTTAGTTATCAATAATTACGAATAGCTTTTATCATTTCATGTGTATATTTGGAAGCGCGCCCTTTCAACAAGTAGGCTTTGGACGGTGAGACAATGAAACAATCGTGGAAAAATGTTTACTGTTACTGTTACCTGTCAAATTTTCAGTAGGTAGGTTGTTTAGGCAGTGTAAAGATATTTGTATAAAAAAAAATTTCGCCGGTAACTCTTGAACCACTGACTTGAATAAAAAATAGTAGCAGCATTGGATTCTACGTAAAAAAAGTGATTTGGGAATATTTTTACAGAAACACAAAATTTTCAACCCGAAAAAATAACTTTAGTGTTAGGTAAAAACAAAGCATTTAGGTGTTACAACCATGATACAACAAAAGAGAGATATGATATTGCGCAGGTTGGACACCATATTGGCGCGTCACACGGTTATAAACAATGGTACAAGTTGTATCATCTGGTTATAAACAACCGAAACGTCAGAAACGTCTGAGTGTCATTGTAGTGTGTTCTCTGCATTTTCAGCCAATTTGCGGAAGTTTGCGTTGTAAAATTACTGTTAATTACTCTTTGGTCCATTTGTCCCTTTGTAAACTCAATCAGTGGACATACTGTAATACTTTGCATATCATAAGTGGGCGGGAACTTACCGCGTGACGTAATTGCGCAGAAGGGAACGAAATTGAGGCGGCTAAATATCACATCTCTCTTTTGTTGTATCATGGTTGCAACTAATAAAAATCATTAGTCTGGTACATTATCGTTAGAAACAAATAATGTCATGTCATGTCTCGAAAACTAAAACTTTTTAAAAAAATGACATTACCGTTAAAAAGGCATAACCATCGGTTTCTGAAATAGGTATTTCACAAAAACTAAAATGAGAAGATTCAGTTTTTTGGAAATAACACGAAAAAGATCACAGTTGGCCTTGATTTCTCAGCGTCATCAGATTGGTCATAAAATTGCCAAAATTGTAGTTACGACTGTTACGAGATCCCAATGGTCGAATTTGAGACACGCTGTATAGAGAGATAATATAAGTGAAAGCTTTACTTGGTAGGACGTGCAGCCGATGTTCCACGATAATTTAATATGATTTTATTATTCAATCATCATTACTCACTTGTCTAAGAAGAGCATTGAATGAATATGCCCCTCTCAATACCTAAGGAAGTAGGTAGGTATACAATAATTTTTAAAATAAATCCTACTTTTTAAATAATCAAACCTACCGTCAAAAATATGTTGAATCTAAGTGGTGAAAATTTACCAACGGTGATGAACAATGGTTTGTCTAGTCTTGCCAGGGTGAAAATAATTAATTTTTTGAATTTCAAGCTGGAAGCAAGCCACTCGCTTCCGTATATAGCACGAGAAAGAGCATCACTCTAAATAAATAAATAAATAAATAAAAGCCTTAAATAGTTGCTTTTGTTACAAGTACCTACTTAAAATGAAGTTTTTCAGGACGAATCATTGCTGTTATCAGATGAGTCCCGAAAAACATTTTAGGTACGTGTGACGTGTGACAAACACTATTTTTTGTCATACGCTCCGAAAATTTTGGTATAGGTACGTTTATAGATTCTTCTGCTTAAATTTGCAAATTTTCCATAATTAGAGATGGATATCGTAGCAACAAGTTTGTTTATTTGATTATTTCCCTCATACTGCTTGCATCCAATAAGGTAGCTCCTTCCATAAAAATCCAACCAATCATATGCCTCTGCTAGCGATAATTGCACTTGTGCAAAAGCAAAGCGGTAATACCACTTGTGCAATTATCACTTTGTTGCTTAGCAACCGCTAAATTGTTGTTATTAGACCTCCGTCCACACATTCAGAAAATAAACCAACGCTACAGGGTGTAGGTATAATCGCATTTGCCTTGGATATCCAAGCGTCATGTTTGTTTACTCGAACGCTACAGTCGAAGCTGTCAATAAACTCGTTCAAAATGAGTCGTTTTGGAAATGTAACCATAGAAAAAATCAATAGAGAAATTATTAAATCGTATTCGTGAAATAATCTAGACAAATGCCACTCGTGCCGGAAATTTTTCTAAATAATTTTATTCTCAAGCGCTATTTTGCCCATTAGCAAAACCACTCGTACAAATTGGGCTTTTATTTTCAGAGATAAAAAACCAATTTATACTCGAGATCTTTCTAGGCAAAATAGCGCTTTCGAAAAAATTATCGATAAAATTTGCGGCACTTGTGATATTACATACGATAATTTTGTCATGTCATTCATTCATTTAGGGACTAATCGGAAAAAGAAGCATTTTACGGTCTTAAATGAGTCCGTAACATAGCTATTTTTGGGAGCGTATGACAAAAAATATTAACTTACTGCTTGCATTAAACTCTCCCCAAACCAACAATACGTCAGAAGTTCCGAAGATAAGGCAGATAAATATAGTATTTGGAAGGCTAAACTTCCGGTATCAGTCTAAAAAAAATACATGAAAAATAATAAGTGTTCCAAACGTAGAAATTATTTATCTTGCCTACCCCTTTAAATGCTTGAACGTTATATGCACAAAAACATATAACAAACAAAGATAGCATCACCTGAGAAAGGACTTGGGTGGCATACAATTCTTCGACCTTGGCTGACATTCTAAAAAAAAATTGTACATTTTTAAAAATCGTAAATACCTACTGTTTCGAAAGAATATTCTTGCCTGTATAAAAATTGCAAATATTTTATACAAAATTTCATTTCATCCTCCATACTTTTTTGCAAAATATCGGGATCGTGTATGATATTTTCCAAGGTTTTTTGATTTAAATTTAGTCTTAAAATACACCTTTCCCTTATGGTTACAAAGGCTCCGTTTAAAACGTTTATATGTGCACTTATACAGCTTACTAGTGATGCAAAAAGCATGTCGGTTCCTAAAACAAATAATAAATAGTGAAATAGAAAAATTATGGTCAATGTCGATACTAAGAAAACGTCCTGGAGCCTCGTACTTTTTTTCTATCAATTTTAAGGTTATTCTGTAAATTTTACACTTTTTTATGTAAAATTTACACAGTATTCTGTATATTTTACACTTTTATTTCTGTAAATTTTACTATATCTTTTTTGTAAGATTTACACCTTTTCTGTAAATTTTATAGATTATTCTGTAAATTTTACCGTTTTCTGTAAAGTTTACAGGAAAATATGTGTACATTTTGCAAAAAAGTAAATATTTTACAAAAAAGTGTACAATTTACAGAAATAAAAGTGTAAAATTTACAGAATAATCTGTAAAATTGACAGAAAAGAAATGTACATTTTTAAGGAAAAAAGTACGCGGCATCAGGACGCCTTCATACGATACAGCGTGTTCTAGAATGAAAAAATTTCACTTCTTCATATACAGTGTGTCCCCGTATTGTCTGGACGACTCTTGTAAATGACAAAAAAATTCAGAGTTAAAATTTGTTTTATAGAGTTCAGCCCTGCTTGGTTTGAAACTAAATTTTGACATAAAATTTAGTTTCGAAAAATCACGTATGCCTTGGAAATTTTGAAAAAACTAATTTTTCACACAAGTTATATATGACATTAAGAAAACTTATTCATGATAAAGAGCTGGGTAGGTCTTTGATTTCTTTTCTCCTATAGAAAGTATTTAAAACGCACAAAAATCAAAAGCGACTTAAGCTTTTGAAATTTTTACGACTACCCAGTTTTTGCCGCGAAAGCTACAAAAAAGACACTTTTCTAAGACAAAAGTGGGAAAAAAGCAAAAAATCAAGGTAGGCCTAGACTATTGAAATTTACTCAGTTTTTCATTGTGAACAAGTTTCCTTAATAACATTTTGTCGTAAAACCTACAAAATGGTCACTTTATTGGTGTGAAAAATAATTAGTTTTCCAAGGCACGCGTGATTTTTCGAAACTAAAATTATGTTGCTTGGAAATCAAGTAGGTTATTTTGTTGTTTGACATTGTCGAATTGTCTACTATGTTCGCAGAGCTAGTTTTTAAAATATTAACCATAATATCTTTTACACCCTATATTTATCAATAGAAGTGCCTTATTATAGAGCAAAACTATTTTCGGTATGTTTTTGACAGAATTTCAATATACGAGAAGTAGGTAACATTAATCCGATTTGACCGGAAGCATAAATAAGAACCTACTGCCGTAATACATTATCCTATGCCGGAAGTGTTATTATTATTTCGTCAGTTTTTTAAACACCCTGTGCAATGAGAGTAAAACTTAAAAATACCGGCTATCAAATTTCCGCTCATAGCAATCCCAGTCGAGCAAATACAAAGGGTGTAAAAATACTTCCATTTGGTTCCTTGTCCAAACGGTGACCACATGGCTACTGGCAATTTTTGATTGTAATACTCTTTTCCGTTTACTTCTATGTACTGCGAATGCCCAAAAAATATCATCAGGCCAGCTTGTGAGCAGAACAACGTTGCACTCAACATTAGAACACTATACATAAGAAGTTTTCTCCACGTTGATACTTGATCTAAATGTTTCTTTGCTATATTCTTCGGGATGAAATCGTTGAACTCTTCGAAGAAGAATTCAGAATGGGACAAATCGTATATTACCTAAAAGGAACAATGTCACAAAATATATTAATGAAATGATTCCCAATGTTCTTGCTTTGTAGACGTCTTCTTTGATGTATACATAATATAACACCTTATATACCAGAACAACGTGACTCAAGATATCTCTGCTGATACCTACGATGTCGTCTATGTTTTCTGCTATTATCAAAAACAGAAATTCAGAGGAAAGATACCAAATGAAAAATGAACAGAGGCAAGAAAAAAGCAGGGCTCGCTTGAATTTTTCTTCGCCTGTAGCGGACTTTTCCGGTATCCACAATCCAAATGTTTTCATGTATTTTATTTGGGGACTGAAATAATCACAAAATATGTTTGCTCTTTCATCCATCGTAATAAAAACTGTCTGTCTACTAATGAAAGGTAATACCTACCATACAATTTTTATGTTTATGAGGGTGACATTATTTCAAAAATATGAAGCATGTAAGCCACCAATTATTTTTTCGTAACCGTTCATTAGATCTAACAGATGCAGGTTTTCACATAAAGCTAAACATGAGTTAAGTATTTTGTAAATGATAACGGAAAGGCCCGAAGGAAATATAACTAGTTTTGTAATGGTGGGGAAAAACTGTATAGCTAATTATTTCTTACGGTCACTCAAGTTACTCAGTCGTTTCTGGCTTGTGAAAGCGCTGAAGTGTATAAACATTCTTGCAGAGTGAACAAGGCATGTTTGACCAATGTGACGAATAATTGTTTCCAAGATATTCGTACCTATATACAGTGAAAGTTTTAGTGAAATGGTAAGTAAAGTATATGTTTGTATTTTTTCAAAAACTACATAATATCTGAAGGTTGAAGATATTTTAGTGTTGAAACGTTTGTCCTATTGACACATTTTAAATATCGAAGACGATTATTGAAGTTGAGAAACTTGTCAATAAATAAAATTTACGAAATTTGAGCCATTAGTTATACAGTTGTTAATGCATCGCTAATTTTATAATAACTGTATAGACAACTATAGACGCCTAATTTAAATGTAAAAGTCTGAAATATCTTTTGATATAGACCTTGAAAATGTCTTTTGGTAGAACAAGAAAAAATGTGTCAAACAAGTTTTGCTATGTTTATTGACTTAAAAAAGGATACCTACCTTCCTACCTACCTGTCTATTGTATATAGCTTGCATTGCATACCTGAGATCATATAAGAATGTATTCACATGATCAATATAGATATTACTAAAATTTGAGATTTTTCTCCGAAGGAGAAAGTAATGTTTCATATAGAAAGTAGTGCATTACATTAACAAAAGTACCTAATAAATATGTAATATCATATGTGTTTTTAAAATAATAGTTGGAAACGGCTGAATTATCTACAGGGTGTAACAAATATAAATGGCCTACTATACAGTGTGTCCCAGGATAAGTGAAACGAGAGGTGTAAAAGACCAAAAATGTTCGAATTTGGCCATTTGGGGTCCAGGCCTGCTTGTCTAGAAAATAATTTTCACCATATTTTTAATTTTGAAAAATAAAGTAGGCCCCGACAGGAACAATTTACTTATTTTCTGTGTAGGTTAAGTGCCCTTTCTCGACAAGATATCGAAAAATTTCATTAGACAAAGTTGCTGAGAATTGAAAATTATGTTCCTATGCCAATTTTCAAAATAATTGGCCTACTTTGATTTTCGTCCATTTTATTTCCTATAGGTAGGTGAACTATCCTTGTCGTTTAAAATATCGAAACATTTTATTAGAAAAAGTTGCTTAGAATTGAAAACTATAACCATGTGTCAATTTTCAAAATAATTGGCCTACTTTGATTTTCATTTTCATAAAGACATTATTTCAAACGAATCATAGTAGGCCGATTGAGTCCAAATTTCGCAGTGTTGCATACTTTTTTTATTCACCTACTTATAGAAAATAAAGTGGACAAAAATCAATTATTTTGAAAATTGACAAAGGGTCATAGTTTTCATTTCTAAGCAAATTTTTCTAATGAAATTTTTCGATATCTTGTCGAGAAAGGGCACTTAACTTACAAAGAAAATAAATAAATCTTTCCTGTCAGGGAGTACTTTATTTTTCAAAATTAAAAATATGCTGAAAATTATTTTCAAGGCAAGCAGGCCTGGACCCCAAATGGCCAAATTCGAACTCGAAAATGTATGGTCTTCTACACCTCTCGTTTCACTTATCCTGGGACACACTGTATACAGGAAAAAATTAAAACCAAATTTATTTACTTGAATTTGTGGAGCTCGTGATAAAGGTATATGATCCATATAATTATTACTACAAATGTTTGTTTTCACGAAACATGACAATAATTATAAAACGTTGGCGTCCTTTTTAGATGTCACTAAAATTTTTATTTACAATATGTTTGAATTTTGGTAAACTAGCAATAGTGAACTTTCATAATCATAATTTTTTTTACGATACTGATAGCTATTTTAATCATTTATTACTTTGTAATAAAACTAAAGGAACATTTCCAAAGAATCCTTAGATAGTTTATATTATACTGATATATAATATTTAATCTCAAGATTCTCTTATTAATTTGCTTTACGCAACCTAATTATCAGATTCAGTTAGAAAAAATATTTTCCAAGGTATTATCAATAAAACAAAACCACAACAACATGCAATAATTTCCAATGCAAAACATTGCTTGCATGCGCTACGGTCAGTGAAAGGAAACTATAAACTGTAACATAAAAATAACTATTACATTTCATAGGTACAACAAAATACTTCCTCCCTCAGTTCTAGAAATATTTTTTATATAACAAATCTAATTCACGTAAAATATATGATTAAGGGTACCTGGGTTTTTAAAAATCAGATGAAATTTTTTATTGCACCTATTGCTTGATCTTTCATTAATTCCTCCATTTTTCCAGATGCCGCGCTGTATCTTCGCTGTATTTCTAATCCAAGTTTGTTGCTGCTTTCCTCAACATGCCGTCAAACTCCCAGAAGTTAACTTTTCACCAGCAGAAGAAGTCAACGCCCATTTACAGCACAAACATTCCACCAGATCCATAAACACCGTGCCAAAAAGTCAAAACACCCTCGAAGAAACCATAAAGGAAGTCGAGGAACTCATCAGCTCCGATCCTAACCTTCCAAGGCTCACCAGAGGCGAAATAGTTGATATTCTCGAGAACCTAACCAAGGAGGAAGCGAGGAAACCTAAGGCTATTATGGTTGTCAAGCCCTACACTCCAGAATCTGATGAGAACAGCAAAAGTATGGAGGAACTGTATACCAAGCCACCTGTAACACAAATTATTGGTGCAGAACCGTTTAAAAAACGAAAGAGAACCACCACAACAACAACAACAACAACCACAACGGAGCAAAATATAATTGAAACGACCACTAGAAAACCTTATAGAGGTGCCCCATATTCTCAAAAAACTTCTACAGTATCACAGGTCAAAAAAGAAGATAGTTTAAGACCTTTAAATAGGAGAAGACCTTCCTTAGCCACGGAAAAACCGATGATAGTTACAACATATCACCCTAGAAGACCAATGAGACGTCGTACGACTACTACTAAACACCCAAACCATAAGTATCCAGAAGATAGCAACACAAATTTTGTGCCTAGCGAAGGTTTAAGAGTTGTGGAACCACCAAAATTGTCGCCAACTTTGAACTATGATTTAGAAAGAGTTGTGGAAGCACCAAAATTATCTCCAGCTTTGAATTATGAATCAGAAAGAGTTGTACAAGCACCTGAATTGTCCCCAGCTTTGAATTATGACTTAGAAAGAGTTGTGGAAGACCCAAAATTGTCGTCTTCTGTGAATTATGATATAGAAAGAGATGTGGAAGCATCAACATTGACTTCGCCGAATTTAAATTATGATTTAGAGATGATGCAAGCACAGGAAGCTCAGACTGTAAAACCTTTCAAAAAGATACCACCTTCAGAACCGTCAATTGAAGTTATTGTACCAGAACATCTTAAAAAAGTTGTTAGCGACTTGAATTTGGACAATTTGGAACAAATGGACTACGATGCACAAAAAATTAAAGACATATTGTCTTCAATTGGTATTCAAGACATCCCTGAAACTACCAGCACGACCACGACGACTTCTAAGCCAGACGCAAGTGTTGTGGCGGAAAATTTATCACCAGAAATGAAAGAACTGCTTGTAACTTTTGGCTTACTAGCTGACCCAAATCAAAAATCAAAAGACGACAGAATAGACGATTCCTACAAACCTGAGAAGGCAGAAATAAATGCTGATTCTTACATGGGCTTTAAGCCCTTACCAGAGGAAGGTCCATCTACTAGAAGTGAAATGGACGAACTCTTGGCTCAATTCGGTCTAGGTAGAAGCGCTAGGAAAGAAAAATCTGTTACCAGAAGAAACGAAAATAAAGAAGCGAACTTTGATGTTGTTCCAGATCTCTATAAAGACGTTTTGCAAGATATCGGTTTGGTGGAAAGAAGTGCAAGAAAAATTAGGGCTAACGTTGTCGAAAAAAACGAAAAGCAGCATGTATTTACTCCATCAAAATACAACGAGTATGCTACGATAAAAGAAATCGAAAAGGTTGAGAGGCTTAAGAAACTGATGACTGCGATAAAAGAACTCGAAAAGCTCAACAGAACTATAACACAAGAAGACATGAAGAATGTCGACATAGAGGAATTAAAGCAACTTCTGTCAAGTTTAAACCTTAGCAACGAGAAAAGTCATCAATTGGACGAGGAACACGCTCCGAATCCTATAAACTTTGACCCAGGTCTAACAAAAAACGATGTTAAGAGACAAGAAGAAGAACCGAAATCTTCAACGGCAACACCAGAAGTTGCCGAAGAATCTAATACCCCTAACATAAAAGACCTCGAAGATTCTTTTGGTGGCAAAAAGGAAACGACTACCACCACTCAAGCGCCAGTTGAAACTACAACTTCACTGAGGAAAACTGGGTTTTATTATTTGGTAGACTGGAATTCGTTCTTGGATATAGACGATCAAAATGGGAAAAGGGTTAACTTGAGGTTTCAACCTACTGTAGGCGATCCCAAGAGATTCTTTTCTGTAAATGTGCCGTAGAAAATAATATTGTTTAGAGTAATATAAGCTGAGACGTAGCCAGATATAGTTTTCTATTTATTTTTTATTTATGTTTATTTATTTGTGAAATGACATGTTTGTATTAACGCAAAATTTTAGCTAATAGCGAAAAGACACATTTTTCAAAAAAGTTGTCATCGAATTGAAAAAGCAACATAATTTTCAAACGTCTAATTTTTTTGTTTTAATTTTTCGTAATTTTTTCGACTAAACCTAATTACTATGATCTTGTTTTATGTTTGCTTATTATTTATGCTTAGATCAAGACAGCTTTGTCCCCATCTGGTTGCACTTCTAATAATTATTATTGTAAATACATTGTTTATTTATATATTATTTATTTTGGTGTTTTTGTATATATTATGTTGTTTTAATTAAAAAAATGCTAATGTATGCGTTAAATTTATTTCTATAAAAATTACAAATTTCTTGATCAACATTTGGGTCACCTGTTAAAGGCACAGTTTTCATAAATTCTTTAAATTCCACAGTATCTGATGCTTTGAAGAAATCACTACCTTCACTTATGTCTACCGAATTTTCTTCAGAGAATATCGTTTCAAATGAAGTTTTTCTCAGTAAATCATGTTGTGGCAGGTCTGGTTTAAGCAATACAGGAACTTCGTCTTCAGTATCATAATTTACACTTGATGAACAAGCATTTTTCTCTTGTTTACTGCAACAAAAAACTTGTGCTGGCATTTGAAGCATTTTGACTTCATCACAACAAAAAGTTCGCCTTGAAATTGTTGGAATACAAGCACAAGTACAGGTTTCTTCGGGTTTTTGAAAGTTTTCAGGTACGTAACACGAACAATCCCCTTCTCTAAATGATATTTCCTTTTGGGAATATTTTTGTTTATTTTTTTCGCGATTTAAAGCGAATTCTAGCTGACAAGTTTCATTTTTTAGTTCTTTTAATTCGATTAATGATTTTCTGTAAATTTCTTGTTGATGTTCTAAGCTAGATAGCAAGCTATTTTTTTCGGAACAGGAAAAATTGCAAGATAATTTAGTCTTGATTAAACAAATGTTTTTCTGACATTGATCGATTGCTTTGGCGTATATTGTGGCCATTTCAAACTTTTTTGTGAGTTTTTCTGTCAACTCTTGAATTTCTGAACGTTTGTCTCCTAATGCTAACTTTGAATTTGCCTTTTCTTTCTCTCTTAGTTCCATAATCTCATTTTTAAGCAACTGAAAACAAAACTGCACATGCGAGTCACACAAATCTACTTCAATCTTCGTATTTGCTTCTTCTGACAAAAAATGTTCAATGCTACTTTTATATTTTTCTTGGTCTTTTTTGGTCAGAATTTTTTCATTCGTATTTTTATTTCGTAGCCTCAACTGCAGGTCTTGTATCTCATTTCTCAGCAAGGCGATTTCTTTATGAGGATCAGAAATTTCGTTTATGATTGGTGTTGTTGTGACTTGTGACACCCTCTGAGAAAATTTGCAACTGCTTATCGTTTCTTGTATGTTATTTTTGGAGAATGATATTGTGGCAATCATGACTGTAAGGCAATTACCGCAAAGCGAATCTTTCAAGATATACGTCATAAGGCTGTTTCTAAATGGTATGTGGTTTCTTTTGTCTTCTGACAGTGCCAGAATAACTTGTTGCAAAAAATGTAAGGACAAATTTATGTTTTTCGCTTCTGTTAGAGCGGTTCCTAATATCTGGGATTTGTGGACTCTTTCTGAACTAAAAAACATAATGTTGAAATGGCTCAGAATCAAGAAGAAGTGTTTTTTTACCCAGCTAAATCTACTAGATTCAGCTTCGAATGTCTAATTTTATTTTTTTCTATAATTGCAACGTAAATTGTGAAAATACAATGGGATCTTGACGAATATTCATTCATTGGAGTTTCAGCGATGGTTCTTGAAAAACATAAAAAAATTAAACCTTCGAAATATGCATTGTTATACAGGGTGTCCAATTTAGATAGAATAATGGATATAACTTTTAAATACACCTTCAAATTTGGAATCAGCTCCTTTTTGTGCATACGAACATGTAAAATTTCATTGGGGTGTATAAAAATCGTCCCCAAAATATAGTCGAATTAGAACAGCGCATAAGAAACGAAATAGCGTTGATTCCTCCAGAATGGATTAAGAATGTACTTAGTAGTTTTTACGACAGACTGGGCCATTGTCTGGCTGTTATAGTCCAAAGCACGAAAGAAAACGTTTCTAAAGAATGCGGGCAGCGTTGCGAGATTTCCTATACGACTAGTCGTTACTTATTGGCGAATACAAGTTTTATCATATTGAAGCCGAATTTCTGAACTCTGTTATACCGAAAAAATAAAACTTGCATCACGGGACCACTTACCCATTTTTGTTTATCATTTATTTTTAACGCGGTGTGATAAAACACCTATTATATTTTTTTCAACATAATCGCGTCTACCATCGCCTTTGAAATACGGCAACACAGCACTTCTGCGAAGGAGTCGGCTGACAAAATCAGTTAGCCAACGCGTTTTGTGCCTGTTTCTATAGTACGTAAAGTTAACTGCGTATTTGGGCTACCATACAGACAGACCTCATTTTTTAGGCCGCTGGCAAGTTTTTTCCGCCGGCTCAGAGAGCTCAGTGGCGTTTCGTATGTTCGGGAGTTAACGTGTGCAAAAGGAGTAAACAGGGAAGAACGTTGGATTCTCAAGCACGAGAAATAATTGCCAATGTTATAAGGGTTTGCCTTCCTCCATAATCTAAGGCATCACCGTTAAGAATAATATTAACAATAAATTAAATATCAATTATATGAAAATTAAGTCAGTGAGTTACACAAAATTTTCGAGCATTAGATTAATTGATTTTTTGGTACCATTGATTTATTGTGCCTATTTATTTATTTTTATTTAAACACATTTTACAAGCTTAACATGATTATTTACCTGTCGTCTTTTTAGGCAACGCTCTCGAATTTGAATTTTGGCGTACTTGCAGAAATTCTACTTTTTCTCAAAAATTTTCTTATGCAACCCCAATAAAATTTTACGTGTTCGTATGCACAAAAAGAAGCTGATTCCAAATTTGAACATTTAAAAAACAAAGCTGGTTGCCATAGTAACGAAATGAGTGGCTTCCCAAAAAAATCAAGGTCATCAAAATATGCAAATAGATCAGCTGAAAAACTCTTGCCTGAAACATTTTTTTATACAAGGTGTAAATATTTAAAAAGTTATATTCATTACTCTATCTAAATTGGACACCCTGTAGTTTATTTTTAATACCTATTAGTTTCTCCGTAGAAAAACAATCTCATAGCTTCTTCTTCCGTGTTTATTGGAATTACACTCAAATTTCTCATATGAATCTCTCCTTTTTTGTCTTCTAAGATAACAATTTTCCTAAAAATATAGGTAGATATATGTGTAACTAGTTTTTTTTATCACAACTTAAAATAATGTTCATAAAAGTGCACAATCGTGGACAATCTTATATGCAGTCTTGCTCTAAAAATGTATAGTTCACTTATTGAATAAATAAGTATCCTCTTACAAAGCGTTTTGTACTTACGGTAATTCTTCTATGTGCCTTACATTCTTACATTCTTTTTTACTTAATAGATCGTACCCAATTTCATTGTAAATTTCCATGTATGACATGTAGAGTGTAGGCTTAACAGACAACTACAAACAACATAAAATTACAAAATCTATTTTGGCGAATTCGCCGGTATTAACCATTTCTACATTACAAAAAAATTCTTGTAAACTTCTAGGAATCACACCTCGTTCACTATAGTTTTTTGGTGACCCTGTTATCGTATAGGTTTTGCCACTTCCAGTCTACAAATTTTTTTGTGTATTTTTTTAAATATTGTTTGTTACATTGCGAACCTGTCCATATGCGAATATTGTCCCGTTGAAACCTTGAAGAACGCTGTAAAAAATAATAATATCATATATCTAGTTGGGAAGTTTTTAAAGTTGAAAAAACTCGCCTGTTGACGATAGGTTTACCGACGGCTTCAAAAACATCCTCCTGACATGAATTTCGGTCGAAAATTTTGTGAAACCTGCAGAGGAATCCAATCAATACACGACAAGATTTACTGCAACAATAAAATTGGAGAAATTCGCTAAATGAATACTTTCCTGAATCCGCTAGGTTTTTGATAGCATGCTGAACTGTTGTAAATGAACAAATCTTCGTGGGTTTGATTTTTCCTTATTTCGTATGCCTAAAAATTAATTATAAATTTATTTCTTAAATGTATTTATATACATACTTCGAGATCTTTTTCTCTTTTCTCTTTTTTTACTCTGGTAAACACTTTGATGGAGTTTTTAACCATATTCATCTATATCTGTCATTTTCAGGGGCATGTCAACAAATTTTACGACTGTGATGTGTCAAAAGTCGCGTATTATAACGATAGATAAAGGATTTATATATATTATAACCCTCACATTACTTTAACACTACCAGTTTAGTATGTTTCACTTTGAATCGAGACAATTATTCCATATTATTCAAAAGATGGGCCGGTTTTAAAAAAACTTTTTCAACCTATTTTTACCTACTCGAAGAGCTTTACATTTTGGGTTATAATTTTGTCCTATTCCATGGCTTGCTGTTGTTAATAGAAAACACCCAAAAATCACAAAACTATATTATAGTCCAAGAGCCTGCCGCATTAGTTTCAAGTCTCATAAGATTATAGAATAAGATGTTATGTAAAGTCACAGAATAAATAGCATTTCTTTACTTGAAGCGAGTAGGTTGCCTCAGACAGTATGGGCCCGCATTGTTATTTAAAGAAGTTGTGGTTAATTTTTAATTTTTTAGTTGGTACAACCCGTCCCACGAACATATTATTATTTACTACTTTTTCGCAAAAGTTTTTTGATAAATTCAAAAAGTGCCATTCTAAGAATTATAGGAGGTGGTAAATTTCTAATTGGATCTTGTACTTTAATTCAGTACCGAAAAATTTCCCAACTCCCGATTTTCAAGTTTCGAGAAACGGGACGGCTGTAGAATTAACGAAATTGACGGAAAATCCTGAGGAACTGCTCTTAGAAATTGCGTGTTTTTCTCATTTTTTTTATTTTTCGGGGGCACAGGAAGCATCTGCACCTCACCTGAAGACTTGAGGGAGGCTTTATAAATTCCGACCCCAGAGCCCCGAGCCGAAATAACTTAGCTGTAGCTCGGCGAAAAAGTTTTCGGACTTTGGCTTTTAAGTGACGGGAAATGCCAACCAATCAAGCAAAAAAGATGCGTCCCACCTGCGTTGGTCGTTTTTTTCGCCGAAAATCCTTAATAACTGATGCTAAAAAGTTTATTTAAAAAAATACATTTAAATAAAAAATTTGGGATTTCGCTGTATTGTATTATTGGAAAAATATATTTAATTTTAACATTAAATTTCCTTAGAATTGTATCCTCCATGCTTAGTTAATTTTTCTTTATTCAACAAGTTTAAGCATATCAATCAAATCAGGCGTGCCATTAATGCCATGGAAATCGGTATCATCTAAATATTTGACAGTTACCTAGGTACCTAACGCCTAATGTTAATAACTTTTTTGAAATACATAAATGATTTTTTCGTGAAATTTTCATTTTTTTCACCCTGTATGAGCTACATTACTGTATATGAAATTATGTGAAGAATATTCTTTTGATGTAACAGGATTAGGTATTATTGTATTTTAATCTGTCAAAAATTATTTCCGAATATCGAAGTAGCCTGCCACTTGACACCAGCATGAAGGAATAGAATTTCCTCCCTAGGGAATTGCCAAAGTGCCTTAAGCTTGATACCAACATTTGATACATTCGTGATTTTTAATTTTAAAAATAGGTTGTGGTGTTTTTTTGTGTGTCTGTTTCCTTGTTTGTCCCTAGTCTGTAGTTTTTACATGGTTTGGCTTTTCTCATTTGCTGCATTTCCTCTATTAGCATTCCAGTGTAATTTTCCTCTACAAAATCGATGCTGCCATGCTCAGTTTCGTAGACTACTATGAGCAAGCGCCAAGGGTACAAACACAATTTCCACCAAGGGTTAGTATGGAGAAGAAAATTATTTATTCTTCAAAAAGCTGCTAAGAACAAGCATTTCTTAATATTTATAAGAGCTCGACGATGTTCCCTTAAAATTTGAGACACTCCATAGTTTACAACAAGGGATGCATACACACCCTCGAGTTTATGGCATATTGAAGGGTGGTGGAAAACGCATGCCATCCCCCAGCCAGACGTAGGTCCATTTTAGTGACTAAGGGTGTGAGACGTGAAGCCCTAAACAATCTGTGATATATGCTAAAATACCGTGGTAATTTTGAATAAAAAAGTGCGTTTAAATTTACAAGCACAGTCGTTGTTCGGTTTAAAAAATATTCTTTAATTAAAAGGGTAAGTTGTTACGTCTTTGTCTTTATTTGTCTTCGGCCTCTACGAAAAGTCTTTAAAGAAACAAAAATAAATCGCCTATTTCTGTTCTTCTTGGGTAAACATGTCGGGAACGATTTAAAAAGAATCAATTATGTAAGTGCACCTGTTCTACAAACATTTTTCTAACAAAAACAAATAGGAGTGTCTTGAAAAATCAGCCAAACGGAACGGTAGTATAGTACTATGAGAAACGAAAGCGTTATGGAATTTTAATACAGAAAGTGTTCATATGTTTACCCTTATTTAAAAACATACATTGTAGAGACATATATTTGTCCGCATTCTGTAAATATACGACAATACCCTACTGAATAGTTCATTTATAATAAAACTTTTGCTGGGCCTTTTTACAAATATGTATCATCCGCACCAATCATGCCCTTTTATAGATCCGATGTCAAAGAAAAGTGTTGAAGCTGGTAGCTAGATCCATTTCATACTACAACATCTGTTCATATCCAAATTCTGCAGTGAGGAATGAGTGAGTCTAAAATGAAGTTTAGCTGAGCACGCTTTTTCTTGTACTGGGTAAAATTTTATTTAAAAAATGTGTTTTATTTTCTAATAATGACTGAAGGCATGCGATAGGTTTGATACAGTGTGGTCATTTAAGTGCGCAACATATGGGATTTTTTTTTATTAATTGCACAACCAAAATACAAATATTCCCGAAAGTTGGTGCATGTTAGATAATCATATTAGACGCACTTAAAATGATCGCAAGTCAAACAGCATAATGGGTACCTAGGTAGAAAATATAAAAATTTTACAATAGTAAAGTACCTACCCTTATTTCAGAAAATTCAGCAAAATGTTATTAAGAAAAGTTGTCTAGAATTAAAAGTTATGCCTAAATACCAAAACATGGCCTCCTAAGAAAAAGAAATATCCTAAAAAAAATTGTTTTAAATTTTAATATTCACCCTAAATAATTTTAAAATCAATCAAAATTATATCAATTTCGCATAACTTTGTTCAAATTCAAGCATATTTGTAAAATTATCTTAGATTTTTATTTTTTTAGAGAATCACAAAATTCATGTTTGTTGCAACGATATTAAACAAAACTTTAAAATTTCGCAAAAATTCTTCTGAACAAGGTAAAATATTAGTAATGACAATGTGTATATTAAAAAACTCTCATTTAAGGTGCAAAATTTTTATTTTAAAGAAACTGGAAATTAATTGGCGAAAAAAAAATTTTTTCTTAGGAGGCTGTTTTGGTATTTGGGCATAGCTTTTAATTCTAACCAACTTTTCTTAATAAACTTTTGCTGATTTTTTTAAATAAGAGTTTTTCTTTATTCTTGTGCAATTTTTATATTTTTTGGCTTGCCCTGTATGCTGTTTAACTTGCAACCATTCTAAGTGCACCTAATATGATTATTGGACATGCATCAACTTTCGACAATGTCTGTATTTTGGTTATGCAATTAATAAAAAGAAAGTCCCATATGTTGCACATTTAAAATGACCACACTGTACTATAATTATTATGTAAGTAGAGTGTCATAAAATTGTTTTTATTATATAATGAAAGATGGGGTTTTTCGAGCTAGCGCACGGAAACAGCGCATGGAAAAACTTTCCGTGCGCTGAATAAAAATACCGAATATATGGCTTTAAAATAGAAATATACAGCAAAGTAAACTAAATTTAAAAAACTCTATATTCTCTCTGATATTTAACATATACCTATTTTGTATTTTAATTCGTAAGTGTTTCAATATTTAGATATATTTCTGTAATATTTTTGACGTTTTATTCACCTTATCTGACAATAACTAATTTACAACAAAGCACCTTTGAAATAATTTGAGAGTAACCATAGAAACGCATCATACATACCAAACACTATATTGTCTGCATTGTTTATTTTTTGTCAATTACATTTATTATAATATGCCGATAAAATGTTTAAAGTTTCCGTTTTCAAAGAAGTATAATAAAAAAATATCGTTCATTACACGTCCAGAAATAGATTTTCCGTGCTTGCATGACTTCCCGTGTTCGGCTGCGCCTCACACGGGAATTTGTCACGCGCGCACCGAAAAATCTTTATTTCCAGACTCGTAATGAAATATACTATTTACACCTAATATCAGTCTTCATAATAATTGTGTATTCGGCAAAGAATGAATCTAACAGCTAATAAGATGTCCAGAGACACACACCCTATATATGAACTGTCAACTTACTAAATGTCGAACAAAAGCAAATCTTTTTCTGTAAAAGTCAATTTTACTTTAAACTTCATCATGCTTTATAGAAAAAATCCAATGTTTCCTACGTCAATTTTAAAATCACAATTTCTTCTGACGAATTTGCCCCAGTACGTCCCTGACCCCCTAGAGGGTGCGAATGTTGCGTATCGCAGCCGGCCATGCGGTTGCCATGGTTACCCGGGAGCAGATGCCGAGCGAGGCACGCGCCGCACTCTTGATTTTTCCCGAGTTTACTCACCGAGACTTCCCGGTTCACCATAGTCGTGGTTGGCAATTGCAGCTGCGGTTTTTTTTTATTGACGTTTGAAGTTTATGAGAAACTTCTATTATTGACAGTCCGATTTTTTGTTGTCGTTAAATTGCGCCGTGAAAAGTTGTGGAGTTTTGGGTTTTTGTGTGGGGGAAGAAAAGAGAAAATTAAGGTAATTGTAATATTAAGCGACTTTTAAAAAAAATTAAAGGAATTTGTAGGCAGTAATAAGTATATTTTTAGTAGCAGCTTAAGCGCATTTAAATACCCTACTTGCGTACGCTTAAAAATAGTTTTAACATAGCAAATCCCAAGAATACTGTTCTTTCTTGTTCATTTTATATCTGTGGCACTTAAAAAAATTATTATTAACAACACGTAGATTTGTTAATGGGTTTCCTTACAGATTCAAAATTATTGCTGTCGTAGAAAAGAACTTTTATTACACAATGCTTAAATTCTTCGATAATTTGAGGTGATATCATGAGAAAAGCGTGTAGGCGTAGATACCTGTTCCCATATTAGATCTAATTTGAGTTCCAAATTTACAAACAATGGAAGTCATTTCAGAATCATAGAGCTTACAAAGAGTAAACTTATAATAATTTGAAGAATAGGAAGTAGGTAGGTACTTTACTATTACTTAAGTCTGCTAGGTAATTTGTAACTCCCAACCCAAGCAATCATTATTACTTATTTAATAGCCTTAAATCTGTAAAATACAAAAAATAGAAAAAGTAGCCACAAGTAGGCAATTACTTATTTAAATTCGCAGAACGCTCTGATTAGCTTGACGTCACTGGCTCAATTGGACACTGCTGTCCTTTGTGCATATTACCTTAGGCTATATTTTTATTTATGATTGATACATGTTTCTACATAGTTAGGTAATTAGATCTATCGTTTTCGGTTTCGAATAGATATTAGGACTGCACCTATTAAGCAATGACAAAGACCGATGGAATGCGTTTCCTTAATTGCAGACTCACACAAAATTCACGATTTGTATAGGTATAGTCGGATAGGCAAATAACTAACAAGAATTTCTTTCGGAAGTCACCAAAATTCTGGCCAACATATGAGTAAAACCAAAGATCATGATATTTGAATATTATGATCTTTGGTAAAACTGACTCTAATAATATTTACAAAGCCTTTATACTCTCATGTGATTTTCTTGCACTGTTGAGAAAGTGTATCGAGAGTTTGTTTTGTAGGTACCCTAAATAATAATAACATCCTTCATTGTCAAGTAAAAGAAAGCTGTAAAAAATTATTAGTATTCAGGGTAAGTTCTATGATATCCATGATGTGACCTCTTAGATATCCCATATAGGAAGTAGGTAGGTACTAATGCTTAGAGAGAACGTGTGAACTGAAGTAATACTACTTACTCCTTGGACTATAAGAAAAATTTGGTACAAACAAAAAATAGGAATTGGAGTAGACAGATGATGTCTTATTTTATAATTATTTCTTTTTGTGGTCAACATATTTTATATATTTTTTATAAATAGACAGTAATATTTTACATTCCTATTCTGTAAGAATGGGTAAACCTTTACATAAAAAACACTTATTTGGCATACCAAACATTGCAAACAATGATTAAATATTTTTTATGGAAGAATAAATTCCACTAGAACTAAACTAGACCAACTACATGATCATTTATTTATTGAAGGCCAAACACATTGCCACGTATGTATTGAATACATATTAGATGAGATTGGTTGGAATTTCCTTAAAAGGATGCAGTGATTTCACTTAACAAAGAATTAAAATAGCTAGACTTTGATCGAGGAAAATTTATAACAAAGAAATTATTTTTTTATATCGGAAGAATTAAGTTTGCGTTTTAGTCATACCTCACAGAACGTAAAAGCAGATTATGGCAAAATTACGTGCGTTTAAAGTAAAAGTAATTATTATGGTATCATGCGCCTAATGACTACATTGATAGTTGACTCATTTTTTCAATCTTATCTCTTTTTTTGCAGGGTGAAGTAACTACGTTGCCAAACTGGACCAAGTAAGTACTTATATATTTATTTTATACAGGCTGTTACCGAAATAATGGGCAATATTGATACAGCGTGTTCTAGAGTTAAATAACCTAAATCAGAAGTTAATTTGTACTTTCAAAAATAGTACTTTGGAATTACTGTGCCAGTTTCAGAGTCCAATATCTTTCTTGGCACCACACAAGGAAATTGTACGAATATTATTTAACCGATCAGCAGATAGGTGAAAGCTTTAAAAAAATCCTTGGTATGCGGTGGTCCATTCAACAAAAACAAAAATAAACGATAAATCATTTCGGGATGAGACGTTTCGTAATTGTTTAATTGCAAGTGTGGGTGCTTTCAATAAAGGAAAGTAAAAGTTCTCGTTTAGAAAAAACGAAATTAACCGTCGTTATGTACTTGGGGCTATCAGATAAAATAATTCTATATCGTATTTAGTCACTGAGTAAATAGCCAGGTACGTACCTAAAAAACAATACCTTCATAATGTATGCAACGCTCGCTGATAAGTTACAAGTTTTGCTAAAAACCACATCCAATTTTGGCATAAATAAGTTTGAATCGAGTAAGTAAATTGTGTTATTATAAATCTTTACAAACAAGTATTTTTATTTTGTACAGTTTATTTATAAGTTGTGGTATTTATATGCATATTTTGTATGAATTGCATACAATCTTTTTGAAATTCAAGTAGGTATATTGACTAGGTATCTTTATTTTTTTAAAAATTGGACTTCACTGAATATTTACCAAACTAGTGGTGGTATTTTTTTGTGGAAGAAATTATTTTTCACTTGACGCTGTGAGATTAAAAACAAACGAGCGATGAACCCAGCTGTAACAGCCAACTTGGATACAAGCCAAAATTAACAATTTTAAAGTCTATGACATTGCGGCAAGGCTGTCTCACATACTTTGGTGTCGTTTTTATTAGTATTCAATGTAACACGCCTAGGTTCTATTTTAATTTCGAAATTTCCTTATCCAAATATTGTCGACCTTGGTTTTAAAATAAGGAAGCTACTACGGCAATAATAACAGCGGTGGTAAATGTTCGGTATGAGGACAGAAAAAAGAAAAACACTTACTCCAGACATAAAATAAAAGATGCCAATTTTGATGAATGGGTCTACGACCAATATCCATCAAATACTAATACGTTTTCTACGATGCGTGGGTATCGATCTTATCTGGTCGGTAGCTGCATCATTTACATTAAACAAGACTCAAATAAACTTTCTGATCGGCAAGATATACGCGCCGCTTCGTTTTCGTGAAGAATATGAAGCAGAGGTAGGAAGAGATTCGGAATGAAGAAGAAAAACGACCTGGATTATAGAGGTCCGAGTCCCTGGCCCGTGAAAGTTGTTTAATCGGAATTATTATTGTTGTCATTACAAGAAAAGTGCGTGCCCTGTAGTCGTTTAAGTCAACACGTCGCTTAACATTTGTGTGGTTTCTTGTAAGAAGATTTTGCTGAGGAAATATTTTTTTATTTGGGTAAATGTGCCAAATTTGGAATCGATAACTTGCCTATCATCTGGTCATCCGTTATTTTTACCGAAGTATCGAATTTTAAAACCGAAACTATATAGTATCTGAAGTTAGAATTGACTGTATATTTATGAAAAAAGGAGCATTTTCTTTAAACCCACATGTGGTTGGTATCTGCTACAGAGGAAGAATTGACCTTTCAATACCGAAGTAACTGTAGCAAGATCCTTAAGGTGTGTAAAATTAAATTCAGCTTGCACAATTGTTTCTGTTGCTCGTGAATTTTGAGCAGGTCTGCGGCAGTGGTGAATTTATAAGTGAATTCCTGGTCGGCCTACTGTTTTTTGTTTAAAAGCTAAAAAATATTCGGTCAATAGAATGGCACTTGTAGTCCAGTAAATTTAAGGGGGGGTTGCCGACAGCGAAAGTGACGTTAGATTTCGTATTTTTTTAAGTTGTATAGCATAAAATCAGTGACTATAGAAATTCCTTCTATAGTCACTGATAAAATCCAATAACATTTTACCTCGCAAAAATTTAGTACAAACATTTATGTCTTCATTTTAATCATAAGATCTTACAAGCAGTGTTTTGTTTTATAGGTTATGAAAACCTTGGGAAAAATAATAATTCCAGTGCATATTCTTTTAAGATCTTATGATTAAAATGAAGACATTTGAACTACTCCAGCATTTTGAGGTCATTCCATTGAGTTCTTTACTAGGAGTAGTTTAATGTAAGTTTTCATTTTATTCTAAATTAGTATGTTCTTGTAACATGTATAATATGAAAATAAAACTTCAGAGGGGGTTGCCGACAGCGAAAGTGACGTTACATTTCGTATTTTTTATTTTTTAAGTTGTATAGCATAAAATCTAATAACATTTTACCTGGCAAAAATTTAGTACAAATATCTCTGTCTTCATTTTAATCATAAGATCTTAAAAGCATATGCACTGGAATTATTATTTTTCCCAAGGTTTTCATAACCTATAAAACAAAACACTGCTTGTAAGATCTTATGATTAAAATGAAGACAGAGATATTTGTGCTAAATTTTTGCCAAGTAAAATGTTATTAGATTTTATGCTATACAACTTAAAAAAATACGAAATCTAACCTCACATTCTCTGTCGGCAACCCCCCCTCGTTCGTTAAGGTTTAATATTGCAATGCATTTTCCCCTCAATAGTACACCATAGAGAAAGCTTAAATCCGAGGTTTTCTGCCATCTTGAATTTAGGGGTAAATTAGTTTTTCGCGGATAACAGCTGTATTTTTAATTTTATCAAAAAAATAGCCAACGACATTTCTGAAGGAAAAAAGGTGCTCTACAAATTTGTTTTCTTGACATTTTCTCGAATTTTGCATATACATATAATTTTTACCCAATGGATTTCAATATTACCCATATAAATCCGATTAAATTTACTGGATTATTGATGCTTTGTACTATGAGGTGCAGCGTCTGTGCGTTTTTTTCCTTAGATAAATGTTAGATGGAATTCTTGAGCAACGGCGGGAAAATGTCAACGTGGAGATGCCTAGACACGATTGTAGACAAATTGTGTACTTTAAAAATATAGCATAGATTTTGTATGTAGATTTTTTTATATTATTATTATCGGAAATGCTTCTTAACATAATATTTAGATTTTCATCCCCTCGTATTTATTTTGCTTCCGTAAAATAATACCAAAATTGAATTATTTAACCTCAAAAGCCGTCCATAGGAACCTACTACGAGAACTATTGCCAAAAATAAAAAAAAATCAAAATTCGCCTTCTTCGATTTTTTAAAGGGTTTCGTTTTTCATCGTGTTATTTTTCTGCGTGTTGCCAAACTTCTAAAAAGTGAATAATTCAAATTCGTGTTATGTACAGGGTGGGCCAAACTGGACACTTTTAGGGGAAACTCCAATGACGTCAGAACCTATAGACAGGTTTGTTTTGATAAAAGCTTGACGCCCAGAACTAATCACAATCTAAGCGCTCCATTAAATTATTCCGAAAATGTCGCAAGATTGTCAGAAATTGCCCCTTTTTGTCGAGCCGTAGCGAATTTATTTCGACGCTGGGCTCGGAGGCTGGCGTCGTTAGACCATCCCCTAAGTCTTCGGATGAGGTTCCGATGCTTCCGGCGCCCCCAAACAAGAAAAAACATGCGATATCTAAGTGTGATTCTGGAGGAACTATAACCGGGAATCACCGGGTGTATAGTTGGTTGATGGTTGACTTTCTGTCTTTGTTTGTAGCATGTTTTTAGAGTAGTATGGATATATTTAATCTTGGAGTCAAAATAAAGGGCATTTTAACAATGCGGCACCACGTCTATAGGTTTTGACGTCATTGGGAAACTCCTATTTTTGACGGATGAGTTAGACGAAAACTGATGTCGGTGCCTGAGGCTCATTTTTTATGATAAACTCAATGGCGAAAACCGCAAATCGATATCTGTCACCGTTCTTGAGTTACAGGATGTTTTTCGAAAATGTGCGTTTTTGAAAAGTGGCTGTAACTTTTTTCGGGTTGAAAATTTTGTGTTTCTGTAAAAACATTCCTAAAGCACTTTTTTAAGTAGAATCGTTGAATGACGGCACTCAACGGTAGAATCCAATGCTGCTACTACTTTTTTTCAAGTCAATGGTTTAAGAGTTACCGTTGGAAAAAAAATTTTTTTACTGGAACACTGTATATTTTTGCATTTTTTTAATAGAGCAAAAAATTACCATTCCAAAAATATATAACAATTTATGATTTACTTAAGTAGTTTCAATTATTATTACTAATAGCTTTTATGATTTCATAATTGGAAGCGCGCCCTTTCAACAAGTAGGCTTTGAACGGTGAGACAATAAAACAATCCTGGAAAAATGATTTCTGTTACCTGTAAAATTTCCGTTAAGCTGTTTACACAGTGTAAAAATTTTTCTATTTTTGTTTAATTTATAAATTTTATAACATACCCACAATGAAATTTGAAAGTTATGAAAAATGGGATGATAGTTTGTTTTATAAAATCCGGGGAAAATGTCTCGGCCTATCCTTTTCAAAATGCCCACTATTAATCAAATTGTGTCGCAATCTTGCAAAAATGTCAGTTTCATTGTATGTTATAAAGTTTATAAAAACAGAAATATCTTTACACTGTCTAAACAGCTTAAATGAAAATTTGACAGGTAACAGTAAACGCTTTTCCGCGGTTGTTTCCTACTTGTTGAAAGGGCGCGCTTCCAATTATATACACATGAAATCATAAAAGCTCTTAGTAATTATTGATAACTACTTAAGTAAATCATTAAGTGTTATATATTTTTGGAATGGTAATTTTTTGCTCTATTAAAAATGAAAAAATATAGAGGCTGTTCCACTAAAAAACTATTTTTTTCCTCGGTAAGTAACTCTTAAACCATTGACTTGAAAAAAAAATGTAATAGCAGCATTGGATTCTACGTAAAAAAGTACTTTAGGAATGTTTTTACAGATATCTATTTGCGGTTTTCACTATTAAGTTTATCATAAAACATTGAGCCTCAGACACCGATATCAGTTTCCGTCTCCATAAAAAATAAGAGTTTCCCTTTAAAAGTGTCCAATTTGGCCCACCCAAGGACGTCAAAACCTATAGACGTGGTGCCCCATTGTTAAAATCCCCTTTATTTTGACTCCAAGATTAAATATATCCATACTACTCTAAAAACATGCTACAAACAAAGACAGAAAGTCAACCATCAACCAACTATACACCCGGTGATTCCCGGTTATAGTTCCTCCAGAATCACACTTAGATATCGCATGGTTTTTCTTGTTTGGGGGCGCCGGAAGCATCGGAACCTCACCTGAAGACTCGGGGCGGGGGATGGTCTAACGACGCCAGCCTCCGAGCCCAGAGTCGAAATAAGTTCGCTACGGCTCGACAAAAAGGGGCAATTTCTGACAATCTCGCGACATTTCCGGAATAATTTAATGGAGCGCTTAGATTGTGATTAGTTCTGTGCGTCAAGCGTTTATCAAAACAAACCTGTCTATATAGGTTCTGACTTCATTGGACCCACCCAATGACGTTAAAACCTATAGACGTGGTGCCCCATTGTTAAAATGCCCTTTATTTTGACTCCAAGATTAAATATATCCATACTACTCTAAAAACATGCCACAAACAAAGACAGAAAGTCAACCATCAACCAACTATACACCCGGTGATTTCAGGTTATAGTTCCTCCAGAATCACACTTAGATATCGCATGTTTTTTCTTGTTTGGGGGCGCCGGAAGCATCGGAACCTCACCCGAAGACTCGGGGCGGGGGATGGTCTAACGACGCCAGCCTCCGAGCCCAGAGTCGAAATAAGTTCGCTACGGCTCGACAAAAAGGGGCAATTTCTGACAATCTCGCGACATTTCCGGAATAATTTAATGGAGCGCTTAGATTGTGATTAGTTCTGTGCGTCAAGCGTTTATCAAAACAAACCTGTCTATATAGGTTCTGACTTCATTGGACCCACCCAATGACGTTAAAACCTATAGACGTGGTGCCCCATTGTTAAAACGCCCTTTATTTTGACGCCAAGATTAAATATATCCATACTACTCTAAAAACATGCTACAAACAAAGACAGAAAGTCAACCATCAACCAACTATACACCCGGTGATTTCAGGTTATAGTTCCTCCAGAATCACACTTAGATATCGCATGTTTTTTCTTGTTTGGGGGCGCCGGAAGCATCGGAACCTCACCTGAAGACTCGGGGCGGGGGATGGTCTAACGACGCCAGCCTCCGAGCCCAGAGTCGAAATAAGTTCGCTACGGCTCGACAAAAAGGGGCAATTTCTGACAATCTCGCGACATTTCCGGAATAATTTAATGGAGCGCTTAGATTGTGATTAGTTCTGTGCGTCAAGCGTTTATCAAAACAAACCTGTCTATATAGGTTCTGACTTCATTGGACCCACCCAATGACGTTAAAACCTATAGACGTGGTGCCCCATTGTTAAAATGCCCTTTATTTTGACTCCAAGATTAAATATATCCATACTACTCTAAAAACATGCCACAAACAAAGACAGAAAGTCAACCATCAACCAACTATACACCCGGTGATTTCAGGTTATAGTTCCTCCAGAATCACACTTAGATATCGCATGGTTTTTCTTGTTTGGGGGCGCCGGAAGCATCGGAACCTCACCTGAAGACTCGGGGCGGGGGATGGTCTAACGACGCCAGCCTCCGAGCCCAGAGTCGAAATAAGTTCGCTACGGCTCGACAAAAAGGGGCAATTTCTGTCAATCTCGCGACATTTTCGGAATAATTTAATGGAGCGCTTAGATTGTGATTAGTTCTGTGCGTCAAGCGTTTATCAAAACAAACCTGTCTATATAGGTTCTGACTTCATTGGACCCACCCAATGACGTTAAAACCTATAGACGTGGTGCCCCATTGTTAAAATGCCCTTTATTTTGACGCCAAGATTAAATATATCCATACTACTCTAAAAACATGCCACAAACAAAGACAGAAAGTCAACCATCAACCAACTATACACCCGGTGATTTCAGGTTATAGTTCCTCCAGAATCACACTTAGATATCGCATGTTTTTTCTTGTTTGGGGGCGCCGGAAGCATCGGAACCTCACCTGAAGACTCGGGGCGGGGGATGGTCTAACGACGCCAGCCTCCGAGCCCAGAGTCGAAATAAGTTCGCTACGGCTCGACAAAAAGGGGCAATTTCTGACAATCTCGCGACATTTCCGGAATAATTTAATGGAGCGCTTAGATTGTGATTAGTTCTGTGCGTCAAGCGTTTATCAAAACAAACCTGTCTATATAGGTTCTGACTCCATTGGACCCACCCATAGATGAATCTAGGGTGCTATGAAATCAAAAACAAACGAGGCTGCGAACCTGAACCTTCGACTCTGTTTATTTGAGCTCGCGAGAATGATACTGTTATTGTACGCCTAACTGTCACGTGGCCGAAACAGCGTCTTCCCTACCCCCGAAACAGAGAATGAATTTCTTTCGCGGCGCACCTGCCTCCGACGCAGAGTCGGCGCGCAGAAACGAACGAACGGCCGGTGGGTGAGCGCGCGGCGATCGCGGCGTGCGTTGGAAGCCGAAGGACGCGAGACGAGCGCGAATCGACTATGTGACAGTTATTTGACAGGTGGCGCGAACCGTTCGAAAGATGTGCAGCAAGGAGCAGATCACGGAGATCATGGATAAGATCCATTCGGTAGGTTGGGGAGTTTAGGTTTATTCGGCGTGTTATTTGTAATTATTATAGGTAAAAAAATGTTTTTTTTTTTAGTACTGGCACAAATAAATAAGTGTTCGAATGATTTTTTTTGCAAATAACGTTTTTTTTATAAGACTAAAAAATGTAGAATGGAACTCATATTTTTAAAATTTATTGTCACTTCTGTGTTTGATGCAAACTACCGCCAAACATTTGGTTTTAAAGGTATTAAATTGATGCCACAATATGGGACTTTTTTTTATTAGTTGCACAACCAAAATAGAGACATTGCCGAAAGTTGATGCATGTTCAGTAATCATATTAGGTGCAATTAGAATGGTTGCAAGTTAAACAGCATACAGGGTAGGTCACTATTCAGGTTTTCACTATTAAGTTTATCATAAAACATTGAGCCTCAGACACCGATATCAGTTTCCGTCTCCATAAAAAATAAGAGTTTCCCTTTAAAAGTGTCCAATTTGGCCCACCCAAGGACGTCAAAACCTATAGACGTGGTGCCCCATTGTTAAAATCCCCTTTATTTTGACTCCAAGATTAAATATATCCATACTACTCTAAAAACATGCTACAAACAAAGACAGAAAGTCAACCATCAACCAACTATACACCCGGTGATTCCCGGTTATATTTCCTCCAGAATCACACTTAGATATCGCATGGTTTTTCTTGTTTGGGGGCGCCGGAAGCATCGGAACCTCACCTGAAGACTCGGGGCGGGGGATGGTCTAACGACGCCAGCCTCCGAGCCCAGAGTCGAAATAAGTTGGACCCACCCATAGATGAATCTAGGGTGCTATGAAATCAAAAACAAACGAGGCTGCGAACCTGAACCTTCGACTCTGTTTATTTGGGCTCGCGAGAATGATACTGTTATTGTACGCCTAACTGTCACGTGGCCGAAACAGCGTCTTCCCTACCCCCGAAACAGAGAATGAATTTCTTTCGCGGCGCACCTGCCTCCGACGCAGAGTCGGCGCGCAGAAACGAACGAACGGCCGGTGGGTGAGCGCGCGGCGATCGCGGCGTGCGTTGGAAGCCGAAGGACGCGAGACGAGCGCGAATCGACTATGTGACAGTTATTTGACAGGTGGCGCGAACCGTTCGAAAGATGTGCAGCAAGGAGCAGATCACGGAGATCATGGATAAGATCCATTCGGTAGGTTGGGGAGTTTAGGTTTATTCGGCGTGTTATTTGTAATTATTATAGGTAAAAAAATGTGTTTTTTTTAGTACTGGCACAAATAAATAAGTGTTCGAATGATTTTTTTTGCAAATAACGTTTTTTTTATAAGACTAAAAAATGTAGAATGGAACTCATATTTTTAAAATTTATTGTCACTTCTGTGTTTGATGCAAACTACCGCCAAACATTTGGTTTTAAAGGTATTAAATTGATGCCACAATATGGGACTTTTTTTTATTAGTTGCACAACCAAAATAGAGACATTGCCGAAAGTTGATGCATGTTCAGTAATCATATTAGGTGCACTTAGAATGGTTGCAAGTTAAACAGCATACAGGGTAGGTCAAAAAATATAAAAATTGCCCAAGAGTTCAGTATACCCTTATTTCAAAAAATTTATCCAAAGGTTATTAAGAAAAGTTGTTTAGAATTATTCTAAACAACTTTTCTTAATAACATAGCATAGCTTTTAATTATTAAAAGCTATGCCTAAATACCAAAACAAAGCATAATTTTTTCGTCAATTAGGTAATTTCCACAGTTTCTTAATAAACATTTAAAATAAAAATTTTACACCTTAAATGAGAGAGAGAGAATATTTTACCTTGTTCAGAAGAATTTTTGCGAAAATTTAAAGTTTTGTTCAATATCGTTGCAACAAACATGAAGTTTGTGATTCCCTAAAAAATTAAAAATCTAAGTTAATTCTACAAATATGCTTGAATTTGAACAAAGTTATGCGAAATTGATATAATTTTGATCGATTTATGAAATTGTTTAGGGTGATCATTAAAACAAAATATTTTTAGGTAGGTACCTAATTATTATTTTTTTTCTAAAAAATATATTTCTTTTTCTTAGGAGGCCATGTTTTGGTATTTAGGCATAACTTTTAATTCTAGACAACTTTGCTTAATAACATTTTGCCGAATTTTCTGAAATAAGGCTACTTTACTCTTGTACAATTTTTATATTTTTTGACCTACCCTGTATGCTGTTTAACTTGCAACCATTTCAAGTGCGCCTAATAAGATTATCGAACATGCACCAACTTTCGGGAATATTTGTATTTTCGTTGGGCAATTAATAAAAAAATCCCAATATCAAGCTGTTTCACATATTTATCTAACCAAAAGTTAGAATTTTTTAAGTTAGGTTCCTACCTTTCAGAAATTTTAGAGGTAAAAAGTGGTGCATTACATGGCAATTTCGAGTAACTTTTAAAATGTGTAATTTAATTATTTTTTAATACGATGGACAACAGATAAGACTCCTTAAAAAGGGCCCATGAACACAGTTTTGGCTTATTTGGTTTGCCAGAGACGGACTAGCTGTAGCACAATAATGTCATTTTTTACACCCTTTACGATAAAGACAGAAAAATAATATTTTTAGATAGCTTGAACCTTAAACTAAAAGAAAGCCACTCTTGGTTGATATCGATAAAATGAATTGTTTTCGAGAAAAAAACTATTTTTGTTTTTATTACATTCGTAAAGAGATCTGAACTGACGAAATTTACATTCTTTCTGTGCCTATATAAAAAAATGCCACTTTTATTTACTTTTGTTTTTTGTTGCTATGGTTGTTTTTTGACATGTTGTACCGATTTAACAATCTTCAATTCGTAGAGCTAGGGAATTCATAACGTTATAAGGAGCTCAAAAATATTATTTTTGTGCCTTTATTGTAAAAGGTGTAAAAAAATTGACATTATTGTGCAACAGCTAGTCCGTCTCTGGCAAACCAAATAAGTCAAAATTGTTTTTATGAGCCCTTTTTAAGGAGTCTTATCTATCGTCCATCGTATTAAAAAATAATTAAATTACACAAAGTATTTTGGAGAAAATTGTTATAGGAACTTGTCATGTTATTTTAACGTCCCCTGTATAAATCCGGGAGATTGCCCACATATTCTGGGACCCCCTGTATAACACATATACAGTGTATTTTCTAAAATTTATTTGTGGCGTAAACAGATCCATTGAATTTTAATTGGGGTTTTCGCCACCAAACTGGTTAAAAGACAACTTTTTCAAGTTGCCTGGAAAATTAATAAATTCTTAACAGTAGAACTAAACTTTGAACTTGTAACTCAAAAAATATCTTCAACAAATTTCTTTCCTGAACTTTCGGAGAATAAATCTTCCTCCTTTCTCAAAGATCATGTCACGTCAAAGTGAAATGACAGATTAATAAATTTCAGGTTAAAATGTCATGACAACAGAAACAATAGCCTAGCCACGTGTCTGATATTATTGTACCAGTGGCGGATCCAATGGGGGGGCACAGGGGCAATTGCCCCCCTCTTGGCCCTATAGATTTATGTTATGTTAGTATAGAAAATATAATTAACCGTTTTCAAAATCAAAACATAGATTAGATTTTGTCCTGTAAACTAGGAGTCTAATAAAAATTTGTGTACTATTCAGACTTTTACAAAGGCCCCTCTTATATTTACTGTAATTATATATGCAGTGGTTTTTATTTGTGATCGCTGACCAAGTTCATTTATAATAGCATGTTCCCCTCCCTTGGTGAATTGCTGGATCCGCCACTGTGTTCTACCTAATTCTACCTAATTATTTATACTAACTTCTCTTTGAATAAGTGGCAATAATATTTTACTGAATTCCACTGAACATTCAGCAACACAGTTGCTGTATTTCCTATAATAAATGCTGATTCTTTAATTTTTCGTCTATTTCCTACTTCTTCTTTGAGAATTGGTTTGGAACTATCCCACAAAATCCTATGATTGTTATTAAAAGAGTGTTCACATATTTTCGACTTCGAAATTTGATTTTGCCTGATATAATTTTTCTTTTTCAGGATTGCCAACAAAATAACAATGCTAATAGAATTAGAGAAATAAATCTGGTGGATCGACCAGTAAATTTAATTATTCCTTATATTCCTGGACTATCAGATAAGCTAAAACGCATAGGCAATCAATTTAATGTCAGAACAGTATTTAAAACCAAAAATACATTAAGATCGATGCTAGTTAAAACGAAACCATTTAATGAGGTACAAAGTTCAAAAATTGCATTTTTAAAATTTCTTGCGAATGTGGAAAGTTCTATGTTAGGGAGACTTGTAGGCCATTTAACGTTCGTTTAAAAGAATATAAAAATTATATCAGGCAAAATCAAATTTCGAAGTCGAAAATATGTGAACAGTCTTTTGATAACAATCATAGGATTTTGTGGGATAATTCCAATTCTCAAAGAAGAAGTAGGAAATAGACCAAAAATTAAAGAATCAGCATTTATTCCAGGAAATACAGACAACCGTGTTGCTGAATGTTCAGTGGAATTCAGTAAAATATTATTGCCACTTATTCAAAGAAGTTAGTATAAATAATTAGGTAGAACACGGTACAATATCAGACAGGTGGCTCGGCTATTGTTTCTGTTGTCATGACATTTTAACCTGAAATTTATTCATCTGTCATTTCACTTTGACGTGACCTGATCTTTGAGAAAGGAGGAAGATTTATTCTCCGAAAGCTCAGGAAACAAATTTGTTGAAGATATTTTTTGAGTTACAAGTTCAAAGTTTACTTCATTTAAGCATTTATTAATTTTCCAGGCAACTTGAAAAAGTTGTCTTTTAACCAGTTTGGTGGCGAAAAACCCAATTAAAATTCAATACATATACAGTGTGTTTCACTTTCAGTCGAGACAATTTCATATTTTCCAAAAGATGGGCAGATTTTCAAAAACCTTTTTTCAACCTAGAGAACTCGAAGATACGAGAAAATATGCTTCATTTCTTAACTTGTTGCACAATATATTCTTTTCAATTCCTAGATTTTTTTTCTTAATAACCCTTGAACCAAATAAGATTATGTAGGTAGTTCAAATAAATGTAGTAGTAGGGTATTTGTAGAATTTGCTTTACTTTGAAGAATACCAGGCAATCATTTGGAGCTTCACAACTTGTTTCTGTTAAGTCATTGATACTTTTCATTATCCCTTTACGAATATCAACATTTTTTCTTTTCGTTTTAATACACATTATTGAGTCTTCATCAGAAATTGTCACTAAGGTAAAACAGGTGGAATAATTATTGTCGGCACTACAATAATTATTCCCATTCTCATTTTTTAGAAAATCTAAATGCAAGTTTCATTTCAATATCTTCTATACAATAAGCACAGTTTAAACATTCTATAACACTTGGAGAATTGATCCTCCACATTTAAATGCAAATTTGGAATATTCTAAATGTTTACATTCTTTGTGTCATTGAAAAATAAATCGCATATCTCTGTTTCTCTCAAAAGGAGTGAATAAACGCAAGTGCTATCATAAGTTACCGACCAGGACACAGAAAACTACAACAAGAGTTTGGGGTTGAGGTCAAAAAACAATATGCTGTAAAGTTAAAATTATTTTATTATTTCATTTTTGTTTTGCTAAAATTCTTCTCTCTAAACGATTTGTTCTACAATTTTTGTTTATCGTTAATTATTGTTTTCTGTTCACAAATAGGTACCTATTTCACTAGATTTGCTTTGGAAGTAGCTTAGGTATATCCTTCAAATATTTTAAGTGTTTGTCTATAAATAAATAATAACAAAGTGTAAATTGTCCTAATCCTAAATTATTAGATATTCCAAAGTCATCGGAATCTCAATATAACAACATTCCACCCAATAATGATAATACTTATTCTAAAATAGATAGACACGTACCTAAATATTATTTGTTAATGGTTATTTCAAAAATATATAGTACCTACTTGTAAATGTTTCTCAATAATTTATTAAAAGAAGTACATAGCTTAAATATATTTTTTTAATCTTTCCACATTGTTTTAAAAATCGTCCTACAATAAAACATATATACGGATTTGATAACACAAAATAAAGCAAATACAAAGTGCACATTTTACCACAACATTTGTCCCTTTCCTTCTACGAAGAACGTTATTTTTTACTAAAAGCAGGAAATACCAACTGCGAAATATAGTGTCCAATTAATTAAGTTTTTTTAGACCGTTTATCACAAACCAAGGCAGTCTATATGCGGTGTCCAGTGAGTACACATACACGTATGGTCATTACTCATTGTAGAATTATACACGTTTTATACTCATTGAAATCATTTCAGAGATTTATCGATGAATGTTATCGTAAATTATCGTGAGAGAATGCTTAGGAGAACGTGTGAGAGAAATATGTCATTAGTTTTAAGTACCGTCTGTATTTTTGGCATATGCCACCCTAATACCAGGTCACTGAAATCCATCTTTTTTGTTTTGATTTATATGGATTTTTCGACTTAAGTGGTGATTTTCTATTTATGATTTAAATCAACGATATATAGGAATAGATACATTATCAAAGGCAACTTGTTATTTTGTTTCATGATTTTAAAAAGATGATTATTTTGTAAATATATAAGTATCTCAAAGTATCTCATTTAGATTTAAATCTTTGTTAACAATGTTAATTATTTTGAGTTATTAAAATCTTTCAAATCATTTACTGCGACACACAAAAGCATCTTCGATTTAAATCACTGGACATGCCAAAACAGTTCTTATATTTATATCGTTTGAAAATAAAGAAATGATCTATGATCTTTGGTTTAAATACTTTGCAAAGTGATTTCTTAAGATATATACAGGGTGTTCAGATTTCATCCGGAACACCTCTGTAAAATTTTGATGCCCTACACGATTTGATGTTTTTCCTACACACACACAAATTCAAAAAAATCGTGCAGCGCATTACAATTTTACAAGTTTATTCCGGATCAAATCTGAACACCCTGTAGGTAATTCTGTTGCATTTTTGTACACTATTATATCCCTCACCGACCGTCATATGATTTTATGTTTATAACTAAAACGTGTTATGTATTCTTTATTCTTTAAATAATGTCAACATTTAAAAATATTTACGGATCTACTTAGCACCAACTACTTATTATGATTTGAAATATTGGTAAACAGCCGCTTTAAATTTTTTTCCGTTATTTACTGAGAAAATCCAGTGAAAGTGTCAATACAACTAATCAAATCGTTGCGATATATTCCTTCAATTTATTATTCCCATGATACAAATAAATAAATTATCTCCGAAGCTATTCAAACGGTTTTTTTGCCGCGTTTAGAAAATCCTGTGAGAGCATTGTAAATCGACGCCTATTGTTAGAAAGTATCGGAAAAAAAGTGGCATAAACTTTATAATAGGAATCGAACTGTTAACCGTCTGTGTAGCAAATTCATCTTTACACCGCCGCGAGGTGCACAAAAAAAGGATGTTATCAAGAAGCGAACAGTAATGACGTCACGGTTGAAAAGCGCTGCCATACCGGTTGAAGAACAAAGGAGGCGTTGGTTCGCGAGGAAACATTTTGGCGAGGTTTTTCCACAGATATAGAGGGGGAGAATGCTTGTCAACGTGCGCGAGACTGCTAATTTTTCTACCGCCATTTTAACCCACGAAAGTGCCACAAATTCAAAATAATTTGCTTTTTCAAATTTTTGTTGCATTTATTTACGTTTAGGTATAATTTTATATTGATGTGGAAGCAACTTTAGTCAAAAAAGTTTATTTTTACCTGGACCGTTTTCGCAGAATCTGCCTTGGTGCCTCATGAGGAGAAATCATTGAATCTGTTGAAGTTGAAGCTTGTGGTAGGCTCGGACCACTTTGTTGTTGGTCAGATTCATTTTCCGACGGTATAGAAGTTGATTGGAGGCATTTCTTATTGCCCACCAATTTGTGCATGTTCTTACAGAGCGAGACATGTTAATGAACACAACACGATTACAAAAACACGCTAGCAAAAACGCTAAACACACGAAGAAGACCTTAAAAAAGCAGTTAAGAAGTAAGCACGTCAAAACGTAAACAAACTACAAGACAAGACTGGGTTAAAATGGCGGCGATCTAAGCGCCCTCTATGTAGCCGAAAAATCGGATGCGCAATAGGTCAAAGCGCATTCTCTTCCTCCATATCTCTGGATTTTTCCTATAAGTGCATTCTGGAGGCTGCGCGCAGCATTTCGGACCCGTTCCGTTAGTAGGTTTCTATGTTCTAGCCGTGGGCAAAACGGTTTGATAATGGCATGCATGCCGTTGTCGGCATTCGGCTTTTCGAGGCGATTTTCTGCTCGGCCAATTATAGTCTTTTGAACGGTGAACGCAGGGATTGAACACTTTGCATTTAGAAGACTTTTGATAATAATAGTGCCAGTGAGATCTGACATTCTTCTGTATCAGAATAAAGTAGTGATAAAGTGTGATAAAGTGTTAGACAAGGAAAGGGAGAGGACACCGCGCTTGCCTACCCTGCCATGTATAGATTTTGTTACGCCGTTTTGAACGGCGGCCATTTTATATGTGGCAGACAAAGCGAGTACGTTGAGTTAAATTTCGTGAATTTGGGAATGGAAAAGATACTCTTACGATGGTGAATTGTTCAGCGTTTGGTTGCAAAAGCAGAAGTGAAAAGCAAGAGCCCGGGATTTATTTTCGCAGCTAAATATTTAACAAGCTACCTTTGAAAGATGCCCTAAAACTTTATTTTTTCACAATATAAAACTTCTTCAAATTCCTTCTACCTTTTAGTATGATAAAGTGCATTGTTTTGTTTGTAATTAGGACCAATATAATTACTTTTTAACATCGTTTTTATTGAAAATATCTTAATTGATTATGATAGTTTCAAAAAATATGGACTGGTTTCCATGGGCGTGCATTATTTATTTTATTTTATTTGATTCGAAGTCGCCACAAATAAACATATTTCAGCACTTGACACTAGCTTTACATTTGGGAAATTATCTGCAAATTAATACCAATATTTCAAATTGCATGCAAGTCAAAATTAACTACCTTTTAATTTTTAACATTTTTTGTGATATTGGCTAAGAACGGGTTTCATGCTACGCCACTGGCCTCCCGTGCGATGTGGCAGTCGGTAACACGGCCGCGAGCGCTGTTGCGCCCTCTCTCTTTCCTTGTCTAAGGATAAAGTGATATCTGGGTGTATTTATAGTATGTACCTCCATAAAAAAGAATTGCTTATTGTAAAGTCCTGCAGTGCATAATTCTATTGGAAAGCGTTGAAGAAATTTCAATTTCTGATTCAAACATGTAAGAAATTCAGTATTTTATATACAGGGTGTTTCTAAATGGTAGTGCCAACGTAATGTGCCAGTAGAAAATGTCATTCTAAAGAAAAAGTTTACTATAAACATACTTCCGAAAAAAAACTTCTACATTTAAATGTAATTTGGTGCAGTCCTTTCCTTTAACAATTTCATGTAAAACAATTTATTCCCATTGCCCAGAGGTAGCACGATGGGTTTAACTTTTTTAAGCTTATCTTTTTGGTCTTGAAGGTTCATAATGTTACCGCATCTTTTTATTTTGCAACAAAAAGGAACTCTTTTTTTAAAGACAAAATCAACGGTATTCGAAAAATAAAATTTTCAACTACCGCTTTCTAATTTTACAGAATAATTTTAATTGCACCATTTAAAGTGACAAAAAGTGTCCTATGAACGATGTAACCAAAAATTGTTCGCTTTCAAAATGGAACGGATTGAACTCGACAAAATGTTGCCACCCTATTGAACCTACATGAAATTATGAGTGAAATGACAGAAAATATACGCTACGCGTATATTTTGCACTTTTGATGACATTTTTTCGAAAATGAAACCTTTGCGGGCATACCTTATACAGGGTGTCCCAAAAGTAATGGGACAAAATATGACGATTGAGGCCAATCTGCCTTATAGAAATGAGATACAGGGCGTTAAAGTTCACTTTTTGAAACAGAATTATGGCTACATCTCCCAAACTAATCAAGCTGCTGAACTGAAATTTGGCACTGCTATGTTTTTGTGGATGGGGAATAAGCTGAAAATGTCAATTTCGCCGTATCTCACAGAGGGCGCCACTTGCGCTGTTTTTGGATCGTGATTTTACTCGTAACTTTTTTGAGGTTATCTTTTTGGTCCTGCAGGTCCATCATTTTAGTGCATCTTTTTATTTTGCAGCAAAAGGGTATTCTTGTTTCATAACGATCAAATCAACCGTTTGCGTTGAAATGGGCAAAATGTGCTCCAAAACACCTCTCGAGTTCAATATTCGAAACATAAAATTTTCACCTACCGCTTTCAAATGTTACAGATCAACTGTACATTCGAAATGAAGAAAAAATGCCAAATGGGCATTGGTCACAACACCATTGGTTTTCTTGAAAGAGGGTATACAAATTTTGTCAAATTCAATCCTTTCCATTTTGAAAGCGAATTTTTTTGTTCATTCTTTTTTTCTTACTTTAAATGGTACGGTTGATCTGTAACACTTGAAAGCGGTTGGTTAAAATTTTCTGTTTGGAATATTGAAGTCGACAGGTGTGTTGGGGCACATTTTGCCGATTTCAACGCAAACGGTTGATTTGATCGTCATGAAACAAGAGTACCTTTTTCTTGCAGGACTAAAAAGATAACCTCAAAAAAGTTATGAGTAGAAAACCCATTTTGCCACCCCGCCCCTCCGCCTCTGAGCGACGGGAATAAATTGTTTTTATACGAAATTGTTGCACATCAGCAACTAAAAGAACTGCACCAAGTTTCATTTAAATTGCATGACTTCTGAAGAAGTTATTGGGAAAATTATGTTTTTAAAACTGTACCTTTAGCACCCTGTAACTTTCTTATTGTGCACTTTCGGATCCATGTTTATAGGAAACTTTTTGTTCAAACACCCTGTATATTTTTTATATTTGTATTTTATGTCATGAAATTATTGTCACTGGCAGAACTGATTTAGTGGAAATGATAAAATGAAGAAACTCAATGATTTAACATAATATGCAACATTTAGTCATGCTATTTGTATTACGGTACATTTTGAGACTGTGAAAATTTCCGCGTTCTGTATATTTAAACTTCCGTAAAAGATAACCTGAGTAGTTTTCCAAGTCATCGGAGCATTCTAAGCAGATAAAATGCTCAGACATTTTCATCGAGAATATTAATAATTTTATGCATAGCGAGCGAGTTTCCTTTTTGCCATTTTGCCTAGGTAGGTAACTGTTTACAACACGTGAGTCTGTTGTACGGTATCCCGTTGATTGCCATTTCGTTTTGTTGCTCACATCTCAATAATATAAATCTCGTTTAAGAATATAACTATAAAGACAAAGATCGGCTTGAAGCGGTAATTTTTCCGACATAGCTGATGGGAACAGGGAGTTCCGAATTGAATGTTTTTTTCCGAAGTGATATATATAGACAAACAGAAGTAATAATTATTAATGTGTCCAGAGCTAGACTATTTGAGACCTAGACAAATCGTCTTCAATCAAACTACGAAAATGACACTTAAAGTAGGTAGGTAGTAGGTATAGGTATACCTATAATTGAACAAATAACGTCTGGCGTTTCTTAATGGTTCTCTAAAAAATTCATTTTCAATAACTGTGCGGAATAATTGTGGCTTTCTAATCAAACGGCATTGCCATCGGTAAACAAATGTTTTTACTGCATTTTTGCATTTTCAAGCAGTAGTATGCTCACGTGTATCAGCACGTTATATTTATATCTTGATTTGTTTTTTATATCTAAAGTAAAATATATTGATGTTTTTATGTGGAAAAACGCAAGCAAACTGACAGCTTTAGACGTACCTATGCATATTGTTTGAGAAATTATTTGAACGGTTCTCTTTCTATTGGAACTAGTAAGCGTGAACCTATGGTATGTCGACCTTGGTCGCTTAATGTCTGTAATTTGAGTGAAGAAGGTATTTCCTGCCGTTTCTTCAATTTCCCGTTCAATCTAGATTGCAACAACGCCATGTAAAACGCGTTTAAGCCCTCGCGTGTTAAACTGAAAATACCACTTCGGTTTTCCTTTTTAATTGACTACCGAACTTTCGCTTTTTCCCTTAAACATAAATTGGCATTGTTACTTTCGAGTTAAGTACATTTTCTTGTACGGAAACTATAGATTTGGGTCCGAGTGAAATAAAGTGAATTTCGTTGTCAGTATAGTCGAAAGTATACTAAGTAGGTATTGTATTTTCAATAGATTGAACTAAATCTAGTATAAAGTTTAGTAGGTTGATGAAGAAAGACAATATTTCAACTTTTCACTCACAACCAACTTTAATCTCAAGCCAAGAACAAAGATGTGGCAACGCCGCAGAGCGATGGGTCTTTTTGATGGATTTTCGACCCCTTGGTATAGTTTATTTTTTCTAAGAAAGGTTCAACACTTTTATTTGGATTATAATAATCAGATACATTCGTACAGTCCAGGCAACAACAAAAGCACTAACAAATCACTTTTCAAATCAACTAACAATCAACTGAGTGACAAGCTACAGGACGACGAAATAGAAGCCTTGATGTCATTTTCTCAGTTCATGACTTTGTAATTAAGTCGATGATGGATCATGGCTACTGTCATAAATAACATAAAATTTACAGTTGCACTTGTAAATTTACAGTTCCAAGTCCTATCTCAAAGCGACTTATTTAATTATGCTAAATTTACAGTTGCACTCGCAAATTTACAGTTTCAACTGTAAATTTATAATTATTATACAAATTATACAATTGCACTTGTAACAAGTAACAACTACTGTAAATTTACAATTGCACCTGTAAATTCACAGTTGAAACTGTAAATTTACAAGTGCAACTGTAAATTTCCCTACGTCAAAGCATACTTTAAAAAGTCGCTTTGCGATGGCAGTTCTACGCCATAGTAAGAAATGCAATCTACAATAAATTTTACCTTTTTCTAGGGTCTACCCAGGTGTTCCCTCAAGATACCGGGTTGGGGAGAGTTGGCGAACGCCCTGCCAAAATTCCCGGTGCCGACGATGCAGGGCGGCGCGCGAGGCGCCCGCCGTGGCTGGTGCGGCTGCCTGCAGGTGAGTGACGGCACGGGCAATCCATTTCCGGCTTATAAGAACCGTGGCGCGAAAATCTCAAACGTCGTTTTTGGGTGTTTTGGGCGCGGTAGGTGACACTGGTGACAGAGAAGAATAATTTGGGGATGCTGCACGTTCTTTTTTAAGTGTGGAATTGCGGAGGGAAAGGTGAAACGGTAGGAATTCGATGAAAAATATTTTAAAACGTTAAATTTCTCCGTAATTATGTTCAGGAAGCTATAAAACATAATTAAAGTCTCCTACATATTATACATTCTAGTGCGTTTATTGCATGTTTTAAAGGTTTTCCGAGTATTTGGCGAATGAGGGAATTCTTGATTGAACGTTAATTTTTACTTTATAAAAATATTTTGTAGGTACCTATAAGTACCTATGTAGAAAAGTAAATTTCGAAATTACCTATAGGATTTAGCTTCATTTAGATTATTGAATTACAATTGATAATTAAATTCAGTGGGTACTAATTTTCACTGTACACAACGATTAATTTAAAATATATACAGTACCTATGTCCTAAAATGTAGGAACCAAAGCGTATTAATAATGTTAATTATTGACTACTTAAACAGTAAATAATATCTAATTATTTCAACTACTCTGGCAAAAATTGATAATTTTACAATGATATTATTTGTATTTATGTGATTTTGGTGATACCTAGCAGAACTGATATAAATTTATACCGTCACTATTTTTTAACGTCAAAGCTTTGGTGTGAAAATATTAATTTAGTTAATTTTACAGACATCTATAACTTTTTTATTTATTTCAACACTCATTGTTTCTTGATTTTTTTTGTATCTGCCATATATTTATGGCAAATGTAATTCTGTTTTAAAATGTAAAAAAACACTATAGGATACTTGACAATCTTTTAAGGCTTTAAAATCACTTTAGTTTAAAAGATGTTTGGGTTTAATTTTTAAATTTGCTTTGCATTTATATGGTGGCTGCAAATATAAAAAAACTTTAACAAATACGGGGTGGTTCACCTTTAAGGACCAAACTGTACCTGTAAAAAGTTACAGGGTGCTAAAGATTTAAAAAATATGTGGAATTTATTGAATATTTACCAAACTAGTTGAGATATTTAAGTCAAATTTGGTACACGTTATAACTGCATGGGTTAGCATAAAACCTGTTAATATCAAACACCTTGAACAACCATTGGCGTAGAAGTGGGTAATTACAATTACAATAATTATTGTTTCTAGAAATAGCAATTTTGTATAGTAATAGCAATTTTTCGTATGTGTCATGGTTTCATGGCAAATTTGATTTTTTACTTTACTTAAAATAAGAAACACACTTTTTCTACTTTGAGTTTTACTTGTGGAGTACACGTTTAGTTAATTTTTCAGAAATCCTGAAATAATTCAGAAAATCATATTTGCCATTAAACCATAACACATACGAAAAAATAACAAGAGAGCATTTTTGTCTACAATTAAAATTACATAAAAAATCGATAACATTTTATTACTATAAAAGGTGATTCTTTTTTTTTTCAAAAAATAATTGTACTACTCCGAGACTGGTTGTTTGGTTTGGTGTACCTCCCTGTATAAAATCTAGATATATCGAGCATATTAGAGAATCTGTAAAAAGCAAGTAAGGAAATGTCATCAATTTCCGTCTACTTATCGGCCTGATCGAATTGTTTAGAAGATTAGTAAAAAAAATCTAGGACTCCTAAATGGGTCTAAAAACTGTCGCGCCCTGTGTAACATGATTCACTTGATATTTTGACGTTTCCAATACATAATTATTAAATCCTCTTTCTACAACGTTTTAACAGCATTCTTAAATGTTTTCTCCTGTAATTCCCGATAAGAATCGAAGCTCGTGAAATCCATTAACAAATTCGGTATTCTCGCGTTCGTAGATATGTTACAAATCTCGCACAACAAAACTGGTTCCTTAAAATTAATCCAGCGCGATATTGCGGCACTCAAGCTACCTATTAAAATCGTAATGATAATTAGTTAGAAAACGACGTCCTTGCATTGTTGCGCCCAATTTTTCTATAGATGGCGATAATAAACAATATTTGAGGCTAATACGGTATGCAGGTTTCGCGTACGGTTTGTGTTCCCAATACGAAAAAAAAATTGTGACCTAGACGGTGCAGTCGTACATGGTTTGTTTAATTAATTCGATTAATTTGATATTCAAGAAAACATCGCGGTGAAAACAATACCATCGCACCTGTTCAGGATGTGTCTTTCCCAGATATTTTGCCGTTTTCTTCGAATTTCGTAATTGGATTTTTACAATCGCGCGTAAATCAACCTTGTAAAACAGGCAATAGTTTTTAGTCGGTTCTTTTCAAACCTTTCATCCATTTGCGAACCAAGGACGATGGAACAATGATGGGATAGGTTGGATGCTTTAGATGTCATAACTAAAGGTGCACGCATTGATATTTTGTAGTTTGGAAAAAATTGACGGGAATAATAGAAAGATCTTTCAACAATCGAGGGCAAGAACGTAAGGAAATCAGCGGAAATTTTGTATGTGTATTATACAGGATGAGTTTTTCCGATGACCACTATGGGGATCTCGGAAACTGGCAGAGTTTGAACAAAGGTTAAATGGGTAAAGAATTGCGGTTTTGAATGCTCAATCTAATGCTAAGAGTGATTTTTTGCTATTTCATCAGATCTCTGTAGCTCCGTTATTTCTGATTTTACAGAAAAACCGTAGGGACAAAAATTTTAGATTATTTTGGGCTTAATAAGATAATCTAATCCATTTTTTTATGTTGTTTGTGATTTTTTAGATATGACATATATTTGTGTTTTTTTAAATATAAATCATAGTTGGCTGTGGCCTTATCATATCGGCAATTTTTTGAGCTTTTTAAAGATATAATACTCGGCCTAGTTATTAAAAAAAAAAGAGCTATGGCTAATTTTCTGATTTTTTTAAATTTTCACATAGTCAGTCATGGAATATTTTCATAATTACGTTCTATTTTATAATTAGACATACTTCAAACTTTCTAATATTTTGTTTTTAACTGGTTACAAAATGTAACAAAATAAAACAAAAATTAAAAAACTCAAATTCAAGTTGTTATTTTAAAAGGTGTTCAAACAATCCACCATTATTATTTATGCAAATATTGCATCTTTTTAAAACTGAATTTGTCGCCTTTCTTAAGAGAGCGCCTATCAATCATTATCATTCTAAAACAGCTGCTCTTAATTCATCAATTGTTTCTTACTTTGATTTGTACTGTTCCCTACAAAAAGAAATCCAAATCGGGGGATCGGGGCGGCCAGGAAATAGGTCTATTTCTCCCTATCCAACTATTTGGATAGAGCTGGCAAATAATTATGTGGTGGAGCTCGATTTTTGTTTTATTTTGTTACATTTTGTTACCAGCTAAAAATAAAATATTTGAAAGTTTGAAGTATATCTTATTATAAAATAGAACGTAATTATGAAAATATTCCATGGCTATGTGAAAATTAAAAAAAAAATCAGAAAATTATCCATAGCTCTTTTATTTTTTATAATAACTATGTCGAGTATTATATCTTTGGAAATCTAAAAAATGGCCGATTTGATAAGGCCACAGCCAACTATGATTTACATTTAAAAAAACACAAGTTTATGTTGTATCTCAAAAATCACAAACAACATAAAAAATTGGATCAGATTATCTTATTAAGCACAAAATTATTTACAATTTTTGTCTCTACAGTTTTTCTGTTTAATCAGAAATAACGGAGCTACAGAGATCTGATGAAATAGCAAAAAATCACTCTTCAAAATATCTAGTGAGCCAAGAACTTTTTTAAAAATCCAAAAGGGACATTAGATTGGGCATTCAAAATTGCAATTCCCTCCCCATTTAACCTTTGTTCTAGCTCTGCTAGTTTCCGAGATCCCCATAGTGGTCATCGAAAAAACTCACCCTGTATACTTCGACTTTATAAATCGAAATACGGCTTTCAAGAAAGTCGAAGTCCGACTTTCAAATTCGAAGTCCGACTTTTATAAGTCCGAATAAAATAGTGGAAGCACACCCGTAAAATTTTTATTTTTCGTCCGATTTCCGATTGTTACCTTTTTTTCTTTCTAAAGATAGGTCACAAGAAAATTATATTCTTCAACGCTTTTTAAAATAAACTGGGTCTTTTAGAGTTAAGAAATTTGATATACAATGTGATCACGTATATTTTTACACCCCTTATTTTCTATATTTTTGAGGTTAAGAAAAAAGTTTCAGATAAAAGTTGTAGATGGCGAAGCAAACTGTTTTCAGCGTTTATTTGGTTTTATAATTCAAACCAAAGCAAACCAAAAATCTGTACACAAAACCAGAATTCGTAAAATAGAGCACAAACCTTATTTCCGTGCACGGCACTGGTTATACTGGCCTAACTGGCCTACGTCGACACCTGCTCCGTGGATCTCCTAAACGCCGACCAATCAAATCGCTACGCTCGCTTTCTTATTGGCTGCCTCCTTGACTAGGTCGACGCCGACCGCATAAAAACCTTTGAATTTTATACGGGTGATTTCTGCGGATAAGTCTGGTATTTTAGAGCTTGGTAAATGCTCTGAAATAGATCGTATATCACTGTGTTTCAAGTGAGTTCATTTATATTTTACCAGGGTATCTCGAGAACAGGTACCTCGGCAATAAAATACGAGACATAACACTTTTTTAACCATATTAAACCGAACCTTGTATTAGTACTTAGTAAAAATAGATGAAGGAGCCAGAGAAGATGGATATTGTTGTAAAAACAAGCGACTGCATGCTCGCCTAATATAATATCACCAATACTTGCATGGGTTACACTGTTCGACGGCTGGCCACTTGTGCAGCGAAATGCGGTGGATAGCCGTGCCATAATTTCACAGATCTTAGGATATACTTAATTATTAATTTTATATGGTGCATTAACCTTTACGTTGTGTTTGACGACAACCTTAAAAAAACCTTAAAAGTGAATATTATGTTGCTTGCAGAATATGTATATTTTTGAAAACCGCATAACGCTTATGTCCTATATTCTTTTGTGGCGCCAATTGGAGCTTTTTTATGCTGTTTCAAGTGACTTTAGAAACACTATACCTGTAATTTTTCATGTCTATACTGTGGTCACCAAAACACATGTTCAATTAAAACACTTGTAATATGATTCCAACAATCGTGTCTTAATTTTGAACATGCCAACTTAGGAAAAACGGTACAATTTCGAACATATAATTAGAAATTGTGGCACACAAAAGTCCGAGTGTATGTATATGCAAATGCAGTACAAGTATGTGTAGCATGGTAAAAGTAACAATCGAGAGAAAGTAATAGCAAAATTAAAGCGCTGTTCTAATCCAAGGTAGGAATGCCCCTAAGGCCATCCTTTTGATGCGTATACTACTTACCTAAGTATTTGACAGGTGTTCTGAACTGGTCAAAAAATATAGGGATCTATAGATACCTTGGAACTGTCAGATTTATTTCTTTATCAAGATATATTTGTTGTGATTTTGGCAAATTTAGTTTAAAAACACTATTTTTAGCGTCTATTATATTATGGGAACGCTCCTGAATTAGAAAAAACTTGTCACCTGTCGCTGCTCTTACCATAGAATTGATAAGTACAATGGAAGTCGCACAGGTACCACTTTCATTGTTGTTTGGGGCAGCCAACTCTAGAGAGAGATAGGTTTCAAATGGCAATAAGTAAGACAAGGACGCCTAATGAACGTGTCAGCTGATTCAGGCAAAGGAGGTATATAGGGATGTTGCATATTAATGGAGAATTTAATGGGCATGTTCCGTAATTCTCTTTATTGTATGATCTGTATTCCGAAATTCGGGGCTTGTTTGTAGGAATGAGAATTTTCCAATATAACCACAATTATGTAAATATTAAAAGTAGTGAGTTGATTAAAAAAATTACCTACATGGCAATTTTATGTACCTGGTAGTAAATTGAGACAAATAAAATACAAATTACAAAATAAAAGTATATTTTAAAACAACAAAACGACAAAATATCTAGGATAAGGTATACATTCTCAAATTTAATTACTTATTTTAATTGATTTATTAATTTTAAAATTCAATTTAATAGGAAAAGCATGTAAGACAGGTAGCTTTTACATATTTTTATATAATTTTTATGTTTAGGCATCTAACAAAAAGAATTACAAATAATTACCTTATTAAAGGGACCAGAACCTCAAGATTAATTACATCTTTGACTACGAAGAGCTAGGTTCATTAGTACAATATCTTGCCAGTTTTTCCCTTGGTAGTTTCTATCATGACTTGGAAAATAAAAAACTGTAGTAATTACATACTTTTAAGTTTGCGCTGCCCAAAATTCTCTATGAAATTGCTCTCAATAAATTGTTGACTACAAATGCAAGAATGCAAGTAAATACTTGTAGACAGTACAAATTTTCCTTTTTATTGCTGCAATCCACTTGTCTCTAATATTACCTTATCTCTTGGAAAACTACAAAGTTATTAGCAAAGATTTTTAAGACTTACGAATGAAAAGAAACCCCACTATTCTTATTCTTTCCGCCCCATTTGGTACATCCAAATACACAACAGGAGTTGACCCTCTTTTTTGTAATTTACAACTTAAAACAGAAAGAATATAGCCACATAGCTAAATTAAATTTTCTCTCCGATCTAAAAATATAATATTAAACCAAACACCAACTAAGAAAACTCAACGCCGTTTTATACGAAACTGCCACCACGACACGAACTCAAATCAAATATAAATAATACAATAATTACTCCTATTCGTATTGGGACAGAAGGAAAATTAAAATGACGTTTGATAACGGAACTCGTTTGAAGCACAGGACACAAAAATAGAAAATTAGGACAAACACCTCTTTTGTGTTATGTGGTTTTTGCCGGAATCAGCTGATTTATTTACTATTTCACTTACTCAAGTTTGGCTGCCAGTTTCTCTCTCTACACTCCTTCCATCTACTTGCCATTTCAATGGCTCTTACTTTACTAAATGTCATAACTCATAACTTCATTCGAAGTTTTCAATGTTATAAGAAAAAAATCACTGCAAAATTTCTTCTTTCTCCAATAATCAACAACAATAATTTTCACTTGTGAATCACCGAATAAGAATCTTCACGGCTGTTATGATGAATACAAAATTTCTTTAACGCTTTAATATGCTTCGAGTAAATTTCACGAACAGCACCTTACCATTTTTATAGTCGTACAATCTTTTCGCCTTTATTTTCAAGGATGACGAACCCCCTGAAATTACATATTGCGTTGTGGAGAACACCGGAACTTTGACGCTGCAAGCGATTACTCCGACACAACCGATGCCATCTCAGGAAGAACTCGATGCCAAATTTGCAGAGCTCGTGGTAAGTCCAGTGAATTTTTTTGCCAAGTCACCACTTGGTCCGCTGTATATTTTCGGTTTTTCTGATACATTTGTTTTCCCAGTTCCAACGATATAATTTCCCCAAACATGGTAATTTTGTGTCTTTGCAACATTACCACAGACGACTAAGCTATGCTGGGTTATTTTTAGAAAATCACCAAAAATAGCGGAAACAGTTTATTATTTTTTTACATGGGGTAATATAACTTTCGAACAACACTCTGATATTAATTTGGAATTCATGTTAAAATTTTTCGGAAAATTCTACACAAGTTTAGTTTTTGAACCACTAATTTATCTTAAAAATTACCGGGAAAAAATACAATTTGAGTCAGTAGTATGCACGAAAATGCCAAATTTAACTTTAACTCTAAATTACCAGTAAAACTGGTGGAAAACTTTTGTGTCAAACGCCTATAATAACTACAATAATTGTGCTCATTATAGGTTATCACACTTATTAAGTTGAATCGATTAATTTTCAACTTAATGAATGAATTAATCATTTTACCATTCATACTTAATTGTGTACGGTATAGTATAAGCGTCGGCGTTGAAAGATAATCTAAAAACTTTCACGACCAGCTTTTGAAATCGATATTATGGAAAAATCAAACCACAAAAAATATAATTATGAAAGGCACATAGCCATATTTTGTTTGATAATGAAACAATGTTAAATATATGCAAAACTTTCTACATTATATTTTAATCACCCACATGACAATGATGAAAACATCCAATAAATGACACCTGCCTTGCCATCATACAGGGTGTCCAAGCATAAATGAAGCAAGTTGTGAAAATCACTTTTTAAATCTAAATTTATAATGTTCTTATAAGATGTTCAGAAAACAATTTACAATGTTTAGTGGGGTCTTAAACGATTACAATATGTAATTAACTGTAGATTATGATAAACTTATGGGTCACAAACCTACCTAATTAGACATAAACATGCTAAATTAACTCGTAGGTTTTCTGCACCTTTTTTCACCGGTCAACTAGATGCTACAACATTGTATAAAAGTAACAGTTTAGGATATTAAACAACGATTTAGAGCTTTCTATAGATATTCCGCCAACCATAAAGTGTTTCCCTGCCCATAATAACAGTGATTTCGTTTTAATTGTGTAACTGAAGACATTGCAATAATGGTCTGCGTCTGGGATCACGGAACCTCACTATACCTAGTCGTTCACCTTTAGGCAAAAATTTCGAATTGCGATGATGTTTATTCTTTCCCAAAAATCACTTCCGCAGGGAAACTTAATCGATTAAAATAAATTAAATCTCCAATAATAGGTATATAATATATTATTAATGTACAATATACCTAGCTGAAAATTTGCACGGTTATGTTGTTTCGGACTAGAAATCCAAATATATGTTTGTAAAATCAAGCCGTGAATCGGAAAAGACACTTCAGATATTGACGGTCTAAAAGACAAAATAACTTAAGACTTCATTCCTTTATTATTCTCAACAAACTTGACAGTTCATTATAGTTCTTAATTACATATTACCCAAAAGAACAGTTACCTATTACATAGCATCCTCGTATCTTGATGTAATCATTATCCGCAAACCATGTTATCCGCCATTTAGAAAAATTTGAATAGACATAATTGTTGCGAAGCGGAAAGTTCTCCTCAAATCGTCGTAATAATACCAGAGCGTTGCAATATCAGGGGTAATATAACAATTATCAATAATACGAGTAGGTACCTTTCGTTAATATTACGAATTATAATCCCAAAGCTGGAAATACCACGACTGCCCAGGAATACCACGAGTTGTATTTAGGAAGAGAATTTAACAACTGCGAATAATTTAATTATCCAGTGTTTAGGCCTAATTTGAGAACAAAACTTATTAAATAAATTAACTACGTAAGTTATAAACATTTTGGTTTTTCCAAAATGTGATTTAAAAAATAAAAAAGTAGCCACAACCAGGATTTGAACCCGCGACCTCTCGCACCCAAAGCGAAAATCATGCCACTAGACCATTGTGCTTCCATATAAAATTTACTTAACTAGCCTCATATAAATTTAATTACCATGCTTAAAAGTTGAACTCTATTATTGACAGCTGTTATTTAGGATGAGCCTTCAGTTTTGAATATATTTATTCATTGTGTTAATAGATATTTAATGATCAATGTGTTAACTGAAATTGTATATTCTCTATATTAAATTTGGCACTGTGAAGTAGTAGTTAAGTTTTGGCTACCACAATATTGGTTTAGCGTAACTAGGGCGTAACTAAGAGAGTATCATTTCACTATGGGTGTGGTATTATCGTGGTAATATCACAAGTGCCGATAATTTTTTCGAAAGCGCTATTTTGCCTAGAAAGATCACGAGTATAAATTGGTCTTTTAGTTTCTGATAAAATCCCGAGAGCGAAGCTCGAGAGATTTTATCCCTGAAAATAAAAGCCCTATTATTTGTACGAGTGGTTTTGCTAATGGGCAATATAGCGCTTGAAAATAAAATTATTTAGAAAAATTTCTGGCATGAGTTGTTTATTTCACGAATAGGATTTAATAATTCCTGTATTAATTTTTTCTATGTTTACGTTTCCAAAACGACTCATTTTAAACGAGTTTATTGACAGCTCCGACTGTAACGTTCGAGTAAACAAACATGACGCTTGGATATCCAAGGCAAATGCGATTATACCATCCCTGTTAGCGTTGGTTTATTTTCTGAATGTGTGTCATAAATTTAAACGGAGGCGGAGGTCTAATATCAACAATTTAGCAATGTAAAAGTTATATAAATTCATTGATACAATGGTTAATAATACCGCAACATCATTTATAAGCTGCATAATTTAGAACGATGTAAAACATACTAATTTTAAGAAGTACGTGTTTGTATCGAACAGATTCGCGGTGGCTAAGCAAGGAAGTGATAATTGCACAAGTGGTATTACTGCTTTAGTTTTGCACAAGTGCAATTATCCCTAGCACAGGCATATGATTAGTTGAATTTTTATGGAAGGAGCTCTTATTGGATGCAAGCAGTATGAGGGAAATAATCGTTGAAATCGTCACGTGATTTGTGAATATTTCAAACATCGCCTCATTCTATTGGTTCACATTAGCAAGGCGTTGAATTCTCATTATTATTTGCAGGAAGAATTGGACCTTACCGCGCCGAACAAGGCTGCCATGCTTAGTTTGCCGCCACAGAAGAAATGGCAAATTTATTGTTCCAGAAAAGGGGGGGAGGACGACTTGGATGAGACGCATGCGCCAGAACATTACGTTGAAAGGCTCAAAATTATAGCAATGGTAAATGAAAACACGAAGGAACATTTTCACAAAGCGTTTGATTTTTATCCTGTACGTTCTATTAATTTCAGCTAACCTATCCCGAGTCCAACGTAGACGACGAAGTCCGTTCACGGACCAAACAAATAGACGCCCTCAAAACGGCACTAAGGACATCCACGCACAGTTTTGTGATCAAATTCATCGAACTGAACGGACTCCAAGCTTTATTGGACTGCCTGGAACGTATGGATTACTTTACCGCTCAATCTTCCATACATACCAGCATAATAGGCTGCGTGAAGGCCCTAATGAACAACTCGGTAAGTTTCCAAGTATTTTTTTGGAAGATTTCAATCGTAATTTTATTTATTTCCAGACTGGACGTGCCCATGTATTGGCACACCCGACCAGCATCAATACGATCGCCCAAAGTCTGAGCACCGACAACATAAAAACGAAGATAGCAGTGTTGGAGATACTCGGCGCCGTGTGCCTGGTCTCCGGCGGCCACAAGAAAGTCCTGGACGCCATGCTGCACTACCAGAGGTACGCGTTCGAGAGGATCCGCTTCCAGGGCATCATCAACGACCTGGACAGATCCACCGGCGTCTACAGGGACGAGGTCAACCTGAAGACCGCCATCATGTCGTTCGTCAACGCGGTGCTCAACTACGGGCTGGGACAGGAGAACTTGGAATTCCGGCTGCACCTCAGATACGAGTTCCTGATGTTGGGCATTCAGCCGATCATCGACAAGTTGCGGTTGCACGAGAACGAGACGCTGGACAGGCACCTGGACTTCTTCGAGATGGTGAGGAACGAGGACGAGAAGGAGCTGGCGAGGAAGTTCGAGCTGGAGCACGTGGACACCAAGAGTGCCACGGGTGAGGATATACTTTAGATTGTTACTAGAAACTTTCTTAAACCACCCTTTCTTCCAGCCATGTTCGACCTGTTGCGAAGGAAGCTCAGCCACACGGCCGCATACCCCCACCTGCTCTCCCTGCTGGGCCACTGCCTGCTGCTGCCGCTAGATTACGGATCGCACCCCCAGCACTGGCTGCTATTCGACAGGATCGTCCAGCAGATCGTGCTGCAGCAGCAGCAACAAGAGAAGACCGTCAAGGATCCCGACGTGTCCCCCCTGAACATCAACGTGAAGAAGATCGTCCACCTGCTGGCCAAAGAAGAGGAACTGGTGGCGGCCAGGAGGAAGGCGGAAGAGCTGGAGAAGGAGAACAACGACATGTCGAACAGGCTGGCGAAGAAGGAGCAGGAACTCGACGAGAGGACGCAGGAGAAGGAGGACATAGAGTCCGGACTGGCCAGGCTAAAGGAGCGGCTGGAGAAGGAGACGGCGGCTCACATCGAGACCAGGCAGAGGCTCAGCGAGACCGAGTACAGGGTGACGGAGCTGGACAGGCAGGTCAGCTGCGAGAGGGGCGAGAGGTGCAGGCTCGAGACGCTCGTGAACTCCGGCAGCATACCGGACGACGCGAAGGCGATCAACCTGAACAAACCCCTCGAACCGGAAGTCAAAAAGGAACCCGCCCCGTTGCCGCCCCCACTGGCCCCGCCGCTACCCCCTCCGGGACCTCCAGGCCCGCCTCCACCCCCGTGCGCCCCCATGGCGCCGCCAGTCGAACCCCTGAAGGTGGAAGTCGCGAAGAAGAACATCCCGCAACCTTCCAACCCGCTGAAGTCGTTCAACTGGTCGAAGTTGCCCGAGACCAAGCTGAACGGGACCATCTGGAGCGAGCTGGACGACACCAAGCTGTACCAGACGATGGAGCTCGAGACCATCGACAAGTTGTTTTGCGCCTATCAGAAGAACGGCGTTGCGGTAAGGGAGGGTTGACTCAACGTTTATAAGACAATAATTGAATGTTTGTTTCAGAATGACGGATCGATAGAAGACCTGAGCAAGCTCGGCAAGAACAGGACGAAGGTTTTGTCGGTCATAGACAGTAGGCGTGCTCAGAATTGTACGATTCTGCTCTCGAAACTTAAGATGTCGGATGAAGAAATAACCAAAGCGATACTTAGTATGGACAACAAGGAACAGCTTCCGATTGATATGGTCGAACAGCTTCTCAAGTTTACTCCAAGTCCTGAAGAGCAGGCGCTCTTGGAAGAGCATAGCGACGAGATAGATTCCTTGGCAAGAGCCGATAGATTCCTCTACGAGATTTCTAAGTAGGTAGATATTCGACTTTTGTAACACCTCCCAACTTTGGTTGTTTCTCAGGGTCCCCCACTACGAACAAAGACTGCGAAGCCTGCACTACAAGAAGAGGTTCCAGGTTACCTTGAACGAGATCCTTCCGAGGATCACGAGCGTGATGGAGGCCTCCAGGGAAGTGTCCAGGTCCAGGAGGCTGAGGAGACTCCTGGAGATAGTCCTGGCGTTGGGCAACTACATGAACAGAGGGGCGAGGGGCAACGCCTCCGGCTTCAAACTGACCTCGCTGAACAGACTGGCGGACACCAAGTCGAGCGCCTGCAAGGGGACGACGCTCCTGCACTACCTCGTGCAAATCCTGGAGAGGAAGGTGGCGGATTTCCGCCGTTTGGTCTTCGTCGTTACTAACCGATTTCGTTTTAGTTTAAGGACGTGCTGAGGCTGGACGAAGATGTGCCCCACGTGCGGGAGGCGGCGAAGGTTTCGCTCGGGGAACTCGGCAAGGACATGGCCCAGATGAGGGCCGGACTGAGGGACGTCGCCAGGGAGATCGAGTTCCACAGGAGTCAGAGTCCGCTGGCGAACGACAAGTTCGTGCCGGTGATGAGGGAGTTCCAGGCCACGGCCACGTGCAGGCTGGCGGAGGTCGAGGATCGGTACCAGGATATGAAGGTGAGAATAGAAGACGACTTTGGGTATTCTGAAGCTACGAAACCTTGAATCTTTATTCCAGACCCGATTCGAGAGGGCCGCCCAGCTGTTCGGCGAAGACCCGGCCGCCTCGCAGCCGGACGAGTTCTTCGGCATCTTCGACGCGTTCCTGGCGGCGCTCTGCGAGGCGCGCCACGACAACGAGAACTCGAAGAGGCGGCAGGAGGAGGAGGAGAAGCGCGCGCGGCAGGAGGCCGACCTGAAGAAGCTGACGCTCGAGCGGAAGCACAGCAGGGAGGGCGTCCTGTCGGCGGTCGAGAACGGCGGCGTCGGCGGCGGCGGCGGCGCCGGCGGCAAGGGCGAATTCGACGACCTCATATCGGCGCTGAGGACGGGCGACGTCTTCGGCGAGGACATGGCGAAGTTCAAGAGGTCCAGGAAGGGGAGGGTCGGCGGCGGCGGTTCGCCGCCGAGGAGGAACCAAAACAGGGGGGACAGCAGGGAGAGAATCGTGACGAGACAGTAAGATAGACAACGAAGGAATTTTGCGAGTGTACCTCTTCATAATACATGCTAATTTTTATGATTACGTTTTATAAACAAGTGGATTCCCTGAGTAGGAATTTCCCTGAGTAGGACTTTCCCCAGGAATTTCCCTGAGTGTGACTTTCCCTGAGTAGGACTTTCCCCGAGTAGGAATTTCCCTGAGTATCAATTTTCCAAAATATAAATTCTCTGAGTAAAAATTTCTTGGGTACAAATTCCCTGTGCAGAAATTTTAGGCTGGGACATTGTTCATACATCAATATTCGCTGAATTTTTACATATGTTATGAAGAGTGATCTAATCTGTCTAGTACAGCCTAAAAATTGGTTTGGGTTGACAGTAATTTAGGAAATCCTTGCAAAAATTATAGCAACAATATTTTCCGACTGATTCCAATAATGTCGATTTCTTCCGTTGAGACCTACTGATGATACAATGCAACCCCAAAACATATGAGTTTTATTTTGTGATGTTTATTTAATGTTATACAAAGACCAACGTTACGACGAGAGAAAAAAATGACGAGAAGTAACAGCTTCATTTTACCGATAATCCAATAAAAATGTATTATAGTAAAAAAAAACGATAATAATATAATAGATGTTTTTATATAATAAATGTATGTATAGTTGTAGGTTTTTATGTTTGTACTATGCGGATAGCGATATAACTATTATATACATGGTTTTTTAAGTGTTGAAATAAAAAAAGCACTGTTAATTTATTTAAAAATATTGTTTTATTTTAATATACCATTTTAAAAAACTGCATTACTTACCTAATAAAATTGCACACTAGGAGAACAATTATTTTAAAACTTTGAGTGTTTTACTTCGGCCTTTCTATTTTTAAGGGGTTCGATTTACAATTACCAACAAACACCTCACACATTTTTCCAAAACATAGAAGCCTTTCGACTTTTTGTCCCACGATACACAGATAATAGTATGTCAGCTAGGAGAACGAAAATTAAACTCTTCTGCGCACTACGTCACTTCGACAAAAGCGCGGCCAACTTACAAAAAATATTCCTGAAATTAGTCTCGCTGACATACGTTAGTTATCAATTTCACGTCAAATTAAATCCAAAAACAGAATATAGGCACCTTGAGACACCTCGGTGTATATGTGGTTGCCTAGCTCACTATAAACCAGTAGAAAAAAGGTGGCCATGATTTTGTCGAATAAGCGTCACCGTTGACGTCACAGCACCTGCGCGCGAGGCCAACGATAAAGACAGGTCATGGCGCGAACGCATAATCGCGCAGTCATGTGACCAACTTAGTCCTATATAATAAAAGGGATTTTTGGAGACAAGTACAAAAAACAAATTTCGTAACATTTTGGCGATTTTCTTTCATTCATTACATTATTGGTTTTGTACATCCAGGCTTTCTCTAATTGTTTTTTTCAAAATTTTCAACCTGCCTCAGCTGTTTTGGGCTGAGAGTTAAACAGCATTGCACTCAAATATGTTGGCACATTGTCAAAAATTGTTGGGACAGCACCTTCCTTTAGCTTAGATGATATTCTCTATACAACACATTTGTCCACTTTAATTGTTTCACTTTCTTGAAAATGTGTTAGCCACACATACTTAAGGGTTTTTTAGAAATTAAATCTCAGTTGGAATTTGGCGAATCCATTTTTGGCGCAAATTTTCATCCCGAGACAAAGCAAATATTGTTATGGTGACATTTTCTTCCTGGCTTTTGTAATATGTATAAATATAATGTAAACAGATCCAATATTTAGTATTTAGGTTATTTTTTATGAAATAAAAATGAAAACTCACCTTAGTATACTGTAAATATTGACGAGGTCCCTGTTGATCGGCAGCGTGAAAGGCCGAATAGGAACCGTATCGGGGCGTGGGTCGACAACGAAAATCCTCGAGTACGTTACAACACTGATTTATTTCCCACAAGGTGAATAGTGAATACAAAATACACAAACCCGAATGTGGTCAACGGGAACGGCTTCCAGCCACCCGGACCGTCTGAACTCGCGGATCTCCCGTAAGCAGTTTACCCGTCTGTGTCTCAGGTCCCACTGTCCATTCCGGGGGGAGAATTCCCCTTACAGCGCTCACGCGCCGGCGCGAGCGGCACCAATACTCCTGGACGGCACGGCTCTCCCACCCAGAGGCCTTAATAACACCTGGGCAGTTTCCCCTCCGCCAGGACACACGCGCACTAGACACAAACTTGTTTCTAAAATATAAACTAAGACGTTTAAAAACACTTTAAACATTTAAAATTTCTGATAACCCAAGCTGCCGCTTTCAGTTACGTGACAAATGACATGTAACGTCGGACTAAGATGGTCACGTGATTTTTGTGCGCCATGGCCTGTCTTTATCGTAGGCATCGACCTGCGCGTGGGCATACCGTTATCTGTGTATCGTGCACCATACACATTTTTCCAAAACTTAGAATCTGACTTTTTGACCTGAGGTATATCTGGTTGCATGCTTCTGCAAATATCAACGCAAACGCACAGCTAGGCGGCTGTTTTTAACAATACCAAGATTCGGACTTATTGTACACATTTTTTAATACTAATTACTACTACGTATTACACTCAATAATAATTATTGTACACTAGAGTAAATTCAATTTCAAGATGCAGTGAATGTAAACCAATACACGCAGGCAGAGGTGAACACTATTAAACAGAACAGAACAAGAAATAAAACATAACTAAGTGGATAAACATTAATAATTATGAATAATTATTAAGAAATACAATAATATTAACTAACATTATTAAAACACAAATCAATATGATAGAGGTGCGAAAGTGAATCCAGATCTGTTAAAAAAAATTGCTTCTCTGGTCCTTTCGTTATAAGAGACCAACACGACTAGCCAATAGTAACTTCTCGGCGCTGATCGATGATGGCAACCAAGTATACATGGATTCGTATAAATGGTTTCGTACTAAAATATTGAAAACCCATGCAAAATATACAGGATGATTTTTTTAGGTCTACCACCGTTATTTTCTCGCTTATTTTACGCCCTACAAAAAAAGCTTAAATGTTGCAATTTTGCACAGCTAAGTGGTGCTGCATGGCCAACTTGCCACGCAATATTAAAAAAACCTCAAATTGAGCAAAACTGTTAATAGCCGTGGAATGTTTATTTTAAGAGATAGAGGGAAACTTTTATATTGAAAATTGATGGCACTGAGAAGCTTTATCCATCCACGCAGTCAGATAGTTTCAGCAAATTACACAGGGTCTTCGGCTCTCTTGAGGCTTTGAAAATGTTTTGTTTATTTCTTATTAAGCGATTTTCTCGCTTATTTTAGGCCGCACAGAAAATACGTAAGAAAACAAAATATGGCAATTTTGGTCAGCGAGGCGACATTAAAAATGAAAGGGCCTCCATGCCCAACTTTTCGCGGTGTACTAAAAAAACCTAAAATCGCCAAAAATTTTCATGGTCTCAAGAGAGCCGAAGACCCTGTGTAATTTGCTAAAACTATCTGAGCACCTGGGTGGATAAAGCTTCTCAGTGCCATCAATTTTCAATATAAAAGTTTTCCTCTGTCTCTTAAAATAAACATTCCACGGCTATTAATCGTTTTGTTCAATTTGAGGTTTTTTTAATATTGCGCGACAAGTTGGCCATGGATCCCGATTTCTTTTGCAGCACCACTTAGCTGTAGAAAATTGCAACATTTTTGTTTCTTACGCTTTTTTTTGTAGGGCGCAAAATAAGCGAGAAAATCGCGGTGGTAGACCTAAAAAAATCATCCTGTTATGTCTGTCCTACATTCGAAGTAAAAACATTATTCTTGGAATGTCCAATTCCAGTGTCCTCAAGTTTTAAAGCAAGTGTGTCATTTAAGCAAACAACCTTACGAAAAAATATTTACTTAAAACTGTAAGTCGACCAAGAATAGAAATGAGCAGAGTTTTTAATTGCGATAAAATGTATATGCTAAACAATAAAGCCTAAATCGGACAATTATTATGCGTACCTACGTCGAGATATGCCTTAAAAAGACATAGGAATAAATCAACTCTAAATTTCAAACTTGGATATCTTAATTGAGTGGCAATAAATTGCAATGTTATATTATTTGATTTATGGGTTATAATAAAATGTAGGTAAAAGATAAAGACCCTTTAATAGCAGATATTATTGAAAATAATACAGTGATCGTCGACTTCAGTCTACAGGGTTCCCTAATAATAAAGGTTATCAAATGAAGTAGGAAGAACAATAAACAAAATTATCAAAAGTGAATTAATTCCTTATAATAGTTATTTACGTGCCAAGACACTAAAGTTCAACTTTTTATGAGTCATGTGGAATTTAGTAAATAAACCACATGAATCATAAAAAGAACTTCCGTGCTCAGGTACATATTATATTTTTTTGAAATCGAAAAAAAAATGTTTTTTGGGGAAAAAATCATAAGGGATCACCCGTCCATGAACCGACTGCGCGCGGCGTTGCTTGACTTTGACGATCGCTCTACCTAGGTCAAGTACAAGTATGACGAGGCACGGCGCTTCCCAAGAGAATCTCCAAACTGCTGCCTGTTGTGCAGCCTCCATGAAAAATAGATTTATACTAAAAGATTGGGCTGCCATAATAGGTAACAATTTCGCAATGTGTACGGAAAGTTAAATGGGCCTTTATTGGCCGGGTTTTGAATATTTGGTCACTTATGACGGGCGTTGGCTCCGCGTCTGACGTTGGATGTTTACTGTTAAATAACTCGTTCTTTTCTGTCTGTTTGTTTGTTTGTCATTCTTTCTTCTTAACGCATTTTTAACACGCTATTTTTATTTATTACCGGCTAATGGCATGTGCTTATCTGTGCATAAATTTCCACTAGTCAAATATTTTTATGTAATATTCATAATTTTTTTATAGTAACCAATAACATAACAATAATATGTGCAATTTCATCCAGTTCTGAGCTATGTTTAAAGTTAAAACTAATCGGGAAATCAGTTTAAAATTGATTGCAAAATTTGACGAACAGACTAACAGGACGATAAGAAAGCGAGTTAATAAAAACGTGATAAGAAGTATTTTTAAAAAAATTTAGACATAAAATCTTTATAAGTAATATATTATGGTTTAATACAATCCCAATAAAGTTATGGTATTCTTGGTTGGGCAGGGATGAATCAAAATTACTTAATAAAATTAGAAATTTTGCACAAACTGTTTCTAAAAATTATATATAAAAAATTATATGTACCCAACAAAAATGTATTATTCAAAGAAACAAATAAAATGACAATAAGGCAGCTATATTGCTACAATATTTTACTGTATGTTTTTAAAAATAAAAACATAATAAATTATCAAGAACACATGTGTGAAACTAGAAGTAAATTGATTTTAAAATTTAAAGCAAACAAAGCTATAGGCCAAAAGCATTTGAATTTTTTATTACCATATGTTTACGAAATTACTTCTAAGGATATTAAATTAACTAAAATATATAAATTGTATAAATTAAAAGTTAAAAATTGGATACTGGAATCAATTTTTTCGTATTCTTCTCTTACCATGAAATTTAATTAATAACTTGCAAAAAAAAAATAGATTTTAATTTCTAACAAATATAAATAACAAATTAACATATATGTATTTCATAATAATTATTAATATCTTAATCATAATTTTGTATATATATATATATATATATACTTGTATTCACACAAGCTATGCTTATCGAGTACTTATTATTTAATAGTTTATTTGTATAGTGTAATATACCTAATCAGTTATAATATAATGTATTTAAAAAAAATGTAAATAAACTTATTCAATTCAATTCAATTCAATTGATAATATGCTTGATATTTCAATTATTGACTGTAAGCATATTGCCTATGAAATCGATAAATTAATTTTCTTATTTAATATGTTTTTTATATAAAAATAGACATAAATTCTCCAAATATTACTGGAGGAACGTATCTAAGCGAATCTCGATGCTTTTAAAATTTTCATAACCTATTGTTATATTAATAATAGCTAATATTCTCATATCAATCAAAGGCACAGTTATCAAGTGTAGCATATATTGTGCTACTTACATAGGTATTGCAGGCGTTTTTTAAATTTAAGAACTAGTTAACAAGGCTTTTAAATCGTGGGAAAATTTGCACAAAAATAAAAGTACATAAGAGCATATTTATGTGGCAGGTATTCAATGCAAATTTTTTAGATAAAATTGTGAACACACCTTTATTGAGTGAATATTTTAAATTTATAATCGATTATTGAATTTAGGAATGCAGAAAATTCTTGTAAAACACTGAGATATTAAAATACCAGAAGAAAAGTAAGTTCCCTATACATGAATTCTTTTATGTATGTATTAAATGGGAAATATGAACGTACTATGTTTTATAACACCTTTTTAGAACAAAATAACTACAAGTTATGTATTTATACGCATCTTACAGCATATTCAAAAAACGCTGAATTTTTAAAAGAACTAGATTATCGTGATCTGCTGCTGAAAAGTACTATGTAGGTACTGGGAAACAATGCGATTGTGTTTCTCAAGAAGACATCTGGCAGGCTGCAAGCAGATGGCTTTAGGTATTTTACTTTAATTGTAATAATTTTGCAAAATCCCTCTATATAGTTCTGTTCAAATCTGACATTTTCTGAGAAGAAGAAAAAAACAGAAAATAAAATCGCAAAAGATGATACAACATTTAATTTTACACCATTTTTATCGTAGTAGATTTTAAAAAATTGAAAATTAAAAAAACCCTTTTTAAAAACAAGCTTTTATTTAAGCCATGTACTAAAACGAATAAAGTTTAGGTTTTCGAATTGCAACAAGTTTTTGCCAATTGAAAAGCTTGTCGCGCGAAAAGTTGATGAAAGTAGGTAGGTACCAATTAATTTTATTGGACAGTGATTGATTGTTAAGCAAGTAGGTACCTATTTGCCAAAATGTGCATTTTTTCTTTACAATTCCCGCGACAAGCTTTTCAATTTGCAAAAACTTGTCGCAATTTGGAATTGAATTATCTTAACGAAAACCTAAACTTATTTTATTCGTTTTAGCAAATTGCTTAGATAAAAGGTTGTAAAGAGGTTTTTAATTCATTTTTTTAAATACCTATTTGATTCCCATGTCAGGAGGATGGTAAAGAAATTTAGTCCGCCATCTTGGGACGGCCGCCATACTGGATTTCGTATGAAGTCATTCACCTTATTGTTTTCTACCCGTCGAGCCCTTTCATTTGATACCCATGTTGGGTATCAAATAGGTAATCCGCCATCTTGGAGCGGCGGCCATATTGAATTTAGTGTGATGTCACTAACTTTTTCGTTTTCTACTTTTCAATCCCTTTCATTTGATACCCATATTAAGGGGGTTGGCAAAAAACACATCATCATCCGCCATCTTGGAGCGGCGGCCATTTTGAAAGTATTACAATATTGAGTATTGCATATTGTACTGTCACCGGAACTAAAGGTGCTTGCAAAATTTCAGCACAATCGGATGTCAGGAAGTGGTTCACAATATACATACTAACAGGGCAAGTTAAATAAAAGCTTGTAAAAAGTAAAATGTATAGGATACAACCTTCCGCAGTTAATACCCTAGCAGAATATATTTTACCTATAAATTTGTAAATTTGGGACACTCTGTGCGTTCACCAGACCCTAGCAAAGCCGTTGGTGAACCGGAATAGCAGTAAAATAATAATATGAAGGTTATTCTCCAATTTTTGGTAGACCCTTCCACCTGTGCATGTACATTGTGAAACCACCTGTTGTAACGATCTCGAAAAGACATTTTCTCACACAAGAAATTACGAAAAATAATTACTCAATCTAAAAGAATATACAGTGTGTCTGGTTTTCCGTGTTAACACACCTAAAAACCTAAAGTAGGCTTCTTATAAATCAGGTCCTTGAAATATCATCTTTGCTAAGTAGGTATTGGTTTGGCATTGTCACGAAAGCCTGAGCCTTCTGCGATTTTGTATTTTTTTTTAAATCTGACTGTTTTAAAATTAAACTAAGTTTAATTTCCAAAACATAAATAATCCTAATGCCTGTTTGTTTACACAAAAATGAAAATCAGTGCTTTCAAAAAAATATACAGGGTGTAACTAAACTGATGGTCAAATATTCGTATTCTTGGAGTCAAAATAAGGGCACTTCTTCATATATTTTTTTCTCCTACGGGCCATAGTTTTTTTTATACAGAGCGTAGAAGTTTGGAGAAAAATACACACATTTCTTAGTATTTCTAGAAGTATACGAGATATTTTCTTCAAACTTGGCGTGTCACATGAGCAGATGAGCCGTCAAACTTAAGGTTGACATGAAGCTTCTGAGGCTCCCAGTTGCGGAGATACAGGGTGTTAGTAAAATTAATTAGTTCAGAAAAATATGAATACCCTGTATAATCGTATTTTTTAAATTTGTTTTGAGTGGTGAATAGAATGGTTAACAAAAAGTGTCTCCTAGTATTTTTTCATATTCGCAACCGTTTCTTAATTATTTTTAAAGAACGGCAACGCTGCAATGAACAATAGTCACTTTAAGAATAAATCTAGCAATCTGTGGTTGTCAATTAAACTTTATTTAACAAAATACAAAAGCAAAAACGATAATAAAAGAAACGTATTGCTATTAGAAAATTAAATTATTAAATGTTTGAAATGACCGCCGTCTCTTTCAATACACGCAACTATGCGTTTCCGCATGTTTATTATTGCCATTCGCAAGTCCATAGCAAAAGTGCATATCAGTCAATTTTTCAAATGAAAATATAATTTTTCAAAATATTGATACTAAAGTGCAAAGTTGGCAGCCAAATGATTCAAATAATGCCAAGTTTAATTATTGACATCCACAGATTGTTAGATTTATTCTTAAAATGACTTGTTTATTGCAGCATTGCCGTTCTTTGAAAATAATTAAAAAACGGCTGAGAATATGAAAAAATACTAAGAGATGCTTTTTGTTAACCATTGAATTTACCATTCAAAACAAATTTAAAAAATGCCATTATACAGGGTATTCATATTTTTCTGAACTAATTAATTTTAATAACACCCTGTGTCTCCGCAACTGGGAGCCTCACAAGCTTCATATTAACCTTAAATTTGACAACTCATCCGCTCATGTGACACGCCAAGTTTGAAGAAAATATCTCTTAAACTTCTAGAGATACTAGGAAATATGTGTATTTTTCTCTAAATTTCTACGCTCTGTATAAAAAAACTATGGCCCGTAGGAGAAAAAAATATATGAAGAAGTGCCCTTATTTTGACTCCAAGAATACGCGGTTTCATTTTTGACCATCAGTTTAGTTACACCCTGTATAATATTATATATTATAAAAATTTAGCCCTATTTTAGGAACACAAAGGCGGAGAACACTCTACCGCGTGTAATACAAATTGCTACCACTTTACCACTACACAACAATCATCCCATATACAACCTAAACCACGGTATACCAGCAGCGATGGTAGGGGGACACCCGTAACACCGTCGGGCTGAAACTTCTGAATGAACCAGTCGCTGTCCAGGCGCCGCCTGCTTGATGTCTCGACGTACGTTCTGACGTTTCGACGCGCGCTTGTTTTTTTTTTTTGTTACGTGCAGTGCCTACTTGATTTTTTTCGGCGAATCCGGCCGCGTACATGGATTTGACACGGCGAGAATAGCAATCGGCGATCGTCGGTAGGGTATTTATTTTTCGAAGGTGATGGTATGTGGAATAGTGCCGCGATTTGAATTTAAATTTTAGAATTAAAATGTGAATTACCTGGGACCTGCTGGGGAAATTTACAAAAGAAACATCGTCGCGCATTTTCAAATTTTTAACTAAAACTCTAACACATTTACAATATTTTTTACATAGGGCTAAAATATCATTTTTCCATTTGAATTTTTATGTTTTTTATGATTAGGTTTCTTATGGGAAATATTTCAAATATAATTATTTATGTAACAAGTGGTACTACGGGTAAAACAATGTCATAATAATTATTATAATAATTTATCGAAACTCCAGAAAATGTCATTTTACGTGGACAATATCAATCTAAAAGAGCTCTTAACATTTTTGCAAGATATTATGTTATTCCCTTTTCTAAAATAAACATTTTTAAGAGGTACACATAGAAGACATTAGGAAATAACTTTTCCTAAATGGTTACATACATGTCTATTGCTTTTTCGAGCTATAGCAAAAGGAAATTATAGACTTGACTGTAAAGAGTCATAACGTAATCTAAAAATGTTATAAAATATTACTGAACAATTATTTACATTACGGGGATTACCTCCAAGGTCATTTTATGAAAAGAACAAGAGCACTATACCTACACAGAAAATAAATCTCTATCACTCACTGTGCTATAGAAATCAAGTATATAAAATTTACTATAACCAGAGAGGATAGAGAGGAGAGATCTTGGGATTCGAATCACTGTTGAAACTGTTCGAAAAAATCCTGCTACACCAACTTTCAAACTTAAATTTTGGAGTGAAACAAAATGAAAACAGATAATCTGTAATGTCATACAATTCTTATAAGACTCGATACTAAATTGAGGTATAGTTATTTTAATTTAGATATTAGTTTTATAAAAAAAAATATACAAAATATTTGGTGTACCGCGTGGAAATTTCAGCAATGATTCTGATAGTCTACAGGGTGGCCAACTTTAAAACTCTACAAATCCGTAAAATCTTCATTTTTGGAGATAATTGCCTGAACTTTTTTTGTTTAAAAGGCCTTCAAAAACCGCTTCTTTTGACCTTCCTGCCATTTTCAAAATGCAAATCCAGGGCCGGCAGCGATTTTTTTATTCCCCTGATTTTCACGAAAACCATTTAGCGATTTTTTTATTTAAAATCTGACCCCACAGCGTTAATCAGAACACCCCAAAACCCCTATATACCAAATTTGAATAAAAAAATATACAGGGAGTTCCATTCTGCAGGGTGTCAAAGTTGAACAAAATAGGAATTTTAAAGGCATCTGCCAAGTCCGGTGTGCTATGGAATCCCCTCAAAACAGTTGAATGGTCAATAGGATCACTCAAGGTGTTGATGTGCAAAGGTCCAATACAAAATATACAGAGTGTTCTTATCTGTGCCATCTCAAATTACTGAATTTTTGGAACTTTATATGAGTCAAAAATCGAGTAGGTATATCAAAACCGCTCCACACACTATAAACGAACTAAATATAAAAAATACAGAAGCCTGCCAGTCAGTAAGTCCATATCAGTTAAGGTGGCTGGCTCGGTGGCTGGTGTGCCACAACAGGAAACGCACAGAAAATGTATCATCTTAGACAGTGACTTTGTTGAGAAAGGTGTAATAATTTAAATTGTTTTTATTTGTTAGTTGGCATTTTATAAAGAAATACATTACTTTTGTGTTTATCAATATTTTTTCAATGATTCCAGAGCACTCTTGATCTGTATATGTTTCATAAAATTTCAGAATTTTGAGATGGCTCAGAGAAAAATACCCTGTATATTTTTGTAGTAAATCTTTTCACACCAACATTTTGAGAGGTCCTGTTGACCATTCAACTGTTCTGAGTTCTGAAGGGTTTCCATGGCACACTTGACTCGCCAGATATACATATGTCTTTAAAATTCCTATTTTCCTCAACTTTGACACCCTACCGAATGGAACTCCCTGTATATTTTTGTTCCAATTTTTTTTCTTTATATTAAATATGTACATGGTATTTTTTGCCTAGTTTTATTTTCAAGAATAAAGCTATTTTTTTACTAATTACACAAAGGTCTAACACTTTTTCTTTACTTAACCTCTTTTCCATGGTTTTTTTCTTTGAGTGTGGATTTTCCTTTTTCTGGCTACACCACTGTTTCCATCACTTACCAACATCCTAGGAGTTGTGAGGTAAATCGTCATAAAATTCATATTCCGATTCTTCCATAGATAAAAATATTGTATAGAATGGATGTTCTTCGCATTGCCAAATACCAAATTCAAATATAGGCCAAGGTTCCAAGCTCCTCGATGTAGGTACCATAAAAAAAACAGCCCTCCCACATCATCTAAGTCGTGCTAGCGTGTAATGAACCACACAACATAGGCTAGCATTGCATTGGGCCATAATAAACCAACCATTGTAATAAAAAGTAATAATTAAGTCTTCTATTAATTATTGTCGCAATCCAACAAAATCAGCTAAATTTTTAACGAGGTTTTTTTAATTACATAATTTAATTATTGTCGATTGTTTCTTTCTTCTTTTTCAATTAGGTATTCCATCCATATGTTGTATGAATACCGAACTATATAAACTCCTGGACAAAATTAACGCTCCACTCATATTTGTCTCGATATTTTTTTATATTTTCATATTTTTTTCTCGACAAGTAGGCCATGGGCCTTGTTTGACAGTGACAGTTGTAATTTAAGCTAACTATATAGTATCACATAACCTTGTTTTGACAGTTGCGGGAAGTAAATCAAGTAAGCAAATTGACCCAACAAAGAAATTTGTCAATTAAGAATGCAGTGCGAGCATCGACTCTCCTGGATGAAGGATATTCAATGCGATATGTTGCTGGTTTGTTAGGAAGACATCATTCCAGCATCTGCCGCATGGTGAGACGACATAATGGGGCGGGCTTGTACCATCGAAGACGACGCAAGCGTTGACTGAAGGTTTAAATCTTCACCCAACGACGCAAGGGTGAAAACGTTGCACTAATAAAATTGATGATCGTTTTTTGGGACAACGTGCTCTCAGAGACAGGAGAGTCACCAGCAATCTGCTAAAAAATGAATTAGCAGATGTTCGAAATATCGCTACATCGTCTCGAACGGTTAGAATACGTTTACATGAATCAGTACTGAGCAACAGAAGACCGGCCAAAAAAACCATTGCTTACCAGAGAACACAAAGTTCAGCGATTGAATTTTGCAAGACTATATCAGAATTTGACCATCAATCATTGGAAACAAGTTCTTTTCTCCGATGAAACTAGAGTTAGCCTTAAAGGATAGACGTGAGCGTGTCTGGCGAAGGCGAGGAGAAAGGTTTGCCAGCTGCAATATCTCTCCTAAAGTACCTTTTGGTGGTGGCTCAAAAATGTTTTGGGGGGAATTTGCTTCGATGCTCGTACGGAGTTAATCCCTATACGTACGAGGTCTATGAATGCCCAACATTACTTAGACAATATTATTGTCGAACATGTAATGGCAGTGGCCACCTAACAGTCCTGACATGAATCTATAGAGCATAATATGGGACTATTTAAAAAGAAGATTCGAAATCGTAGACCCCTTGTTGCTAATCACAACCAACTCATAGAGGTCGCTATTGAAGAATGGGAGAATATTCCGGAAGCTTTTGTTGAACAATTGATATCAAGCATACCTCGAAGCATGAATGCAGTGATAAAAAGAAGAGGAGGGCCTATACGGCATTAGTGTTGACCCAGATGTATTTATTCTGTTTTTCTGTTTTTTTTTTAATTTGGAGTTATGCCAGCTTATTTATGATTTTCAGCAAACACACATTTTTAATGAAACATTAAGGCAAATTGAGGTCATGTTAAGGGCTTGTTTGACTAATTTGTAGGTGTTAATTATCATTTCAATGTAACTTAGTTTTATTTTGTGTTTTTATTGTAAATATTGAGATTAATAATTAAAGTGGTGCGTTAATTTGGTCCAGGAGTCTATATTGGTAACTGATAAATAGGTTCCTACCCTAGCGAATTCTGTTATTTCAAATTTTGAATAAACTGAAGTATTGGTCGACGATCATTAGGTATAATTATTATTTTGTGAACATTCCTCGATGTTGTCAAACACAGACACAAAGGAGGTGAAACGATGGTGTCTTCATTTTTCTTTTATTCAGACTGAAAGCTCGCATGCGATGTGTCTAAACCATAACAAGATGTGCCACTTCTTAGAAGTGTGACTCAACTCTCGTCGCATTTACATATAATGCGATTTTAACATTTCAACACACACAGTGACATCCATTTTTTCAACATCTTTATTTCGTTTTAGCACAGCAATAATTTCGATCTTTTTATGTTTTTCCAAGTGATATCTTGATTTGGACACGGGTAATCTCAATCGACAACCGTTAGTTTGACTTTTATTGCTTTAACAATCCTGAGTGTTTTCATTTTTATATGCGTTGTTATTTGAGACAATGCTGCACCGAAGTTCAACTTTTTATGATAATATGGAGTTTAGTTGCCGAGGCCTCTGGTTGAGGCAAATAAACCACATGAATCATAAACACATAATTATATTTTTTTGAAATCGAAAAAAAAGTTTTATTATGCAAAAAAATAATCGACCACCGGTATATGAACTGACTGCGCGCGACGTTGCTTGACTTTGACGATCGCTCTACCTAGGTCAAGTATGACGAGGCACGGAGCTTCCCCACAGAAACTCCAAACTGCTGCCTGTTGTGCAGCCTCCATTAAAAATAGATTGATATTCAAACCTACTAAAATATTTACACTGAAAGATTGCGCTAACAATTTCGCAATTTGTACGAAAAGTTAAATGGGCCTTTATTGGCCGGGTTTTGAATATTTGGTCACTTCACTGCCGATTTCAAGAAAAGATTATTAAGCGACATTTAATGATCCTTATCAGTACCTATAAACAGTGTATGGTTCATGGAGAAAGCGAATCGACATATATTAATATAAACGTTTTGCACTTTGACTTTTAAACTTTCTTTTGCCTTTTCTGTCAGCGAAAATTATTAATTTGGGTTCAAGAGTATATCGGCAAAAAATGAAAGCCTACAATTTTTCAACTTTCAATCTCGTACAATTCCTTGGCATTTGGTTTTCAACTATCCACCGTTTGCTTCCTTATTTGTCCTTTAAAGCCATCGATAAATACACGCTTATTAATAAGATTGTATTCCCATGGTGTCCATATGTCGAGTAGCATTAAAAACATTACCAGGTACAGTTAGAAAAATACGAAATGCGGACGTTTGAGAGACAGAATCTACAGAAATTAAAATTGAATAGAAGGGACACTGAAAAGATTAATAAATTTACTCTTCACTTTTTCCGAATAGGAATATGATGTGATATATACAGTGTATCTCCGCTAAACTCATCTGACCATATTTTTTATCTTCTTACGATTGACGATTTCGGTAATACCACACAAGGGTGACTTTTTGCACACGCATTTTTTATAAACTTTTCTTGTTAGTGTGTAAGTGTAGAAATTTGCAAATTGTTACAGATTTTCAAGTAGTAAGAAGCCATCGCTTCAACAATGAAGGGACCACTGCCCTCAAACTGTCTCCAAAATTCGGGAAAATTTTTGAAAGACCATAAATTTATATTTTCGGCACATAAAAAATATACTTTCATTTTCAGTAATAATCAAAGTTACCTACACGAAATATTAGGTAATGTTGAGTTCCACTGTGTATCTACAGTTCGTTATAAAACAGTGCATTTAATATTCATGTCAAAACCGGCTAATTCAAATGATGTGCTTCCTCTTCCTTTTCACTAAATGGGTTCCGGTCGAGAGACCGTTGACTCATAAGAGCGCCATATTGCACAAAGGCTGATTTTCTTTTGTTTTTTCGTGCGCGAAACACGCGTTTCTTTCGCAAAGCCACCTACGACCTGACGAAACATCCATGTTTGTGTTTGTTTACCTACTTAGAACAATAGAATGCATAATACATCCAATAATTTCGTATGACGTTTCAAAATTTTGTATTAGAACAATTTTGATTGGTTTTTATGACACCGTGACTCGAAAACGTGTGTCCAATCGGTTATTAAAATTGGCATTTATTCAAAATCATAAAAGCCAGGAGAAATTCGCAATAACAGCCGCGCAGACCCATGTAATAAGCGTATTAGGCAATTTTGCACACCTACACTCGTGTATAGGTATGTTTATTAACTTGGTACAAGTTACTTACAACGTATTAAAAGACATAGAAATCATCGAGAAAGAAAATAATGTTTAAACGCCAATGACAACAATATTTTCCGTAGAAAAAAATATGGCGAGAAGAACCATCGCTGCCTTGATTAGGAAACGCGCGCATCCCTCAAGCTGCTGCTGTCCTTTGTGCATATTGTCTCAATAGAAACTTAACTAGCGCAGAATATAAATAGTAACACGAGAGGTTTTATGGGACTTTTTTATTAATTGCACAACCAAAATACAGATATTGCCAAAAGTTGATGTATGTTCAATAATCATATTCGGTGCACTTAGAATGGTTGTGAGTCAAACAGCATACAGGGTAGGTCAAAAAATATAAAAATTGTACAAGAGTAAAGTACCTTTATTTCAAAAAATTCAGCAAAATGTTATTAAGAAAAGTTGCTTAGAATTTAAAGCTATGCCTAAATATCAAAACATAACCTCCTAAGAAAAAAAAATGGTTAATTAATTTCCAGTTTCTTAATACATAAATATTTAAAATAAAAATTTTGAACCTTAAATGAGACTTTTTTAAATACACATTATCATTACTAATGTTTTACCTTGTTCAGAAGAATTTTTGCGAAATTTTAAAGTTTTGTTTAATATCGTTGCAACAAACATGAAATTTGTGATTCCCTAAAAAATTAAAAATCTAAGTTAATTTTACAAATATGCTTGAATTTGAACAAAGTTATATGAAATTTATTTAATTTTGATTGCTTTATGAAAATTGTTTGGGAAAAAATTTTTTAGGAATTTTTTTTTTTTTCAAAAAAATATTTTTTTTTGGAAGGCCATGTATTGGTATTTAGGCATAGCTTTTAATTCTAGACAACTTTTCTCAATAACATTTTGCTGAATTTTTAGAAATAAGGGTACTTTACTCTTGTACAATTTTTATATTTTTTGACCTACCTTGTATGCTGTTTGACCTGCAACCATTCTCAGTGCGCCTAATATGATTATCGAACATGCACCAACTTTAGGGAATATCTATTTGTATTTTCGTTGTGCAATTAACAAATTAATTTTTTTCAAAAAATGTTTTTTAATATTGTATAACTCCCAAGCTGTGTATAAGTGTTCAAAACTTTCCTATGTTAACACTTTACGAGAATTTATGAATAAATTTGGAAACAACATAATTTTCCTAATTATTATTATGTTTCTGTTATTTATTGGTAGTTAATATTCACGTACGATCAAGAATGTAAAATAAGTTTGTTTTCTAATATTCTCTATGTAAATGGGCGCGTAAATTATAAATAAAATCCTTTTTTGTGCCTACAATAAATTTTCCCCAATAGAGACGTATATTTCCCCAGTTTTGAAACTACACAGCACCTTACGTTCTAATCTATACAGATTTTGACAGATTTAGTACCGAAAATTGAGCAACTCCGAATTCTCTTAGATAATAAATAAGGTTTTTACTGGCAACTGTTATTTTTTTTCCTGTGGGTTATTGCCTTTGATTTACGTTTACGATTAAGATCAGTAGTACCATTTAAAAAGCTACCTTTATGCCCAGAATGGTATCGGAATACCATAAAATCACTAGGTCTACCTATTAAAGTCTTATTATATTTGAGGTCGTAATAAAACACCTTTCTCTCCATAGGAAATATTTGAGTGTTGTGCACAAATTTTGCAAGAGCGTGTTCCACTACTGGGAATGTACCAAACAAAAATGTAAATAAATATAAAACTTGAAAATTCTTGTTGAATAGTCATGTTTAATGCACGTTTGTCAAAAGTGAAAATTTTGTTTGAAAATATGTAATAGTATATTTCATTACGAGAAAAATCTATTTCTGGACGTGTAATGAACGATATTTTTTATTATACTTCGTTGAAAACGGAAACTTAAAACATTTGATCGGCATATTATAATAAATTTAATTGACAAAAAATAAACAATGCAGACAATATAGTGTTTGGTATGTATGATGCGTTTCCATGGTTACTCTCAAATTATTTCAAAGGTGCTTTGTTGTAAATTAGTTATTGTCAGATAAGGTGAATAAAACGTCAAAAATATTACAGAAATGTATCTAAATATTGAAACACTTACGAATTAAAATACAAAATAGGTACATGTTAAATATCAGAGAGCATATAGAGTTTCTTAAATTTAGTACCGTTGGTGGAGGTGCGATAGCGGACGTTTCATTTAAAAATACGCGGTTATCGATCTCGGTTAAGACGCCGGCGTTAACACTTTGGAATAGTGGGGTTGTTGGTATTTATACAGGGTTATGCACATAACATTCCACCCCTTGACTTTTTTGTTTTTGAATTTGGAAAAAAGTTGTAAATAATATACGAGAATTGTAGAAAATTGTCTTGCGATTTCAGATATACCAGGGTGGTCCTAACGCTTTTCGTTATACAGGCAGTAGCGTGCAGAGATATTGTGGGGCCCTCCCGCAAAACTAGACGTGGGGCCACTCTTTTGTTAAGATGAATGAATAAAACACCGAGTTTTGTCACAAATCACAAAAAAATACGGAAACAAATTGAACTGATGTATTCCATATGAACATAAACTACAAGTGTAATGAACGATATTTTTTTATTATACTTCTTTGAAAACGGAAACTTAAAACACTTTATCGGCTTATTATAATAAATTTAATTGACAAAAAATAAACAATGCAGACAATATAGTGTTTGGTATGTATGATGCGTTTCCATGGTTACTCTCAAATTATTTCAAAGGTGCTTTGTTGTAAATTAGTTATTGTCAGATAAGGTGAATAAAACGTCAGAAATATTACAGAAATGTATCTAAATATTGAAACACTTACGAATTAAAATACAAAATAGGTACATGTTAAATATCAGAGAGCATATAGAGTTTCTTAAATTTAGTACCGTTGGTGGAGGTGCGATAGCGGACGTTTCATTTAAAAATACGCGGTTATCGATCTCGGTTAAGACGCCGGCGTTAACACTTTGGAATAGTGGGGTTGTTGGTATTTATACAGGGTTATGCACATAACATTCCACCCCTTGACTTTTTTGTTTTTGAATTTGGAAAAAAGTTGTAAATAATATACGAGAATTGTAGAAAATTGTCTTGCGATTTCAGATATACCAGGGTGGTCCTAACGCTTTTCGTTATACAGGCAGTAGCGTGCAGAGATATTGTGGGGCCCTCCCGCAAAACTAGACGTGGGGCCACTCTTTTGTTAAGATGAATGAATAAAACACCGAGTTTTGTCACAAATCACAAAAAAATACGGAAACAAATTGAACTGATGTATTCCATATGAACATAAACTACAAGTGTAATGAACGATATTTTTTTATTATACTTCTTTGAAAACTGAAACTTAAAACACTTTATCGGCTTATTATAATAAATTTAATTGACAAAAAATAAACAATGCAGACAATATAGTGTTTGGTATGTATGATGCGTTTCCATGGTTACTCTCAAATTATTTCAAAGGTGCTTTGTTGTAAATTAGTTATTGTCAGATAAGGTGAATAAAACGTCAAAAATATTACAGAAATGTATCTAAATATTGAAACACTTACGAATTAAAATACAAAATACGTACCTACATGTTAAATATCAGAGAGCATACAGAGTTTCTTAAATTTAGTTTACTTTGCTGTATATTGCTATTTTAAAGCCATATAGCGTTGGGTGAAGATTAAACCTTCAGTCAACGCATATAGACTACGTTTATCTCGTGACAACTCGATCGGATTGAAATGGATCCGATTGAGTGATGTCAAATCTTTTATAATTCTGCGTTTACATCATCAGTATTGAATCCTACGGTTTTCAATCCTCTCTAGGGACATTATCTTATTACACTTATTCCACAGAAGGTTGGTGCACATTCTGACCAACTTCTGTTTGGAAATAGCGGCTTGAATTGGAATTTTAAATCTGATTGAATTTCAATCTATACGGTTTACGCCGTCTATTTGAGTCCGCTCCAGTGAATTCAAACCTCTCTCAATCGGATCGAACGCGCCGAGATAAACGTAGTCATATATTCCGTATTTTTATTCAGCGCACGGAAAGTTTTTCCATGCGCTGTTTCCGTGCGCTAGCCCGAAAACCCCCACCTTTCATTATTGCTAAAACAGATGAAAATAAGGTGTTTTCAAAGAAGTATAATAAAAATAAATTTCCGCTAACGACAAAAACCTTCTGCTGCACCATGTGGCCATGGATAAAAAATAAGTCAAATACACCTGTGCGTGGTTTCATTATCCACCTTGCGTGTTCTCCCCCTGTGAAATTCACAGTCGGCTGGGTAGCCAACTGTCATTGGGTAAATCGGTTACAAAAACCAAACCCATGGGAAAAAGTCCGTAAGTCAGTTGAATTACTGTTATTTGAGGTATGTATCCACATGGTACACGGGCAGAAATATTTTGTAAGTGCAACATACCTATAATAGCCTTTTTTACCTGCTTTGTTGGTCTTGCTTTTGTGTCAACACATAACTTTTAGGATGTTCAAACCTCAACAAAACATTGTACCCACAGAAAATATAAGCTAAGTGGATAGCGTATATTTTCTGTGGCTGTACCTACAGTACCTACAGTGTGACCCATTTGTTTTGGGGTCAGTCTGTAAAAAGTGTATCAATCGTGCGATTTGGCTGATTTTTTTTTAAATTGTAGAGCTCGATGAACTGCACATTTTGAACAAAAATTGCCTGGTTCGCATAAAATCCAAAGCCTACTATGACCGTTTTTATGAGCAAAATTTTAAGAAACCATATTAGCGTTTTTTTTTTGAAAAAATCTGTGTGCGTCAATGGATTGAGCACCCCTCGAAATGGGTATGTACAAAATTTCATCAAAATATTTCAAGTAATAACGATTTTGTAGAAAAATTAAAAATGCAGCCAAGGTACGTCTTTATTTTCAAAAATTCAAAGTTGGCCATGGAAAATAATTGAATTGTAATAATACAACCTTATGCTTATAAACACAAAACATAAAAACAATTAAAATTATAAAATTTTTGTAACTTCTACCAAGCCTCCATTTTCTACAATGCATTTGTCGTTCCTCTTGCGTACATTCAAAATTACATTTCGTATTTGCTGTGGAGTAATTTCCTCACAACTACGGTTTATCCTAGCTTGCAGTTCTTGTAAATTATGGGGTCTTGACTTATAAACATTTTGCTTAAGTGTACCCCAAAGAAAAAAATCTAAAGGAGTTAAGTCCGGAGATCTCGGTGGCCACTCACAGAAAGGACTATTTCGCCCTATCCAACAGTTTTCAAAATTATTATCTAGCCAGTTTCTGATTAAACGAGCATTATGAATAGGACTGCCATCTAACTGTAACTTTAAATTTAAACGGTATCTTAATGGTAACTCATCTAAAGCATTTCTAAATTCAATTTCTAGAAAATTCAAGAAGCCAGCCGCATTCAAATTCCCTTCAAAGAAAAATGGGCCAATTATTCTGTCGCGTAGTATTCCACACCAAACGTTAATTTTTTGTGAATATTGTCTCCTTGCATTTATTATAAACTCTGGATTTTCAGCTGACCAGTGACGGCAGTTTTGACTTGATACTACACCATTTGTAGTAAACGTGGCTTCGTCGGTGAATAAAATTTCATTTAAAAAGTTGCCATTATGGAGATATTCACCTTGCAGCCAATAGCAAAATTCTAATCTTCTCTCCTCATCTCCTGGTTCCAGGGTGTGCAAAAATTTTGGCTTAAACGGTTTTATTTTGTTTTGTCTCAAACATCTCCTTATTTATACTCTCTCTGGGTATATGAAGGTCTAAACTAGCCGTTCGAACACTATTTCGAGGATTGTCACTAAAGTATTGCAGAATTTGATTGTTATTTTCAACAAGTCCACGGCGTCCATTTTGCCTAGTTTTTAATAAATTTTTAGAAATCGATCCAGTTTCATCAAAAATATTGTTTATACGTTGTACAGTACTTCGACTCACTGATCTACCTGGGTGTCTATTGTTAAATTCGGCCGCAGCTTCTGCTGCCGAGCGCTCGTTGTCGCCCACGGGTCGAACAATTTCTATTTTGTCTCTTATGCTTAAATATTCCATAATTATGATAATTAATTGTATTGAGCACAAACAATTTCTGAACTCAATTTAGGCAGTTTGACACTTAATAAAAGTAAACAATTCAATTATTTTCCATGGCCAACTTTGAATTTTTGAAAATAAAGACGTACCTTGGCTGCATTTTTAATTTTTCTACAAAATCGTTATTACTTGAAATATTTTGATGAAATTTTGTACATACCCATTTCGAGGGGTGCTCAATCCATTGGCGCACACAGATTTTTTCAAAAAAAAACGCTAATATGGTTTCTTAAAATTTTGCTCATAAAAACGGTCATAGTAGGCTTTGGATTTTATGCGAACCAGGCAATTTTTGTTCAAAATGTGCAGTTCATCGAGCTCTACAATTTAAAAAAAAAAATCAGCCAAATCGCACGATTGATACACTTTTTACAGACTGACCCCAAAACAAATGGGTCACACTGTATACGTTCCTTTGAAAAAGTGACCATCATGACTGGAAGTACCGTATACAGTGCGATCACGTTGTAGAAGCCATAGCAAAGCTTTTTTCAGGGGGTTTCCTACAATTTCAATGATGTATTAAACATGTAGGTAATATGTACAGGGTGTCCCATTTTGGGTGTTTTAGGGTGTTTTAGGGTGTTTTTCGCAAAAATCTCGGTTATTATTAAAGCTAGAGGGTTGCGGTTTTCACGTCACTGTACTACTTTTTTGAGAGGAATTTGGTGGACCAATCAGATTTTAGATAAGTTTTATAGTTTCCGCGCATTGGCGCAGGCCTGAAATTTTCGAATTTTTTGAAACCTCTCTCCTGGCTACAACTTATATACAGTGTCTGCCAGAAAGTTGAATACAAATGGGAATTTTCTTTATTTGAAGATTAAAAAAAATTATTCTCGATAAAAGTTGGTGCTTGTGCTTAAACTCAAAATCCACCCGCAAAAATTTTGAAATTTCGATTCGTATACAGGGTAGGTTGAAAAATATGAAAATTCCTCAAGAGTAAAGTACCCTTATTTTTGGAACTACATCAGAGTAGCACTAAGAAAAGTTGTTTGTAATCTCAAGACAATGTCAAATATGAATTCACAGCCACCTACTCAAAAGAAAAATAAAAATAACACTTGCGCATTTTTTACTCATCACGCTGTATAATACATAATGTTAGATATGTATTTTGAGGCACATCTTCGAGCATGACAGTACGATACCAATAATTTTTGTTTAAATTTAACTAGCATCCTAAAAACACTTAATAAGTGAAAGTTCTGCAAAGTTTGTCATTTTTTTTGTATCCAGGTAAAATACTCCTACAATTTCAAACATAACATAGCATCTAATCTGTGAAACATAAAAATATTTTAATAGAGCAAGAATTTAAGAGTTAGTTAATAAATGAGAATTCAACAATAAAAATTATACAGCGGGATGAATAAAAAATGCAAAAAGTGTGAATTTTTTTTCTTTTGAGTAACAACTTTTCTTAGTGCCACTCTGATGTAGTTCTAAAAATAGGGGTTACTTTACTCTTGAGGAATTTTCATATTTTTCAACCTACCCTGTATACGAGTCGAAATTTCAAAATTTTTTGCTAGTGGATTTTGAGTTTAAGCACAAGCACCAACTTTTATCAAGAATAATTTTTTTTGAGAAACTTCAAATAAAGAAAATTCCCATTTGTATCCAACTTTCTGGCAGACACTATATATCGACTAATTTAATCAACTATTTTTATAGATTTTTTGGCGTAGAATCGAATGGAATAATTAGTTTTTTGGTAGCGTTAATAGTTTTTTGAGATATGAACTATGGTTTCCATTAAAAAAATATATAACTTTGGTTCATATCTCAAAAACTATTAACGCTACCAAAAAACTAAATTATTCCATTCGATTCTACGCCAAAAAATCTATAAAAATAGTTGATTAAATTTGTCGATATATATACTTATAAGTTGTATGCGCCAATGCCCGGAAACTATAAAACTCTAGCTTTAATAATAACCGAGATTTTTGAGAAAAACACCCAAAAAACACCCAAAATGGGACACCCTGTACATTAGAGTGTTTTAAGTTCAATTTAATTTGTTTACTGAATCAATAGGTTGAATAAAAATTTGGACTATGGGGAAATGTAACAATATTTTAAGTGCGAATACAGCTTTTTTTCTGAATCTTTTTTCCTAACCTCAAAAATATAGAAAATATAAGGGGGTGTAAAAATATATAAGTGATCACAAGGTATCTTCCTCAGACAAATAATAAACATAAACTAACCTAAAGGCTGCATTGTAATCAGACAACATAAAAATGCTTACTAAAAACAAAAGCAATAAATTTGACACTTAAGGATATGATAACCAGAGGTTACATTTTTCCTATGCCACAAATCCAACACTTTACTCTACCCATCGTTCTTAAAACTATACTAATTCACTAATTACTAACTTAACTATATGTCCTCAAAATCTCCTAAAAAAACAATAATAACGCAAAAGTAAACACTCGAAACAGGGCGAAATCTCAAAGAACTCTGGATCAGCAGTTGGGGCATAATAATAAAGTAAATGAGCAACGATCACAAAGAGCTCGTGCAACGTTGCCACGTTAGCCAGAATAAGCAATTTATTAAGGATATTATTTATAGACCAAGTAGGATCAGTAAATTCACAAAATCAGTAAAATTTATTGTTAAATGATAACTGTCCAAAATTTTACTATTATGTAGATTGTAAATATAAACTAATTGTTCCAAATTGATGTTTTTTAACGTTGGTTATACATTTATTTCGTAAGTACAAGATAAATTTATGAAGTAGTTTGGCAATGGTGCAATCATTGCATTGTTTTGTTTTAGAATTCTATTTCTAACTCAGACAAGTAATGTTATTATAACATTTTTTATCTTGGCAGTTTCTGTATTGTATTGAATTATTTGTCTATGTTTATTACTTGTCTGATGTAGAGAATATCGAAAAATGTTGTAATTTTTTTATACCTGGTGTCCTTATTAGAAAAATACAGAGGGTTAGAGTTTTAAAAGATATATGATATATATGGACTTTACTATTCGAAATGTTTAAATTCTTGTCATTCCACTAAATATTATTACATCGTGAAGGAATAAGTAGGTATCTACTACTAGTCACATTGTATCTTGTTGTTCTTTTGCTGAATAATGACGACAGGTAATATAGGTATGGCAAATGCAAGATAATCTTACCATACCGCATTTATTTATTGTAACAATAAAATATTATGTCACTCGAGATTGTTGTAGATTGTACGATATGCAAACACAAGCCACTTTTGCAGCTATAACAACATTATTGTTCGAACAAATGTCTTTTTTGCAAAAACTGTTGGCATCCTATCATAATAAAGATGCTCCGAGCCATTACTATGTGTCTTTCGTAGACTTGCGTAGGTAGAACAGTTAGGTAAATCGAATTGTTGGACTATCTTTATACTCGGATGGAATAGCAATATCGATAGTCAGATCGTCTATCTGCCCTCGAGATTCCAGTAAATTGCTTTGTATTTATCCAAGGAATTGAAATGAGGAAGAGCGATGTATATAGCCACCTCTCCTGATAAATAATAAAATTTAAATAAAAAAATTTGATATACCGCATATAAAATTTACAAAGGTTTAAAAGTATAATAAAATAATATAAATATCAAACTTAAAAGAATAAAATAATGCAGTACCCTATACCTTATTAAACGAATCCAAACATATACAAAAGCGTAGATATTTTTCTGTTTAAATAATACCTAACTAGATGAACCTAACCACAACCTTCTCAAGCTTACAAGCCATGTGCAAACATGTGGCAACGCCGCAGCGGGACGGTTCAACGGGTATATGCACTTTGGCTTAGTTTATCTTTTCTAATAAATGTTCAACCCTCTTTTAATTATAATTAGATACATTTGTGAAATTTGTTTCAAAAATTGGGTACCTAAGTAAGTAGATACGTTTGTTTAACAGACAATAAAAGCAGTAACAAGTAACAAAATATAGGTACACAGAAGTATAAGTATTTATAATAAGTACGATTCCTGGTGTGGATAGGTACATTTTCTACAAATAATATGGTAAATTTGGGCAAATAGAGGGGACTACATTTTGTTGTAAGTCGAATTTTTGTCAGAATTTTTCGCAAAGTGCGCCATCAGGCAAATGATAATTACCTATCTTCCCTTATGGTTAAATTTTCATAAAAATACAAACAACAAACGAACATAGAACAGCATGTTGTGAAGGAGAGTAATCTCTTCTGATAAATCATTCATTCATAATACATTAAACTAAATTATCTTTTGGCTTTAACATTAGGTAAAGAAACTTTTGCAACAATACTAAACAATGGCTGGATTGTTAGAAAGCTCCTCTAATTTTAAAGGGTACTTTAGTTTGTCCATGCAATTGGCCCTTAATCAGTTTATTCTTAAATTTTTTAACTACTTCAAGTTATTATTACGATTTGACTTACAGCCAGGTATATAACCAAGTTCTAGCTTCCCTCGACGATTCTAGGCATCTTGAGGTTTGAAATTGTAAAGGAACGATTCTTTACTCAGAACTTTTAGAGAAATGTTTCATTTTTTCACAAACAAAACAAATTTATATAAAAGCTGTCGCCAGCACTTCGGGCTGTCTGTTTCCACCCAGAGACACACTGCCTCGTCGTAGCAATCTGGTGACGATAGCAGTACCGCACTACACAAATTAATTCTGGTAAATTTCTTGTAAAATCAACTGACAGGGAGTGACAGGCCACGCCGCGCAGACCCGCAAGCCATGTTGCCAGCTTCCTCAACTTCAGGGCTTTCCTAGAGCCGGATGTTACCTAACCCTTGTCGGTTTCTCCAAAACTAAGTCCCCATTTAAAATTCTGCACTTATAGACCGGGAGATAGTGACAGATTTTTGGACGTGATTTTACTCAGTATGCCTTTCAAAGGGCATTATGTGGCGTATATTCTCACAATAATAAGGTATGAATCAGAGAGTGATCCTGGGTTCTTCTTATCAAAGCTGAGTTTTCATTTATTCGAATAATATGTGTTTTGATATGATTTTAGTCAGGCTGCCATGTGTTTTATAATTAAGTTCAAAATGGAAAATTCCTCGGAAAACCATAGGCATACCGTTAGCGTGGGCCCAATTGTCACGTGAACTTGTATTTTAATTCTTAATTTTTCCACGTTTCTGAACAGGCTGCCAATGATAAGTATGCAAGTTCTTGTCATAAAACTGCTGAAGAAAAGATGGCATATCGTTTGCTCATGTCCAAGTACACTTTACATCGAATAAATCGTATAAATGATTAAATATCATAGACTTAAAGTCTATGTTAAATATCATTCAATTTAAGCTGTCCTTGGACATGCGCAATGGTATGCCATCCTTTTTTCAGCAGTTTCATAAAAAGAACTTGCATATTTCTCATTGGCAGCCTGTTCAGACTAATTAATACCTTATTATTGTGAGAATATACGCAACATAATGCCCTTTGAAAATCCAACCGAGTAAAATCACATCCAAAAATCTGTCACTATCTTACGGTCTATCATATTATGAAACACTAGCATTATTTTTTGACTTGTCCCCATGCACCAGCCGCCAATTTCCTGACCAATTAGGCCGTAGCTACTTCACCAGGAGCCGTCATTAGTGATTTGGCTTTGACTGCCGCGAAATTTTCCCACATTAGCCGCTTCCTATCTTCGGTGGTTTTCGCATCTTGTGCTTTCATCGCTGAATAAAAAATGAAAAGGGGACTTGCGCCCGCCCGATCGCTGAACCATGTCAATAACTCTCGATTCATTGTAGCGACTTTTTTCGGTCTGATGGGTAATTTAAATGAGGTTTCCAACAGTGTTGCGAGAACGTACCAAGGGATCCGTACTGATTTTTCAGGAATCTATAGAAAACGTCAAAATAAGTATTTTTTTTCATATAAACAGTTTTCGTTATACAGTTCAATTTTTTTTTTTCAAGTTTTCTTTCATTTTTAAAAGCTTTTATTTAACTTGCAATGTATGTATGTATGTATGTATGTAATTTGTTCGGGTGGAATCTTGCAACTCAATTTTGAAGCAGATATCTTCAACCGATCGAGCTGAAATTTTGTACACACGTTTAATTTGGATGACAATGCATGATTATATGTGTGACGTCATTCTAAATCCAACATGGCGGATCACTCAAGATGGCGGACTAGTTAAATTTCAACCGATCGAGCTGAAATTTTGTACACACGTTTAATTTGGATGACAATGCATGATTATATGTGTGACGTCATTCTAAATCCAACATGGCGGAACACCCAAGATGGCGGACTAGTTAACTTTGACTTGTGTAGTTTGGTGAGATAGGCGTCAACAGCATTGGTCTGCAACCTGTCTCGTTGTATATTTAGGCTCCAAGCTCTTCGCGCCTGGTCAAGCATACGTGGCCTTAAGTAGGGTTAGATCATTAGAAGGTCTCCTCATTGAAGAGCTAGACTGTTCTAAACTAACCGGCAAACGACCTTGCAACAATGATGCGTTAACTGAGATGAATAGACTCAGACACCTGGCCAAACTAAAAATTACAAAATAAATTAAAAGTAAAAAAATATTTTTAAAAAAAGCTTTTATTTAAATGCGCTAAAAAGAATAAAATAATCTTTTCTTTTAAAACTTTTACTATCAACTTATAACGTCATTCCACAATTTATATGATATAAAAGCTTGTCGCGAGATTTAAGTTTTCAAACTAAGTAAATACCACTACTTAAATCTCGCGACAAGCTTTTATATCATATAAATTGTGGAATGACGTTATAAGTTGATAGTAAAAGTTTTAAAAGAAAAGATTATTTTATTCTTTTTAGCGCATTTAAATAAAAGCTTTTTTTTAAATATTTTTTTTACTTTTAATTTTTCTAAAGCAAGTCAGTTGAGGCAAACATATTTGCACAGTTTAGACACAAATTAAATACTATAAATTAAAAGTAATTCGGCTTGTTTACTTAAACCAGTGCCGGAGAGGGATGTGGCAACCGTTATATTTTTTAATAAAAAAATTGCACGCCACTGGAAAAGTAATATGTTTTGCCCTTACTAAATGTCCGAATCAATTCTAAGCAAAAAGCTATTCATGGTTTTTTTTTCGAAAAATGTACCCACTGTTTTTGAAATAGTTATTTATGTACCAAGGCACTGAAATTCAACTTCTTATGAATCATGTGGAATTTAGTAAATAAACCACATGAATCATGAAAAGAACATCAGTGCCGAGGCACATATTATAAATATATTTTTTAAAATCGAGAAAAAATGTTTTTTAGGGAAAAAATCATAAGGAATCACCCGTCCATGAAACGACTGCGCGCGGCGTTGCTTGACTTTGACGATCGCTCTACCTAGGTCAAGTATTATGAGGCACGACGCTTCCCAAGAGAATCTCCAAACTGCTGCCTGTTGTGCAGCCTCCATGAAAAATAGATTGATATTCAAACCTACTAAAATATTATGGGTTAAATGGGCCTTTATCGGCCGGGTTTTGAATATTTGGTCACCTTTGACGGGCGATGGCTCCGCGTCTGACGTTTGATGTTTACATCTCGCCAAGACCTACTTATTGAAAAAATCTTACAATAATGGGCTACTTCAGTGCCGATTTCTGAGCTTTTAATGATGATTTTGGGACACTTCACTGCCGATTTCAAGAAAAATTCATTTTTGTGCAGAAGAAAATCAAAGTAGGTGTAGGCTTTTGCACACTTACTCAGTTTTCAATTCTGAACAACTTTCCTTAATATCACTTTGCCGTAAAACCTACATAAAGGGCACTTTACTAGTGCAAAAATTTAGTTTTTCCAAAATTTCTAAGACACGTATGATTTTTCGAATCTATAAACCCTTTTTGTTGGTTTTATGACAAAATGTTATTAAGAAAAGTTGTTCAGAATTAGAATTAAAAAGTGAGTAGGTGTGCAAAAAAAACTTAGGCCTACTTTGATTTTTTTGCAAAAAAAATTAAAACGTATAAAAATGATTTTTTTTGTTAGGTAAACTTCTTTGAAAACACCTCATTTTCATCTCTGTTAGTAATAATGTAACATAGGCTTTCTCTTTCGTATTTTAATTCGTAAATGTTTAAATATTTAGATACATTTCTGTAGTATTTTTTTGGCGTTTAATGCCTGGTTCATACAGATTCTTTATCTTTTAATTTGACTTTATCTTTAAGAAATATCCAACGGCATTTGTCCCTTGATTTGAACTGACCAATGACATTTAATATTTCTCAAAGATAAATAAAATTAAAAGAGAAAGAAGCTGTAGTAACCAGGCTTTATCTACCTTCACAGACTAATTAAATACATATATCACACCACCTTTGAAATAATTTGAGAGTAACCATGGAAACGCATCATACATAACATACCAAATACCTACAGTATTGTCAGCGTTGTTTATTTTGCGAAGGCAAAAAAATATTGCTTTTCCAGTGGCGTATCATTTTTTTTATAGAAAAAAAATATGATGGTCGACTCCTGCCTCTCCGGCACTGGCAAATATGTGTTCCTACCAAATATATGTTTGCCGTAGCTGTTTTCCTTTAGGAAAAAATATATTTCCAAAGTTTTGTCCATAAAGGTTGGCCCACTAAACTGTGAGTGCAACAAGTTGCCATTCCATATTAATTTTACCCCAGTACTCTCCTGTAATCCTTCACTTTCTTCTCATTAACCAGTGGTACAAGTAGTAGTTCTTCGTTTCAATTTAATTATTACCTACCTGCTGCAGTGACAGCTTGTCCACGCTCAAGTTTTTCCCACACGCAAGCTATATATTATATATATTCGTTGTTAATTTTTTCGACATTATGTACGTACTGTAAAATAATACTAAAAACGTTTTGTTTCGCAAATTACAATTTGTCGGCGTCGGTTTAAAAAAATGGGTTTGTTATTAAACTCATTATACCTGTTGAGAGTACCGGCCAACAACCTATGTAATTCTCTGGGAGCCTGTATGCAACTAATCACATTAATGATATGTGTGTAGCTACTTATGTGGGGTTTTCTTTAAATACACAATAACAAAAAACGACATTGAGTTGCGGACTTTTAAGGGCAATAATAGGCACTGAATCAAAAACAAAGAGTTTTTCCTCAAGGGTATTACTGCGATCAAATGAGTTAGATATCAACTGTAGTTAGAGATACACCTGCATGCGTCTTTCTATAAATAGCTGGAACTATTGAATAATATATTAATTAAAGAAAGAAAAAATACAATGCCTACTCAAATGAGATCGTTTAAAGTAGGTACCTGGTTAAATTAATTGGAACCCTCATTGTTTTTTTATGGCTTGAGAAAAAGAGTGCTTTAATAGATAGACTATAAGTTTGCGTTGTTGATTGAAAAATTTCCCCTGAGAGCATACAAAAAAATAGTGTTCTTACTATAGGTAGGTATAGTCCAAAGCACGAAAGAAAACGTTTCTAAAAGAATGCGGGCAGCGTTGCGTGATTTCCTATACGAGTAGTCGTTCTTTATTGGCGAATACAAGTTTTATCATATTGAAGCCGAATTTCTGAACTCTGTTATTATACCGAAAAAATAAAGCTCGCATCACGGGACCACTTACCCATTTTTGTTTATCATTTATTTTTAACGCGGTGTGATAAAACACCTATTATATTTTTTCAACGCCATCGCCTTTGAAATACGGAAACACAGCACTTCTGCGAAGGAGTCGGCTGACATAATCAGTTAGCCGACGTGTTTTGTGCCTGTTTCTATAGTACGTAAAGTTAACTGCTTATTTGGGCTACCATACAGACCTCATTTTTTAGGCCGCCGGCAAGTTTTTCCGCCGGCTCAGAGAGCTCAGTGGCGTTTCGTATGTTCGGGAGTTAACGTGTGCAAAATGAGTAAACAAGGAAGAACGTTGCATTCTCAAGCACGAGAAATAATTGCCAATGCTATAAGGGTTTGCCTTCCTCCATGGTCTAAGGCATCACCGTTAAAAATAATATTAACAATAAATTAAATAATAATTATATGAAAATTAAGTCAGTGAGTTACACAAAATTGAGCTACGCCCCTGAACTGTGACTAATTCTATAATATTTGCGAGTTCTTCCCCCTTACGTCGCAGGCATTCTGCCGTAAGGAGGACTATACATTTTCTTGATCTGAGAGTCCGTTGATCGTTCCTCCTATGTAGACGAATTTGCTGAATCCTGCTCTGCCATCCTAAGTTCCCACAAGCGTACATAGAAGGACGTCAACTTATTTTTAATCAGAAATCGAGTTCGTCTTCGATTGATTATGGTAAAAATCGCCATTCCAGTTCGACTCCACATTAGCCAGTCTGTACTGTTATAAGCAACTAGGAAAATTGCAGTATTTGTGAAACGAGAGGGAACCTGTTTGTCGATTATAATAATTTTCGAATAATTTCGGAAACAAAATATATCGTAAAAATTCCTAACAAACAATTAATGATGTACGAGCATTGTTGGAGGCATGGAGGTCAATGGGATACGAAATTCTTTGTCAACGTACTGAAATTTTCACACAGGAGGTGTTACGCAGCTATTGTTGGTTAGAATGAAATAAAAGTAACGTTTTATTATTTTAATTTACCAGCTAACGAGGTTTTTGGAGCATCTTGTAGGATTGACGTTATTTTGACGTATTTTTTGCCCCTTGTGGTCGTTTTGAATAAACCCAAGCCCAACAACTAGCATGGTGCTGATATCAATTTCGAAGAGTATTTTTTACTTTTTCTTGGATATTAATTTATAAAGGGTTTTCCAAAAGGAATGATATGATTTTGAAATGAAATTAATAAAACAATATTTTAGATGCAACCAAACTTTTAATTATATCTTAAAGTACAGGGTGTCCCATTTTGGGTGTTTTTGTTTTTCTCAAAAATCTCGGTTATTATTGAAGCTAGAGGGTTGCGGTTTTCACGTCACTGTACTACTTTTGTGAGAGGAATTTGGTGGACCAATCAGATTTTAGATAAGTTTTATAGTTTCCGCGCATTGGCGCAGGACTGAAATTTAATCAACTATTTTTATAAATTTTTTGGCGTAGAATCGAATGGAATAGTTAGTTTTTTGGTAGCGTTAATAGTTTTTGAGATATGAACTATAGTTTCCATTTTAAAAAAATATAACTTTTGTTGAACGATCATATCATTTTTATTAGAAAAACCCTTTGTAACAAAAGCTATAAATAACCATCTATAATCATTGTCCTTCTCGCCTAATTATGAACTACTAAATAATGGGGGAACCGATCCATATCAACCGGAAATCTAGATTCCTTACTCCACTTTCTACAATTTACAATTTCCTCAAGACCCTACCGAACGGCAAGTCAATTAGCGACAAAGATTACTTCGGTACGCCCACATCTTACCAACCATAAAAAATCGTAATTGCTGCCTTTCGAATCAATATTATTAATTATTAGCAAATTGCGTGTACAGCCTCAAATAATATAATATTATGAAACAGGTGTTGTAGCATTTGAAAACAATGCGTATAAAGTAAAACGATTGGAAAAAAATGAGAGGTAACTGTGCGCGGCATTTCCCACATTCATTTGCACCACTGATCACGACATGTTCTCGAGGCGTTTATGGTTTTTATCGGAGGAAATTAACCTAGAAATATAAAAAACCAATCGCGCGTAACAGGATCTATTATTATGTCGCAATAAATATAGGAAAGGTAACCTCACAAGTGTACAACAAATTAGAATCGTCTTAGGATCAACCGTGTCGTGTTAGTGGGGAGATGTTCTATTGTTCCCTGGGGGCAGCACGCGCTGAACATCTGGGGTGGCGGCAAATGCAGAGACGTATCTAGGTAATATTGACACAATATAACGTTTCGTGTGCTTCGATTTATCGAATAATTTTGAACAATGTGACACGAAACGTACTGGTATAGTCCTCCTTACGGCAGAATGCGTGCGACGTAAGGGGGAAGAACTCGCAAATATTATAGAATTAGTCACAGTTCAGGGGCGTAGCTCAATTTTGTGTAACTCACTGACTGAATTTTCATATAATTATTGTTATTTAATTTATTGTTAATATTATTCTTAACGGTGATGCCTTAGATTATGGAGGGAGGCAAACCCTTATAACATTGGCAATTATTTCTCGTGCTTGAGAATGCAACGTTCTTCCCTGTTTACTCATTTTGCACACGTTAACTCCCGAACATACGAAACGCCACTGAGCTCTCTGAGCCGGCGGAAAAAACTTGCCAGCGGCCTAAAAAATGAGGTCTGTATGGTAGCCCAAATACGCAGTTAACTTTACGTACTATAGAAACAGGCACAAAACGCGTTGGCTAACTGATTTTGTCAGCCGACTCCTTCGCAGAAGTGCTGTGTTGCCGTATTTCAAAGGCGATGGTAGACGCGACGATGTTGAAAAAAATATAATATAAAAATATAAAAAATATAATTGGTGTTTTATCACACCGCGTTAAAAATAAACAAAAATGGGTAAGTGGTCCCGTGATGCGAGCTTTATTTTTTTTTTTAAAAGCTTTTATTTAACTTGCAATGTATGTATGTATGTATGTATGTATGTATGTAATTTGTTCGGGTGGAATCTTGCAACTCAATTTTGAAGCAGATATCTTCAACCGATCGAGCTGAAATTTTGTACACACGTTTAATTTGGATGACAATGCATGATTATATGTGTGACGTCATTCTAAATCCAACATGGCGGATCACCCAAGATGGCGGACTAGTTAAATTTCAACCGATCGAGCTGAAATTTTGTACACACGTTTAATTTGGATGACAATGCATGATTATATGTGTGACGTCATTCTAAATCCAACATGGCGGAACACTCAAGGTGGCGGACTAGTTAAATTTCAACCGATCGAGCTGAAATTTTGTACACACGTTTAATTTGGATGACAATGCATGATTATATGTGTGACGTCATTCTAAATCCAACATGGCGAAACACTCAAGATGGCGGACTAGTTAAATTTCAACCGATCGAGCTGAAATTTTGTACACACGTTTAATTTGGATGACAATGCATGATTATATGTGTGACGTCATTCTAAATCCAACATGGCGGAACACCCAAGATGGCGGACTAGTTAACTTTGACTTGTGTAGTTTGGTGAGATAGGCGTCAACAGCATTGGTCTGCAACCTGTCTCGTTGTATATTTAGGCTCCAAGCTCTTCGCGCCTGGTCAAGCATACGTGGCCTTAAGTAGGGTTAGATCATTAGAAGGTCTCCTCATTGAAGAGCTAGACTGTTCTAAACTAACCGGCAAACGACCTTGCAACAATGATGCGTTAACTGAGATGAATAGACTCAGACACCTGGCCAAACTAAAAATTACAAAATAAATTAAAAGTAAAAAATATTTTTAAAAAAAGCTTTTATTTAAATGCGCTAAAAAGAATAAAATAATCTTTTCTTTTAAAACTTTTACTATCAACTTATAACGTCATTCCACAATTTATATGATATAAAAGCTTGTCGCGAGATTTAAGTTTTCAAACTAAGTAAATACCACTACTTAAATCTCGCGACAAGCTTTTATATCATATAAATTGTGGAAAGACGTTATAAGTTGATAGTAAAAGTTTTAAAAGAAAAGATTATTTTATTCTTTTTAGCGCATTTAAATAAAAGCTTTTTTTTTAAATATTTTTTTACTTTTAATTTATTTCCGTATAACAGAGTTCTGAAATTCGGCTTCAATATGATAAAACTTGTATTCGCCTACTCGTATAGGAAATCTCGCAACGCTGCCCGCATTCTTTAGAAACGTTTTCTTTCGTGCTTTGGACTATACATTGTCTAGGATGTCATCCGTGTAGTCATATTATAGGTGCTTTGAGAGGAAAGATCTATAAAACGCAAATGAAAATTATTATCCTTGATATTTTTTTAGTGGATATTACCTAAATAAACACCGCCATTTTATTGTCGCAATTAACATAGTTACCTAATAAGCAATTATATAAATTTACAGCGCGACTATCCGCTTCAAATGTCAATCAAAAATCAGGTCCAAACACCCGCATTTCTAATGTTTCCACTGCCGACAAAGGTTAACGTTGTATTTTCTGAAGTCGACTCTAGGATCGAACGCCTTTTCTAGCGGGCCCGTGAATATTTAATAAGCTAAAAAAGTTATTTATATTATTTAAAAGACACTATTGGCGCAACAGTCGGCATGAATCAAGCGGTCGTGATCCATAAAGTCGACTGACATTTAAGGTGTATAAACTCCTCCTTGGAAAACAATTGAAAGTAAACGCTTGTTTCTGGTTTCTTTGCAATACCGTGGCCGCCTATAAAAAAATGTTATAACAAGTGCACTTGATAATTTCGACACCGAATTCCGATGGGAGATTTTCGGACCGATAGTTAGAAAGTAACACATACAGATTTGAAACAAATCACGTTGTAGAAATAATAATCGATGTGTGTTTATAAAAATTAATTACACCCTTGCCAATCTTTGCAGATTTAATTTAATCACGATATTCTATTTTCAGTTAATTTGAGACTAAAGCACTGTTTAAATTAGCGGTATTTTTCATTTTTCTTGCAAATACAGGTTGGTTCACTTTTGGTGCCAACTTGTAACATGTGATAGACCTTCAAAAAATAACCGCACTTTTAAAATATATGCGTATAGATTTGGTTACGTCGTCGTTTTGAACTGCGGCCATTTTATATGTGGCAGGCAAAGCTAGTACGTTGCGAGTTAATATCGTGAATTTGTGTATTAAAATTAACAGTGATTAAGGGGAGAATATACTCTTATGATGGTGAATTGTTCAGCGTTTGGTTGCAAAAGCAGAAGTAAAAAGCAAGAGCCCGGGATTTCGTTTCACAGGTAAATATTTAATAAGCTACCTTTGAAAGATGCCCTAAAACTTTATTTTTTCTAAATTAACTTCTTCAAATTCCTTCTAGCTTTTAGTATATAAAGTGCATTTTTTTGTTTGTAAATAAAACCAATATAATCATTTTTAACATCGTTTTTATTGAAAATTTCTTAATTGATTACGATAGTTTTATAAAATATGGGCTGGTTTCCATGGGCGTGCATTATTTATTTTATTTTGATTGATTCGGAATCGTCACAAATAAATATATTTCAGCACTTGACACTAGCTCTACATTTGGGAAATTATCTGCAAATAAATACCAATATTCCAAATTTGTTTCTTTGTCTAAGATTTTATAAAAACATTTAAACTAATTACCCACTTCTACGCTACTGGTTGTTCAAGGTGTTTGATATTAACAGGTTCTATGCGAAGCCATATAACATGTACTAAATTGGACTTAAATATCTCAACTAGTTTGGTAAATATTCAATAAAGTCTACATATTTTTAAAATTTTAACACCCTATCACCTATTACAGTTTGGTCCAAAGTGAACCACTCTATATAGATATAAATCCCAAGAGGTCTTTCCTATAAGCGCCCCCTATTTATCTTTTATACACTGGACACCATTATTAATCAAGCCAACAAACCTATTTCTTTGAAAACAGTCCATAATTTTTCCACATAATCCCATGCCATTGATTTGGGTGCAGGCTAACGTCAGCTTAAGATCTCTCGCCGCTACATAATAAGCAACAATTTCGTTTTTTTCTAAACGATTATTACTACCAGATATTCCCAGAAGCCATTAGAAAATGTGGCGGCAACAATCTCGAAATTAAACGCACGCTTCCCTTCGTTTTTTTTTTTGTTTTTATTAATGACCGCGCAACGTTGCGAAGTTTACAAACTTGTGTTCCGCTTATGAAAAGTTGTTTGCCGCATTGTCTGACGGTAAATCACGCGGGAGGCCTTGATACGAGATTATTTACCACTGTCATTCGTCATTCGGAACGTTAGTAGGTATAGTCCAAAGCACGAAAGAAAACGTTTCTAAAGAATGCGGGCAGCGTTGTGAGATTTCCTATACGAGTAGTCGTATTTATTGGCGAATACAAGTTTTATCATATTGAAGCCGAATTTCTGAACTCTATTATACCGAAAAAATAAAGCTCGCATCAAGGTACCACTTACCCATTTTTGTTTATCATTTATTTTTAACGCGGTGTGATAAAACACCTATTATATTTTTTTCAACATCGTCGCGTCTACCATCGCCTTTGAAATACGGCAACACAGCACTTCTGCGAAGGAGTCGGCTGACAAAACCAGTTAGCCAACGCGTTTTGTGCATGTTTCTATAGTACGTAAAGTTAACTGCGTATTTGGGCTACCATACAGACCTCATTTTTTAGGCCGCTGGCAAGTTTTTTCCGCCGGCTCAGAGAGCTCAGTGGCGTTTCGTATGTTCGGGAGTTAACGTGTGCAAAATGAGTATGTAAACAGGGAAGAACGTTGCATTATCAAGCACGAAAAATAATTGCCAATGTTAGAAGGGTTTGCCTTCCTCCATAATCTAAGGCATCACCGTTAAGAATAATATTAACAATAAATTAAATAACAATTATATGAGAATTAAGTCAGTGAGTTACACAGAATTGAGCTACGCCCCTGAACTGTGACTAATTCTATAATATTTGCCAGTTCTTCCCCTTACGTCGCACGCATTCTGCCGTAAGGCGTTTCCGTGGTAGCGATTTGCACCAGTGACGTACGGGCGGGTAGGTTGTCTATGGCATATTTCAATTATTTGTTGGATTCCCGAGGGTACTTGACGGGAAAGCACTTATGACGGCACAAGTGTTTTAAAAAAGGCAATTTGGCAACATGGCGATACTAACGGAAGTGTTGTGAGACATAACCTTATTCTGCAGTGAAATTTGCAAGGAATGTTGAAATTTTTAAATTCGAACCTCAGACCCTCAGACTTAAAATACCCCGTAAAACCACATTTAGTCAAGAAGTGTTTTTTCGTAAATATTCAGCCCCTTTTTCTGCAATTTTTTTGGCAAGTTTGGGCTCAGGTACAGAATTTGGTCTCACTACTTCTAAGCACTATGACGCCTTTAAGATGGTCCCCAGCACCAAGTTTTCCGTTTATTAATAACTCATACTCATAATACTTTACTATTTCTACATACTAACAACACGATAACTACACAAAGTAATATTAAATAAGAATTATTAGACTATAATAAATCGCACAGATATCTACTAATCTTTTGATGTTCCGTATGCCCATGTCACGTGGCAGAGATGAAGGATATAGCTTCCAGAGTGTGCATCGTAAACAGACACCATTTTGCTATAGAGTCAATACACGGAACGCATTCGTAATAAAAAAGTATTTATGCGACAACACTTTTGTCTACAATTGCATTAGTTAAAGCTCAAATGTTGCAATACATTAAATAATAGATATTCATAGGCAAGCTGGAGATATTAGAATAGAAAAGTACAATTTGTTTTTGTTCCGCGAATTATTGCAAACGGGCACCGGCAACATTGCAATGCCGTTTCTCCATGGCACAGAGGTTGCCATGTTTGGCGTTTTAGACAATAAAACGACGAAACTGTAGGTTTCAGCCTGAAGAAAATTGTGCAACTTCGTCTTTAATTATCATAAATAAATAAGGGTTAAAAGCCGTTGTTTCATTTATTACGAGTTATGTATGTGCATCTGCCGTAAACTGAGTATGATTTTAGAGCAATTAAAAATATTGTCAAGTACCCTATCCCACGTAAATAATGTTCCTTGCAAATTTGGCCTAGACTGCTGTGTGTAAAACATAATATGAACGTTTGTGCTTAAAATAAGATCAGTCTTGTTTATAATATTTACAACTAGAACACCCTGCCGCTGTATAAATTGTATATTTTGGTATATGGATAAAGAATAATAATTGATCCTGCCATTTCCTTGTGAAAAATATAGTTGCAGTTTATAGTTTACGATTCATTTGGCAACATATAGTGTGCAATCTTTGCATAGTTACATAAAGGGAAATCATGCCACGATTGAGTTATTAATCAAAATTTGAATAAATTAAATTTTGCAAATTAACCATAAACAAACTGAACAACAGGTTACACTGTTTCGTTGCGTAACATTATTATCTTGTAATAATCTAATTAACAATTATTTTTTATTGGGGTTATAAAATAGACTAGGCTCGATTTCCGAAACATAGTTATTTTTTCCAACCGTACCTAGTTATTAGTTGTGCCGATATAAAATGCTACAAACCCATCTGGTCAATGTGAGAATACCGTTGGGCTCCAACTAGTTTTATTATGTCAACGTATTGCGGAATCGTCGTAAATATGATATTCTCTCAATCTCAAAACTCATATTCGTAGTCTAATCAAGCCGGAAGCGTAGGTATAATTTCGCGTTTACCTTCTACTTACGGTACCTGCTTAGCTATTCAAGAAAAATTGATCCAATACGCCCCTGCGGCATTCAATTGCAAACAGACAGCAATATGCAATTAATTTAGAAACAATAGAAGCCATAATTTTAGTTGTTTTTATTTTTAGGTGAGCTAACACAGGGCCGCATTTAATAATGATACATAGAACAACTGCATAATATTATATTTTGTGCCCAAATATTACGATTGAGCCTGTCAAATTTCAATGGTGAAGGGGGCAGTAGATCGAGGCTGTCGGGTATTCGCAACTTCCCTGGGACGAATCAATGTTGGGGATTGGGGGGGAAGGGCCGCATCGAGCCTCCGCTCCCAGTATCGCGGCAAACCCGCACAATAGCGAAATATTTGGCATGACTTGAATTTTTTTATGTGCGGCCACCAACTCTCAATACCTTCGAATAAAAGCTCTATGTGTATTATAAAATACGTCAGACGGAAATCGCTCTGAGTAGTAACCAAGTTTTGACACAATATTTTGGTATCTGACCTGGACCAACACTATATTAAAGACCTGTGCAGTGTACATAGCGCTGTTTCAAGTGATCGCCACTGGCGCCACACGACGAAACAAATTTACACGGTGGTTTCATGTTAAAACACCATTGTTGCAGAATCTTTTATAAAATAAAAACATGCAAATGTGTCTGTTACAACGAATTTAATATCCAAAATAAAAGAAAATATTTGTTTGTTATCTCCCTCTAATTTGACAAGTTCACATGGCATATTTCCATACATTTTCTTAAGAAAAGCGAGTTTAAAAAGCAAGCAAGAGTATTTGGTACCTTTTGGTTTGAAATGAAGTCCATGGCTATAGTTGTAGTCTAAGTAAGCATAAAATGCATTAGATTTGTCATCAGTTTCTTCTTTATATGGAGGACTATTGGTTCGCTTTGAAGCATAAACAAAATTTTCTATTTTCATTTTTGCATAGGTTACAATAAATACTCTTCCAAAATAATATCTAGAATTTTCGCTTCTTCAGCTACCTAGTTGATCAGATCATCCCATAATTCCAAAATAGTGTTTATTCTTCTGCAATTCACCTAACGGTCTGTGCAGTGTGCATACCATTTTCTTCATGTGCGTGGAAATTTCATGTTATCACAAACAAATCTACCTATAAAAGCTGTGTTAATAGGATAAAACTGCCAAATACGGGACGCAAAGACAATTCGTTACCGTAAAAAGAAGGTAAATCGTAATAAAGCTGGATATTTAAAATTTGGGACATTTTAAACGTCATAGACTGACATACCAATAACCACAGAATCCCCCCCTATAACCTATAATAAGTCGCTATTTTTTTCGTCGAGTGGCGCCATCCCAGTCCGTAAACAACAATGAAATATGACGTCATGCTCGGGTCTTTAATAAGGTGTCGGTCCAGGCCAGACAAAGATATAGGTGACGATAGATTGGGCCAAGGCAGGATTTTATAAGCTGCCGAGGTGAAGGGGGCAGTAGATCGAGACTGTCGGGTATTCGCAACTTCCCTGGGACGAATCAATGTTGGGGATTGGGGGGGAAGGGCCGCATCGAGCCTCCGCTCCCAGTATTGCGGCAAACCCGCACAATAGCGAAATATTTGGCATGACTTGAATTTTTTTATGTGCGGCCACCAACTCTCAATACCTTCGAATAAAAGCTCTATGTGTATTATAAAATACGTCAGACGGAAATCGCTCTGAGTAGTAACCAAGTTTTGACACAATATTTTGGTATCTGACCTGGACCAACACTATATTAAAGACCTGTGCATAGCGCTGTTTCAAGTGATCGCCACTGGCGCCACACGACGAAACAAATTTACATGGTTTAATGTTAAAACACCATTGTTGCAGAATCTTTTATAAAATAAAAACATGCAAATTTGCCTGTTACGACTAATTTAATATCCAAAATAAAATAAATTATTTGTTTGTTATGACCCTCTAATAATTTGACAAGTTCACATGGCATATTTCCATACATTTTCTTAAGAAAAGAGAGTCTAAAAAGCAAGCAAGAGTATTTGGTACCTTTTGGTTTGAAATGAAGTCCCTAGGTGTAAGTAAGCATAAAACGCATTAGATTTTTCAGTTTCTTCTTTAATATGGAGGGCTATTGGTTCGCTTTGGAGCTATAAACAAAATATTCTATTTTCATACGTTACAAAATACTCTTCCAAAATAATATCTAGAATTTTCGCTTCTTCAGCTGCTTGATCAGATCATCCCATAATTCCCTGCAATTCACCTAATGGTCTGTGCAGTGTGCATACCATTTTCTTCATGTGCACGCAAATTTCATGTTATCACAAACAAATCTACCTATAAAAGCTGTGTTAGTACGATAAAACTGCTGAATGCTGGACGCAACGACAATTCGTTACCGTTAAATGAAGGCAAATCGTAATAAAGCTGGATATTTAAAATTTGGGACATTTTAAACGTCAGTAACTGACATATCAATAATCACAGAATACCCCCCCTATAACCTATAATAAGTAGCAATTTTTTTGTCGAGTGGCGCCACCCCAGTCCGTAAACATCAATGAAATATGGCGTCATGCTCGGGTCTTTAATATATATAGTGTCGGTCCAGGTTCTACGTATCTCACATAGGGCGCCACTGTATAGCCAGTGGCGGAGATTGCTCTTAGCATTATCGTTATTTAATGCAATTAGAAAATAATTTATGTAAACTTCTTGGAATTAGTAACAACCGTACATATGTATTAATAAATTAGAATTGGTTCACCTTATTAGTATCTAACGAACTGAACTGCCTTCAAAAATATTCTTTACGCGATATACTTATGGTTTGGGCACAAATCACAAGTGATAACTTGTGAAATAAAGTGGCACAAACTTTATATAAATCGCAACTAATGATCTGTAACTCATAATTGAAAAAAATACCGCGATATTATTACGCACACGAATTTATAATACACCAACAAAATAAATAACTCGACAATTACAACTCTGAAACTCAATCAATTACGTTTTAAACAGTAATTGCTAAATAAATTAATTAATATGTGACCAGGTAAACGAATAAATTGTCATTATCCATTAACTTGGTGTGACAAATTGCAGTACAGCTCGAACGATATTTATCGGAATCCAGGCCAACTCTGATATTAAATTTTGCAATTTAGGGTGTGATTTTTCTATTAAAATAACCCTCCTAGAACTGCAGAAAGGTATCCGGCACAAAATATCAGATCAAGGAAACGGTTTGGTGAATGTGCATATATATGGATCAATAGCTTAATTTGATTAGATTAAGCATTTAATTAGTTTGTCGATTGAAAAGTTGACGGCACTGATATAAAAACTTATAGAAGGGCATCGTCTTGTTAAGCAGGTAAATGTCGCCAAGATACTTTTTCCTATACTTGTATGACATTTGCATTGAGAAGTTAAAAAAGAACTACTACCAGTGCTTACCTATTCTTTGCAGAAGCTTGAGACAACAACATTCTTTTTCAAACTTCATGCAAAGTAGGAATCTTTCAGTACATTTCCATGAACTCTCCGTGAGTGTATGGAACATGGGACCATATTACAATAAAACGTTTATTATGAATCACACTATGGCGAGACTGTGGTCTACCCACTGGACTACGTGCTTCCTGTGCTTCAAGACGTGATTTCTCATAGAAACAGTGGCGTAGGCGCCAAGTTAACTTCAATGTATCCATATATTTTGGGACAAAAGTCATTTTTTTTAAAATTGAATTATGGCAATATCTCCCAAAATAATCTAGCTGCTGAGAGATAATAAGCTGTAAACTTGTATAAACTAAGCTGTAAACTTGTATAAACCTTTATTTTGGCATTCTAAAAGCTGTCTCAAACGTCTCATAAAATCTCGTGTCCGCCAAACCGTTGGAACCATACGTTTTTTTTTTTATTATTTTTGGGCTAAGATGAAACTACTCTGGGGCGATCATCTCTGCTTCCAAAAAGATTCGAAATGAGATCATTAAACGCCGACGTCATTTGACATACCTGTCAAATGACATTTAATTAAATAAATGGCCAAAATACGCTTTATTTATGATATTATCGAAAAAAGTTATTTGAAAAAGTTGGTTGGAATTTTATTTTACCCCTATGTGCAAATTTTCAGACAAAAATTCTTGCAATGATAATTTCTTCATTTTTTGAAAAAAAATATAATATAAACCCGTTTTTTGTGACCTTTGACCTTGAATATATTGACACGAATTTTTTTTAGACTTTTGAGACAACTTTTAGAATGCCAAAATAAAGGTTTATACAAGTCTTATTCCGAGGTTGACCCTCTTTTCTAGCTTAAGTGGCTATACACTTGTTGTTTTGGATCGTACTTTTAGTAGTAGTTTTGAGGTTATATCTTTTTGGTTTTGCAGGTGCATCATTTTAGTGCATATTTTCATTTGTCAACAAAAGTGTGTACCTACTTGTTTCATAACGATAAAATCAACCGTTTGCGTTGAAATTGACAAAACTTGTCCCAAAACACAATGTTAACTCCAAAATTCAAAAAATAAAATTTTCACCTACAGCTTTGAAATGTTACAGATGAACTGTACCATTTAAAGGCAAAACATCCAATGCACCAAAAATTATTGGCTTTCAAAATGGAACTGATTGAAATTGGTAAAATTTTGACACCTTTTTTTTTCAAGAAAACGAACAATACAAAGAATAATAATAATAATTTTCACCCTCGCATAATCCAAGCTAAGACTACCCCAGAAAGTAAGCTCTCTTGACCATCAGCAGAAAATCATGCAGTCTAAATAGTTAGCAATGCTCCGAAAAATAATATGATTATAATTTTGTCTGTTTTCTCCGCCACTGCCTCAGGTACAACGGATATGCTTGATTAGTTTGTTTTATTAGCCGACGCTCTGCATCTTTTCATTAGATTTTTCCACTTTTGCTTTCACTCGCATTTTGCCTCAACGTTGCCTAATTTCTTTGACAGTTCACTTTCGCCACATTACACAACTATAGGTAATTGTTTGTTTTATTTGACAACATGTTGATTCTATATTCCTCTTCTCGATCCACGTGGTAACGGTTATAATTTCATATGCCCATTTTTTAGTCGTGTTTAACAAAGCGTGAACGATACTACAAAGCAAGGTTTACACTATTAATAACGGATTTTTTTTTTATTTTTTTTTTGTGTACTTACGCGGACACGCTATATTTTAGTAACAATTTCCCTGTGTTTCCTTGCAGAATAATAACGATGTGGTTGAGCAGCCAGAAGCGGCAGACTTTTGAAGAGTCGGATTTGGATAGTTTCAGTAGCGGGGAAGAAATACCAGTCTGGGTTAAAGGGGAGCAAAGATGGGTGTCTGGTATCACCGAAGAAACTACTTGCATGGATGTTATACAGGTTTTGCTGAAGGACGAGGAAATAAGGGTATGTATCTCTGTAAGTATAACTGAACTACGTTTCGAATACAAACCGGAACAACTCTGACGTCACTGATTTGATAGTAAACACTATCCATAGGTACTATGTAGCAACTGACAATTTTAAGGACACCTTGTTTTGTTTCATGGAAAACTGATAGACTGTTACCGAAAAATAAATTAAAATAATTAATGATTAAAAAACTGCCAGAGGAATATGCCAAGTATTATATACAGGGTGAGTTTTTTTCGATGACCACTATGGGGTTCTCGGAAAGTAACAGAGCTAGAACAAAGGTTAAATGGGGAAAAAATTGCAGTTTTGAATGCTCAATCTAATCATAGAAGAGTCGTAGTAGATTCTTCTATGATCTAATGCGTCATTTGGATTTTTGAAAAAGTTCGTGGCTCACTAGATATTTTGAAAAGAGTGATTTTTGCTATTTCATCAGATCTCTGTAGCTCCGTTATTTCTGATTATACAGAAAAACAGAGACAAAAATTGTAGATAATTTTGGGCTTAATAAGACAATCTAATCCAATTTTTTATGTTGTTTGTGATTTTTGAGATACCTATGACATAAACTTGTGTTTTTTTAAATGTAAATCATAGTTGGCTGTGGCTTTATCAAATCGGCCATTTTTTGAGCTTTCCAAAAATATAATACTCGCCATAAGTTATTATATACAAAAAATAAAAGAGCTATGGCTAATTTTCTGATTTTTTTTTTAATTTTCACAAAGTCAGCCATGGAATATTTTCATAATTACGTTCTACTTTATAATTAGACATACTTCAAACTTTATAATATTTTGTTTTTAGCTGGTAACAAAATGTAACAAAATAAAACAAAAATTAAAAAACTCAAATTCAAATTAGTATTATTTTAAAAGGTCACCTTTTAAAATAAAAAAGGTGATCAAACAATCCACCATTATTATTTATGCAAATATTGCATCTTTTTAAAACTGAATTTGTCGCCTTTCTTAGAGAGCGCCTGTCAATACTGGCAATTGCTTCTAAAACAGCTTCAACAATTATTGTCTCATACTTTATTTTGTACTGTTCCCCACAAAAAGAAATCCAAAACAGACAAATCGGGGGATCGGGGCGGCCAGGAAATAGGTATATTTCTCCCTATCCAACTATTTGGAAGAGCTGATCTAATTAATTTCTTACGGGCAAATAATTATGTGGTAGAGCTCCATCATGATAATTTTTGTTTTATTTTGTTACATTTTGTTACCAGCTAAAAATAAAATATTTGAAAGTTTGAAGTATGTCTTATTATAAAATAGTTTGTAATTATGAAAATATTCCATGGCTGACTATGTGAAAATTAAAAAAAAAAACAGAAAATTAGCCATAGCTCTTTTATTTTTTATAATATCTATGCCGAGTATTATATCTTCGGAAAGCTCAAAAAATGGCAGATTTTATAAAGCCACAGCCAACTATGATTTACATTTAAAAAACACAAGTTTATGTCATATCTCAAAAATCACAAACAACATAAAAAATTGGATTAGATTATCTTATTAAAGCCCAAAATTATATACAATTTTTGTCTCTACAGTTTTTCTGTATAATCAGAAATAACGGAGTTACAGAGATCTGTTGAAATACAAAAAAAAAACACTCTTTTCAAAATAAAAATCCAAAAGGGTCATTATCAATTCAAAACCGCAATTATTCTTTCCCCATTTAACCTTTGTTCTAGCTCTGCTAGTTTCCTGTATATCCCTGTATATATTGTATATACTTGAAGATGAGCCTATAATATACGGGGTGTTCCGTTTTAAAAAACACAAGTTTAAAATGCAACACCAAAGTGGAAATATTACAGCGTCAAAAGGATATGCATATTATTTCTGCCTCACCGAGCATATTTATATATAAACATTAAGCTGGCAATCGATCATGAGACATCTTGACATTGCTCCCGAGGAACTCATGAAAGGCTCACATAAATCATTACACCAAGTTACCTCGCAGCTTGCTATTAATTGCTTGTAAAGATTTGTTAGAAATCTCCCGCATTTAAATAAATTTACATGCCGTTCCTGATTCTTGTTTCAGGGAAGACACGCGACTTTAACAGAGCAGTACCACATCACAGAACGGTGGAGAGGTGTGGAGCAACCCTTGGACCCGACAGCGCCTATTTTGGACATTTGGACTGCCTGGGGAACTGCCCAAACAGAAGTAAGTAACTTCTGTATAACTATCTTCGAGTAGATTTTATATTCTATGTGGTTTCAGGTCAAGATTTCTTTGAGGAGAATAAAAAACGACAGACCGCCGAGCAGCAGACGCACCAGATGCAAATCTGACTCCAGCATTTGGTCGGATAGATCCGCATGGAGAACGATCCATCCGAAGAGACTGGAAATGCTGCAGAACGAAAAGGAACCGTCAAGTACCGAAGAACTGTTGAAACTAGTGCTGGCCCAAGGCGAGGTGATAAGGAGGCAACTTAAGAAACTTAGGTAGGGTCTCAGACTGACGTTTTCTTAATGATTTCGTGTAGGATTGGTCGAATTTCCAGGCACAACGAACACCAGATTGGTTATTTAGAAGACAAGACGCATAGGGCTAGGGTGAGGAAGCACGGGAGTAACTATTTATTGGAGACGTATCTTAGGGGACTGTCGGAAGCTGTAGAACCAGAAGTCGATAACGTGGGATTGGATAAGAACAGTGATAGTGGGGTGATGACAGAAGGAGATAGTGAACAGTCAAATAACACCAATAAGCAAGAGGTAAATAGAAATTCTATGCGGGCAAGAACGGAATTCTATTAATCTTACCTTGTTTTCAGACAACTTTCGAGAGGTTTTCCCCAGCATCAGACGAACTACAGAAAGACATAAAAGACGAAGATTCGACCTCGAGCTTGAGCGAAGCAACCTTACTAGAACAACTGCAACTTCTCGAAAGCATATCAAGGCTGAACAAACAATTACTCAAAGAAGAGGAGAACCTATTCACATTAAGCGAGCACATAAGAAAGTACGAAAAGGACAAAGAGACCATCGACAAGTCTAAAACCGACGCCGACGACGTCACGCGACGCCTGTCGAAACTCAGGGCGGCCATGGCGAAGAGCGCCTGCGAAATGCAGCACAACGAAGTCGTGTTGGAGGAGACCATGGAAATTCTAGAAAGTAGAAGGGTTTTTTTGGAAAATCTCCACAAAGACCTTGCGAATGAAGATAAGGAGTACGAGATGTTGCAGGCGATGTTGTACAGCGCGCAACATAGCAGCTATAAGTATAGTAACAATGTGTATCACACCAAAGAGTTATTGGACACTTTAGTGTAGAGAAAACTTACCAGGTTTGAAGTTCAGAAGTGATCTCGTGAAATTTAGTAAGAAAATTGTAAGATAAGTTAAGTATTTTAATACCAAATAGAATGTACCTAATAGATTATATTATGGACTCACACAGAACATACCATATTCGTATAAATATATTATGTATAAATTGTTGAGATATTTTTAATATATATTTTTAAACATATACACTTCGTATTTTTAACAAAAAAATTATGTGAGACCTACAATAATCATGTGATAGTATTTTTGAAAATAAGTAAGGTTATTGGTATAACTTTATAATCTTGAAATTATGGCACCTTGTATACAGGGTGTTCCACCAAACATTACCACATTTTGACTTGTTGCATCTAGGATCTAGGTACAGGAGGGTGGCCGATCCAAGTAGAAAAAGTGTGTAATGTGGATACAGGTTAACATAAAATCTTCATTCAAAAAATGAGATTGTAGTAAAAATTAAGGTTTTTACAAAATACGAGTAAACCTTGTATTTTGTAAAAAAGTTATCGCGAAAAAACATTTTTGCGAAATAAAAAATATTTTTTTATCTAGAGAACCTTTAAGTAATATTCCTGAATATTTAGTTTTTTGAAATAACTTCCAGTTATATCGGAAATGAAAGAGATTTTCTCTATTTTATAACTTACACATTTCACTTAACCATTTATAGGATCCCTTTTTTTGTTTCTGAAGCTGTTACTAGTTATAGTTTAAAAAAAAAATTTTGAAGAAGAATGTTGTGATATTTTAGAGGTCTTTATCAAAAATGATAAAAGATATGTAGTTATTAGTTAAACTACTTTTTTGTTGAAGTAGTTGTACTCAACTTTTTAAAATCTCTCGCGGCATCTCTGTGATTTTTCTTTATCCCTGTTTTATGAAACACCCCGTATACAATTAAGTTACCTTCTTGGGATTATTTGAATTTTCTGCAGATTTCATGTGGGCATGTCCGCATGAAGAGAAGGTCAATAATATGCAAATTCTTGCCAACATTGTAATATTCAGATTCTTGTGTTTATCTTCCCAGAAGAAGATAACTTGAAATCTGACCGGGCCGAATCAATTTTTCATTAAATCTTTGCACGAAAGTCCGTAATAACACAAATCCGACAGTTTTCGGTCAGTACACACACTTAGGTATATATGAAAAATTTTCTTAAGGTTATTCCGGACACGCGTAAACTCTTCTTTTGGAGATACAAAAGCATTTCCTATTTATTTAATCAGATCTATTCAGAAATATAACTTATTATTCTGTCCTTTTTTTACTACAAATGTAAGTTAAGCTATTTTTATTTCATTAAATAATTTAAAACCTTTATACATTACTTGATTTTGGGCAAAAGTAAATATAGGTAAAGTTCTCTAAATTAATGTCTTCAAAATTTCCTGTTGACCATGAATTTCTTTAATAATCTTTGTGTCTTTCTAAAATATTTGGAATCAAATTATGTTTTAATTTAAAAATGGGCATTGAATGAGATACAAAGTTAAAAAAAATTGCATTTGAATGTGGAAAGTTTTATGTGAATGTGGAAATAAGTGCTATGTTATAGGTATGTGGAAAGTTCTATGTTGGGGAGACTTGTAGGCCATTTAACGTTCGTTTAAAATAAAAATTATGTCACAAAATCAAATTTCAAAATCAAAAATATGTGAACACCCGTTTAATAATATTCCTAGAATTTTGTGGGATAGGTTCCAACCAATTCTCAAAGTAGGAAATAGGCGAAATTAAGGAACCGGCATTTATTCTGAGAAATACGGACGATGATTGTCTTGCTGAAATGGGTTTCATTTGAACAAAATGAGATTTTTCAATTTTTCGATGTTGATATTGGGAATTTTTTCCCGAACACCCTGTACAATATTTTGAAATGGCATGGAGACCATTCAATAAAGTTTACTTTCGCCCACTATGACAGTCCAAAATTTCAGTTTTCCAGATTCATAAATTTCAAAATTATCATCACTATGATGGTCGATGGTTGCAACCTCAGAGAAATAATCTATTTCTCTGAGGTTGCAACACTAAAAAAAAATCAAAAATTTGCGAATATCTCGAACCAAATGGTGTAATAATATATAGGGATTACTACGGTTTTCTAGGGTTTTCCGTAGTACTTTAGCGAATGCTATCCTAGCTCTATCGGGAAAAAAGTCGGCCCTAGCCGCAAATGGCAACGAAGACAAAATAATAGTAATTGCCCCCCTCCCCCGCACAAGCATGTGGTTGCTTCTGGGGTACTCCTAGTTTGGAGTATTGTGAGGGTGAGAATTATTATTATTATTATTATAGGGTGTTCTATTTGAAATAACAAAGTTGCTATCGACTTCCGGTATAACCGGAAGTGATCGGAAGTTGAAAATATTTTAGAAAGAAAGTTTACAACCTGTTATATGTATAAGTAACCGAAATTTCAAATCAAAATTCGCACTCCTATTCCCCGTAAACTTCTAATGAACCAGTTACGTGAATCACCCTGTATACCCTTCAAGACCGATTCTATAAAAATTCCAAATTGTGATTACATTACTCTCATCTTTGCCAAATGTACCTGCACTCTGCTTCGAAATCAGTGACGTCAGACGTGTTTGTGTTTTTAGATGGGCTTAAGGTAACAATAACATCATGAAAAAATGAAAAACATTTTTAAAGCTACTTTCGAAAAATGTTTATGAAGTATACCTACCCTATTGTTCCTTTTTCTTCATTTTTAACTTTCAAAAAAATACCAAATAATTTTTAAAAATAATCAGTTTGTCAACCTATTAACAAAACAAAAATTACCTACAAATTAACCAATCCCATTGAAACTTCTTTTATCTATCCGGATTTAAAAACAAAGTCCTTACTATTTCCAAAAACAAGGATAATTACCCTTCGCTTTCGTCCTTATCTACACAATGCTCGACTTGTGGAGAATTATTTATTGTAGCATTCTACTTTAAAAATTCCTAGTTTCCACTCGAACGTAACGTGAAATTAGAGGTATCATACTATCTATTTATTTGTCATTTGATTACACTTTTCTAAACGGAACTTGGTGCAACAAAAAACCCTCCTTGTATTCGTCCCTCTCTTTATTTGAGACGGGGATATCGCACCATCTCCCTCTGTCAGTCCGGGTTAGAGGGAAACGGCAAGTGAACTTCACAGATCGATGCACCCGAAACCGAAGCAGGAGAGCCGGCAGAGTGACGTATAAATTCTACAACGAACTAGCAGGAAGCAGCAAATTAGCTTTGATCATCGTTGTGAGGCAAACTAGTCTGTAAAAGCAGAAAGATGCCGTCCCCCAATTGCGAATCGTGCAAAGGTAAGTTACTTCATCGAAAATGTGAAATGGTGAATCGATAACGGGCGTTTTTTTTTAATAGATACTTGCCACGACGGTAAGGGAAATTGTGGAAAAGACTGCAAATGCGGGGACGATTGCAAATGCTCCTCAGATAAAGGTAAGATAAGCAAAAACCGTTGACGCAAAAACTGTGAGTTGACACAATTTGACGTAAATAATTTTGAAGATACAGGACGGATATTATTTTTCATTCGCTTATTCTTGAGTTTGAGATATTTGTCTGCCAGCAGGCAGATTTAGTAGTATAGGGTGTCCCATTTTGGGTGTTTTTCTCAAAAATCTCGGTTATTATTAAAGCTACAGGGTTGCGGTTTTCACGTCACTGTACTACTTTTTTTAGAGGAATTTGGTGGACCAATCAGATTTTAGATAAGTTTTATAGTTTCCGCGCATTGGCGCAAGACTGAAATTTTCGATTTTTTGGAAACCTCTCTCCTGGCTACAACTTATACAGGGTGTTCACTTTCAAAATGCCCACCATTGGGATTTTTGAAACGGTAAGAGCTACATAACGTTGGTTAAATTAGACAAAAGTTGCGCAATTTGATGTGTTTCAAGAATCTGCAAAGAAATTTGACATAGCTCACGTAGTTACTAAAAGAACCTGAAAAAACTGAAACTTGCACTTTTTTATTTTGTCCGTAACTGTTTTAATGTCAAACGGAATTGAATGAAATTTGGTGGAATTACGTAATTAGGTACGGGCTTTCGAATGCACTATTCAGAAAAATTCTATGCCTACTGGATCTTTAGGTATTCATAACTAAATTTCGATTTTCTTGTGGCGGCCATATTGGATTTTACCACCATTAGATAGAGCAAAAAATTACGAATACAATAACCATATATCACAACACCTAATTAAAGCCAATTAATTACGTAATTCCACCAAATTTCATTCAATTCCGTTTGACATTAAAAAGTTAAGGACAAAATAAAAAGTGCAAGTTTTCAGTTTTTTCGGGTTTTTTAGTAACCACGTGAGCTATGTCAAATTTCTTTGCAGTTTCTTGAAACACATCAAATTGCGCAACTTTTGTCTAATTTAACCAACCTTATGTAGCTCTTACCGTTTCAAAAATCCCAATGGTGGGCATTTTGAAAGTGAACACCCTGTATAAGTTGTAGCCAGGAGAGAGGTTTCCAAAAAATCGAAAATTTCAGTCTTGCGCCAATGCGCGGAAACTATAAAACTTATCTAAAATCTGATTGGTCCACCAAATTCCTCTCAAAAAAGTAGTACAGTCACGTGAAAACCGCAACTTTCTAGCTTTAATAATAACCGAGATTTTTGAGAAAAACACCCAAAATGGGACACATAGTGTACATTCGCTAGTCAGTGAAAAATCATACAAAATAAGTGTTTACCACAAGCAAGAAAGGACGCAAAAAAATTTAGCCTTTTTAGATTTCTTAAAAATTGAAACCATGCATAAATAATGGTTTCTAAAGTACAATCAGCGTTTACAGAAAATCGTTTATTATTTATTATATTCCCTACATCCGATATTTTCATAAATTCATAAAAAAATCTTGAAAATTCTTGAAATGTATACAGTGTGACCCAATCTGATGTTGGACACCCTCATAAAATCTGTAATTTTTGTCGGATTTTAGCCGGTTTTTTTTTCCAGAAATAGATCACAAAAAAACTCTATTTTGGCGCAAAGATTCAGATCTTAATCTCAATTTTCAAGGCCTACTATGAATTTTTTTTTCTAGTAAAAAAAAAGACGAAAACCCTTTAGCGATTTTTTTTATTTAAAATCTGACAAAGCAGCGTTAATCAGGACACCCTGAAACCCCCACATACCAAATTTGAATAAAAAATATACAGGGCGTTCCTTCCTCCGGGTTGTGAAAGTTGAGCAAAATAGGAATTTTAAAGGCATTTGGCAAGTCAAGTGTGCCATGGAATCCCCTCAAAACAGACCACTCAACGTGTGTTGATGCGCAAATATCTTATTCAAAAATATACAATTTAAAAAATCAATAAATGGCACAAAGTTTTAGAACAGGGTCTAATAATAGTTTCTGTAAAAAAGACCCAGTCTCAATTTACATGTGTCGCCATCTATGAAGCAAAGGCCCAAGCGACAGTATAAAAAGGTAATTTTTGATTTATTTAAAGATAACCTCTTACTTGACACTTCAATCTCACTTTAGTTCTCTTTAGATACCTATTTCGTGTTATTCGCTGGTTGTTTTTGTTTCAATAAGTAAATAAAATGAGTGAAAGATCAAAACAGATGTATTCTTTGAAAGGCTTGTAACCAAAATGTAAACCATAATATGGTGGTTAGTCCTCTTTATACAAAATTATGTAGGCTCTTACAATATTTTCAAAAACCAATTCATTTTTTATGGTAATATGATGACAATTTTCAATATTGCCACACGCATTGCCCGATATATAATATATAGCAGTGGACAAAAATCAATTCAAAATGTTTATTGAAAAAGAACAAGAACTACCATCCACCAATAATTCCCTAAAACTAAATACCTATACCTGGTGCTTTTATAACTAACCAAATCATTAATAGATTCTTATCCTTTAACAAATATGTTAATGTTGAATTATTAAATATATACGAGTCCACTGAAAATTTGGCGAAAGTTCCACCCTACCGCTATCCTTTTTTATCAGTGCAGCCAAAAAATAATATTTACGTTTGCATCGAATAACTACATATTTATTGTCACCAATTTAATAAAACTTGCCGATGGCAATATCAGTCCTACTGTGTCCCTGTCAACGATTTACTATGATGATTTTATCAAAAATGTGTGCTTGATCGTCTTGTGGTTATATAAAACGACAAAATATTGTGGTAACAATCAGCTTTAGAAGATCGAAACTACTTTCCAAAACTGAGGACACCCGATTGGATCTTGATCAGAAAACGGATCTGCTGCAAATCGCAGAAAATTCCACAGTTAGCTTAGTGGTAGTATCTTCTTCACATTTCTATGGTACCACAAAACAGCAAATAGTGAATTATTTAATACCAACATAAAGATTACTTTGGCGGCGCTGATAAAAAAGTTACCTCTAGGGCAGAACTTTCGTATTTTTTCATAGAAAAATGTAAATAAATAAAATGTTTATAATATTCTTTATTACTTTTGTTTATATTTTCTTGCAGGTGACAAGTGTGGATGTACTGATGCCGCAAAGTAAAAGATGCAATTTTTCAAACATAATTCTTAATTTATTTTAGATTACTTACCTTCAATTACTATGCATTATTTTTGTCCCATGATGATAGTGTAACTGTCAAAATGTTCCGAATAAATAATAAATAAAATTCGCCTGGGTATTTTATTAAATAATACCAGTGACTATAGTCTATAGTCACTGATAATACTAAAAGAAAATTAATTTAGTATTTAGTCATTTTTATTATAGTACAATAGTAATAATAGGAGGAAATAAAATACATCTTACTTACAAATATTAACATTTTTAAATATTCTTCTCATCGATACAACATTATGATATACTCTCGAAAAATTAGACCAAAAAAAACACGTTTGTGTAATTTTTTAAGTTCATTCCATTTTTCATAGCATAATAATATAAATAATCCTGGCTTAATTTCTATCATCAAAGCTTATTTGTTCAACAACCTATCTAATGTAGAACAATATAAAAAAATATTCAGTCAATATAATTGGATCTTTCTGAAAGATCGACAATTAAAAAACAATTAAGATTTTAGGATTGTTCCAATCCTAATTAAAAAATCACAATAATAAAGAATACTTGCCAAGTATAAGCGGAAAGTACAAGACGATACGGTTGTAAAGCTCCCTTTTAAAATTCTGTACAATAAATATAACGATATTGTATGAGATCCTTTTATTCTCTTCATAATAAAATTTTAGCCGAATTCAAGGAAGTATTTATCACAAATATGCCCACGAAATTAACGATATTATCACAAAATATCGGCAAGACTTTTACACAAAAAATACGTGGTGGTCCACTTTTTTTTGTAGCAGGACTTCAACAGTCTAGAGAAAAATTTATTTGAAGAGGAAAATTTCATGTCAACATAGTTAGGTCCGTAAATGCTTTGTTATAAAGATACAAGGTGTCGAAAGTTTAAAAAAGTATATCGAAACTCAACACCATGTATCTTTGAAACGAAGTGTTTATGTTGACATGAAATTTTTTCTTCAAATACTTTATTCTATTGACTATTAAAGTCCTGCTACAAAAAGTTCACCACTCTTTATACAGTGTGTTCCAAATTCGATCATCACCATTGGGATCTTGTTAAATTTACAAGAGATAGAGTCTTGGTTTAATGGAGAAAGTATTAGACAATTTTATGGCCAATCTGATGCCAATGGGAAATCGAAGCTAACTGCGATCACTTTCGACACAGAATAGATTCGGTGCTTTCGAGTTAAGTATGTCCAAAAAACTGATTTTTCCCATTTTCGATTTTGGTAAATATCTTAGAAACCTATGGTTATGCAAAGCCAGGGCTTTGATATTATTTATCAAACCTTTTTAACAGCAATGTCGTTTTTTTAAATGGTTTTTATTTTCAAGATATGACACACAACTTTTGATTTTCTTATGAACACCATCTTGGATTTGTAACAATTTGAAATCTACATGAAATTCCCTTTGCAATATGTCATACGAATGATTTTTTTTAGTTGTGGTTTTTAATTAACTTTAAGTAGGCCATAACCGGTCTGACAAAATAAATGCAACAAACTGTCAGTTGTTGTCTTCTTGTGTAGCTATTTCATATGTGTTCCGTGAAATGTGTAAAAATACCATACACTTAGTGAAAAATCGGATATGTAATTACCGTTACATCAAAAACAACAGGAATACTACAGTGATAGAAAAAGTTTATTTATATCGATTTATACACATTCCGAGGCAGAAAATTTTTCTTACATTGAGTGGGAATTTAGAACAATTATTGGGATGATGAACACAAGTGACAGTCTTGTTAGATGGATACAGTTGAAAGCTACACAACAACTGACAGTTTGTTGCATTTGTTTTGTTAGCCTTGTCATGTCCTACTTACCGTTAGGTAAAAACAATGCTTTTAAGTGTTACAACTAACAAAATCATTAGTGTGACATATCATTTGGAGAGAGAATTTCATGTAGATTTCAAATTTTTACAAATCCAAGATGGCATCCATAAGAAAAACAAAACTTGTGTGTCATATATCTCAAAAACGAAAACCTTTTTAAAAAACTGACATTTTTGAGTTATTTAACAAAAACGAAAAAGGGAACATTAAGTTTTTTTGGAAGTAACTCGAAAATGATAGCAGTTAGCCTTGATTTCTCAGCGGCATCAGATTGGCCATACAATTGTCTAAAAACATTCCACATTTACCCGACTTTTTATCTATTGTAGTTACCAAGATCCCAATGGTGACGATTGAATGTGGGTCACACTATATACAGCCCAAATCGACATTCAAACTTTTTTGACGAGTTCCACATTTAATGTAAAATTTTTCAAAAACATTTAAACATCTTTTTGAAAAACACGCTGGTAAATAGTTATTCTACTTTTTTGAATTCGACTTGACAATATATATGTTATACGCTTACATTATGGCATGGAGAAATAAAAACTCAACGATTTGTACAAAATATAAGACAGTTCAGCAATCAATTAAGTGCTACTGAACTTTATGTTGAATATAAGCAAACTCAAATTTCGCTTATTTTCATTAAAAAAAAACCAACTTAGTCCTTCGTTACTACAGGTTCTTCGTCAGTCTCCTCGTCGGTTTCTTCCTCCGTTTTTATTTTTAACCTCTTTCTGTACTTAAGCTCGCATTCTCTTATTTCGAAGCCGATCAGCGGTCTCAGGGCGATTTTCAAGCTGTCGAACAACTTCGGAAAAATTATTTCTTGTTGCGTCAGCAACTGCTTAATTCTTTGCCTCTCTTTGCTCAAGTACGGCCCCGCCGTCGAAGTGACCGGCAAGTCTCCGTTGCTCGAGAATTGTCTAAGCGCCTTCTCTCTTACGTAGACAAACGGGCGAATCACTCTAATGTCATTGGCACTGAAGGAAATATATTATTAGGCCAAGGGCTTCTCAAATTATGATACATTTTGTTTATACTTAGATTAGTAAAGAAATTTTAATCCATTATTTGTACTCCAATTAAAATAATGCTATACTAAAATCAACTAACTATATATCTTACGCCTGGCATAAATAAAGCACGTGTTTGATGACGTTCCGCGAAATAAGGCGACTGGTCAATAGGCCATAAAATATCAGCGCGCCTGGCAACAGGGACGTACTCGATCGCAAAAGTGCATTTACGCGGTTTTATCTTGTTGTTTTCAGCTATTTAGACATTGCCATAATTAATTTTATCGATGTTTTGACTCATTTTAATTAAGCCTATACACTTTTTCCGAAATATTTTGACGTAAACAATTATGAAAGTAAAATTAAATAAAGGTCGTGCCTTAGTGCGGCTCTGGCGAATATATCAACGCGCACGTTCTTGTTTACATCAGGCGTAAGAGTTATTTGATTTTAGTGTAGAGTTTCTTATTTATTAACGAAATAACGCATGGGAATCGACGATTCACAATCTTCATATTTTTTACTAGCCCCCTACTGACATGTGTTTGGAGTGAGATGCGGTTATATTTTGTGACAATTCCCATATTACTACTAAATTCACTAATATACCTAAGTACATAATATATAGACAATGCAGGATGTCAATACTCGGGCCAAAATATTACGATTGAGCTTAACAACTACGAGATACCGAGATAAATACAGGGCGTTGTAGTTCTTTTTTAACATTGGAAATGTTTATGTTAGTATAGTATATGGGAGTCGAGTTAGAAGTTTTCGTTACAATTTTGGCACTTATATCCGGCACGCCCTGTATTGTGGTACGCTAATAGAAATAATGTTATTCGGTACTTACTTGACGTAATAGTGGGCGCGCATGGTCCTGAGCCTCCCCCTATGGAAAACCGAGAGAAGAAATCCCTCGCAAAGATCGTCTAAGTGTTGCCCGATAGCTAAAACATTGTAGCCGGAACTTTTGGCTGAGGCATATAGTCGATCCCTTAGCCTGGCGTTCGCGAAACTGTACAAGTTTTCTTTGGTTTCCTCTAATTTTTCTGAAAAAAAAATTGTAAGTAAATAAAATTTTCTAAGATGGGAGAATCAAGTTCGAGGGTTTATTACAAAGAAGACTTATTGCATCTCAATTAACTTTATTTTTGTAAAAAGTGTGACCAGTTTAGTGAACTACAATGTTCACATCCTCAGACACGCAAACACTTTTGTTACAATAACGAGAGTTGTCACACACGTTAAAAAACTTTGTTAAAAGCATCTTTAAAGCTACATCAGCCATCCAAAAAATCTTTAGAACTTCTATTTGGAAATGGAATCGACAAAAGTTGTTACTTTTTTTTGGATGGCTGATGTAGCTTTAAAGATGTTTTTAGCCAAGTTTTTTTAACGTGTTTGACAATTCTTGTTAGTGTAACAAAAGTGCATGTTTGCGTTTAGTTCACGAAACCGGTCACACTTTTTAAGTTTTTTGGGACGTAATAAGGCTTCTTTGAAATAAACCCTCAAACTTTCTGAGATTTGTTTAATTCATATTTTTTTTATTCGATAAGATAACTAAAACCAACCAATGAAAAGTGGTTTTCTAAGTGACAATTTCTCAATTTACCAACATTGACATAATTTGTTAAATATTAACCCAATCAGAGGTGATGATTTCAGTGATAATACCACTAGGTAGTGGTATTATCGTATGTAATATCACAAGTGCCGGAAATTTTATCGATAATTTTTTCGAAAGCTCTGTTTTTTTTTTGTCTAGAAAGATCACGAGTATAAATTGGTCTTTTATTTGCTGATAAAATCCTGAGAGTGAAGAAAAAAAAGCCCAATTTGTACGAGTGGTTTTGCTATTGTTTACATTTCCAAAACAACTCATTTTGAACGAGTTTATTGACAGCTTCGACTGTAGTGTTTGAGTAAACAAACATGACGCTTGGATATCCAAGGTAAATACGATTATACCACACCCTGTTAGATTTGGTTTATTTTCTGAATGTGTGTCATAAATTTAATCGGAGACGGAGGTCTAATAACAGCAATTTAGCAATGTAAAAGTTATATAAATTCATTGATACAATGCTTAACAATACCCCAACATAATTTATAAGCTGCATAATTTAGAACAGTGTTGTAAAACACGCCAATTTTAAGAAGTACGTGTTTGTATCGAACAGATTCGCGGTTGCTAAGCAACGAAGTGATAATTGCACAAGTGGTATTACCGCTTTGCTTTTGCACAAGTGCAATTATCGCTAGCAGAGGCAAAAGATTGGTTGGATTTTTATGGAAGGAGCTACCTTATTGGATGCAAGCAGTATGAGGGAAATAATCGCTGAAATGCTACTCTCTTAGTTATGTCCTAGTTATGTAGTTCATTTATTTTATAAGTTTGGTTGTCAAATTACACGTAAACAATATGAATAACTAAATTATTTGCAGATGTTAAATTCTCTTCCTAAATACAACTCGTAATACCTTTCCTTAATTTATTAACTCATTATGCTAAAAAAATACCACTCCTGCCGGGCAGTCTTGGTATTTTCAGCTTCGGGATTATAATTTGTAAAATTAACGAAAAATATTACCTGATTTAAAAAAAATGCGATTTAAAAAATAAAAAAAGTAGCCACAACCGGGACTTGAACCCAGGACCTCTCGCACTAAAAGCGGGAGCCATGCCACTAGACCATTGTGCTTCCATATAAAATTTATTTAACTAGCCGCATTTAAATTTAATAAATTAAACTCTATTATTGATAGCTGTCATTTTGGATGAGCCTTCAGTTTCGAATATATTTATTGTGTTAATAGATATTTAACGATTAGTGTGTTAACTGAAATTGTATCTCCTAAATTCTGTTAAATAATTTATCATTTACACCTATAGTTAGGTCCATCTGACACTGTATTAGTATTGACTGTTGCTCAGAAATAATAATCAAAAGTATCACAAGGAAACCATTAAACCCGAAAAAAATATATTCTTATGGATATCCAGACTCACCTTCAGTTTCTGTATCAGGATCCACCTTCTTATCGTCGATAATATAATGCACTCCAAGTCTCCTCAAATGCGGTATCAGAATACAAGGATCGCACCCCGTAGAATCGGGATCGACGGTAACGGCCCCGATACTGAACAATATCCCCTTGTTCTGCGCGTAATTCTGATACTGTATCAACGTGTGCAGCAAACTCAACGAATCCTTCCCTCCCGATAGACACACCATTATCTTGTCGCCGTCCCTTATCATCTCGAACTCGTTTATCGCCTCCACCGCAGGCTGCCACATCGTCTTTTGGGGAACGTTGTATTTTTTGGTCGCCAGACACTCCAGTATGTGGGCGTCGTCGCTCAGATCCCTGAAAAATTTCCGCCTGCCCTTCTGCAGCGTCGAGAACTTAATTTCGGACTCCGACTTGCGGTGGCGCTGGCCGTCCGAGTTCGATCTCGCCTTGATTTCGTTGTTCGACGTTTGCTCTTGCTCGTGGAACGAGAGGTTTATTCCGCTGTCTTGCGAACTTACACTCGCCACCGTCGACGTCGGAAGAATTCTGTTTTTGTTGCACTTCTGGTCCTGGTTGATGACCGTTTCGCTGCTCGACCCCGCCGTGTATTTCTCCTCGTTTTCGTACGGTAGTTTATCGTTGTCGGGCGTGATGAAGACATCGACGGCGCTAACGACGTCTCTGATTTCGCTCTTGACCTCGTTAGCCATTTCTATCGATATCTTCTCGAGGTATTCGGCCACCTCGTTGGCCGATATCGAATCGCTGCGACCGTCTTCGCTGCCGCTCCCGTGACGTTCATAAAACGAAATACTGTTCTCAATGCTGCTGTCTGTGTTCTCTATGACGTCCTCCACCTTCGATATAACGTCCCTGATCTCGGACTTGATGTTCGTCGCCAGCTCCTTCGTCATTTCGGTCACGTACTGCTGCAGGTCGGCGACCGGCGAATTCCTCCCGAGCTGGCTGCAGTCGAACGAACTGGCCGAAAGGACGTTCAGACTGTGCGTCGGCGACACGTTCTGATCGCTCTCCAACGAGTGCAGCTCGTTCTGGCTGCTACAGCTGAACAATCGCTGCCTCGCGTTGTTCATCCCCAACGAGACTCTGGTCGAGGGACTTAGGACGGGCGGCGACACGTTGGGTCCGCCCAGACTCAAACACCGCTCCCTCGCGAAGCTCTGCTGGAGGTGGTGGTTGAGGCTGGCCGAACTGACGGTCTCGCCGACGGCGAAATTGACCGGCGCCTGCGACATTTGCGGGTAGTACAGTCCGTTGACGTCCTGAAGAAAGTAGGGAACTGGAGAAGAACACGACATCATCTTGGGGTCGTCTATGGACGGTAGCGAGTAGTGGCGCGGCGAACTACCGACGTTCGGCGCCGGGTTCCTTTCTTCCGTCTTCTTGGTTACGTTGGAGCCCGGATCGAATGGGACCTTCTGCTTCACGTTCTGCGCGTTGCTGGTGAGCAAATTTTGAGCCTCGTGCTGCAGCATGAACCAGCGCAGCTTCTCGCCCCGCGAGTCGAAGCTGATGCCCTGGTCGTGGTACGGCATGCGGTTTGCCGTCTTTCTGGCCCTGTTGAACAGATTCCTCGCCGTCTGAAGACACTCCGAGTAACTCTGAGGAAAGAGACCGGGTCCGGAGATCCTCCTCTCGTTCATCGTCATCTTGCCGTCGATGTATCGGACGGAGCCCAGCCATTTCCTGTCCTTGTGGATGGCGTTGGTGTGGTGTCGCCATTCGGCTGTCTCGACGTCGACGACGTACTGGGGGAGGAGCTTCCAGCCCTCGGTGGCGACCATCTTCATGGCTTCCATCACGAACGCCAGTTCCGCGTCGTTTATGAAATACGGGAGGCTGATTCGCGTGAAGCCGGGCCTGAGGAGTTCGAGCGTGGAGTTTTCGACGCCCAGGTTGAGACTGCTCAATCGCCTAGAATGGAATGAATACGGGTAGAGTTGTGCCGTTTGAAAGTTTCATTTGAAATTTTCACATTGGAAACTTTCAAAGGTGAAATATTTCGCTTATCCCATGAAGTGAAATTTCAGTGAAATTTTCGGAAGTTTCAAGGGAAAGTTTCACTTCATAAATTTCACGAAACTTTCTCAGAAATTTCCTTAAAAACGCGAACTTTCTATATATTTCATTACAGTTTCGCGAAAACATATGCGGCAGGCCACAATCCCTTCATTTAATTTAGATGCGCCCGCGCCGGCTGTTAAACGGAAAGTGATATAACAAAATAAACATATAATTTTTGTTCCACTAATGATTTATAACAAAAACCACTGTAATCCGCCATTTTGATTTTTTTCAAAAAAATAGTTTTTTGGTCAAAACTTATATTTTTTGCTCGATTGTTTTTTCTTTACTGCATTCGGTTTCTTGGAAAAACTACACAAGTTTAGTTTTTGAACCATCAACTTAGCCTAAAAATTGCTGAGATAATCGAGTGTAACGTAACGTCTTATCTGACTTGTCACCTATACACTCTGTATGTTTTGTGATTAATAAATACTACTACTACTACTACTACTACTATCTCTATCTGGGAAACTCTATACCTATGCCACTTCATACACATACATAATTTTTGGGCTTGGGTGGGGACTGTTTATAGGAAATGATTGCGAAATTTTCACGTGAAACTTTCTTTAAATTTTATAAATTTCAACATCAAATTGAAAGTTTCAAATATTTCAAAGTTTCGCGAAAATTTCTATAGGAAATTATTGCAAAATTTTCACGTGAAACTTTCTTTAAAATTCATAAATTTCAACATCACATTGAAAGTTTCAAATATTTCGCGAAAATTTCTTTAAATTTCCTAAATTTCGAAAGTTTCGCGAAAATTTCTATAGGAAATTATTGCGAAAATTTCACGTGAAACTTTCTTTAAATTTCATAAATTTCAACATCACATTAAAAGTTCCAAATATTTCGCGAAAATTTCTTTAAATTTCATAAATTTCGAAAGTTTCGCGAAAATTTCAAAGTGAAATTTCACTTTCCCTGGAAAAGTGAAATTTGCCCATCCCTAAATATGGGTAGTGCGATCGTTTTAAAACTTATTCTCTAGTTCAGTTCCTGCTCACCTGTCTTCGAGTATGATGTTCTCATACTGGTCGGCCAACGTTTGATCGATCCCGAGCAGATCCTGGGCGTACGCCCCGGAACACGGACATCCCGCCCTGGCCTGTATCCCGAATACGTCGTTCAAAACCGCGCACACGAAATTGTGGTGCAAGAATGTCCCCCTAGGGTGCCTGACCACAAACGAAAACACCGAGATTCTCTTAGTGTTCGGCGAAGTGTTTCCCAACAGGATTATTTCCGGGATGGTCCTTATGTGTTGCAGCATTTGCCTGCAAGGAAACAAAATAATTGATACAAGGTCAACTTTACCATTTACTGCATAATAATGTGTGTCAATGCAAAACACATAAAATACCTTTACACCTACACACCGTCTGCACTTACTTGTTGATTTTTTCTTGTCGTTGAAGGATGTTACTAACAGAAACTGTTTCTTTTAGTTGCATGGTGAGACCGAATCGAATTGATTCAACCACGGCCGCGCAACTGCCTTCTTCTTGAAGTTCGAAAGTCTGCAAAAATTAAATCAACGGTATAAATTCAGCTTCGATAGACAAAGTCCACTGAAAATTTGGCTTTGAAAAAAAGAGACGAAAGTTGGCATTGAATAATGGGGAACTTGAACGTTTTTTTTATTTCTTTAATATATTTGCCTATCTATAGAAAGAGCATATACTAAATATCAGCCCGCAAATATTTAATTTGCAATAAATAATTAAAGTTGTGAGCGCAAGCAATTCATTTGAAATGACACGAAAAGCGTGGGAATGGTTGTGACGTCACACCACTCGATCGATCAGAAGGTGGTGACAGGAGTGACAGCTACATGGAATTATAAGGAAGGAATAATGGATATTTAACGTTAAAATAAACAGTTCGGCGAACCATTTCCAGAGGGATCTGATGTAGGTCAAAAGTAAGAACAGCCTAAAAGTTTAAATTTAACAAGCACTTCTTTAACTGAATAGGGAGGCCACAGGACTAGTAATTCGTAGGTCCCGGGTTCAACCACACAAGAAGTTTTTTTTTGACAGGTGCATTCTACCTCTTATATATTTATCACTGATTATCATTTTTAGTAATAATGGGACAATGGTTATTATGAAGATTATTACTCACAATCTACTTCATAGTGTATTTAAATTCAAAGTACTTACCTACCTAATATGAAATTGTCAGTAGCAGGAAAAATGTAATACATTGCTCGATGCGTAAGCTCTTTTTGGCCTCTGAGGGAGATTTAGGGCCCGAGGCAACACGGACGTTAAACAACCTCCTCGGCCAAAAAAGTGCGCTTACGCATCTGGCAATGTAAATAACTACTTAAGACAGCACACTCTTTTCAAATATTATCAGCAATATCAAGACTGGGATAGACTATAATATGGATAGACAAGGATGGGAAGTTCTCGTTGATCTTTCTAAACAAAACTTGCGTGGTGCTGTAGTTTTTATACATGTGCCGCCCATATACTAGTTTATACATGGTACCGCCGCCCACCAGAGGCGCCACCACCAACGAGCTACTTGACATCACAACCAAGGAGGGCGCGTTACAAAAACGATTTGAATTATGCAGTTTTTAATTGCTTATATTTATTGATTACATAAAAATAAAAAATATGTTTTTTATGAACTTGGGTTCATTTAATGGCAATAAATTACGTTTGAAAGCAATATATTATGTCAAATTTAATTATTGTGCAAGTTCCCCATTCGCTCTTTAATGTCACTATTTGATGTTTTGTGGTACCATAGAACTATGAAGAAGAGCTATTATCACCTAACCTAACTGTGGAATTTTCTGCGATCAGCAGCAGATCAGTTTTCTGATAGAGATCCAATCGGGTGTCCCCAGTTTTGGAAAGTAGTTTCGATGTTCCAAAGCCGATCGTTTCCACAAAACATCATCAATATTTTGTTGTGAATATAGCCGCACACCGACTACAAACGTCTTTATAATATTATCATAGTAAATCGACAGAGGAAAAGTACTTTCGTCTCTTGTTTTCAAGGCCAAAGTTCTAGTGGACGTAAACGTGTCTATTTCTTCTATGGCGCTTTACCTTATTGTGTTCATGCGAAGCAAAAAAGCCGTCCGGCTCGCACGTGTTCAACCTCCTAAATATCACCTTCTTAGCTATCAGTATGCCGGGCGTCTGAACACCTCCGATGAATTTGTGCCCGGAAAAATAGACGGCGTCTTTGCACGCCGAATTCTCCTGAACCCCGGGCACGAGCGGATTCATGTCTATCTGTATGGACGGCGCCCCGATGTTGAAGTCCCAGAACGCCAGCGCGCCGTACTGGTGCAGTAAGATCGTGCAGGCCACATCGTCTATCACGATGCCGGTGACGCTCGACGCTATGGAGAAGCAGCCGATGAGTTGCCTTCCGCAGTTCTGGTGCAGCCTGAGTTGGGTTTCCAGGTCGTTGAGGTCGAGGATGCCTTCTTTGGTTTCGGCCACGCGCACCATCTGGACAAATTTAAACGAGTCTAAGACAGAAACCCTATACAGTGTCCTCCAAAAAGTTTGCACCATAGGGGGGAAAATTTTTAATAACCGTTTTATTTTGAAATTTAATTTTGGGGTTACCTTTTGCTTGAAAAAAGATTTAAAATGACCAGGGACTTTTTAAAATAAGGGGACCCAGCATGTCACAGTCTATCACATAGGAAAAGTGAAGCCTTAAGGGGAAGTTATTTGTTTTCTGTAGACTCCAAGGAGACCACAAGGGGGCTGGTACAAGGTTATATGATATATATGTCAGTGTCCAACTGCCATCAGGTTTTATGTGACATGCCAGTGCCATAGATTCTAAAGGAGGCAAAATATTTCCCATCATAATTCACAATTTTTAAGTTTTCTAATTTCCAGATACTCAGGTGTGTCAATTAAAGGTAATGCGGTCATAATAAATTTGTTTCATTTGACAGTTGCCATATTCTTCACTTGTAGACAGACACAACATTGCCAAGTCTAATTTTTAGAAATCATCATGGAAACCATTATTAATTTTTACTAACAATCAAAGTACCTGTTATATTCATAGATTCTCTGGCATACTTGGCATCACTGATACCATTAGAATGATGAAAGAATAGGCCTCACTTTGGAAAAAAAATTTTGTTTATTTCTTATTAAGCGATTTTCTCGCTTATTTTACACAGAAAATACGTAAGAAAACAAAATATGGCAATCTTGGTAAGGGAGGCGACTTTAAAAAAAGGAATGGTCCTTCATGCCCAACTTTTCGCACTGTACTAAGAAAACTATCTGACTACGTGGATGGATAAAGCTTCTCAGTGCCATCAATGTTCAATATAAAAGTTTTCCTCTGTCTGTAAAAATAAACATTCCACGGCTATTATAATAGTTTTGCTCAATTTGAGGTTTTTTTAATATTGCGCGACAAGTTGGCCATGGATGCCGATTTCTTTTGCAGCACCACTTAGCTGTCCAAAATTGCAACATTTTTGTTTCTTACGCTTTTTTTGTAGGGCGCAAAATAAGCGAGAAAATCGCGGTGGTAGACCTAAAAAAATCATGGGAAAGTCCTGATCAAAAAACCTGGGACACCCTGTATATCAAAATTAGGGACAGTTATAGAACAATATGAATAATTTATGAATTTCTGTGTACCTATATACTCCCTTCTCATTGAACTTATGACACCTGATAATTTTTTCATTGAATGTAGTCGGGATGACCTTTTCTATATCTAAAACTTCCGAAGCAGCCAAATAAACAGACTTAAATCCACCATAAAAATACTTGTGTTTCTGCCAGTATATTTAAGCCGAATATAAATATTACTTTATTTCGGTGGTGTTTACAGAGTTTCGAGCGAAAAAATCACACAATACGAACGTTAAAGACAATAGTTTGTGTTTCGCAAGGTCGGGATAGCAATAAAAATGTAGATTCTAAGCGTGCGGTATGTGGTTAGAGAATAGAATTGCTTTTTAAAATTATTGTTTTTAATGATTGGTAAAACATTTTATATAACGTGGAAATTTGAAATGGGCAAAATTAGTTTTGAAGTTTTAAAGTTTAAAAGAATTTAGTAAAAAATAACAAATACATATTTTAAAAACGACAGAAGCATTGGATAATTGCACGCTGTTGCTTCATTGACATGTGGTAATAGAATGTAATGTTTGTAATGTTTAGAGATTTGTTCTCTCGATAAAAATCTTGAAAAAATGTCCTAGTTCCATCTTCAGCAATCTATCAAACCATAAAAAAATTATCTCGAATATGATTGCCTTGATCTACATTAGTACTCCCGTAAGATGTAGGATCGACGTACAATCGTTATGAAAGTTAATGTTTTATAATATTATTTGATTATTTCTTAATAAAACTTATGTTTTGAATCGTTTCAAAATCTTCTGTAATTCATTTGGTGGCATTTTCAATATTTTTTATGTTAAACTTTCTCAGAAAGTAAAAAAGTTTATTAAACCTGGCACATTTGCAATTTAAAAATTTAACATAAGATTTCTTGTACGCAGGCATATGTATTATAATTGATTAGTGATGGTCACACTAACCATACATAATATTACATTATTTAGAAAAATATATTGTCTCAACTATAACAAATATAATAGCAGAGCATGCTCTAATAATAATGTTTCAAAAATATTTTTTTAAAAAATTCACCAAGTTGTTAGAGTTTAATTTCATTTGTTTTTTTCATAGCTAACTATGAATGACATGAAACTAAATAAGTCCAAAAAAAGTATAAAAAGTACAAAATGTTGTTGCGTATGTTGCGTATATTCTCACAATAATAAGGTATGAATCGGGTTTTTCATATAAAAAACTGAGTTTTCATTTATTCGAAAAATATGCGTTTTGATATGATTTTAGCCAGGCTGCAATGTGTTTTATAATGAAGTTCAAAATAGAAAATTCCACGGAAAACCATAGGGGCCCAACGTGGGCCCAAAGGGCTATTATTGCCACGTGAACTTTTTCCACGTTTCTGAACACGCTGCCAATGAGAAGTAAAGTAAGAAAAAAGGATGGCATACCGTTTGCGCATGTCCAAGTACAGTTTAAATTGAATCTTATTTAATCATTTAAACGATTTATTCGATTTAAAGTGTACTTGGACATGCGCAAACGGTATGCCATCTATTCTTCAGCAGTTTTATGACAAGAACTTACATACTTATCATTGGCAGTCTGTTCAGAAACGTGGAAGTATTAAGTATTAAAATACAAGTTCACGTGACAATAGCAGGCCTTTGGGTCCATGTTCACGGTATGCCTATGGTTTTCCGAGGAATTTTCTATTTTGAACTTCATTATAAAACGTATGGCAGCCTGGCTAAAATCATATCAAAACGCATATTTTTTTAATAATAATTGAAAACTCGCTTTTCCATATGAAGAACCCAGGATGACTCTGATTCATACCTTATTATTGTGAGAATATAAGGTACGCAACATAATTTGAAAGAGTTAAATCACGTCCAAAAATCTGTCACTATCTTCTGGTCTATTACTTGAAATTTTTTGGTACAAGCCCATTTTGAAGGGTGCCATCTACTTACCTGTTTGTAAATTATCTACATAGGTTTAAAACGACATTTACAATGGCAATGCATAAATAATATAGACAGTGAACATAGTTAATTTGAATGATTGTATGAAGGTTTATTAAAATTCGTTTGACTGAAATATGGGTTTAGAAAAATCAAAAAATAAAAATATTTTCTAGAGCTCTGAAATCTGCAGTATTATAATAGAGGTGGTATAAAGTTTAATGGCGCACAACAAATTATTACTAAGAATAATCTGTGTATAGTTTAAATACCTCAATGTCACCTATTAAATGGTGAAATAATCCTCATTTAAACTGAAATTTTCCACTTTTTTTAAACTGAAATTTCTATAATTTGGAATGTTTTTAACCGACTTCAAAAAAGGAGGAGGTTATCAATTCGGTTGTATTTTTTTTATGTTTGTTACTTCAAAACTCCGTCATTTATAAACCGATTTGGACAATTCTTTTTTATTTGAAAGGGTATACCTACAGAATGGTCCCATTTAAATTTGAAGAAAAAATTCCACCCCTAAGGGTGGAAAAATAGGTGATGAAATTTCATATAGGACCGATTTCGATGATTCTTTTTTTATTAGAAAATGAGTACCTTAAAGGTGGCCCCATTTAAATTTGAAGAAAAAATTCCACCCCTAAGGGTGAACAAATAGGGGATGAAATTTCATATTGAACCGATTTCGATGATTCTTTTTTATTAGAAAGGGAGTACCTTGGAGGTGGCCCCATTTAAATTTGAAGAAAAAATTCCACCCCTAAGGGTGGAAAAATAGGTGATGAAATTTCATATAGGACCGATTTTGAATGATTCTTCTTTTATTAGAAAGGGATTACTTTAGGAGTGGCCCCATTTAAATTTGGGGAAAAATTCCACCCGTAAAGGTGGATAGGGAATGAAATTCCATATTGGACCGATTTCGATGATTTTTTCTTTACACCATACAGGTGTGGTTCAATTTAAATTTACCCCTAAGGGTATAGATAAATATGGGATCTATACCCCTAAGGGTATAGATAAATAGGGGATGAAAGTTCATATTGGACCGATTTGGATGATTCTTATTTTATTAGAAAGGGGTTACCTTAGGGGTGGTCACATTTAAATTTGAAGAGAAAAATTTCAATCCTAAGGGTGGGCAAATAGGGGATGGAATTTAATATTGGACCGATTTCGATAATTCTTAATAATTCACTAAAAAATAAGAAATAAAAAAATTTTAACAGAAAAATTAAAACCGACTTCACAAATTTGCCCGTATACACATTTCAACTAAAATTTTATTTTAAAGTAAACTTTGTGGACCACCTTGATAAATGATAAATGCCTCGTGTTTGCGTCAGTCGATCGTCTCTTCCCGTTGCGTCGCATTTGACCACAGCAGCCGGCATAAATGTCGAACGAGATAAACAAAAATCGACAAAATATTTCAAGCAGTAAATTATTTGTTTCGTCGTGAAGTTTTTGCGTCTTATTCTCACCCCATACCCCATGCAAATGATGACGGAGACTACAGTTCCTACATGGTCTATTTACTCTGAACAAACTTGCACGGGCGTAGCCAAGGGGGGGGGTTTCGGGGGTTCAACCCCCCCCCCCCCCCGAAATAAGCAAAATATTACCTAATATTATACCGAAAAAATACGAGGAGTGAAGAGTTAAATTATTATTACGTTTGAATATATATAGTAATAGTAGCGCCTAGCGCCATCTTTTGACGAGAGGCAGACGCAGTTGCAGCCGAACTATTTTGTATTGTAGGGACACTTTGCGTTGTTTCTCGATTATTCGCCACGCCCCTAGGTCGAAATGAGCGGAACTTTGTGGAAGTTCGTGGAAGTTTCTGGACGGCTACTGGGCTGCTATATAAGCGGCGCCGCGGCGCGTGACCGCGCTTACGGCAGTATTGTTCCATGCGAACTCGAAACGAATAAAAGTGAAAAGTGGTGAACGAATAGTGAAGACAATTAAGTGTACCGTGTAAGTGAGTAATTTTAGTGCGCTGTTATTCGATGACCTTGTTAAGGATAGATACGTGAATCATTATTACTGTCGAAAAATGGAGGGGAAAAAAGGAAGGGTGATAAACTTAAAGGTATGGACTACTGGAAAAAGTGGTGTAGTCAAGGTCAAGGGGTTTCTAATAAAGAAACAAATTTGGATTTAGCTATCAAAGCTTCAGCTACCTTGCATGCTGATAAGAAGACTGCCTACCCCGAAATCTAGTTTGGAATGCCTAGATATGTGCGATAAAAACCTTTATCCTAATATTTACACATTACTACAAATCTTGGCTACCATTCCCGTATCCACTGCTACCCCAGAAAGGTCTTTCTCGAGCCTAAGGAGACTGAAAAACTATTTACGAAACACTACAAGTGAAAACAGACTTAATGGTTAATGAACATTCACTATGGAACAGAAATTCATGCAGATGAAGTAGTAGATATATTTAAAATAAAAAGCCGAAGATTTCTTCTTTAATGGTTTTAGATTTAGCGCAGAGGAACGAAATTAATTTATCCATTTCATTTAAAGTTAAGAACTTTATAAATATGTCGTAGTTTTTTGGATGAATATATAGATATTAAATTTCATGTAAGTATATTTTTGTTGTTTTATTTACTTCTCAAACTAAACCCCCCCAAAACTAAATCCCGGCTACGCCCGTGCAAACTTGGATGGTCGTTTTACCTTGGCGCCAGTCTTCTGCCACAAATTTAAGTTGTCGTGGTGTTCGCTTGGCCCCGTGAAGATCACTGGGGGTTCCCTGATGTCCAGGGCGTAGATCAGTTTGTGCAGGGCGTCTGTACAGCCGTGGCCCGAAAATATGACGGCGTCGTCGTCCGTCGCATTCACCGCGTTCCTTATGATGTCCCTCGCCTCTTGTCTGGAAGAGAAAACTTTTTCAATAAGAGCTACCCGGTGGTTGTAACTGAAGGTACCAACTTTTGGTACAGCACCATTAGGTAGCCCTTGAAAAGTTAAGAAGAAATGTGAAATTTATTTTGATCTATCTCAAACAGTTTCTTCGCTACAACGGTGCAAAGTAGTCAATTGGTAATGTCGAACGTTTCCTTTTACATGTCTTCCGAATTTTTAAATTTTAGTTCCTGCGGTGCAAAAAATAGCTTATGTACCACGGGACTAGAGTGACTTTACTCTCACGAGTGGATTCACTCTTGGGATTGAAAGACGCACATTTATAGTCCCTTGGTACATAATATACTATTATCTCGCATAAGCCATAAAACTATATATACAGCGTGGATAGAAATTGTGGAATATTAATATTGCTTGTATTTCTTAAAATATTCCTCATATCAAAAACATGTTTCAATAAAAGTGTTAGGGGAAATTATTTCCTGTTTAGTGATATCAAGCAATCTTTCGTAGCACAAAAAATGTGGTTGCCATGGTAACCGATTTAATTTTTTTAAATGGCACCATATACTTTTTTTGGTGAAAATTAGTACATTGGAACTTTCTGAATACGATACAATACAATTTTAATGGGGTCGCATAAGAAAAAAATACAAAAAAATAAGTTTCTATTATGCTATTGACAATGTTTATTAAAATAATTATTAACATCAAGTTAGCCATGCCAAAATCAGAACAATGCGAAACTGTCACTAGCTGTGTAACTGCGTACATTGTTACACTAATCGTACTTTTTTACTAAATTTTCTGTGTACTAATAAGTACCTACTTCTTTCCGTTTCACTTAATTTAAGCGCCTTATAACTTACTAAGTACTTAAGTACACAGAAAATGTAATAAAAAAAGTACGTTTACTTAACAATGCACACAATAACTACAAGCAACTGACAGCTAGTGACAGTTTGCCATTGTTCTGATTTTGGCATGGCTAACTTGATGTTAATAATTATTTTGATAAACATTGTCAATAGCATAATAGAAAACTTATTTTTTTATATTTTTTTCTTATGCAACCCCATTAAAATTGAAATAGAAAAAATAGTCCATCTTCTTACAGTGGAGTAATGTGATAAAAATTAATAAAGCAAACCTTACAGTCGAAACTCCACAAACAGTTTATATTCTCAAAAAGAAACTGTACATGTTTCAAACCACCAAGGGTTCATCTTCAGCAGCGAAATAATTCATTGTGAGTTATACAAAGCTTCCAAGCACATTTTTAAAAAAATTATATTTTATCAAAAATTCATAAGAAAACTTCAAAAGTTAAATGGAGTCGAGTTGTAAACATAAAATACCCAAAATTAAATATTAAAGCCACCAAAAGGCTTTAGAAAAAGTTCATAAAAATCTTAAAAAAAAACATCACTCTAAGAAACCATTAAACCAACAAATCCATGTCGTGCTAAAGCCTTTTGGTAGCTTTAATATTTAATTTTGGGTATTTTAAGTTTACAACTCGACTCCATTTAACTTTTGAAGTTTTCTTATGAATTTTTGATAATATAATTTTTTTTTAATGTGCTTGGAAGCTTTTTATAACTCACAATGAATTATTTCGCTGCTGAAGATGAACCTTTGGTGGTTTGAAACATGTACAGTTTCTTTTTGAGAATATAAACTGTTTGTGGAGTTTCGACTGTAAGGTTTGCTTTATTAATTTCCATTAAAATTGTATTGTATCGTATTCAGAAAGTTCCAATGTATTAATTTTCACGAAAAAAGTATACGGTGCCATTTAAAAAAATTAAGTCGGTTACCATGGCAACCACATTTTTTTTGTGCTACGGAAGATTGCGTGATATCATTAAACGGGAAATAGTTTCCCCTAACACTTTTATTAAAACATGTTTTTGATATGAAGAATATTTTGAGAAATATAAGCAATATTCCACATTCCACAATTTCTATCCACACTGTGTATACAGGGTGATTCAGTTTTATTCTGCGACACTTCAACAGGTGATAGAAAACCAAAAAATAACCGCACTTTCTTCTTAAACTATATCATTTTAAGGCCTTATAAAAAAGTTACAGGGTGTTAAAGTTGTAAGAAATATGTGGAATTTATTGAATATTTACCAAACTAGTCGAGATAATTAAGTCATATTTGGTACACGTCATAACGGCATGGGTAAGCATAAAACCTGTTAATATCAAACACCTTGAATAACCAGTGGCGTAGAAGTGGGTAATTAGTATAATTTTTTTTAATAAAAAAATGAACCACCTTGTATAGCAATAAAATGTATTCAATTTCTTATGTAAATTTTAATTGTAAACAAAAACGTTCTCTTAGCATTTTTTCATATCTGTCATGGTTTCATAGCAAATATGATTTTTTCGTATTATTTCGGGGTACTTCTGAAAAATTAACTTAAAACTTCGCTCCATAAGTAACACTCAAAACAGAACAAATGTGTTTCTTACTTTAAATTCAGTAACTTTTCCCAATAAACTTACCCATTCAAGGTTTTACTTTTCAAGATACAGAGCGTAACATTAATTGTATCTTCCTTAAATGTATTAGACCCTGTATCTTCAAAAGTATAGCCTTAAATAGGTAAGTTTATTGGACAAAGTTGCTTTATTAAAGTAGCAAACACATTATTTCCACTAAATTTTTTAGATAATTTTTCAGAAATACCCCGAAATAATACAAAAAATCAAATTTGCCACGAAACCATGACACATACAAAAAATTACCAAAAGGGCATTTTGGTTTAAAATTAAAATTTACATAAGAAATTGAATACATTTTATTGCTATACAAGGTGGTTCTTTTTTTTTTCTAAAAACAATTATACTAATTACCTACTTCTACGCCACTGGTTGTTCAAGGTGTTTGATATTAACAGGTTTTATGCGGTTATAACGTGTGCCAAATATGACTTAAATATCTCAACCAGTTTGGTAAATATTCAATAAAGACCACATGTTTCTTAAAACTTTAATACCCTGTAACTTTTTAATAAGGGCTTAAAATGATATAGTTTATAAAAGAAAGTGCGGTTATTTTTTTGTTTTCTGTCACCTGTTGAAGTGTCGCAGAATAAAACTGAATCACCCTGTATATTATAATGAAATGTTTTAACGAAAATTGTAACGGCTTCAATTTATATTTTTTGGCAAATTTAAAACAAAAAATCCAGAAATATCGGCATTATTACAGAAATCGTATGTATGAAAAACAATTCTACTGACAAATGACAAACAAAACTGATATCCTTATTTCATCAACAATATCTGGTAATGTGAACAGATAATTGCCAGGAAAAGGAAATGAATAAATATAAATAATAGACTTGTGCTTTCACGTAAAATTACGTAATGATTACTTCTTTCCAATTTACATTCAAAATAATAAGACGGCGAATTAAGTTCTGACCAGACACTACCTTTGAATAAAGAATCACAGGAAAGAGTCAAAGCTCTATGTGTGTTATAAAATACGTTGAGTCGGAATCGCCCTGAGTAGTAATAACCAAGTTTTGACACAATATTTTGATATCTGACAGGGTGATAGGTATTAGTATGTGGTATTTAGATACTTTTTCGAATTATTATGCTTAGCTGTGCGGCTTGTGGCACTTCCCTGACCGCCAAAACTAAAATGTTTGATAATACTAAAATCCATCGGTAAGTAATTTTGCAATTTAAATTATCTTTTGAGGACATGCACCAAAGTGGCATAGGCGTTTGTGTAGGTACCTACTTCTTCATAATTGGAAATTCAAAATTAGAATTGCTGTATCATCAAGGATTCCTAAACATAAAGACATAAACGTATGTCTTATAATTTTTTGCCTGTACCTACTGTAGGTAAGTACTGATTTCAGGAAAAATGAGGATTTCGATTAGTTTGTCGAAACAACTCAAAGGTGGGCGCCACTGTAAAAACATGCTACTCATTTATTCAATGGACACTACAGCCATAGGTGTATGGTGTATTAGTATTAACCAATGTCAAAAACGGCTAATGCCTTCTAATAAGATCAAAGAATATCACATACGATCTGGACAATCCTCAAATGTTTTCTGGTTTATACTTAATGATGTAAATAAATAGCTAGTTTACGGCTGTGTAGTTTTACTTAGTAGATAAAATAACGAGTTTTGCAGCCAGAAAGGTATATATTAACTTCTTTTTATAATACCAAGCTTTCGGTCTACTTCGTGACCTTCATCAGGGCTAGAAAATTATTTAAATTATTAGAAAATATTGAGAAAAGGTTGAAATTTTACTCACAATTATGTTGAAGTTTTTTACCAATATTAAAACCAGATAGATTTTAGGTTTAAAAGGGCCAGAAAAAGGTTTTTACATAATTTCGTGTGAAAATTTATACCGTCAATTTTGTTTGTAATTGTTTTTTGTTAATAAGGTAATTTAGTTTCAAAAAACAAAAGATAAATTTAAAATATCATAATAATATATTGACATCTAATTTTTTTGTAATAAAAGGAAGAACTTGATATATTTGATACACATTCTGGTTCCTAAAGTTAGCATAATATCCTATTAACTGTATCCATACTTGGTAGATTCTGTTACAAAAAAGGGGTCAACAAGAAAAAAATGCATAAATTGCATCTTTTGCATATCATAAACAATACACAACTATATCAGCAGAGTTATTTAAAAAAAGACGCAACAAAAATTGTAAGCATATTTTACCTGAACAAAGTAGTCTGTAGAGATGATATAGTCGTGGTAAAATGAGTATTTCCATAAGTGGGCAGAACTTCTCTTAAAATATATTCTTCTATGAATTGTAAGGATCTGCCTGAAGCTGCGAAGTCACAGAAAACCACTGAAAAACAGAGAAATTACTTTAAAAAAATTGTAAGGTTGGGGCAGAAAAACAAAATAATAATGATTCATGTTTTATTGTGCATGTATATCCCTCCAACAACATAGAGTTATAAAAAACTTTACACCAAGCTGATAGTGAAAGATCGATGATATACCTGTTATTAGCCTACACTTATTAGGTAAACAAATTAGAAAAAAACTAGTTTTTACTGAACCCATAATTGTTTAGCAGCTATTAGAAGCGTACCATTTTTCAATAACGGCGATGTTAAAATACAGGGTTGCCAAAAATAGAATTTCAATTTTTGCTCGTTTTTTTTTTTGGGTGTTGGCTTCAAATTTCTTAATTTTTCGTGGTAAGTATAGGTCTCGACCTCTCGGTATAGGTAATATGTAGTTTTTAGTGTTATTTTTAGTAGAGTATTTTTGACATTAACATAAAAAGAAGGTGGTTGAGAGGGGCTGCAAGTGGATGAATTTAAAAATTGTGCCATGCCATCTTTAAAAATTCTAAAAATCAAAAAAAATCAAATCCACCATTTTGAAAAGTATTTACTATTCAGTATATACTATTCATAATGTACTATTAAAAAAGTTATTCTTCTAATGAAGGGTCTTTAATGCTAGGTATCGTTGTTAAATCAAATACCAAAAATTAATTTCAAGTCCTTTTTAATGAAATTTGTTCACGATAAGCTTCGACTTTTTTCTTGAAAACTGCAAGGTTAGTGAAATCTCTCAAGGTGTACTTATATCTACCTCTAACCTAATTTCACAGAGGAAATCGATAACTTACTGCACGCTACATTTTGCTTCAGAAGAAGTTATATATACATACCTAGGTAAGGTGATAATGGGCAAACACTCAAAGTTAACAAAGATAAAAAACTAGTAACCGCATACACGTGTTTCATGCTATTTGGCAATCATCGGTACGGTGTAACATTAACCAAATCAAAAGATAGGCATGATTTGGGAAGCAACAAATGAAGTCCAGGCAGGAGCCAACAGCACATTTGCAGCTTCAGTCAGCACATCCCCGATTTTGGGGCTTGTACTAACATCGCCACGGAGGCTGCTAAAGCGACCTGCGTGGAAATCTTCATAACCCAAGATACAATGATAATAAGGATGTAAGATTAGCGAGTGTAAATGTAATAATTACAAGAAAAGGTGATAATGGGCAAACACTCAAAGTTAACAAAGATAAAAAACTAGTAACCGCATACACGTGTTTCATGCTATTTGGCAATCATCGGTACGGTGTAACATTAACCAAATCAAAAGATAGGCATGATTTGGGAAGCAACAAATGAAGTCCAGGCAGGAGCCAACAGCCTCCGTGGCGATGTTAGTACAAGCCCCAAAATCGGGGATGTGCTGACTGAAGCTGCAAATGTGCTGTTGGCTCCTGCCTGGACTTCATTTGTTGCTTCCCAAATCATGCCTATCTTTTGATTTGGTTAATGTTACACCGTACCGATGATTGCCAAATAGCATGAAACACGTGTATGCGGTTACTAGTTTTTTATCTTTGTTAACTTTGAGTGTTTGCCCATTATCACCTTTTCTTGTAATTATTACATTTACACTCGCTAATCTTACATCCTTATTATCATTGTATCTTGGGTTATGAAGATTTCCACGCAGGTCGCTTTAGCAGCCTCCGTGGCGATGTTAGTACAAGCCCCAAAATCGGGGATGTGCTGACTGAAGCTGCAAATGTGCTGTTGGCTCCTGCCTGGACTTCATTTGTTGCTTCCCAAATCATGCCTATCTTTTGATTTGGTTAATGTTACACCGTACCGATGATTGCCAAATAGCATGAAACACGTGTATGCGGTTACTAGTTTTTTATCTTTGTTAACTTTGAGTGTTTGCCCATTATCACCTTTTCTTGTAATTATTACATTTACACTCGCTAATCTTACATCCTTATTATCATACCTAGGTAAATATAAAAATAGCCGCTTATTTCATTCGCATTACCTCCCAGTTTGTTCGCAGTTTATGGAGGTATGCACCTATTTATAAAAATGAGTCCATTAAAAGCATATTATCATAAAACAAAGATACCTCTAAATGAGTGTATTTTATTTTGTTCCTAAACCACGTGTTTTTAGGTCAAATCACAGAATATATAGCCACAGACCTATATAGCGAAGCGAAGCTATATAGGTCTGTGATATAGCCAACGTGGCGCTATTTATTCTGTGGTCAAATCTTGCAAGCGGAATTAAAACCACTTCTTGTCATCCGATTGAGCTGAAATTTTACATACACCTTCAGTTCTGGGGACAATACAATATACAATTCAATATTGTAATAATTTCAAAATGGCCGCCGCTCCAAGATGGCGGATGATGATGTGTTTTTTGCCAACCCCCTTAATATGGGTATCAAATGAAAGGGCTTGAAGAGTAGAAAACGATAAAGTTAGTGATATCACACTAAATTCAATATGGCCACAGCTCCAAGATGACGGATTAAATTTCTTGAACTAAAAAAGTAATAAATAAATTAGTAGTAAAAAATTATTTTTAAAAACAAGATTTTACTTAAATTGTCTGAAAACAAGAAAATAAACTTTGAAATGAATCAAAGCAAACCTCCGACCAAATTTTTGGTCGGAGAAGCAAACCCATAATTTTGTTACATTATATAATTGTATATGATATAAAAGCTTGTCGCGGGAAAATATTATTCGAAACAAAAAATTTTCACCTACCGATTCAAATGTTACAGATCAACTGTACATTCAAAATTATGAAAAAATGCCAACTGGGCATTGGTCAAAACACCATTAGTTTTCTTGAAATAGAGTGTCCAAATTTTGTCAAATGCAATCCTTTCCATTTTGAAAGCGAATAATTTTTGGTGCATTGTTCATAGGGATTTTTTTTTTTCACTTTTAATGGTACAATTGATCTGTAACACTTGAAAGCGGTAGGTGAAAATTTTATAAATAATAAAGGATATTTTAGTGGCATAGTTTCGAATATTGAAGTCGACAGGTGTTTTGGGGCACGTTTTGTCAATTTTAACGCAAACGGTTGATTTGATCGTTATGAAATAAGAGTACCTCTTTGTTGCAGAATGAAAAGATGCACTAAAATGATGGACCTGCAGGACCAAAAAGATAACCTCAAAAAAGTTACGAGTAAAAGCACGATCCAAAAACAGCGCAAGTGGCGCCCTCTGTGAGATACGGCGAAATTGGCATTTTCAGCTTATTCTCCATCGCCAAAGACATAGCAGTGCCAAATTTCAGTTCAGCAGCTTGATTATGTTGGGAGATGTAGCCAAAATGCAATTTCAAAAACAAACTTCAACGCCCTGTATCTTTTAAACAAACAACATTTCTATAAGGCATATTAGCCTCAATCGTAATATTTTGGCCCAAAATATATGCTATGTGCCATTATTAATGACTCACCCTGTATATCTTGACGAAAGTACCTAGTTCATAAAAGTAATTTGCACACGAAAATCTCGCGACAAGCTTTTATATCATCATTAATTTTGTATAATGTAACAGAATTATGGGTTTGCTTTGGTTTGATTTATTTCAAAGTTTATTTTCTGCTTTTCAGAGCATTTATATAAAAGCTTGTTTTTAAAAATATTCTTCTACTATTATTTTCCTTGGTCTTGAATAACACATGCATCACAGTGAATCACCTTTTTAGTGAACATCGAATAAAAAATCCGGACTCTTGGAACAAAGTCAAAACATAAGACGTCATCAACACACAAGGTAACTGTATTTTTGGAAGGTGGTGAAAATAATTTCCTGAATTATACACAGGAGCGATATCCAAAACGAATTTATGAGAGGAAGAGTTGAGAAACACTCGGTATGTTTGTTTTACAAAAAAGAATAAGTAGATACCTAAAAATTCCTTTAGAACTTTTGTATGTGTAAAGCCGAAAAGTAATAAACCCCGAAAACCAAGCCAATAACTAAATCCTCTGACGTTAATTTGTTTCTCGTCTCAGTGCCTACTTGGTTGGCTCTAGATTTTTTGCATAGAAAATATTAATTGTACATTTTCACTTGAAGCATAACAGTACCTACCTACCTAAAGGAAAGAATAGTCACTATAAAATTTTGGGGCTACTAGATACAAAAGGAAACTTTATAATTATTCTGAAGATAATGTCAAGCATATAGGTAATACCGTTGATTGAGTCCATCGACGGTAATACCACAGACCTATATAGCTTCGCTAAGCTATATAGGTCTGTGGTAATACCAAAGTCTAGAGAATACTATTCTCTGGACGCGGTAATACTGGGAGATGCGATCTCAAATATTATTTTCATAATATAGCCCAGTAAACAACAGATTATTATGCCATGTCTCGAAAGCGAGATAATCTATTATCATCTGACAAGGCAAATGGTGGACTCTATAAACAAAATTTATAACCTTGGGAAAATATTGACTCGCCCTCATTTCCTTGTTTGTTATTTTGGAGCGTGACAGGTTTAGTTGAATTCCAAATAAAAATTCATTCATTCTCTCGACAAAAAAATCATACCTATACGAGTTGCAGTTATTACTAAATATTTTCCTTTTTTGTTTTGTGGTTTTACCGGGCAATTCTTCTAATTAATATAGTAATTTGGATTTTTTTTTGGAATCCTATCATCAAAAAAGATTTACCTATTTTAGTTAGAAAATAATGATTATTAATTTACTATTTCCGGACGAGTTCTAACTTGTTGTTGACAAGGTATAAATAACAAAACATATTATAAATAAATTTATATAGGAAATTTTACACGACCGTGCCAAAAACAACATTACCGAAATTACCTCAACTTTGAAAAAATTAATTTCTACACTTGTCTTGTTAACAATAAGAATAATGTAGTTTGAGTGAAAATTAAAAGCCCCCTATTTTGTGCCAAGTGGCAGTTGAGTTGGCGCGCGCATTTTCAGAAATATTCCGCTAGAATTTGGCAGGATAAATAACCCCTTTGTTAAATTTAAATTTGATTAACCGTATCACGCATCTGGGTCATTTTATCATCATTGTGGTTTTATTATGAACAAAAGAATGTCGCTACGTGTTTATCGGAGAATTATTCCGAATAAAAAGTTCCATATCATATATTATTTGCACATAGTATACAGCGTGATTCAGTATTAAATGAACACACTCCTCGGACCTGTAGATTGTCGTAAGCAATGGTAACAACTAAATAAAATTAGATGGCATTTTACATTTTTCTACGACGAAACACGAAACCAAGAGTAGGTACCTATATACGAGTGTTTTCTGGCAAAATCTCAAGCACTTGCTCCAGTTTAAATGGAATTTATCGGCGATCAAATCGGGTGTTTACACGAAAAACCTTCGGACAAACAAATACATAAAATCGGGATATTTTAGGCCACGATAAGAAAGAAGATGTATGTTACTATTATACTACCCATTGATGTCACAACCGGGTTACATAATACCGGTTCACTATACTCCGGTAATCTTTGCAATGACGCAAATCTGTGTTAAAGGACTTCTTCTTGTCTATCCTCTTAAGGAAATATTGTTTGAGGGCAGCGGGGCGAGTTCAAAAGTTTCCAATATAGTTTGCCTGTAGTTGAGAGCATTTTGCTTCGTAAGTAGACCGAGAATCTAATATTCAATTATAGAAGCAACTAAGCAGTAATGTCAAGTCTTTATTTTTACCCAGAAAGAGAAATGAATGAGGAAATGCATCATTCTTCTGAACGTTTCTAGATGGTACAGGTGCAAGTCATTTCCGAATCACTACCTAGGTACTAAGAATTTATTTTTATATGTTGTAATGAAAGTATCATTTTTCTAGGGAAATCTATAAAATCTGTAAACTGTGTTATGTCTAAACTACAAGGTTAAAGCTAACAAAATCTACTTGCTGGCTCATTTTTGTATTTTGTATACTCCATATAAATTGCCCTGGCCTCGAGCGAAAATAAACATGGTGATTTTTGTGCACTTGATCTGATTTTTTGCAAGAAAGGGGCTATAAGACACTGGTATAGAGATCATTGGACACTTTAATAAATCAGCATGTGGCCATGGCGACAGGCGTGTGTCTGAATTTATGAGACAGTTTTATTTTATTTTCCTTTACTTGACGAGTTCAAGGAGACTAGGAATTTGTTTTGTCGTGGCAAATTTTTCTAAAGATATAAGTATCAATCATTAATGTTATACAAAAACAGTATCGGAATACATTATTTTTTTAGTTTGAGAAATTGTCGGTTTTTGGTATACACATAGTATGTTATGTCTAGTCCTCCTTACACCAGAATGCGTGCGACGTAAGGGGGAAGAACTCGCAAATATTATAGAATTAGTCACAGTTCAGGGGCGTAGCTCTATTTTGTGTAACTCACTTACTTAATTTTCATATAATTGTATTCTTAACGGTGATGCCTTAGACTATGGAGGAAGGCAAACCCTTATAACATTGGCAATTATTTCTCGTGCTTGAGAATGCAACGTTCTTCCCTGTTTACTCATTTTGCACACGTTAACTCCCGAACATACGAAACGCCACTGAGCTCTCTGAGCCGGCGGAAAAAACTTGCAAGCGGCCTAAAAAATTAGGTCTATGTGGTAGCCCAAATACGCAGTTAACTTTACGTACTATAGAAACAGGCACAAAACGCGTTGGCTAACTGATTTTGTTAGCCGACTCCTTGGAAGAAGTGCTGTGTTGCCGTATTTCAAAGGCGATGGTAGACGCGACGATGTTGAAAAAAAATATAATAGGTGTTTTATCACACCGCGTTAAAAATAAATGGTAAACAAAAATGGGTAAGTGGTCCCGTGATGCGAGCTTTATTTTTTCGGTATAACAGAGTTCAGAAATTCGGCTTCAATATGATAAAACTAGTATTCGCCAATAAATAACGACTTTTAGAAACGTTTTCTTTCGTGCTTTGGACTATACCAAGGGACTCTGGGCTAATACTATTATGGGGCCCCCCGTTTGCTTCGTTTGTCAAAAACCTGCTTTTTCTTTAAAAAATGTAACATAGATTAAATTACATGGAAAATCATTTTCTAAATAAATACAAAAAAATAGTAAATGCCAAACAAAAAAAAAACAAATAACAAATTCTTATTTAGAGAATTAAGTAACTACCTAAACATCAATAAAATAAAATGAAAATAAAATAAATAAATAAAGCGAACAACATCATTATAATTCTTAAATAATATATATAAAATATATATAAAATATGGAATATACGGTGTGTACCGCTCTGATGGAAGATGGAAAAGTTTTTTATTCGTGAGTTTACGGCAAAAAGTCACTCTTTATAAAATCTCCTGCTTGTTCCAAAACGCCCAAAACTATTAAAATATTATTGATTTTGTGTTCAGTATTTCAAAAAATTTTGCTAGTCACTAAGAGTAAAGAACCGTTGTTTTTGACAATATCGGAAAATATTATCAAGTATATCATTTAGAATCCACAGGGGGTTACAAATTTGAGGTTTCAGAAATTAATGTTGAATTTTTTTTAACAAGGCCGGCACCTGATTCGTGCTTGTATAATAGAGCAGCTGGCTGTGGCTATGACAACCAAATAATGTTTACCATTTTTGCAAATATTCCTCTACACGAAATACAAAATGTGTATAGAGAATTTATTAGGAGAGTTGAAATTTGTGCAGAAGTTGGAGGCAACACATTTGAGTGAAATTTATTTTTGTAAATTTTAATAACATTATTCCTTGTTGAAGTAAAATTCCTAATGGTGCTGGTACCAATTGGTACCATGATGCTAAAAATTGGTACCAAAGTTGGTACCTTGGTACCAACCATCAGTTACAACTACACCATCGGATAGCTCTTGAAAAGTTAAGATAGGAATATGAAATTTATTTTGTTCTATCTTAACCAGTTTTATCGCTACATCGGTGCAAAGTAGTCAAAATGCCCATTTTCAACAGTTCATAGCTCAGAATTTACTAATTTTTAAAAAATGACATTCTTCAGATGTGTTTAGAATTTTCCGTAGAACCCTAATTTGTTTATCTACTGCGTTTAGTTACTGTTCATTTAATTAATGTTATTGAATAAAGTACATAGTTGTTATTGGTCATAAGTTTCTATTGTTCTCGTTAAAGGGAGTAAAGTGAACACTTTAGTGCCTGCGGTGAAAAAAATTTTTTGCGGCCTCTATGCATGACATAAATCCTTGTCTATCCATGGATAGACAAGGCATACATTTATTGAAAGGGTCTTGAAACCAAACGTTCTCGGCCATTTCCTGTTGTCATAAACCCACGAGGACGAAAAATTGCATTAAAAAATTGTGTTATTGAAAAATAAATATAGCCACCCACACAACATAAAGTTCAAGGAATGTATTGCCATAATAATAATTTTGCTGGTACAATTCTCTTGAAATGTATTTATTCTTATCAAAAAATTCAAGTGTTTGCGTAAAGATACGATCTTATCTAGTTCAAATGAACCAAGGCACTCCTAGACTGAATGTAGCCAGCTCAAAAAAGTGACGCAATCCACAAATTATCGCCACTTTAAACGTTATAAAAATATGTTTAATTAGACCCCAAGACTTGTGCCAGGTAAACATATTTCTCGGTTTGTTTATAAAACAAACAAAATGTACTGACCCGTATTTATTTTAAAAAGTTATAACGCGCCCACAGGCTGTCAGAACTATGTGTATATATTCGCGTTTATTATTTACACCGTAAATATTATTCATTGCATTTTAGGAGTATTTATGCCAATATATCTCGAAGATATTACACAAAACTAACGGTTTTTATTGCAAAAAAACAAACAGTATTTTCTGTAGAAACAAAAATAGCTAGAAACGCTTGAGTTCGCGGAACGCTGTCTCGTTAAACTGACGTCACTGCCTCAGTTGGGAATAGACTATATTTTCTGGGTTCCCACAATAATAGCCCTATAGCCGTTTTATAGACGCGCCAAATTCCCTGTTTCTATTTTATAAGAATGTTTTATGATTGATACATACAGTGTGACCCACTTATGAGGTATGAAAAATTTATCGAAATGAATGGTGGTGGATTACCTAAGTACTAGAAAAAAAAAATTTCATTTTGGTTTTTTGTATTTAGGATTTGTAATACAAATAAGTTATAGTATTGTCATATATTTTTTAACAAAATTTGGTACATACCTACGCCTAATCCAGTGGTGCAGTCAGAATTTTTATAAAAATATGCCTAATAGGATTGGACGATAGGAATAATACACTATGTCCATAAAGTAATATGTGTAAGTATACAATGTGTCCCGGATAAGAATGAACAGCATGGGAATCTTGCAAACGGTGAGAGATAGAACAACGGTTGAATGGGGAAAAAGTTGCGCAATTTTGAGGTCAATAAAATGGTACAAACAGGTTTCTAATATCTTTTTTCGTTTTCGAGTTATTTTGAGAAAAGTGAAATTGTGCGTTTTCGATTTTATTTTTTTCTGAACTTGTTATCACAGATAGGAAAAAAGAAAAGCACTTTCTTTTACAACATTTCGTTTTTGAGAAACCATCTTCAACTTTATTTTTTTTTAAATACATACCTGGACTTTTTTTGCAGATTTTGAAAGGACTTTGCATTGCAAATACATGAGATATTTTTAAAATGTTTTGAGACAATTATACTGAAAATTCCCTTTTTCCATTTATTTTTTTTCTATTGCGGCCCTGTATTTAGTAATAAGAAGGCTAAATATTAATCACTATTGTCAACAATTTAACTTACAATTTATCTTTCAATCGGAGAACCGAAAAAAGAACGGCAAAGACTATACGATAATAAAAAATAAATAAAAACTCTCCACCTAGAAGGCTATGAAACAACGAAACCAACCCCTTGTCATTTGTCATAACTCCCACTGTATCATATTAGTTAATAATTTGTATTATTAGAAATGGAGGGTGCTTTTTCAAATGAAGACAAATTTAACATGTTAGCATGTTATATCTTGTGACACAGAAATAGTGTAGAGGCCGAACGAATGTATTTAATTTATTTTATTATAAAATTAAATTTATTTAATTAATAAATGGCAAAAGTGATTGGTTTCATTGGCTTAAAGCTTTCTTCTCAGAATTAGAAAAAGCAAAGAATTTACTCCAAAACACAATGCGACACTGTTTGCTGTACAACAACAGATGAAAGCACTAACCAGACAGGGACATATTTAAAAATATTAAGTTTTCGAAGTAAAAATAAACTGTAAGTTAAATTGTTGACAATACTGATTAATATTTATAGTCTATCCAAGTTACAGAGGTAGTGGATCAAAACATTGGCCACCACGTGACCTATTCTCTTATTGGTCTGGCCATCATAAAATGTCAAGTGTTTACGCGGCGAGCAGAATGCAGGGCCGGCTCTTCCCTCAGTCGAGTTTCCTGCATATTTTAGATCGGATCGCGAGCAGCATATTCTGTAGATTTATTTTGCTACTTAATTTAAGGAAATTTATAAAGATCCACGAAAGGTAAAAACACAATTTTTAGAACTTCTAAAAGATTCAGTTCAGAATTACAAGCCACTGGGAATCTCATATTAGTCAAACCCTGGTAATCGATCGCAATGCAGTCATGTGACTTTGTTTATATCTACTGCCGCTGTAACTTGGATAGACTTTAGACTTCTTATTATTAAATACAGGGCCGCAATACTAAAAAATGAATGGAAAAAAAGGAATTTTCAGTATAATTGTCTCAAAACATTTTAAAAATATTTCGTGTCATACATCATGGTATTTGCAATGAAAAGTGCTTTCAAAATCTGCAAAAAAATCCAGGTCCATATTTAAAAAAATAAAGTTGAAGATGGTTTCTCAAAAACGATATGTTCTAGAATAAATCTAAAAACGCCATCTTAAAGTCCGTTAAAAAGTGCCATAAGAAAGTGTTTTCCTTCTTTTTTTCTATCTGTGATAACTTCAGAAAAAAATAAAATAGAAAACGCAAAATTTCACTTTTTTCGAAATAACTAAAAAACGAAAAAGATATTAGAAATCTGTTTGTACCATTTTATTGACCTCAAAATGGCGCAACTTTTTCCCCCATTTAACCGTTGTTCTATCTCTCACCGTTTGCAAGATCCCCATGATGTTCATTCTTATCCGGGACACATGTTTAAACGAGATTATTCAACAAAAAATCGACAATAACTTTATGGTTTTGTTTACCGCAAAAACCGAGTGCAAATGCGCAAAACGCCTGTAGATATGCTTAAAGTAACATTTTCTATGACAATAATTTTCCACGTGGCAAATAAGATACGAGCAACGAGCATGCAAATCATTTGTGATTCATTTATTATTTAAAACACACTTAAAGCATTTAAATTTATGCGTATGTTTATAAACCATTCGTCCGTGCTTCACATAGTAATGTGTTCGTCTAGGAAATTGTTTTCGTAAAAAAAATTGTAATCATACTATAGGTATAACCGTTGACTGAAATATAGTAATATGTAACTATCTGCACAGACTATCTGTAAAAAATAGGATCATACAGAGATAGAGTAAAAGAATAGGTTTATGAATATCTCAGAGGATGAATTAAAGGTATACCTATGAGATTCCTAATCATAAAATTTCGTTTCTTCTTCAATTTACTATTCTTTTTGTAATAATTTTATTCTCGAATTTTCTACCCATTCCTATTAAAAATAAATCCATGTGCAAGTGACACTCTGGTGCTCTGTTGGTTCTGTATATCAAACCAAACTGATTATTCGTTTTTTAAAACTTTCTCGATTACGGAGATTTTTGTTTCATTATCACATACCTATTATAAGTTGTTTGTTTTTCTCAATTTTAAAAAATTTGATTCCTCGATACCGAGAAGATCAAATCAATCACTTTAATTGATTGATCCATTCAACTTTTTGATTTTTATCTTTGACACTGCCTTTGCACTTTTTTAAAGTTCTGCATAAGCACCTACATAAATTTGCTAAACGTCAGAGTGATGGAATGTACGAGGCCTGCGGAATCATAAAAATAAACACTGACATTTTTTTTAAATAACCACTTGATTTACTATAATAAAGACCTTACAATAAAAGTAGCAGCTGGCGGTTATTTATAACCATATTTTTATCGTGTAGGTGTTTGTGGAGTGCGGAATTTTTTTTGAAGACATCCAGTTCTAACTAGTTTTGTTTAAAAAATCGCGAATGCAAAACCTGTTTTTCATAGCTCTTCCTCTCGGCGAGCATTTCTAGGTCAATGGATTTAAAATTTCTATAGTTCCGCACAGTATAATTCAGATAAACGCAATGATGAAATCCACATGTTTTTCATAACAATAATGATCGCTTTTATAGACTGCTTGGCAACAACACACAAGCGAAATATTCCGTCATGCGACTGTGCTTCTAATTGATTGCTCATTATCATTAGAATACAAGGGAAGCCAGATAACATCAGTATCGTGAGGAAATTATTTTTTCGACGAGCCTGCTTTAAATTCCTTTTAGGGTACTCAAATACAGGGCCCTAAATTAGGGTTACCAGAAGTCAGACGTCATCTTTTAACCGGACAAGTCCTCTTTTCGAGCGTTCAAAAAATGTCCAGGATATACAGGGTGATTCAGTTTTAATCTGCAACACTTCAACAGGTGATAGAAAACCAAAAAATAACCGCACTTTCTTCTATAAACTGTATCATTTTAAGGCCTAATAAAAAAGATTCAGGGTGTTAAAGTTGCAAGAAATATGTGGAATTTATTGAATATTTTACAAACTAGTTGAGATATTTAAGTCATATTTGGTACACGTTATAACGGCATGGGTTAGCATAAAACCTGTCAATATCAACCATCTTGAACAACCAGTGGCGTAGAAATGGGTAATTATTATAATTTATTTTAGAAAAAAAATAGAACCACCTTGTATAGCAATAAAATGTATTCAAATTCTTATGTAAATTTTTGTTGTAAACAAAAACGTTCTCTTGGCATTTTTTCATATGTGTCATGGTTTCATAGCAAATTTGATTTTTTCGTATTATTTCGGGGTAAGTACTTCTGAAAAATTAACTTAAAACTTTTCTCCATAATAACACTCAAAGTAGAAAAAAAGTGTTTTTTACTTTAAATACAGTAACTTTTCCCAATAAACTTACCCATTCAAGGTTTTACTTTTCAAGATACGGAACGTAACATTAATTGTATCTTCCTTAAATGTTTTAGACCCCGTATCTTCAAGAGTATAGCCTTAAATAGGTAAGTTTATTGGAAAAAGTTACTTTATTTCAGGTAGCAAACACATTATTTCCACTTTAAGTGTTACTAAACGAAGAGACATGAAAAAAGATTCTTAATGAAAGTTTATAGAAAAACACGGTCTTTCGTAATATAAAAAGAAATAGGTATGTTTCTGGGAAAAATATATTTCGTGACGTTATTATAGGTACAGGAATTTTCAAAAGTTCCAAAAATAAAATTTTGGGCTCAAAAGTAGTCTCATATGAAACTCCCAAGTGAAATTTTTATTTGCGTTTTTTATTAGCCAATAGCAACCCTGGGGCATCGAGTTTGAGACACCCTGTACAGTTAAAGGTTATTGTGACGACAATAGCCGCGTTCCTTTTGCCCCTACACTGAGAACTTTAGCTCAGTTGTTAGCCGAGCCACTCAGTTTGTTTCTTCCTGTCAAAGGCTCATCTTGTGAAAGGGTCATTTTCCCCACCACCAAACTGAGCCAATATGCTCGATAGTGGTAAAAAAATCTCACTATAGCTCACATTCTCATTTGTAAAGGAATTGCCACCAGCTGAGATAAAGTAAGAAAATTATTCTTAAGAAAAGTGGCAAAAGGAACGCGGCTAATGTATTCACTTGTCGTACACATGACGCCGGCTCGGGCAAAATTGACATCATTAGAGTCGGCTGTGGCATGGGTATTTCTTAATTTTGTTTTATTTAAGTGGGGTTTTAACCCCAAATTCCAAATATTAGAGTTATATACCGTCATTGGAATATTGGACATTGGAATCACTGGATATCCTCTTGGAAAGAAATCTTCAAATACGAGGAACCTACAGTCGATATTTAAAAATAGAGCATGCGGAGAAAATGGTAATATGGTTTCAGCTCCATCTCTCGGTGATTTAAAACAACATCTTAGGTTGCAGTGACAGGGTTGACAGTGTTCACATTGTTGTGTTTTGAGCTGATCCAGAATGGACTGAGGTACAAAATTCACTAATTTTTTTTTTTTTCAAGAAAAAGGAATTGAAATAGAAGAATCAAAATTATTTCAATTTCAATTTTTCAATTTTGCAACCTCAGGCAATTTCTCGCGTCTGTCCAAAATGATAACAGCTTCAATACTGCACTGTCTCACAAAAAGTGGGTAATGTATTTTAAGGCTAATGCCAAAAATGAAGAGGCCAATAGTGAATTTTTAAAAATGTGCCAGTTTTTTTTGCAATTCCTTCGCATAATGCGAATGTCGAAAGGATTTTTTCGCTTATGAACTCTCAATGGACCGACGAGAGAAATAGATCAAGTGTTGCTTCTATTAAAGCGATTTTGGCCACTCAATTTAATATCAAACATTATTCTTGTGAGGAATTTTATAGGTATCTCAACACGAAAAAAGGCCTTCTGAGCAAAATTTCGAGTTTAGAGAAATGTCTACCAATAAATGATGTGACGGGATGTGATATACCTAGTCTGTTTTTTTATTTGTTTTTTAATTAATATTTTACTTTTCTGGAAATTCCAAAAGGAGTTTGTAGATTTCTTTATTTATTTTGTTTTGTTATATTTGTTCGTAATATAACACATTATTTAGGAAAAAAATAATGCGTCCTCTTTTCCTTATTACCCATCAATCTGGTAACCCTACTCTAAATGACATTTTAAAAACGTTTTTCAAAACCCCTTGAAGCCGTCAGCTGTTGTCGGCTTTTCACAACATGTCCTGATCCTAAGACTTGTCTAAGGTCCTGATTCTTACCTATTAAAGGCACGATACTTGTTGTGTATCGTGCCTATAGGGCTCATAGTGAAATAGAAATAGGCAACCGGTAATACAATAATTGTTTTCAAGGTCGCAACTTGAAACGAGTCTTTTGAATAATCTTAGATTTGAAATTTTTGTTTTCTGTATACCTGCCTATAGTGTTATGTGATTGCTAATAAAGTATTATTATAGTTGCCAACATAGGGTTATTATCTGACAAATAATAAACATAATTTGAAATCAGCCAACCTAAAAAATGCCTACTCAAAACAAAAACAACAAATTTGACACTTAAGCCTGCATCATAAATATGATAACCAGAGGTTACGTTTCCTATGTCACAAATCCAATACTTTACTCTTCCAATCGTTTTTAAAACTACACTAATTCACTAATTACTAACTTAACTATGTGTCTTTTGTCCAATAACCCCAAACTTAAAAAAAAACAAGAATAACGTAAAAGTATAAACACTCTAAACACAGCAACACAATCCGGCGAATTCTCGATGAACTCTGGATCAGCTGTTGGGGCATGATAAAGCAAATGAGCATCGATGACAAAGAGCTCGTGCAACGTTGCCACGGTATCCAGAAGAAGCAATTTATTAAGGATATTATTTATTATTTATAGACCAAGTAGGATCAGTAAATTCACAAAATCAGCAAAATTTATTGTTAAATGATATAACTGTTCAAATTTTTACTATTTTATGTAGATTGTAGATATCAACTAATTGTTCCAAATTTATGTTTTGTAACGTTGGTTATACATTTATTTCGTAAGTACAAGATAAATTTATGAAAAAGTGCAATCGTTATGTATTCTTTTGTTTTAGATTTCTATTACTAACTCAGACAAATAATTTTATTAAACAATTTTTATCTTGGCAGGGTCTGAATTATTGTATTGAATTATTACTCTATGTTTATTATTTGTATGAGGTTATTATTCTTCAAAATATCCCCAAACAAAACAACTTCTCAACGTCACCCGGTATACATATCTTGTTCGTTCGAAGTTACCGGCGTCGGTATGTCTGCCACGCTCACTTCTACGAATTCAATTGAGTTCGAAATAACACGGTTTCTCAACGACATTTAATTGATTCCAATCATTGCGGAACGCTTGGAAGGCTTTGAAGGGAGACGGCGTGTTCGCGAGAATCCGTTCTAAAAAGAAATTGTTATAAAACTAGTTCTTTTGTAGGCAAGGTCTTGAACGCACGTGGATAGGACTGAATGACAGTTGGGTGGGTTCTACCTGCGCTGTCGCCTGTCGTACACGGAATGTGGGAGCACGCGCGGTAGGTATCCAAGAATCTGGCGGTAGCAGCGGTTCATATCAATATTTCAATAGAAGAAATAACAAAGGTAGTTACAATGAAAGAAAAAAGAGTTAAGAAATGCCTTGAATTGGAAGGCGACTTAGTAGAGTGAACAAAAATGTGAGAAACATTATAGGTACATTTTGTTGTTGAGTTATGCTGTAATTTTTGTTAAAAACGACCTTAGATCGATTAAATCTTGACGCTTTTAGCACTTTTTCATTTGTTTTGACCATATGTTTCAAGCGAGGCACACTTCGATCGGTTTTTTTTTTCATGAAGATGCATTTTATTTGCCTCTAGCTTAAAGAAGCACTATCATTATGTACACGTGCATACCTACTTAAAAAGAAACCCTTTTATGTGAAACTAGAAGCTATATAATCCATACAAAAACCCATACAACAATCAACAATCCCTCGACTGACAGCGCGGAAGCACCAAACTTCCAGACTTTACCGCCGTGACGTCACGGAGCCAAGGACCAACAATCGAAGGGCATCCTTGACCCCGATTACTTCCACAAAAACGATCCATCGGTCGTTGAACTGCCGAAACCCACGCGATACAACGCGTTTTTTCGGGCTGAAATTATGATTGACAGGTCGTTAGCGGAGACACAACGTCTGGTAGCGTTAGAATCGTGTTTTTCCGGCAGCCGAAAGGTTACGCCAGAGGGTATTTTTGGAGGGAATCATACGTATGGTACAATCAGACATAATATAAGTGTGTTAGAATATTTCCGCGTATATCACAATTTTTCGTAATATATTTTTGTTTTTTTCTTCTAAATAAAATTTCAATTGTGTTCCTGCTAGCCTAACCTGTTTTATGTACCCCTATACCTAATGTTAGTGATAATCAAGGTTAGTTTATAGATAAACTAACCTTGGTGATAATCTTATTTTTACGTGTATAATAGCACAGAATAAATATAGCTTCACAACAGAAGCGTCCATAAAGACATGTGTCAAAAGGATGCTTGCTTTGACGCGAAATATCTTCTAAAGGGATAAACATTATGCATTTTAGTTGATTTTACCACAGAAAATATACGCTACGCGTATATTTTCCACAGAATCCACAGAAAATATACGCTACGCGTATATTTTCTGTGGATTTTACATGCAAAGAGATTGTATTAGGACCAAATTTATTCCATCGAAGGTATAAGTTATTGATTCAAAAGATAGAACCAACAGAAACAACTACTCCGAGGGCTAATATACCCCTACCGGCATTGAACTACCTACACCATTGGTTCTTGATTTCTGTTGGGAATAAACATTGCAGATCAAAGTTCCCTCCTTCACCAACTTAACATCAAATAATAATAACTCGAAAACGGGAATTAATTTAACTGAAAAAGTTTCGTTAAATATTTTGACCCGTTCTCAGGCCATCTCGCCGTACCGTCAGATCTCCCGAAAAACGCGTTTGAAAAAAAATTTTTCCTGGGCATCAAACATCAAACGGTATATAATATGGCTACTGTATAGCGGGACGTCACAAACGACTCGCGTCCGCGAGGTCCAGACTCGACCCCGTCTTTCGCGCCGTATTTAACAGCGGAGGATTTTCGGGGCCCTGAAAATACGCCTATCGGATTTCTAAAGGACCAAGGACCCTTTTTTTATTGTTGCTAAATGGGCCTTCTTTCCTATTTTGTTCTATAATCATATGAGAGTAGATTTGCCTAAAAATTAACCACAACTTCTTTAAATAGCAATGATCGGGCCCATATGAATTGAGGCGAGAGGCGACCTACTCGCTTCAAGTAAAGAAATATACTGTCTACGTCTACATTTTACAACATCTTATTCTATAATCTTATGAGAGTTGAATAAATTCATGCGGCACCTAAAAAAATTCTCAGCCCAACAAGTATACCTATATCACAGAATAGCCACCGTGCTATTCTGTGCCTATATGAATCTAAAATCTAACCAAATTGTCGCTTACGCTCGGACAACAATCTTCACTCTCGGGATTAAAAGATGCACTTTAGTCCCTCGGTACATAATATACACTATACACTCAGGTGCAAAAAAAACTAATATTTTTTCAAAATCGGTTGTATTTCTTTTTCAGTTTAAACCTGATTTTTAATTTATATAAAAGGGCTTCCTATTCTTGTTTTAATAAACAATAACATAAATAAAGAAAAATATATTGTTGTTCATACGAAAATACTTATATAGGTGGCCCGGTTTTTTTGTACTAATTACGACATATTGTTTTAAACATGTTTAGAAATTTCAAACGAACATTATTGCGCTTATATAATATTTTACCATAATGCACTAGCCTCCAAATTCCCCCAACAGCCTGCCTAGATAACAAAGACAATGTACATAATCGTAAAGCTCTCTGTACGTTTCTGATGCGTATGCACACGTGCCTAAATGTTCGCACTGGGACAAAGAGGGCTGGTCCTGCGAAGGTCGCCATCGATTTTCGTGGCACGTGGACGCAATTTTCAGGCTCTGGGACGAAGAGGAAGAGAACGAGGGGGCGGAACACTTCAGTCCATGGGAAGGCAGTGGATGCCTCATTTTATAAAGCCGCTAAAATATAACTGCAATCAGACGAAGGTTTCCATTTGACGATCAAGGTCATCTGAAGGTACAACTTACACATTCCATTTAGCCATTATAGGATTCCTTTTTTTAATTCTGAGAGAAGCTCCATTAAACTAGATAGATGGTCTCATGGTCAGTGTCTGATGTTCGATCCGAGAAGGCCAAATAATAACACCAAATTTGTGACAATCAAGTCAGCCATGATAATAAAACTGGCAATCAAGTAGGCTGTATAAATTCAATATTTCTAGTTATATAAGGACATCTAATATTTCCGAAAAAAAAATTGAAAAAACACGTTGCTAAGTAATATTTTAACAAGAAAGCATGAGTGCTGGTGGCAACAAAAATCGAAGACGAGGATTTTTGCACCTGCACGAATGCATTTTGTTAAAAAAATATTACTTAGCATTGTGTTTTTTGGATTTTTTTCACAGGAAAAATTAGATGCCCGAATGGTACCTATTTGACAAGACTATTTCATGAGTAACAGATTATTCTGCATACACATAGCTTACAAAACATATACTACCTATTATACAACAGCTGTCAAGTTTTGCCACGGGTAAATTCGAAAAAACTGCTGACAAGTGCTGTCATACAGTTTTTCCATCTAGAAACCATTTGTAATTCAAAATTGCGCGTTTGTGATTGGCGGAAATTAAGACGAGGGAAATACTCAATATTATCTGTTCATCTGTGCTTGCATTTCCGCAATACAATAACCGTTTGAAAAGTGGCAGAAACAATGTGTCAAAATTAGGTAAACGATTTTCATGATCACTGATTTTTTTCATTAATTAATATGAACAACCTAATGCAAACCTAATGAACTTGCTGATAAACAATATACCTAAATTATAGATTATGTCGGTGGTATAACTATGAAGAATCTATTTTTATTTTTCTCTGTCAATGGTTCGATCGATCTCAACCTACCTACCTTACACTTTTCCAGTGTAATTTTCTCATAGATTATCAATGAACATAATTAACTATATGTATATAACATTTATATTTTCAAGCCAAATAATTAAAAATAGTAAGCACTAAAGTTTCGTAATTATTATTAGATATTTGTGTAATTAGTTATTATTAATGTTTCCTGTTATATCTCCAATTAAGATTTTCTTTACATAAGATGGAGTCTCGATCGAGACGAATACATAATATTACCGTTTTCCCGAGCGTTTTCCTAAAAAAATATGTTTTTGATTTGTAAACGACTTTGATTTATTAGTGGAAATAATTTGTAGACAAATATATTTAACAAGTAATCTTTGTTTATCTGAGGTAGGTGCCCATTATATATTTCGAGATCAACATTGAGAACACGCGTCAAGGTTTCGGGACTCATCCTGTAGATAAGAGATGCAAACAACAGTCATAGTCATGCTTTATATTTTTTACGCCTAACAAGCAAGAACCTCGACAAGAGCTTTCGCAATAATTATTATTGTTATTAATTTTGGTTAATGCTCAAGTCAATGCTCGAAATTTAGTTAATTTTTGTTATGAAATACGATGAGAATTATTTTTTAATCTGGAAATTTACCTGCCAAATAATAAAAATGTTCGATAACAATAATTATTATTTAACGTCTTACCTCAATTAAGCAATTCACACCATACCGATAATAAGTTTAAAAAAATTGAAAAACTGATGGTATTGTTCGAGGTACCTATCGTTATTTTGTAATAAGAGTGGGTAGCAATGATAAACAAACAAAATAACGATTCGGTTTGCTCCGTTTGTCTATTGATAATTTAAAAATACAGAATATATTTGCCAAAGTCTTTATCGATGCATTAAAATATAACTATAATAGCCTTCAAACAATAAAGTGTTTTATTTATACTTCCTTATTTTGTAACGTTTAAAATTTTTCAACAGTTGGATTTTTAGTTTTTTGTGAATTAAGTACAGGGTGTCGCATTTTGGGTGTTTTTCTCAAAAATCTCGGTTATTATTAAAGCTAGAGGGTTGCGGTTTTCACGTCACTGTTCTACTTTTTTGAGAGGAATTTGGTGGACCAATCAGATTTTAGATAAGTTTTATAGTTTCCGCGCATTGGCACAGGACTGAAATTTTCGACTTTTTGGAAACCTCTCTCCTGATGGCTACAACTTATTTATATATCGACAAATTTAATCAACTATTTTTATAGATTTTTTTGGCGTAGAATCGAATGGAATAATTAGTTTTTTGGTAGCGTTAATAGTTTTTGAGATATGAACTATGGTTTCCATTTAAAAATATATAACTTTGGTTCATATCTCAAAACCTATTAACGCTACCAAAAAACTAATTATTCCATTCGATTCTACGCCAAAAAAATCTATAAAAATAGTTGATTAAATTCGTCGATATATATAAGTTGTAGCCAGGAGAGAGGTTTCCAAAAAATCGAAAATTTCAGTCTTGCGCCAATGCGCGGAAACTATAAAACTTATCTAAAATCTGATTGGTCCACCAAATTTCTCTCAAAAAAGTAGTACAGTGACGTGAAAACCGCAACCCTCTAGCTTTAATAACCGAGATTTTTGAGAAAAACACCCAAAAGCACCCAAGATGGGACACCCTGTACGGCTTTAAAATTTAAAAAAACCTTCTGATAGAGCTGAATGAATGATTGGGATAGGATTTCCTTTATAAAATTTTCCCCAAAATGCACGATTTCCCTACAAATAGAAAAAAAAAGGTTTAAAATTAGCCCTAATTTTTTAAAGACTAAAATATACCTATTATATTATTCTAAAAAATAAAAATAAATTAAGTGGGTATAGGGTAGGTATACAAAAATAAAGTAGGAGGTATGTTCCATTTTATATCAAGTGGCTCCAAAATTTACTACAGCAAAATTTTCACTGGGTTTGTAATGAAGTGATCTATAAATTACATTTTGAACCAAATACAACATACCTTTTCTCCTCCCGAATGGCCCAAGGAACGCGTTATTTTTCCCCACAATGTTATCGTCTATGTATTTAACCAGTTTGTGAACGTCTTCGTTCTTCTTTGGCAACGCTACGTTCCCACTTGTCACCCTCTGTTTCGGCGACCGGACCGGGTAGTCCTCAGGGAAGGCATAGAGCCTCCTGTTACCGTAAGATTTTCTAATGGTCGTAGTCGACGTCATTTTGTCATCTCTATCTAGTGGGTATGGCACCGGACGAAACAATAGACGCGCAAACGTCGGATTTGACAGCCTGCCGCGCGCCGACAACGTCACCCGGGAAACACGAGTGAAACTGAAATTTCCTCCAGTCCAGTCTCCCGCGACTGCGGATCAATCGGAGCACGACGTTGGCACGTTTGCCACGGGCAGGAGCGTAAGCGGTTACGTTACCGCAGGTTAGAAGTTACGCGAGAAGTTAGGAAGGAACGCCGGGTTTGGCAACGCCGCGTAGCGTTGCAGGCGGAGCGCTCCTGCGGCGGTCGCGGCAGGAACGCGAGTGACGCGTGGCGGGCAACCAGGCATGCTTGATTTGATTGAGTAATCATCTAGCGAGGAACACGATACACTTATATGTCATTGCGCATCTTATGACGTCAGTTGCGAATCAGAATTTAAATTGCTCCATATATGTTTTACACAGCAATAGATACTTTTTTATGGGTTTTTGCTTACTTTAAACGTTTTCTTTTAAACAAATGTTGTTAAAAATATGTAGACTATATTACTAGGTAGATAAATGAATGAATATTCTGTTGATAAAAAACACAATAATTTTTACAAATAATTTATTTTCTTTGTGTTTCAGCTAATCTTATGCATGCAAATAAAAGTGATGTATATTTTGTTAAATTAACAGGATTTTTCTTTTAAAAGACCGTATATATTGGTAGACAATAAAAAAATATCATGGTATCTAAATAATACATTTATTGTAAGTAAGGTAATCCTGAACTAAGTTTTGACTTCTATCGACACAAAATCTCCATCGAAAAGATATTGATAAATAAAATTCAAAGCCTTACCAAAAATATAACTTTTTCCTTCTAGTGTTTATGATGTCAATTAAAGCCTTATTTACCAATTAATGCACACAAGCACAACCTGCACAACGAATGCTTAGTTTATAGTTAAACAACAAACAAAACACCGTAATAAATAGTGAGTAAAATAGGGATCATATAATGATTATTCCCTTCAACCATAACAAGGCTAATTTTTTATTGCACATTATCTTTTATTTGCCGTATAAACCAGGCATAAACTCTATTGAGTCCCCTATTTTTAATGCTATGTTCTAAAAATAATCTGTTTCCTTACCATTTTTTTAATAATTGATACTATCTTGTCTGTGGCATGCAGCAATCCATTTTTTGGCAAGAGTATTGTCCTTGGGAAATCTATAATACTTAATTCCCGTTCCCTTACTGTTTCTATTATTATTTGGACATACGCTGACTGCACATCCCGGCATTTTTGGCCTATTTCAAAGCACTGTCGAGCTGGACTGACGATAAGTCAGTTGTTTACACTTTTTTCTTGACACATTAAACTGTAAACTATAAAAAATTGTAAAACACAACTGCAGCCGCCAATTATTTAGAATTCGTGATTCGCAACTGACGTAGATGCGCATAGTTGCCTTGTTTTCGGATTCGTTAGTGGCATACCGTGGGTAAGTGTATCGTGGCGATGAAGGGATAGTGATAAAAAATGATCGATAAACAAACAATACAACAATGCATTTTAGTATTTTGGAATCATGTTTTTTCTTGAATCGGCACTATTTTTTCAATAAGTAGGCCTTGGAAAGATGTAAACGTCAAACGTCAGTCGCGGAGCCATCGCCCGTCAAAAGTGACCAAATATTCGAAACACGGCCGATAAAGGCCCACTTAATTTTTCGTACACATTGCGAAAATGTGATCTATAGCAGCACAATCTTTCAGTATGAATATTTTAGTAGGTTGGAATAATTATCAATCAGGCAGCTGTTTGGAGTTTCTGTTGGGAAGCGCCGTGCTTCGTCATATTTGATCTAGATAGAGCAATCGTTAAAGTCAAGCAACGCCGCGGGCAGTCGGTTCTTGGACGGGTTGTCCTTTATGATTTTTTTTGCCTAATAAAATTTCTTTTTTCGATTTCAAAAAATATAATATATATCTCGGCACTGAAGTTATTTTTTATGACTCATGTGGTTTATTTGCCTCGCCAGAGGCCTCTGCAGCTAAATTCCACCCTTGGTACAGGGTGGTTCATTGACACCCCCTTAACTTGCTAGTTTTTGAGGTTAGAAAAAAGTTTTTTACAAAAGTTTTAGATACTAATACAAAGTTTTTTGTGACGCTATTGGACCGTGTACAGTGTGTTCTAGAAAGCCGTGGCACACTTATGTTTTTTTTAAATGGAACACCCTATATATTTTTGCATTTTTGAAATCTGCTCATCAAAGCAATTAAAATGATATTAAACTTTGTGGCATTATCTTTTTCCGTTTTTGAAAAATTCCGTATTCAAATTTTATACTAAATTTATTTAACTCGAATTTGTGGATCTCGTGATAAAGATGGATGATCATAGTAATAACAAAAATATTTGTTTTAAACAAGAGAGTAATATAGTGAAACTCCAAATTGTTTAGGAGCCTTTTCAAATTTTACTGATTATATTCTCGAAATAAGAATTTCAGGAAAAATCGTAAAAGCTCCTAAACATTTTGGAGTTTCACTATGTTACTCTCTTGTTTGAAACAAATATTTTTCGTTATTACATTGATCGTCTATCTTTATCACGAGATCCACAAATTCGAGTTAAAATAAAATTTAGTATAAAATTTGAATACGGAATTTTTCAAAAACGGAAAAAGATAATGCCACAGTTTAATATTATTTTGATTGTCTTGATGAGCAGATTTCAAAAATGCAAAAATATATGGGGTGTTCCATTTAAAAAAACATAAAAACGTTTGTCAAAAACAAGTTAAGGATGGGTGTCAATTTATAATGAACCACCCTGTACATAAATATCTAATCTCATACAAATTATTCAAAACTATAAAACTTTTGTGTTTATTTTTTCCGGGTAAATCCAACCGAATAAAAAAACTAAAAAAAATTGGAATATTAGCCGATTGCGCATGATAGGCTTGTTTCCAGTTAATTTTATTATTTTTTGTATTTCTTCGACAGATTGAATTTTCAATGAGTATGAAATAAAACTGCCAAAATTCAACAAAACATTTATTAAATATCCATTATTATAATACTACAATTACAAAAATAAAGCTCTACGAGCACTATCGCAAATAAATTAATGTTAACCTTAAAATATTAATTCGTCACGGCATTCGTCCCCAATGCCTTCATGAGCCTGTAACAGTCGTCCAGCCTCTTCTTGTCTCCGATTCTCTCGAGAGTATTCGCCGCCTCCACCAACATTCCCGCCCTCTCGCCTGGCGACGACAACAACGGCGTCGGCAGATGCTTGCACGCCATATATAGTGCCGCCGCGTGTTGCCGTTCGCTTCCCGAGTCCTGTTGACCTTTATCTCCTAGAAAAAAACGTCAAAAATCTCTAAAAGATAACGTACAATCATGACAACTTTGAAATAAACAAGTAAACAACCATTAGTAGGCAACACCTTGACACTGTTGACAACTGTCACTTTTAAAACAAATGATTTGTAGGTTAAGTGAACAGATCATAAAGCAAGGAGTATATTATTATATTAGAACATTTGGAATTCAAAGATTAGGTAATTTACATGGGTAATGAAAATAAAACACATAACAAATACATATTTTAAATCTTTTTAATATTACCGAAGTTACTATAGATTTAGTTTTACATAATCTTATATGTGGAATAGAGTTCATTCATTCAATTCAATGGCAAATGACAGCTGTCAATTTAAAACAAATGAACCTTATATTGTGTGGGTTGCTTGATAAATCTCAACAAATAGCTAGTATTTGTTGAGACATTTTTTTTTCACGGTAGCAAACATTGTAATCCATTTATTGATCTCACCTTTTCCACAAATAATCGAAGTTTTCGAATGCCTCTGCCTCAAGCTTCGATCTAGTAAATGTTGCGTTTTACCGGGAGCGGCACCAGCCATTAGCCTTGCGGTGGCTTCGTATAAAAATACCCTGGATAAGACATACTAAAAAATTAAAAATAAATGAGAAACATTTTTACTGCAAGATTAAAAAGACTAACGCGGGCATTTTCGGCGAGCAACCTCAAGGACGCAATATCCCCTTGGAACGAGGTCAAAATATTGCTCGGAACCGGCACTTTTTGCCCGTTTTCCAAACTGTCTTCCCACAGGGAAGTTCTCGTTTCGAGCAACCAATCGCAGACCAACAATTGGGCAAGCTGAAAATAACAGGATACGAAGATATATTTAACTTTGAAAAAGTTACTCGTGATGAAAAGTTTTGCTTGTAAAAATAATTAGATTGATTATTTCCCTCATACTGCTTGCATCCAATAAGGTATCTCCTTCCATAAAAATCCAACCAATAATATGCCTCTGCTAGCGATAATTGTATTTCTTAAAATTGGTGTGTTTACACTGCTCTAAATGATGCAGCTTATAAATTATGTTGAGGTATTATTAAGAATATATATGAATTTATATAACTTTTACATTGCTAAATTGTTGTTATTAGACCTCCTTATCCATTTAAATTTATGACACACATTCAGAAAATAAAGCAACGCTAACAAGGTGTATAATCGCATTTACCTTGGATATCCAAGCATCATGTTTGTTGAGCTTTGCTCTCGGGATTTTAACAGAAAATAAAACACCAATTTATACTCGTGATCTTTCTAGGCAAAATAACGCATTCGAAAAAATTATCAATAAAATTTCCAGCCAAGGTTCCAGCACTTGTGATATTACATACGATAAAACAAATACATAACTGTCAATTTTAATGTCCTATGGTCTCTACAGGGATCCTAATTGACACTAGTTAGTTACGAACTTACAACAATTAACACAAAAACCGAGGTTGGTACCATTTCTTGTAGTTTCTTCTGCCGATTCAGGTTGCACTGAAGGAACACTGCATTTTATTTAAAATCACATGCAATGCAACTACAATGCACCCAAATCGACAAACCACCTCCGAAACCTGCAAAAAAAAACAACAAACCCGCAAAACACTCACCATCACTGGGTTGTCCTTCCTCTTGCAACTGCTGTACGTCAAACTGTCGGCCAAAATTTGGCTCGCATGATCGCACTGCTGAAGTATCCTCTTGTGCGAAACCCCGCCTTTTAAATAGTATTTCCTGGCGATATACGCGGAAACTATGGCCTTCGGCAGCATATCGTTTGAGGTTAACTGTTCGGGAATCAGTTCCAACTTCACGTAGAATTTTTCGGCTTCCTGATTGTCTCCCATCAACCAATAACATGCGACGGCCACGAAAGACGTCCACCAATCAGCAACGGGATCGTGTATGTCTAAAAAACCGATACAAATAATTCCTGTCCACCTTGTCAGAGTGAGAAACGTCGAAAGTCACGGAACTTACTCAGGGCGTTGTGTTGATTAAACAGGATTCGCGCGTCGACGGTAACGTTGTCCTTCAATAGGTTGATATAAGTCAGGGCGTCGTTTAAGTCTGTTTTTTTGTCGGGATTTAATTCGCTCTTTTGACCAGGCGACATCAGAATTTGCAAGGCTTTCTCCAAGAGGTGTTCTCTGTAAACCTGCATACAGAACGGGGTGACAATGTTTTCTCCTTAATGAAAATATAAAATGTGTCCCGGATAAGAATGAACAGCATGGGGATCTTGCAAACGATGAGAGATAGAACAACGGTTAAATGGGGAAAAAGTTGCGCAATTTTAAGGTCAATAAAATGGTACAAACAGATTTCTAATACCATTTTTCATTTTTGAGTTATTTTGAAAAAAGTAAAATTTTGCGTTTTCGATTTTATTTTTTTCCAAAGTTGTTAGCACAGATAGAAAAAAAAAAAGAAAAACACTTTCTGATGGCACTTTTTAACGGGCTTTAAGATGGCGTTTTTAGATTTGTTCTACAACATTTAGTTTTTGAGAAACCATCTTCAAATTTATTATATATATATAATACGGACTTGGATTTTTTTGCAGATTTTGAAAGCACTTCTCATTGCAAATACTATGATGTATGACACGAAATATTTTTAAAATGTTTTGAAACAATTATACCGAAAATTCCTTTTTTTTTCCATTCATTTTTTTCTAATGCGGCCCTGTATTTCATAATAAGAAGTCTAAATATTAATCAGTATTGTCAACAATTTAACTTACAACTTATCTTTCAATCAGAGAACCAAAAAAAGGACGGCAAAGACTAATAACGGTCACATACGATAATAAAAAATAAATAAAAATCCTCCACCTAGAAGGCTTTGAAACAATGAAACCAACCCCTTGTCATTTGTCATAACTCCAACTGTATCATTTATACCCCGATTACTGTAAGAAGTCCCGATTTTGTCAGATGACATTCTCCACAAAATCCCTAGGAATTTTTATGTTAACCATGGGTATAACATTGGTATATGTGTCTAAACTAGTTAATGACGTCACTCATTGATTTATGATGTGAAAAGATACCCAAGTGATACCAAAAAAAGAACATAATAAAATAAAAACCCTATTGCAATCACGATTATACTGCTACAAATAAAAATAACTATGACTAGAACTCATTTTAATAATAATTTCAAACGTCATGAAAACACTTTCATTTTGGTATTTTGGTATAATCGCCTACTTGCGACAGCGTCTCAGGCAAATTTTATTTCGGTGTTGTGAAAGTGACAGTGAAGGTTTTCCGGATCGTTCAAAAGGGTTCAAACATTGGGCAGTGAAAATATTCGCGGGTTTTGTACGTTTCGTGAGTTTTACCGTTATCTGTGTTGTTCTTGTTCGTGTTATTAGTAGTAATTCATTGTGCAAATGGGCTCATTACTGACCTGCACTTATGACCCGGTTGCATTTTTTGCTGCATTGATGCCAACTTAGGATGGCGAAATTACCAATTGACAGTCCCAGTAAGGACTTCTTAAAATAATTTTACTATAGTTAATAATTTGTATTATTAGAAATGGAGGGTGCTTTTTCAAATGACGACAAAATGACAGAAATAGTGGTGTAGAGGCCGAACGAATGTATTGTTGCAATTAATAAATGGCAAAAGTTATTGGTTTCATTGGCTTAAAGCTTTCTTCTCACAATTAGAAAAAGCGAAGAATTTACTCCAAAACACAATGCGACACTGTTTGCTATACAACAACAGAGGAAAACACTTATCAGACAGGGCCATATTTAAAAATATAAGGTTTTCAAAGTAAAAATAAACTGCAAGTTAAAGTGTTGTCAATACTGATTAATATTTAGACTTCTTATTGTTAAATACAGGGCCGCAATAGAAAAAAATAAATGAAAAATAGGAATTTTTAGTACAATTGTCGTAAAAATAAAGTTGAAGATGGTTTCTCAAAAACGAAATGTTGTAGAACAAATCTAAAAAAAGCCATCTTAAAGCCCGTTAAAAAGTGCCACAAGAAAATGTTTTTTCTTTTTTTCCTATCTGTGATAACAACAGAAAAAATAAAATCGAAAACGCAAAATTTCACTTTTTTCAAAATAACTCAAAAACGAAACAAAATATTAGAAATCTGTTTGTACCATTTTATTGACCTCAAAATTGCGCAACTTTTCCCCCATTTAACTGTTGTTCTATCTCTCACCGTTTGCAAGATCCCCATGCTGTTCATTCTTATCCTATATGGAATAAAAAGATCTTAGGTCCAGAATGTCAACGCGCTATATAAAACTGCAAAAACACAATGGGGTAGTTGCACTTAGTTAAAATCAAAGTGGAAATCTCTTTTTTAGAACAAAAAAAACATTTTTATTTCCTATAATTTAAGTTTCAATCGAATATAGTTTGCAACAAAGCCGTTATTGCATTTTAAAACATAATTTTTCAACATTGACGTCATCAAGCGGTAACTAGGAATTTTCGTGTAGTTGCACCTTCAGGTTAGTAGCGACGCGTCATCAGCACATGCATCTATCCTCTAATAATAATAGCTTTGTTCGCGGAGCAGTTCGGAACAGTTCTGAACCAGTAACTATCAATGTGATTGGCTCAAAAAAAATCTAAAATTTGAATTAATCAATCACAGCGACAGTTACTAGTTCACAACTGGTTCCAAACTGCTCCGCGAACAAAGTTAATATGTGCGTCTGTCAGTGTCATCAGTTGTCAGACTAACCTTGATTTTTGTAGTTGTCAGTTTGTATTTTTCAAGGTGACAACGCAATTTTTTGAAGGTGACAACGCAATTTTTTGATGGAGATTTTTATCATTTATTGTGTTTAAAAATTGAAATGGTAGGTGGATATTTAGAGGCAAAATCCGATAATTTACCATTTATAGATGCTTTTATGCATATTACCATATTACTATACAAAATAAATTCATATTTTCCTGTTACCTCTGAAGAGAAAGAGAAATAAGTAATAAAATGCTGGCTTATGTTTTTAAATAGTATAATTGGCTTATACGCAAATAAATAAGTAAGTAAAATCACATGATAAACGCCGAAACCGATTGACACGAGAAGACAAAATTTATAGTTTAGAACCAGATAACCCAGGGTTGTTGACAATCCCACAAACATTTTGAACTAAAAATCACTAGCTTGCGCGCCACTTTCAAATAGCCGCTTGATGGCGTCACGTAAATAGAAAAACATTATTTTGTAGCTTAAATAAACTCGAAATGAAAAAAACAAAAATACGTGTCTGGTATTTTTGTTCTTATTTTTCATTTTCATTGTCATTAAAAAGAGTGCAACTTCCCCATAGTTTTTTATGATTTAGTTCTTAAAAAGCCACGATGTCACTGATTTTTGGGACAAATAAATTCCTGAAGTATTACCAATTGAAATTGCATTTTTCAAATTTACTATTACTAACCTTCAATTGCACGGCCAGCGGATCCACGGCATTATCGATCGAGGTGAACGGCAAGCTGCGGCTCTTCACCTCGTCGCACACTTTGCTCCTCAGGAAAAATCTGCCGCCATACGGCGTGAATATCCACTTCAGCCACGTCGGTATCGGGTCGCACGAATTCGTCGACGACAGCTGCGCCAGCCCCAGGTAATACCTCTGGACGAAGCCCAGGACGTTCGGCAGGCTCGCCTTGATCCTGAGCGCGATCGCGACGTAGATGTCCAGCATGTCGACGGGCTTCATGCGGTCCTTGGCGGCCTCGGCCAGATTCAGGGCGTTCATCGCCGTCGTCAGCCCGAACAGGTGACAGGTCTGTTCGGGGCCCCCCACCAGCTGGATCTTGTGCAGGTCGTTAAAGACGAGGGCCAGCTCCCTGCAGGAGGCCTGCGCCTCGTGACGGGTGACGCCGTCCGCGAAGAAACCGCCGCCGTGGCGGGAGAGGTACCTCCCGATCCACAGTCTGTGCATAACCTACGAATTACGAAAAGGGTCCTGTACGGCACTTACTATACTTTACTCTCGTAAATATCTCACTTCTGCTTTTCAAAATTCCCAAGTTTTCAATTCAATCAGATAGTATTGCTAACAGAGCTGGGCAGATCTATTTAAAAAAGATCGTTTTAAAGATCTAAGATCGCGATCTTGATCTTAGATCTAAACTCTATTCAAACTAAACGCAAGTGAAAGATAAACACAAGTTGTTGCATGGCTAGCACGTGATCGGCTTGCTATTGGCCGGCAGGCGAGTTCAGCGACTCGTTATTTATTACAGAGGTGTATTGAGTTGCAAGTGGACTTTTGATTTTTTCCGATATAATTCTTTCGCTGTTTATTAATTGTTGGAGCTACGATTTGTGTTAATAGTAGAAATTTGCAGGTAAGTGAATGACTAGGTGTGCCATAAAAGTTTGTTTTTAAAGTTCTTAATACTGGGGCATATTATTTTAATATTTTATATTTTAAAATTCATAGAGATCGTCCTTAATGCGGCCGCCCAACTTGCATTTTGATTGAATAGAGTGTAGATCTTTTTTGTTTCACTAAAGAACGATCTTTTTTAAAAAAATCGTTTCAAAAAGATCTGATCTTTGATCTTAATTTGATGATCTTAGATCATTTTAAAGATCTAAAATCATTTAAAAGATCTAAGATCGTTTTATCTTTAAAACGATCTTGGATCTCTAAAACGATCTTAGATCTTTAAAAGAATCTAAGATCGTTATAACGATCTAAGATCTTTTTCTCATTTGTTTTCGTTCATTTTTGAAACGTTTCTGTGATTTTTATATATAAAATAATGTTTTATTTTTGAAGAATAAAAAATAGTGCTCTAAGTTGTTGTAGGAATAAGAGTTTTTGTTTTTATATCCACATATTTGTAAAATATGTTCTCATTTTGACCTCAATAATTATTGTAAGTAGTTCGTTTTTGAAATGTTTCTGTGATTTTTTTATATTATTATTATTAATTCCTTTATTAGTCCCAAAAAATATATACGTTTTATATAGGGACACCTCTGCCCTTAACTAAATTAATTAAGTGCTCATAATACATTATGCTACTAACATTCACCAAAAAACACTAAAAATAAATACATACAGTTAAATTATCCTGATTCTGATTCAATTATCATTTTTTTTAGGTTACTCTTAATTTTCTTATATTCTTTGTCTTTTAAACTATTAGGTAAATTATTATAAAGTTTAATACCATCATAAAGGAATCAATCAATTCCAAATTGAGAATACATATGGGGTGCATCTATATTCATTCTATATCGAGTGCTATATGTATGTATTTTACAACAAACATCTACTGTTATACAAGAATGTTTTTTAGATGTATACATATATTTGATGTATGAAATTATTTACTTGAAAAGCATATATATTGCTAATGGACATAATTTTGTATTTTTTAAACAATTCAATAGTAGGAAATCGAACTGGTAGAGAAAAAATATTTTTATAGCTAATAATGTAGGTAGTATCACAGACCTATATAGCTTCGTATGGGTCTGTGGTAGTATATATTGTTTAGAAGAATGAATAGTTTTCTACTAACAAGAATTTTTTCATACATATAATCTACATATTATTTCTAAAATATATGTATTACGAATTCAGTTACTTACGTTACTAACGAGCGTTCATTTAAAGTAGTTTACCTCAGGAGATCTCTAGATCTCAGCTAAAGTGCAAATTGTCAGAATTCGCGAAAAATGGCAAATAATATAAACAAACTGACATACATTTTACCCAAAACTACAAGAACCTATTTTGAGGTCAAATTTAAATGAACGCTTTATGTTAATTTGTATTTTCTTTTCAATTATCTATTTCTCAAAATTCCGAATTTTATAACTTAAGTTATAAAATTATAAATTGCATACGTTTTTACAAGAAAAGTCTAATTCTCCATAGGTATATCAACTGATTGATTACGTAACCAGTTCAGTTAGAGTAGTAACTTTACGTAACTAGTTACGTAAAATTTTACTTTACACAACTAGTTACGTAAAACTGGACGTATCATCAATTGCTCGGGTTTTGAAAAATGTCACTTTATACTATGTCAAAATTAGGAAAAGTATTTATAGACATCTATATCTATTAACTATATAATATCATGAATTTTGTTCAAAGATCTTAGATCATTTAGAGGATCTTAGATCATTTTGAAGATCTTAGATCGTTTAGAAGATCTTAGATAGATCTTTTTTAAATAGATCATTTTTAGACGATCTTTGATCTAAGATATTTTTTTGCGCGATCTTAGATCTTTTTTGGCGCGATCTTTCCCAGCTCTGATTGCTAATTTATTATAGTTCATTTTCAAAAGTATACCTGTCTAAATAATTGCCAACAAAAACACAGGAACAACTCAAATCGACTGGTAGGCAATAATATTCCATAAGCTTGAAGGCATCGAAGTAATTCTTGTTTTGCTGCCACTTTATCGCCTTTCGACATGTATCTTTCCGCTTGCTTTCTACAAATAAGCAACAAATGTTTCATTGTTGACGTTTAATTTTTCCAAATAATACATCCAAAAACTGTTCATAAACTCATGTTCCAACAATCACAGAATATTCTCTTTAAAAGAGACTTAAACTTATTCAACCTACTATTCAAAACATTGTTAACTTGTGATAGAAAAAAATTCGGCAACAATTTCTTAAAATCAATCAATCCAGTAGCACATTTATGTAAAAATTTTTGCCTACCTATACAATGTGTCCCGGATAAGAATGAACAGCATGGGGATCTTGCAAACGATGAGAGATAAAACAACAGTTAAATGGGGAAAAGTTGCGCTATTTTAAGGTCAATAAAATAGTACAAACAGATTTCTAATATCTTTTTTCGTTTTTGAATTATTAGTAGTAGTACAATCATCTCTGTCTTCATTCTAATCATAAGATCTTACAAGCAGAGTTTGGTTTTATAGGTTATGAAAACCTTGGGGAAAATAATAATTCCAGTGCATATATGCTTTTAAGATCTTATGATTAGAATGAAGACAGAGATGTTTGTACTACATTTTTGCCAGGTAAAATGTTATTAGATTTTATGCTATACAACTTAAAAAAATACGAAATCTAACGTCACTTTCACTGTCGGCAACCCCCTCTTCAAATTATTTTTTTTAAATACGGATCTGTTTTTTTTGCAGTTTTTGAAAGCACTATTCATTATACCATGATGTATGACACAAAATATTTTTAAAATGTTTTGAGACAATTATACTGAAAATTCCTTTTTTTAAATTCATTTTTTTCTACTGCGGCCCGGTATTTAATAATAAGAAGTCTAAATATTAATCAGTATTGTCAACAATTTAACTACAACTTATCTTTCAATCCAAAAAAGGACGGCAAAGACTAATAACAGTCACATACGATAATAAAAAATAATTAAAAATCCTCCACCTAGAAGGCTTTGAAGCAATGAAACCAACCCCTTGTCATTTGTCATAACTCCCACTGTATCATTTAGTTAATAATTTGTATTATTAGAAATAGAGGATGCTTTTTCAAATGACGACAAATTTAACATGTTAGCATGTTATATCTTGTGTCACAGAACTAGTGAAGAGGCCGAACGAATATTGTTGCAATTAATAAATGGCAAAAGTTATTGGTTTCATTGGTTTAACGCTTTCTTTTCACAATTAGAAAAAGCGAAGAATTAACTCCAAAACACAATGCGACACTGTTTGCTGTACAACAACAGAGGAAAACACTTACCAGACAGGGCCGTATTTAAAACGTTTTCAAAGTAGTTAAATTGTTGACAATACTGATTAATATTTAGACTTCTTATTATTAAACACATGGCCGCAATAGAAAAAAATGAATGGAAAAAAGGAATTTTCAGTATAATAGTCTGAAAACATTTTAAAAATATTTCATGTCATACATCATAGTATTTGCAATGAAAAGTTCTTTCAAAATCTGCAAAAAACAGGTATTTTAAAAAATAAAGTTGAAGATGGTTTCTCAAAAACGAAATATTGTAGAACAAATAATATAAAAACCCCATCTTAAAGCCCGTTAAAAAGGACCATAAGAAAGTGTTTTTCTTTTTTTTCTATCTGTGATAACTTCAGAAAAAAATAAAATCGAAAACGCAAAATTTTACTATTTTCAAAATAACTCAAAAACGAAAAAAAGATAATTGGAAATCTGTTTGTACCATTTTATTGACCCTCAAATAGCGCAACTTTTCCCCCATTTAACTGTTGTTCTATCTCTCGCCGTTTGCAAGATCCCCATGCTGTTCATTCGTATCCGGGACATATTTTATATCGAAATCCCAAAAATCCAATTCCTTACCTGTGCACCCAATACTTCTGAGCCTCCTTACTTTTCGCCGGTATTATCGGATCCCCGTAGACGAACATCTTGATCAAGCAAAACCCCAATATCACCGAATTCAGCAGCCACAAGACTATCGTACTCGGCGAAAACGAAACGCTCGCCGGCTCGTTCCAACTCAAGATCATCCTGCTTGACGATCCGTACGTCCCGTCGCCCGACTGCAACTTATTCAACGCCATCCCGAACGGGTTAACCGCCACCATAACCAGCATGAACATGCAGAGCGTCAGTCGCGACGAGTCGAGCATTCCCGCAGTCGAAACCGGCGAATCCTCGTTCTCGCTCTCGTCTTTAATGCTGGTGGAGAATTCGGGGCTGGAGGGCGGCGGCGACATAGAAACGTCGGAGTGCGGGGGCGTATCGTTCGGGGAATAATTCATATCTTGGCCCGTAGTCAAGAGATCTTTAAGCGTGTTCTGTCTTGCCGCCATCTTGAGCGCCATGTTCTCCTGCTTTAGTCGATTGTTGCTGTTCTGCAAGAATCGTATATATTCAATTGTCCTCCTTAAAATGGCGGACTTGTTTAGTTTCGCCTCCTCCCCCACCACCATATTTTTTAATTCGACGATTTTGTCGTTAATGCTCGTTCTGTACTTCCGTTCGATGGCGTTGTGGGCGCTTCTCTTAACTTCCTTAACTTTCACTTCCTTGTGTTGTATGCGATTGATCGGAATTTTATTTTCGGTGTCCAACATTAGGGGTATGCCCGTAGTCGTCAAAATTTGACTACTACCGTTTAACAAAGTGTGTAAAGTAGGCGACGGATTAGTATACATCACAGTGGGCTGTGTAGAGCCTACTTGATTTTCAGTTGTAATCAGCTTCGCTTGTAACACGACAGGTTGCATGCCGTCGTTGATAATTTTGACTTTCTGTTTTTTCTTCGGATTATTGTCTTGTTGTAAAAGAACATGTTGATTTGTGGTAAGCGGCAAACTTGTGTAAACGACGGGTTGTTGGTTCGTTTGAATGTTAGCCGAAGAAATGATTATGGTTTGTTGATTTTGAACAGGTAGCTGCACGTTGTGCACCTTCAAGTTTGGTAAAACTTGACTTTGTTTGTGGAATTCATAAGTCGGAGAAACTTGAGGCGTATCAAATACAGAACTACTAGCAGCCGCTACAACATTACCACTGGTAGCCTCGGACTTTTGCGACTGTAAAAAGTTGTCCGGTATATTAAAGTTTATATCGTCCATGGGCATATTCTCTTCGAGTTGCGACAACAAGGCGTCATCCTCGAAAAACTCCTCCGTTTTCAGCAGTTCGCTTTCGTACTGATTCAAAAAATCTGCAAATATTCAACAACAAATTTTTTTACCCTAAACAAAACAAAACAAAGCTTAGGTACCATCTATTCCAGCCAGCTCGGGGATCATGTTGTAATCGCCGCTAGGCTGGTAATTAGGTAAGTTCTCACTCATTTTTTTCAAAAAGGAAACACAAACACGACACTTTTGAGAAGTTTTTTTTATCACCCCTAATAAAAATCTGGTGGGATGATCACCGCACCACACGCCGACCAATCGAAATTGGCTTTGAATCGGGTGATGTGTGACGTCGATAAAGTGTTCGGAACGGCGACATCTAGCGGCCGGAGGTCGAGTTAAATTTGTTCATTTGTTAGAAATGCGACTAACAGCGCTATCTGTTGATAGTTGTGACGATATAACGGTAAAGTTTTCTTCATTTACAGATTTTGAGTTTAGCCAAGTAATTCAATTGAAGCTAGTTAGATTCAGTGGAGTACAGATGGGGCCAGCAGTTTCTTTTAATAAATACATTATATTGTAATGCTGAAGTACGGCGTGAGTACACTTTGTGAGTCGTGAACTTTTTTTGTTTATAGATCATTATAAAAAGTGCTCCTTAAAATAAATTCAATGTTGATGTGATTTTTTCTAGGAATGAGCATACATCGCTCTAGAGCCATCTAACCGTACTAAATGGAACTAACTTCACATCGTTTATTGAAGAAAAAAAACTGGTGGAATTCTTCTAATTTATTTTGTTTGTAAAAATTGTAAACAACAAAATATTTAAGGTTACAAACATATAAAATGTATTTTATATGGTTACAAATAATTTTGCGATAAATGAAGATCATTTGGTCAGAACCAACGAGCTTTTATTGGTCAGAACTTATTATTATATCTAGGTACTGCTGAAGTCCTTGCATCTACAGGCCCGGAACAAGGATATTGACAGGAAAAGGTCTCTAATTTCTGCTTATTAGTGAACCACATAGAGATATTTTCTTTCTGGGGAACCTGGATAGAAACTGAAAATGACTGGTGGTGGGGCTGTGAGTAGTAGCAGCCCTCTCACGCCGGGGCCATGCCCAGCACCGGCCCACTTTCCGTTTGCCGGAGCTCCAGCTGATCCGGATTTGTTGTTCGAGGCGCTTCTGGCGGGATACGCGGCTAAAGGTGCCGCGCTGCAGTACATACACCTCTATCGCTCGGTTTGGTGGTTGCCGCATTCTTATAACAGCGATGCGTTGGTGAGTTATTGATGTATATTACCTCTACATATAGGCACAGACTAACGAGTAATACAGACATATCCTTAACGACATGTGTCAAAAGGAAACTCATGAATAATGGGCATTTTATTTGATTTTACGTTAATCTACATAGCAAAGAGATTGAATTAGACACAAAATTAAGCTTAAAATACTGTCTATCTTTCTGTAAATTGAAATGGAGACTCGCATATTTTTGACACATGTCCGTAAAGAGGCTTCTGTTGCAAAGCTATTTATCGTCGACTGACGTATTAATAAAACTTCTCACGGCTGTAGCTTCATATTCTGAAAAGTAGATGGCGCCTATGGTCAACAATGTATTTTGCATTATATTTTGTCTCCCGGAAGCGCATGGTGAGCCAGAGAACTGTCAAACATGACAGCCGTGAGCAGTCTTTATTAATACGTCAGTCAACGTATTTATTGATATGATATAGGTCAGTCAACAAATCTGAGTCAACCTGAAAATTCCTAACAAAAGCCACATTTTTAAAAAAAAATTAGTTTGCTTTAAGCTCGCTGTATTATTTTCTTACAGAATTTCTACCTTATCGACGAATATTTGGTAATATTTATTGCGGTGGTATTGTTACGAAGGTTCATCTATGTCTTAGGTTGTCGTCTACTTGATAAGACTGTGTCACTATCCGTAACAGGCGATAATGACTACATATATTTTAGGTAAGATAAATTCTATATTAAATTAATATTTTCTCGTAATTCTTCGCAATATTTTTTTGCAGAACACTGCTCTTCATTTTAATCGGCCTGATGCTTTCAATCTGTGCATGTTTCGTTATTCAGAATCATTCAAACGTCACAGTATTGTACCTTTGCTATCCGTAAGTTGTACTTGACATAAGTGATCTTATACGGAAAGGATATAGCTATCATGCCAGATCTGTATACTTTGTAGTGCCGCCGTTTACATGTTGATATTCGGGCGAAGTACAGAGCCACTGTTTGGCCCGGCCGGAGGCAGTACCACCATAAAAACCCTCCACGCTTGCGGCGCCGGCGCGGAAGTAGCGCGTGCCGAGGCGGCTTCGCTAAGACACGATTTTAACGAGCGCGTGCGGTGGGCATTATTCGCCGCAGTAGTGAACGCTTATTACGCTGGTTTTGTCCCGTGCTGCTTCGCACAGGTTGGTGCATAGATTTTTACATTTTTTCCCATATAACGTTTAACTATAAAAACAATATGTGTAGGAAAAAAATTTAACAAAAAAATTAAAACCGACTTCAAAAATTTGCACACTCCACTAAAAATTTAAAAAAAAATTAACAAAAAATAACACCGACTTCACAAATTTGCCCATATAAGTAAGTGTAAGGGGTAAGTGTCAAGCCAAAATTAAGAGTGTATCATTCAGTAGGGAAAAAAAATATTTACAGTTTACTTAGAACATTTATTTTTGCTGGACGGACGGGAAAATTTTAGAAATATTTTTCTCTTTCTAAATTGAGTTATCTTTGTATTTGGTGACAGTCAAGGCAAGGAATTTAAATCTATCTAGATATGAATACATCATATCCTACATACATCATAACTTACTGTCACCAACTCCAAAGATAACTCAATTTAGAAAGAGAAAAATATTTCTAAAATTTTAGTTGAAATGTGCATACGGTCAAATTTGTGTAGTCAGTGTTATTTTTTGTTTTTTTTTTTTAATTTTTTTGTGGATTGTGCATACGGGCAAATTTTTGAAGTCAGTTTTAATTTTTTTCTTAAAATTTTTTAATTTCTAATTTTTAAGTGAATTATTAAGGTAACCCCTTTCTAATAAAATAAGAATCATCCAAATCGGTCCAATATGAACTTTCATCCCCTATTTTCCACCCTTACGGGTGGAATTTTTTCTTCAAATTTAAATGGGGCCACTCCTAAAGTAATCCATTTCTAATAAAAAGAGCATCATCGAAATCGGTCCAATATGAAATTTCATCCCCTATTTTTCCACCCTTACGGGTGGAATTTGTTCTTCAAATTTAAATGGGGCCACCTCTAAGGTACTCCCTTTCTGATAAAAAAATAATCATCTAAATCGGTTCAATATGAAATTGCATCCCCTATTTGTTCACCTTTAGGGGTGGAATTTTTTCTTCAACTTTAAATGGGACCATTCTGTAGGTATACCCTTTCAAATAAAAAAAGAATTGTCCTAATCGGTTTATAAATGACGGAGTTCTGAGGTTAAAAAGACGGTAGTCCAACTTTATTATTGTTGTTTGTACAAGTTTCGACTTGTTTGTCGTAAAAAAACACCTTTGGCAAAATCTTGTCTTCTCATTTTAGTCATCGCTGCGCTACGATATAGCGTGGACGGCTCAACACGTGGGGTTTCTGTTTGCGGGAAGCTTGGCATACGCTTTGTCTCAAGCGCTGTCCCCTCGATACTGTGATACGCTGCACCGTTGCGCTTTGCATCTTGGCGCATGGAAGAGAGTCGACAACTTAGAGACGAGCTCCACCACTGCGGTGAGTCTCGCAATACGCTTATCTCAGAGTATCGAAAATATTGTTGGCTGTCTGTGTACACATTTGCATAAGATATTTTATGAATTATTATAAGACCAAATTTCTCCGCTGGAAACATAGACGTAACTAGGGGGGGGGGGGCTAGGGGGGGCTTAGCCCCCCCCTACATTTCTATTAGCCCTCCCTAAAATGTAAAGGATGTGCGAAGATATTATGCTTCTCGTAAACAGAATAGATCTAACATTCTGACAACGCAACGTTACGCAACACGGCGAACACCGCACGCGTCTTTTTAAATTCACCAGTTTCGACGAATCGCTTGCTCTTGCGGAATCTTGCGCCTTGTGCCCTCACAAAATCCGACTGAAATTTAAACGCGCAAGTGAGAGCGAACACACCGTGCCTGCTGCCGAGAGAAAGAGAGACGAGACGGGCGTCGGAGAATGTACTTTTGCTGTGCCAGACTCCAGACTTTTATTTTGTTATTCATCCAGTGTTTTGTTGTTTCGTTATAATATGTACTATATAAATAATCTTGCATCACAAAATAGCAGACATTCCCAACATTTTTTCTCTGGTTTCTACTCGGAAACCTCTACTTTTTCATAATGTTTTTTCTTAAATGAATTAAAGATGATTCAAAATTACCAGTAGATAGACCTATACATTATTTTTTGAAGCCTTAAAATTAACGTTTTTGGGTGTGGCACCTCAAGGGTGGTACAGGGTGATCCAATCAGTAACGAATTTAGAAGGCCGGGACCGAACCCCATTTCGGAATTTGAAAATATTCACTCCAGCTTGTAAATTTGAAGATGTTTGGATTTCCCAAGACTAATTTTATGTAATTTTTCTTCAAATTTTTAAAAAATTTCGCCTGCGGCGCATTTTTTAGAATTATTTTAAATGCCCTTGTTTAAAAAAAAGACACAAAAATTGTCTCTCCACCACTCGAAATTAATTGTTATATACATCACAGAAGTGATCCAAACTCGTAGCCCCGGCCTACCATTTTACAGAATGACATGTAAAAAATATACCTTTGTAAGTAGCGTACCGACTTTCAAAAATTTCTTCATAATGGATTAAATAATTCCTTGTCGGGGCCCCGCATTTTCATGCGGCACCCGGCCCCGCAAAATCTTGAGCCGGTCCTGATTAGCCCCCCCTAAAAATACGACCTAGTTACATCTATGGCTGGAAACACATAAAACTTATCCTCGTTTACCAGTGGAGCCAAAATAATATTTACATTGGATAGCTCGCTATTTATTGTCACCAATTTCATAAATTTTGGCAACGATGACAATATTAATCCCATTTTTCCTACTGTCAACTATTTATTCTGGAAATGTTATAAAAATTTGTGCGTATTCCTTGCGCGGCTTTTTTCACAACAAAATGTTGATGTTTTGTGGTAGCAATCAACTTTAGAACATCGAAACTACTTTCCAAATCCGAGGACACCCAATTGGATTTCGATCGTAAATACAATCTGCTGCTGATCGCAGAAAATTACAAAGTTAGGTTAGGTGGTAATATATCTTCTTATTTCTCTGGTACCACAAAACAGCAAATAGTGACACTATACTAAAATCAAGCAATCCTTACGCCTGGCGTAAATAAAACCACGTCTTCAATGACGTTTGTTGTAAAAGTGTAGTTATGCGGTTTTATCTGGTTGTTTTCAGCTATTTAGACACTGCCACAAATAATTTTATCGATGTTTTGAACCATTTTAATTAGGCCAATAATTTGTTTCCGAAGTATTTTGATGTAAACAATTCGTCGCTCTCCGCTCGTGGTGGCGTAACTAGCTTTTTGATAATTTTACAGTAGAACTAAAAAACTAAAAATAGCATGAAATAATCAGTCATATATCTGGTACTAAATCTAACGAAACTTTTTTCAAAGATGCCAGTGATATGAAGCTTAAACATAACAATATTAAATGACTTGCGGGTTTTTTCATTTTTGAGAAAAAAAATATTTTGTCCAGTTACGTCAGTTTGTGAAATCTGTACATTTTTTGTCGTTTAGTTACGCCAAATTAAAGGCTATTTAAAGAATATTTATTAATGCAAATTTCGACAAAATAATAGTTATTTATGTACCAAGCAACTGAAGTTCCACAAATGTGGAATTTAGATGCCAAGGCCTGTAAGACTGCCAAGGGACATATTATATTTTTTTGAAAATCAGGAAAAAGAAGTTTCATTAGACAAAATAATTTAAAAAGGGTCACCTATCCATGAGACAACCGCGCGCACGTTGCTTTGCCTCTATATCGCTCTACCTAAATAATAAATTAATGAAACAAAGAAAATTCCTTTATATCGTCTTCGTTTATACAACATCGATATCTTATTTCCTATTTTAAACTGTCTGTATTTTTCTGTCTCAAGTTCTTTCCACAACACCACATTTGATGTACCGTCCTTCCATTGCAGTGATGGTACATCCATTTTATGCAAACGTAAAACAGTTTATGTATATAGCACAAATTTTTCTATTTGTCGTGTCAGCATAGATTGTAAAATGCGTAAACTTAACTTATTGTTAAAACCAAACGACTTTTTAAGCGAAAGTATCGAATTGGAGTCCCAGTACAACACAGCTGATATTTCTAGGTTAGGACTTGAGGCCTATTTACTCATGTGTTGATCAGATACGCCAAAAGATGTGTGCGGTTATTTAAAAATTCGCGCATCACGAAGTGACGTAAATTAAGCTACGACACATTTTGGAAAATAAAAATCTCCATGTACGTTTCTCACATAGTGGCATAAAGTATATACATATACGCCTCTGCGTGAGACACACTCTGTAACTTTTAATAGTTAAGCCAATTTAAGAATTAATTATCCTGACGTAAGTACTGGAGATACATTTGCGCCACTTCGCGAGATGAAAGAGGACGTTAAATTATGCATACTACATGCGGAGACCGACGAATTGTAAAACTAAAATTAGGCGTAAGAGTTGCTCGATTTTAGTATAAGTAGTGACTTAGTCAATGCCAACATAAATATTACTTTAGCGGCACTGACAAACAAACAAAATTACCTCATATAACAAAAAACTATAGCTTCAAGTAGCCTATTTTTTTGTCATCATGTTAATACTGAATGAGGTATTTATTTTAGCGTAGGAATCATTAATTAAATTGACTTTTTATGTCACTTAAGCCATAATAGTTATTTATGTACCAAGGCACTGAAGTTCAACTTTTTATGACTCATGTGGAGTTTAGTTGCTGAGGCCTCTGGCCGAGGCAAATAAACCATGTGAGTCATAAAAAGAACTTCAGTGCCGAGGTACATATTATATTTTTTTTGAAATCGGAAAAAAAAAAGTTTTATTAGGCAAGAAAATAATAATAAGGGATCACCCGTGCACGAACCGACTACGCACGGCGTTGCTTGACTTTACCGATCGCTCTACCTAGGACAAGTATAATGATGTATGGCACCTTCTGACAGAAGAACCAAACTGCTGCTTCTTGTGCAGCCTACACAACAAATCTATTGATTTTCAAATTTACTAAAATATGTATACTAAAGGATTGCGCTTCTATAGGAAACAATTTCGCAATGTGTACGAAAAGTTAAATGAGCCATTATCGGCCGGGTTTTGAATATTTGGTCACTTTTGACGGGCGATTTCTCCGTGTCTGACGTTTGATGTTTATATCTCGCCAAGGCCTACTTATTGAAAAAATCGTACAATAATGGGCTACATTATTGTACGATTTCTGTGCTTTTAATGACGATTTTGGGACATTTTAATGCCGATTTCAAGAAAACATTTTTATGTAGTTTCGAGTATTTCCACTTTCCTTATTTTATATCACGGTTTTCTCAGTTAATCTACGAATGGCGAGACGACTGCGTCTGGCCTTTTGGCAGCTTGGTAAAACACGAAGGTGTCGTTTGGCGGGCCATAGGCGACTGTAACACCAGCACGCCAGGGGACAAGGGATTGGACAAGTTCTACGTGAGTCGGCCACGGGAACTTTCTAAAAATCATTTCAACGATATCATTGCAGAAAACATTCATAATGCCGTCATACCGACTGGGCCAGTACCTCGCCATACACCTATCGATCGTGCTGTACCAACTCTACCTGCTTTTCTTTGTTACCCACTGGTACAAGATAGTGACGTTGGCTTTTCAACTTTTCTTCAACTATTACGTGCTGTACAAAATATTCCGGGACTACCTGGTGTGCCACCGGGTCTACAGGGAGGAGAAAGACTTGCACACTAAGGTCGATTACAGGTGAGTGGCTCGAAAATCCACAATTTTGGCTGAATTGTTTTTCTATTTCGGTACTTTTAAAGTGTGGTATATATTTTTTTTCAGGTGATATTTTTCCATGTCGGCCAGTGCCGGCATATTCGCGTTGCTCCTAGTGGGCTTCTTCTTGCATTTTTGCAGGTACTACGTACAAACAACGTTTCTTAATCCACTCGTGTAATAAATGTAAAAATTAGGTACGTAATTTTGTGAATAAAGATGCTTTTACTCTAGCCTTGATGAAAGTTTCGCCCTAGCATTATCCTTCTTTATCAGTGTAGCCAATAACTAAGATTTCCGGTTGCTTCGAATAACTATGTGTTTATTGTCATCAATTTTGTAAAACTCGCCAACAATGGCAATATTAGTGCTACTTTTCCCCTGTCAACGTTTTACTATGATTATTTCCCTCATATGCTTGCATCTAATAAGGTAGCTCCTTCCATAAAAATCCAACCAATCATATGCCTCTGCTAGCGATAATTGCACTTGTGCAAAAGCAAAGTGGTAATACCACTTGTGCAATTATCACTTCGTTGCTTAGCAACCGCGAATCTGTTCGATACAAACACGTACTTCTTAAAATTGGCGTGTTTTACACTGTTCCAAATTATGCAGCTTATAAATTATGTTGCGGTATTATTAAGCATTGAATCAATGAATTTATATAACTTTTACATTGCTAAATTGTTGTTATTAAACCTCCGTCTCCGTTTAAATTTATGACACATTCAGAAAATAAACCAACGCCGACAGGGTGTAGCTATAATCGCATTTGCCTTGGATATCCAAGCGTCATGTTCGTTTACTCGAACGCTACAGTCGAAGCTGTCAATAAACTCGTTCAATTAAAAAAATTAAATTCCAAAAACAGCGATTTAATAATTTTCTGTGTTTAGAAAAGTGTACGATGGGAGTTTTGAAGGCAAATTGTTTTCATAAAGTAATTATTTTAAAATTTAAAATAAAAGCTACAAAATAAAATTTTATAAATTTAAATTTTTACTTAAATTTTATTTATTTAATATTTTTTGATTTTGACAAAATTTTGGATTTAGGGTTCTGAATCGATTCTGAACAACTTTTTCTAGTAAATTTTTGTGAAAAAAAAAGCCTAATATGACTTTCGGATTTTTAGCCTCGTTTGTGGCATCGCAGGTGGCTTTGACTTTGGAGTAGGCAACTAATTTTTTGGAAATAAGTAGGCAACAATGCCATCTACCTTTGGTAAAAATTTCGTTCTGGTCGGTTAAAAGTTAAAGAAGTTATAGGGTTGTTTCACTCTTAAGTGAGACTGTATATAAAACTTTTAGATTTTTCCAAACATTAAAAATTGCGGCTAATATATTTTCAGGTTAGATTCTTGTCAGGGGTTTTTCAAGAAAACGATCCAGAAGTTAGAATTAGACATCACTATGCGACTTAGAATTCGCAGCCACGTTATTGCCAAACAGAAAACACCTTTGAGGTTATGTAGAACCTTCAAACTGAGAATGCGTAACGGTTGTCCCTTTCGGGAAAATGTGATTGACGAAAAAACTTAATACATAACCTCGAAATTCTTTAGGCGGCCGTAACTTTTTCGCTTTCAGAGATACAGGGTTGCCGCTTGTTTTGATTTTAAGCAGACAGGAAAAGGAAAAAAAGACGAGAAAATTGTTTTGATGGCAACCTCGATTTTCTAAAAACAAGAGCAACTTTTTTGTCTTTAGAGATAGAAGCTCAAGGTTTGTTGCGTCGGGGTGCCAAAGTAAAATGACTGAGAAATGTAGAAAAAATTTTCATGTCCCCACTCGATTTTGCCGGAAAACACAACTTTTTTGTGCGTCAAGATAGATAGACGGGACAAATTGCGTTAGGTGCAGAAAAATATACGACTTTTTGTTTGGCGAGATAAAATTTCGTTCTTCTATGGATGGAATGGGTACGGAAGAGGAAAAAAAAAAGGGGGAAAATTCGAAACACTACTAAAAAAATGTTTTTATTGAAACTTTATATTATACTGGGGTAGGGCCATACTGTATATAAGTTAACCATGAAGATTAAGACTATATTTTCTAGATTGGCTTCTTTTGATGTGGTCTGGATATCTGTGTATCTTCTGGCATCAGTATTCTGAAAATAATAACAAAACATTATAAAATAATAGTACTATGCTTTCGTAGATGCTGATTTTATAGGCCAGGGAAATTACGGTAAAAAATAACGAAACCTAGACAAAATTCATAACCGCATTTTTATAATGCCATCACAAAATATTGGTAATAAATGAACGCCAGAATTGTTTTTTACACAAAATAAACATACGAGTGTGGGCGTTTTTTAGAAAAATACATTTTCTTCTTGTACTAAAGACGGCATAAATATTAACTGCGAATTTTAAGCTGCATTTATTAGTAAGTAAGGTATATAAAGTTGAGATTGATAAATTAAACAGTTCACGTTTGCGCAAGTATCCGAATGATGTAAAAATGACATTTTGCGTAATATTTTGTTGGGCAAAAATATTAACTGCGTTTTTATAATTTATAATTCAAAATCAAGTATTAACAGTTTGTTCTGAAATTAAACATATTGTTTCGCCGGAAATCGCATTTTAAAGCTTGAAGCTGCCTTTGAGAGCAAAATTATTAACTGGCTGATTTTTGTTAAACTTTGTAAGTGGATACTAAGTCTTGTAATTTTTCTTGAAATTAACAAAAATTGGCAACGGAAGTATTTTGAAATGACAAATGAAAATTGACCTGCATGCGCCGCAAATAAATGTTTAATTTCGCTATATGTGATTTAATATAGTTATATTGTAAAAAGTTAAACAAAAAAACAGTTAATATTTTTGCTTTCCTAAAGAAATGACAAGTGACAGTTGACCTATATGCGCCGTAAATAAATGTTTAATTTCGCTATATATGATTGAATATAGTTATATTGTAAAAAGTTAAACAAAAAAAAACAGTTAATACCAATGAGAAGTGACAGCTGACGTACATGCGGCTCAGATAAATGTTTAATTTTGTATAAGTTACATTCTATTTGTAAAAGGGAATGGTCATCTGCAATAAAAACGTAGTTAATATTTTTGCTTTTGCCGAAATAGAAAATTATCCGATTTTTATCCCTCTTTATCGATCTAAGTTACTTCCATATTCTTAAAATGTTTAATTTCTTAATATATGTTAGCAAGGGAAGTTTTTTTACCTAAAGAGTCTAAAAAAATCCAGTTCACATTTTTGCACGAAATTTGTAACGAAAAATAGGTGTTTTTTGAGGTAACTCAAGGTTCCGTTTTTTCAAAATGTTTAATTTTTGGTTTCTACCAACGTATTTACTTATAACTTTGATATGGTAAAACAAAATTGCAGTTAATATTTTTTTCTAGGTCAAATTCTATTTTCCCTGGCCTATTAGTGAATTATCTGAGAGGGAACATATTAACTACAGCTATTCATCGAATAAGAGCTGCCTCGGTTGCCTCCGTTCTCAACACGATATCAGAACGAAGAGCGACCGATCGATTTCGAATTCGTCCCGCTGTCCACCCGAACTCACACGTTGCCGCCGCCCGCCTGCATGCCGGGCACGTGCACCGGCGCCGGCCGCAGCTCGTCGGCCACCTTGGCCAGCAGCTGCGCCCGCGGCCCCGTCCGCCACGCGTCGCCCGCCTCGTCCACTATCGACGCCTCCACGGTGACGGCGTACTGGCCGCCGCGCGGGAACGCCACCAGGAACTGCGTCGAGAAGAAGTCGCGGTGGGGCGCCACCTCCCGCCTCAGCTCGGCCACCGGCGGGCCCGTCGCCTCGGCCTCGGCGCGGGCCTTGCCCGAGGCGGAGGCCGCCGCCTGCGGCGTCGCCTGAAAGCAAAGGCAGTGGCTCATTCTCGACATTAGGGTACTTGACGAAACTGGACACTTGCCTAAGACCCTACGATTATTTAAAAAATATATATTCACTACATCAAGTTTTTAGACTTTTTTCGAAATTTGGCGGGAAAGCACTTATGACGTCACAAGTGTTTTAAAAAGGCAATTTGGCAACATAGCGATACCACTGAAGTGTTCGGAGACATAACCTTATTCCGCAGGGAAAGTTGCAAGAAAAGTTGAAATTTCAAAATTCTAACGTCAAACTCCCAGACTTTTGATGCCCCGTGAAACCACATTTAGTCAAGAAGTGTTTTTTTCGTAAATACCTATTCAATCGTTTTTCTGCAAATTTTTTTGGCTAGTTTGGGCCTTAAGTCCAGAATTCGGACTCAGTACTTCTAAGCACTATGGCACCTTTATAAATGCGCCTTCAAGATGGTCCCTAGGCCGAGGTTCTCTCTTTATTAATAACTCATAATACTGTACTATTACTACAATGTAGGTACAAACCTTTGCAGTTTTATCCCATGAATTTCGGCAGACGCTAACATCGGATTATTAGTAAAAATTGTGCTACTAAAAAAGCATCCACGGATTGTCCTTTCAGGGTCCATGATACCTTACCTTACACATCTAACAACACGATAACTAGGTCCTCAAACAATAATGTAATAGTAAATATCAATAACAAACTATAATAAATCGCGCCGATATTATCTACTAATGTTTTGATTTAGCGAGATACGGAATGACAATTGGCATCACAGGATGTCATCTGCCGATCAGAAAACCATATGTGTTAGATGACATGTGGATATATGAATATGGTTAGATGCTTAGGTGGGTGGGTAACGTTGCCACATACGGGAATATTTCCCCCATTATTGATACCTGAATATTTATAGTATGTCTATACAGATATTTTAACTAAAGTGTTATGTAGCAGAGATGAAGGATATAGTTTCCAGCGGTGCAGCATAAACAGACACCATTTTGCTATAGAGGAGAGTCAATATACAGAACATATTCGTAATAAAAAAGTCTTTATGTGACAAAATTTGTGTGTGCAATTGCGTTAATTAAAGCTCAAAGGTTGCAATACATTAAGTAACAGATATTCATAAGCAAGCTGGAGATACTTGAATAGAAAACTGCAATTTGCCCTTGTTCCACGAATTATTGCAAAGAGCACTGGCAACGTTACAGTTCCGTTTCTCCTGAGAGGAACAGAGTTGCCACTTTTGGCGTTCTGGTCAATAGAACGACGAAACTGTAGATTTCAGCCTGAACAAAATTGTGCAATCGTCTTTAATTATCATCAATAAATAAGTGCATCTACTGTAAACATAGTACAATTTTAGAGCAATTAAAAATATTATCAAGTACCTACCCTTTTGGCATGGTTTTTCCTATAGATGGCAAATGTCCGAGCATTTCTGATTTTGAGCAGGTCACTTTTAAAAATTACCGCCGAGACCTGGAGCTTTTATGGTCATTTTTGAAAATGGTGCCATTCGATTGCTTGTGAAAAGACCTTTAAAACAAGACCCCATATGCATGACTCTTGAGTAAAAGAGTATAAAGTAAAACAAAAATAAAAAAAATTAAAATAGGTAAAATTTAAAAAAAAATCTAGTTGCAGACTGAAGACCGATTTAGAAGACGCATCTCGTAGGTACAGGGTGGTTCACTATAAATTGACACCCCCTTAACTTGCTAGTTTTTGAGGTTAGAAAAAGGTTTTTTACAAAAGTTTTAGATACTATTACAAAGTTTTTATGACGTTATTGGACCGTGTACAGTGTGTTCTAGAAAGCCGTGGCAGACATAACTTATGTTTTTTTTTAAATGGAACACCCTATATATTTTTGCATTTTTGAAATCTGCTCATCAAGGCAATTAAAATGATATTAACTTTGCGGCGTTATCTTTTTCCGTTTTTGAAAAATTCAGTTTTCAAATTTTATACTAAATTTATTTAACTCGAATTTGTGCATCTCGTGATAAAGATAGATGATCGATGTAATAACAAACAATATTTATTTTAAACAAGAGAGTAATATAGTGAAACTCCAAAATGTTTAGGAGCCTTTTCAAATTTTACTGATTATATTCTCGAAATAAAGAATTTCAGGAAAATCGTAAAAGCTCCTAAACATTTTGGAGTTTCACTATGTTACTCTCTTGTTTAAAACAAATATTTTTCGTTATTACATTGATCATCTATCTTTATCACGAGATGCACAAATTCGAGTTAAATAAATTTAGTATAAACTTTGAATACGGAATTTTTCAAAAACGGAAAAAGATAATGCCACAAAGTTTGATATTATTTTGATTGCCTTGATGAGTAGATTTCAAAAATGCGAAAATATATAGGGTGTTTCATTTAAAAAAACGTAAGTTATGTCTGCCACGGCTTTCTAGAACACACCGTACACGGCCCAATAGCGTCACAAAAAACTTTGTATTAGTATCTAAAACTTTCTTCAAAAACTTTTTTTCTGACCTCAAAAACTAACAAGTTAAGGGGGGTGTCAATTTATAATGAACCACCCTGTACATGTAGGATGTAGGTTAGTTAGAAATACTTTTTACATTTTTGTTACTAAATCGAAATAACTTCTTTATCTGTACTGGAGCCTTTGAACATTGAATTAAATGTTTTCTCATTCTTCCTGCATGGGCAAAATATTCAGCTTTACAAAATTCACAAATAGCATGTTTTAATTTTTGGTCACTTCTTTTCTTGAAGTAATTCCAGACTATTGAATTTTGTTTGGCCATTTTGCAAAGTAGGTACACAGTTCGCAATATTCTAGGTTAGAATTAGAAACGGTTTTGTAGTTTTATAGGTTAGAAATGGAGGGATTTTTTTATAAATGACCATAAATGCTCACAACGTGGCCAGAAATTCTCATTAATTCCCTAACTGACGACATTTATATAAATGATCATAAATGCTCCAAAACTGCCGGACAGTGACCAAAAATGGAAAGACGCTTTTAAAAATGTCCTGCTCATAAATGCTCAAAATGCTTCTGCTTATAAATGCTCCAGCTATCTATACTTTAAAGGTACATAAACTTTAGTTTGAAGTATCGCTGGGGCGAGAATTATTATCGACGTCGCACCTACCTGCACCAGCAGCGCCACCTTGGCGGCCCTCCTGAGCCGCCCGGCCCTGGCGCCGCCGTGCTGCAGGACGCCCTCGACGCGGACCGCGAGCTGCGCCCCGGCCGGCACCGCGACCAGCTCGCCGACGGCGGCCGCCCGCGGCTGCGGCGACACGGCCAGCTTGACGCCGGTCTGCTGCAGCGTCTGGAAGAAGAAGCGGGGCAGGGGCAGCGGGGCGGCCGCCAGCGCGGCCACGCACCGCCGCAGGATCTCCACCTGCTGGAAGGACGGGCGATAACACGGGGAATCGACAGAGTAACTAGGGCTGCGATTTTTTTCGATATATCGATATTTTTATCGATCGATATTGCGATATATCGATATTGTAATATATCGATATTATGATATATCGATATATTGATATTTAGAGAAGATAGATATATCGACATTCCGATATAGGTATCGATATGTTGATAATTTAAAAAATGAAAGAGTAATGAAAAACCGTTTATTGTTTTCCGTCAGTAGGGCTTTTTTTGTTTTACTTGTACACAACCCACACAAGGGCAAATACTACCCACCTCCACAACCACAATAATAAGCAAGACAGTACTCAAAACCACAGATATGAGATTCACATGACTACATTGTTTCTGTTAGTTGTTGGTAGCAAATAGCAAACATATGGAAAAATGACACACTGAGCAATTAGGGCCCCCTAATTTAGGGGAACTCGCCATGTGTGATTTGTAAGTAATTTACCTTTTCGTACAATTACTATTGCAGGTTTCATTAATTTCGGAATATCGATATATCGGAATATCGATATATCTTAATATCGATATATCTTAATATCGATATATCGGAATATCGATATATCGGCTATATCGATATTTTTATGATTATCGATATTTTCGATAACTTTTTCAATATCGCCCAGCCCTACGTATAACACAACAGATCGGAACGAGGTTCCGAGGGTACTCATTCGGGATGCATTACGAAAGTTTGATACCTGTACTTCAGATTACAAGCACAATATAATAAATCGGTAGCTTTGTTTTCGACCAGAATAAAAAGATGCACAAAAATGATGGACCTGCAAGACCAGAAAGATAATCTCAAAATGATACAAGATATGTAGAAATTGACATTTTCAGTTCAGCAGCTTGATTATTTTGGGAGATATTTGCCATAATTCAATTTCAAAGAGAGAAATACAACGCCCTGTATATCAGAAACGAGTAACTTTAGTTTCTGTGTTTATATACAGTGACCGGCAGAAAGTTGGACACAAATGGAAAACTTTTATTATCAATTTCTCAGAAAATTTTATTCTTGATAAAAGTTGGTGCATCATTTCAAACTCAAAACGCACATATTAAAATTTAAATATCTCTTTTTGGATAAGAGGTAAATTTAAAAATGTTAAAACAACTCAAGAGTAAGGTACCCTTATTTTTTAAAATATGGTAAAAAGTTATTTACAAAAGTTGTTTGGAATCAAAGGTGGATGTCATTAACATTAACCATGCCTATCTTTTGATTTGGTTAATGTTACACCGTACGATGATTGCCAAATAGCATGAAACACGTGTATGCGGTTACTAGTTTTTTCTTTTTGTTAACTTTGAGTGTTTGCCCATTATCACCTTTTCTTGTAATTATTATTATTAGTAATCGACTACAAAAGAGCCCTCACGGGCTGAAAATAAACCAAGCCAAAGTTAGTCGATTCCAAAAAAAGCAGCGTACCTCCCGAAACTACAAAATGAATATGAAAGTACCTATTTAAATACTGCTAAGTATTCAAATACTACTAAGTATTGATATACTTCCAAGTATTTTAAATACTCTATAGTATCTATAAATACAAAATTCAGTATTTATAGACTCAAAATGGGTATTTAAACACCAAAAAAAATTAAATCGAGTTAAATACTAAATAGTATTTACTTTTAATTTAAATCAAAAATTTCGCTCACAATACTCTACTCTAATAATTGAAGACACAAGTGGATAAAGGTGTCATGTCACATTTTTTCTAAAATCGACTTTTTCAACTTCTCTGATATAGATCTATCTTCTAAAAAATCCTAAATACTTCTATCTATATATTTAAAGTTTTTTTTTAATGGATAAAGGTGTTAAGTCACACTGTATGTATCATGTCCTAGTGGATAAAGGTGTCAAGTTACATGTTTCGTGGATGAAGGTGTTATGTACCATTGAAATGACAAGTAGATGGAAGGAGTGTAGAGAGAGAAACTGGCAGCCAAACTTGAGTAAGTGAAATAGTAAATAAATCAGCTGATTCCGGCAAAAACCACATAACACAAAAGAGGTGTTTGTCCTAACTTTCTATTTTTGTGTCCTGTGCTTCAAACGAGTTCCGTTGTCAAACGTCATTTTAATTTTCCTTCTGTCCCAAGTCCCAATACGAATAGGTGTAATTATTGTATTATTTATATTTAATTTGAGTTCGTGTCGTGGTGGCAGTTTCGTATAAAACGGCGTTGAGTTTTCTTAGTTGGTGTTTGGTTTAATATTATATTTTTAGATCGGAAAGAAAATTTAATTTAGCTATGTGGCTATATTCTTTCTGTTTAAGTTGTAAATTACAAAAAAGAGGGTCAACTCCTGTTGTGTATTTGGATGTACCAAATGGGGCGGAAAGAATAAGAATAGTGGGGTTTCTTTTCATTCGTAAGTCTTAAAAATCTTTGCTAATAACTTTGCAGTTTTCCAAGAGATAAGGTGATATTAGAGACAAGTGGATTGCAGCAATAAAAAGGAAAAATTTTGTACTATCTACAAGTATTTACTTGCATCTGTAGTCAACAATTTATTGAGAGCAATTTCATAGAGAATTTTGGGCAGCGCAAACTTAAAAAGTATGTAATTACTACAGTTTTTTATTTTCCAAGTCATGATAGAAACTATCAAGGGAAAAACTGCCAAAATATTGTGCTTATGAACCTAGCTCTTCGTAGTCAAAGATGGAATTAATCTCGAGGTTCTGGTCCCTTTAATAAGGTAATTATTTGTAATTCTTTTTGTTAGATGACTGAACATATAAAATGCATATAAAAATATGTAAAAGCTACCTGTCTTACATGCTTTTCCTATTAAATTGAGATTTAAAATTAATAAATCAATTAAGATAAGTAATTAAAGTTGAAAATGTATACCTTATCCTAGATATTTTGTCGTTTTGTTATTTTAAAATAAACTTTTATTTTGTAATTTGTATTTTATTTGTCTCGGTTTACTTCCAGGTACATAAAATTGCCATGTAGGTATTTTTTTTTAATCAAACCACTACTTTTTTCTGTGCAATATTTACATAATTGTGGTTATATAGAAAAATTCTCATTCCTACAAACAAGCCCCGAATTTCGGAATACAGATCATACAATAAAGAGAATTACGGAACATGCCCATTAAATTCTCCCATTAATATGCAACATCCCTATATACCTCCTTTGCCTGAATCAGCTGACACGTTCATTAGGCGTTCCTTGTCTTACTCATTGCCATTTGAAACCTATCTCTCTCTAGAGTTGGCTGCCCCAAACAACAATGAAAGTGGTACCTGTGCGACTTCCATTGTACTTATCAATTCGATGGTTATGTACACATACATTTACCTACATGTAGAAAAAAAATATATTTTTTTAATTAGAATTCATCAAAGAAATTAACTTATTTTAAACTAAATTTTCCGATATTACAAAATAAAATTTAATAATAATTTAAAAAGTTCCAGTTCAAAACGTGCTTTATTAAATATCTTGGAAGTTTAAAAATGTGACATGACACCTTTATCCACTTGTGTCTTCAATTATTATTGACCATAAAAATATTATTATTATTATTAATCGACTACAAAAGAGCCCTCACAAGCTGAAAATAAACAGAGTCAAAGTTAGTAGAAGTACGGGAGATCTGAATATATTTGACGGCAAAAAAAAAAGGCAAAAGTCCTCCCAACGAGTAAATAATGTCGTTATCAAATCGCATCGCATTCCGAAAGAAGAGTACCTTGTGGGTTATCGCCGCCGAGGCGGCGGCCGCGTCCTCCCGCAATTCCCGTTCCGCCGCCAGAGCGGCGGAACAGGCCGTCGCCAATTGACGCAGCTCCAGGCGGACGTCCCGGGCGTCGACCCGGGGAGGGTCGTCGTGGCGCGCGGTCCCCGCCCCGCAGACCGCCTCGACGCAACGTTCCATCAGCGTGCACATCTGCTGCAACCTGCCAACAGATCGGTTGCTGGGCGGTTCGAAAATGTCGAGGGGATTCGTCAATTAATTTATCTATTTCGAAACTACCTCAAAAATATCATCTTGGAAACACTTTATTACGTTAATAAGTCTAGAAAAAAAACATCCTCGCAAAAATTATAAACTACCTATGGGCTCGTATACTTCGGACACCTGCCACATATCGGTTGCTAGGCGGTTCGAAAATGTCGAGGGGATTCGTCAATTAATTTATCTATTTCGAGACTACCTCAAAAAGATCATCTTGGAAACACTTTATTACGTTAATAAGTCTAGAAAAAAAACATCCTCGCAAAAATTATAAACTACCTATGGGCTCGTATACTTCGGACACCTGCCACAGATCGGTTGCTAGGCGGTTCGAAAATGTCGAGGGGATTCGTCAATTAATTTATCTATTTCGAGACTACCTCAAAAAGATCATCTTGGAAACACTTTATTACGTTAATAAGTCTAGAAAAAAAAACATCCTCGCAAAAATTATAAACTACCTATGGGCTCGTATACTTCGGACACCTGCCACAGATCGGTTGCTAGGCGGTTCGAAAATGTCGAGGGGATTCGTCAATTAATTTATCTATTTCGAGACTACCTCAAAAAGATCATCTTGGAAACACTTTATTACGTTAATAAGTCTAGAAAAAAAACATCCTCGCAAAAATTATAAACTACCTATGGGCTCGTATACTTCGGACACCTGCCACAGATCGGTTGCTAGGCGGTTCGAAAATGTCGAGGGGATTCGTCAATTAATTTATCTATTTCGAAACTACCTCAAAATATCATCTTGGAAACACTTTATTACGTTAATAAGTCTAGAAAAAAAACATCCTCGCAAAAATTATAAACTACCTATGGGCTCGTATACTTCGGACACCTGCCACAGATCGGTTGCTAGGCGGTTCGAAAATGTCGAGGGGATTGGTCAATTAATTTATCTATTTCGAAACTACCTGTAAAATATCATCTTGGAAACAGTTTATTACGTTAATAAGTCTAGAAAAAAAACATTCTCGCAAAAATTATAAACTACCTATGGGCTCGTATACTTCGGACAAAAATATTATTTTTTTTATCTATCGGTGGAAAATGACAAAAAAATCGACCCGTGTCTTTCCTTTTTTTTTCATATTTGCTTTAGATTTGCCGTAATTTTATAAATTATACTTTCCCGCCAAAGGTTGTGACGTAGTTGCCCTTCCTTATGCAAGGGGTATTTCATAAATTTTACTGGAATTCTGATATAGTTTGTTAGCATATTATGGATACATGATGTTTTTAGGTTCTGAATATTTGTTATTAACAAACAGAAAATGAAAATATCACTTTAGACATTAATTATTATTCAAACTTTACTATAGAAAGGTAACCAATTAGGGAAAGAATGAACACAACATAATTTACAGTTTATTGAGCAATAATTTACAATACAACTTAACTTTTTAACTTAAATATATTTCATAAAATTAAAGGCCTCACACAATAACCCTATATGTGATCTAAAAGGTATATTAATTGATGGTTTACAATCGAATGTATATTGAGCATTGCAAATTCTCGAATTCGTCTTATTATCCTCTCTACATGTATTGGAAGGGAAGCAATTCGTTTGCTTTTTATGTAGCGCTGAGGCACAACTTCCTTTTTCAAGATAATCTTGCTTCCCACAAAAATAATAATTGCAATAAAAGTTGCTCGATTAAAGAGTAGGTAAGTAAGAACTTAAATATGAAATAAAATTTTGAATTTATAATGAAAAGAATTGATTTACGAGTACAATAATATAAACTATAAATACTTAATATTATTATAAACTTTTAGTCTCCATATTATGTAATAAAAATTAACAGGGGTTATTTTGAGGTTTATTACATTCAGGTAGATGTAGTCTTATAACCCCAAGACAGTAAGTATTAAAAAAAGAAGTAAAAGTGCTTCAAACTATCTATAACAAATAATATGTACTTACGTTGAAATGGTCTTCTCAACAATACAAAAACGTCTCCAACCACCGTTTTCGGCGAATTTCGTCGGTGTCGATAAAAACAATTTTCCAGAGTTTCTGCTGGAGTTTTCACAAGAGGGAACGAACAACCTCCATGACTATTATAACGACGCGCAAACTAGTAAATAACTAAAGATCATTGGCTTATTTTCTGCTAACGCATTGGTCAAAGGGCTGATAATTTTCGCAGGTAGAAACTATTGATAGTTTGATAGCAGTTGTATTATTTATAAAGGTTAACAGACCAGGACAGGTTATTTTATTTGACGGAAGACGAAGAGGGGAGAAGGCGACGTTGCCGGTTCTTAAATTAATGCTAACTACGTCACAGCCATTTCATTACGTACTCAACTCAATTTTGCAACTAAACTACGGCGAAAAAATTTTTTTCTTTAGCGTTTCCGGACGTTTAAAGGCGATGTCAATCCATTGCAAAAATAAAAGAAATGTGGTATACGAGCCCATTAAAAAAAAAACTTTGAATAGAACAGAGTTTCACTCACATCTGCAGGTTGTCGAGCGAAGCGGGATCGGCATCGAACGCGGTCTGGTAGAGTCGCCAGTGCATGTCGGCGCAAGACCGAAAGTCCCGAACGCACGACCTAAGACGGTTCGTGACGTATCCGTGCCGCTGGTGCTCGTCTCTAGTACTTTGGGCGATCGCGGCCGCGATCGCTGGTGGTGGCACCACGCAGAGGGAGCCGCATGCGTGCAGCAGCTGGGCCGCGCACTGCGCCAACTCTGCCCGCAGATGGACGTATTCCGCCTGAGGGAGAACGCTCATGCTACTTAAAAAGTGTAGCTGGAAGTATTCCTCTTATAAAACTAATACTTGTGGGGGACTTTAAATTAAAGTTATGTATGCATAGCGAATTTTTAGACATGCTTGATAGTTTCGATCTAATACAAACAATACACCAACCCAACTACAGAGCTGGACAGATCTATTTAAAAAAGATTGTTTTAAAAATCTAAGATCTAAGATCGTTTAAAAAATCTAAGATCCTTTTAGAGATCTAAGATCGTTTTAAAGATTTAAGATCTTTAAAAGGATCTAAGATCGTTATAATGATCTAAGATCTTTTCCTCATTTGTTTTCGTTCATTTTTGAAACGTTTCTGTGATTTTTTTATATAAAATAATGTTTTATTTTTGAAGAATGAAAAAAATATTTGTAAAATATGTTCTCATCTTGACCTCAATTGTTGTAAGTAGTTCGTTTTTGAAACATTTCTGTGATTTTTTTATACAAAGTAATGTAGGTATAAAGGTAGGTATATATTTTTTAGAAGAATGAATAGTTTTGTACGAATAAGGATTTTTCTTTTTATACATATAATCTACTGTATGTATTACGAATTCAGTTACTTATGTTACTAACAAGCGTTCATTTAAAGCAGTTTACCTCAGGAGATCTCTAGGTCACAGCTAAAGTGCAAAATGTCAGAATTCGCGAAAAATGACAAATAATATAAACAAAGTGACGTACATTTAAACTACAACTACAAGAACCTATTTTGAGGTCAAATTTAAATGAATGCTTTATGTTAATTTGTATTTTATTTTCAATTACCTATTTCTCAAAATTCTGAATTTTATAACTTAAGTTATAAAATTATAAATTGCATAAATAATCGGTGAACACGTTTTTACAAGAAAAGTCTCTCACTCTCCATAGGTATATTAACTGATTGATTACATAACCAGTTCAGTTAGAGTAGTAACTTTACGTAACTAGTTACGTACAATTTTACTTTACACAACTAGTTGCGCAAAACTGGATGTATCATCACTTGCTCGGGTTTTGAAAAATGTCACTTACTACCTTAGGAAAAGTATTTATAGACATCTACATCTATTAACTATATCTATATCTATTAATTATACAGGGTGTAACTAAATTGATGGTCAAAAATGAAACCACGTATTCTTGGAGTCAAAATAAGGGCACTTCTTCATATATTTTTTTCTCCTACGGGCCATAGTTTTTTTTTATACAGAGCATAGGAGTTTGGAGAAAAATACACATATTTCTTAGTATTTCTAGAAGTATACGAGATATTTTCTTCAAACTTGGCGTGTCACATGAGCAGAAGAGCCGTCAAACTTAAGGTTGACATGAAGCTTCTGAGGCTTCCAGTTGCGGAGATACAGGGTGTTAGTATAATTAATTAGTTCAGAAAAATATGACTACCCTGTATAATCGCATTTTTTTAAATTTGTTTTGAATGGTAAATTCAATGGTTAACAAAAAGTATCTCTTAGTATTTTTCCATATTCGCAGCCGTTTCTTAATTATTTTCGAAGAACGGCAACGCTGCAATGAACAATAGTCACTTTAAGAATAAATCTAGCAATCTGTGGATGTCAATTAAACTTTATTTAACACGTTATCTTTTCGGGATCATATTCTTTCTCTGTACGCGGTGCTTTCTAGGGGTTGCTATGCGCTTTTAGTCATCTCAAGAGAGCTTGACTTTTCTGTTAGAAGAACTGCTTATTTTGCTCTGATAGAATCTCACTTAAGATATGGTATCTGCTTCTGGGGAGCATGTGGTCTGGTTCTTTGGAGATCGTTATTTGTGTTACAAAAAAGAGCCCTACGCTTCATTTGTGGTGCTATGCCCCGTGAGTCCTGTCGTCCATTATTTAGGACTCATAAAATTCTGACTCTCACTTGCCTCTTCATTCTGGAGACTGTGTGTTTAATCTTTGAGAAACATAAGCCTGGCTTTTCGAGACGCTGCAGTCGTAGCACAAGGCAGGCGCTAAATGTCGATCTTCCGATTCCTGTGTCCGCTCTGGTCAGGAGGTCGATTTTTTACGGTTCTAAGAAGATTTTCAATCACTTGCCGAATTCCATTAAATCCCTGAGCTCTAAGACAGTATTTAAGAGGTCAGTGAAGGAGTTGCTATTGGAAAAAGCCTTCTATACATTAGAAGAGTTTTTCCTGGATTCATTGTAGTTTTATATTGACATACTCTTATTTGCTGTTTGTTTTGCTTGTTGCTTGTTTCTTTGTTTTTGTGTTTTTTTTTTCTATTTTTTTGTTTTCCTTTTTTTTTAAATATGTGTTTTTACTTTTAATATTTTTTTTTTTTCTCCTTTTTTTTGCATTTTTTTTTTGCATTTTGCATATTTTGCATATTTATATATATTTACATTTTTATTACTATTAACACAGCTTTGTCAACAAGTCCTTACTTATGGCAATAAAGCATATTTGATTTGATTTGAAAATACAAAGGCAAAAACAATAATAAAAGAAACGTATTGCTATTTGAAAATTAAATTATTAAATGTTCGAAATGACCGCCGTCTCTTTCAATACACGCAACTATGCGTTTCCGCATGTTTATTATTGCCATTCGCAAGTCCATAGCAAAAGTGCATATCAGTCAATTCTTCAAATGAAAATATAATTTTTCAAAATATTGATACTAATATGCAAAGTTGGCAGCCAAATGATTCAAATAATGCCAAGTTTAATTGACATCCACAGATTGTTAGATTTATTCTTAAAATGACTTTTTTATTGCAGCATTGCCGTTCTTTGAAAATAATTAAAAAACGGCTGAGAATATGAAAAAATACTAAGAGATACTTTTTGTTAACCATTGAATTTACCATTCAAAACAAATTTAAAAAATGCGATTATACAGGGTATTCATATTTTTCTGAACTAATTAATTTTACTAACACCCTGTATCTCCGCAACTGGGAGCCTCAGAAGCTTCATGTCAACCTTAAGTTTGACGGCTCTTCTGCTCATGTGACACGCCAAGTTTGAAGAAAATATCTCGTATACTTCTAGAAATACTAAGAAATATGTGTATTTTTCTCCAAACTTCTACGCTCTGTATAAAAAAAACTATGGCCCGTAGGAGAAAAAAATATATGAAGAAGTGCCTTCATTTTGACTCCAAGAATACGTGGTTTCACTTTTGACCATCAGTTTAGTTACACCCTGTATAATATCATAAATTTTGTTTAAAGATCTTAGATCATTTAGAAGATCTTAGATCATTTAGAAGATCTTAGATCGTTTAGAAGATCTTAGACCGTTCAAAAGATCTTAGATCGATTTATCTTTTTTAAATAGATCATTTTTAGACGATCTTTGATCTAAGATCGATTTTGCATGAAAAGATCTATTTTTAAACGATCTTAGATCTTTTTTTGAAAAACAATCTGATCTATGATTTAGATCTTTTTTGGCGCGATCTTTCCCAGCTCTGCTTACGGGGGAGTTATTAATGCATAGCGAACAAAATGACCTATTTTTAGACCTGCTTGATAGTTTCAATCTGATACAAACAATACACCAACCCAACTAGAGAGCCAGGAGAGGCACCTACCCTCATCTTCTCGGAAAACACAACGGATCAAGAAAAATATTATTGGCACCTTAGGGGGTACCCGTATAATATAAGTTACTGAACAAAAATAAAGTCTCTCTATCTACCTTATAACAATCCTAGGTTTGCTATACTTGGGTCTGTCCAATAAAATCCTGTTACCTTCGTTAAATATACAAGATTTATTTATTACAATTTTTGAGACATTACAATTTTGATCGTACAACTTTAAAATGATAACAGTGTAAAATAAATTTTTTATAATGAAGTTAAATTTGAGCAATTACAATAAACTAGGAGAGTTAAAGTTAGTTAATAATTGGTTTGAGAACAATAAAAAGGTCGAATTGTCTTTACAAATACTCTGACTGTTCAGCTATAAGTTCTTTGAACCTTGATCCTTAAGTTGGAACTGAGTGTATCGTTTCTTACGCTCAAACGAGGCTCGTAGAAGTGTGGGGCGTGGCTAGGGCTTCCTCCGGTCCTTGTCTGCTCAAATAGGCGTTGCAGATGTTGAGGCTAGCAGATATCTCAGGGCGTCGCCGAAGTAGAGCTGACCAGGAGTCAACACCTATGCCAACGCAACTCCACTCGATGCCTACGCAACTCTCGTCACGTTGTTCCTTCGTCAGAGGGCTGTGATCGTAGCGTCCTCAGAGATGGTGTGCAAGCATGAACAGATCAGAAAGAAAGTAGCATTAGACAAGGTCTAAGCCTTTTACAGAAATTTATAAACCAATAGGTTACGATTAATATTTAAAATTGAATTATGATACTAAAGTTATTAAATATTGACAAATGATGAAAATTAAACGATTAGAACTATACTAAATTAAGGGGAACTATGCATAGTTTTTTTTTAAATTTTATAGATAATATTATTGAACTGTCCGGAATAGCAAAGTGCTTAATATTTAATAAGAAAAAATTTTGAGAATGCTCCAGCCCGAATTCTTGAAATTTAAGATATTTTAATACTTATTTAACGCGAAAAGTTTATTTGAGACCTGAACGGTAAAATAGAGAAACTAAGAAAGCTGATAAACTAAAGGCAATATGAATTTATTAGGAAAGTGAAAATATCGGTATCAGATTTACTTGAGTGGCCCGGTACCACAGAATCGAGACCTAACTCGAAAAATAAGAAAGTAACGTGTGACCAATGTGACCAAAACTTCAAAATATTCAACAAGATAACAGCCGCAAGATGGTGGGTATTCAAAAAAAGGACAATGCTATGTTTCTGAGTTAAAGATGGCCGGGGCCTTGGACGAAATGAGTCCTTCAAAAAAATAGCACGTCTAACAAAAAACGCCACAGGTGAGTAGTAAAGTTGCTGAACTAAGCAAAAATCAAAAGAAATTACTCACCTGTGGGGTTTTCCAGGAGAAACAGCCACCACCTGCTTGCTGTGTCCCGCGCTTCCTCAGCTACGCAGCCAAAAAGGAAATGCCTCGGGCAAGCGTCGCTGCCTCACGACGCCGTGGACATAGAAAAGAGAAAAACGCAAAAATATTAGTCACACGAAGTCAATCCCCGATATTAAGACACAAAACCACTCAAATAAATCACCGATGGCAAAAATTCAACTAGATAAAAGCCGAAAATGCCGAAAATTTGGCGGGAAATGGGCAGATGCCTCTGCGCGACTCGACACACACGAAGACGGGAGCAAACTCTTCTCAGGTCGGACCCTACCGGCCGATCGCTGGCAGGACCTACGTCATGCGACCAATCAGGTTTTAGCAAGACACGCATTTAATCAACTAAACAGTATTTATGTTCACATTATGCATCAACAGAACCGAAAAATCGAGTAATTCATAATACAGATCTTTAACTACATACCTGCTGAAATGTAAACACACACTTGAATTTTTGCATTTTGAATATGCCAGGGTTCGAGGCTAGTACACGGCCATTTCCGTATATAGCGCGCGAAAATTTGAATTATTTGAAATTTTAAAATTTGAAAAAGTGGTAATAAAATTGAATACAATGTTATAAATGAATTGAAACTGTACGAAGAATAAATTAGTTATTTAGTATAAGATATTATGAGATATGTTCAAAAATAATGACTTTATGTTAATAACAAAATATAAAAAAACGAGTAACGGATTTTGAAATAGAAAAATCCGTTACAACCTAAGGCGAAACTACTTCAAATCGATATAATGCCCGTCGCTGGCGACGTTCTCCTCACCTGAAATGTGAGGGCGTGCTGCGGGGTGGCGGCGGCCCTGAGGGCGGCGGCGGCGCGGCCGTACCTCGCCGCGGCCCCGTCCAGCCGGCCCACCAGATCCACCCTGGAGTCCGACAGCAACGCCTCGGCGCGGCTCAACTCGCGCAGGCACACCAACCAGAAGTGCGAGTGCTCCGAACTGACGGCCTCGGCCAGCTGGCCGAACACGCGGCAGGCCACCTCGTGGTGGCCGTACCTGTCGAGGAACACCCGCAACGTCACCGGCATAAATCGAGAAATGGGACAAACGAACTACTTTTCATACGAAACGTTCTAAAGTTGTGACCGCCCATGAAACCTACCACCAAGTTTGTTAACTGTCACTAAAAAAGGTTAAGATCAATTGTAAGTGAAAATACAGCTACAGTTTTTTTACTTTTCGAACTTCGAATCTGTAATAAGATACGGCGTAATTTGCTGGGGAAATTCCCACAAAGCATAGAATCTTTATACTTCAAAAACGTGCAATTCGAAATTTATTTGGATCGTGTAAAAACACATTTATAGATAGAATTGATAGAAACATTTTAACATTTCCCAGTTTATTCATTTTTGAGGTTTTAAAATTTGTTAAACATTATCTGCAAGATTTTGTTCATCTAAATAACTCTCATGATTACCCTACCAGGCATGGTTATGATTTACAGTATAGTAAACATAGAACATCATTGTTTGAGTTAAATTTGAAAAATATTACTTTCAAACGTAATTTATTGCCATTAAATGAACCACAGTTCACAAAAAAACTCATTTTTTTTATTTTTATGTAATAAATGTAAGCAATTAAAAAGTGCATAATGCAAATCATTCTTGAAACGCGCCCTCCTTGGTTGTGACGTCAAGTAGCTCGTTGGTGGTGGCGCCTCTGGTGGGCGGAAGCACCATGTATAAACTAATCTGGGCAGCATATGTATAAAAACTACAGAATCACACACACTTTATTTAGAAGGAGCAAATAGAACGTCCTATCCTTGTCTAGCCTTCTCATTATAGTCTATCTCAGTCTTGATACTGTTGTTAACATTTGAAAAGAGTGTGCAAGGAGGTTGTTTAACGCCCGCGTTGCCTCGGGCAATGTATTACATTTTTCCTGCTACTGACAATTTCGTATTAGATAAGTAAGTACTTTGAATTTAAATAGGTACACTATGGAGTAAATTGTGAGTAATATAATCTTCATAATAACCATTGTCCAATTACTAAAAATGATAATCAGTGTTAAATATAAGAGGTAGAATGCAGTGATAATAAAAAAATAACTTCTTGTGTGATTGAACCCGGGAACTACGAATTACTAGTCCTGTGGCCTCACTATTCAGTTAAAGAAGTGCTTGTTAAATTTGGACTTTTAGGCGGTTCTTATTTTTGACCTGCGTCAGACCCCTCTGGAAATGGGTCGGCGAACTGTTTATTTTAACGTTAAATTTCCATTCTTCCTTCCCTAATTCTGTGTAGCTGTCACTCCTGTCACTGCCTTCTGTTCGATCGAGCGGTCACAACTTTAATTATCTACTGCAAACTAAATATTGCGATTTGAGGGCTGATATTTGGTATGTGCTCTTTCTATAGGTAGGCAAATATATTAAAGGAAAATAACATAAAAAATAGCATTATAGTTTTCTTTTGGTTACTGGGTTGGCGACCATTAATTACGCATTTTTAAAAATTTCTTTTTGTCATTTAATGAACAATTATAATTTTTTTTTCCATTACACAACACGTGTTTCGGCATAGGGCCATCATCAGGTATATCAAAGTAGTGTTTGTTAACATTACGGATTTTTCTTTTTATTTTTTAAAATTTATTAATAAGTTAGGCAGACATGGAAGAATATATCAAAATTTTTAAGTGTATCGTATGGACGTCTGCAGGTATATGAATTTCAATACCAGTATTGAAATTATGAATTAATTATGAATTAAATATACCAGTATTGAAATTCATATACCTGCAGACGTTCATACGATACACTTAAAAATTTTGATATATTCTTCCATGTCTGCCTAACTAACCCTATGCCGAAACACGTGTTGTGTAATGGAAAAAAAAATTATAATTGTTCATTAAATGACAAAAAGAAATTTTTAAAAATGCGTAATTAATGGTCGCCAACCCAGTAACCAAAAGAAAACTATAATACTACAAAAACGACCAGGAAAGAAAAACAAGAAAATTTTTTAAATAAAAAATAGCAGTAACCAAAATTTCTTTTCGAACAATGCATTTTACTCAGTTTAAGAATACTTAAATTTATCTCTTTAATATACATATTGCACATTCTGTCATCATATATATTATATCTGATTTGTCATATATATCCTGTACAGTGATAGTTGTAATCAATAAATGTATTGTATGTACTCTTATCGTTTGTGTATTTGAAAAGTTTTAATCGTTCTCAACTAACTACACCTTTCTGTTGTGAAAAAAATTACCTGACTGCCGCCCTGGCTATGCAATAATTAGCCCACAAGTCCGTCTCTTTTTCCTGTTCGACGACCTTCGAGATCGTCCGCTCCGATTCCTCGTTCCAGTTGTAGCCGCACAGCGTTTGGAAAACGAGGGTGCACAACATGACCTTCGTCTTCGTCTCGTTTTTATCGGGGTTCTCTATGTCGGCGAGGCCGCGCAATTGCCCCAGAATATCCGCCAGCAACGGCAGGAGCGTCTCGTGTTTTAGGCTGCCGATCGCCCCCAGCGCCTCACAAACCACCACCGTATACTCGCCTGCAAATATTCGTTGTGCCACGGACGACCGAACCCTAATACTAGATTTTTTCCAAGACACACGATATTAGACCCAATACTATATTAATAACCTGTGCATAGCGCTGTTTCGAGCAATCACCACTGGCGCCACACGACGAAACAAATTTACACGGTGGTTTAATGTTAAAACACCATTGTTACAGAATCTTGGAAACAGAATCTTTGGAAAACGAGGGTGCACAACATGACCTTCGTCTTCGTCTCGTTTTTATCGGGGTTCTCTATGTCGGCGAGGCCGCGCAATTGCCCCAGAATATCCGCCAGCAACGGCAGGAGCGTCTCGTGTTTTAGGCTGCCGATCGCCCCCAGCGCCTCACAAACCACCACCGTATACTCGCCTGCAAATATTCGTTGTGCCACAGACGACTAAACCCTAATACTAGATTTTTTCCAAGACAGACGATATTAGACCCAATACTATATTAATAACCTGTGCATAGCGCTGTTTCAAGCAATCGCCACTGGCGCCACACGACGAAACAAATTTACACGGTGGTTTAATGTTAAAACACCATTGTTACAGAATCTTGGAAACAGAATCTTTGGAAAATGAGGGTGCACAACATGACCTTCGTCTTCGTCTCGTTTTTATCGGGGTTCTCTATGTCGGCGAGGCCGCGCAATTGCCCCAGAATATCCGCCAGCAACGGCAGGAGCGTCTCGTGTTTTAGGCTGCCGATCGCCCCCAGCGCCTCACAAACCACCACCGTATACTCGCCTGCAAATATTCGTTCCACGGACAACCGAACCCTAATACTAGATTTTTTCCAACACAGACGATATTAGACCCAATACTATATTAATAACCTGTGCATAGCGCTGTTTCGAGCGTTCGCCACTGGCGCCACACAACGAAACAAATTTACACGGTGGTTTAACCCATTAGCGCCTTGCGTTACCATATGGCAACATCCAACAGGTGATCTTTTCGACGCGTCCTAACTTGTCAGCGATTTTATTTCGTTTACGGTAGGAATCTTATTACCGACGTATTAATAATAATAATAATAATAATAATACTTTATTTCTTAAGTTAAAATGCAAATACAGTACAGTAACCAAGAAAAGGTCAAGACAAAGACAAGTATACCTACAAGACACACATTACAATAATATACTGTTTGGAATACATTCGTACTGGCAAATTCAGTTTACATTTGATTGTTAGAGTGTGAGCAGTGCTAGAATATACCATTCAAATAAATCATCGAAAAAAATGGAGCCTCGGTTTGAGTAAGTATGTTTATTTTTATGTGTCACATATTTTTGTTACTTTGGATTTATATTTATGTATAGAATGCGTTAGAGTATTCATTGACAAAATATAAAGACATTTTACTAAAAACTAGCTGACTTACATATTCGTAAACATGACTGTTGCTATATGGCAACGCTAGGCGCTTACATTCAGTAAATATTTATTTTTCAATTCCAGGAGAGGATTCTCAGTTTCTCAAGCACTAGATATGATTTACAAAGATGAAACTTAGACCAATGATTGAAATGCTAAAAGCTCGATGTATCCACAATTTTGTTCCGGAATTGAACCTAGCATACGATGAAAGTATGGTAAAGTATTATGGGAAGCACAGTTGCAAACAGTTTATTCGGGGCAAGCCAATCAGGTTTGGCTACAAAATCTGGAGCCTATAGGCTCCAGATTTAGTGTTTATAAACACTAAAGATGGCTACCTAATAAACTTTGATTTTTATCAGGGAAAGAGTCCTAAAATGAATTCGGACTATGATGTTCTATTTGGTAAAACCGCTAGCCCACTTCTGATAATGTTAGATGAACTTCCGCTAGGAAAAAGACAATTGGGGTATACTTTCTATATGGATAATTTATTTTCTAATCCAGCACTATTTTCTTTTTTGCAATTCCGCGGCTATTCCGCCATTGGGACAATTCGAGAAAATAGAAGTCCAACACAGTGCACCCTAACTAACAACTTGCGTATCAAGTTCGTCCTAAAGGTGCTGGAAGACATGCAGGATCAATAGAGTCCTCAGATAATAGCCGTATTTCAGATAATACTAGATTTGATAGAATTGACCACTTTGTTCAGCATACAGAAGGCCATAAAAAAAGAAGGTGCGCGCGCAGTACATACAAGTCCATAATTAGAACAATGTGCTGGAAGTGTAATGTAGCCTTGTGTATTGACTATTTCCAGCCATTCCATTGTCGATAGCATAATCTGCTATTGCATATTATTGAAAATAATATATACTTGACGATATTACACTGTTTCATTGCTTTCCAAATAACTGCCAAAACCTTTTTGATTTCTTATAAAATTAGACACTTTGACTTCACAAGCTCCTAGCGTTACCATATGGCCACAGCCTATATTTCAAAAAGTACTACTCAGATATTTTTGGAATAAAATATTTTCGTTTCAGGGAGTCATTTTTTACAGTTATTTAAGAAAAAATATCGAAATTTGAAAAAATACATAATTCAGGCGTTAATGGGTTAATGTTAAAACACCATTGTTGCAGAATATTTTATAAAATAAAAACATGAAAATGTGTCTGTTACAACGAATTTAATATCCAAAATAAAATAAAATATTTGTTTGTTAATGTCCCTCTAATTTGACAAGTTCACATGGCATATTTCCATACATTTTCTTAAGAAAAGCGAGTCTAAAAAGCAAGCACGAGTATTTGGTACCTTTTGGTGTGAAATGAAGTCCATGGCTAGTTGTAGTGTAAGTAACCATAAGACGCATTAGATTTTTCAGTTTCTTCTTTATACGGAGGACTATTGGTTCGCTTTGGAACTATAAACAACATTTTCTATTTTCATTCTTGCATACATTGCAAAATACTCTCCCAAAATAATATCTAGAATTTTCGCTTCTTCAGCTGGTTGATCAGATCATCCCATAATTCCAAAATAGTGTTTATTCTTCTGCAATTCACCTAATGGTCTGTGCAGTGTGCATACCATTTTCTTCATGTGCATGGAAATTTCATGTTATCACAAAAAAGTCTATCTATTCTATAAAAGCTGTGTTAATAGGATAAAACTGATAAATACTGGACGCAAAGACAATTCGTTACCGTAAAAAGAAGGCAAATCATAATAAAGCTGGATATTTAAAATTTGGGACATTTTAAAAGTCAATAACTGACATACCAATAACCACACAGAACACGCCCCTATAACCTATAATAAGTCTCCATTTTTTTTCGTCGAGTGGCGCCATCCCAGTCCGTAAACAACGATGAAATATGACGTCATGCTCGGGTCTTTACAATGAATAAAGAACCCCAGGAAGGAGCCAAAGCTCTATGGGCATTATAAAATACGTGAGACGGAAATCGCCTTGTATGGAGACTGAATTTTGACAAAATATTTTTATATTTGACAGTTGTCACGGTGGCTTGTGCTATTTTAGATATTTGTGTAGTTCTTCGATAAGTACTTTTTGGAGATCTATTATGGTTAGCTGTGCAGCCTGCGGCTATTCCGTGACTACCAGAACAAAATGTTTGGGGGATAACATTCTATCGGTAAGTACGTCTAGCGTAAAGCCCAAATTTGCTCCTTCCTGGGGTTCTTTATTCATAGGGTCTTTAATATAGTGTCGGTCCAGATTAGACTTACTGCGAATATTTCCCAACCTGCTGCCGAGCAATTCCATGAACGTCTCGCAATAGTCCTGACTGGCCTCGCACAACCTCACCGAACATTTTAGGGTGACTTTCAGCTGTTTCAAATGCTTCTCGTGGGCGAACATCAACACCAAAATCAGGGCCTCTAGAGCGCCCACGACGTGCTCGGCTCCGTGCGGTTCAAGATTCTCCTTAAAACTACAACCCGATTGATTTCAAACGAAGAAACAAGAAACGCGATCCAAACTAACCAGTAGCAAAGAATGTCCGTGAGTATTTGCATAGATTGAACGGCCACAGAAACGTGCGGCGAATAGCAGTGTTTCGCGCATAGTTCCTGTAATTTCGAGTTGGATCCTCTGTGTTCGTGGCACATTCTAGGCGACTCTACCAATACCTAAAATTTGCCGTGATTTTATTTCGTTACGTTATGAAAATTAGTCGGAGTCGGGTAATACAACAGTTTTGTCACTTAAACAATCTCTTGTCGATAATAATAATCTTTATTTCAAAGGTACAATGCTAACATGGTACAGTGAAATTGCCGTCAAACACATATATATGAGTACACATACATTATGTATATAAAATTTATTGTGAAGTACCACTTGAATACACCATTTTGGACGAAGTGACATAACCTCAAAATCTGCTGAGGCACAAATAAAATAAACTAGTCACAAAATTGTTATTTTATTATAGTTTTCTGAAAAGTTTGAGAAAACAGCAAAGATTATAGCAATAACAATATTAATTAAGAGTTATAATAACATAAATTATGTTTGAAAATCTGCCTAGAGTAGCTTTAATGGAATGGCTAGGAAGTTTTTGAACTTTGTTTCATTCGTTTTTCTAAGAATCCTCTGAGAAATAGAGAAAAGTGTGGACTCTGATGGTGATCTTGAAAGTGGTGTGAAGAGGTGATTATTGTGAAGTCACACTTAAAAAAATGGTCTATATTGTATTACCCGGCTTCTATGCGGAATCTGCCGAAAATTACCCTAAGCACGCTAAATGCCAATGAAAGTATCTGCACTTGTTTCGCATTCAACACATATTCGATCATGTCGTTTATAGCGTTGGGAGGCCAAAGATGTGCTCCCGGTTTCGCTAGTTCGTATAAATGATGGAGCGCCTTCGACTTAACCTAAAAACATATATTGATAATGTAATACTCGGATGGGGATATAGTAGTGTTGGCAGTCAACTGGTCACAGTCGTCTTGACCAGTCAATTACTGGTCATCTACCGGTCACTCAACATTCGGCGGTCATGCCATTATGCAACTTGTCCAGGTGGTTGAGGACATAGTCAACTTGACCAGTTTGACCGAATTTTAAATTTCCCACCAATTTTCTAGGAACATTCTCCTCTCATACCTTATAATACGCCATATTAGTGGTGACGTCATGTAGTGGGGTAGGTCAAGGCACTGGATCCAAACAACCTCGTAGATACACGGGCGTTTTTGTGTTTTTGACTAAAAAAATTATTTAAATCGGTTTCTTCGACAATAACTATCCATCTTCGTTAAGGTAAGTGTATTCTGAACTTTATAAGTGCAAATTTTGATTGATCAATAGGCCAGTTTTCGTAGAAATTGACCAAAAGGATTTCTAACCTTACTTTTGACATCTGCGTTCACATGCTTTTTCAGTAGTTTCTACTGAAATATTAATATTATTCCATCATTTTCAGGTTATCAACGAACACAGTTTTGCAAATATGTTATACATATACTAAAATAATAATCAAAATATATTTCAGAGAGCTGCAGAAAGATGGTCATGTTGGGCCCCAGATTGTCGCCATTATAATCAAAAGGACTCCTGCAAGTTTTTTAGATTTCCTAAGGCCGATCAAGAAAGAGGAAAGTGGAAAAAGCTGGTCAGGTAAGACATCAAGCAAATAATAATAAGATTTTGAGTGGAGCATGTGAACGCAGGTGTCAAAAGTAAGGTTAGAAATCCTTTTGGTCAATTTCTACGAAAACTGGCTCAAAATTTGCACTTATAAAGTTCAGAATACACTTACCTTAACGAAGATGGATAGTTATTGTCAAAGAAACCGATTTAAATAATTTCTTTAGTCAAAAACACAAAAACGCCCGTGTATCTACGAGGTTGTTTGGATACAGTGCCTTGACCTACCCCACTATGGGACGTCAGACTAATATGGCGTATTGGCTTATTACGCATCAATTATCATCAGTAAAAGTAATAGAAATAAAAACAATAGCTGGTGTTCTGTGTAATTAAAAGCTCTTTCAACTTATATATTGTGTATATATATATGTTTGATCTATGTTTTATATTTTGTTAAATTAAAAAATAAACGGATTTGAATTTTCAATTATTTACACTTTGTATGACAAAACTATTCGTGCAAGTATATTTATATAAGTATTATATACCATTTTGATGAATTATGACCGATCGAATGGTACACTTTTCTGCAATTTTTGAATTTGTCCACTTGCGTGACCCAAAATGACCGGTCATGATAGTCTGGTCAGTCACAAAAATATCGCGACCGGACATTTACCCATCACTACATATTACCATCGAATTAATAAGTACAATGGAAGTCGCACACACTTTCATTGTTGTTTGGGGCAGCCAACTCTAGAGAGAGATAGATTTCAAATGGCAATAAGTAAGACAAGGTCGCCTAATGAACGTGTCAGCTGATTCAGGCAAAGGAGGTATATAGGGATGTTGCATATTAATGGCCGAATTTAATGGGTATGTTCCGTAATTCTCTTTATTGTATGATCTGTATTCCGAAATTCGGGGCTTGTTTATAGGAATGAGAATTTTTCTATGCTATAACCACAATTATGTAAATATTGCACAGAAAAAAGTAGTGAATTGATTAAAAAAATTACCTACATGGCAATTTTATGGACCTGGAAGTAAATTGAGACAAATAAAATACAAATTCCAAAATAAAAGTTTATTTTAAAATAAAGGCGACAAAATATCTAAGGACATTTTCAACTTTAATTACTTATCTTAACTGATTTATTAATTTTAAAATTCAATTTAATAGGAAAAGCATGTAAGAGGTAGCTTTTACATATTTTTATATAATTTTTAATGTTTAGGCATCTAACAAAAAGAATTACAAATAATTACCTTATTAAAGGGACCAGAACCTCAAGATTAATTCCATCTTTGACTACGAAGAGCTAGGTTCATTAGCACAATATTTTGCCAGTTTTTGCCTTGATAGAGTTTCTATCATGACTTGGAAAATAAAAGAACTGTAGTAATTACATACTTTTTAAGTTTGCGCTGCCCACAATTCTCTATGAAATTGCTCTCAATAAATTGTTGGCTACAAATGCAAGTAAATAGGTACTTGTAGACTACAAAATTTTTCCTTTTTATTGCTGCAATCCACTTGTCTCTAATATCACCTTATCTCTTGCAAAACTGCAAAGTTATTAGCAAAGATTTTTAAGACTTACGAATGAAAAGAAACCCCACTATTCTTATTCTTTCCGCCCCATTTGGTACATCCAAATACACAACAGGAGTTGGTCCTCTTTTTTGTAATTTACAACTTAAACAGAGAGAATATAGCCACATAGCTAAATTAAATTTTCTCTCCCATCTAAAAATAATACCTATTAAACCAAACACCAACTAAGAAAATTCAACGCCGTTTTATACGAAACTGCCACCACGACACGAACTCAAATCAAATATAAATAATACAATAATTACACCTATTCGTATTGGGACTTGGGACAGAAGGAAAATTAAAATGACGTTTGACAACGGAACTCGTTTGAAGCACAGGACACAAAAATAGAAAGTTAGGACAAACACCTCTTTTGGGTTATGTGGTTTTTGCCGGAATCAGCTGATTTATTTACTATTTCACTTACTCAAGTTTGGCTGCCAGTTTCTCTCTCTACACTCCTTCCATCTACTTGTCAATTCAACGCATATTACCAAAGGAAATTAAATCTTTTAGAACATATTCAAATATACAAAATTAGTTAAATATTGGTTAATCGAAGCACAAAATAATAGTTGGGAATAGGCAGTTATGTTATAAAACTGTCCGTCATAAATTTTAACACAACTGAGTTATTTTATTTTTTAAAGTATCAAATTTGAACCACCAGTAAAGCAACTTTTATGTAAATGTTAAATCAACTTATACATAAATTCAAGTTTAACCATCGAAAGAAACTTTTTCCGGATACTTAAATATCCCAATTCGCTCACCTCCCATCGCGGATCCTCCCTCAAATATTTCAACAACAGATTAACCTGACTCGGAATGTCGACTAAAGTGGCGGCCGCCAGTTTCGTCAGGGTGTTAAGAATGACGACGATGAAATCTTGCGCCGGATATCCCGGCAGAAGTTCCAAGCAGAGCGCCCGGACCATGGCCGCCGTACTCGTGTCGTGATGCATATACTGGAGGATCGGGATGAGCTGAAGTTTTAGATCTGCCGGAGTCGACTGTCCTTGGATCATATCCGACACCTTGTTACACATACTGACGGCAAACGTCCTGGAAACGCACGATTCAAAAATTTCAACCAAAAAAAGTCAACATGACGCAAAGTCCTTGAAAAATTGTGAGTTTCAGCCTAATTAACTGTACAGGGGGTCCCATTTTGGGTGTTTTTGGGTGTTTTTCTCAATAATCTCAGTTATTATTAAAGCTAGAGGGTTGCGGTTTTCACGTCACTGTACTACTTTTTTGAGAGGAATTTGGTGGACCAATCAGATTTTAGATAAGTTTTATAGTTTCCGTGCATTGGCGCAGGACTGAAATTTTCGATTTTTTGGAAACCTCTCTTCCGGCTACAACTTATATATATCGACAAATTGAATCAACTAATTTTATAGATTTTTTGGCGTAGAATCGAATGGAATAATTAGTTTTTTGGTAGCGTTAATAGTTTTTGAGATATGAACCAAAGTTATATATATTTTTAATGGAAACCATAGTTCATATCTCAAAAACTATTAACGCTACCAAAAAACTAATTGTTCCATTCGATTCTATGCCAAAAAATCTATAAAAATAGTTGATTAAATTTGTCGATATATATAAGTTGTAGCCAAGAGAGGTTTCCAAAAAATCGAAAATTTCAGTCCTGCGCCAATGCGCGGAAACTATAAAACTTATCTAAAATCTTATTAGTCCACCAAATTCCTCTCAAAAAAGTAGTACAGTGACGTGAAAACCGCAACCCTCTAGCTTTAACAATAACCGAGATTTTTGAGAAAAACACCCAAAATGGGACTCCCTGTACATTCCGTAGATTTCGCAGGTATTTTCTGGCGAATGCGATCAAACTAGCCCGTTGACACCTTACTTTGACCAGAGCATATAAAGCAACCAGCAGTCTCACTCCCCTTGCAGTGTCGGGGCGATTGGGCAGTTCTTTTTTTGGCTGTATGAGAGATATTACAGTGCCGTGGGGTGTGCTTTTTTGTAAATTGTGCTTTTTCCTAGTATCTTTAAATAAAGAATCCCAGGAAGGAGTAAAAGCTGCTTGTGCTTACCACAGACTATATACTTTACTAATACTACTCTGTATTTCTGAATTGATTTTCCCGACTACACCTCTGACTTCTATTCCAACATAATGGCTCAAGGTCATTGAATTTGCGGATGATTTCTCAAGAGTAAGATATACTGCTGGTTGTTTTATATGCTCTGCTTTGACCTGGACAAACACTATAGTAAAGACCTGTGCATAGCGCTGTTTCGAGCAATCGCCACTGGCGCCACACGACGAAACAAATTTACACGGTGGTTTAATGTTAAAACACCATTGTTGCAGAATCGTTTGTAAAATAAAAACATGCAAATGTGTCTGTTACAACGAATTTAATATCCAAAATAAAATAAAATATTTGTTTGTCATGCCCCTCTAATATGACAAGTTCACAAGGCATATTTCCATACATTTTCTTAAGAAAAGCGAGTCTAAAAAGCGAGCAAGAGTATTTGGTAGGTACCTTTTGGTTTGAAATGAAGTCCATGGCTAGTTGTAGTGTTAAGTAAGCATAAAACGCATTAGATTTTTTAGTTTCTTCTTTACATGGAGGACTATTATTGGTTCGCTTTGGAGCTATAAACAAAATTTTCTATTTTCATTCTTGCATACATTACAAAATACTCTTCCAAAATAAAATCTAGAATTATCGCTTCTTCAGCTGGTTGATCAGTTCATCCCATAATTCCAAAATAGTGTTTATTCTTCTGCAATGTGCATACCATTTTTTTAATGTACATGGAAATTGCATATTATCACAAACAAATCTACCTATAAAAGCTGTGTTAATAGGATAAAACTGCTAAATACTGGACGCAAAGACAATTCGTTACCGTAAAAAAAGGCAAATCGTAATAAAGCTGGATATTTAAAATTTGGAACATTTTAAACGTCAGTAACTGACATACCAATAACCACAGAATACCCCCCCCCTATAACCTATAATAAGTCGCCATTTTTTTCGTCGAGTGGCGCCACCCCAGTCCGTAAACAACAATGAAAATATGACGTCATGCTCGGGTCTTTAATATAGTGTCGGTCCAGCTTTGACTTACTTTGACTGGGCAGCAAACTGAATGGCGGCGTATACGGCTGCCTCCACTTCGACGCTATCGTGCGAGTCGAGACTCCTTCTTATACTGTGGTGAACGTGCTGACGTTCGGGAATTATGGCGGCGACCGCGCCAAAAGTGCGCAATGTGACAGCCCTAGCGACAGGGTCATTGCTGTGGATCACGCTGTAGACTCTCCTCACAAACTCGTCGACGTTTGACACTTTATCAAGGTGTTTCTCGCTTTGCTGACATACCCTTAGAACGCAGAGTCGTAGGAAGTTGTTGCTATAAGGACAACGACCCAAAATAAAAGCAACCGAATGGCTTGGAAAGTGACAGTGCGTAATTTATTTTTTACAGCAACATTTGCTTACCCCATACGGAAGACTTCGGCTAGCTTCAATAGCGAAGCATTAATGAGGATCGGAAAGGGATACCGTTCGAATAGCCTGGGAAATCGAACGATAGCTTCGCACTGCTCCCCCACTTTACCAGAGCGCAGGCCTATCATTGAAAATTGGCCCTTTTATAATATACCGAGGCAAACATCGGCAAATTTTAACGAACAATTTTTGGGGCCGTACCACCAAATATGTGCCTACCTTTATCAAGTTCAGTCAGTGCTGAGTTCGCATCTTGCTCTGGTTCCCCCAGAGCCTCGTTGAACGACGACACTCGTAGCATTTTTAGTAAGAAAATTTATTTGTAGGTAAAATAGATGCACTAGTTTTCCTTAACTTATCAGTGCATTTAAGGATTCTCTCAGCTTTATCTATACCTTACAATACTAAACAAACCAATGTAAAGGGAGTCCTTGTCCTTAATAAATCACAGATCAAGAAATGTTTTAATTATACTTTTTTTTTTATTATTTTAGAATCGTCATAAAAATTATTGAGGTTATTGAGAATTTTTTATTTTTCTGAATTTCTGCGGCTTCACCTCATTGAGGTCACAAAATATATAGGTTAATTGAGGTAGCCTACCTCAATGCTTCACCTCTACCAGAGCATATAAGTTGTTTTATATGCTCTGCTCTCAGAAAAATAAAAAAAAATTTCTGAGGCTCTGTTACATAACCTTTAAATTTAAATAAACACAAAACACCACCAAAGTTAGGTTGACAACATCGGTAATCAAAATCTCGCAGAAAATTAAGTTTAGGTGAGGTGTAGCTAAGGGTATGATACGAAATTAATTAACTGGTAACCAGAGTTACTATTACTGTAATACCAGAACATACCGAACGGGAAAAAGTATGGTGCGCCCTTTTCTCTGATCAATTGCTCGGAGGCCCTTTTACTATTTAATAAAAAGTCCTCGACTTTTCTTTAAATAGGTATTAAAACCGCGCGTATTTTTTGTGTAATTTCAGTTTAAAAATGTTATGCTTTATGGTAAATCAACGATTTGTCGCAACTTCATATCCAGGCGCCGTTTTAATAAATAATGGCAAATCGTCGATTTGTCAAAAAAAAAAATTCATGACAAATCATTGATTTGCCAAAAAAAATCATTTTTTTAATAGCAAATCGACCATATTTGCTAAAAAATCGATTTTTAATAACAAATCTTTAATTTACTATAATATAATGTAATTGGTTTGTTCTATCCATAATCCATATACTGTATCTTGATGTATATGTTTCTATATCCATATACACTATGTATATGGTTCTATCTACTATTTTTTGCTAACGTAATCGATGCGTGTAATTTTTTTATAAAGTATTTGGAGTACTCATAAAAAGAATTAGGATGCTTATTTTCTTTATATAAAAATATAAAGGGTAAATTATTGCATATCGATGATTTGAGATTAAATATTTGCGGAAACTTTTTTCTGTAAACCAATATTTCTTCTGGGGCATATTTTGAGCAATCTGATTGGTTTAAAAAAAAGCTCCCACAAAAAGCTGAAGTGAAAGACGATCCTAAATCTTAACACTAAAATAAGCTGAACAGAAGATGTGCTACACCTGGACCAACGGTGGTCTAGTGTAGTGTAGCATATTATTTGTTGTTTTCCGAACGTAGCTACTACGACCTAACTTTTCTATTTCGTGACAATTTCTGTACCTAAGCTTTATATTTTGCGTCAGTACCTGTTGTGATTTTGTGTTTACCGGTTTTGAATATTGTTCTGTGTTCTGTGGGATTTTTCGAGAAAAAAAAAACGTTAAAAAGTTGCTTTTTCCCTGTTTGTTTGGAGGTGTCCCGTCCCACATTAAAAAAAAACACAAATAAGATCCAGCATCCGAAATACCGTTTGTACTCTTAATGAATAAATAAGAAGATTTTTGATACTGATGTTACTTTGAGCACAGAATAGCCGTGCTTTGAGCCTTATTAATTCTGTTAGAACTCTGCATCATTTGGGTATCAGAAAATGCAGAAAGCTCCCGAGAAAATAAGAGTGTTGCAAAATTATGTATTGAGAGAATCGCAACACTCTTACAATATACCATGGAAGGAGAATCAATCTTATTTTCATGATGAGAGAATCGTCAATTATGTAACTAAAAAAGGTTTCCGAATTGCTGATATTATGTCGGGAGAAATCATTTTACCCACAGGTAATTATTGCTCCTTGTTTATCAATAAACTATCGGTCTCATAGTCTCATGCGCATCTTATATAGACCTTGGAGGATAAGCAACCTTTGTTGGGCTGAGTTGCAATCCTCGTTATTTGTTTTTTTCTGGGGATTTTTTAGTTTGGACTAATAATATGTTCAAAAGATTATATAATATGTTCAAAAGATTGTTCCTCAAGTCCAACAAGGTCTCAGACATGCAGGAGACATGGGACTGGTTAGTTCATTTGCTTGATTTATGTACCTATTTATTTTTCTAAGAATAGTCTTTGTTACTAGATATACAGCCTCGTGATAAAGAGTGGTATATCAGAAAACGTAAGGCTGAACTCGAAGATTGCGTGAATTTTATTCGTAGAATAAAAGATTCCGATACTCGGTGTTACTCAGATGATGGAGTAAGTTACGAATTCAACTGGAATGAAAATGAAAGATTTAAAAAACACATAATTCATGTATTCAGGAAGATTGTTTTCTTGTCAGATACCCTGCCATGTAACTGTTATTGTAAGTAAAAACCAACTTTCCTTCATCTTTTTTAAATATGTAGGGACGTAAAAAGAACATATTGTATGTACGTTTTATTGTCCTAGAAGTATGGAAAAATTATTTGAATTTCGCTATTTGTCCAACAGAAAATGTTTTATTCTACATTACTTCATAGGTAATGCATTTGATGAAATCCGGAGGCTTTCTGGAATCTCCAGATACGTCATGGCTCACTGGTCCAGGCAAGTGAAAGATAACGTTTCTGAAGCACAAACAAATGGACCAGAGAATGACGTAAGAAAATATTTTATGCATGTTCCACACATTTTGCAATGTTTGAAACTTTAAAACTAGATGCTCCTTGAGTACATCATTGTATTGTAGGCTCAAAATAATAATGAGAATTATACTGAAAATCACTCGCGCAAAGAAACTGAGTCGGATATAAATCATGCTGGAACAGCCACAAATAGTAAGTTTATTATATTATTTTATAGCTGCTGTCTTTTAGATAGTACTTTTTTACCATACTGTATCATTGTTTACATAGTACATAAACAAGGCTTATATTATTATTATGAACGTATACGTCGTTTTAGATGTAAATATGAAACAAAGTGCACTAATAACAGAACTTTGTGAACTAGTTAGAGAAATAAAAGAAAATGAGGGAAAGAAATTGGCACGTTCACTCAACAAAGAGTTTAAACAGTCATCGGATTGCAATCCACAGTCAGATAATTTTATGAAGAATTCAGATGATAACGATATTAACTTGGGTATTATTTTTTTATATTCGTTTACACAGGGATTTATTTCCACAAGTTTTGAGGAACAAAAGCCCCAAGGGAAAACGTTTACAGGAAAAACACGAAAGTTTGTGGAAGTAAAAATTAATCACAAATTTTCTACCAAAATCAAATTGCTTTACATTATTGTTCGATAAATAATGATCTCCCTTTTAACACGCGCTTTTTTAGTTTAGTAATTTTTAGCAAAAAAATATAACAGTCCGCAGATATGTTAAAATGTATTATTGATTTTATGACAAAAAAAATTCTATACAAACTATACAAAAAGTTATTTATAATGCAAAGTTAAGCCTAAGTACAAAGTTTGAAATCTGATTTTTAATTTTATTTTTTTAAATTAATTAACTGCAAAAATTAGAAATATTTTCCCTTTTCAGAAATGCGATTTAAAAAATAAAAAAGTAGCCACAACCAGGATTTGAACCCGGAACCTCTCGCACCCAAAACGAGAATCATGCCACTAGACCATTGTGCTTCCATATAAAATTTACTTAACTAGCCGCTTTTAAATTTAATTACCATGCATTAAACAATATTTTTTATTTGTAACAAAAAAATTTTTACAAAAAAATTAAAACCGACTTCAAAAATTTGCCAGTATGCACATTTCAATGAAAATATTAGGACTATTTTTCTCTTCCTAAATTGAGTTATCTTTGGATTTGGTGACAATCAAGGCAAGGAATTTAAATCTATTTAGATATGAATACATAATATCCTACATACATCATAACTTACTGTCAACGACTCCAAAGATAACTCAATTTAGAAAGAGAAAAATATTTCTCAAATTTTAGTTGAAATGTGCATACGGGCAAATTTTTTAAGTCGGTTTTAATTTGTTTGTAAAAAAATTTTTATTTCTTATTTTTTTAGTGGATTATTAATTTTTTAATCTACAACGGTGTCATTATGACACATTTAGCATTGCCATTTGGATGTCATTATGGCATTCATAATAACACGAATCATCGAAATCGGTCCAATATGAAATTTCATCCCCTATTTTTCCACCCTTAGGGGTGGAATTTTTTATTAAAATTTAAATGGGGCTGTTTGCGAAAAGTTAACCAAAAAACACCTGTTAAAAGGAGGATCATTTTTTATCAAACACCCTCTAGTCTAGATGTAACTGCTTTGTTTCAGACTTCAATCGTAAACAAAATGCACTAATAACAGAACTGAAGGAACTAGTCGAAATAACAGAAAATAAAGGAAAAAGTTTTGCACGTTCACTCAACAATGAGTTCAAACAACCATCGTCAGATTGCGACTCGGAAATCGTCAACACTATGAAGAATAATTCAGATAATGTTGAGATAGGTATTGATTGGATTTACACAAATTTTTCTTTCTTTAAATTTTGCTATAAAACATTTTATTTTATATTTTTTTCCGATTTTCTAATACAAAAATGTTTTTAGCGCCCAGTGTTACCAAAACAACGATGAAACAAATGAAAAAGGATAAAGTAAAATTTAAGGGCAGGTCTTTACACTACACTGAGAAACGAGTAAGCCAAAAAAATAAAGTGAAGGCGCCTGTTGAGAATTCTGTTAAAAATTCAAAGGGGAGATCTGTTACAGCCAAATCAGGTATTATTTTTATAATACATAGGGGATTTGACCATTTTTTAAATGTAGCTTGATGCTATATAGTTTTTTGCCAAGATCACTTTGAATTTTGTTCGCTTTTGGTACTTTAAGAGATTTTGGGGTTGAATTTCCTCCAGAGTTAACTACCTTAAATTTCAAAGATACGAAAAAAGTTATAAAATGAAAAATTCTAGATCGAGTTTGGTGTTGTCAAGAACTCAAACATTTTGTCCCACGAGCCATTTCATTTTTAAAATAATCACACTGTCAGTATCAACCGTTTAAATGCACTTTTATTACACAATAGGAACACACTAAAGTAAACCTAACTATCCCTAGTCTGTTAGTAATACTTTGTGAAATATCGTGATATTTTTAGAAAACGAAGATTTTTACCTCGACCTAAAAGGATATAGTAGACCTCGAGTTTTTCCAAATAACTTAACCTTGAGACAACTGGCCAGAAGGCCATGGCAACGTTTAGCCAAAGGTTTAGGTATGTATCGTTTTTTTCCATGACGTCTTAAACATTCCAGAGATATTGTGTAAAAAATTCCAATTAAAATTTTATTTTTGAATAAAATATGATTTAAATCGGGCATTTTACAGGGCCATATATAATGGAACAAATTCCCAAGAAACGGAAGCTCGTACAAGACCAATTTTTATCTCGGACTAATAAGAATGTTGAAAATATCAGAGATTCAACCAGGAAACTAAAGGGTTCCCAGAGTAATATCAACGTCAAGGGTTTAAAACAGAACACCACTACGATCATCGACAAACGAGCACCCTTTAAAACTCAAGTAAAAAATAATGGAAAAAGTCTTCATAATTTAGTAAACACTTTATTAAAAGACAGTGGTAAAAATACTTTTGAAGCACCGGTGACTGTTCATAGAGAGGATGTAAGAACACCACCTGCTAAGGGTAAGTGGAGACAAGTACAAAATATGGAAATTAAAATGTGAAAAATATTCAGTTACGTAGGTACAATTCTTGTTATATTGGTGTAGCAACTTTCTCATACCAAATTCTCTTTTCTTTTCAGCTAATTTCACAAGAATGTTGTTAAATGTAGTCGATGCTTGCATTAATGGTGTGATACGTTTGAACTAAACACCTCAAAATCCAGGAGTAGTTCAAATGCACCACAGCCAAAATATTTATAATTTCTGTAGTTAATTTATTTAAGAGGTTTGGTTGTCAAGTTACGCCTGAACACTGAATAATTAAAATATTTGCAGTTGTTAAATTCTCTTCCGAAATACAACTCGTGGTACGCCTAATCATTAGATAATACCTTTCGTTAATTTATTAACTCATTATAATCCCACTTGTTATATTACCCCTGAAAGTAAAGCTTGAAACGGCACGCAATTTTGAATATGTTGAAATACTCACAAAAAATTATTCTGCCAACTTACAGTCTTAACATTTTTTTTTTCAGGAGCTGTTAAAAACAAACAAATTCCAGGTGTTCAGAAAAATTCTGAAGATAACAGTCGTGCAAATGAAAATGTGGAAAATAAGAGAACAAAGGATCAAAATAAGTTACAAAGTAGTCCAAAGGTTGACGGTTTAGAAACGAATACTAGAAATTTACGGAAAAAAGAGATTAAGAATTATAGCGAGATGGAAAAAACATTCCACACACCTAAGGCGGTTTCGCACAAAGCTAAAAGTAAGTACCGAATATAATTTTGCCGAATTGTTTTCTTATAAATGTGTCGGAGAATTTTTCAGAAAAAAATTGTAACAAAATATCGTCTCAATACGTTTTTCTCAGGGTTACTTTAAGTTATCAAACCTGAACTGGACCAACACTCTCTTAGAGACCTGTGCATTTCACTGTTTCAGATCCACTGTTTAATATCCAAAATAAAATGAAATAGCAGCAAAAGGTAGATCTTTACGCAAGTCGAGCGATCCTTCAGGATATTCTAAGTTAACCTCAAAAATATACTTTCTTTAGCGTTATTGGTAATTTTAGTTGTGAATACTATCAATATCGTCAACCCAATAAAAATCACCTTGTATGGATGGGCCATGTGTGAGTATGTAGATACTCACACATGGCCCATCCATACAAATTATTAAAGTCTATATAAAGAATATATTTAGAGGAATCGCTCGGACTGTTTGTCCATTATATTTATTATTGATTTGCACCTGGAATTTAATATCCAAAATAAAATAAAATACTTGTTCCATTGAGTTTACATGGTATATTTCCATAGAAAAGCGAGTCTAAAAAGCAAGCAAGAGTGTTTTGGTAGTTTTTGGTTTGAAATGGAAGTCCATGGCTAGTTGTAGTGTAAATAAGCATAAAACGCTTTGTATTTTCAGTTTTTTATTACTGGTAAATCAGTTTTTACACATTTTGTTTTATTTTTAAATATTTTTTTACACTGCTTATAGGACATTATCGTGGACTGACGTATTAAAAGACTGCTCACGGCTGTCATGTTTGACAGTTCTCTGACTCACCATGCGCTTCCCGGAGACAAAATACAATGCAAAATACATTGTTGACCATAGGCGCCATCTATTTTCCAGGATATGAAGCTATAGCCGTGAGAAGTCTTATTAATACGTCAGTCAACGACATTATCCTTATCATAGAACCATAATATCAGGCTGTTTTGGCAGAACTTCAAAATTTCAAAAAAAGGTTCATTTTTGGAACGTCGATATGAAACTGAGCATGCTCCTGACGAATTTCAAACTATCTGAAGTTCTGCCGAAACGGACCTATAGAAATCTTGTTTCATCACAGAAGAAGCCAAGAAACGAGACATTTCCACGGATATAAAATCGAAAAAGAAAGCCGAGGTAGAAAGGCAGAAGGTGAGCCGACAACTTCGTACTACCAGAATTGAAGAATCCAAATTTGATCGGCTGAGGGTTAAATTGCCACGTCTTGAAGAGGAGTGTAAGTTTTATAAAACTCTGTATGCTCCAAAACTCTAATGGGCCATTTGTATATTTGAATTACTTCTTCTCTAACCTGGGCCAATAGTTTTGTCCCAGCTCTCAGCAGTGGCGTATTTCATAATCATATCTAATGCAGTTTCAGATAGCGAAGATGATAGAAAATACATCAAAAGAAAGTCATCGTTTCCGCCAAAAGCAGGGGAAAAACGTTCCGCTCCTCCAGCAAAAAAGTCTAGTAAAAAAAGTAAAAGTTAAGTTCGAGTGTGATAAAAAGAACAAAGTGTGTGTTTGTATTTACCTAGATATTAAATTGTTTGTTGTTGAAGTATGGAATTATTTAAATGTAAGCATAAGCATAGTATATGGAACATTATATATTTTTCCAAGCAACATATATTTTTCCAAACTTGTAAATTTGACTTTTTATTAAAATTTTTCGAAATTAACAACTTTTCTATTATAAGGAGAATTCAACGCTTGCCAATATGAACCAATGAAATGACATGACTTTTGAAATATTAACCAATCAGGTGACGATTTCAGCGATAATACCACTAGTGGTATTTTCGTATGTAATATCACAAGTGCCGGAAATTTTATCGATAATTTTTTCGAAAGCGCTATTTTACCTAGAAAGATCACGAGTATAAATTGGTCTTTTATCTCTGAAAATAAAAGCCCAGTTTGTACTAGTGGTTTTGCTAATGGGAAAAATAGCGCTTGAGAATAAAATTATTTAGAAAAATTTCCGGCACGAGTGGTATTTGTCGAGATTATTTCACGAATACGATTTAATAATTTCTGTATTAATTTTTTCTATGTTTACATTTCCAAAACGACTCATTTTGAATGAGATTATTGACAGCTTCGACTGTAACGTTCGAGTAAACAAACATGGCGCTTGGATATCCAAGGCAAATGCGATTATACCTAGACCCTGTTAGCGTTGGTTTATTTTCCGAATGTGTGTCATAAATTTAAACGGAGACGGAGGTCTAATAATAACAATTTAGCAATGTAAAAGTTATATAAATTCATCGATACAATGCTTAATAATACCGCAACATAATTTATAAGCTGCATAATTTAGAACAATGTAAAGCACACCAATTTTAAGAAGTACGTGTTTGTATCGAACAGATTCGCGGTTGCTAAGCAATGAAGTGATAATTGCACAAGTGGTATTACCGCTTGTGCAATTATCGCTAGCAGAGGCATATGATTGGTTGGATTTTTATGGAAGGAGCTACCTTATTGGATGCAAGCAGTATGAGGAAAATATCATAAGGGCATCTAGGTAATTTTTCCGAAAAAAATCGAAAAAACACGTTGCTAAGTAATATTTTAACTAGAAGCATGAGTGCTGGTGGCAACAAAAATCCGAGTCAAGGACGAGGATTTTTGCACCTGCATGAAGGCATTTTGTTAAAAAAAAAAACCTTAGCATTGTTTTTTTTTTGATATTTTTAACAGGAAAAATTAGATGCCCGAATGGTATTTGACAAGACTATTTCATGAGTAACAGATTATTCTGCATACAGATACACATAGCTTACAAAACATACTACCTATTATACAACAGCTGTCAAGTTTTGCAGCGGGTAAACTCGAAAAAACTGCTGACAGGTGCTGTCATACAGTTTTTCCATCTAGAAACCATTTGTAATTAAAACTTGCGCGTTTGTGATTGGTGGAAATTAAGACGAGGGAAATAGTCGCTGAAGTCTACTCTCTTAATTACGTCCTAGTTACGCTAAACGAATATTGTGGCAACTAAAACTGATAACCCGATAACTTCTTCACATGACCAAATTTAATTTTCCCTTTTAGAGTGTCTCTGTATTTTTTTTTTCGACTTTCGGGTAACTGCGTTACCCATTCTGATACGCCACTGGCATCAAGCTGTGAGAAAACTGTGGATGGAGGAAGGATTCAATCAACGGAAAAACTGAAGTTGGCACCGTCGCGCGATGTTGCCGGACTACCTTTGCTTTTGTTTAAAAGAGTGGGGGTATGTTCGAATCTTCCTATAAACTAACCAGAGAAATGGAGGAGAAACTAACCCGTAACCTGGGGTGGCAACACAAAATGACATTTAACCGTTGAATGAATTTTAAGCTGGGCGAACTCGAGATTCTTTAACCTTGGGGCGAACTGACTAATTTTGTCTAGCGCCATTTTGAAGACACTTTGCCCAGTTTATATACGCATATTAATAAACATCTTAAATTTAATCTTACTAATATATCTAGTAATAATATATAATGGATACAGAAAGATACGGCACTGAGAAATGAAAAAAGTGAACAAATCTACTGGAAAATACTTACCGGAAAAAACATATTTCCTCACGTCTTTCTCTTGTAAAATTCTTAGTCGTAAAATTCTTAGTCTTTCACAGAACATGACATAACGCTAAAATCAATCGAAATCACTTCGAAAACACCAAATAAAAAACAGGTAAGCACTCCGCACCGGCCGGTAAAAATGTCAGAAGTGTCTTCAAAATGGCCGTTTCTGCTGTAGGGGTTCTAGACGAAAATCATGAAGCGCAGTAGGTCAAAGCGAGTTCTCTCCTTGATTTCTTTGGGTGGGACATAATATACGTATGTACATATATAGAATATAGTAGATGGAACTTTTAGTAGAGCATATAAAGCAACAAGCAATTTAACTTACTCTTGAGAAAACATCCGCAAATTCAATGACCTTGACGCCATATTGGGGGATTGGAAATCAGAGATGTATTTAGGAAAATCAATTCCGAAATACAGAGTATCAGAGCTTTTTGTAATTTATATAACGTGGTAGTAAAATACAGTTCGGTATGTAAAATTTGTCAAGCAGTAGGCCATAGGAAAATTAGTTCGGTAAGAATAAATAAAAATATTTTTTGAAGCAACGAAAAAAGCAAGCATGTGAAAGGGATTTTCTGCTTAAACTTCATTGTTGACGTTGTAACTAACAACCGAGAAATATTGCTCCGTGTCTCTTCGAAAATATCGTTATAATCTTGTTAAGTTAGTAATAGGTAGGCTCAACACCGTTCTTGGGCTCAACAACTTTTTACAGATATTTTATTAGTCATTAGATTTGTTTATACATATACTTATCCTAACTTGAATTTTTTATTTGAAAAAAAATCATTTCAAAATATTTCTACTGATGAGTTTAAGTTTGTTTACATTCTTCGCCAGAACGGTAGCACAGAAAAACAGCATTGCTGTTTTTTTGTGACGGTACATAAGTCTACACTGCACAAAAACGCACACTCTACGCCACTATATTACCTCGAAACGAACTGCCCAACCGCCCCGACGCTGCGTCTATTTGACAGAATCTATTCCCAAATGGCGGCTGCGCGAACAGGTGCGCGGAATTTTCTCGCCAAGGGGAGAATCTGCTTTTAGTACTAAAAGTTCCAAGGTTAGTACCACAGACAACAAGACAACTTTGTTAACAGTTCTGAAATAAAATCACTTTTCTGTATTTCTGATTCGATATTGGTTCAGAACTATTGGTTATAATAAAATCATCTCCGTCCATCTACTAATCAATAATAATAATCATGGCCTCCTACGATTTACGGCTCACTTCGCGAAAGGACGCGAAGTGTGCCGTAAATCGTAGGAGGCCATGATAATAATACTTGACTTGGTCACTGGTCCTTGGCCCATCTTGTTTGTAGTCGCTCGCACTCGCAGCGCCATCTATCGCCGGGCGACCCGCACCGATCCCCCGTCCGCCGCCCACCGCTCTTCCCCGGCCGCCGACCTCCCGCAGTTTCCTGGCGACGGCGCCGCCACCTCCGTCGACATCTCTACACACAACAGTTGCCATGTTGCTGGGTCCGTAGGGTGTCCGGAAGTCCGCCCGTCCTCCACGACCCCAAACAACCCCCCGCGGTTCGGCCCGCCGCGCGCGCCCGCCCCCGATTCCGCCGCGATCCCCCGCCGGCGGCCGTTTAGGGCGCTCTAGGCGACCGCCGCGCGCCGCTCGCAGTGCGCGGGTGCCCCCCCGTGTGTGTCCCGAAAGGTTGATGGCCGCCGCCGCGGCCGCCTAACAAAAGGCGCGCACGGCGACGACGACAACGTGGTGAGCACGCCTCGAGGGCGGCCTGGAAATCCGGACGGACGGGGCATGGGCGCCGCCGCCCCCGGCCGTCGCCCGGGGTGAGCGACCCCGCCGCCACGAGGGACCGTCGTCGCGACGGCGCTAGGGCCCCGCCGCCGCCGCCGCCGACGGCATGGCCTGGCACAAGCACGACCACCTCGTGCTGATGGATAAGGGCAAGCCGAAAAGTGAGTATCGGGGTCGCGGGCGGCGACGGCGCGCGCCCGTGTTTTGTTTATTCTCGGGATGTCAAACGGGGAGGTGTGCTGTTGTGTTTGTGTCAATCTGTCAGTGAGGCCGAGCCTGTCGATAAAATTTGTTCCGTTTCTAGGCCTACTTGCGGGGATGTGCGCGGTTTGTCAAATTCGATCTGTCTTTCTAATAACATTTGGGAAAATATAACTAGTTTAGCTGGTTCTTTGCCGATATGGACTAGTGTCGACATTGTCATTTTCCACAATAATTGACGATGACAATCAACTTACAAAAAGGAAACGTATAGACGTATAATACCTATTGTTCACAATAAATGTGGAGTTTGGAATTGACAGCAACAACACATCTCTGAACTTAGCTGCCACCATCTATTATCCCGAGTAAGAATTAGATGAACTATTTTCTCAAACGTGACTAATAATGTAAAGCACCTTGAATATTTCGTTATTTTGTTTTGTTTTTTGTTACATAGGTACTGGATAAGTAGTTAGGATCTAAATAGACAAGGATCTAAACGAACCTCAAAATGAACACTATCGAACCTAGTTCATATATACGACGATAGGTGGCAGCACTGAATTTCAGAGACGGTTTTAATGCCAACTTGAAAATAGTGACTCTTCTTTCCATGATTTTCGTCAAGACATAAAATCTCCTAGACCAATATCACTAAAATTCATTTGTTTACTACTAACCTGAGAAATCACCATTAGTTACCTCGAGATTTACCTCATTCCTCTAATGAGAAGTAATATTTCTCTACATAGGTAAATAATGATAATAAAAAAATACCTAGGTAAATAATGAAAAATTTTCTATGTGACATTTAACATTTAAATATTAGTGTCATTTTATCAGCTTGACAACTGAACTCCTAGGCTACTTGATATTTTGAAGTATTTGAAAAAGCGAGAAATGACTAAAATATGGCAATATTTCAATGTTAGTAGTAAAAAAAATTCTATATACACTTCGGTTGAGAAGGCCATTATTTACCTCGCATATTATATCCTTCGGCGCTGCACGCTTCAGGATATAAAAATGCTCGGTAAATAATGGCTCACTTCTCAACCTAGGAATATAATATAATATTATGTAGAGAGATGTTTTTGTTGATCAACAGTTTAAAAAAAGGAAGTGGCTATTTATACGTCCGACGGATACAAACGTCAGTATACGTCTTGCGCTCTCATTGGTCGATTGAGTCACGCGACACATAACCTTACTTCTACCGTCTGATGGATTATGAATTGGCTTGTTTACTAAGTCGATTGGATGATGTCCGAGATTATTCAGACCTATCTTGTCTCATTTTATATTGCGTATGCCCTACTTTTTCTGCGATGGGCGCTGCGGAATGAAAAATGAAGTGGTTATTTTATTATTTACAATGATGTAACCCACCCGACATTCGGCGCCGCGGCGAATGTCGGGGGGTAGCCAAAATTTCAAGAAAATCGAGGGTGGGTTACAACGCCGAACGTCGCATCGAGCGAAAATACGGGGTACCTACCTAGCCAAAATTTCAAGAAAATGGGGGGTGGGTATACCATTGGAAATTATTACCACTTCTTTTTTCATACGGCAGCGTCTATCCCCCAAAAATGAGCAGTGCATACGCTCCTTATTGCAAAGATGCTTGAGAAAAATGCACTTCCGACGTATCTAAATATTAGTTTACTTCGGCTTCGGACGTATACGGAGTTAAATGCACGTCCAAAGAAGTCACGTGACTCAGTCCGCCAATAAGAGCGCAAGACGTATACTGACGTTTGTATCCGTCGGACGTATAAATAGCCACTTCCTTAAAAAAAAGCCCGAATGTGTAGAATTTTGAACCGCAGGAATTTTTTCAGTTGTAGCAGTTTACAATAAGAGAAGACACTTTTATATGTATGTTATGTAAAAATATATGATCACTCTTGTACCTGATTACTTATCATTTTCAAGAAGCTCTAGATAGATCGCCAACGAAATGGTACTTTATATTCAAACTTAATCTCCCTGTACAGTTTGGTTACACACTTCTGAAACACCCTATATAGGTCAACAATGTTAGGCTTACAGTTTGTTCAGCGAATGTTCGGCCCTACGTCGCAACTTGTCTTACTCATGAATATACGATGGCGGTCGTATATTCACGAGTCAGACAAGGACGGGAGTTGTGATGTAGGGCCGAACATTCGCGGAATAAACTTTAGGTTAAAATTTGGTATGTAGCACAACAGTCATTTTAAAACTTATTCTCTATTTATCTAAATATTTGTGCACCGAAAAATGCCACGTTCTTCAGAGTCATTTATTTCATCGTAGGTTCAAATCCCACAAGATGCATTTTCTTTTCTTTTTTTATTATTAACAAAAATACAAATTTTGTTGTTTACTATTTTATTTTACCATAGTAATTATTTTATTTTACCATAGTAAACAATAAAATCTGTAAATTTGTTGATAATTGAAAAAAGAAATTCATCTTGTGGGAATTGAACCTACGATAAAATAAATTATTAATTTAATTATATATTATAAATTATAATGCATGCGCCTTTATCCTTTAGGGCTATATGCATTTCTGAAGTCACTCATAGGTATCTGCAATTTACACAAATAATTATTAAGTATGTACCATAAATAATCATCTCCAGGGAATAAAATAAAATAATAAACATGCTTGTTTTAGTGGCATATCAGATAAATGACACTAAAACATCCTTTACTATTTATATACACTAAAAAAATTCTTAATTAAATTAAAGTTTCACATACAGTGATCGGCAGAAAGTTGGACACAAATGGAAAACTTTTTTATTATTCATTTCTCAGAAAATTTTATTATCAAAATTTAAATATCTTGGATACGAGGTAGATTCAAAAATGTCAAAATGACTCAAGAGTAAAGTGTACCCTTATTTTTTAAAATACGGTAAAAAGTTACTTACAAAAGTTGTTTGGAATCAAAGGTGGATGTCAGATTTAAAGTCACAGCCACCTAGTAAAAAAAAAAGAAATTTAACTTTTTCGTATTTCTTCGAAGAAGAAAAAACAAAATACCGCAAGCGCAACTTATCATCGGATAACAAATGAATTTGCTACTAAACTTTAATTTTGTTCGATTGGCAGCTAGAAATTTAGATTCTAATGTGAAAATCAATGCTTCAGCTCTTCAAATATGCCACGAAAAAAACATTCCAAAAACGATGTTTTTTGAGAACGGATAGAGAGAGATTCGCTCTCGAAAAGCCGAGTAAGGAAAAATGGAAACCCTATAGTTAGCTCGGTGAGCACCCTTCTGGGTAACCCGATCCCGGGCTGTTTTTATATTAAGCCTTCTATTATTGAGACCCGGTGTTATGTAAGTTTGTTGGCAAGCAACACCCACCGGTTGCGGCCGCCTTGAAGAATCCGGCAGAAGATATTTAAGAAAATCCCGAAGCACGCTCTATGAATAGATGTGCCGCTATCATAGCCCAGGGAAATTAAAGTTGCGATAGGGTACTTTGTCAACGGTTTCGACGGTTTCTTGACAATTATTGCGTCCAGAATGCTTTTGCTCTATTTGAAACTGCAAAGGCACGAACCGAGTTGTATGCCATGGGACAGATGCACAACTGCCATACAATAGGGCAGCTGATGTAGTCAAAAATGGTGTCTGGAGGTCAAATAAAGCTTGGATCGAGGCTTGAATGGTAACGCAGTGTTAATTTTGCATAGTTTTGATTTATTTTAGAACAGTCGCCGTAAAAATTGTAGTTTTGGTTTATATTCGTGTCTTCTTTCTGTTGTGTAATAAGTGCATACCAGTTGATACCGACGAGTGATTAGTTTATAAATTTACAAGCTTAAAATATTAAAACAGCGACCAGCTATAAATAAAATCCAGCTGATTTAAAAAAGTAGACTCTTTCACACTATGCAACTCAATATTCAGTTAAATTCTACAGATTCTCCTCCAGTATCAAATATGGACATTGTCACCTATTTAGTGCATACAATAAGCTGTTATATGAAGCAACAAAAATCCTTCAAAAACATAAATCATTGAGTGAATTAATGCCTTCAAATATTTGAAGTATTCAAAATAAAAATGAAATGTTAATCTTGAAGAACATAATTTACAGTGGTCTAAAAAAAAATAGTAAGTCAAACATGCTCAGAGAATGAATCTATGCCTTCCTCAGATGTGTGGATTGAATTATTTATAGAGAGGAATTAAACAACGAAAATACAAATATTCAGCTTTTAATTCTAAACAATTTTTCTTAATAACCTTTTGCTGAATTTTTTGAAATAAGGGTACTTTACTCTTGTGCAATTTTTATATTTTTTGACCTACCCTGTATGCTGCTTAACTTGCAACCATTCTAAGTGCACCTAATATGATTACTGAACATGCATCAACTTTCGGCAATGTCTGTAGTATTTTGGTTGTGCAATTAATAAAAAAAAGTCCCATATGTTGCACACTTAAATGACCACACTGTATTATTGTGCAGGTACGTATAGTCCAAAGCACGAAAGAAAACGTTTCTAAAGAATACGGGCAGCGTTGCGAGATTTCCTATACGAGTAGTCGTTATTTATTGGCGAATACAAGTTTTATCATATTGAAGCCGAATTTCTGAACTCTGTTATACCGAAAAAATAAAGCTCGCATCACGGGACCACTTACCCATTTTTGTTTATCATTTATTTTTAATGCGGTGTGATAAAACACCTATTATATTTTTTTCAACATCGTCTCGTCTACCATCGCCTATGAAATACGGCAACAAAGCACTTCTTCCAAGCAGTCGGCTGACAAAAGCAGTTGGCCAACGCGTTTTATGCCTGTTTCTATAGTACGTAAAGTTAACTGCGTATTTGGGCTACCATACAGACCTCATTTTTTAGGCCGCTGGCTCAGAGAGCTCAGTGGCGTTTCGTATGTTCGGGAGTTAACGTGTGCAAAATGAGTAAACAGGGAAGAACGTTGCATTCTCAAGCACGAGAAATAATTGCCAATGTTATAAGGGTTTGCCTTCCTCCATAGTCTAAGGCATCACCGTTAAGAATAATATTAACAATAAATTAAATAACAATTATATGAAAATTAAGTCAGTGAGTTACACAAAATTGAGCTACGCCCGTGAACTGTGACTAATTCTACAGGGTGTTCGAAAAATAGACGGAGATATTTTAGAGGATGATTCCCTGTTAAGAAATATGAAAAAAAGTTTCTACAAACATGGGTCCGGAAATGCAGAGTTTTCAAGATACAGGATGTTAAATATATTGCATGTCACTGGACAAAATTGGTTTCTCAATTTTTGCAAAAAAAATCACAAGTGCCTTGGAAAACAAATAATCAAAAGCATTTCTAGGAAAGAGTGTTATTGCAACTTTTCCAATATCATAACATAAAGTACACTACAACCAATTTTGTCCAGTGACATGCAATAAAACGGTTTTTATTTTTTTTTCTCAAAAACGAAGTGAGATAGGAAAACAATACGAGAGGGAAAGAAGTTGTATTTTTAGATGCTTAATCAAACAAAAAATATTAAAGTTACAAAAAAGGTAGTGGCGTACATTTTTTTGATAATAATATTCGCTAAGGTGCCCCCCGGGACACCACTGGACTTAATAAATTTAATCTAGTTAGGGCGAAATTAGCCTCTTAATACAACAAATAACATTGCCAAATTTCAACAGAATCGAGTAAATAATTTTTAAGACATTCATAATTTCATGTTTTATTATTTTTTTTATTTAACATCCTGTATCTTGAAAACTCTGCATTTCCGAACCCATGTTTATAGAAACTTTTTTTCATATTTCTTAACAGGGAATCACCCTCTAAAATATCTCCGTCTATTTTTCGAACACCCTGTATAATATTTACGAGTTCTTCCCCCTTACGTCGCACGCATTCTGCCGTAAGGAGGACTATAGTACCTACCTGATTTGTCCTCCAGCATTCTATGGCCGCATGTCCAATATCCCCGAATAACCTGACCGCGCGCTTTCTTATTCTATAATTTTGTCAGCTATTTCCCCTGGGCTAGATGAGCCGGTTGCCGTGCGAGATGCACCACCTAATTTATGTGTTTTTTAAATAGCCCACCTCAATGTTGAGTTTATTTTGTCTCGTAGGGAAAAGCAGTTGACCGCCGGCCCGCGCTCTCCACGCGTTTTCGGAAACGCGCTGACGACAGCAGCTCACGCGCGTATGACTATGGTGGATTGTTTCAGTTGTTTTCGGCGGTTCCCGGATATTCTTGAACGTTATTACAGTTCCCGTGTGGTCTCGAAACAATTTTGGAAATATTGATAAGTGAGTAGTTTGTTGCCTGGACCAGGTATTTGGTTCACAGTAGGTATAATAACTTCGCCAATAATAAGAAGTGAAATAACACGATTTTTAAAAATGTGTGGCAGTTGCATACAATAATAAATACACACTCTAGAAAAATACACTACAATAATCGCATTGTTTTGACAAACGAAACATTGTCGAAGCTAGCTGAACACAATAATAATAATATCGTTCGACTGTTGTTAACAACGGGTGTCAGGTGTGGGATACCAAAAACCAGGGACTTTAAAAAGTAAGGGGACCCAGCATTATACTTTCCAAAGTGAGGCCTACTCTTTCCACATTCTAATGGTAACAGTGATGCCAAGTATGCCATTTTATTAGAGAATCTATGAATATAACAGGTATTATACCTTAATTGTTAGTAAAAATTAATAAAGGTTTCCATGATTTTTAAAAATTAAACTTGACAATGTTGTGCCAACAAGTGCAGAATATGCCAACTGCCAAATTAAACAAATTTATTTTAGGTATAGTTGAAATCGATTTGCAGCAATTATTTCCACGAATTTAAGTAGTAAGTATGGTAAGTTAGTACCGTTTTTGCAAAAAGCTGACTTTTCAGCTTAGCTTTCCACAGATAAGAACCGATGTACTTACCTAGTTGTAAGAAGAAGAAGAATTTGTCGCTATTGCACCTTTGTTACCAGGTTTCTCGACCAATTTGTATGTGTATACTTGAACTTTATTCCCTTGTTGAATGTATCTACCCAAAGAACTTTCACGGTTTTCGGTGTGGGCTAACAAGATTGGGGATTAGGTCTAGTACTTCTAATCATGTAGTTTTTCTCGGTGTTTACTAGTAGTTTATAATTTTTTTGTAATTTTATTTCTCTCAAGGGTATCTTACAAGCATAAAATAAACTATAGATAAACTCTTTTAAAAACACTGTGTAGAATGCTGTAGTTAATAAACTGAAGACCTGACTGAAGCTACCTGCTTAATATTTGAAAATTTACGAAATACGACTTTTGTTTTGAACTACCTATATGTAATGACCACGTAATGGGAATTGTAGGATTCCTAAAGGTAGGTTGGAATTATCGGGACTACAGGAGGTATCTTTAACCAAGAGAAAATTAATTTGCTCCTGTTATTTTCATGCCAGCGATTTTATTAATAAACCTTTAGGCCAAAGGCATTTAAAAAAAGGTGCATTACCTTTAACTGACAGATCTGACTATCTGGAAATTAGAAAACTTTTAAAAATGATCCCAACGCATATGTTGCCGAGTGCACAAGAAAGAGGTACCTAAATCAGTTCAAAGATTATCAACATTTCTTGTTATTAGAACTACAATAATAATAAGGGTACATAACTTTCTGCGATTTTTAGATAATATTTATAACTCAATTCATTATTTCATAACGCGATAACCGTAGGTATTATTCCAAGTCGTTTTTGCTCTGTAATTTAAGGCAATTCATATTTGAAAGTTGATGTGAATTATGATGGGAAATATTTTGCCCCTTTTAGAATCTATGGCACTGACATGTCACATAAAAGCTTATGGCAGTCGGACACTGACATTATAACATAACCTTGTACAAGCCCCCTTGTGGTCTCCTTGGAGTCGACAGAAAACAAACTTCCCCTCAAGGCTTCACTTTTCCTATGCGATAGACTGTGACATGCTGGGTCTCCTTATTTTAAACAGTCCCTGCCAAAAACTTGTAATAATTTGTTATAAAACATAATCACAAATTGTAGATAACAATGTGAGTAAAATGAGTTTAGTATGCCTCTAGTAGGATGGTTGGGGTTGCTTATGGGCAATATCGCTCTATCGAAATGGAAGAATGAAAAATACGCACAGTTTATCTCTTGTCATAGTATAATTTATATGATTTCTGCTAGTTTTACTTTTCTCAATCTACTAATAATAGAAAGTTTATAAAAATTGACAGATCTGCAGAGCTTAATTCTTGTCATTGGCAAGGTAAAGGTACCCTCTAATTATTGTGAATAAATGATGAGTACAATAGTAGATTTAAAAATATGGTGTCGGGTGTGGGGTGTGCTAATCTAAACTTTGGACCTCGCTCTGAACTATGGTTAGCATGTTACAATTCAAACTTTGAAAGGCGAGTTAGTTAATTGAATTAAAAAATATTGATCCCAACCCTCTTGTCTTGTTCTGGGTTCAACCATAAGAAAACTATATGGGCAAGTTGTGAAGCCAAGAACTAATATTTCGGAGATGCGCAGAGAGACTAATCTGGAAGGTTTACATATGATTCATTTGCCGTCTCCCTTTCTCGCCTTCATTTTCCGCTCACACGTAAATGGAATATGAGGCTAATGGTGTGGCTAAACTCATGGTCCCAGATTCCCACTTTGACCTGGGCGTTAGAAAAGTACGTACGCGTCCGATGTATGCTGTTGATTTCAAGACAGAAACACACGACTCATCCCCTCCCCAATAAAGAGGAGGCGACAGCGCTGCGAGGCGATGGTGATGACAGAGAACAAGGAAGGGGAGAATTTAAACTCAAGGGGGCGGAGCTAGCCTGCGCATCTGGGCGGCGCAGCCTATATCGGCCATGTTTTCAGTTTAGACAGAGGCGCCACTTTCAGTTTAGCGTTTCGAGCGAACAGATCTCCCGTGGCGGCGTTAATTTGAAGTTTTCTTTATTGCGAGTGTGTTGTTTTGTTCAGTGTTTTGTCTTAGGATCATGAGCAAGATAAAAAGCGGGGGCAGTGTGTGCGCAGCGAAAGGCTGCGTGCGTGAACAAAAGTTACAACTGCAGGTTATCGTTCTTCTCCTTTCCAAAAGAGCATTGGTTGTCACAATTAATTGTGAAATCTCTGGGAATTAGTTGATGTTCAGGTGCAATTTACTGTATTATCATTACCTTCCACCTACGTATCTAAAGGCAGAGTTAATTTAAGGATTTAATTTAAAAATCGTAAGTTAAAACACTAAAAATGCATGTTGTAATTCACGCGATTTCACTTAAGAATAAGTTAATATCTTAAGTCATTCGTAAATAAAATTATTGAACTTACATGTAATTTAAGACAAAAAGGCACAAAAACAACAAAAAACCTTTCAAATCAAAAATATGTTTTTTGGGCTAAATTTTATATGAAGCAAATGTGGATAAATAGAATACATAATAATTTTATTTAAAGGGTTAAATTAAATCATAAATCCTGTCTTTAAATTAAGTCTGCATAAACAGGCTATACGTTATTGTTACCTGTGTAGGTTTACTCCGTTTACCTGTGTTCATACCTATGTACTAATTGCTTTTTTTTATCAAGAAGTTAGGCACCCTTCTAAAGTACATAATAGCCACAAACACGCGTAATGTAGTACGTAGTGCGTAATAGCATTAAAAATTATAAACAGAAATTGAAAATGGAGAAACAAAAATAAGCTTATTATATGGAAACATCAATAAAGTTTATTTTATGGAAAAATAGATTTTTTACTAAGTATATCTATTCCCATACAAATGTCCAAGTTTTTTCGCATATTCGTAGGTAGGTACCTACTGATTTTAATGAAGGAGACAAAAAAGAAACTGTTTTAGAACTGGGTAGGTTTATATTTAATTAATCCGATGAAGGCAATATTTTAATACATATACCTATGTTTTGTTTTTCATTTGTATTCTACAAAATGATTGCTTAAAAATTATTGCTCGGGCAGTCATCAAATTTTAAGATCAATAAAATATTAAATTTTTGGAATAAGATAAGAAAAATCGCCTTTCCATATACCTACCTACTATAAATATTGCAGTTATCTAACTACCTTAAATTAAAAATATTCCAATTAACATTTTTGCCTGTTCCAATCATCATTTCAGTATGTATGATTTGTTTTGTGTTTATAAATGAATGATTTAAAATATCTGAGTACAGACCTACACTATTCCTTCACTAAATTCTAAATACGGCCCTGACTTCTAAACAGAGAACATGGCGACCACCGGCTGCCAAAGATCAAAGGCGCCGCCGTCGAGTTTATATTCTCCCCTTCCTTGTTCTCTGGTGACGATGAAGACCGCAGACGGACCAGCTAGACGCTGGGCCGCCGCCGGCGGGAGAACGAGAACGGTGCGAACCGAACGAAACGGCGGATGAGAGGTGAAGGACCGAGCGCCGGATACCGGCCGAGATGGGGACGGTAGCGGCAAAATTATGATAATGATCTTAATTCTTACAATTATTCGAAACCGTGAGGAGGTAACCCAAAACTAGCAGTGACGCTAGCATATTACAAACTGGGGTATCACATTTTGACCATTGCTCTGCACATACCATCGAATTCATAAATAGTATGGAACGCGTAAAAGGGACGAATTCGCTGGGTTTTAGCGAGGCACACGGGATAGAAGGCCTGCAGACTCGATCGATGACGTCACACAGTCGGGCAGATTCTAACTAAGATGCGTTGCAGTATTTTGGGAAGTTTTAGAGCCAAATGTTACGCACAACAGATAATAAATCATTCTAAACAATTACCTAAGTTCGTAGTTAATAAACATAATAAACTCAACGAAATTCAACAATTATTAAAAGTGGCTTTATGCAGCACTCATTATCGCTTCTCTATCACCCATTATCATTTTATAGAGCAGATTACAGCAGATTACAAAGATAAAAGTGGGTTATCTTCTAGTGAGATAGTAATGAAATTTTAAGGAAATGAAAACTGCATAAAAACCTCCTACTACAGCAAGCAACATTATGAACATTTATCTTTTTATTAATGATAATGAAGCGGCAGTGAAGTGATAATACGTAGAAACATACGTAATAAGCTCAATGAAAATAAAAAAAACAGTTACACGCAAATCACGCAAATTGCTTTAACGATTAAATATTGAAACATAAATATAATATAATGAATGAAAATAAGAAATATCACTTACTAGCTAATTTCTTTAGTTTTCTCTCAGCCTTTTGCGCAATTATTTTATCATTTTGAATCTTTCGATAATTATCGAGATATATGTTTGCCAGTGTAGCCAAACATAGGATACATCGCAAGAACAATTATTTCCTTCTGTTAACAACGACATATTTTGCAGAATTTTGAGACAAATTTCCAGTAGTTTAACAAATCTGTAATTACGTATTGCCCCTGTTTTTTTTTTTCAATTAAATGATGATATACGGCCTGAAGACCTGAATTGCGCTAAACACTATATAAGAAAGTATTATAGTTTTCTTTTGGTTACTGGGTTGGCGACCAATTATTACGCATTTTTAAAAAAAAATTTTGTCATTTAATGAACAATTATAAAAACCGAAGGGATCTGCATTGGGTCAGTGGGTCGTAGTGTAGGTCAGTAAAATAGATATATCTCATCTCGGCAGTAGGCGTACACTTAGTCTTCTTACCTTAAGGCGCTACGATACCCCCCATTTTCAAGGGTTTCGTAGTTTACATCTCCTACTTGCATTTCTTAATATTTTCACTTGATTTTTTTTTGTGGCTTAGATAAAGCTACGAAGAATCGTCGTTGTGTATCACGAACTGTGCAGGACTAATGCGACACTGTGAAAAAAAATGCCAAACATACCCGAAATTCGACTATATTCGGTTAAGAATTTCGAGTATTTCCACCGCTCAAAAATAATTCGAAAGACACAACGACGATTGAGGCATTCTATAACATTATTTTAAGACTACTTTCAAGTCGATACGTTTGTTCGTTTGGCTATGATTTGAAAACTACGAACCCATTGCCCGGCAATAAAATGATCCGTGAATTGGCCATTCGAGCAGGAATTAGACGTACGGAGATAGGCGGGCGGGCGGGCGTTCGCTGGAACTCGTGGTTCCCCTACTTCCCCCTACTTCGGCGTACCTCACCGGGCTCGGAAACCACGTCAGGGGAACTTTCAATCGATATCAGATGGTTCATTTTTAAAAGCTTTTATTCATTTCATTAGTCTCAGTCTCCCTTATTTGTGTTTCGCTTGTTTTGAATTTTAGTATGTTAGCAAATATTTATATTTCCGAGTACCCGAAGAAAATATTTTCTACCGCGACATTATGTATGTCGACTGGCATATAATAATACTCATTATTATTATTCCTCCAGGAATTATAAATAAATAATTATTAATCCATTGCGCCACAAATAAATTTTAGAAAATAAATAATTATTATTCACAAAGTACCTACTTTTTGCTTTTGTGTAAAATGGTTTAATCCCTAGGGCATAAAATGGCCTGGTCGTGCAAAAAGAGTAAATTTAAATTCTAGACCAAATTGTGCGCTTGATTTTTACTTTAAAATTGTGATAGGTACAAGTAATAATTTTGCCAAATAAATGGGTCATGTGAAGCATTTTTTGAAAACGAATTCCTATGTAAATCGCTGCACGATAAAAGCTAATTTATATACTTTCCAGAGGGAACGATAATAATTCTGACATCTAGTCAGTTTTAGAAACTTCTTCGTTAGAAGATTGTTCGAAAGTCATTGGAGTTGAAAATCTGGCAAAATAAAAATAGTATATTTTATTGTTCCAGTCTGTCGAATTTATGACATTTTAATACATTTTCTAGGATGTTCGATAATTCAGATTTGTCAGAATAAGGTTCTGAAGCTGAACCGCAGTCAGGGCAAGAATACCTATAATGTTTGATAATGATGTCACAACAGTCACATGGAGTGAAACCAATAGGAGTAATTTGTGGGCTTGAGTGCTTTTATTCCCGTAGGTACCTAATATGGTTTCCAGAATTTGAGAGAGGGGTACCTACATATTTTGCATTTTGCACACTTATTCGGATTTAGGTATAAGTAGTACTGCAGGTGCATATGGTTTGGGAAACAAACTTTCTGGGAAAAACAGGGCTTTGAATGGAACATTTACAAGGGATTAGAAATTAATAGCTCCTATTATCTCACAACTATTACTTTATTTAAAAAGGGAGACCAGTTTCGTAACTCTATAAATTAGTCCTTGAGGATGTAATTTTATGGATTAACGAAACGGTTGTGATATAATATGGCCTATTCACTCTAATCCCTCTAAAGTGAACTCTTACAGTGTAGAAAGTTTTTAGTTAGATTTATTTATTATTACACAAATGTAAATATGGAATACCTACTAGTTATATAAAACATTTTGAAGAAGTAGACTTTAGACGCACTTTTTTAGTCGTAGCAACACTATTATGCAGAACAATTATCCAATCAAACATTAATAGATGTTCAACTGACCCTAATGTGGTTCAAGAAGAATTCGGTAATCGAATCGTTAATTTAGATTTTATAATTGAGCAATTACAGAAGTTTTTTTTATACACGAACCCTTCATAGCATGCACCTTTGGTGATATGAAAAATAATAGTAAAATTGCTTCGACGCCAAAAAGCTATGCAGTGTGTTGCCAACGAAAAGTGAACGCCCTGAATAACTCCCAAAAAATATCATTTTTGCAATAAAGCAAACAGGCCACCGCCGTTTTTTAAATATATATTCGCCCTTCTTCGTGGGCATCGGCGAGACTCGTGTGACCCGTCGGCGGCCGTCGGCGGCGGCCGGCACCCGAGTTATTATTTCATATTATCTACACGTCTACACAGGAAAAAAATACTGTTGTGATTTTAGTGAGTTCGTGTATATAGTCACTTTTCCATTACCTACTTTAAATATACAAGCAAATCCATGTGGTCCCAACAATATAATCTATACTTTTGACGTAATTGCAGATGAACCAATAAGTTTAAAATAGTTTGAATTTCCGTTAAGAAGACGTATTGTCACTTCGATACTAAAATTGGCATACTACAATGAAAGCACAACCTCGGTTTTAAAATATCTTATGTTTTATTTAAACAATTAAATTTATTTTATTTGAATAATAATAATTCTCACCCTCAGACTACTCCAAAATATATAAGAGTACCCCAGAAGCAACTGAAAAAACATTATAATTCATTGGATGAACAAAATAACTTAATTGCAACTTTTATATTCATCAATGTAAGTAATCATAGTCCAAGCAAATTGTCATTTTTTTATAGAGGTAGAAAAAAAAAAGATTCTTAACAGGTAGATATTTTCAGGGTTGGTTGTGGGTAGCGTCCTAAGTATAACCCCAAAAAATCACCGTCGAAGTCGTGTTACGAACCCCGCAATAGGAGTGGTTTTGCAAACATTTTTTTGCAATTTTTTTTCTTCTCATGTGTACAATTTTTTTTCTTCTTATGTATACATTATTACGTTCTCTACAACTTTCCCTCATGAAGTTTTTTTTTTAACTTCAATACTTCACGAGATATAGGTAAAAGATCACCACTATCTAAAGTGCTTTATAAGGGTAAAAAAAATTCTTTAAAACAAGCTGATTTTTTCAGGGTTAACTGGAGGTTAACTTAGGAGTGCACACAGTGATCGCAAATTAAAGGTTTTGAATCAACCCTACACTCTATATCGTTCGTAGTCATAATGAACACTGCAAGTGAATGGCTATAATTGATATTAGTACCCACAATTAAGTATTACAAATCCAGCAAAAATTCAGTGACAATAGTTGTAATTTCAGTATAATGAACAGTTAAATGTATCCCTATTCAATTCAACACCATGAAACGTTATGTTGTTCTGACAAAAGAATGTGCTTAGAAAAGAAGTATTATAGAATCAATTCCAGAACACGCTATTTATTGAAATAAAATATTACATTTAAATTATTCATTAGAATTCAATATCAATTGTAATTGAATTGATTATTGTCAGTTACACAAAAGCTTCTGCTTGAGTTTGAGGAATAATATCTCATATTGAATTAAACAGGGTTTTTTTTACAAAGTGACAGATTTTTCTCAGTGTAGTACCCACGGCCGGCCTGCCCCTCAATCGTAGCACTATGAAGGGGCAGGCTGGAGTGGGGAGTCGTGGGGACCAGAGGAAGGAAAAGGATAGGCATATCTAATCGAGCGACGTTTGTCCTGAATTGAGTCGGGCACTTCGGGCGGATTTCATAAGTATCGTAGCCTCTTAAGATCCGTTTCGCGGACTTACAGACCTGTCGGTCGGCCATTGGATCACCTTACGCAAACACGGTCGCGTCACCCATGCTTATTTATAGGCCAGACTTTCAAGTAATAGTGTATATTTCTAGGCATTGACCCACTTTGTCTTGTGTAATAATATTGTCGGGCGCCGGAGAAACATCGTCCTCGCGGTGGTTTGGATATTGTAATAAGATAGCATCGCACTTATTGTAATGTGGATAATATAATAAATACAGTGTGTCCACCGATGGTGTTGACAAGAGATGATTTTTTTATTATCGATTTTTGGAAGAAAAGTACCTGTTGCTAAAAAAATCTGATTGCCGAGAAAATTGATTAATTACCGTGTACAGGGTGTTTCAGAAAAACCTGGCATAAGTTCTGGAGCATACAGAACTTCAAAAAATAAAATTCTTATTGACCAAATGTGTATCGTCTTTAGTTTCTTATAGATACAGGGCGTCAAAGTTTACTTTTTAAAATTGAATATTGACCATATCTTCTACTGTATAGTACGAAAGCGCAGAAGGGCCACCAAAAATAAAAATAGGTTTTGTCTTAATAAGGCAGAATTTCTGAGAAACAAGTCAGAATTTCTGACTTAAGTCAGAATTTTTGACTTAAGTCAGAATTTCTGATTTAAGCCAGAATTTCTTCTTTTTTGAAATTCTGACTTGTTTCTCAGAAGACAGAGATGTTTGTACTAAATTTTTGCCAGGTAAAATGTTATTAGATTTTGTGCCATACAACTTAAAAAAATACGAAATCTAACGTCACTTTCGCTGTCGGCAACCCCTCTCTTAAATTTCCTACAACAGCCGGACTGAACGCATGTCAGTCCAGGTACAGGGTGTTCACGAAATATTTGATCCCCCACTAACTTTTTTATTTTTTAAGCTAGAAACACGAATAAAAAAGCATTTTGTAGAGAATTTTTTAATTTTTTTGCGGTTTTATTGCATTTAGAAAAAGAGTGGCAAACTAAACTTGTTTTTTTAAATGGAACACCCTATATATTTTTGCATTTTTGAAATCTGCTCATCAAGGCAATTAAAATGATATTAAACTTTGTGGTTTCCGTTTTTGAACAATTCCGTTTTCAAATTTTATACTAAATTTATTTAACTCGAATTTGTGGATCTCGTGATAAAGATAGATGATCGATGTAATAACAAAAAATATTTGTTTCAAACAAGAGAGTAATATAGTGAAACTCCAAAATGTTTAGGAGCCTTTTCAAATTTTACTGATTATATTCTCGAAAAAAAAGAATTTATAAAATTAAAAAATTAAAAAATTATAAAATTCTCTACAAAATGCTTTTTTATTCGTGTTTCTAGCTCAAAAAATAAAAAAGTTAGCGGGGGGGGTCAAATATCTCGTGAACACCCTGTACAAGCACGATACACAGAAAACGGTATGTCCGTGCGCAGGTGCTGTGACGTTGACGGTGACGCTTATTCGACAAAATCATGGCTTACTTTTATTTTTAAGCGGAAATTTTACTCGTTTTATAGTGAGCTAGGCAACCACATATACACCAAGGTGTCTCAAGGTGCCTACATTCTATCTTTGGATTTAACTTGACGCGAAATTGATAACTGACAAGACAACTGACGTATGTCAGTGAGACTCATTTCAGGACTAGTATTATTATTATTATTATTACGTACTATTCGACGAAACTTCCCCAAGAAATAAAAAATCTTATAGCACAAAAAAGACGTGCTAAAAAACTCGCCCAAAGGACAGGACATAACTTAGAATATAATAGACTCACGAGACTAGTAAAAGAACGTATTTCTGAATTCAAAAATGACAATTGGCAACAAACTTTGGAATCTTTGACTACGACAGAACGCTCATTTTGGCAAATAATCAAAAATCTAAAGGGAAAAACGACCAAAACACCGACACCACCGATAATAGGTAATAACGGACTAGTGTTTACGGCGGAGGAAAAGGCGGAAGTTTTCGCAGAAGAATACGTCTCTCAATTTTCTTTAAATGTAAATCCCAGAGATGACCCAGAATGGGAGGCCGAGGTGGTCGAAACATCAACGAGATTACTAGAGGAAGCTCCACCAGGTCAACTTCCCCTAAGTGACCCAGTAGAAATTAATAAAATTATAAAATTTTTACCACCAAGAAAAGCCCCCGGCCTAGACGGCATAAATAATAAAGCTATTAAATTACTACCCAAAAAATTTAGAACTGCCATTTTAAATCTAACAAATGCAATCCTTAGAACACAACATTTTCCCAGCATTTGGAAAAAATCACAAATTGTGACGATACCAAAAAAGAGCGGTTCGAATACACCGAGTGACTATAGGCCAATTAGCTTACTTTCGTCAATTTCAAAAATCGTGGAAAAAGTTATACTGGCTAGATTAGTGGAAGAAGCTGATAACTTGGAAATTATACAGGGAGAACAATTCGGTTTTCGGTCGATGCATAGTACTGAGCTACAAGCCTGTAGATTGGTTGAAAATATATCCAAGAGCTTACAGAAACGAAAAAGCGCAGGTATTGTTCTGTTGGATATAGCAAAGGCCTTCGACAAAGTGTGGCACTGGGGGCTGTTATATAAAATGCTAAGGGGGGGCTTCTCGGCTCCCCTTGTCCGCTTTGTTAAAGACTTTCTTACAGATAGAAAATTCTGTGTTAGGGTTGATAACAAAAATTCTGAGTTTCGTAACATTCAGGCTGGCGTACCGCAGGGCTCGGTATTGGGACCTGTTCTATATTCCATTTTTATTAGCGACCTAACGTCATACCCAAATACGAAGATCTTCCTATACGCAGACGATACTGCGATTCTAGCAGTTAGTGAGTCTCAAAGGTCAATTAAAGCTTTCTTGCAGCGTGCGGTGAACATGGTCTCCGAATTTTTTGTTAAATGGAAAATAAAAATTAACGAGCGGAAAACCAAAGCTATTTTTATTTCTAAAAAAAGATTATTACCAGAAATGCAACGTATTAATTTAAATCAAATCCCAATAGATTGGAGCGACGAAGTTATATATTTAGGTATTAAGCTAGACAAAAGACTTACATGGGCTTCGCACATAAATTCAAGAACAAAAATGGCAAAACAAGCAATGTCAAAATTATATCCGCTTTTAAATAGAAATTCTAGCCTCAATGTCCAAAGCAAACTTTTGATTTATACGCAAGTGATTAGACCTTCGTTATTATACGCCTGCGCCGCTTGGTGTTTCGCCGCAAAATATAATATAAACAAAATTCAAGTTATACAAAATAAATGTCTTCGACTGGCGGTAGGAGCGGAGTGGTACACTTCAAATAGGACCATTCACAACGACCTTAACATCCCGACGATCACACAATACATAAAGACGCACGCACGTAAAATTTATGACGTAATCATCCCAAATCATCCTAACCAATGACGTTAAAACCTATAGACGTGGTGCCCCATTGTTAAAATGCCCTTTATTTTGACGCCAAGATTAAATATATCCATACTACTCTAAAAACATGCTACAAACAAAGACAGAAAGTCAACCATCAACCAACTATACACCCGGTGATTTCAGGTTATAGTTCCTCCAGAATCACACTTAGATATCGCATGTTTTTTCTTTTTCTTGTTTGGGGGCGCCGGAAGCATCGGAACCTCAGCTGAAAACTCGGGGGATGGTCTAACGACGCCAGCCACCGAGCCCAGAGTCGAAATAAGTTCGCTACGGCTCGACAAAAAGGGGCAATTTCTGACAATCTCGCGACATTTTCGGAATAATTTAATGGAGCGCTTAGATTGTGATTAGTTCTGGGCGTCAAGGGTTTATCAAAACAAACCTGTCTATAGGTTCTGACGTCATTGATCCTAACCATTTACTCACGGACGTATGCACCTACAACGTTGACCGCAGACTACCACACAGACGACCGAGACACTTCATTGACGCTAACGACGAATGACACTGACGATAACCCGTAGTAATATAATCAATTTTAGTTTAAATATTTATTTATTATTATTATTTTAAATAATATTGTAAAAAGCGTACGCAAATATTTCTTTTAGGAGATACTAACTCTCCAAGTACCGTTCACCTATATGTATTTCCTTAATGTTTATTCTTACTTGGGGAAAAAGGCGTTTTACGTCGACCTTAATAAAATTCAAATTCAAAAACGAAAAACTAGTTTTTATAAGTTGGCCGCGCTTTTGTCCAAGGCCTACTATAAAGACAGGCTCTGGCGCACAAAAATCACATAACCATCTTAGTCAGACGTTACATGTCATTTGTCACATAACTGAAAGCAGCAGCTTGGGTTTTGAGAAGTTTTCAATGTTTAAAATGTTTTTAAACGTCTTAGTTTATATAGTAGAATCAAGTTTGTGTCTAGTGCGCGTGTGGCCTGGCGGAGGGGAACCGCCGCCCAGGTGTTATTATGGCCTCTGGGTGTCTGGGTGGAAGTCGTGCCGTCCAAGAGTATTGGTGCCGCTCGCACCGACGCGACGCGACGCGTGAGCGCTGTAAGGGGAATTCTCCCTCAAACCACAGAATAGGGAACCCGGAATGGACTATTATCGACATGGGACAGTATTGGCAAAGGTATTGGACAGTGGAGCCTGAGACACAGAGGGGTGAATTTGCTTACGGGAGATCCGCGAGTTCAGACGGTCCGGGTGGCTGGAAGCCGTTCCCATTGACCAGGTTCGGGTTTGTGTATTTATTGTATTCACCATTCACCTTGTGTGAAATAAATCAGTGTTGTAACGTACTAGAGGATTTTCGTTGTCGACCCACGCCCTGATACGGTTTCTATTCGGTCTTTCACGCTGCCGATCAACTGAGACCTCGTCAATATTTACAGTATACCTTCTGAGGTTAGTTTTCATTTTTATTTCTTAAAAAATAACCTAAATACTAGATATTGGGTCTGTTTATATTATATTTATACATATTACAAAGGCCAGGAAGAAAGTGTCGCCATAACAAACATTTGTTTTGCCTCGGGATGAAAATTTCCGCCAAAAATGGATTCGTCAAATCCCAACTAAGATTTACCCTTAAGTATGTGTGGCTAACACATTTTCAAGAAAGTGAAACAATTAAAGTGGACAAATGTGTTGTGGGAGGAAAATACCTATAGAGAATATCATCTAAGCTAAAGGAAGGTGATGTGTCCCAACAATTTTTGAGAATGTTCCAAAATATTGTGAGTGCAGTGCCGTTTAACTCTCAGCCTAAAACAGCTGAGGCAGGTTGAAAATTTTGAAAAAACAATTAGAGAAAGCCTGGATGCACAAAACCAATAATGTACTAGATGAAAGAAAACTCGCCAAATTGTTACGAAATTTGTGTTTTCTACTTATCTCCAAAAATGCCTTTCATTATATGTATAGAACTAAGTTGGTCACGTGACTACGCGATTATGCGTTAGCGCCGTGGCCTGTCTTTATCGTTGGCCTCGGCCAATGACTTCTAAGCCCTCGGCTTTTGTCGAAGTGACGTAGATGCGCAGAAGAGTTTAATTTTCGTCCTCCTAGCTGGCATACCGTCATATTGTGTGTATCGTGGGTACATGTACCTAACGAACGACCCTATATGTGTACGCCGTCGGTCTGTTTTCCAGTGCCGGTGGCGACAGGGGGCCAGGCGCCGGCGGCCGGCGGCCAGGCCGACGCAGGCGAGAGGCGGCGGCACGCGCCGCTCTACGGCCGGCTGATCGCCGACGACGCGCTGGCCGGCGCGGCGCCCTCGTCGATGGCGGGCGTCGCGGCGCCGCGCTCCTCGGCCGACATCAGGGCGATGCGCGCGCGCATCCCGCCGTCGTTCAGGGACCCGGCGCACGCGCCCCTCCGCAAGCTCAGCGTCGACCTGATCAAGACCTACAAGCACATCAACGAGGTGAGGATCCCCCTTCGCGTTTCGTTGCGGTTTTGTCACGTTCAATTTGTTCTTTAAATCGGAGTTAAAAAGCGTCAAACAAGTCGTTAAAAGCTCGCCAAACCATGCTGTTATAGTGCAAGATCTGTAAAGTAAGAGTTGCCTCTTGTTGAGAGAGAGAGAGCGTTCTGGATGACGTCATGGGAATGCTGGCAATAAGATAATCGTGACGTCATCGTTCGCTCTCTCTCTCTACGTTAGTGTGTAACCTTGTACTTTACGGGTCTTGGTTACAGCAAAGCATATAAGACAACCATATGGAACGCCGTTTTAACATTTATTATACTCGGGAGCCCTGTATCATAAAAATTAAATTTTCATTATCAAAATGACATGGCTTTTGAACGACATCCAAATTCCAACAATTTCCATTATCAAACTACCATATAAATTCATTAGCTCAAGGTCGAGAATTTGAATTTGATAATGGAAAGTATACCATAAAAATTATTGACCTTGGACGAGTGCCTATGGAAGACTGTAGGTAATAATTTTTATTATCAAATGACATAATAGAAATCATTATACCGTAAAAACAATGACCTTGACAATTTTATTTATCAGATAATAGAAATTGTACCATAAAAATTCTCGACCTTGAGCAAATGAATTTATATGGTGTTTGATAATGAAAATTGTTCGAATTGGATGTCGTTCAAAAGCCATGTCATTTTGATAATGAAAATTCAATTTTTATGAAACATGGCTCCCGAGTATAACAAATGTTAAAACGGGGTTCCATACAACCAGCAGTGTAACTTTTTAGAAATCATCCGCAAATTCAATGACCTTGACGCCATATTGGGGGAATAGAAGTCGGAGGTGTATTGGGGAAAATCAATTCATACAGAGTAGTATTAGTAAAGTATATATAGTGTGTAGTGTGGTAAGCACAAGCAGCTTTGACTCCTTCCTGGGATTTTTTATCTAAAGATACTAGCAAAAAGCACAATTTACAAAAAAGCACACTCCACGGCACTGTAATATCTCTCATACTTACAGCCAAAAAAGAACTGCCCAATCCCCCGACACCGCATCCATTTGACAGAATCTATTCCCAAATGGCGGCAGCGCGAACAGGTGCGCAGAATTTTCCCGCCATGGGGAGTGATACTGCTGGTTGTTTTATATGCCCTGGTTATAGTGCTCATTTTTCTGTCAGTTGGCCTTGGCGAGATGTAAACAAAAACGAACCAAACGTCAGACCAGAGACAAGGGAGTAAGAGACTGTTGAATACATAGAGAAACGAATAAAAGGAGAGATGTCAAAATAGTGTTGCTAACAGGGAAGCAAATAAAATGACTACAGCGCCGCAGGGAGTTGACTGGCAAACTAATTTTACGGTAGGGGGCTGGAGGGAAATTTAAATTAAATTTTTAAATAATATTAACTTCTTCACATTTCCACTAGAAGAAAGGTTTTTAAAGGTGGGCTAAAAAAAGCAGCCTCAGCATTTAAAACCATTTCTACCCATGAAAATGCGAAGGAGTAATTGGTTTTGGTGGTAGGTATTGTTGAGCAAGTAAAAAGCGTTTGTTAGAGATCTTGTGTTAAAATCGAAATGAATAATAAATACATACACATAAAATATACACCAAAAACTTATAGTAGCAAAATATCGGCTGTACCCTATTCACAGAATTTTTAATTTTTATGTAGTACCTAAATGTAAGCAATTAAAAAGTGCATAATTCAAATCATTCTTAAAACGCAACCTCCTTGGTTGTGACGTCAAGTAGCTCATTGGTGGTGGCGCCTCTGGTGGGCGGCAGCACCATGTATAAATTAATATGGGCGGCACATGTATAAAAACTACAGCTCCACGCATGCTTTTTTAGAAAAATCAACGAGAATGTCCCATCCTTGTCTATCCGTCTTATTATAGTCTATCTCAGTCTTGATACTGTTGATAACGTTTGAAAAGAGTGTGCTGTATTAAATAGTTATTTACATTACGAGATGCGTAGGTAAGCGCCCTTTTTTTGGCCGAGGAGGTTGTTTAACGCCCGTGTTGTCTCGGGTCTTAAAACCTCTCCGAGGCCAAAAAGAGCTTACGCATCGAGCAATGTATTACATTTTTCCTGCTACCAACAATTTCATATCAGGTAGGTAAGTACTTTGAATTTAGTAAATTGTGAGTAATAATCAGTGATAAATATAAGAGGTAGAATGCAGTGATAATAAAAAATAACTTCTTGTGGGATTGAACCCGGGATCTATGAATTACTAATCCCGTGGCCTCACCATTCAGTTAAAGAAGTGCTTGTTACATTTGGACTTTTAGGTTAGGCGGTTCTTATTTTTGACCTACATCAGATCCCTCTGAAAATGGGTTGCCGAACTGTTCAGTTTAACTTTCAATTTCCATTCTCCCTTCTCTAATTCTGTGTTCCTGCGCTTTTCGTGTCGTTTCAAATGAACAGCTTGCGGTCACAACTTTAATTATTTATTGCAAATTAAATATTGCGATTTGAGGGCTGATATTTGGTATGTGCTCTTTCTATAGATAGGCAAATATATTAAAGAAATAAAAAAAAATTGTTCAAGTTCTCCATTGGTTCTGGTTGGAACTGTCAGAATCTGTTCAAAACTGTTCGTTGATACAACTATTTTGCCAATTCAGTCGCCTTATATGTAATTCTTAAGATCACTGAGATTCAACTTTTTCATATTTATTTAGACATTCACACGACAATTATTTTCATTTTAACGTCACATTTTCTGGAATCACAGACTGAGCAGAGTAGTAATTTACAGGCAGGCATTTTTGGCCTTCACTTTCACTTCACACAGTTTATTTACTTGCTTCCAGAGCTAGCAATAATGTTCTTATCACACTTCTATATTTTTGGCTATTTGAAAATGTGTAACATTGTAATTGTAGAGCGAACTCACGTTGTAACTTGGTTTTGTCACTTTTCGCTTTTATCTCGCACAAATTTTTCACAAACATCATCCATTTTCTGAGATGACTGACAAACATCTGCAAATGACAAATCAATATGGCTAAATCAAGCAAAGAAGAAAGTTTAGGAAAACTTACACAGATATTAGTATAATAATAGAAGATGGGAACCTAACGTTTGTGTGTTCTCTATTCTGGTGTGCTACGGGGTTCCGCAGTAGGACCGAAAACGATGGTCCCTGTTTTTCCTATGCTTCAAACAGTCTCTCTCTGTTCTTTGTCTCTGCGTCAGACGCGTTCATTGCCCGTAAAACGTGGCCAGAGATACGTAGGTGGGGAGAATGAGCGTCAAGCTATGCGAACTTCGTAATCACCTGGGCCGCCATTTTCTAAGTTAAGCTTACAGGGGATAGTTAATATTTGTTTAGTATACTACTAGGGTCGCTTATAAAATAAATATACGTTTACATTATCTGGCCGCACTTCAACTCTAATAATCCATTGTAAAAGCCAGTGACATTTTTTAAATGTTTTATATTTCGTTTCTTCATTGTAGAAAATACATTATATGTATATGGTATATGTGCGTAAAATGAAAATTGAGCTTTAGCACATTATTTTTTTTTAGATTTTATTATTTAGTGTAGTCCCATGTTCAACCACATTGTTGAAAAATGTGTATACAAATAATTTATTTATCAAAACTACTTTCCATTGGAAACATCACCAGGTATAATTATTAGTTCAATGACAGGAAAGCCCATAAAAATTAACCTTTATCTTGTGACAGATATTTTGTGCAACCAATTATTGTGAAAGAAAATTTTGCCTTATCATTATTAGGTACTTACTTATGTATTGTCAGATGCCTCCAGTAAGAATTTGTGTTTATTTGGTCCCTTGAAAATGTATATTTTTTACCTTTTAATCGATGTACTGTAGCTTCAGGATGTTAGATTGACCAAAATGTTAAAGTTTAAAGTAATGGCTTTTTGAAAATCTTTGATAATACTCTTTCGGTAAAGCTTTTAATTTTCTTTTAGTGACGCCATTCTATAAACATACCATACTTATTCAATATTAACCAGGCACGTTATGATTTCAGTGATAATACCACGAGTGTGGTATTTTCGGGGGTAATATAACAAGATAATACCTTTCATTAATTTCACGAATTATAATCCCAAAGCTGAAAATACCACAACTGCGCAGCAGTGGTGGTATTTTCTTAGCATTGGGATTATAATGAGTAAATTAACGAAAGGTATTATAAGAGAATTTAACAACTGCAAATAGTTTAATAATTATTCAGTGTGTATGTAGTCATAATTTATCAACCCAACTTCTTAGGAATAAGTTAACTACAAGAATTATAAATATTTCCCCTCTTCAAAAATGTAATTTAAAAATAAAAATAAAAAAAGCAGCCACAACCGGGATTTGAACCCAGGACCTCTCGCACGCAAAGCGAGAATCATGCCCCTAGCCCATTGAGGTTAGATGGATGTTTTACTTAATTAGCCGTATATAAATTTAATTACCATGCTTAAAAGTTAAATAAATGTTTTTTGATCTAATAAATATCTAACGATCAATGTGTTAACTGAAAACATATCTTCTAGTCCAATATTAAATTTGGTAATGTGAAGAAGTTATCGGGTTATCAGTTTTAGCTGCTAAAATATTGGTTCAGCGTAACTAGGCTGTAACTAAGAGAGTAGGATTTCAGCGAAATTTATCTTGATTTTATTTTTTAAATTGCATTTTCGAAAAGGGCAAAAACTAGTAATTTTTGTAGTTAATATATTTAATAAATTTGGTTGTCACATTACGCCTGAATAATTAAATTATTTGCTGTTGTTAAATTCTCTTCTTAAATACAAGTAAAAAATACAAAACAAGTAAAAATTCGCTGTGATATTGTCTTTATTTACTATGAAAAGTTTCTGTTGTTACAAGTTTCATTGCTAATTTGATTTTTTTCTTGCAGAAATCAATAGAAATATTTTCATTGTTATTATTTTTCAGGTGTATTATGCCAAAAAGAAACGTCGGGCGGCCCAAGTTCAAGGTGACGACGGTGCTCACAAAAAGGAACGAAAGGTGTACAATGATGGTTACGATGATGACAACCATGACTACATTATTAAAAGCGGTAAGTTTGCCTTATTTATAACAAAAAAAGTATGTTTTCTTCAAGACCTCTCTCAAGATTGTTTGGAAATGGTCTCCGTCGAATAGTATTTATTATTTATTGTTAGTATTGTGGCAACTGACGGTGCATTTTGTCTCGCAGGCGAGAAATTCCTAGATCGATACGAGATCGACTCGCTGATAGGCAAAGGATCGTTCGGGCAAGTAGTCAAGGCTTACGACCACGTGGAGCAGTGCTACGTGGCCATCAAGATCATCAAGAACAAGAAACCATTCCTCAATCAAGCCCAGATCGAAGTGAAACTGCTCGAGATGATGAATAGGGCCGATGCCGAAAATAAGTATTATATAGGTAAGTTGCGACACATATCGTCGTCAATATCACGAAGTGACGTAACTCGATTTTCACAACTTTACAGGAGAGCGTTTTAAAGATTTATATAAATTTTAATTGAGTCGTATTCAATAACAGTACCAGTGTCAATTATAATATTCGGTTTTAATAACAGATGCATATGTAAACTGCATGTTCATTGATCGGTTGTTAAAAAAAATGCTACCAGTTTACAAGACACTATATGAAATTGAAGAATCATTGTATGGTGATACCAAAAATAGTTAAATAGCATTTTATTAAGAAAATTTGTGAAAAAAATCACCATAACAAAAACAAACATATTGAACCAAACACAACATATCTTAAAACTATTAAGTTTTTTTTAAATATAAAAAACAAACTAACTCAAATACCTTCAAATTTTTTTTTGCAACTTCTAAAAACATGTACAAAGTTAAAATCAGGATTTATTGTTTTAAGTATAGTGAACTTACTTTTAGAAACTTCAAATGGGTTCTTATTGTTGGCAATTTTAGGAAGTGGAACATCATCAGTGTCACTTTCCCAGAGGACTTTCTTGTTTTCTTAATTTTGCTAGAGGTGCATCATCAGAATTGTCGCTGTCAATATTGTTATTTAATTCAGCACAAAGATCTACCACTGTCCCGTAAAACCACTTTTTAATGAAAAACATTTTCACTTCACAACCTACTTTAATTTTAATGTTTCTCTTAACATGAATTTTTTAATTCCTTAATGTCTACAATATTTTTGGATCCATCCTTCCATAATTGTAGCACACCCATGTTGCTATTATTCACAAACACTACTTTTATTATATAAAAAAAAAACATTCAACTTAATTATTACATAGGGGCTTTTCGAATCGCGACAGGTTAATATGCTTATAATTTTAACAAAGTTCGTAAAAAAATTTAACAAAATGACTTAACTCAAGTTACGTCTCTTCCTGATATTATTTTTTGGATAATTATCAAATATCTAGGTTAGATACGCCGTCCTATTTTAATAAATTATAATGAATTGAAATTGTAGAGCATACATTTTTACATGTATACAGTGTGGATAGAAATTGTGGAATATTGCTTATATTTCTTAAAATGTTCCTCATATCAAAAACATGTTTTAATAAAAGTGTTAGGGGAAATTATTTCCCGTTTAGTGATATCAAGCAATCTTTCGTAGCACAAAAAATGTGGTTGCCATGGTAACCGATTTAATTTTTTTAAATGGCACCATATGCTTTTTTTGGTAAAAATTAATATATTGGAACTTTCTGAATACGATACAATACAATTTTAATGGGGTCGCATAAGAAAAAAATACAAAAAAATTAAGTTTTCTATTATGCTAATGACAATGTTTATCAAAATAATTGTTAACATCAAGTTAGCCATGCCAAAATCAGAACAATGTGAAACTGTCACTAGCTGTGTAACTGTGTACATTGTTACACTAATCATACTTTTTTACTAAATTTTCTGTGTACTTAAGTACTTAGTATGTTAACCTATATTCTTCCCGTTTCACTTAATTCAAGCGCCATTATAACTTACTAAGTACTTAAGTACACAGAAAATTTAGTAAAAAAGTACGTTTACTGTAACAATGCACACAATTACAAGCAACTGACAGTTAGTGACCGTTTCCCATTGTATTGATTTTGGCATGGCTAACTTGATGTTAATAATTATTTTAATAAACATTGTCAATAGCAACATAGAAAACTTAGAAATTTTTTTCTTATGTGACCCCATTAAAATTGTATTGTATCATATTCAGAAAGTTCCAATGTATCAATTTTCACCAAAAAACGTATATGGTGCCATTTAAAAAAATCAAGTCGGTTACCATGGCAACCACATTTTTTGTGCTACTAAAGATTGCTTGGTATCACTAAACGGGAAATAATTCCCCCTAACACTTTTATTAAAACAAGTTTTTCATATGAGGAATATTTTAAGAAATATAAACAATATTCCACAATTTCTATCCACACACTGTATTATATCTGTGACTTATCTCAATTTTCAATTTTTTTCGAGTTACGTCACTTCGTGATATTGACGACGATATATTCATATGACAGCCCTTCTTAGTTCCTCAAGTAATAAATACGATTTAATAGTTAGTGTTCATCCCAAGTTCTGTCTCTTTTAAGCTATAAAAAATGAAAACTTGCATATTAAAGGCGTGGTACATTTGAACTACTCATGCATTTCGAAGTGAATTGAAGTGTTTACCAGGAGCATAAACTGCCAAAAGAATCCTAACAAAATCTTATTAAGCAACATCGCTCCTACTAGAAATAAATGGTACAAACAAACTGCCAAAAAAAATCCTAACAAAATCTTATTAAGCAACATCGCTCCTACTAGAAATAAATGGTACAAACAAACTGCCAAAAAAAATCCTAACAAAATCTTATTAAGCAACATCGCTCCTACTAGAAATAAATGGTACAAACAAACTTTCCTACACACGTTACCCTGTTTGACTAACAAGTTGTTTTGTCTGACGCAACTAAATTTCTGGGGGTACATATAGATCAGAATATCTGTTGGAGTCATCATGTTGAGAATCTTTGCAAGACACTCAACTCAGTACTCTATACTTTTAGAGTTTTGCATAGTTATCTGAATCTAAGCACCTTGAGGGTCATTTATCACACAAATTTCCACTCGAGGATGCGTTTTGGTATAATTTTCTGGGGAAGTTGTTCTTTGGTGAACAAGGTTTTCAAGGTACAGAAGCGGCTGATTAGGATTATGGTTGGCCTAAGGGCCAGGGAGTCATGTCGGGGGGTCTTTCGAAGTTTGAACTTACTGACTCTGCCTGGTACATACATTTATGAATGTCTTGTTTTCTCACACAGACAAAGCTCTAAATTTCAAATTCACCTGCAATCCAATGTTTACAATACCAGGAATCTCAACTTCATTCTGCCAAGCCATCGATTGGCTTTAACAGAAAAACGGCCACCATATACCTGTCTCAAGTTTTTTTAATAAACTGCCTCAGCGCATAAAAGCTATCTCGGAACTTAAACTGTTTAAATCACAGGTACTGCGGCTCTTAATATCACTAGAACCTTATGATGTTCTTGAATTTTTAAATACACTCACCGGCACGAAAAACGGAGCACTTATAATTTTTATTTAAAAAATGTAAAATTTTAATACTTTGCAATGGTTTATTATTGTAATAAGTTAAAAGCAAACAACAACATGTTTTAAGTAATATCTAACAACAATTAAACGTTTATTTGAAAAGCAAGACTAGACTGTTTTGAATAAAAATTTCCAAAAATTAAAAAGTACACAAGTCTTAGTTGGCCATGACTTTTCTTTTGTTTTTATTGTTTTGACAAGTCTGAGTTTAAAGAAGTGAAACAGTTCAAAGCTGTACTGCGTTTATTTAAGGTAAAAATATGGCTGTTAATCCTGAAACAGCGGCTGCTATTGTTGCGTTGCTTCAAGACGGAAGAACTGAGCGATATGTTGCCCAACAATATGCCGTATCCAATAGCACTGTGCACCGTATTTATACACGTTTTTTGGAAACTAGAGCTTACACCAGACGACCTGGAACTGGTCCCCAACGAAAAACTAACGCTCATGATGATCGCTTCATCCTCTTGCAAAGTCTACGAGATCGTCGTGCTACGGCGTCATCGTGTTGCGCGACTTCGGTTTGCCAGAAATCATGAGCACTGGGGTGAAAATGATTGGGGGCGAATTTTATTTACTGATGAGTCCAGGTTTAGCCTGCGATCTCCAGATGGTCGCGAGAGAGTATGGCGAAGACCACAAGAGCGTTTTGCAGAATGTACCTTCAGTCCTAGAGTATGATACCAAGGAGGTTCAGTAATGGTGTGGGCTGGAATTTCTCTGGAGGCACACACTGAGTTGTACATCGTTCCAAGAGGCTCCTTAACTGCTGCCAGGTACATTGATGAAATTCTCCAAGATTTTGTTGTCCCGTATGTTGATTTTATTGGAAGTAACTTTCTTCTGATGCATGATAATGCCAGACCTCATACCGCAAGAATCACTCAACAGTATTTAAATGATGTAAACATTCCTGTTTTGGAGTGGCCAGCGTTAAGTCCAGATGCGAACCCGATTGAACATGTTTGGGACATGCTTGGGCGAAGAATGCGAAGTCGTGTTCCTGCTCCTTTAACCATAAATCAGTTGAAACAAGCTCTTTTAGAGGAATGGGACCTTATTCCTCAAGAGGACATTCGCCATTTGATTTTAGGCATGCCACGGAGAATGCATGCAATCATTCGAGCTCGCGGGGGTAATACCCGTTATTAAAAATGCTCCTCATTAGTTTTTGCTCAAAAATCGTTTAAGTTTTGATTCATTTAAGGACATTTTGCCACAACACCAATGTGGGTTTATCGTTCTAATTTTTTAAATTGTAACAAAAGTTTTTATTTAAAAAAAAAGCGCCCAATTGTTATTAGAAATTACTTAAAACATGTTGTTGTTTGCAGCAACGCAACAATAGCAGCCGCTGTTTCAGGATTAACAGCCATATTTTTACCTTAAATAAACGCAGTACAGCTTTGAACTGTTTCACTTCTTTAAACTCAGACTTGTCAAAACAATAAAAACAAAAGAAAAGTCATGGCCAACTAAGACTTGTGTACTTTTTAATTTTTGGAAATTTTTATTCAAAACAGTCTAGTCTTGCTTTTCAAATAAACGTTTAATTGTTGTTAGATATTACTTAAAACATGTTGTTGTTTGCGTTTAACTTATTATAATAATAAACCATCGCAAAGTATTAAAATTTCACATTTTTTAAATAAAAATTGTAAGTGCTCCGTTTTTCGTGCCGGTGAGTGTACAAACGTATAAAGTTAGAAACCGAGACTGTTTTGTGTGCTCGGGCAGCCATTTGTATTGACGCTGACTTGATTTACTGTACACTGTCTTGTGTCCTTCTCTCAAATAAAGATTATTATTATTATTATTTAAATTTGAAAAAAATCCCGTCGTTCCGCCCGCAGTGAAGCTGAAGCGGCACTTCATGTGGCGCAACCACCTGTGCCTGGTGTTCGAGCTGCTGTCGTTCAACCTGTACGACCTGTTGCGCAACACGAACTTCCGCGGCGTCTCGCTCAACCTGACGCGCAAGTTCGCGCAGCAGCTGTGCACGGCGCTCATGTTCCTGTCGACGCCCGAGCTCGGCATCATCCACTGCGACCTCAAGCCCGAGAACATACTGCTGTGCAACCCGAAGCGGTCGGCGATCAAGATCGTCGACTTCGGCAGCTCGTGCCAGCTGGGCCAGCGGGTGAGTCAGGATTCGTTCGAAGAAACGTAAAACGGACGGTTAAAACTATTTGGAAGTACGCTTTAAGAAACTGTGATATTGAAAATCTAGCCGGTGAAAAATCATTATTCGTCATTTTCTCATGTAGCCTACGCTGTCATGTAAACATTCAATTAACTACTCTTACTCAAATTTAAATGTCGAATTTTTAAGTGAACAGTTTGTGAATATATTTTTTAAAAAAATAAGAAAAAATGGAGACTGAAAGTGTAAATATGATAATATATGCATTATTCATCTGTTTCCTCAATTATGGTGATATACATTATCCACTAATGGTGAATAATGATTATTTTATCCATTACATCCATTACATTTATTTGCACCATTGCATCAAATTAATGACTTCAATTGAAACATCAAACTTTTAATGTGCAGTTTGTTATAAAATAAAAAATATATATGTGAAAAAAAAAACAGAAAAGAAGAAGAAAATATGATAATATATGTAGGTATTTCCTTTCTTCATCTGTTTCGTCAATTATTATAATGATGCATGTTATACACTAAAGTCTATCCAAGTTACAGAGGCAGTAGATCAAAACATTGGCCATCATGTGACTTATTCTCTTATTGGTCTGGCCGTCATAAAATGTCAAGTGTTTGCGCGGCGAGCAGAATGCAGGGCCGGCTCTTCCCTCAGTCGAGTTTCCTGCATATTGTAGATCGGATCGCGAGCAGTATATTCTGTAAATTTATTTTGCTATTTAATTTAAGGACATTTATAAAGATCCACGAAAGGTAAAAACACAATTTTTAGAACTTCTAAAAGAATTAGTTTAGAATTACAAGCCACTGGGAATCTCATATTAGTTAGACCCTGGTAATCGATCGCAATGCGGTCATGTGACTTTGTTTATGTCTACTGCCGCTATAACTTGGATAGACTTTAGTAGTGGATAATGATTATTTTGTCCACCTATCAAGTAGGCCAAGGCTGTCATGAAAACATCGAATTAATTACTCAAATTATTGAAACTGCAAACATAGAGTGAACTGTTTGTAATGTGTTTATTATTAAAATAAGAAAAAATGGGCACTGAAAGTAAAATTATGAAATATATATCCATTATTCATCTGTTTCCTCAATAATTATTATGATATACATTATTCACTAGCAGTGAATAATGATTATTTTATCCATTTATCAAGTAGACCACAGCTGTCAAGTAAGCATCAAATTAATGACTCAAATTGAAACATCAAACTTTTAAATGAGCAGTTTGTTATATAATAAAAAAATATATGAAAAAACAGAAACAGAACAAGAAAATATGATAATATGTAGGTATTTCCTTTCTTCATCTGTTTCGTCAATTATTATAATGATGCATGTAATACACTAAAAATATTAGTGGATGATTAATTAATTTATCCACCTATCAAGTAGGCCAAGGCTGTCATGAAAACATCGAATTAATTACTCAAATTATTGAAACCGCAAACATTAAGTGAACTGTTTGTAATGTTTTTATTATTAAAATAAGAAAAAATGGACACTGAAAGTAAAATTATGAAATATATATCCATTATTCATCTGTTTCCTCAATAATCATAATGATATACATTATTCACTAGCAGTTATGACAATATATTATTTTCATTATTCATTTGTTTCCTTAATTATAATGATATACATTCTACACTTAATGGAGACTGGTAAATAATGATTATGTATTAGTTACACAAAATTGAAATATTAGGTATACTTTTGAGTTTGAGTGCAGAGTTTATGAATGTTGTTATAAGAAAATAAAAAAAAATAACTGTAAGTTAAAATATGACAATATATCCATTATTCATCTGTTTCCTCCACTATCACTTACAGTGAATAATGATTATACATTTCTGAAGTGGTGAATAATGATTATTTTAGTTGTCCTCCTTTTGACTTTTTGCACAAGTGAATTTGAAGTGAAATGAACATGAAGTGATCTGATAGTGAAATGATTTTTTATTGGTAAATGAAACAGTGTATGACCATGCTATCTATAATCTAACCCTTGAATGAATTTTTCAATATTTTTCACCACCTTAACCCCAGAAACACTCAAAACCAACACAAATTACATAAAAATCGATTTGCTGCGTAAACTGATCACATCATAATCAACTGGACCTTTGTAAAAGGAAAATTCGATGTCAGCTGATGTGATCTCAAAGTGATTCGGAATTGATTTGAGATCACTTAAAACTGTAAAAGGAGGACGGCTATTAATCAACTATCGTTGGCATGTAAACATCAAATTAATTATTCAGATTGAAACGTCATACTTTTGAGTCAACATTTCACGCACGTTCCTTTTAATTCGACACCTTATTAGCGGATAGAATAGAAAGCGCGTAAAGTCGGACGAACCGCCACGATTTCCGTTGTCCCTCCCGCCCCGCAGATCTACCAGTACATCCAGTCCCGGTTCTACCGTTCGCCCGAGGTCCTGCTCGGCATCTCGTACGACCTGGCGATAGACATGTGGTCGCTCGGCTGCATCCTCGTCGAGATGCACACGGGCGAGCCGCTGTTCAGCGGCGCCAACGAGCTCGACCAGATGAACAAGATCGTCGAGGTGCTCGGCGTGCCGCCCAAGTCGCTGCTCGACCAGGCCGCCAAGACGAAGAAGTTCTTCGAGAAGCTGCCCGGCGACCGCAGGTAGGCATGCGGCCTGTCCGTTTCGTTTTCTCCTGATAATTTCAGTACAACCCTAATAAAAAAATCTTCTTCTCTTAGCGCATTATGTGGCACATATTCTCACAATAATAAGGTATGAATCAGAGAGTCATCCTGGGTTCTTCATGTGAAAAACTGAGTTTTCAATTATTCGAAAAATATGCGTTTTGATATGATTTTATACAGGCTGCCATGTGTTTTATATTGAACTTCAAAATAAAAAATTCCTCGGAAAAAAATAGGCATACCTTGATCGTGGGCCCAGAGGGCTATTATTGCCACGTGATCTTGTATTTTAATAATTAATTTTTCCACGTTTCTGAACAGGCTGCCAATGAGAAGTATGCAAGTTCTTATTATGAAAATGCTGAAAAAAGATGGCATACCGTTTGCGCATGTCCAAGTACACTTTACATCTAATAACTCGTTTAAATGATTAAATAACATTCAATTTAAACAGTACAACTGATTGTAACTTTTTAAGCAAATCGGACGACTTCGACTTAAATGGGTAAAAAACTACCCTCTGACACGTCTTTTAATTCTAAAAAACTTTTCTAAATAAATATTTTTGATATTTTTAAAAACAAAGGAATTTCACACTTGGAAATCAAAAAAATCGGAGTTGTCTGATTTGTTTGGAAAGTGACAGTCGGACACATATTTTAATTCTAAACAACTTTTCTAAGTAAAAGTTTTTGATATTTTTAAAAATAAAGGCAGTTTATTCTTGATCGCACTTAATGTTTTTGTATTTTTTGGACACCCTGTATGAAAAAATCGAAAATTCTCTTTGTGAACCATATTTTTTTGAGAAGCAGAAACTTTTAACAAGAATGACTTTTTGTCGAAAAATGAAATTTTTGGTCCATTTGTCCTTTTCATGGACATACTGTATACGGGTATAGGAATTTTATTTCCCGTATTATCTAAAATGACAATTATTTCTGCCACTGTCTGGAAAAATAATTATGGCTTGTTTGATGAAACCTTCTCACCAGAACGAAAAATGCAAAGAAATTTTATTAAATACTAAATATCTCGAAAACGGGTAGTTTTTGGTATACAATGTTATTTACATAAAATGTGGGGCTTGGACGCCGGCATCCAACAAACTATAGAAATATGGGTCATTCCATTTGAAAAAAAAAAGTTATTGCTGTTTGAAATTATCTTATTTTGAGAGCCTGTTATGAACACACTGTATATGCAAAAACCAATTTCGACATACCACAGCACACACGGTTGTGCTGTCATACTTCGGCTAAAATATATCTTTGATATCTATTAAAATAAAGATACAGCATTCACTTTCCATAACCTCCACGAAGTCCCTAAATTCCAAGAAAAATTCAATATCTTGGCAACGCTGCATCCAAAATACAAATATTCCAAAGGATTAATGCAATTGTCAAAATCGAAGTATTTTATTTTTGTCCTGCAAATACGAATCGCCCTGTATATGTGAAAATAAAAGAGGGGTTACGTCCACTGCCAACCTTCCAACTTTTGTATTCAAGTTTGTTTCGTATCTCTTACGGTTCCTGAGATCCAGGGGGTAGGACAAACTATTTGGGACACGCTGTGCATGATTAATCTATTACTGCACCGACTTGCCATATATCCCCGTTTGTGACAACTGTGATCGATAAACTATTATTATTAAATGTGTATCGTCCTTTTCTGTCAGGTACGTCCTGAAGAAGCCGAAGGACGGCAAGAAGTACAAGGCGCCGGGCTCGAGGCGCCTGCCCGACATCCTCGGGGTGGAGACGGGGGGGCCGGGCGGCCGACGGGCCGGCGAGCCGGGCCACTCCACCTCCGACTACCTCAAGTTCAAGGTGAGTCTGTTATGCGGGGTGATTCGGTCTTATTCTGCGACACTTCGACGGGCGATAGAAAAAATAACCGCACTTTCTTCTATACGCCATTGAATATAAGAAATACGCCCCCTGTAGGCTCAATGCTAAACTAAGTCTATGGGCCATGCCATTTTGTTGATCCGCATATTATGTTTTCTGTTTTGTTCGAAATCAGTCAAAAAAGCTTTATTTTCTAAAGTTGACTATTATAATAATGTGGTAAATAACAACAGTTGAATTCAAATGTTTAAATATTCCCGCCACGCTTGTGCCAAAAAAGAGAGAAGAGTTAAAGAAGAGTTGTTATTTGAAAATGAAATAAAGCAAGTAAAATGTGATTTTTATTATGATTACCACGCCCAAAAGGCCTCCCACAGTTATCAGAAGTGGAATTTAAACATGCTAAAGTGTTATGCAGTGTAATTACGAAGTTTTAGTGCGAGACTCGGACGAAAAACCTTCTTGATTCGATCGCCGAGGTCCTAACCTAAACATTTTTTGTTCGTTTGTTCCTGAAAACATTTTCGAGATGGAACAAGTTTCGAATCAATTTAAATTTAATTTAACCAACAAAGTTGTCTATTTCGAATTCTGCTTTTAGTTCATTTTTAGTTGCCTGTTGCCTTTGCAATTACATAAATCATAAACAATAATGTTTAAACTTCATAATAACCGGTAAGTACAGTTTCCCGCGGTGTGTCTGCCCCGATTTTTTTTTTAAATTTTGGCTACCCCCTATTTTCGGGGTCCCTGAACACGAATCTGACCTTAGTTTTTGGTACTCGGGCGTAGTTTCCGAGAAAATGAATTTCCAAATTTCCTTTGACACCTCACTTTTCATGGCGCTATTTGTGGTTATAATCCGGATGAATTTTTACTATATGCAGCTCAAACTGATCACCACACTATTTTGCACCTTTTGCAACATCGAAACTTCGCGGAAACCCGCGGAAAATCCGAAATTTGGAAAGATTTGTGCCGTGTTTACATCCGGCCCGGCCGCTGTTTTCGCCCCACAATCGGCGGGCGCCGATTGTCGGGGGGAACTTTTACCTAATAACCAAATAACTTTATGAAGACGACCACAAAATATATAGAAGATGACAAGAACAAAGAACAAGGCAGTGTAAACCCAAAGTGTGCCCAAAGCTAGAGGTGACAATGGCCCATATAGTTAGTTCGCATAGTGCCCGTCGGGGCGTTGGCATCTTAAATTCAGTCGCGTATAAACTATATCGTTTTAGGGCCTTATAAAAAAGTTACAGGGTGTTAAAGTTGTAAGAAATATGTGGAATTTATTGAATATTTACCAAACTAGTTGATATATTTAAGTCATATTTGGTACACGTTATAACGGCATGGGTTAGCATAAAACCTGTTAATATCAAACACCTTGAACAACCAGTGGCGTAGAAGTGGGGGTAATTAGTATAATTGTTTTTAGAAAAAAAAATGAACCAGCTTGTATAGCTAATGCTAGCTATAAAATTTTTTTGTTATAATTGTTTGACACCCTGTATTTTGAAAACGAACCATTAGCGGACCTATGTTTATATAGACTTTTGGTCTTAGAATCACTCCTTGAATTTTTTCGCACTTATTCATTTACACCCTGTATACAGGGTGGTGCGGTTTTCTTCTAGGACACTTCAACAGGTGATAGAAAACCATAAAATATGACTAATTTGTGGTATGACTTTTTATCCACAGCCGCCTCATTTTCGAGATACAGGGTGTTTAAATTCTCAAAGATTTTAGTTATTCAAACGAGGGGGGTGTTTAAATTCTCAAAGATTTTAGTTATTCAAACGAGATTTGGTATACAACATGCATTTATCGAGTGTCACACAATGTGGTAATGGTAATACCAAGTTCCCCAAATAGCTAGTGGCAGAGATGTGGTTATACACTACATTTGTTTTATCAAGAAAAATAGTAATAAAGCCCTGTACAGAATTTCCTTGTATGCACTTGAATAACATTTTTTTTAGTCTTTTTTTTGTATCTGCCACAGTTTTAATTATTTAATTTTTTAGAAATTTCGATATTTTCTTATTAGAGTTAATCATAATTTTTGTTTTCGCAACATTTAATTTTAATTTATTGTTACATAAAAATATGTTCAAATTATTTAAGTCTTGTAAATCATTTTCAATTTCATCCAATGTATCACCTACACAAAAATATCATCAGCAAAAAGCTGAATTTGATTTGTTTTATAGTGTCCTCCAAAAAGTTCGAACCGTAGGGAGAAAATTTTTAATTAATGATTTATTTTTAAATTCAACTTTGGGGTTATATTTGCTTAACAAAATATGAAAAATGACTCGTTCAAACGTGATCACGTCACCCACTATCTGTCAAAACGGCATTTAGTCGCTGAAATTTTAAAGTTTTACTTGAAAAAGTTGTTTTTTCAATTTTACATAGGTGTACCAAATTTGATCAATCTTAAGTTTTTGCTTTTTGCTATTTTTCAATAATTTCGAACTTTCTGAAAATACATATTAAAAACTTGTGACTGCATAAAAACTATTTTATATCACTAGCTTTATCATTCTATTAACTTTTTATTGCTAAATGTCGATAAGAATATGTTTTTCGAAAGAAAATGATATTAACATTTTAAAACTTTGTTATGTCTGGTGCAAATTTGATGTAACATGAAGCATTTATGATATAAATTTAGTTACAAAATATAAAATACACCAATTATAACAAAATTTAAAAAACTTAAGGGTAAACACTAACTTACAAGAAACAGGTACATAATAATATCAAGTCCAAAGTATGTCAACATTCAAACCAAAATGAATCTTGAAAGTACTCTTCTAATGTATAATAGGCTTTATCCAAAAGCAAATTTGTTACGTGCCTGTTACTATCTCAGAGACTTAATAGAATTTGGCCCCACGTTGGGAGCCGATTTTATAACGGAAGTTCTGTCCAGCAAGCGAACCTCATTATATGACTCGATTATTGACACAAAGGAATAAAACGCAAGTTCAAACTATTTTCAAAAGTTGTTTATTTGACACTTGAGAATTATTGAACGTTACAAAATGTTATAAAGTTTACAATAAACTTGGTTAATAATAATAAAAATATTTATAATGAAAATGTGTTATTTAATGAAATTAAATAACTGGCAAAGTTACAATCAACCTTGAAGTGAAAAGTTAATAAAGAGAGGTCCAAATCACAAAGTGTTAAATCCAAAACGCTCAAGATTAAAAAAGTTCTGCACGTGCAATCTCAAAAGTGGAAGGCTTTAATGAAACAAACACTTTACATGAATGCACTCAGGACTCTCAAGAGCGGCTAGCAGTCCCACTGAGTTGCGTCGACTTCTTTGATGAAGTCCTGACCACTTCTCGATTGGCCCTACGACCAGGCCGTTAATATCATTTTCTTTTGAAAAACACATATTCTTATCGATATTTAGCAATGAAAAGTTAATAGAAGGATAAAGCTAGTGATATGAAGCAGTTTATATGCAGTCGCAAGTTATCAAATGTCAAAAAACAACTTTTTCGAGTAAAACTTTTGAAATTTTAACAGTCACGTGACCACGTTTGAGCAAGTCATAAAATTGTAACCCCGAAGTTGAATTTATAAATGTATCCCCGCTATGGTGCGAACTGTTCGGAGGGCACCGGACCCCCCCCCCCCCCCGAAATTCGGAACGTAAACCGCGTCGTTTCGCCAGGACCTGATCCTGCGCATGCTGGACTACGACCCGAAGACGCGGATCACGCCGTACTACGCGCTGCAGCACAGCTTCTTCAAGCGGACGAGCGACGAGGGCACCAACACGACGTCGGGCCACGGCAGCGCGGGCAGCAGCCCCGCCATCGTCGGGTCCATGGAGCTGGCCAACAGCGGCAGCGGTCACGGTGAGCGCCCGGCCCGCGGCGGTGCCGCGATACTCCTGCGCGCGTAGAAGTCGGCCGGCCGTTGCACTTGCGGCTGTGTTTCTTCTAGGAAACGTCAAATTCTAAAAGTTAATCTGAAAATGGGTCTTCGGCGAGGGTCAGATGCTTTCGGTGTCCCCCAAAAATCGAGAAATAAGAAAAGACACGCAATTTCCAAGGGTGAAATTTTTATATTGACGCATATTAAATTGTCTTTCAAACAGCATTTTTTCATCTGATGTAGAATTTTAAAAAAATATTGGCAGTTGAAGTTAAAAGTTTAACGGTGGGCCGATTTCTATGCATTAAGTATTCGTCTATTTACTCAATTATAATACATTATGCACTAGCAATGAATTATCATTGTTCACTGTTAAATTAATGAATAACTATTTTATCCACTTATCAAGTAGTCTACAACTGTCATATAAACATTGAATTAATCAATTAAGAATGATCCATTATTTGTCTGTTTCAAAACATTATTCACTACCAGTGAATAATCATTGTTCACTGTTGGATTAATGAATAATGATTATTTTATCCACTAAACATCCATTATTTACTTATTTCCTCAACTATAATCATAAACATTACACACTAGCAGTAAATAATCATTGTTCACTGATAAATTAATGAATAATTATTATTTTCATTCTTCGTCTGTTTCCTCAATTACACTGACAGTGTATTGTTCATTGTTGAATTAATGAATTATGGTTATGTTATCCACTTATCAAGTAGGCCATTGCTATATCTATACAAACGCGAAGCTAATGAGTTAAGTATTATCCATTATTCATTTGTTTCCTCAATTTTATGATAAACATTATTCACTAAAAGTAAATAATCATTGTTCACTTTTAAATTAATGAATTAAGTTATCCATTATTCGTTTGTTTCCTCAATTATAATAATACGCATTATATACTAACAGTGAATAATCATTGTTCAATTTTGTGAATAATGATTAAATTACCCACTTATCAAGTAGGACACCATTGTCATATAAATACAAAATTAATCAATTAAGTATCATCCATTATTCATTTGTTTCCTCAATTATAATAACAAACATTATACTCTAACAGTGAATAATCATTTTCCCTGTGAATTGAATGAATAATAATTATTTGATCCACTTATCAAGTGGGCTACTACTATCATCAAATGAGTGTATTTAGTGTTATCCATTATTCATTTGTTTCCTCAACTATAATTATACACCAACAGTGAATAATCATTGTTCAATGTTAAAGTAATGAATATTGTTTATTTATCCACTTATCGAGCAAGCCACAACTTTCATATAAACATCAAATTAATGAATTAAGGGTTATCCATTATTCCTTTGTTTTCTCAATTATAATAATACACATTATATACTAACAGTGAATAATCATTTTCACTGTGAATTGAATGAATAATAATTATTTTATCTACTTATCAAGTGGGCTACTACTTTCATATAAATCATCAAATTAATGTATTTAGTGTTATCCATTATTCATTTGTTTCCTCAACTATAATTATACACCGACAGTGAATAATCATTGTTCACTGTTAAATTAATGAATAATGTTTATTTATCCACTTATCAAGCAAGCCACAACTTTCATATAAATATCAAAGTAATAAATTAAGTATTATCCATTATTCATTTTGTTTCTTCAATTATTATAAAAATATGCAATATACACTAACAGTGAATAATCATTGTTCACTGCTAAATTTGTGAATAAAGATTATTTTATCCACTTATGAGTAGGCCACCATTGTCATATAAACACAAAATTCCATATCGTTTGTTTCCTCAATTATTGTAATGATAAACATTATACTCTAAAAGTGAATAATCATTGTTCACTGATAAATGAATAATAATTATTTCATCCACTTATCAAGTAGGCCACAACTGTCTTATAAATATCAAATTAATGAATTAAGTTCAATTCAATTCATCTATTATTCGTTTGTTTTCTCAATTATAATGGTAAACATTATTCTCTAACAGTGAATAATCATTGTGTTAATAATCACGGATAAAGCAATATGATGGTTGAATAATATTTCATTTAAATTGAAGATACAATACAAAATTAAAATCAAGAAATTTCTTAACTGCTTACACATTCATGGTCCACATGATAATTGGATAAAATAATTACGATTTACCGCTAGAGCGGACGCCGAAAGTAGTCATGGACAAAGTATAGTATTTGATCCGCTTTCGAGCAAACCGCAAGATAAACCGTTCCCCGTCCAGGACTGAACCTGCTGGGCCGCGGCGCCTACCAGCCGATGGAGTGCGACCCGCACCGGTCGCAGCCGCCCCGCTACCACGTCGCCGGCCCCGCCGCCCCCGCTGCCGCCCCTCCCCCGTACGCCGCCGGCCCGGCGGTGCCCGGCCGGCCGCCCCAGCCCCGGCAGGACCAGCGGACGGCGGAGGACGGCAGCCCGATGGTCGGCGTTTGCGTGCAGCAGAGCCCCGTCGTCATCCGCTGATAGGCCGGCACGGGGGTCGACGGGATTGTCGACGGGGTCGGGGGGCGCCGTGCCTAGCGCGTCGAAATGTGGCAACCGAAGTCCTAGCGTTGGAGTAGAACGGTCGACGGTGTTCTATGGTAGTTGTCAATGTTGCCGGGGGAAAACTGGTGGGTTTAAGGGTGCGGTACATTTGAACTACTCCCGGATTTCGAGGTTTCGTTTTGCAAAGTACAGGTTGTCCCAGGTTTTTGATTAGGACTCTCACATTTTGTAAAGAAACTCATTGTAAGGTGGTTATAAAATTCTTCGTTTCTGCGATACAGGGTGTTATTGTTCTCTTTATGAAATTGAATTATAGCCGCATCTCCCAAAATAATCAAGCTGCTGATCTGAAATTTGGCGCTGTTATGTTTTTGGGAATGGAGAATAAAGTGAAGATGTCATTTTATACGTATCTCACACACTCGTAACTTTTTCGAGTTTATCTTTTTGGTCTTGCGGGTTCATCATTTTAGTGCATCTTTTCATTTTGCAACAAAAAGGTAATCTTGTTTCGTAATGATAAAATAAACCATTTCCAAATGTTACAGGCCAAATGGACATTGGTCAAAACGCCATTAGTTTTTTTTCTCATCTTAAATGGCACAGTTCATCTGTAACTTTTAAAAGCAGTAGAAGAGCATTTCACGTTTCGAATATTTGGAGTTATCGTTATGAAATAAAAGTACACTTTTATTGCAAACGAAAATATGCACCAAAATGATGAACCTGCAAAACCAAAAAGATAACCTCAAAAAGTTACGAGTAAAAGCACGATGAGATACATAGAAATTAAGGGGGCATTATCACACATAGTGCCAAACCCAAGTGTGTTTTTGGTGTTTGTTTTTTACATTACTAGATTTTTCAAAAAACCAATGCTGAACTTAAATACTACATTATATTGCGCATATTTAGACAAAAAATAAGCCAAATCTTATGTCTAGTTTGCGAAAACAATATACCTGAAATGTATTTTCTTCTTCTCTAATATAAAATTACCAGAAACTTTAGGTATATTGTTTTTCCAAACGAGACATCACATTTGGCTGATTTTTTTTGTCCAAATATGCACAATACAATGCAGTATTTGGGTTGAGCATCGATTTTTTGAAAAACAATGATTTTCAAAATAAACACAAAAAACTCACTTGGGTTGGTAGTATTCAATGCCACGTGTGTTTATGCCACCTTAACATTCTCAGCTTATCCTCCATCCCTAAAAACACAGCAATGCCAATTTTCAGTTCAGCAGCTTGACTATTTTGGGAGATATTGCGATAATTCAATTTCAAAAAGAGAACTGCACTGCCTTGTATCTCCGATACGAAGAACTTTAGGACCTTTGTTTATATGAGCAACCCACCTGACAATGAGTTTTTCTACAAAATGTTGAAAGTCCTGATCAAAAAAACCTGGGACACACTGTATAATGGAATATACGAACGGTATTTTTAACGTTAGTATGTGTAGTCAGTTTTTTCTAAAAAAAATCCCTAATAGTACTTTTTTTAAATTTGTTGTTTTATCTAACAATTTTTTTAACAAAATCAGTCAACAAATAACGATTTTACATGGGTGGCATCAAGTCCTTAACGTGGACACACTATATATCAAAACTAAATTTTTGTACCTAAACTAGTAACGTTTCCCTAGAAGTCCAAAAAATCACTGGTAAAGTTTTCCCTAGCATTCTAACATAGTAACAACCTCAAAATCTAGGAGTAGTTCAAATGTACCACACCCTTAATGCGAGTTTTCAAGTTATTTGAAATTGACTGATTTTTTCCTAGTAACATTTATGTGAAAATAAAGCTTAAAGAATCCAGAATGGTGACTAATACGTCACTTTCCAAACGGTTTTGAATTAAATGAAATATCCGCAAAAATATGTTGTGACAACTAACCATAAAACATTCTAAAGTCTTGTAAATTATTATAAAACCATAAGTGAGTCACTAAACAAGAAATAATCCTAACTTATCACAAACATTGACAATTATCGCTTCGCTGTTGCTACATTTTAGACGATGACGATTACCGTTGCGACTCCGTCGACTATTTTGACAGTCTGGTCTCTTCCGCCGGATCGGCCGCCCGACGGTAAACTCTTGACAGTGAGTGCGGTGTAAAAAAAAACGAACGCTTGAAACGGAAAGGCGACGAGCTAAAGAATAATGTGATTTTAAAGAACGTGCTGGGCGTCACGGGTCCTAGGTGTCGTTTGGTTCTGAACAGTTTCGCCGGGGTGACAGATGAATAATATAATGTATAATTGTTTCTGGGAATCTTGAAATGGGTTTGGTAGGTTGTACGCTCTGTACCACCTGAAAACGAACTTTTAAAAATATGGCAGCAGAAGTGGAAGTCACGTGACATGTCGCCGTTAGATTGTAGACAAAATTTTCAGCAGCAAAATGACTGCACAATATGTGTTTTACAAATAATTCATTTCATTCGAAATTTCGTACAAAGTTATGATCGAATTCTGGCCTTTTTTCAGCTTTATTTCTACAGAATGTTGTCGGTAAAATACTAATCAGTTTTGAATAAAATAAAATTAACACTCGCATAAACACTCCTCTCACTTGAAGTGTTTACAGAGAGTAGTTCAAATGTACTGCATATTTAATGTGAGTTTTCATTTAGTTGAAAATTGAATAGTATTTTCCTTGAAACATTTATGTAAAAATGAAGCTTGAAAGAGTCAGAGTTTGAGATGATATGGTACTTTGTGCAAAGTTTTGAACGTAACGAAATATTTTCAAAAACATGCGTTGTGACAAATGGCAGATTATCGAACTGAAACTATTACTCTTTTAAAGATATTCAAATGCAGTTTATTTTGAATATCAGTTCAGTTAATTTTCGACTATACATATTTGACTTTAATTTTTGCTAGTAACTCAACATGTTATTGACATAAATGACTTAAATATATTCTTATGATAATTATTCAGCCACTTATAAAAATCATACGACTCTTAACAGTTTTACTTGAGGTGCGAAGCCACTTTTTCTGTGATATATTTTGTTATACCAGTGAAAAAAAAATCCCTTCATTTCGTCACTCCTTCGTCGAGGTAGATCCGTGACGCCCGCACGTGATAAGTGTTTTTAAATGTTAAGTAACTGTCCCATTTTTTTTGTTACATTAATAAAACGGCAAAGTGCAACAGACTAGGGGCCCGGCAGTGTATACCGGACTCTGTTGTGTGATCTGAACATTCAAGCATTACTTTTGAATGTCATAGTTTTATTACATAAATAAATTTAAGAATGGAACGATACAAACGTTATCGTGCTGCACTGGGGAACCGTACAGTTTAAGACTTGTCATAAGTTTAAAACGTCACTTTTTAAAGCAAGGAATTGTCGTTGAGTCTCTTTTATAGTGGCACTTAAGCAACTATATTGATTGTAAAGTTTAAAAAATGCTTCTCGAATAAGTGTTTAAAATCTTTTATGGTTACATTCTTTCTTTCATACATATATTTCCTATTTGGCAGAAAGATAACTTTTGTATGTTTCCATCTCAGAAAATAACTAGTATTTAAATATATAATGTAATTATAGAATCACATCATGTATACATGTTTTATTTTCGACGTTAACTGTGCGAAATTAGAGTTGCCACTTTTCGAATTGTGCCTCGGAATATATCAAATTTTTCTGGAAGGAGAGTAAAGTTTTGTAATTTAGATGTGATTTTATCAATAAAAGAAGTTTTTGAAATAAAATAATTCCCTTGGTAAACATTATTACAATCATTTGAAGCTGATATTGTCCCGATGCATTCATTGGAAATCATCAATAGGGGGAATTTAATGAAAACTTAGAGGGCACAAGTTACTAGGTATGTTGAAAATGAAACCCTATTTTTTTCGAACGGATTTTAATGATTTATCTGATATGGGACATTTGAACTATTTCTCGTGTTTATGCAGTTTTAATGCAATAAAATATGAACTGCCTCAGTTGCCTCCCTTTTTAACATCATAATAGAATGTTATTTCAAATTATTTGAAGACTAGTAAAGTGGCAAAGGAATTTTAGGTCAAATGGCCGGTTCAAATAAATCACTGCATTATTCCTTTCTAAAATAAATCACTTTAGTCTGCACGAAAGAATAAGCCTGTTAGGTATGTTGAAAATGAACCCTACATTTTTTTTTCGAATGGATTTTAGTGATTTCTCTGATATGGGACATTTGAACTACAGCTATTTCTCGGGTTTTTGCTGCATCATTTGCCTCTCTTTTTAACAGGATAATAGAATGGTATTTCGACAGGAGCGGCTCGTACAGTGGGGCCACGGCCCTACCACCGACCGCCCCGCCATCGACCCTAGTTCACACAAATTCATATTTTCACTCTTAAAATAAACTTTCTGATATTTACTTACCGTGCGAACTGGCAACGGCGAAAGTGGCAACGCCGCACGCCGACTCACGGCGGTGCACAGGAAAAGCGAGCCGGGAGCTCTGCTAAATATAACCGGAGCCACCTTCCATTTGGACGGCATTGTAGGGAGAGACCGAAAGCGGTCCGGCGAATGTGGAAGCGAGATCGACAATAATTGGGAATGGTCATTAAGTTAAATGCGCATAAACAGCAATTCTACTGGGTCAGGCTCCAATCATATGTTTTGTTGTATATAATATTTGGCTTTCCGTGCTACTTATTTTACGTACCCAGTCGATTGTTCTAAGTTAAGTAGTTTGTTTATAACGTTTAATGTTTTCAAAATGAACAGTGTAAGATTTTTATTAAGAAATTCGTTTTCGTCAATGGAATTTGAGCAAAAACTGCATATTAAAGAGTTGGACAAGCCGTTACCCGATGTAACTATAGAGAAAAATCAAACGGCAGGGTAAGAACGCGATCACGTACATTCAGCAAAATTGTCTACTTAAGAAATAATTATTGGTCGTGCGGGTGTGAAGAAACAAACAAGTTGTTGTGTGTTTTGTTCGGTGGTGAAGAAACTTGGTCAAAAAATTGAACCAACGATGTTGTGCACATTTGCGATAAAATGAAGACAAACCAAAAATCAAAAGGTACACATGAATAACATTTTTAATTTTAGTACGCTGGGTAAAATAAATATAAAAACGCAGTTAAAATCAGCATATTATTCCCATACACTGCTTAAACATAATGAGCAGAAAAATCGATACGTTTTAAATCAAATAATTAACTGTTCCTTTATGTGGAGCTTTCAAATTGGCACTACGAGGACACAATGAGGCAGAGGCATTTATGACAACCAAGGTGAACTTAAAATTGTGTCTCAGTTTTTGTTATTTCTCTAGTTATTTATTCGAAAACAAATTGATTTAATTCACAAACTCGTTTAAATCTAACTTTAATAGTCTACATTTTTGTCTGATGTTCATTTTTTGTGAGACTTCAGATGCCCATGGAAATAAATGCTACTGGAAAACTTTGGTAAGTTTTCCCGTAATAGTTAGCTGTGTGAACTTAGCAGCCAATTTTCTGGCAGCCAAAAATTTCAAGGTTTATTTTTCGATTAATAATTCTTCACTTTCCAATTTTATCTGCGTAGAAGGTTTTATCAAAATAAATCTATAGAAATAAGGAAGGGCGAGGCTGCCAGAAAATCGACTGTTAACTTCACAACGGTTTAGTTAGGCACATTGATTTTTAAAATGTCTTATGATATTTGCCCCCACCTGTTTAAATACTCTCGAGCCGCCACTGTATTTCGAATTATTTGAAGAGAAAAGTGGCAAAGGTATTTTACGTCAAATGACCCGTTTAGATAAATTTGATATGGGACATTTGAACTACAGCTATTTATCGGGTTTATGCAGTTTTAATAAGCTGCCTTATTTGCGTCCCTTTTTAACAGGATAATAGAATGGTATTTCGAATTATTTGAAGAGTATAAAGTGGCAAAAGAATTTTAGGTCAAATGGCCCGTTTAGATAAATCACTTAAATCGGTACGAGCGAATAAACCTATTATGTCAGTTTCTCACATTTTGAAAGAATGACAAACGACTGACTAAAAATATTAGAAATATTCGTCACTGATCCACAATGTGGCGAATTATATTTATAATACAAAAAAACTTAGATCTGATGAAAAAGACTCTTCCGTTTCATATGATGGAACCATTTGGACAGATATTTTTTTTTACTTGACATTTTTAACAAGTGTTTCCAACTCCTCTGGGACAGCAAGTAAGGCGACATTGTTTTTTATTGTTGCGTTGCATTTTAGATGAAAACCTTTTCGTGTTACGGGTCATACAATTTTCATGGTTACATAAAACAAATAAGTTCTGTGTGCTAAAGATCTTGTGTCATTTAAAATGTGTTTATTCCTCTTTTACAAAATTTAGTAGGGTATGATTTGATTTACCAACATGTTCTTTTCTTCTCCGTAATACTCTAGAATTTTACGAGATAAATTTCGACGAACAAATCGAAACTGGCAACCCTAGGACAGTTGGCTCTGGTTTTGTTCCCGGCATCAAACACTGCAGAAATAGTCAATATTGAGAAAAACAGTATTAAATTGTACCTTACACAACTGAAAACACTATACCTCGATTTCATTTATTTCTACGGTCTAAGCAGTTGAGTGATGGAACAAAATAAAAAGTGCAACTTCTAATCGACAATTATATTTTTGTTGGCATTGAAATTCCAATACAATAATTATTATGGATTCTAACTATAGCAAGCAGGTATAGTCTAAGGCTATAATGAAACTTTCGCTGAGGTATGTGTACCATTTAATTCAAATTTTCAATTTCCGTTAAAGTTTATCTTCATTCGACTGCATATAAAAAGCTGTTTCCGAACTAAAATAGCCTATTCCATTACTTCTAGATTGCTTAGACCTTCGCAAAACTGTCAGAAATTGAATATTTTTAAATCAGATACATACATTCCGGTCGGTTATCATAGTACGAGAACCCCAAATAAACTAGCATTATATAAATAACCAGGGCCAAACCTAAATCCACAAGTTAGTGGGGAAATGTGTTCAAGAAAATATATACAGTCTGTTCCACGAAAACTTCAACACCTTAAAGGGGCATATTTCAAATGGGCACACACATATCTTGCAGAATTGTGTGGAAATTTCGAATATGCCGCCTTAACTCAACATTCAAGACTATATTCTTTGAACGGTAGAGGCCTATACGTAATAGGTAAATTTAACTTTTTTATCATAATAATTTTTAAGTGTTGCATTTTTTGGTAGGGGCTGTATCACAACAATATCTTATTTCCGTTTTGGGGATATTTTAATTTGATCGAAATACAATAATAACGCGAAATATTGTTGATGAAGATTTATACTTGTTTGTTTTTCTTTTGTAAATATCCACCTTAAGCACTACGACTGTAATTTATTGATACACTTATTTATTTTCTTTACCTGCATATGCAATCATTCACGATTTAGTTAAAAACGATGGAATAAGAAATGCAACAGAAGACAGCAAATGGTAGAAAAAGTATAAATTAATGATAATGTAAATTTTACATATGCCGTCATCTATAAATTCCTACTTGCTCTTAAATAAAATTTACAATTAATTATTGCTGTTTTTTTAAACCTTTGCTAGTTGTTAACTGTTCTCAAATTGGTAAATATAATTCAAATTGCTTTTAAGCAAAATCTCAATGATAATTTAAGGGGTTGAAAATGGGAAAATCGAAACATTTACTAGGTATTTTATCAGGTGATGAGTTCAGTGATAATACCACTTTATAGTAGTATTATCGCTGAAATTAAACTATAATACTTATGCCCTAGTTACGCTAAACCTGTATTGTGGTAGCTAAAACTAATAAGGTAACCCGATAACTTCACAGTACCAAATTTAATCTATAGGACTAGAAGAATTTTCAGTTAACACATTGATCGTTAAATATCTATTAACACAATAAAACTGAACGCTCGTCCTAAATGACTAGGCTTCAACTTTTAGTCATGGTAATTAAATTTAAATGGTCTAGTGGCATGATTCTCACTTTGGGTGCAAGAGGTCCCAGGTTCAAATCCTGGTTGTGGCTACTTTTTTTTATTTTTTAAAATCATATTTTCGAAAAGGCAACATTTATAATTTTTGTAGTTAATTTATTTAATAAACTTGGTTGTCAAATTATGCCTAAACACTGAATAATTAAATTATTTGCAGTTGTTAAATTCTCTTCCTAAATACGACTTGTGGTATTTTCAGCTTTGGTATTATAATTCGAAAAATGTAACGAAAGGTGTTATCAATAATAGGCACAACACTTGTTATAGTATTATCCCTGAAAAGATAATTGAAAAAAGACTAGGTATAAAGGCTTAAAAGTTTTGGAAACTTATGTGTATAAAAACAAGGATAGTTTAAAAATATATGTTTTTATTCCCCCAAAATAAATTACTTATTAGTACCTACAATAAAATATTAACATTTTTAATAAATAGCACAGATAATATTCCAGTTTTGGAGATTTCTATTCCTCATATCGTCTACATAAAAGAAACAATAGTCTAAAAAAATCGATCACACCTGACAATTTGTTTAACCATATAGCGTTGGGTGAGGATTCAGTTAACAAATTTAATAAATTAATATAATAAATGATAATGACGAACTTATCCTCACACCTTACAACAATTTTGATGGTCGTAGATAATGGTTAAAATTTTAAAATAAATGCACACCTAACACTTGAAAAAAATAAACCATAATAATTGATATACATATAAATATATCTATTAAAATCACAGTTAAATTGTTAACCCTGTTAACTATAGTAGCTTGAGCACAATTACAACACAAAATGTATTTTGTACTTACAAGAATGTACCTACAACAATAGAACATCGATGTAAGAAAAAATATCAAAGAGTTGTAATTTAAAAAAACAAATGTAAATAGCATCGGAAGTGGATTAAGAATAATGGAATAATTATTTTAGAGATTGTTACTCCTATGAGATCATAGATCTTATTCTATAAGTTTTAAAAGTATATTTAATATATACTTTAGCCCACAATATTTTACCGTCCCAGAGAAAGATATATTGCACATCAAATCGGCTACACAATTTGTACAAATATTTACAACTTCCTGCCGCCATTGAGCCAAGAATAAAACAAAACAGTACTGTTGTTAAGGGACAATATCTGTCGGATCTGATCTTTTACTCAACGTTAGCACCTATAATAAATGATAGGTCCGATATTTATTTCCGCTATGAATAAGATTTGTACGTTCTCGACTGTCTCCTGTATTTCACTGTACAAAACAGCATCATTGACGAAATTAACCCAAACATCTGAAACATAGAAAAAAACATTTTTCAATCTTACACTTTCAAAAATCATTCCGTCTACTGTCAAATCAATTCAATCACGGTTGTTACTATATACAGTGTGTCCCAATTTGATACTGGACGCCTCAGAAATGTATGAAGGGCGAGGAAAACAAATGGTCTCTATTTTTTTATTGATAGTACCAAGGGAGAGTATCTCATAAGCGGTGGCACAGAATGAATAGCTTCGCAACAGAAGCCTCCTTAAGGGCATGTGTCAAAAATAATTTGGTTCTAATACAATCACTTAGCTCTGTAGTTTAGCGTAAAATCAAATAAGATGCACAATATTTATCTCTTTAGAAGATATTTCGCCCAAAAGCGAGTCTCCTTTTGACACATGTCACTAAGGAATTGTCTGTATTACTCGTTAGTCTGTGGCGGTGGTATTTGGATGGGGTAATTATTCCATTGCCTGCTAGGATTTTTTAATACAGCAAATTTTCAAGAAACCCCATTAGGGATTTTTTTACCACAAAATGTTATTAAGAAAACTTGTTCTGAATGAAAAGCTGAGTAGGTTAGCAAAATTTCAAAAGGCTAAGCCTACTTTGATTTTTAGATTTCTCTCCCAGTTTTTTCTTAGAAAAGTGTCCTTTCTGGAGCTTTCACGTCAAATTTTTAATTTTTCATGATGATAAAATTTCCTTAATAATATTTTGACGTGAAAGCTCCAGAAAAGACACATTTCTCAGAAGAAAGTGGGAGAAAAAGCTAAAAATCAAAGTAGGTCTACACTTTTGAAACTTTGCGAATCTACTCAGTTTTTCATTCTGAACAAGTTTTCTTAATAACATTTTGTCGTGAAAAAATTCCCTAATAGGGTTTCTTGAAAATCAGCTATTTTAAAAAATCATAGCAGGCCATGAAATAATTACCCCATCCAAATACCACCGCCTATGAGATACTCTCCCTTGGGACTACCAATAAAAAAATAGTGACCATTTGTTCTCCTTGTCCTTCATATAGGTCTGAGGTGTCCAGTATCAAATTGGGACACACTGTAGAACTATGAAAAGAAATACTTCTAACACACCTTGTACAGGGTGTCCCATTTTGGGTGTTTTTCTCAAAAATTTCGCTTATTATTAAAGCTAGAAAGTTGCGGTTTTCACGTCACTGTACTACTTTTTTGAGAGGAATTTGGTGGACCAATCAGATTTTAGATAAGTTTTATAGTTTCCGCGCATTGGCGCAGGACTGAAATTTTCGATTTTTTGGAAACCTCTCCTGGCTACAACTTATACATATCGACAAATTTAATCAACTATTTTTATAGATTTTTTATCGAAGAATCGAATGGAATAATTAGTTTTTTGGTAGTGTTAATAGTTTTTGAGATATGAACCAAAGTTATATATTTTTTTAAAAGGAAACCATAGTTCATATCAAAAACTATTAACATTAACGCTACCAAAAAACTAGTTACTCCATTCGATTCTACGCCAAAAAATCTATAAAAATAGTTTATTAAATTTGTCGATATTAGTAGCCAGGAGAGAGGTTTCCAAAAAATCGAAAATTTCAGTCCTGCGCCTATGCGCGGAAACTATAAAACTTATCTAAAATCTTATTAGTCCACCAAATTCCTCTCAAAAAAGTAGTACAGTGACGTGAAAACCGCAACCCTCTAGCTTTAATAATAACCGAGATTTTTGAGAAAAACACCCAAAATGGGACACCCTGTACAATAACAATAACAAAGAGTGTAGAAGTTAATGATTAATCTTCGACAAATTGAAATGTAATTATATAGTGAATCCAAGCAGGAATATGGTTAAGCAATTTGAATTGTGGAATTAGCATTAGTGACGTCGGTATAAACAAATTTGATTCCGCCTGTAACAGTCACGATTTGGCATATTTGAAAAACGAATCTTTAGGGAATGGCACACAAGGCCGCTTGGTTCGTTCCCACCATTTGAAGAAAATAATTAACAGAGCCGACGTCGGTGTGAACAAATTTGATTCCACCTGTAACAGTCGCGATTTGGCATATTTGAAAAACGAATCTTTAGAGAACGGCACACAAGGCCGCCACCATTTGAAGAAAAGAATTGGCAACCTTGATTCCGCCTGTAACAGGCACGATTTGGCATATTCGAAAAACGAATCTTTAGAGAACGACACACAAGGCCGCCACCATTTGAAGAAAAGAATTGGCAAACTTGATTCCGCCCGTAACAGTCACGAGTTGGCGTATTCGATGTTACCTGGAGGAAGACGACCAAGAGCGCCGTGAGCCCGACGACGTGCAGCCGGTGCGCCAGCCAGTCGCGCACCCTCTCGTAGCACCCGACGGGGTAGAGCGAGTGCCTGGCCGTGGCGCCGCAACCCGGACCGGCGGCCGCGGGCAGGCAGCAGGAGTCCGGCACCCGCCTCTCCCCCGACCAGGCGTCGGCCAGGAACCAGTCCTCGTAGCCGTCTATGCCGCAGCACTGGAACTACATGAACGGGTAAATAGAGACTATACTGGGGTTTTCCGATTTCCAGTACGGGATGATATGATTTTGAAATGAAATTTAAAAAAATATATATTTTAGATACAACCAAACTTTTATATTATCTAAAAGTACAGTCGATAACATTGATGTTTTTAATAACACATCGTTTAAATATCCACCTCGACTTTGTCTACATAAGCCGATTCGACGAACCCAATTTTCGATGACCTTGTGCAATAAATTGTGAAGAGAAAAATTATTTTCAAATTTCTCAACGTTACGACGAATGACCAAGCAAAGAAAGGCGATTATTTGGACCCAATATTTTTAATCTGTGTTTGGACCAAAGTGCGGGATAGGTGCCCTGTTTCAATGAAGTTGGCCCAAACTAATAAAAATATGTTTTTTTAAGAAATTTATCGTGTTAACAGAAAATTTTATTAAAATCAACACATTTTTCTAATTATATAGGAAACGTTTATTCACTTTTGGCATATAATTAAACTATATTTTAACTAAATCGACAAAAATCAAATAGAAAATTACCACTGCGTTACATCACCTTTTCGACTTATTACTGCCTCGATACGTCTCAACATAGTGTTAACTAATGTTTGGCAATCATCTGGAGTGAAACTATTCCAAATTTCTTGGAGACCAGCACGCAACTATGGAAGGGTTCTTGCGGGTTGTGATCGCAACTTCTTCTTCATTATATGCCATAATGTTTCAATCGGCGAAAGATCTGGACTGCTAGCCGTCCATTTTAAAAGCGAAATATTGTTTTCTAACATCCAATCTTTCACTTTTTTAGCCGTATGACAAGAGGCGCCATCTTGTTGGAAGATACATTCAATATTTTGCAAACGCAGTTCTTCAATTTTTAGTTTCAAATTATTTTGAAGGACGTTAATGGGATGTTAATGTATTTATCAGCATTCATGATGCCATCGACAAAATGTAATTTTCCGACCCCTCTAGCTGACATGGATCCCCAAATCATCACGGAGGACGGAACCTTAACTTTCTTCTTAAGTCCGGCGATACACTTCTACTTTAGTTCTAATGATTCGGCTGTGACTATCACCAACACAAACTTCAAATCTAGCCTCATCATTCCATATAATTGAGTTCCATTGATTCTGAGACCAAGTTCTGTGCTCTTTTGCCCAAAAAAGTCTATTTTTCTTCTGCCTCTTTGTTAGTAAAGGCTTTTCCTTTGCATATAGATCGTAAAATTGAAAACTGGAAACAATCCGAAACAGTTTGGGCTACCTTGTAAGTTTTAAACCCTAGTTTTTAGACAAGTTGCCCTTGAAAAACATTTATCTGTTGCCCGATTCCATAAAACTCTCAATTCTCCATAATTAGCCTGACGATTTTGCTCGATAATTCTTCTCGGAGCCCTTAAATTTGTATCAGAATAATGTGGCCAGCTTCCATTTCTCTGCTTGTGAGCAACGGATCCAGTAGTTTTGTAAAGTTTAATAATATTTCGCACTGTATATCGTGATAAATTAACAACATCTGAGATTTGCGCAGCAGATTTGCCTTTTGAATGCAAGTGAATTATAACATTCCTTATTTCTCCACAAACAGCTTTACCACGAGACATTTTTATTTGTCAACAACAATGAATGCTCAAATATGTTGTGAAATGTAACTAACGTCTTGTTTAAACTTATTGAAACGTCAAATATTGTGACTTATTTCAAAGCCGCCTACTAAACTTCTAGAAACAGACTATCTAAGTTAAGCTGTTTTCGTCGTGTATATTGTTACAATCAAATTATTATACAAAACAACCAACTTATATATCTAAAAATATTTTTAAACATTTTCTAAAATCTGTAAAGAAACAAAAAATAGCACATTTTCAAGAACCTCTGCTTCGACATGCTATAAATCCGTAAATTTGATATTTTGAATGGTCAGGCCAACTTCACCGAGACAGGGCTCGTATATTCATTGAAGTGACATTGTACTTATCAATTCGATGCGTATATTGAACATAAATGCCAACTAGCGACAGGTACAACTTTGTTACCATGGTTACCATATTGTTTCAAAAATCACATCATTCTTATTGGAAAACCCTTTAATAATAAGTACGTACGTTGGTTTGTAGATCGTCCCACAGTGTCGCCAACGCACCATCTTCTTCTGTATAAGTCGCGTTGTAGTGATGAGTCAGCGCTTCACGCAGCTCCTGTCGAACGGCTCTGTCCACCCTGTCTCCGTAGGCGAACACCAGGGCTGCCGCGCTAAATTCCGCTGCGAAAACGGCGATCACCAGGCAAAAGTACTGGGGGGGGAAAAGGCGGTATACGATGCGTTTCGCGCTAGAACAGACTGTCGCTTACGGTGATCAGCAGGCAGCGGCTCTGCACCAGGGCGCCGCAGCAGGCCGACGTCGCCAAGAGGAAGACGAAGGCGCCGATCGCGCCTACTAGGATGCCGGCGAACAGCAGGGCGCGGTGGGGCAGGGGGGCCTTGAGCGGGGTGATGTGCAGCCATACGGCGCCGGCGACTAGGGCGCAACCCGCCAACTGCGGAAGAAGAGCACATACCTGTATATGTACTAACATAATAAGCCGCTTTGGTTTGTATTGCACACTGCAAGGCACAGGGAACGAAGAGATGGAATTCGCCGCCATTTTTAACCCTATATTGGCAGTCTGAATGGTGGCTACCTTATTCCTTGTAGTAGTACGATAGCTGCACGGGCGTAGCCAAAGGGGGGGTTTCGGGGGTTCAAACCCCCACCGAAATAAGCAAAATATTACCTAATATTATACCGAAAAAATACGAGGAGTGAAGAGTTAAATTATTATTACGTTTGAATATATGTAGTAATAGTAGCGCCTAGCGCCATCTTTTGACGAGAGGCAGACGCAGTTGCAGCCGAACTATTTTGTATTGTAGGGACACTTTGCGTTGTTTCTCGATTATTCGCCACGCCCCTCGGTCGAAATGAGCGGAACTTTGTGGAAGTTCGTGGAAGTTTCTGGACGGCTACTGGGCTGCTATATAAGCGGCGCCGCGGCGCGTGACCGCGCTTACGGCAGTATTGTTCCATGCGAACTCGAAACGAATAAAAGTGAAAAGTGGTGAACGAATAGTGAAGAGAATTAAGTGTACCGTGTAAGTGAGTAATTTTAGTGCGCTGTTATTCGATGACCTTGTTAAGGATAGATACGTGAATCATTATTACTGTCGAAAAATGGAGGGGAAAAAAAGGAAGGGTGATAAACTTAAAGGTATGGACTACTGGAAAAAGTGGTGTAGCCAAGGTCAAGGGGTTTCTAATAAAGAAACAAATTTGGATTTAGCTATCAAAGCTTCAGCTACCTTGCATGCTGAGATGAAGACTGCCTACCCCGAAATCTAGTTTGGAATGCCTAGATATGTGCGATAAAAACCTTTATCCTAATATTTACACATTACTACAAATCTTGGCTACCATTCCTGTATCCACTGCTACCCCAGAAAGGTCTTTCTCGAGCCTAAGGAGACTGAAAAACTATTTACGAAACACTACAAGTGAAAACAGACTTAATGGTTTGGCTCCAATGAACATTCACTATGGAACAGAAATTCATGCAGATGAAGTAGTGGATATATTTAAAAGAAAAAGCCGAAGATTTCTTCTTTAATGGTTTTAGATTTAGCGCAGAAGAACGAAATTAATTTATCCATTTCATTTAAAGTTAAGAACTTTATAAATATGTCGTAGTTTTTCGGATGAATATATAGATATTAAATTTCATGTAAGTATATTTTTGTTGTTTTATTTACTTCTCAAACTAAACTCCCCCCAAAACTAAATCCTGGCTACGCCCGTGTATAGCTGGCTGCATGATTTCAACTCTTTTACATGCTTATAGAATAAGATGTTGGGTAAAATGTAGGGAGTATATTTCTTTACTTGAAGCGAGCAGGTTGCCTCAATTTATATGGGCACGATCATTGTTATTTAAAGAAGTTGCGGTTAATTTTTAGGCACATCTACTCGCATATGATTATATAACAAAATATGAAAGGAGGCCCATGGAGCAACAATAAAAAAGGGTCCCTTGGTCCTTTAGAAAGCCGATAGGTGTATTTTCGGAGCCCCGAAAATGCTCCGCCGTTAAATACGGCGCGAAAGACGGGGGCAAGTCTGGACCTCGGGGACGCGAGTTGTGTGCGAAGTCCCGCTATACAGCTAGTGCCATATACCGCTTGATGCACAGGGAAAAATTTTTTCAAACGGGTTTTTCGGGAGATCTGACTGTACGGTGAGATGGCTGAAGAACGGGTCAACATATTTAAAGAAACTTTCAGCTAAATTATTTCTCGTTTTCGGATTTTCGGCGTAAAAAACGTCCAACGCAGGTGGGACGCATCTTTTTTACGTGATTGGCCGGCATTTCCCGTCACCTAAAAGCCAAAGTCCGTAAACTGTCAGAAATTGCCCTTTTGAGCCGAGCTACAGCTAAGTTATTTTGACTCGGGGCTCTGGGGTCGGAATTTTTAAAGCTTCCCTCAAGTCTTCTGGCCAGGTGCAGATGTTTCTGGTGCCCCGAAAAATTGAAAAATGAGAAAAAACACGCAATGTATAAGAGCGGTTCCTCAGGATTTCCCGTCAATTTCGCTAATTCTACAGCCGTCCCGTTTCTCGAAACTTAGAAATCGGGAGTCGGGAAATTTGGTTACATATCGGATTTTCGAGGTTTCTTTTAGTACTGGAGGAAAGTACAAGACCCAACTAAGAAATTTACCACATCTTTCGATTTTTAGAACGGCACTTTTCGAATTTCTCAAAAGACTTGCGAAAAAGTAGTAAATATGTTCGTGTCGTGTCCTTGTCTAATGGATAGACAAGGGTTGTACCTATTAAAAAAATAAAAATTATCCACAACTTCTTTAAATAAGAATGATCGGGCCTATATTATCAGAGGCAACCTGCTCGCTTCAAGTAAAGAAATATACTGTCTACATTTTACATAACATCTTATTCTATAAGCTTATGAGAGTTGAAATCATGCGGCCGGATCTTGGACTATTGTTTAAGTTTTCTTATGCAGCACGAATAAAATTGTATTATACTTTTTGAAGGCGCCGGTAAATTCATAAAAGTCACCGTGGCATTTAACAGATGCGTTTATAGTTTTTAATGGCGATTTCTTCTTTATAGCTTTCCGTTTTCGCATTGTAAAAATGCGAAGAGACTTTTACATCCAGATGGTGAAATTACATTCAATAGGTAAGTAAATAGGTACCTATAATTTTTTGCCAAATAATATTGTTTCTCATTAGTATTCTATGATTTCTTGCTGATTTTAAGTTTCCAAGAGAAGAAACTAAATTTAGAAAGTGGTTTAGTACTCTAGATGTCATCGAAGGAGTCTAGGTTTCTATTTATTTTGATAAAAAGGATTTGCATCAAAAAATCCTTACTTTCGCTACTTTTTGCACCGCAGGAACTAAAATTTAAAAATTAATTTATTAATTTTAAAAAACTTACATTTTTCAGATGTGTTTAGAATTTTCCGTAGAATCCTAATTTGTTTATCTACTGCGTTTCTTTACTGTTCATTTAATTAATGTTATCGAATAAAGTAAGTAGGTACATAGTTGGTCATAGTTTCTATTATTTTTGTTATTTTAATCCCAAGGAACTCAAATTTTTTATTCCCTTGGGACTAAAATATTTTGGTTCCAAGGGAGTAAATGCTGCACTTTAGTCCCGCAAATGAGGGAGTAAAGTGATCACTTTAGTCCGTGCGGTGCAAAAAAAAAGAGTTGGGTTTGACTTGAAAAATATAATTTTTCATGAATAATGTCGTAGTTTGAAAGTAACATAACAGAACATTGTCCTTATTCTGTGGTTAAACAATTATTGTGAGTTAATTACCTTTAAAAACATAATAAAACTTTCGCGTTCCAAATCGTGACGTATTTTTCTGATTATTGCTTTCCTCTTGTACATAATAATTATTATTTACTAATTATTATTGCTGCTTTTTATAAAATGAAATACATACCCAAAATAGCAAATTAACGGAGCAAAATACTACCCGTATGCACGTATACCCACTTCTAGACATCTTTGTTATAGCCATCTGAAAATGAGAAAAATAATAATATAATATAATATTTCAGATGCAGGTACAGGAAGATAAAACAGTTGCAAATGGAATCACTACTTACATATAACTTTTTTTCAATCAATTATGTACCTAATTATTAATAGTAAATTCGAATATTCCCATTCCCAAATATACCCACATATTTTTAGAAGAAATAATTTAAAAAAATTGACATTTTTTCATTTACAAAACATTTTTTTATATATTAATATATTTTAAAAACACGTAAGTAATTTTAGAATTACCTATTTGAATTTTATCATATGCATGTTGCCATTTTCTTGCAATTATTTTCTCGAAAAATGACTAGACCAAAGATTTTGGGATTAAATAAATAATGGGATACACACTCTATTACTATCCCATTTTTTTTTCTAAAAAATTGATGAAATTGATTCACGACAAAAAGTTTTATCATTTTGTATTCTAAATAGGCTTCATGATTTGCAAAAAATATACAGGGTGAGTTTTTTTCGATGCCCACTATGGGGATCTCGGAAACTAGCAGAGCTAGAACAAAGGTTAAATGGGGAAAGAATTGCAGTTTTGAATGCTCAATCTAATGCCCCTTCTGGATTTTTAAAAAAGTCCATGGCTCACTAGATATTTGGAAGAGAGTGATTTTTTGCTATTTTATCAGATCCCTGTAGCTCCGTTATTTCTGATTATACAGAAAAACTGTAGAGACAAAAATTGTAGATAATTTTGGGCTTCAAAAAAAAAACTCACCCTGTATATCAAAATTTGAAAATATGTGGCAATTTTGTCTATGAGTGTAGAGATACCGATATAAAGGCCAAAATATCAAGTTCCAATTCTTTTTTTTTACTGTAAAAAGTGGTAACTACAACTACTCATAAAGTATTGTAGTCTTCATTTCATTTTCATATCTTTTTATTTTCACTCGTCTTTATGGTATACCGGTGGCTATTCTGTGCCTATAGCTAGTTAATAAGTAGGTAGCTACCTACAGAATTATTATTAAACACAATGGTGAGTATGCGGATTCACTTTCAGATTTGATCCAGATTACAGAAGTGAAGAAGTGGTATAAAAATTACAGATAAAATAAAAAAAACAATAAACAATGACCTATTGTGCACAGACTAAAACAATTGAATTTAAGATTTGGAAATTATCATACTGTCGCTCTTATTTTTCATACAAGTATAGAAAATTACGCAATTATTAAATAATTTGTCGGTGTGTCTTCAATAAACATTGTACAGTGTGTTTCCTAAGTACGTGTACAAAATGCAGGAGGTTATAATCCTTGGACCAAAATATTACATGTATCAAATCTCAAAAGTTAAAGGGCGTTGTAGTTCTTTTTTTTAAATTGAATTATGGCTGAACTGAAATTTGGCACTACTGTGTTTTTGGGGGTGGAGAATAAGCTGAAAATGACAAATTCTACGTATCTCACAGGGGGAGCCACTTGCACTGTTTTTGGATCGTGCTTTTACTCGTAACTTTTTTGAGGTTGTCTTTTGGTCTTGCAGGTCCATCACTTTAGTGCATCTTGTCACTTTCTAACAAAAGTGTATATCTACTTGTTTCATAACGATACATTCGACCGTTTGCGTTGAAATTGGCAAAACGTGCCAGAAGACCCCTATCAACTTCAACATTCGAAACATAAAAATTTCACCTACTGCTTTCAAATGTTACAGTTGCATTGAAAGTGAGAAAAAATACCAATTTTTTCTACAGTGTACCAAAAAGAATTAATTCGTTTTCAAAATGGAAAGGATTGAGACAAAATTGGGACAAACTGTTTAAAAAATGTCCATTTTGGCTTTTTTTTCTATACGTACTTTCAATATACAATAGTTAGCAAGTGCATAAAAAGCTTAACATAATATACTTGACTTTCGAATATTTATAAAATGGAATATTAGACAACCGGTATACAAAATTAATCACTCGTCTGCAAAGATTTATTGCTACACCTGTTAACTAAATAGCATATTGTCTCAATAAAACGACTCTATTTTTAGAATTTGCGTATATATTTGAGTATATGTTATTACATCAGCAATATACGCTGCAGTAATTATTCGCAACAGGTTGTCATACTGCCATTCAATACTTACTATTCTGTGGTCAGACCAAATGTTATATTTTATGAAACTTTGTTTACTAGCAGTGACCATTTAGTTTATTTTTTTACAGAAGATTAGGTAGATTGTTGTTTATTGTAAAATGTTGTACTTAATTATTAGTTATTATTTATGGTGATCTCATACTATAACTACAGGGGGGTTCACTTTAAGGAACCAAACTGTAACAGAAGAAATAACCGCACTTCCTCGTGTAGGCCTTATAAAAAAGTTACAGGGTGTTAATAAAGATGTATAATATGTGGACTTTATTAAATATTTACCAAATTAGTTGAGATATGTAAGTCGAGTTTGGTACACGTTATAAAGGCATGGGTTGGCATCTCAGAGAATTACCTGTTAATATCAAACAGCTTGAACGACCAATGGCGTAGAAGTGGGTAATTATAGTAATTTTTTTTAGAAAAAAAAAAGAATCACCTTGTATAGTAATAAAATGTATTCATTTGTTATGTAGATTTGAATTGTAAATAGAAATGTCCTCTTAGCAATTTTTCGTGTGTATTTGTGTCATGGTTTCATGGCAAATTCAATATTTTACAAGCTTTTATTTAACTTCACCTGTTAGTGTGGGTCGAATCTTGCAAGATGAATTAGAACCACTTCCTGACATCCGATTGAGCTGAAATTTTGCATACACCTTGAGTTCAGGTGATAACGCAAATGCAATATGCAAATCCTCTTTTCAAAAATTCAAAAATCCAATATGGCGCCCATAAGAAAAATAAAAGTTGATAGTAATATCTTTGTCCAGGGAGGCGACAAAAAAAATGCGAGGTCATATTTAGATTCCTTATAAAAAAGTGTCTTAATAATGTTTAACTTAGAAATGTCCAGCCTCATTCGTTTTCATTTAAAAAAAAAAAACGAAAACGACGATTTTCAGGTTTTCCCCATTATTTTCAAAACGAGAAGGGCCAGCCAAATTTTTTTTTTACCGTGTTACTCGGCATCAAATTTCGCAACTTTGCCCCAATTTAACCTACCTCGTATCTCTTAAGATAACCAATAAGATCCCCATGCATAGACTCGAAATACGGTCACCCTGTATAGTTTGGTAAATGTTCGATAAAGTCCACATATTTTTTTGAAACTTTAACATCCTGTAACTTTTTTTTATAAAGCCGTAAAAAGGTACAGTTTATACGAGAATAAGTTCGGTTATTTTTTGAAAATCTATCGCCTTAGTGAACCATCCTGTATACCTACCGTTAATTTTATATTTGGAAAAAAGAGTGGGGATATTATAGGTGAACTAAAGCGTATCATCTCTTTACAGAGGCGAGATAATAAACGTAAAACTAAGCTCGTAAATGTTCGAGGCATTTATGATGTGTGCCAAGATGTTTGAATAGTAGCAATTTCCATTTGAGTACAGGCCAGTGCAAATATACAAAAGGTAATTAAAGAAATACGACTTCCAAACGAATTAAAAATGTTGGGAGCCCATAATATACGATTACCGTTATCGTTATCGTCGCACTACTTTACCTGGTCCGTGCCAATGGGTCAGTAAAACAGGAGCCTATTTGACCTTCTTTTGGAAAAAATACTTCAGAGTAATAAAATCTATTTGTACCATCTACAAGATATACGTAATTTGACAGCTATCGTGGTAGGTATATACGAATTGTGTTTACGTCTGAATGATTATGACCGAAATATAGAAATTTCTAATTTTACTGGAAAAAGCAAATATCGCCAGTTTCAGTTTTATATTTTTTCTGCGATTTGGCTATGCAATCGGGGCAAGCGGAACAAATTCTAAAATTGGATGGAGTGCAGAAATAAACTCAATGATTACACGCTGAGTACACATCTAAATAACCGAAGGATTTTCTGTTGCCGTTATTTTTCTCTCTCTCATTTTTATACAGAAACTACGAAAAATTTCCCAATAAAATCAATATAAGGATAGGTAGGATGTACTCGCAATGCCGCAATAACAATATACCATACGTTTATTTTTAAATCTGACCGGCATTCGATAAATAACACAAATTAAACCTACAGGGTCAAGAACTTTATTTTGCAACAGGAGATTATAAAGTTCTCAAAAACAAATACGTTCAACATTTCCATCGGTCTAAATTTAAACTTCACAGTTTACTTGTACAAGATTCAAGAACTAACTTACATTACCAACGTAAATACTGTCACTTTTGTTTCTGCCAGATTGTTTATTTGGACTCAAAAATAGCAAATAACACACCCCTCGCTCAAAAAGGTATATACAGTGTGTCCCAATTTGATACTGGACACCTCAGAACTAAGTGTATGAAGGACAAAAAAAACAAATGGTCTCTATTTTTTTATTGGTAGTCCCAAGGGAGAGTATCTCATCGGCGGTAGTATTTGGATGGGGTAATGATTTCATATCCTGCTGTGATTTTTTAAAGTAGCTAATTTAAAAGAAACCCTATTATATTTTTACGACAAAATATTATTAAGAAAACTTTTTCAGAATGAAAAACTGAGTAGAATTGCAAAATTTCAAAAGTCTAGGCCTACTTTGATTTTTAGCTTTTTCGCCTTTTTCTCCCACTTTTTTCTTAGAAATGTGTCCTTTCTGGAGCTTTCACGTCAAAATATTATTAAGGAAACTTGATAATCGTGAAAAAATAAAATTTTGACGTGAAATCTCCAGAAAGGACACTTTTCTAAGAAAAAAGTGGAAGATAAGTCTAAAAATCAAAGCCTCTCGAAATTTTGAACAAGTTTTTTTAATAACATTTTGTCGTAAAAAAATCCCTAATGGGGTTTCTTGAAAATTTGCTTTTAAAAAACCATAGCAGGCCATGAAACAATTACCCCATCCAAATACCACCACCTATGAGATACTCTTCCTTGGTACTACCCTTAGTATAAATAAGGGTACTACCAATAAAAAAAATACAGACCATTATTGTTTTCCTTGCCCTTCATATATTTCTGAGGTGTCCAGTTTCAAATTGGGACACACTGTATTAGGTATTGATAAAAATTCTTAAAAATAATAAGAGATCAAACAATTATAGGTATAAAATATTTAAACTTTGGACTATATAATAGATACCTACCTACTAATATTTTTTTAAATGCATTGAAATGCGAACGTAATACAATTATTTCGACCACAATTTTTAAGCATTGTAAGCATTATTAGATTTAATGATTAGTCAGCAAAATTTACTTTATTTGTTACTTTTGTTATGTACTAGTGCAATAATTATTTTGCATATAAAAATGGAAAACAAATAATATATTTATCACAAAATGTAGATACATAATACATTAAATAATAATTATTATCTAGTCAATTGGACTGTAAAAGCAAAATAGTAAAAGTAGGGAGCGTGAAGCGTATCTAAAATATAATTTATCTGGATTGCTTTTACTAGAGTATCTACTTACCTATCGGTAAATTTTTCGAAAGCAAGACTATTAATTTTCTGCTTCATTCAATAATGGTCCATCTATGCAAATTCTGCCTGCTTCTACCGGATACAATTCAGTTTGTCAAAAAACACCCGTGCAAATCTTAACCGATAAAAATTGGAATTTCTCGTAATATACAGTGTCCTCCAAAAAGTTCCCTCTATTTAAAAGATTATAATTATAGTTCCTTATCATTGTTTTAATATTATTCCTACAGAATAAGCAAACAAGAAATTTGAAATTAAAAATTCTAAGTCGCAAAACAACTTATATTTGTATAAAAATAGTAAAATATGTTTTGTTGGTTACTAGTTTCGGCAAGCAACCATCATCAGACCTAAAAACTAGCTTATTCTAATGAGAAATTACATAAAATAAATTCAATATTACCTTATAAAAGAGTATAGAATCAAATATAATTTTTTTAACAGATCAAATATGAAAAGTAACATTGACAAATAGGTAACCTAGATTGTAAAGTAATTTTTTATAAATTAGGTGGTCATGTTATTAAATAAATTTAGCAAATTGATCTTTTCAGAAATTTCTATTTGAACCTATACCCTAAACCTACTCTTTTATGAGATAATATTTATAATTTATTTTATGTAATTTCTTCTTAGAATAAAATCTAGTTTTTAGGTCTAATGATGGCTTTTTTTATAAAAAATATACTTCAATTGTTGTCTGACGTCGATTTTTTGCTTTACTACTTTAAGAACTGTGAAAGACCAAAAAATAAGTTGAAATTTGCCTAATTTGGGGCCCGCCACTCTTGATTTGATACTAATACTTTGATTTTTCCCTTTTTGAAATTTTTAATTTTTTTAAATTGGAATGATGCCTGTCATCTGAAAGATAAGGGATATTTTTATTTCGGACAACTTTCCTTAATAATATGAGATTTTTTTTATTTTACATTTTTTATCAGAAAATAATTTTATTCTTTTCGAAAATTACTCAGTTTTTCATTCTGAACAAGTTTTCTTGATAGCATTTTGATGTAACTCCTACAGGAAAGGCACTTTACTAATGTAAAAAACAGTTTTTTCCAAAGTCATCGAGATTCCGATAACTTTGGTTTTTTCGAAATATCCAAGGCATACCTACTTGACTTTTCAAAACTAAAATTATGTCACAAATTACTTTCAAGCCAAGCAGGGCTGATCCCCAAAACTCAACTCGAATTTTTTTATAGTGTCTGCCAAAAAGTTGGACACAAATGGGAATTTTCTTTATTTGAAGTTTCTCAAAAAAAAATCTTAATAAAAGTTGTTGCTTGTGCTTAAACTTAAAATCTACCCGTAAACATTTTGATATTTCTATTCGTATACAGGGAAGGTTGAAAAATATGAAAATTCCTCAAGAGTAAGAGTAAAGTACCCATAGTTTTAGAACTACAGCAGAATGGCACTAAGAAAAGTTGCTTGAAATCTCAAGACAATGTCAAATATGAATTCATGAATAACTGAAAGTTCTGCAAAGTTTGTCGTTTTTTGTGTCCAGGTAAAATACTCCTACAATTTCAAACATAACATAGCAACTAATACGTGGAATATAAAAATATTTTAGCACAGCAACAATTTAAAGAGTTATTTAATAAATGATAATTCAACAATAAAAATATCACAAAAAACATTTCAGTGACTACTCTACTTTGAAAAACTTTCAGTTAAGTGTTTTTAAGATGCTAGTTGAACGTAAATAAAAATCATTGGTATCGTACTGTCATGCTCGAAGATGTGCCTCAAAATACATATCTAACATTATGTATTATACAGCGTGATGAATAAAATATGCGAAAGTTTTATTTGTTCTTCTTTTGAGTAAGTGGCTGTGAATTCATTCCAAACAACTTTTCTTTGTGACATTTTGCTGTAGTTCTAAAAATATAGGTACCTAAGTACTTTACTCTTGAGGAATTTTCATATTTTGCAACCTTCCCTGTATACGAAAAGAAATTTAAAAATGTTTACGGGTGGATTTTGAGTTTAAGCACAAGCACCAACTTTTATCAAAGAATCTTTTTTTTTGAGAAACTTCAAATAAAGAAAATTCCCATTTGTGTCCAACTTTCTGGCAGACACTGTATAATATATATAAAAAAATTAAAGGATAAGTTATATCCTTTACTCAGTGTCATTAATCCAGGATACTTTTGTAAAACATTGTAAAAAAATTAATGGGTGTAATTACCTTTCAAAGTCCACAGGTCAAAATGGTAGGTAGGTACCCATAACAATAATTATTATAGTGTAGGTATTGTTATTCTAGCAACTAGACGATAATTTATAATATCAATATTTGCATAAAAAATCGTTTATAAGGTTTATGGTTAGACCAAAGATAGAGTTTCTCTTCAATTTTATGTCAAAATAAATATGCAAATAAGGCTCATACTGATGTTTTTCTAGGATTTTTCGCAACTCCCTGGAATAATATACATAGGTACCTACCTACCTAACACTAGTTTTGCGGCAAAGAGCCAGTGCGCAAAACTTTCTCAAATTGTTCTCAGTTAAAACAACATATAATTTTAGTGGGTGCCTAATACGATAAACTATTAATAATCCCCTACCCTACCTACCTATCGTCGACCGACAAACATAATAGGAGCACCGACAACGGACAACCGTACGAAAAACTCGAAGAGCGCGACGATTTGGTGCCAGCGAGGGCGGACTCGCGCCTGACCGACTCACGAGGGCCACAGGCCGCACGCTGCCGACCGGTTTGTGTTGTGGTCTATACGGGCGCCGAACGACGACTAAAAATAAACAAACATTTCGCGATCGGAACGGGAAGGAAGCGAACACTGACGAAGAGGCGATGCGAGATGCGAGAAAACAGTTATAAAGCGAAGCCACGACTACTCCTCGATGTCTTCTGGACAGCGGTCATCCACCGCCCACTCTGTACGCTATAAACGGCGGCCGGTGTGTTGACATATACAGTGTGTCTGGTTTTTCGTGTTAACACCCCTAAAAATCTAATAAGTGGGCTGCGGCAATTGAACAGGACATTTTTTTTTTCATAGAGAATTCAACGCCTGCCGATATGAACCAATAATAAATTAAAAGTAAAAAAATATTTTTAAAAAAAGCTTTTATTTAAATGCGCTAAAAAGAATAAAATAATCTTTTCTTTTAAAACTTTTACTATCAACTTATAACGTCATTCCACAATTTATATGATATAAAAGCTTGTCGCGAGATTTAAGTAGTGGTATTTACTTAGTTTGAAAACTTAAATCTCGCGACAAGCTTTTATATCATATAAATTGTGGAATGACGTTATAAGTTGATAGTAAAAGTTTTAAAAGAAAAGATTATTTTATTCTTTTTAGCGCATTTAAATAAAAGCTTTTTTTAAAAATATTTTTTTACTTTTAATTTATTTTGTAATTTTTAGTTTGGCCAGGTGTCTGAGTCTATTCATCTCAGTTAACGCATCATTGTTGCAAGGTCGTTTGCCGGTTAGTTTAGAACAGTCTAGCTCTTCAATGAGGAGACCTTCTAATGACCATCTTGGGTGTTCCGCCATGTTGGATTTAGAATGACGTCACACATATAATCATGCATTGTCATCCAAATTAAACGTGTGTACAAAATTTCAGCTCGATCGGTTGAAATTTAACTAGTCCGCCATCTTGAGTGTTCCGCCATGTTGGATTTAGAATGACGTCACACATATAATCATGCATTGTCATCCAAATTAAACGTGTGTACAAAATTTCAGCTCGATCGGTTGAAATTTAACTAGTCCGCCATCTTGGGTGATCCGCCATGTTGGATTTAGAATGACGTCACACATATAATCATGCATTGTCATCCAAATTAAACGTGTGTACAAAATTTCAGCTCGATCGGTTGAAGATATCTGCTTCAAAATTGAGTTGCAAGATTCCACCCGAACAAATTACATACATACATACATACATACATACATTGCAAGTTAAATAAAAGCTTTTAAAATGATATAATTTGTGAAATATTACGACTGCGCTGAGCTGCCACCGCGAAAGTAAACTCTTTTTAGATATAATTTACACTTTGTAAATTTACACTTTATCGGTAAACAATTTACACTTTATCTGTAAATTCACACTTTAGTAGGGATGGGGACGGTTGGGAGACCCCCCTCCACTTTTTTGAGGCGACTTCGAAAAATTTTCGGGATCAGGATTAGGTATAGGGTGATTTTCTGTGTCATAAAAATATGAGTCACATTCGGTTTGGGGGTCAAAATCATATAGGTACGAAAAGTACATCACTAAGCAGGGGTAGTTGAAATTGAAAGTATAGGTAGTGATGTGGTTTCGTACCTATATGATTTTGACCACCAAACCGAATATGACTTATATTATTACAGAAAATTACCCTATACCTAATCCTAATCTCGAAAATTTTTCGAAGTCCCCTCAAAACGGCGGGGGCGGGGCCTAGGAGAAAAGTGGAGGGGGTCTCCCAACCGTCCCCATACCTACTAAAGTGTGAATTTACAGATAAAGTGTACATTTACAGATAAAGGGTAAATTTACAGATAATGTGTAAATTTACAGATAAAATGTAAATTATATCTAAAAAGTTTACTTTCGTGGTGGCAGCTCAGCGCCGTCGTAGATCCTACTTTCTTAGTTACGTTAAACCAATAGTGTGGTAGCTAAAACTGATAACCCCATAACTTCTTCACAGTAACAAATTTAATACAGGACTAGAAGATACAATTTCAGTTAACACATTGATCCTTAAATATCTATCAATACAAGAAATATGTTCAAAACTGAAAGCTCATCTTAAATGGCAGCTATCAATCAAATAGACTACATCTTTTAAGCATGGTAATTAAATTCAAATATGGCTAGTTATTTATAGTAAGGTTTATATATAAGCACAATGGTCTAGCGGCAGGATTTTCGCTTTGGGTGCGAGAGGTCCCAGGTTCAAATCCCAATTGTAACTACTTTTTTATGTTGAAATGACCTTTGCAAAAAGGCAATTAAAATTTTTGTAGTTCATTTGTGTAATACGTTTGGTTATTTGAAGTTGTTAAATTATTTTCCTTAATACAACTCGTGGTATGCCTAATAATCAAATAATACTGTTCGTTAATTTATTAACTCATTGTTATTTATAAAAAATTATAATTCGTAAAACTAACGAAAGGTATTATCGATAATACGCACACTACTTGTATATTACCCCTAAGAATTCAACTTCTTCACAGTACCAAATTTAATAGAGGACTAAAAGACAGGTTTTCAGTTAACACATTGATCGTTAAATATCTATTAGCACAAAAACATAACCGAAAACTCAACCGAAATGACAGCTGTCAAATGGACTTTAACATTTAAGCATCGTAATTAAATTTATATACGGCTAGTTCAGTTAAACATTAGTCTGACTTCAAATGGGCTCAGGGCATGATTCTCGCTTTGTGTGCGAGAGGTCCTGGGTTCAAATCTCGGTTGTGGCTGCTTTTTTATTTTATTTTTTAAATTATATTTTCGAAGAGGGGAAATATGTATAATTCTTGTAGTTAATTTATTTCTAAGAAGTTGGGTTGATAAATTATGGCTACATACAGTTGTTAAATTCTCTTTTTAAATACAACTCGTGGTATGCCCAACAATAGATAATACCTAAATGCTAAGAAAATACCACTCTTGCTGCACAGTCGTGGTATTTTCAACTTTGGGATTATAATTCGTAAAATTAATGAAAGGTATTATCGATAATACCCTTGTTTATAACAAGGATAATACACTTGTTATATTACCTCTGATAATATATGTGTTCATATAAAATAATAATTATTATTATAGTTTTTCCCCTTGCTATGGCTTTTATACAGGGTGATTCAGTTTTGTTCTAGGATATCCACTGGCCCCAAAACTCAGGTTGACATAGAGGTAATATCGATAAAAAAGCAACAGTTTACTAAATTATGTAAATTTTATTTATAACATCAATAACTTAAAGGCAACTTGACAAAATAAACTGGAATAATATAATCGCGAAACAGTTCATTCGTTTCTGACACCACATATCGACACAATCGTTTGTTTATTCTTAATATATAAAACGGGTATAAGTGTGTAAACTAGTGAGATATCGGTCCAATAATTATCGAGAAACTTGATCAGGTAATCTTCGCCTACGCAACTTATCGAATAGAATATCTTCAAGTTGTAGACGGAATTCTTGTCGTTTTCGTGACCTTGCCTCAACTTTTGGATCGAGTAATCCAAGGCTTCGGAAAATACATTTATGCGAAAATCACCGGGACTATCTACTGGGTGTTCTATCCTACATACGACGGCCGTTAAATTGTTTTCGTAATTCACCCGACGGTATAAGGATACGGCGTAGTTATCGACGCATTTTCCACGTTCTTCGTCTACAAAAATATGACCTCTTAATTTTCGGCAAGTTTTAATGCGCGAAACATATTTGTTGGAGTATTTCTTGAGCAAAAATAAGAAAAAAATTTAGTCGCAATCTGCTACTTCGATTTTTGTTAGAATTAAGATGGGATACGGATAAAAATAAAAAAACTGAAGTAAATAATATATTATGTTAAGTGCGAAATGAGATTTAAATGACATTCTGTTGAGAAAGAAATACTCAATAATATTTTAAGAGAAAATAGTTTTTTCTACCACCGTTAATAAATCGTAACAATAGAATATTTTACTTACATTCGAACGAATTGTTGTGTTTATGTGCCCAAACATGCCATTCAATCAGTGCATTTTTAGGCAATCCTGTAACTACAACATATTCGACTATCGCATTGTTCGTTCTACCTTCCCATAGTTTTCTAGCCGGTTCTATGTGTTTCATATCGGTCACATAGCAAATTCCCTAGAAGAAATACTATACATATTATATACCATTTTATTCACAATCATTTACTTTTTACAAAAATATGTGCAGCCTATATCGAGAAAACAGACTATACAATGTGTCCCGGATAAGAATGAACAGCATGGGGATCTTGCAAACGATGAGAGATAGAACAATGGTTAAATGGGGAAAAAGTTGCGCAATTTTAAGGTCAATAAAATGGTACAAACAGATTTCTAATATATTTTTTCGTTTTTGAGTTATTTCGAAAATGGTAAAATTTTGCTTTTTGATTTTATGTTTTTATGAAATTGTTATCACTGATAGAAAAAAAGAAAAACACTTTCTTGTGGCACTTTTTAACGGGCTTTAAGATGGCGTTTTTAGATTTGTTCTACAGCATTTTGTTTTTGAGAAACCATCTTCAACTTAATTTTTTTAAATAGGGACCTGGATTTTTTTTGCAGATTTTGGAAGCACTTTCCATTGCAAATACCATGATGTATATCACAAAATATTTTTAAAATGTTTTGAGACAATTATACTGAAATTTCCTGTTTTTCCATTCATTTTTTTCTATTGCGGCCCTGTTCTTAATAATAAGAAGTTTAAATATTAATCAGTATTGTCAACAATTTAACTTACAGTTTATTTTTACTTTGAAAACTTAATATTATTAAAGACGGCCCTGTCTGGTTAGTGCTTTCCTCTGTTGTTGTACAGCAAACAGTGTCGCATTGTGTTTTGGAGTAAATTCTTCGCTTTTTCTAATTGTGAGAAAAAAGCTTTAAGCCAATGAAACCAATAACTTCTGCCATGCATTAATTGGAACAATACATTCGTTCGGCCTCACACTATTTCTGTGACACAAGATATAACATGCTATATGCTAAGCTAACATCTTAAATTTGTCGTCATTCGAAAAAGCACCCTCCATTTCTAATAATACAAATTATTAACTAAATGATGCAGTGTTTCAAAGCCTTCTAGGTGGAGGATTTTTATTAATTTTTTATTATCGTATGTGACTGTTATTAGTCTTTGCCGTCCCTTTTTTGGTTCTCCGATTGAAAGATAAGTTGTAAGTTAAATTGTTGACAATACTGATTAATATTTAGACTTCTTATTATTAAATACACGACCGCAATAGAAAAAAATTAATGGAAAAAAAGGAATTTTCAGTATAATTGTCTCAAAACATTTTAAAAATATTTCGTATTGTAATGAAAAGTGCTTTCAAAATCTGCAAGAAAATCCAGGTCCGTATTTAAAAAAATAAAGTTGAAGATGGTTTCTCAAAAATAAAATGTACAAAAAAATCTAAAAACGCCATCTTAAAGCCCGTTAAAAAGTGCCATAAGAAAGTGTTTCTCTTTTTTTCTATCTGTGATAACAACTTCAGAAAAAAATAAAATCGAAAACGCAAAATTTCACTTTTTTCAAAATAACTCAAATACGAAAAAATATATTAGAAATCTGTTTATACCATTTTATTGACCTTAAAATTGCGCAACTTTTCCCCTATTTAACCGTTATTCTATCTCTCACCGTTTGCAAGATCCCCATGCTGTTCATTCCTATCTGGGACACATTGTATAAACAGAAATAAATGTATTACAGCACCAATATATGATTGTAAGCGGTCTACTTTCCGGCTTGTTTTTCTTATAAAGGCATCAAATATATCATTTCAGCATTCTATATTCTAGAATTACCTGAACGACATCTCTGAGATTGACATTTGGATCAATCGCAAACAATAATCGTCCGATATTTCTCAATGCCAGTTTTCCTTGAGCCTTGATACCGCCAATTTTTAATTCTAAGGTGCCGGGTACCAAGCCGATCTGCCCGGCAAGATGGATGAAGTCGCCAATCCTCACCGCTTGACTGTAAGGGCCTTTAAGAAAACACACGGCATCTTGAAAAAATATCGTAATAGTACACGAACAAGTTTTATAAACCTCATTTTAGTCACGAGCGGAGAGAAGCGTAGCAAGTGTTTAATGGATCGAGTGTCTAGAGGAGCAGACTATACTTTTTCTAACAGTGTAATATAAAATCAGCACAGGAATTTTAATATTTTATTAAAAATGTCTACAAAGATTATCCCATAGAGATCATATATTGTATAGGTAGAGTGCAGGACGATGTTTTTTTATACATAGGATGCGCGGACAATTTTTGACGAATTTAAAATCATAAAATAGTAATAAATAGGCCCAGTGGACATGCGCATTTGCAATTTGAGGTAGTGTTTTGTGAAACTTGACACTCTTTGACAGCCATTTGACAGCGACAAACTAAGTATAACCTACCGTTGTTTGCATCACAGACGCTTTGTGGCATAATTTTTTCGATTTTCAGCTAATTATTAATAGTTTCTTCGCGTTTTAGTTGTTTGAGTGTTTTATCTAATTAAGTGATTATCTCGAATATGTTCTGCTCATTTTACACCAGAGTGTTTAAAAACGAAACGAGTCAAAATGCAGCTAACTGAAAATGCGGTAGCAACTCTTCTATTAAAACCACCTAAACCATCATTTAAGTAAGTATATTAACATGATTGTGGTGTAAGAAACTATTAGTAGCTTATTTGTTTTAGTGTTAAAGTTATAAATGTAGATGAAAACAAGTCAAGTTCTAGCATCAGTGAAGCAAATTCTAGTAGTTTGGACGAAACTAGTTTTACAAGTATAAATGAACCTAGTTGTAGTTATCGAAGTCTTGACCAGTCCACGTTGAGGTGAACTTAATTTATTATCAATATACAAGTTTGTAGGGAGATAGTAATTCGGAAAAACAACCACTGTTTTGAATTGCGCGGTCTGAAGGTCTAATTCGCATGTTCCATAGGCCCATGCGCAAATCCACAATTTGCCATAAAAAGGGACTTGTTCAGCAGTCTACCTATCTGTATATGATCTCTATGGATTATGCTGAATATCCTGTCACCACAAAACATTAAAACATCTAACATTTGTCATTTCTCACCACAAAACATTTGTCACCGGCCAAGGTTATAGTCATAAAACGATAAAATTAGGTCAGGTTAAAAAACTTTATTTAGTGCCGCCCATAACACTCTGTACCTTACATACCTATGTTGGCGGGAGCCCAATGCGATCGGCTCTGCACGTGAATGGTGTGCCTGTCCGCAAATGGGTCGCCGTGTCCGTTATCTTTCGGTTTCTTCCAAGACAACAGCTCGAGCTTGATGGGGCAAGTTTCGCCGAAGGGCACCTCCACGCACACCCTCGTCGGCGGGTTGAAATGGTTGAAAGTTTCGATGTATAGCGTGTTCAGTTCGGCGTATTTTGACATGTCCGATACGAACATGTTCACGGAACAGACGTCTTGCAACGTGTGGCCATGTTTATATAGAAGAGCTGCAATGGAGGGCGAAATGTTCTACCATCTACCGACAGGGTTGTCCATATTAAAGTAGCAATAATAAACGAGATTTACTTTTATTTTACTTTTTACTTTTTGAGATCAAAACACGTGATTTTTAATATGGTAAAATATGGTAAAGATCCGTAAAATCTTCATTTTTGGAAATAATCGCATAAACTTTTTTTTGTTTGAAAAAGGCCTTCAAAAACTGCTTCTTCTGACCTTCCTGCCATTTTCAAAATGCAAATCCAGGGCCGGCTGCCATTTCTTTATACACCCGATTTTCACGAAAACCATTTAGCGATTTTTTTATTTAAAATCTGACCCCACAACGTTAATCAGAACACCCCAAAACCCTCATTTACCAAATTTGAACAAAAAACACAGGGAGTTCCATTCTGTAGGGTGTCAAAGTTGAGCAAAATAGGAATTTTAAAGATATCTGGCGAGTCAAGTGTGCCATAGAATCCCTTCAAAACAGTTAAATGGTCAACAGGACCACTCAAAATGTTGGTGTGAAGAGATTTACTCCAAAAGTATACAGGGTATTTTTCTCTGAGCCATCTCAAAATTCTGAATTTTTATTAAACTTTACACTGGTCAGGAGTGCTTTGGAATCATTGAAAAAATATTAATAAACACAAAAGTAATGTATTTATTTATAAAATGCCAACCAACAAATAAAAACAATTTAAATTACTGGACCTTCCTCAACGAAGTCACTGTCTAAGATGATACATTTTCTGTGCCTTTCCTGTTGTGGCACACCAGCGACCTTAACTGATATGGACTTACTGACTGGCTGGCTTCTGTATTTTTTAGATTTAGTTCGTTTATAGTGTGTGGAGCGGTTTTGATACACTCGATTTTTGACCCGTATAAAGAGAGTTGGCACAGATAAGAACACTTTGTGTATATTTTCCCAGGGGTATAAAAAAATCGCAGCCGGCCCTGTATTTTCATTTTGAAAATGGCGGGAAGGTCAAAAGAAGCAGTTTTTGAAGGCCTTTCAAACAAAAAAAAGTTTAGCCGATTACCTCCAAAAATGAAGATTTTACGGATTTGTACAGTTTTAAAGTTGGGCCCCTGTATTACAGAAAATTCACAAATTTCTGCCTTGAAATGAAGGAATCAATTTTTAAATATAAGACCTAGAAGCTGAAGAATAAGAACATTCTAAGCAAAATGTGTAAAAGCTATAAATGATAGAGTTTATAGAGCACAGAATAGCCAAGTGGCTATTCTGTGTTATAGAGTATAAAATAGATGAGTCCACTGAAAATTTGGAAAAAAAGAGACGCTATCCTTGTCTGTCAGTGCTGCCAAATTTATGTTTATGTTGGCATTACATAATTCACTATTTAGTGTCGCTATTTGCTGTTTTGTGGTACCATAGAAATGCGAAGAAGATACATTACCACTAACCTAACTGTGTAATTTTCTGCGATCAGCAACAGATCAGTTTTCTGATCGAGATCCAATCGGGAGTCCTCAGTTTTGGAAAATAGTTTCGATGTTCTAAAGCTATTGTTACCACAAAACATTATCGATTTTTCGTTGTGAATATAGCCGCACAACGACTGTGCACACATTTTTATAATGATATTGTCATTGTTAGCAAGTTTGGAAATTTCGTGTCTTTTTTTTTCAAGGCCGAATTTTCAGTGGACTCATCTATAGCAAAACATAACCCAGAAAGAAAAATATAACTTTACTTACATTTTAAAATATTCAAGGTCTCGTCCATGGCCTTAGAAGGGTCACTCGAAGATCCTTGTACCCCACCAATCCAGAGCCAGCCCTCGCTACTGCTCTCGGCTTTAGCCCTTTGGCTAAAATTTGAGATTCGATTTTCTTTATCTGACGGGTGCTCTTGGCAAGTAGTCTCTAAAATTAAAACGAGAATTTTTTTAAGGTTAGATAATTAAGTATTCTATTGATTGTAGCGTGCACCAACCTTCAAGTTTGTTAACCTCTTCGAAATCATCTTCATCGCTATCATCGGATATGTAACCTTCGCTGTCTTTCAAAGGCAGCCCCGCCAGTCTACCCTGCAAGTCCAATGCGGGCAACTTGAGTTCTATAGCGAGCTTGTTGAATCTCAAGTACGCCACCGGCGCTATCGAATCTCGAGAATGCATCACAATCTCAGATTCCTCTCTAAAAGTATTCTACCATTAAGTGACCCTATGACGTATAGGCTCGTGGCACTCGGATTCAAAGAACTCGATGGACTTTACAGTGTTAGTGCGTTTAGTTTTCAAGCTACCACGTGCCAGGACCCCATGTAATCCATTGCCGTGTTACATAAACACATAAAGAAACCGATAGTACCTACACAATTATCCTACTTTTAAACAGGGGGCAGTCCAACGTGAGGCTCTCGTATTCGCCCCCTTCGCCGCAAATGTTCAGTCCGTATTTTTCGTGCATCGCAAGCAGGTGGGGTTGCATCAGACTGAGGGAACGCCCCATATGTTTTGGTTCTAGGCCAAGAGACGCTACCTTTACAATTATCGCGTCCACTTCGCATCTTATCATTTCGTCCAACAGTTCCTGTTGGTTTCTTTGCCAGAGGAAGGCGAGCGGAACCAGGCCCAACCGGACACACCTTAAACGATAGCTGTGTTCACGGAACAATCCTTAACTAGTGATTGGTTCAAATCAATTCTAAAATTCAAACTCGCCAATGAGACTGACAGTTACTATAGTACAGTAAAACTAACACAAAATTAGGCCAAACCCAAACATCAAAAAAAAAAGTCCTTTCTGCGCGAAATAGTTCCATACCCTCCTAAGAGTTAGTACTAAAAAGTTACACCACCACCAGCGTCGGGTTTCGGGGGGAGGGGGTGAAAAGGGCAGGAAATTCTTATTTTTCACAGTTTTGCATGAATATCTAGTAAACTATGAGGTTTAGCGCAAACGTGATCCTATACGCAAATGATATACATTAAATTCCGAACAAGAATTGTTATATACAGAATTATGGTAAAGTGAACGGTTTCCATGATATGGAGGGGTAAAGATTTCTTTGTTTTTATTTCACGTAGTTTTTGTTGAAAAAACTTAAAATGATTACAGTATAAATTAGTAACTGAATCATGTATGTAGAATATATATAGACATATCTAATCATATATAGATACATATTACACCCATAGATTGTTATTTTTTGTCACAACATAACCTCATAAGTATATGACTATAAATATATCCAATACAAGTTAGTAGCCTTAGTTAATTTGTACTCACTTTTTGCCCTCATTCATTATAGCGTTCTGATTTCCATTCGTTCTTTTATGTCAAATCATTCCCATATCTAATTTGTCCTTAGCTTGAAAAATGAGAAAGTCATGAATAGGAAGCTCATGTGAAAAACAAGAAAATATATTAAACAATCTATATGAATCAAATCAAAATGATACAAAAGGTTATGAGTTTTAGGTGAATCATTAATTTCATTATCAGTCAGCACCAAATAGTTCACTCGGGCTGGTCAGAGGAAACAAATCTTCGTGTTCTTCGTCCTCTTGAGAATCATCATTTAAATCGTCGTCGATGATTACAGTATCTCTATTGAGACATGCAAGTCCTAAGCAATTGCTGCACATACTTGAACAATTGAGACCACTTCTTCGACACTCGCAGTTTTGGACGCATCCATCTCTGCAGAAGCATACGATGAAGATTGTTTAATATATATTTTCTTGTTTTCACATGAGCTTCCTGTTCAGGACTTTCTCATTTTTACAAGCTAAGGACAAATTAGATATGGGAATGATTTGACATAAAAGAACGAATGGAAATCAGAACACTATAATGAATGAGGGCAAAAAATGAGTACAAATTAACTAAGGCTACTAACTTGTATTGGACATATTTACAGTCATATACTTATGAGGTTATGTTGTGACAAAAAATAACAATCTATGGGTGTAATATGTATCTATATATGGATAGATATATCTATATATATTCTACATACATTATCCAGTTACTAATTTATACTGTAATCATTTTAAGTTTTTTCAACAAAAACTACGTGAAATAAAAACAAAGAAATTTTTACCCCTCCATATCATGGAAACCGTTCACTTTACCATAATTCTGTATATAACAATTCTTGTTCGGAATTTAATGTATATTATTTGCGTATAGGGTGACGTTTGCGCTAAACCTCATAGTTTACTACATATTCACGCAAAACTGTGAAAAATAAGAATTTTCTGCCCTTTTCACCCCCACCCCCCGAAACCCGACGCTGGTGGTGGTGTAACTTTTTAGTGCTAACTCTTAGGAGGGTATGGAATTATTTCGCGCTAGAAAGAACTTTTTTTTATGTCTGGGTTTTGGCCCGATTTTACTGTACTACTAGTTCTGAACTGGGACCTTTGAACAAGCGACAGACAAAAATGACACTTACACATTCTCCACCCTCACTCTTTGATAGTCCGACAAAATCGCACCAACCGACACTGCGTCGATATCGATATTTTGTTTGACATCTAAGAGCAACGAATACAAATCTTCGACTTCATCATTTTCCGTGGGTTCGTAGTTTTTGCCGCGTTGATTCGCGATGCCCATGGTTTCTTTCTTGTAAAGCGGCAGGTCCAGTGCCGTAGCAATGAGGTCGACCGCCTCGTGGCCAACGCTCTGATACATGTAACTGTCGATTTCGGTCTTGTTGTGGGGCATCAAGTGAGCGAGGGCAACGATCTCGTGGCCCGAAGCTACGCATTGCATCATGTTGAACGTGCTGTCTTTTCCGCCGCTTACTAGAGCTACCACCTTCATTTTGTGCGCTTAAAATGCCTAGTTTGTCTTGACACTTACGGGGTTCTGTCCTGACCTATTTTTAGGCTTTGTAAGGCTTAAGCTAGGGTATGGCAAACATTAAATGAATACAGGTGGCATGCCCTTACCAGTGAAATAAACTTCTTTTACCCTATTTGCAATGAAAACCGCAATATTTATTATGAAAATGAAAGATAACAAAGGTTATGTCACAGGTTATATTATAATAACCTAACTTTTATATTTTGTGATGAATTTCCATGTTGTCAAGTGGTTTGTTCCCAGAGCAGTTCTTAGCCGGTTCTCGGCGATCTAATTGGTTGAAAACAGTTCTGGAACTACTTTTCTGCATCTGATTCGCTAGAACTGGTTCAGAACTATTGTTGGAACAAAGCCATTTAGTAATGTTGATTTCTGATCTGATCATTCCACAGATATGGAGGTGGGCAGAATTTGGTTTCCTTTTAGGAACCCTAGGCAGAATGAGCGTCATGCTTCGCGAACTGACTAATTTTGTCTCGCGCCTTTTTGTAGACACTTTGCCCAGTTTTTAAAAGTATATTAATAAATTTAATCCACCTTCTATCTAGTAATAAATGTAATTGGTACAGAAAGGTACGGCACTGAGAACTGAAAAAAGTAAACAAACCTATTGGAAAATCCTTAATGGAAAAAAGAATATTCCCTCACGTCTTTCTCTTGTAAAATTATTACAGTCTTTCACAGAACACGACATAACGCTTAAATCAAACGAAATCACTTTGAAAAAAAAACAGGTAAGATCTCCGCACCAGCTAGTAAAATGTCAAAAGTGTCTTCAAAATGGCAGACAGATTGTAGTCGTAATTCATGATGCGCAGTAGGGCAAAGCGGAATAAAAAACAAATTATGTTTTTAAAAATATGACACCGGATTAACTCGACGCTCATGATTGAAAGACGAGTCCAGCTGTTGTCACATTTCATTGTATTTAGCTCCGATTTGATCGGAGGTGTTTAGTCTGGAACATAGAGATCATATATATCGGTATAGAGTGTAGAACAAGTACCTTTTATGGCAAATTGTGGATTTGCGCAAGGGCCTATGGAACATGCGCATTAGACCTTCAGACCGCGCAATTCAAAACAGTGTTTTTCTGAATTACTATCTCCCTACAAACTTGTATATTGATAATAAATTAAGTTCACCTCAACGTGGACTGGTCAAGACTTCGATAACTACAACTAGGTTCGTTTATACTTGTAAAACTAGTTTCGTCCACACTACTAGAATTTGCTTCACTGATGCTAGAACTTGTTTTCATCTACCTTTATAACTTTAACACTAAAACAAATAAGCTACTAATAGTTTCTTACACCACAATCATGTTAATATACTTACTTAAATGATGGTTTAGGTGGTTTTAATAATAGAGGATAGTTGGCACCGCATTTTCAATTAGCTGCGTTTTGACTCGTTTCGTTTTTAAACACTGGTGTAAAATGAGCAGAACATATTTGAGATGATCACTTAATTAGATAAAATGCTCAAACAACTAAAACGCGAAGAAACTATTAATAATTAGCTCAAAATAGAAAAAATTATGGCATAAAATGGCTTTCAAAGAGTGTCAAGTTTCACAAAACACTACCTCAAATTGCAAATGCGCATGTCCACTGGGCCTATTTATTACTATTTTTTACTATTTTATGATTTTAAATTCGTCAAAGATTTTCCGCGCATCCTATGTATACAGAACATGGTCCAGCACTCTACCTATATGTGTACCCCGATTACTGTAAGAAGTCCCGATTTTGTCAGATGACATTCTCCACAAAATCCCTAGGAATTTTCTGTTAACCATGGGTATAGCATTGGTATATGTGTCTCAACCAGTTAATGACGTATCTCATTGATTTATGATGTGAAAAGTTACCCAAGTGATACGAAAAAAAGAACATAATAAAATAATAACCCTATTGCAATCAGGTTTATACCTCTACAAATAGAAATAAGTACGACTACAACTCATTTTAATAATAATTTCAAACGTCATGGAAACACTTTCAATTTGGTATTTTGGTATAATCAGCTACTCGCGGCTGCGTCTGTGGTGCGACTGGTGCGTACTCAGGCAAATTTTATTTCGGTGTTGTGAAGTGACCGTGAAGGTTTTCCGGATCGTTCAAAAGAGTTCAAACTTTGGGCATTGAAAATATTCGTGGGTTTTCTACGTTTCGTGAGTTTTTCCTTTATCTGTGTTGTTCTTGTTCGTGTTATTAGTAGTTATTCATTGTGCAAATGAGCTCGTTACTGACCTGGACTTATGACCCGGTTGCTGCATTGATGCCAACTTAGGATGGCGAAATTACCAATTGACAGTCCCAGTAAGGACCTCTTAAAATAATTTGACATCTCTATGGTCTGGAACGAAGGATTAGCCGCGTTCCTTTTGCCACTTTTCTTAAGAATTCTTACCTTATCTCAGTTGGTGGCCGATCCTTTTACAAATGAGAATGTGAGCTAAAGTGAGATGTTTTACCTCCCCCTTCACCCTTCAAGCACATCGTCGCGAGGACACTCACTATCGAGCATATTCTCTCAGTTTGGTGGTGGGGAAAATTTTTACACCATCCTTGGGGAAAATGACCCTTTCACAAGATGAGCCTTATTGACAGGAAAAAACAAACTGAGTTGCTCTGCTAACAACTGAGCTAAAGTCCTCAGTGTAGGGGCAAAAGGAACGCGGCTTTAGTGTGTATACCTTACTTTTATATTTTGTGGCACTATGCTCCGGCTTGGCGGCAGATGTTTTTTTGCGCCCCAAGCCCGATTTGTTTTTGCTAATCACCTACAAAAGTTTAGCAAAACATTTTCGACAATATCCGTTATTATGACGTCCCTTGAAGAAGCAAAGAAAATAGCCGCTTTCACCGCCGTCGATAAGCACGTAAATTGCGGCAACGTCGTTGGAATAGGAAGCGGGTCGACTGTGGTTTACGCCGTAGAGAGGTTAGGTCAGAGGGCGAAAGAAGACAATTTGATGGTAAAATGCGTCCCTACGTCCTTCCAAGCCAGACAGCTGATCATAAAGCACCACCTGCCGTTAACGGATCTGGAGATCGATCCTGAGCTGGATGTATGTATCGACGGGGCCGACGAGGTCGATTCTAACATGACGTTGATCAAAGGTGGCGGCGGTTGCCTCCTGCAGGAAAAAATCGTTGCCAGCTGTTCGAAGCATTTGATTGTCGTTGCCGACTATACCAAAGATTCGGCGAAGCTCGGAGATCAGTATAAAAAAGGTAGGTGGGAACCACGGCGATGGCATTCTTTATGTTCCTAAATTCAGGCCACAGTATACACAGTAGCCACACTCTTGAATATTTCTGTACTTCAACTCGGCTAGTTCTCGCGTTTCAAATTAGTCCATACGTCAAAAGTTAGTCACGTTAGCGTTGACTGAGGTATTTATAAGACTTCTCATGGCTATAGCTTCATTGCCTGGACAACAGATGGCGCTGATGGCTGACAATGTATTTTGCATTGTATTTTGTCTCTGGAAAGCGCATGGTGAGCCAAAAAAGTGTCAGACCTACATCTGTGAGCAGTCTTTATTAATACATCAGTCAATGACGTTAGCCTGGACCAACACTATATTAAAGACCTGCGCATCGCTCTGTTTCAAGCGATCGCCACTGGCGCCACGTGACGAAACAAATTTACACAGTGGTTTTAGTTAAAACACCATTGTTGCAGAATCTTTTATAAAATAAAAACTTGCAAATGTGTCTGTTACAACGAATGTAATATCCAAAATAAAATAAAATATTTGTTTGTTATGCCCTTCTAATTTGACAAGTTCACATGGCATATTTCCATACATTTTCTTAAGAAAAGCGAGTCTAAAAAGCAAGCAAGAGTATTTGGTACCTTTTGGTTTAAAATGAAGTCCATGGCCAGTTGTAGTGTAAGTAAGCATAAAACACATTAGATTTTTCAGTTTCTTCTTTATATGGAGGACTATTAGTTTGCTTTGGAGCTATAAACAAAATTTTCTATTTTCATTCTTGCATATGTTACAAAATACTCTTCCAAAATAATATCTAGAATTTTCGCTTCTTTAGCTGGTTGACCAGATCATCCCATAATTCCAAAATAGTGTTTATTCTTCTGCAATTCACCTAACGGTCTGTGCAGTGTGCATACCATTTTCTTCATGTGCATGGAAATTTCATGTTATCACAAACAAATCTACCTATAAAAGCTGTGTTAATAGGATAAAACTGCTAAATACTGGATGCAAAGACAATTCGTTACCATAAAAAGAAGGCAAATCGTAATAAAGCTGGAAATTTAAATTTTGGGACATTTTAAACGTCAGTTTCTGACATACCAATAATCTCAGAATACCCCCCTATTATAACCTATAATAAGTCACCATTTCTTTCGTCGAGTGGTGCCACCCCAGTCCGTAAACAACAATGAAATATGACGTCATGCTCGGGTCTTTAATATAATGTCGGTCCAGCGTTAGCTTATACATTTTTTAAAGAAAACAAATTTGTTCTAAAAATTGATAAATTTACAAATTAGCCTAAAATGTTCCTGTAGCATCTAGCGTCTTGTGTTATGTTTTCATGAATAGGTCCTCTTTAAATAACAAAATTATCTTCAAAGTGTAGGTATAAATATTTGGTCTGGGAAAGAAAAAATAATAATGATAACCAGAACAGTGTTAAATTAGAAAAGTAACAAATAAAATAAACATTTGATAGCCCACTGAAACCTGATTCTCATGCATTGGTAAAACATATTATGCAACTGAATCAATAATAATAGGGTACTTGACAATATTTTTAATTGCTCTAAAATTTTACTCTGTTTACAGTAGATGCACCAACATAACACGTAATAAATGAAACAACGGCTTTTAACCCTTAATTTTTATGATAATTAAAGACAAAGTTGCACAGTTTTGTTCAGGCTGAAATCTACTGTTTCGTCGTTCTATTGTCCAGAACGCCAAACGTGGCAACTCTGTGCCTCTCAGGAGAAACGGAACTGTAACGTTGCCGGTGCCCATTTGCAATCATTCGTGGAACAAAGGCAAATTGCAGTTTTCTATTCAAGTAGGTCTGTTACTTAATGTATTGAAACCTTTGAGCTTTAACTAACGCAATTGCACACACAAATTTTGTCACATAAAGACTTTTTATTACGAATAATATGTTCAGTATATTGACTCCTCTATATCAAAATGGTGTCTGTTTATGCTGCACACGATGGAAACTATATCCTTCATCTCTGCCACGTAACATTTTAGTTAAAATATCTGTATACGGAACATACTATAAATATTCAAGTACCTACCAATAATGGGGGAAATATTCGTGTATTTGGCAATGTTACCCGCCCACCTAGGCATGTAACCATATTCATATATCCACATGTCATCTAAGACGTATGGTTTTCTGATCGGCAGATGACATCTCGTGATGCCAACTGTCATTCCGTATCTCGCTAAATCAAAATATTAGTAGATAATATCTGTGCCATTTATTATAGTTTGTTATTGATATTTACTATTATATATTGTTTGCGGACCTAGTTATAGACGTGTAAGGTAAGGTATAGATGTGTAAGGTAAGGTATCATGGACATGGACCCTGAAAGGACAATCCGTATCCGTAATTTGCCGATATTGGATGCTGTTAGCGTCTGCCGAAATCCATGGGATAAAACTGCAAAGGTTTGTACCTACGTTGTAGTAAGAATACAGTATTATGAGTTATTAATAAAGAGAGAACCTTGGCCTAGGGACCATCTTGAAGGCGCGTTTATGAAGACGCCATAGTACTTAGAAGTACCTACTGAGCTCGAATTCCGGACTTTAGGCCCAACCTAGCCAAAAAAATTTACAGAAAAACGATTGAATAAGTATTTACAAAAAAAAATCCTTCTTGACTAAAATCGTCGATGGAGGAAGGAATCAATCAACGCTAAAAGTGGTTGCACGGGGCATCATAAGTCTGGGAGTTTTTGAGGTTAGAATTTTGAAATTTCAACTTTCCTTGCAACTTTCACTGCCGAATAAGGTTATGTCTCAGAACACTTCAGTGGTATCGCTATGTTGCCAAATTGCCTTTTTAAAACACTTGTGACGTCATAAGTGCTTTCCCGCCAAATTTCGAAGAAAGTCTAATAACTTGCTAATTACGTAAATATATATTTTTTAAATAATCGTAGGGTCTTAGGCAAGTGTCCAGGAATTGTTTTATCAAGTTTGTAAAATTTCGTCAAGTACCCTATTATTAAGAAATATGAGATAAAGTCTCAATCAATATAAAATAATTAACTAACATCGTTTCTTTGTTTCTATTGACATAGGCATTCCAATAGAGGTATCCCCATTGGCTTGGGTCCCCATAAGAAGCAGAATACAGAAATTATACAGCGGAACCGTGGACTTACGGATGGCTGTAGCCAAAGCCGGGCCTTGCGTAACTGACAACGGCAACTTTATCCTCGACTGGAAAGATTTCAATCAGGACAACGATTGGACAAAAGTTAATCAGGAGTTGTTGCTAATTCCCGGAGTTGTAGAGACCGGTTTGTTTGTCGGAATGGCTTCGAAAGCTTATTTCGGAATGAAAGACGGAACTGTGAAGTGTAGAGGGTAGCAAAGGTGGACGTTATGGGGTTAATTATTTTTAGACAAAGCCAAACTACTTGTTTTTAGGAATATAAATACCTAATATAACATAAGTGACATTAGAAATGACTTGTCCTGTTTATTCATAAGGTAGGGCAAATTTAAAGACTGTACCTAAGTGTGAATATGCTGGAAATTTTTTTACACAGTATAAAGAATAGTAGTAGTGTAATACCAACACAAAAACTATTTTAATAATAATAATAATTCTCACAATCACAATACTCCAAACTAGGAGTACACCAGAAGCAACTAAATGTTTATTTGCGGCAGAGGTGGCAATTAGCTGATATCATCTAAGGCCACATTCATTTTGCAATTTAAATATATATTTTGAAAAGAATATACTGTTTTTCTATGTTTCATTTACTGAATGTATGCATTGTTATTGTTAACCATTATTTGTAAATAGTTGACAGAAATAAACATATGTTTTGTCTTACCTGTATATTATTTATATTTGCATAGCCCAGGCAAGAAAGCAAGAAAGTACAAATCTATGAAAACACCATTTCTAAAATGTCTAGTCTATGGTACCTATGTATATCTATTTATTTTTTTAAAACTGCTTTTAAAACTTAAGCCCATTTTTATTTTTTATGGTAATCTTATTTTCTCGACAAACAGAATTTTTATAAAGAATAACACTCATTGTCATAAAGCAGTAATAAATTGTTCTCCCCTTGTCACCTCCGTCCGTGAACACACTGTATATTGGACCGGGAGATAGTGACAGATTTTTGGACGTGATTTTACTCAGTATGCCTTGTATGAATCAGAGAGTCATCCTGGGTTCTTCATGTGAAAAACTGAGTTTTCAATTATTCGAAAAATATGCGTTTTGATATGATTTTATACAGGCTGCCATGTTTTTTATAATGAGTTAAAATAGAAAATTCCTGGGAAAACCATAGGCATACCGTTAGGGTGGGTCCAAAGGGCTATTATTGCCACGTGATCTTGTATTTTAATAATTAATTTTTCCACGTTTCTGAACAGGCTGCCAATGAGAAGTATGCAAGTTCTTATTATGAAAATGTTGAAAAAAGGATGGCATACCTTTCGCGCATGTCCAAGTACACTTTACATCGAATAACTCCTTTAAATGATTAAATAACATTCAATTTAAATAGTACTTGGATATGCGCGAAAGGTATGCCATCCTTTTTTCAGCATTTTCATAATAAGAACTTGCATACTTCTCATTGGCAGCCTGTTCAGAAACGTGGAAAAATTAATTATTAAAATACAAGATCACGTGGCAATAATAGCCCTTTGGACCCACCCTGACGGTATGCCTATGGTTTTCCGAGGAATTTTCTATTTTTAACTTCATTATAAAAAACATGGCAGCCTGTATAAAATCATATCAAAACGCATATTTTTCGAATAATTGAAAACTCAGTTTTTCACATGAAGAACCCAGGATGACTCTGATTCATACCTTATTATTGTGAGAATATGTGCCACATAATGCCCTTTGCAAGGCATACACTGAGTAAAATCACGTCCAAAAATCTGTCACTATCTCCCGGTCTATATCCTTATACTAACTTTACCTTATTTTAAATTTAAATCCAATCGCAGGCGGCCAAGGCAGAATGAATTTTTTCATCATCATAGTGGGCGATTTAGTTTCTGAATTTGTGTCAGTTTGACACCTGCTTAGGTACTATGATTTTTCTGCAAAAATTTCGTTCTGCCTTGGCCATGGCCGCCTTCAATTGGATAGATTACCGCTTATAAGGATATAGGGAATATAAAAAGTTATCTCGAAAACGGTTAGAGATAAAACAAACAATATATTTTATATTGTTAAATTTAAAATTTCGATAGACAAGTCATTTCCGTTTAAACCGGAAGTTAGATTTAAAAAGCAGATATTATTTTTTTATACCTTTAACCTCATAATGAACCAAACGATAATCCGCCATTTTGTTTTTGTGAAAAATCGTTTTTTTTTGTCTAATGTTCTTCGTCTCAGCGGCTTTGGGTTCTTTCGAAAAAATTGCAGAAGACTGATCTTTTAACTATAAATTTACGTTGAAAACCCTGTACCTATCTATATATTAAAATATGAAAACCTACCATGATATATGGAAAGATCCGTCACAATGAAATATTCAAATATCTGCTAATGTATTTATAGAATTACAAATTAGAAATTCAATTTTCGGTAGGCAAAACAAAAAATTAAAAATTCAGATTTGCTTTAGTATGAATCGTGTAGGTATAGCTACAGTCGCCAGTATTTGAAGCAGGTATTTTTTATTATGTTTTATTTTTTTATCAAATAAGGATCAGATTCAATAAGAATCAAGTCAAATCTGAGTAATTTCCTTCTCAAAAATTATCGTAAAGGCTAAAAATTAAAACAATTCCAATCACAACATTTTTAAATATAATAATATACCATACCGTAGATCAGGGATTTATAAAATATACGGGGTAATATGGAATTTCGATGTTAATTTTTGTAAGAGGGTTTCTGTCTTTTCTATATTTTAAGGCATGAGTAGTAATACCATTTCTCTTGTACCTAAATATAAGAACATTTATGACGGGAAACGTTTATGCTATAACAAATTATTTAATTGACTGTACCAAATTCCAAGATTGGGTGAGAATGGCTCAATGTAAAGTTAACTTATACTGTGACGTCTGCTAGAGATATATTTGTTTTGAAAATCAAATCGTATGGTTTGGAACCAAACAGTAAGCAATTTGTTTTTTTTATTAGATTATAATGCTGCAATTTCATAACAAAATGAGCAAAAATTTTTCAATGTTAATGCATTTTTTTTAGAAAACAAAAACCATTAAGTATAGGTACCTTAGAGCGTAGAGTATAATGTGCATAGAGTGACACATAATAGCTAGTACCTAACTTTTCGGCATCTATTACAAATAAAAATAAATTATCAATATTCCAGAAGACAGACATTTTGGATGAGTATAAAATGTTGAGAAATATGTTTTCCGAGATTTAAAAAACATACACCTATACAGATAGAATATATAATTAACAAAATTCAATCCATATCTTAAATTTTATCTTTTAAATCGGATGATATAAACTTTTTTAAATAAATACTTGGCTTAATCTTAAATTTTAGAGTAACCTATTACCATTGATTAAGGTATTCCTTTATTCAATGCTATTACGTACAATAATTTGTTTTTAATCTAAATACTAAGCACATAGTTATACCGTCGACTAAAATATTCGAATTTCAGTCAAAGGTTATATCTAGATATCTATGTACTTTACATACAGGGTGATCCAAAAATGACTACCCTACTAAAGAGTCTTATGTTAATCTACGCAAAAAATTGAACTGTGTTTTTCATTTTGTACAGGGTGTTCGAGAGTTGGTGGCTCAGGACTGTACAATAACAGAAAAACGAGAAAAAAAATTTGAAAAGTGTGTCTTAATAATGCATATTGCATGGGAAAATGTGAGGTCCGTTTTGCGCGAAAAAAAAATTATTTTGAGAACTCTGTGACAGCCTGTACACCGCTCCCTAATGAGGGAGATATAGTAGACCCATATGTGGCCAAGCGGTCAAAACGTGGGAATATACACTGTCCTCCAATAAGTTTTATACATATAAGGGGAAATTCTTAATTATGTAATGATTTATTTTGAAATTCAACTTTGGGCTTACCGACTCGCTCAAACGCATCGAATTGATCTCAAACGTGGTCAAGTGACTTTCGCTATCTGTCAAAAATGACATTTAAAAAATAAAATCGCTAAAAATAGGTTTATTTGTTTGAATTTTTAAAAGTTTTACTTGAAAAAGTTGTTTCTTTTTCAATTTTACTTAAGTGTACTGAATTTGAATACTCTATTACATTTTTTTCTAAAAAATTTTAAAAACATTAACTGCATAAAAACTATTTTATATCACTGGCTTTGTCATTCCATTCACTTTGTATTGCTAAATATTGATAAGAATATATTTTTCAAAAGAAAGTTATATTAACGCTTTAAAATTCTGTTATGTTTGTTGCAAAGTTGATGTACCGTCAAGCATTTTTATTGAATTTTCCAGTCCAGGATTTATGCCAAAATATTCTTTAATATTCACTTATACGAAACAAGTCATTCTTGGTGAAAAGTTTTGCTTGCAAAAATAATTGGATTGCAAGAAAAATATATTGCTTTAAACATACAGGGTGGACAAAAACTAAAAAATGTTAAAATCACCCAAGAGTAAAGTATCCCCTATTGTTCAATGTTGATTATTTTCTTGCCTAATAAAACATTTTTATCGATTTCAAAAAAAAAATAATAATACCTATGTACCTCGGTACTGAAGTTCTTTTTATGACTCATGTGGTTTATTTGCCTCGGCCAGAGGCCTCGGCAACTAAATTCCACATGGGTCATAAAAAGTTTAACTTCAGTGCCTTGGTACATAAATAACTATTATTGTTAATCGTTAATCTCATTTTTAAACACACCTTTAACGTTATTGATTGTTTATCAGCAGTGTCTACCATTAGTTTTCTAGATAATTAATAATGTCTTACAGTAAAAAAATAACTTCAAATCAATATTCTGAAAAAAATACTTTGCTTTTTTAGTTTTATCACGAACGCCGACGCTTTTTATTCGTTCATTTAATTTGACACCCCAACCTTTTTAGGTTGCTGCTTCTTCGGAAAAGATGAGCGACCAAAATTTCCTCATCATATACTTTTTCCTAATTTTCGGAGGAAAATTCGCAGGAGCTAAGGAACCCTACTGCGAACATAACTACGACGATAGTAGCTATAACTGCGGGTAAGAAAATTCCAAATTAGACAACCGATTTAATTATAAAGCCATACTTGTAGGGACGTTGTTGACAGTTTTCCAGACGTACGAGACGAGATTTTCGAAGAATTGAAATGTGAGAAATGCATTATCCCGACACTATCCAAAGATACTTTTGCGCCAAACACCAACTGTACATCACTCTATCTATCCAACAACGTTATCCAACGTTTGTTACCCAGAGCTTTTTCCAACCTGCCAAGAATACAGTACATCCACCTGGACAACAACAAGATATCCAACATTTCTACGGGGGCATTCGACGGCATGCGCCAGATCGAACAAATACATTTAGAACGGAATAAAATAAGCGAAATAGTTCCTGGATCATTTCGAGGATTAGATTCTACGTACGTTCATTTGTCTGGCAATAAGATCAGCGTGTTGCCGAATTATGCCTTCGAAGGAGTGCAAACGATCATGTCGATAGATTTACAAAGTAACGAGATCGAAACTTTGCATTACGACAGCTTTGTAGGAATCGACAATTTGGAAAACCTCCAACTGCAAAACAATCGTCTGTGTCACTTGCCAATCGGGGTTTTCAGGAGTTTGAAGAACCTCAAAGAGTTGAACATATCGGCAAATAACTTTGCGAAACTTCATCCAAGTTATTTTTCAGGATTGAGGAGTCTGAACACGTTAGCACTGGCGAATAATTCGTTAGTAACGTTTGACGCAAGCATACTGCTGTCTTTTTCAAAATTAGTCGAACTTGACATTAGCGGAAATGGAATATATTGGATAAATTCAAAGGATATATTTATTAGTGCTCCCACTCTCAAGTTTTTGTATATAGATGACAATTTGTTTTCTTGCTCATTGCTAGCAAATGTATTGCAATTTTTTAAGGAAAAAGCCGTGGAAGTTGAATATTTTCCTGGTAGATTTAACGTGCAAAACATAAATGGTATAGCATGTATTGAAGAAGAAGTTACGGAGACCATTTCATTTAAATATTTTTTGCAAAAGGCCAAACTGGAAGGCGAACTTGAAGAATCTCATTGTTAGCGAGCTAATAAGTTTGTACAGAATAAATTATTTTCTTGGGTTAATGACACTGTTTTTTTTGCTATCATTCTTTGGACAAAATTGTTGTGTTAACCACAGGTTCTTTGAGATCTCATCAGCATATTTTTTACTGCTATAGTCCAAAGCACGAAAGAAAACGTTTCTAAAGAATGCGGGCAGAGTTGCGAGATTTCCTATACGAGTAGTCGTTATTTATTGGCGAATACAAGTTTTATCATATTGAAGCCGAATTTCTGAACTCTGTTATACCGAAAAAATAAAGCTCGCATCACGGGACCACTTACCCATTTTTGTTTATCATTTGTTTTTAACGCAGTGTGATAAAACACCTATTATATTTTTTTCAACATCGTCGCGTCTACCATCGCCTTTGAAATACGGCAACACAGCACTTCTGCGAAGGAGTCGCCTGACAAAACCAGTTAGCCAACGCGTTTTGTGCCTGTTTCTATAGTACGTAAAGTTAACTGCGTATTTGGGCTACCATACAGACCTCATTTTTTAGACCGCTGGCAAGTTTTTTCCGCCGGCTCAGAGAGCTCAGTGGCGTTTCGTATGTTCGGGAGTTAACGTGTGCAAAATGAGTAAACAGGGAAGAACGTTGCATGCTCAAGCACGAGAAATAATTGCCAATGTTATAAGGGTTTGCCTTCCTCCATAATCTAAGGCATCACCGTTAAGAATAATATTAACAATAAATTAAATAACAATAATTATATGAAAATTAAGTCAGTGAGTTACACAAAATTGAGCTACGCCCCTGAACTGTGACTAATTCTATAATATTTGCGAGTTCTTCCCCCTTACGTCGCACGCATTCTGCCGTAAGGAGGACTATATGCTATGATAAATCAATAAAGAGCAATTTTATGGCCAATTCTATGGTGACATTAAAACAAATAAAATTTAATATGCTACGTTTTAAAAAAGCACTAAAAGTATAATAAAAGAATTCTTATATAACAATATAAAATATAATAGGGACTAAAAAGTATAAAATAATTTTTCTTGAAATCGACAGTGAAGTGAGTGAAGTGTCTCAAATCGTCATCAAAAGCTCAGAAATCGGCACTGAAGTAGCCCATTGTAGGATTTTTTCAATAAGTGGGCCTTGGCGAGATGTAAACATCAAACGTCAGACGCGGAGCCATCGCCCGTCAAAAGTGACCAAATATTCAAAACCCGGCCAATAAAGGCCCATTTAACTTTTCGTACACATTGCGAAATTGTTACCTATGGCAGCCCAATCTTTCAGTATAAATATTTTAGTAGGTTTGAATATCAGTCTATTTTTCATGGAAGCTGCACAACAGGCAGCAGTTTGGAGTTTCTGTTGGGAAGCGCCGTGCCTCGTCATACTTGACCTGGGTAGAGCGATCGTCAAAGTCAAGCAACGCCGCGCGCAATCGGTCCATGGACGGGTGATTCCTCGTGATTATTTTTTGCATAATAAAACATTTTTTCCGATTTCAAAAAATATATGTATAATATTATGTACCTCGGCACTGAAGAAATAGACCTAATCACAAGTTTCGGAAACCAGCCGACTTGATATTATCAAGTAGGTAGGCCGAAATAAACTACTCCGTAGCTTTACTTGTTAAAAATTGAATTCTGAGATCATTTTTTAAACAAATGCTGATGAATTCGAGAAGTGAATCAAAATTGCTATGTCAAATATTCTTTGTGGAAATATACAATATAATATATCTAGTCACAATTTGTTCTAAGTACCTATATGGAACTTTCTAGGCATGAAAATAATAATCGTTTACTATTTATAATTTATGTAGGTACCAACTGTGATTTCAAAGGCAGGTACATAAAATCGGAGTAAATAATATTTTAGCACATTTCTACCTATAGGGTACGAATACAAATATTATTGAAAATATTATTTAAAAAGGACAATAAAATAGTTAGGTCGGTGTGAATGGGTATATATAAAGCTAAAAAACAAGAAATTAGCAATTTTATCTCAATTAAGTACCTACTTACCTGAAAAATATATCTACTGCGGATTTATAAGTATCGTAAATCACAAAGCATCGTTCAGTGTTATAAAATAGTATAAAATATAATAAAGTTTTTTTTTGCAATTTCGGTTATACAGGGTGTTAACTTCCATTTCGTCCAAATAAGGTATTTTTTAATTTAAACCTTATTAGTAATAAATTACTTATTTTTCTGGCTTTTTTATAACAACAAATAAACATATAAACCACGAATCTCTAACAGGTACAACAAAAATGTCAAGGAAAACCATCGAAAAGCTTTTCACCCACATTTGTGTGAAGAGTTCCATCAAATTTTAGCTATGCCTATACCTAATTTATATTATAATACCTATATACATAGATTATAAAATTATAATCAATAATAATATAATATGAAATAAAATATATACCTATTATAATACTCAATATTAATATAATATATTTTAAATATACAGGGCTGCGGGAAATGAACTAAACAATTTTTTATAGATATCCCTGAGAAGTCATCATTTGCAATGTACTTTATTAGCATTGTCACGAAAGCCTATATATAATATATTATTATAATAATATGTTTATAAAATGTATACTATAATTATACGTTTGTTTATCTAGTTTGTGTTTTATAGGAAAAATATAGGTATGTTTACAAAAACCTATTCCATCATGGCTACACCCTGTATACAAGAACTTGGTGGCATTTACTATGGATTTTATAGATTTCATATATGTTTCTTATCGGCTTTTTGCGCGCTTATACATGAGTGTTTGTTTCCAACGAATTAATAAGATTAGATAGAGCTTATGAAAAACCTTATATAAGCATTAGATCTAGCTGGACGGTAAGTTCATTTTTTCTACACTTGATATAATGACCAAACAGTAAACTAAACCCACTTTTGAATTTAATCCTTGTCCGAGATGAAGAAATTATTACCTATTGCTTTGGTAATCTCTTCGCTGATTGCCGGACACGAATGTGGCACTAATTGGCTGGTGGAAGGTACTGAAGATGGGATTATCTTAACCGTGAAAGAAGGTTAGTGGAAGTTTGAAATAAATGTTACAAAAATATGCTTTGTAACTAATGGTATTCCCTGGAACACTTCCAGATTACAAGAACAAACTGTTTGGCAGAATTGGGAGGGGTCTGAACTTCAGCGACCCAAACTGCGTTCAACAAAGAAACTGCACTGACTTGGAATACGACATTTCCCACCATGGTGATTATATAACTGTAACGTGGGAGACAAATGATACTTCTCGAGTGTTCGAAGATTGCTTCGATTTGGAAGTAGGGACTGTCAACTGGTATGTACAATCTAGGCCTCCGTGATAATTTAGCAGAAGTTACTATATTTTCTAGTCTTTTCCACACTAGATTAAATATACTGAAATACGTTCTATATCAGGGACTCTTTAAAATAAGGGGACCCAGCATGTCACAGTCTATCACATAGGAAAAGTGAAGCCTTGGGGGGAAGTTTTGTTTCCTGTTGACTCCAAGGAGACCACAAGGGGGCTGATAAAAGGTTATGTCATATGTCAGTGTCCAACTGCCATCAGGTCTCCGATCAAAGTCATATTTGATCGGAGCATCAGGTTTTATGTGACATGTCAGTGCCATAGATTCTAAAGGAGGCGAAATATTTCCCATCATGATTCACAATTTTTAACTTTTCTAACTCCCAGATACTCAGATGTGTCAATTAAAGGTAATGCGGCCGCCTGTAGTAGTAGTCCCAATAACTGCAACCAGATTTTTCCTGTGTCACCTTTAGTAATCCTCCAATTCCCATTACGTGGGCAATACGTATAAGTAGGTAGGTAGTTCAAAGCAAATCGTATTTCGAAAATTTTAAATTATTAAGCAGGTAGCTTCAGTCAGGTCTTTTTTAAAGAGTTTTTATCTACGACTACAAGTTTATTTTAAGTTTGTGAGGTACCTACCTTCGGAGAGAAATAAAATCACAATTTTTTTTGTGATTTTTCACACCGAGAAAAACTACATCATTAGAACTACTAGTCCTAATCTTATTAGTCCATCCCGAAATCTGTGAAAGTTCTTTGGATAGATACATTCAACAAGGGAAGAAAGTTCAAGTATACATATTACAAATGGATTGAGGAACCTGGTAACAAGGTGCAATAGCGACATAAATATTCTTAAATAAGCAAAATCGGCACTACTGACTTAATATACCTATTACTTAAATTCGTGGAAATAATTGCTGGAAATCGATTCCAACTATAAAATAAATTTGTTTCATTTGACAGTTGCCACATTCTGTTCTTGTATGTATACACAAAAATTGTCAAGTCTAATTTTTAGAAATTATGGAGACCATTATTAATTGTTACTAACAGAAGTATGTACCTGTTATATTCTTAGATTTTCCAATAAAATTGCATACTTGGCATCACTGAGACCATTATAATGATGAAAGAATAGGCCTCACTTTGGAAAGTATAATGCTGGGTCCCTTTACTTTAAAGAGTCCCTGTTCTATATATATCTACGTACACTACAACTAGACATGGACTTCATGTCATACCAAAAAGCTACCAAAATGCTCTTACTTGCTTTTTAGACTCGCCTTTATAAGAACAGACACATTCACACAGGTCTCTGATATAGTGTTGGTCCAGGTGCAAGTCAATAATAAATATATGGAAATACAATTCGAGCAATCCCTCTAAATATTATTATGTTCTTTATACAGAGGTTAATAATTTGTATGGATGGGCCATATGCGCGTACCTTCCACAAGAGATTTTTTGTTGGGTCTCCGATATTGATAGTATTGATATGGGGTAACTAGAATTATCGGTAACGTTTAAGAAAGCATATTTTTGATGTTGCATGTCCTGAGGGGTTGCATCAAGAACGTTAAGTCTGGTTTAACGTTCTTGGGGTTGCATGATTTGCATAAAGGTCTACCTTTTGCTGCTGAACATCGAATCGAAAGTATCGAAGCTTATGGCCAAAATGTTATACATTAGAGAGCGCTCAAATAGCTTCTAAACCTCGCTTTGATCTTGAAGAAGACCTACAGAATTTTAAAGTTTAAACACACAGCTTTTTTGGCTATTTTCTGACATACGTATTTTCGGTATAGGTATGGCGGACCGGAAAGACATGCCCAACAGTGGCCAATCGAAAAAATATCCCAAGACGGTTCTGTACCTTACGTTTTAAGAAAAGACGAAAACTATTCCATCATGGAAAGGTACTGGTTGAATTCCAGAGGTGCCTACATATTCGTGGACGATAAAGTGCCACTGTTCGTAGACCAAAACAACAAAAGGGACGGGCAAGTGTGTTTTATCGCTAAAGTAGATGGGCCGTACTTCAACAGAACTAGGGTAGGTAGGTTGTCGAGGTTGTTAAATGTATCTAATTGTGCGTTTGTCTTTCAGAACCTCTTACAATACAACCTTGTAGCTGAAAGGGATCCCAAGGATGCCCACTTGCATGCCGTGAGACATTTCTTGGGAAAACCATCAGGTAAAGGCCATGATATAATAATAAAGAAGGTATGATATTGCGCATTGTGGGCGGAGTCATGCGACGTCACGCATAGCGGTTTCGGTCGCAGTCACAAAATATATAGCTTAGGTTAGGTTAGGGGTGTCAGTGTCAGTTTGTCGCGACGTGAATTTGAATTTGCATAATTTAAATAACTATTTGCGTTTTAAAATGCGTTGTGTTGTAGCAAGTTGTAATGCAGACAATGAAGCAAAGACATTTACGGGATAGTTCATGTTTTTCCGTTTCCCAGAGAATGAAAATCTTACTAAACAGTGGACGATTGCTTGTAAACGAAAGGACAAATTTAATGTAAATACCGCTAGTTTGCTCACAACATTTTAGTGAGGAAAGCTATGAGAAGAATTTAAAATATGAATTGCCAGGGTATTCAGCAAAAAATCGCCGGCTTTTGAAGCCATATCAGACTCCATACCGATACTTAAATTTGCCAAATCAAAAGTTAACAGTGAAATATGATAAGGCGAGAAGTGAACGAATAAATAAAATAAATCCATCAAAAATTGTGGATGAAATTCCTCAAGACAGGTTCGTTGAACATCTTAAGTTGTTTAATTTGTTTTAATACCCCAAAACTGCATTGAATGCCTTGCTGATTTGACTTCTAAAGGAAAAGAAATGGATATAACTGTCAGAAATGAGTTAGCTGAAGAAATCGATTCTTTAGTTTATGATGGTTTAGAATATTTAGCGGGCTTTGTATGCTGCAAATTACGAACCACTGAACCTATGGCATCAACAAATCAGGAGAATTTCACCTGGGTTGATCATGTGTCTGAGGGGGGTTTGGCCAAGCCATCAGAAGAAATGATGAAAAACATAGAGGAACTAGAAAAAATATTTAATGTGTAAATTCGGGTGAACTGTTTATTTGTAAAGAATATTTTACTGTTTATTTGTAAAGGATATTATTTAACATTTGCTAGAACAAGCATCAAAGGTAAACTGTAGTAAGCAGATTAAAAAACTTTTTTTAGGGCAAGAATGTACTTTAGAATGAAAAATTTAAATAAAAATTTGGGAGAAATGACCTTGTTTCGTAACAGTTTGTCTTTAGATTTTTATAGGATTTTTTTAAATGTTCAAAATAAGTTTTGAGGGATTCCCAGTCTGGACCTCTTGGTTAAAAAAAGTGTAACAAAACTTAATAAATATATATTTTTCCATATTTGCATTTTATTACAGTTTGCTTTTATGTCGATATGCATTCTATGTTAACAATCTAACAAGTGATACCTATAGCGCGAACAAAATTGGTGGACTAAGTAAACCATCCCAGCAAATGATGAGCCACATGGAAGAATTGGAGGCAATTTTTAATTCCATGTCCCGATAGTTTCTTGATTAGCAAAGGTTACATAAGCAATATATAATACTTCTTTAAGGATAAATTGTTCAGCAGAATTTAAAAAATATTTTTTAAGTCGAGGATGCATTTTTGAATAAAAAAGTTGAACAAAGCTTTACAAGATAAGGATATAACTAGAAAACGGAAAAGGTTAAAAATTACATAATAATTTTAAGTAATAAAATATGTATTACATTTTTAAAAATAAAGGCGTTTTAAAATTTAGCTATATTTTATATAATTTTACATTGTTGCCTTAAAAATTGACTTTATTATTTTTTAATTTCTATGTTTTATTTATTTTTTCAATAATTACAAACTATATCATCGGTATTTATTTTTTACTTATGGCGACTGCTATTATTCTAGTATTCTCTTGCAATCCTTTGAAATTTTCATTGTTATCGATCATTTTTATTTCCTTTGTAAGAAGAAATAAACTTTGAGTTATTTACCTGCACTAAGGAAGTCCTTACAGTTGATGCATTATCTTTGTGTTAAAAAAATACAAATGCTTACCCTACTGAGAATTTTCTTAGCTTGATTATCATGTTATTTTTAAATTAGTCGTATGTTCTAAATCATGCTACCTAGTACAACATTAATTTACGGATACATAACTCAATATTCCATTAGAAAAACCCGCTTCCCGCCTTAAAATTCAAATAATCCGCTCCGCGTGACGTCATGCGCAGAGCGGGACGAAATTGTGACACCGATCTATCATACCTTCTTTTCGTTGTATCATGGGTAAAGGCTATATTAGGAGTATAGCTGTCTCACATTCCCAGAAGCAAAAATTAACATTTATATTTTTGTAGGTCACCCAGATCGTGCAATGATCAGGGAACCCATTTGGACTACATGGGCCAAATACAAGAGCCAGATTAGCGACGAAATAGTTCTCGATTTTGCCGCCGAGGTTCGTGCACATGGTTTTGAAAATGGACAAATAGAAATTGATGATAGCTGGGAGGTACGAGTATAGCTATACAGGGTATTCCAACGAAAACTTGCCCCCCCCCCAAAAATTCGAAAACCGAACAATATTTGAAAATTCGCCCATACCCTACGACTTTTGTTTTTTGGGGGGAGCTTTTTTGACAGTCAAGCCAACCCGATATGTTCATCCCCCTAATCCCTAGCAACCCCAACTTTAAAATTTCAAATGGAACTGCCCCCCTTGTGGCGCATAATTTTAAAGCCCTTTTTATTGCGAATACAGTGATGTATCGTTTTTAGAATTCTGTTGAGATTTGATAGAATTATTGGCTAAAAACGGAAAGTTGACATTCCACTGTACGCGTAGTAATTTCTACACAAATGCCCGCCACTAATACGTTTTTTATCTACTACACACGACCAAAATACTTAGTTTTTATTGACGTGTCGATCAGTTTACAAAAAAGTCACAAATGAAAGAGCTGAAGCAAAACAAAAAAAGTTCATACGAATTCAAACCTTATATCTTTTTAAAATATGTAACAAAAAGTAACTGTCACAAAAACTTCCCCGTTTTTTGCTTGTAACTACGAAATCGTTAGTTTCAGCCTGCTATTGAAAGTGTAAACGTGTTTTTGAAATGGTTTATTCTATCATGGAAAGGTTAGAAATTGTTGCAATTCGTGCTGTAGCTTTAGCGCAATCATGATTTCGATAACAAATTGCAACAATTTTTACCCTTTCCGCGATAGAATAAACAAACCATTTCGAAAATACGTTTCCACTTTCAATGGTAGGCTGAAAGTAACGATTTCGTGGTTAGAAGCAAAAAAACGGGAACTTTTTTTTGTGACAGTGACTTTTTGTTACATATTTTAAAAAGATATAAGCTTTGAATTCCTATGAACTTTTTTGTTTTGCTTCTGCTTTTTCATTTGTGACTTTTTTGTAAACTGATCGAGACGTCAATAAAAACTATGTAATTTGGTCGTGTGTAGTAGATAAAAAACTTAATAGTGGCGGGCATTTGTGTAGAAATTACTACGCGTACAGTGGAATGTCAACTTTCCGTTTTTAGCCAATAATTCTGTCAAATCTCAACAGATTTCTAAAAACGACGCATCACCGGATTCGCAATAAAAAGGGCTTTAAGGACGGAAATAAAACGTCATCACCTCGCGACGACCTTCATTTGACCGTGTTCCTAACTAGGATAAATGTTGCTAAAACAGAAATTGGCTACTGGAGTGCAAAAATTGCGCAAGTGTCTGTAAGATGGCGCTGGAGTTGGAGAGCGACCATTGGTACAGAGCGAGAATAAAAAGTAATGTTTCGCCTTGCTAAAATAAGTTTCCGTTCCTTATAAGTTGTTTTGTTGCCCGGCAAGGTCGTTGGTCGGAACCAGGGGTCTAGGGGGAGGCAGGCGGACCGACCCCCTTTTTATACAAATAACAGCACATCGCTCCCATCCTGGCGTATTTTTGGATGGAAACTGTGAATAATTGTTAAACACAAAATAATAATATGAATATTTACGCTCCTTTATTTTTATATATTTTTTCATAGTTTTTAAGAATATTGTTGAGTAAAATATTATGTAAGAGAACTACCTACCGGCTGTCAAATCTACTGACATGACATAATAATTCTCCCTCAAAACCGCATGAATGATCACAATACTTACCCTAACTGACATTTAGAATTTATGTCACTATAGTTTTATCTTTTATCGTTCTATTAACTTTTCATTAAAATATTGCTAAACCGAAAGAAAGTTGTATTTGATCCAAAGTTGACGTAAAGTTGTGAATTTTGTTAGATACGTGAAATACCTACTATTTGCTGATATCTTAATATATGTATTATTTTGGCATACATCTAGAGTAATGGAAAATGTAATGTAAATAAATTTATAGGTACTACCATAGAAGAATTTACGTAGTAGATTCTTCTATGGTACTACCTAAATGCTTGCCGGTACATCAACTTTGTGTCAAACACAATAGAATTTTAAAGCGTTAATATAATTTTCTTTTGAAAAAGACATATTCTTATAGATATTTTTTAGTAATAATAAAAAGTTAATAAAATTATAGAATGATACTCGTATATTATGTTGTATATAGCTAGTGATATAAAATAGTTTTTACAAAGTAATGACTTTAAAATTTTAAGAAATTTTATAAATAGGAAATAGGCGCTTATGTAACATTAAAATAGAAACGACTTTTTCAAAGTTTATCAAAATCGGTAAACAAATAAAGATATTTTACCAGGGTGTTAACTCCTTAACGGAGGTCACACTGTAGATGTTTAACATATAGTAGGTACAGAAGATGTTCTTTCGCATCAATATATCGTTTTCTTTTTTAATTTTTTATTTTCTTTTTTTTCTATTTATCTTAATTATTGCGTTACTTAAAATGTGTGTTTGAATGTAGTGTTAATGCAAACGAAGAAACACGTTATGTACACATAAAAGACCATGTTTCATTTCATTGAAAAAACTAAACATAATTTTTTATACCAGCGCAATACTATACCTACAGAAAATGTGCCGAATCACATTCTTTAACTAAAGATATGCCTTTAACAGTAAAAAACATAGTAGACATTCAAGTGACCTTGAAAACGTCGTCTGCCTACAAGTGAAAACGTGCGTCTTACATTGCACCTCATAATATGCTTCAACTTTTATGTGATTTTTTTGTGATTTTCGTTTTTGAGAGATTTATAATAGCTGCATTTATTAAAATGGAACACCCGGTATAGATAATTTTCGACATACCTATACATATAGAGACATAGACATGAATCCTCCCCTAATGTCAGTTTATATGCTAACGATTGCGTTTTCCTCTCGAAAAATACATAACGGCGACATAACTATAAGAACATAACAGTACCCAACCCACACGTATGTATAAATAATGCTAAGTCAACTAAAGCAGTTTTTAGTGCCGCCGTGTACCTTTCAAGCTAAAAATCAATGAACCATTGCTAAAAAGAGAGGGGTTAAAATCACAGATCGGAGTCTTTGAGCTACGAGGGTCTCCCGAATATACCTTTTGAAGTTTTATATTATTTTAATATTAAAAATTCGCAATTCATAGTATATAATAATATGGAAGTAATACAAAAACATAAAAAAGTAATCAGACAGCTTAGTTGATTAAATATTATATCACCAAAACGTAAAATTGATCATATGAACATAATATATGTAATTATTAAACTGGACCTGTAACAACAGCCTCAACCGTTCATCGATCGTCTGTTTTTCGCGCCATCTGATAAATAATAGCCACACTTTTGCATTCCCGCTGCATAATTTAAGGGGCATTTTGCCTATGTTTTTTATTTACAACAAGACTGGATAATTACAATGTCTATTACCGTGTTTTCGTTCCGAGCATATTCCGAAATCTATGCCAATCTTAACGAAGGTAAAATTCCGGCTCAAGAGACAAAATAGACGAATTTATGCCGGCATAAAGTTTGAAATTCAAAAAAAAATCTCGCCCATAACTTTTAAACTAGTGTCATTAGTATCTATGGATATTTTAAAAATACCCGTGTTTTTTGTAATCCTTTGAAATTCGCTACTTTTTCCAGCTAGTTGGAAATGAAAATACATTGATACAGGCAACCAAACATACAATGGCGAGCCCCCCCTTAAAACGATGCGCCACAAGGGGGTAGTTCCATTTGAAATTTTAAAGTTGGGGTTGCTTGGGGTTAGGGGGATGAACATACCTATTTGAAATTGCAAATAGGCAAACAATATTTTTTTATAGACCTGCTATGGATCCCACGAATTTAACACAGAGACGTTCCCTAATATAACTGATGTTGTGCGGACTCTTAAAGCTGACAATTGGAGAGTGACCTTGTGGACTCATCCGTTTGTAGACGACAACTGCCAGAACGACAGTGACATAGGGAAAGAAAATGGTGAGCATCGACCACCATATAACTTTAAATAATAATAATTCTACAGGTTTACTACATGATACAACAAAAGAGAGATATGATATTGCGCAGGTTGGACACCATATTGGCGCGTCACGCGGTTATAAACAATGGTACAAGTTGTATCATCTGGTTATAAACAACCGAAACGTCAGAAACGTCTGAGTGTCATTGTAGTGTGTTCTCTGCATTTTCAGCCAATTTGCGGAAGTTTGCGTTGTAAAATTACTGTTAATTACTCTTTGGTCCATTTGTCCCTTTGTAAACTCAATCAGTGGACATACTGTAATACTTTGCATGTCATAAGTGGGTGGGAACCATCGAATTGATAAGTACAATGGAAGTCGCACAGGTACCACTTTCATTGTTGTTTGGGGCAGCCAACTCTAGAGAGAGATAGGTTTCAAATGGCAATAAGTAAGACAAGGACGCCTAATGAACGTGTCAGCTGATTCAGGCAAAGGAGGTATATAGGGATGTTGCATATTAATGGGCGAATTTAATGGGCATGTTCCGTAATTCTCTTTATTGTATGATCTGTATTCCGAAATTCAGAGCTTGTTTGTAGGAATGAGAATTTTTCTATATAACCACAATTATGTAAATATTGCACAGAAAAAAGTAGTGAATTGATTAAAAAAATTACCTACATGGCAATTTTATGTGCCTGGAAGTAAATTGAGACAAATAAAATACAAATTAAAAAATAAAAGTTTATTTTTAAATAACAAAACGACAAAATATCTAGGATAAGGTATACATATTCAACTTTAATTATTTATCTTAATTGATTTATTAATATTAAAATCCAATTTAATAGGAAAAACATGTAAAACAGGTAGCTCTTACATATTTTATATATTTTTTATATTTGTTTAGGCATCTAACAAACAAAAATAGAAAGTTAGGGCAAACACCTCTTTTGTGTTATGTGGTTTTTGCCGGAATCAGCTGATTTATTTACTATTTCACTTACTCAAGTTTGGCTGCCAGTTTCTCTCTCTACACTCCTTCCATCTACTTGTCATTTCAATGTTTTCAGCCAATTTGCGGAAGTTTGCGTTGTAAAATTACTGTTAATTACTCTTTGGTCCATTTGTCCCTTTGTAAACTCAATCAGTGGACATACTGTAATACTTTGCATGTCATAAGTGGGCGGGAACTTACCGCGTGACGTAATTGCGCAGAAGGGAACGAAATTGAGGCGGCTAAATCATGTATCATGGGTTTACTATATTTCAGGATATTTCGTGAAGAATAACGAAGGAAGCACGACGGCTGTATGGTGGAATGGCGATAATTCCCACCAAATAGATTTTACAAAACCAGAAGCTGTCCAGTGGTTCTCTGATAAACTTAAGCTAGTGCAAGAGAGACACGGAATCGACAGCTTCAAGTTTGACGCTGGGGAAACTAACTATGCTCCTCAGGTAGAATACGACTTTCTTGCCAAGGCCTTACAATATTTGTTTCTGTAGCTTCAGGTCGTGATTCAGATCGATTTTTATCTTTTTTTAGCCTTCTGTATATGAAAACGTCGACCAGGAGCTTATACCCAACATCCTCAGCAAAAAATATATCGCAGCCGTCTCAGAATTCGGCGATCTGATTGAAGTCAGGTCAGGCTGGAGGTAAGTAAAAACGATATTCATTGAATTGGGTTTTTCGCCACCTAACTGGTTAAAAGACAACTTTTTCAAGTTTGCCTGGAAAATTAATAACTTGTAAGTCAATAAATATCTTCAACAAATTTGTTTTCTGAGCTTTCGGAGAATAAATCTTCCTCCTTTCCCAAAGATCATGTCACGTCAAAGAGAAATGACAGATTGAGACTTATACAGAGGTTAATAATTTGTATGGCTGGGCCATGTGCGAGTATTTTCCACAAGGGGTTTTTTGTTGGGTCGCCGATATTGATAGTATTGATGTAGGTAACTAAAATTACCGATAATGTTCAAGAAAGCATATTTTTGAGGTTGAATATGATATTTATTAAGTTGCAAGTTCAAAGTTTAGTTCATTTACTGTTAAGAATTTATTAATTTTCCAGGCAACTTGAAAAAGTCGTCTTTTAACCAGTTTGGTGGCGTAAAACCCAATTAAAATTCAATGTTTGCGCCGAAAATAAATTTTAGAAAATATTTAAAAACGATATTGTTAGAGAACGCTGTAAACATTATTAGATGTTTTGTCATTGTCGCATTTTTTATATTCTTTCAGGACCCAAGAATTGGGCATGTTTGTCAGGATGATTGACAAGGATTCCAACTGGGTTGATGTTGACAATGGTTTGCATTCGCTGATCACTACTCTGTTGCAAATGAACCTTAACGGATACACCATGTAAGCGCTTATTTGTGCCTTCGATGACTATCTTCTTATGAATTTGCAATTATATCTCATAATATATCTCATAATTTGCAGGGTTTTGCCTGATATTATTGGTGGAAATGCCTATGGAGGTGATCCTACTGCAGAATTGCTGGCAAGATGGACCCAAGCAAACGCATTCATGCCTGCTATGCAGTTCAGCTCTTTACCATGGGATATCACTAGTGACGAGGTTAGTAGTATCAATGGCAATGCATTTTTATTGTTTTGTGGCTTATAAATACGTCATTCTTCTCCCCTTTTCTATAGTCCAAAGCACGAAAGAAAACGTTTCTAAAGAATGCTGGCAGCGTTGCGAGATTTCCTATACGAGTAGTCGTTATTTATTGGCGAATACAGGTTTTATCATATTGAAGCAGAATTTCTGAACTCTGTTATAACGAAAAAATAAACTCTAATCACGGGACCACTTACCCATTTTTGTTTATCATTTATTTTTAACGCGGTGTGATAAAACACCTATTATATTTTTTCAACATCGTCGCGTCTACCATCGCCTTTGAAATACGGCAACACAGCACTTCTACCAAGCAGTCGGCTGACAAAAGCAGTTAGCCAACGCGTTTTGTGCCTGTTTCTATAGTACCTACGAAAAGTTAACTGCGTATTTGGTCTACCACACAGACCTCATTTTTTAGGCCGCTGGCAAGTTTTTGCCGCCGGCTCAGAGAGCTCAGTGGCGTTTCGTATGTTCGGGACTTAACGTGTGCAAAATGCGTAAACAGGGAAGAACAATGCATTCTCAAGCACGAGAAATAATTGCCAATGTTATAAGGGTTTGCCTTCCTCCATAGTCTAAGGCATCACCGTTAAGAATAATATTAACGATAAAATAAATAGCAATTATATGAAAATTAAGTCAGGAGGACTATGACATAACCTGTTATTAGATCTAGAACAAAACAAAAAGGAAATTTTTCTATGGTACCGTAAGTTGCGCAATTTTGAGGTCAATAAAATGTTGCAAACAGATTTCTAATATCTTTTTTCGTTTTTGGAGTTATTTTGAAAAAAGTGAAATTTTGCGTTTTCGATTCATTTTTTTTTCTGAAGTTGTTATCACAAGAAAAAGTGATAATGGGCATAAGCACTCAAAGTTAGAAAACAAAAAAAACTAGTAACCGCATACACGTGTTTCATGCTATTTGGCAATCATCAGTACGGTGTAACATCAAACAAATCAAAAAGGTAGGAATGATTTGGGAAGCAACAAATGAAGTCCGGGCAGGAGCCAACAGCACATTTGCAGCTTCAGTCAGTAATTTTGAGTGCTTATGCCCATTATCACTTTCTTGTATTTACATTTACACTCACAATCTTATATTTTTGTTGTTGTTGTTGTTGTTATCACAGATTGAAAAAAAAAAAGAAAAACACATTCTTGTGGCACTTTTTAATGGGCTTTAAGATGGCGTTTTTAGATTTGTTCTACAACGTTTGAATTTTGAGAAGATAAGTTGTAAGTTAAATTGTTGACAATACTGATTAATATTTAGACTTCTTATTATTATAATATATAGGGCCGCACTAGAAAAAAACGAATGGAAAAAAGGAATTTTCAGTATAATTGTCTCAAAACATTTAATAGTATATTTCATTACAAGTCTGGGAATAAAGATTTTTCCGTGCGCGCGTGACAAATTCCCGTGTGAGGCGCAGCCGAACACGGGAAGTCATGCAAGCACGGAAAAATCTATTTCTGGACGTATAATGAACGATATTTTTTATTATACTTCTTTGAAAACGGTAACTTAAAACATTTTATCGGCATATTATAATAAATTTAATTGACAAAAAATAAACAATGCAGACAATATAGTGTTTGGTACGTATGATGCGTTTCCATGGTTACTCTCAAATTATTTCAAAGGTGCTTTGTTGTAAATTAGTTATTGTCAGATAAGGTGAATAAAACGTCAAAAATATTACAGAAATGTATCTAAATATTGAAACACTTACGAATTAAAATACAAAATAGGTACATGTTAAATGTCAGAGAGCATATAGAGTTTCTTAAATTTAGTTTACTTTGCTGTATATTTATATTTTAAAGCCATATATTCGGTATTTTTATTCAGCGCACGGAAAGTTTTTCCATGCGCTGTTTCCGTGCGCTAGCCCGAAAAACCCCATCTTTCATTATTGCTAAAACAGATGAAAATAAGGTGTTTTCAAAGAAGTATAATAAAAAAATATTTCGTGTCATACATCGTGGTATTCGAAATGAAAAGTGCTTTCAAAATCTGCAAAAAAAATCCAGGTCCGTATTTAAAAAAATAAAGTTGAAGATGGTTTCTCAAAAACGAAATGTTGTAGAACAAATCTAAACACGACATCTTAAATCCCGTTAAAAAGTGCCACAAGAAAGTGTTTTTCTTTTTCCTATCTATGATAACAACGCAAAATTTTACTTTTTCAAAATAACTCAAAAACGAAAAAAATATGTTATAAATCTGTTTGTATCACTTTATTGACCTTAAAATTGCGCAACTTTTTCCCCATTTAACCGTTGTTCTATCTCTAACCGTTTGCAAGATCCCCATGCTGTTCATTCTTATCCGGGACACATTGTATACAACTTTTTTGTTAGACAAGATAAAAATTTTGTTTTTAGTGGTTACACACATTATCTATTTTGATGCAAATTGACACCTGAAAATAATCTTACCTTATTTTCAGTTTGATGGTGTAGAAATAGTGAGGAAGTTCGTGAACTTGCACGCCAACTACACCAATGAAATAATCGTGGCCATGGATGAGAGCATCTTATTTGGATATCCAGTAAATCCTCCAATTTGGTGGATCGACCCTACCGACCCAGTTGCTTTGGCCAATGATGATGGTATGGCTAACATTTATCAGTCCTACTTTTTCCCTGTCGACGATTTACTATGATAATTTTATAAAAATGTGTGCATTTTCGATGTGCGGCTATATTCACAACAAAATATTGATGATGTTTTGAGGTAACAATCGGCTATAGATCATCGAAACTCCTTTCCAAAAGTTAGGAAACCCGCCGACTGGATCTCGATCAGAAAACAGACGCGGTGTTGATCGGCAGAACATTCTAGTTAGGTTAGGCGGTAATATCTCTTCCTCATATTTCTCTGGTACCACAAAACAGCAAATAGTGACACTAAATAGTGAATTATTCAATGTCAACGTAGATGTTACTTTTGCGGCGCTGACAAATAAGGATAGTTTTAGGGCGGAACAAGTTTTTACTTGTCTAATTAATGATTGGTCTATGTTTTAGAGTACCTTTTGGGACAAAGGGTCTTAGTAGCCCCAGTAATCACAGAAGGCGCAAGATCCAGGGATGTATACCTTCCTAAAGGAACGTGGAGAGATGGAAACAATCAAACTGAATATACTGGACCGGTGTGGCTAACCAACTACCCCGCCCCCATTGATGTGTTACCATATTTCCTTAAAGTGTAACATGAAAAAGAACGGAAAAATAAAAGTTATTTGATTGGTACTATGAGAACAATTATTCACTTGTTTTGAGTTGTGACTTGTAATACACTTTGTTTATTTTTCGAGTCATATTTGTCGATCTTTTGAGGTTTTATGTCTGTGATATCGAGAGAACTTCAGACAAATAATAAACATAGACTAGCTAGAGGCTGCATTGCCTACTCAAAGCAAAAACAACAAATTGCATAATATGATAACCAGAGGTTACGTTTCCTATGCCACAAATCCAACACTTTACTCTTCCCATCGTTCTAAAAACTACACCAATTCACTAATTACTAACTTAACTATATATCTTTTTGCCCAATACCCCAAAATCTAAAAAAAACCAAGAATAACGCAAAAGTAAACACTCTAATACATCAACACAAACCGGAGAAATCTCAACGAACTCTGGATCAGCTCTTGGGGCATAATAAAGCAAATGCGCATCGATCACAAAGAGCTCGTGCAACGTTGCCACGTTAGCCAGAATAAGCAATTTATTAAGTATATTATTTATAGACCAAGTAGGATCAGTAAATTCACAAAATCAGTAAAATTTATTGTTAAAACATAACTGTCAAATTTTTACTATATGTAAATTGTAGATATATCAACTTATTATTGTTCCAAATTGATGTTTTGAAGAAGTTTGGCGATGGTGCAATCATTGCATTGTTTTGTTTTAGATTTCTGACAAATAATGTTACTAAACATGTTTTATGTTGGCAGAATCTGTATTGTATTGAATTATTAGTCTGTTTTATTATTTGTCTGAGGAGAGAACAGTAGGTACCTCGGTATATTATGCAAGAGTATGAGATTAGAGATATATTTAGGTGTATATTAACTTTTATTATTTGGTATTATTTTCAATTCCAATCCGACTACCGCACATTTTTAACCGATTTTCTTTGAAAAGCATTAATTTTAGGAATTTACTAAGTAATAAACACTAACTGAACTGTCCGATATGGTAAACTTTAAATCTGTCATGATCATAGCAATCTAGATAGTAAGATATTGACCGAATGCTGCATTTCTATTGGTTTCAATTGTGATATTGCATTGTGTTGCATCATAGTAAACCTCTTTATAATAATAATTATTAGTACGGGTGGTACATATTTAATAAATCAATTAAAGTACTTTATGGGATTGGCTGCAGAAGAGAGCGAAAATGTCACTTTATGGCAATTTTGTTCCGAATTAGAAAAACCTTCATCTGCAAAAAAAGTGTCTCAAAATCGTCGTTAAAAGCTCAGAAATCGGCACTGAAGTAGCCCGATTTTTTTCAATAAATAGGCCTTGGCGAGATGTAAACATCAAACGTCAGACGCGGAGCCATCGTCCGTCAAAAGTGACCAAATATTCAAAACCCGGCCAATAAAAGCCCATTTAACTTTTCGTACACATTGAGAAATTGTTACCTAAAGCAGCGCAATCTTTCAGTATAAATATTTTAGCAGGTTTGAATATCAATCTATGTTTCATGGAGGCTGCACAACAGGCAGCAGTTTGGAGTTTCTGTTGGGAAGCGCCGTGCTTCGTCATACTTGACCTAGGTAAAGCGATCGTCAAAGTTAAGCAACGCCATGCGCAGTCGGCTCATGGACGGGTGGTCCGTTATGATTTTTTGCCTAATCCACCTTTTTTTCCGATTATTTTATAAATTTACAACCTCAAAATCCCAAAGCAGCGACCAGCTGTATAAATAAAACTAAATGTTTTAAAAAAGTAGACCCTTTCATACAGAGCGAGTCAATATTTTCCTGCAGTACCTATCAAATTATGGACAGTATTGTTACCTATTTAGTGCTTACAATAAGCTGTTATACGAAGCAACAAAAAGCCTTCAAACACTTAAATCATTGAGTGAAATATTAAGATGAGTAGTATTTCAGGCCAAGAATGAAATGCCCTCAAATATTTGGGTTTTTGTTAGTGGACATGTGGAACATAAAAAATCGAAGACAACATTGTGGTGTTGGACAGACAAGCTAATCGAAAAGAAAATAATTTACAGTTTTCTCGATAAAAATGTAGCACGTCAAACAATGTCAGACAATGAATCTGCCAGATTGAATTGTTTATAGAGAGGAAGGAAACCCAATTAGCGTGCAAGCCGCCTTTCAATTTTGAAAGTTTTCCTAAGGATTGTACAAAACTCTAACATGTAAAAACTGATTCATCTATTAGGTTAGTTATAGAGGTTTAACATCACGAAAAAAAAACAGGAAAAATGGGAAAAAACAAGGTTTCTCCGTTTTTTTCCGAAGCCCAAAAAATGGAAAAATTGGAAAAAATTGAAAATTTTGTATACCTACATATTTTGCTGGAAAAAACCTCAAGAAGTCTAAAAATAACATATTTTGATAGTAATGCTTTATTTAAAACAAATTAAATAAACAAAACACTTACTGATCAACAATAAAAAACTAAAAACATTAATTCTTTTTAACTTTTTATTATATATTATATAAATTATTTTATTTAAAAATATTTTTTTTTATTATGTATTATTAAAAAAAATGTTTTTTCCGTTTTTTTTTTCAAATTTTCCGGGAAAAAAACGGTTTTTCTCCGACGATCAATTTTTCCGGAAGTTTTAAACCTCTAATTAGGTATAATCAGTGACTATAGATTCTTTCTATAGTCACTGGTATAATAAAAAAAAACTGAACAGTGAGAAAGGATAACCACTAGGGTTCAATAATAAAGAAACCCTGGCCTGGTGGTTCTATACCACTAATGTCGATTACATCTATTATTTTGGGGATAAATAAATAATGTTATTCGTACATCTAAAAATATTTATTAAAGAAACAATACTTTATACAACACAGAATACCAAAGTACCTACCTAATGAAGTTTTTAACTTCTACATAGGTGTACTTTCTCTTCTGAGAGCCCTATAATATAGGTATCTGAAAGAGAAAAGGGCGTTTTTAATTTATTAAAATGTTGTATGTTCATAATATATATATACTTTAGGTAGGTATGTACAATGTATTTAAATTTAAAGACAATGGCTATTCATACATTTATCTGACCGCTATATTAACTCCAGTTTCTTTAATCGCCAACATAAAATTTATTAATAGAGAACACGAATACGGTTCACTAATTAATAATTATTGGAAAATTATTGTCCTTTATTTTATAACGGGTCGCCCGATTTTCGATTTTTTTAAATATAGTGCTCCGAAAGCTCTACATCCTCGTATGCATTATTTTAAGTTTCGCCTTTGCCCATAGCCTACTACGATAATAAATCAAACCCCAAAAATGTTTCAATATCGTAACTTACACCGAGTGTTCACAACTTAAGTACAAAAAAAGGATAAATTTGACTATTTGAGAGTGCCCTGTGTATCTACTATATTCAAAAAAAATTCGAAAATTGGCAACTCCTTATAAAATATTGAATTGTCTTCACTTAAAGTAAAACATATTGGACACTTCTAAAAATCTATCTTAATATAGAGTGTGTAACGGAAATGATGTTACAATCAAAATTTGAACAAGACGATTTTTTGTACCATGTGATCACGTATACAGGGTGATTCAAGTGCCTTCCCCTCATTTCCAAACATTTTTGCCAACGATATAACAGATTAGCTACCGCACAACGTAGGGTAGCTCGGTTTGTTTTGAGAGTTTACACATTTTCTTCAATTTTGAGCCTTAGTTCATCCCTGGTGTCGGATACCGTTTTATAAATTTTTTCTTTTAAATATCCCCAAACGAAATAATCAACAGGATTCAAATCTGGGGATCTGGGTGGCCAAGAACTCGGTCCTATTCCATCAGGTTCTGGTTGTCGAGGCGGAAAGCGATAGTGGGTGGTGCCCATTTACACGGGCGTAGCCAAGGGGGGGTTTCGGGGGTTCAAACCCCCCCCCCCCCGAAATAAGCAAAATATTACCTAATATTATCTATCCTTGTTAAGGATAGAGACGTGAATCATTATTACTGTCGAAAAATGGAGGGGAAAAAAAGGAAGGGTGGTAAACCTAAAGGTATGGACTACTGGAAAAAATGGTGTAGTCAAGGTCAAGGGGTTTCTAATAAAGAAACAAATTTGGATTTAGCTATCAAAGCTTCAGCTACCTTGCATGCTGATAAGAAGACTGCCTACCCCGAAATCTAGTTTGGAATGCCTAGATATGTGCGATAAAAACCTTTATCCTAATATTTACACATTACTACAAATCTTGGCTACCATTCCTGTATCCACTGCTACCCCAGAGAGGTCTTTCTCGAGCCTAAGGAGACTGAAAAACTATTTACGAAACACTACAAGTGAAAACAGACTTAATGGTTTGGCTCTAATGAACATTCACTATGGAACAGAAATTCATGCAGATGAAGTAGTGGATATATTTAAAAGAAAAAGCCGAAGATTTCTTCTTTAATGGTTTTAGATTTAGCGCAGAGGAACGAAATTAATTTATCCATTTCCTTTAAAGTTAAGAACTTTATAAATATATGTCGTAGTTTTTCGGATGGATATATAGATATTAAATTTCATATAAGTATATTTTTGTTGTTTTATTTACTTCTCAAACTAACCCCCCCCCCAAAACTAAATCTTGGCTACGCCCGTGCCCATTTAATTGAAATCATAGCCTAACCCTAATATTTAGCGGCAGATCTTGATGTAGTTTTGCGTTAATTAAAAATGTTTGACTTGAGTTAATTATTTTTACCAGTTTGCCCAGTTTGAAACTTGATATTTTGCACTTTTATAGTCCTATATTGGCACATCTTGTGTACTAAATTTAGTTTTGATGTCTCTAATATTTACGTAGAAAAAAATTAAAACCATTTTATTTTCAAAGCTTGACAATACTGTATCTTGAAAACTAAGGCACTAACGAACAAGTTTATATAGGAAACTCACATTTTTTTCATGTTCTATCGATTCTTAAATTTTTGGTATTTTATAGTGAATCACCCTGTATTTTTACACCCCCTTTTTTCTATATTTTTGAAGCCTGTTGATTCAGTAAATAAATTTTGCATTGAAATTAAAACATTATTGTATTTCATCCATATTTTAAGGACGAATACTCATCATCATTTATGACATGTTTTCCTATACAGGGTTTTTCAGAAAAACCTGGCATAATTTCTGCAGCATATACAGGGTGGCCAATTTAGATGGAATAATGGATATAACTTTTTAAATACACCTTGTATAACAAAATGTTTCAGATAAGAGTTTTTCAGTTGATCTATCTGCATGTTTTGGTGACCTTGAATTTTCTTGTGAGCCAGTCATTTCGTTGCTATGGCAACCAACTTTGTTTTTTTTTAAATGGCACCTTCTGTTCAAATTTGGAATCAGCTCATTTTTGTGTGTATACGAACATGTAAAATTTCATTGCGGCTGCATAAAAATTTTTTTGAGAAAAGTAGTATTTCTGTAAGTACTTACGCCAAAATTTGAATTCGAGAGCGTTGCCTAAAAAGTAGGCCATGCCTAATGAAAATGTTGACATTTTTGCATGTAATGATACCTTATCGATGACAGGTAAATCATGTTAAGCTTGAAAAATGTGTTTATTAATAAATAAATAGGCACAATAAATCAAATGGTACCTAAAAATCATTAATCTAATGCTCGAAATGGTCTCCATTCACAGCGAGACAATGGGGTAGAACTTCTAAAAATAAAAATAAAATTCTTACTGACCATGTGTTTATCGTGTTTAGTTTCTTAGATTCCTTTTAAAATCGAATATTGACCATATCTTCGTCTTTATACTAGGTACATTATTGAAATTTGATACTGCTGTGTTTTTGGGGATGGAAAATAATCTGAAAATGTCAATTTCTATATATCTCATAGAGGGAGCCACTTGCGCTCTTTTTGGATCGTGTTTTTACTCATAACTTTTTTAATATTATCTTTTTGGTCCTGCAGGTTTCAACAAAAGTTTTTGTTTCTTGACGATAAAATCAACCTTTTGCATTGAAATTGGCAAAACGTGATCCAACACACTTGTTAACTCCAACATTCGAAACAATAAATTTTCACCTACCGCTTTCAAAAAAAAAAATACATTCAAAATTATGAAAAAATGCCAATTAGACATTGGTCAAAGCAAAATTGGTTTCCTTGAAATAGGGTGTCAACATTTTGTAAAATTTAATCCTTTTCATTTTAAAAACGAATAATTTTGGTATATCGTTCATAGGGATTTTTTTTTTCACCTTAAGTGGTACAGTTGATCTGTATCTGTAACAATTGAAAGCGGTAGGTGAACATTTTATTTTTTTATTTTATTTTATTTTAACAGGTGCTTTGGGGCACGTTTTGCCAATTTCAACGCAAACGGTTGATTTTATCGTTATGAAATAAAAGTACACCCTTGTTGCAAAATAAAAAGATGCATACTAAGCTCAAATATACACTGTGTCCCGGATAAGAATGAACAGCATGGGGATATTGCAAACGGTGAGAGATAGGGCAACGGTTAAATGGGGAAAAAGTTGCGCAATTTCGAGGTCAATAAAATGGCACAAACAGATTTCTAATATCTTTTTTCGTTTTTGAGTTATTTTGAAAAAAGTAAAATTTTGCGTTTTCGATTTTATTTTTTTCTGAAGTTGCTATCACAGATAGAGAAAAAAGAAAAGCACTTTCTTATGGCACTTTTTAACGGGCCTTAAGATGGCGTTTTTAGATTTGTTCTACAATGTTTCGTTTTTTAGAAACCATCTTCAACTTAATTTTTTTAAATATGGACCTGGATTTTTTTTGCAGATTTTGAAAGCACTTTTCATTGCAAATACCATGATGTATGACAAGAAATATTTTTAAAATGTTTTGAGACAATTATACTGAAAATTCCTTTTTTCCATTAATTTTTTTTCTAATGTGGCCCTGTATTTAATAATAACAAGTCTAAATATTAATCAGTATTGTCAACAATTTAACTTACAACTTATCTTTCAATTGGAGAACTAAAAAAAGGACGGCACATACGATAATAAAAAATAAATAAAAATCCTCCACTTAGAAGGCTTTGAAGCAACGAAACCAATCCCATGTCATTTGTCATAACTCCCACTATATCAATTTATTTCATTACAAATGGAGGGTGCTTTTTCAAATGACGACAAGTTTAACATGTCAGCATGTTATATCTTGAGTCACAGAAATAGTGTAGAGGCCGAACGAATGTATTTTTGGGCAAAAGTTATTGATTACGTTGGCTTAAAGCTTTCTTCTCGCAATTAGGAAAAGTGAAGAATTTACTCCAAAACACAATGCGACACTGTTTGCTGTACAACAACAGAGGAAAACACTTTACTAGACGCAGGGCCGTAAAATTTAAAAATATTAAGTTTTCAAAGTATAAATAAACTGTAAGTTAAATTGTTGTCAATACTGATTAATATTTAGACTCCTTATTATTAAATACAGGGCCGCATTAGACAAAAAAGAATGAAAAAAAAAAGGAATTTTCAGTATAATTCTCTCAAACATTTTAAAAATATTTCGTGTCATACATCATGGTATTTGCAATGAAAAGTTCTTTCAAAATCTACAAAAAAAAATCCAGGTCCGTATTTAAAAAAATAAACTTGAAGATGGTTTCTCAAAAACGAAACGTTGTAGAACAAATCTAAAAACGCCATCTTAAGGCTCGTTAAAAAGTGCCATAAGAAGGTATTTTTCTTTTTTCTCTATCCGTGATAACAACTTCAGAAAAAATAAAATCGAAAACGCAAAATCTTACATTTTTCAAAATAACTCAAAAACGAAAAAAGATATTAAAAATCTGCTTGTGCCATTTTATTGACCTCAAAATTGCGCAACTTTTTCCCCATTTAACCGTTGCCCTATCTCTCACCGTTTGCAATATCCCCATGCTGTTCATTCTTATCCGGGACACAGTGTATAGAAAATAAGGGCGGTGTAAAAATATATGTGATCATAGGATACAAGGCGTGTGTATCTTCTGCTGTTTAGAAGAAACGCATTAGATGCATTTCTTGCAGCCAAAACCACTTACCACTAAGAAACGAGCCTCCCTCACAACCCTTCCACCTTAGCCGCGTTCTCGGTGGTGGCACTGGTGGCAGCCTTCTTCCCGCAGGGATCTTGGCCTGCACCATGCTCGTGCGGACTCACCAGTTCCTTCGCTTTGTGAAATGCGCAGTGCACCCCATCGTACGCCGTGTCGTAGGCGCTCTTCGTGGCGTTCTTGATCTTGTCCCACGTCTCGTCGCCGCTGACGACGTGAGCGAGCACGACGCAGAGAAGCAGCGAACCCGACCACAGCACCTTCATCTCGACTCTGACGATATATGTGGGGCGAGGAGCGAGTAACGCGAATGACGAATCGCGGCTCGAGGTCGACCTTCGGGGACTTTTACTTCGTTCGTAGATGATTTTGCACTTGCCGCGTGAGTCACGGGTAGTTGATTAGTCTTCAATGTCAAGAGGTAACTGGAACGAAAATCAATGAAGTAGCAAATTGGTGTAGCCGCGTGGCAGGTAGAATGATCGCTATTGTCTATTCATAACTGTTGTTTCTATTGTTACAAATAACATTCTTTAGTAGAAGAAACTTTTTTTGTAGCCCAAAATAATGTAGAGGTGATGCTAATTGGAGCAGGGCCTGAAATATCTCATGAAAAGACTTTTTATTCTTTACGCCAACGTTTCGGTTTATTTAAAACCTTCTTCAGGGCTCTAAAATATGGATACAAAGAAGACAATATATGCGGATACAAAGAAGACAATATATACGTGTTTATGTGTTTATACAGGGTGTCCAATTTTAAAACTGCACAAATCCGTAACACCTTCATTTTTGGAGATAATCGCCTTCAAAAACCGCTTCTTTCGACCTTTCTGCCATTTTCAAAATACAAATCCAGGGCCGGCTGCGATTTTTTTGTACCCCCGATTTTCATTGAAACCATTTAGCGATTTTTTATTTAAAATCTGACCCCACAGCGTTAATCAGAACACCCCAAAACCCCCATATACCAAATTTGAATAAAAAATATACAGGGAGTTCCATTCTGTAGGGTATCAAAGTTGAGCAAAATGGGAATTTTAAAGGCATCTGGCGAGTTAAGTGTGCCATGGTATCCCTTCAAAACAGTTGAATGATCAATAGGACCACTTAAAATGTTGATGTGAAAAGATTTACTACAAAAATATACAGGGTATTTTTCTCTGATTTCTGAAATTGTATGAAACTTATACGGATCGAGAGTGCTCTGGAATCATTAAAAATATTGATAAACACAAAAGTAATGTATTTTTGTACAAAATGATAACTAAAAAATAATATTATATTATACACTTAGGTTGAGAAGTGAGCCATTATATACCGATAATATGCCAGGTAAATAATGGCCTTCTCAACCGAAGTGTATATAGATTTTTTTTTACTACTAAAATTGAAATATTGCCATATTTTAGTTTATTTTAGTCATTTCTCGCTTTTTTCAAATACTTTTAAATATCAAGTAGCCTGGGAGTTCAGTTGTCAAGCTGATAAAATGACACTAATCTGTAAATGTCATATAGAAAATTTTTCATTATTTACCTAGGTATTTTTTTTATTATCATTATTTACCTAGGGTGAGAAATATTACTTCTCATTAGAGGAATGAGGTAAATAATGGTGATTTCTCAGGTTAGTAGTAAAAAAAAAAAGAATTTAAATTATTGGACCTTTCTCAACAAAGTCACTGTCTAAGATGACACATTTTCTGTGCGTTTCCTATTGTGGCACACCAGCCACCTTAACTGATATGGACTTACGGACTGGCAGACTTCTGTATTTTTTAGATTTAGTTCGTTTATAGTGTGTGGAGCGGTTTTAATATACTCGATTTTTGACCCGTATAAAGTTCTAAAAATTGAGATGGCACAGTTAAGAACACTCTGTATATTTTGTATTGGACCTTTGCACACCAACACCTTGAGTGGTCCTATTGATCATTCAACTGTTTTGAGGGGATTCCATGCCACACTTGACTTGGCAGATGCCTTTAAAATTCCTATTTTGCTCAACTTTGACACCCTGCAGAATGGAACTTCCTCTATATTTTTAATTCAAATTTGGTACATAAGGGTTTTGGGGTGTTCTGAATAACGCTGTTGGGTCAGATTTTAAATAAAAAAATCGCTAAATGGTTTTCGTGAAAATCGGGGGTATAAAAAAATCGCAGCCGGCCCTGGATTAGCATTTTTAAAATGGCAGGAAGGTCAAAACAAGCGGCTTTTGAAGGCCTTTCAAACAAAAAAAAAGTTTAGGCGATTATATCCAAAAGTGAAGATTTTACGGATTTGTACAGTTTTAAAGTTGGACACCCTGTATGTGTATGTTTATTTGCATATTTGCTTGAAATCGGCAGTGAAGTGTCTCAAAATCGTCATTAAAAGCTCAGAAATCGGCACTGAAGTAGCCCATTATTGTACGATTTTTTCAATAAGTAGGCCTTGGCGAGATGTAAACATCAAACGTCAGACGCGGAGAAATCGCCCGTCAAAAGTGACCAAATATTCAAAACCCGGCCAGTAAATCCCATATATACTTAACTTTTCGTACACATTGCGAGATTGTTACCTATAGCAGCGCCATCTTTCAGTATAAATATTTTAGTAGGTTTGAATATTATTCTATTTTATATGGAAGCTGCATAACAGCGTCGATGGAGGAAAACAGGCAGCAGTTTGGATTTTCTGTCAGAAAGAGCCGTGTCTCGTCATACTTGACCTAGGTAGAGCGATCGTCAAAGTCAAGCAACGCCGCGCGTAATCCGTTCATGGATGGGTGATCCCTTATGATTATTAAATTAATAAAACATTTTTATCCCGATTTCAAAAAAATATATAATATGTACCGCGGCACTGAAGTTATTTTTATGACTCATGTGGTTTATTCCACATGAGTCATAAAAAGTTGTACTTCAGTGCCTTGGTACATAAATAACTATTATTAAGTACTATATTTATTTTTCTTAAGTGTACAAATGTTTACAACAAAATAATAATTGTCTTCTTTGTATCCATATTTTAGAGCCCTGAAGAAGGTTTTAAATAAACCGAAACGTTGGCGTAAAGAATAAAAAGTCTTTTCCTGAGATATTTCCCTATTCCAATTAGCATCACCTCTACAATATTCTTTAGTTTAATAAAGAGTACAAGTACATTCAATATTCAATAATTGGGGCCGCGGTGGCGTCGCTCGTACCGCCGCTGACTTTTTAGACTGCATGTTTTTCTGCCTTCGATCGACCTTGGTTCGCGGCAGGCGCATGCATAATATGTCTTTATAGAAAACCACCGCTATGGCCAAGAGCGCTGGACAAATGTGGGTTCACGGTATTGCTCCTAAATAGCTTTATTCGTGTGATTTACTAATTGTCCTACACTCACTGGGATTACTACGGTTTTCTAGGGTTTTCCGTAGTACTTGAGCGATTGCTATCCTAGTTCTATCGGGAAAAAAGTCGGCCCTAGCCGCAAATGGCAACGAAGACAAAATAATAGTAATTGCCCCCCTCCCCCGCACAAGCATGTGGTTGCTTCTGGGGTACTCCTAGTTTGGAGTATTTGAGGGTGAGAATTATTATTATTATTATTATTACACACCGATTTAATTAAATAAAATTCAAAACAGAAATCTATATTTTTTTCTTTTGTGAACATCCCTATGCTTTACGATTTAACGAATAAAAATATTTTTGAGAAAGTATCTTCATTTTTCAAAAACAAATGTGTGCAGTTTTAATTGAAAAAAAATTGAGAACTCTGTAGTGGTCTATGAAATTCCTTGCCCACAATGTAGCCAGGTTTATATTGGACAAACACTGTGATGGAGGCACTTAAAAGACCCCATTACATCCCATAAAAGTGATTGGGATACAAAAAATAGAGCTTTTAGTGTATCATAAAAATCATTTCAAGGAAGGTACGAAAAATAATATTATTTACTTTACAGAATCCATTTAAGTAATAAATAATAATCATAAATCTCACCCTCACAATACTCCAAACTAGTAATACCCATTAAGTAACCACACGCTTGTGCGAGGGAGGGGCAGCAATTACTATTATTAAGGCTTCATTGCTATTTTGGGATATTATGACATTTTGTGACCCATGATGTATACCAAATTTCGTTTGAATATTTTAACGGATGGAAAAATAAAAAGTTAAAATCTTTGAGAATTTAAACGTCAGTTGTATAATCTGTATACAGTGTGTCCGCGTTTTCGTGTGAAATCTATCAAGAACCGAGAAAAATTCGGCTTTATATTTATTTTTTAGATTGACCTAAGGGAAGACACTACAATTCCATGGCTAGCTATGATTTCTTATTCTTCTTCATTTTCAGGGATTTATTATTAAAAATTTGACCCTATGGCGTTACTTCAAACCTCTATACCTATAAGTACTAAATTTCATGAAAAAAAAAAACATGTTCGGTTTCCTTTTTGTAAAGGTTTCAATAGGTACAATAAAAACAGCCAATCAGTTTAACGCATCAGATATCAAGTGTGCCTTGAAAGATGGTCAAAACAAATGAAAAAGTGCTGAAAGTGTTAAGATTCAATCGATCTAAGATCGTTTTTAACAAACATTACAGAGGAAGCTCGGTAAAATAATTGAAAAAATCAAGGTAACCATGAAAAACAACACGAAAAGGTTACGTAGTGACAGTTTGGTATTAAACGCCAAAGAAAATGGATGAATGTCCAATGTGTTAACTGAAAACATATATCTTCTAGCTCTATATTAAATTTGGTAATGTGAAGAAGTTATCGGGTTATCAGTAGTTTTAGCTGCCACAATATTGGTTTAGCGTAACTATAGGACGTAACTAAGAGAGTAGGATTTCAGCGATTATTTCCCTCATACAACCCTTCCATACAAATCAACCAATCACATGCCTCTGCTAGCGATAATTGCACTTGTGCAAAAGCAAAGCGGTAATACCATTTGTGCAATAAATTATCACTTCATTGCTTAGCAACCGCGAATCTGTTCGATACAAACACGTACCTACTTCTTAAAATTGGTGTGTTTTACAACACTGTTCTAAATAATTATGAAGCTTATAAATTATGTTGCGGTATTATTGAATGTATGTAATGTATCAATGAATTTATATAAATTTTACATTGCTAAATTGTTGTTATTAGACCTCCGTCTCCGTTTAAATTTATGACACACATTCAGAAAATAAACCAACGCTAACAGGGTGTAGGTATAATCGCATTTGCCTTGGATATCCAATCGTCATGTTTGTTTACTAGAACGCTACAGTCGAAGCTATCAATAAACTCATTCAAAATGAGTCGTTTTGGAAATGTAAACATAGAAAAAATTTATACAGAAATTATTAAATCGCAAATACCACTCGTGCCGGAAATTTTTCTAAATAATTTTATTCTCAAGCGCTATTTTGCCCATTAGCAAAACCACTCATACAAATTGGGCTTTTATTTTCAGAGATAAAAGACCAATTTATACTCGTGATCTTTCTAGGCAAAATAGCGCTTTCGAAAAAATTACCCGACTGGTTAATATTACAAAAATTATGTCATTTCATTGGTTCATATTGGCAGGCGTTGAATTCTCAATGAAAGAAATTTGTTGTTGAGTTATGTGTTTCCGAATATGTTATTATTGTTAATAACTGCAATCGAAATAGGGGTCAATCTAAAAAAAATATATATAAAACCAAATTTTTCTCGGCTCATCATAGATTTCTGGAGTGTTCACAAGGAAACGCGGACACAGTGTATACAGGGTGATCTTATTAAGGACTGAGAAAGTTTCTATCGGCGTAATCAAATTTAAGTAACTCTTTTGACATTTTGGATCGGAAATTTTGTCGGCTCACCTTCAATAATTCATTCTTACGCACATATTCAAGTCGGCGGAAAATTGTCTGCCCTTGGCGCAGTTGCTCTTGACTTTAATGATCCGTCTGCCGATTATGGACTTTGGCGTTGTGGCGTTTGGCCGGCTCTCGTGGATCTTGTGTAGTTCGTTGTCCCTCAGGACGAAACCCGCGTCCGAATTTTCCAAGTGCACCACGGAAACAAACAAAACGATGAGATAAAGACTAATCAGATGCATGCTGGCGGACGGCACATTCCGAGAAGATCGACTGAAATTTGCGCGTCGGTTCTTAATCGCAATGTTGACCCTTGACGCCGTTCTGATAACTCGTGAATAATATCGAATTCTCGAGATATCGTGGCATGTTGAAGACAATAGAGGAAGGATAAATAAATAATTAGTGGCGTTAAATCGTCTTAACAAAGTACACTTAGCTATATTTAAAGTTATTATGTTTATGCCCAATTCGACCACTTGCTTCGGATTGTTGTAACTAAATAAAATTGAAAATAAAAAAAAACCTTTTTTAAAACAAGCTTTTATTTAAGCCATGTACTAAAACGAATAAAATAAGTTTAGGTTTTCGTTACGATAATCCAATTCCAAATTGCGACAAGTTTTTGCAAATTGAAAAGCTTGTCGCGTGAAATGTCGATGAAAGTAGGTACCAATGAATTTTATTGGACAGTGATTGGTTGATAAGCAAGTACCTATTTGCCAAAGTATGCATTTTTTCTTTACATTTCGCGCGACAAGCTTTTTAATTTGCAAAAACTTGTCGCAATTTGGAATTGAATTATCTTAACGAAAACCTAAACTTATTTTATTCGTTTTAGTACATGGCTTAAATAAAAGCTTGTTTTTAAAAAAGGTTTTTTTTATTTTCAACTTTATTTTGTGCTTTTTAGTACCTATTTGATTCCCATGTCAGGAGGGCGGTAAAGAAATTTAGTCCGCCATCTTGAGGCGGCCGCCATATTGGATTTAGTGTGATGTCACTAACTTTATCGTTTTCTACTCTTCAAGCCTTTTCATTTGTTACCCATATTAAGGGGTTATATTGCGATATGCATATTGTATTGTCAAAGGAACTAAAGCAAACAAAATTTCAGCTCAATCGGATGTCAGGAAGTGGTTCTAATACAGCTTGCAAGATTCGACCCACACTAACAGGTGAAGTTAAATAAAAGCTTGTAAAAAACAAATGAAAATTGAGGGGGTCATGACATTTTATCCTCCCAACTTTTCAGAGCTACGTCTATGGAGTCTGCCAAAAAAATTTAATTGAGAAATGCATTGATAATTCAGCATATAATATTTAATTTAATCGAATAAAATGATAGTTTCTTCTGATGTCAACAATATTTTTTGTATAAATTATCTGTGATGCAAATAAATAAGTTATTAAAAAAATAGACATTCTTTATATCAGAGGTATCATGTAACGAATGGATGATCTTAATAACATTTTGTTTCCTTACTAAAAATGACATTTTGCCAAGAAAGATCAAAATAACTTTGTCTATTAAAAAAATATATTGCAACTTTTAAAAATTATTTTTTGAACATCCTGTATGGGAACAAGATGAAACTTTGTGTAGTTAAGTTTTAAGTGGTCCTAAACAAGAATCCGTCGTCAGTTTAGTCCTAAAAAATCGCTAATAGCACTTTTCCAAATTTTGACCATTAAACTAATCATAGTGAACCATGTCTTCGGTTTTAAAACAATTGATGAAGTTTTTCAAAATCGGACCACTAATGAAAATTTTAGAGGGGTGGCTTACCCTTAAGTGGGATACACTGTATGTACCTCGGCACTCAAGTATACAGGGTGTTCCAGCGGAAACGTAACAGGCTCTATAACGGCCGGGAAAATTTTTTCTTGGAAAAACGCAAAAATATGTCAATTTTGTTTGGCATGGGGACATCTTTTGGCATAAAATTGATAGATCTATCTGCAACCCCCTGAGCAGGGGTTGAACCCCTACAAAAAATTTAAATGGGAAGGGGGTTCATGTCGCACACCTTTGGAAACGTCTCTCAATTCTCTATACACCTGCATCAGATTTTCAAAAATTGATCGACATTTCAAAAAGGTACAGCGTGAAAAATGCAAAACATTCATTTTCAATTATTGCCTGGGGGATAAAAGATCATGTTTCCCCTCGATTTTCATTTAGGTAGTTATAACGACGAGAATCAAGTGGGACAATTGAACATAAATAGTAAATATCTACCTTATCGCTATGGGAATCTTTATCTGCAAATTGATTACCTCTAATCTGCCGAATCCTGTGTACCTACCTACGAGTATAGGTACATACATAAATCATTCTTTCGTAATTCAACTGTGTTTAGCTTTGAAGGTGTGAATGTGAATAATATGGATATCAAAATACCTCATTATTACTTTGCATTAGTTTTGCTCTTAGATGCATTTCTCAAAGGTAATTTTTTACTTGTACTATACACAGTGCCTCGGTTTTTAAGAATAAAACGTAAACGCTACGTACTATAAAAACTATATTTCCACGACTATATTTTGGGAGCATTTTGTTTTATTCTGATCTCCCAAAATTTTCTTGCAGGGGAATGCACCTTGTGTTACAACTGCATCAGTCCAGTTGGAAAAGGTGCAACTTGTGACACAAATGTTCAAGTAATTCCTCCGATGAACTGTACACTTTACTGTTCTAAGCTTATAACGTCAAGTAAGTATTGGTGTTTTAAAAAACATTGTTTCTTTATGCAGGGTGAATTAGTGTTTAAGACTACGTTTATCTCGTGACAACTCGATCGGATTGAAATGGATCCGATTGAGTTATGTCAAATCTTTTATAATTTTACGTTTACATCATCAGTATTGAATCCTACGGTTTCCAATCCTCTCTAGGGACATTAACTTATTATACTTATTCCACAGTTGGTTGGTGCACATTCTGGCCAACTTCTGTTTGGAAATAACGGCTTGACTTGAAATTTTAAATATGATTGAATTTCAATCTGTATAGTTTACGCCGTCTATTTGAGTCCGCTCCAGTGAATTCAAACCTCTCTCAATCGGATCGAATGCGTCGAGATAAACGTAGTCATTAATGTTCACACAGTTTGTTTTATAAACTTTTTTGTTGCAGATATTTAAGTCATACTTGTTTTTTTGGTCCCATTAGTACAGTGTTATTCATATAACATTCTAACCCCCTTAATTTTTTTGTTTTCAACTTTGGGAAAAAAAATGTAAATATGAAATTGTATAAAATGAATGTCGCGTTTCTAAGATATAGACCAAACATGTTTTTTTTATCTGAATGCCTCTTGACAGCATTTGATTTATGTGCTGGAGCACCGTCTTGTTGCCAAACAATATTCGGTTCATTAAATTGATGCAATAGATCAGAAATTACTCCTCTTAAGATCTGTAAATATTTTAGGCCAGTTAAACCATTTTCAAAAATAGTGGATCAATTATGTGATTTCGAAAAATACCACACCAAGCATTTATTGTTCAACCTTGTCATTGAATTGAAATAAACTGTCGTGTATTTTCTGATGACCAATAGTCAGTGTTTCTTCTATTAAAAAGGCCACATGTTGTAAAAGTGGCTTCATCAGTCCACAATAGAGAATCTGTAATAGTAATAACCGTAGGAGTAGTAATAGAATAGTAATGTCTAATGTCTAGTAGTAGTTAATAGTAGTAAGAAAATTTTACACAATTTTCATATTTACATTTTTTTTTTCAAAATTAAAAAAAAGTAAAGGGGATAGAATATGAATAACCCCGTACATCTGTCACAGAAAAAAATAAATCACCTTGTACTTATTACAATAAAATTAATTGTCTTTTTGCATTATTTTTCTGAAAAATTAACTGAAATATTTGCTAAATAAGTAAGACTCAAAGCAGAAACCAGTTAAACAACATTGCTTTTTCCTTACTTATTTTGCCTTCCCCAAACGTTTTTAGGCCTTGCAAAACTCGACTAAAATATCCCATTGTAGGCCGTAGTAACATTATTGATGTTGCCACAAATTTGCTGATTGAATTTCAAAAAAAAATTTCGATTTCGAAGAATATAAATAAATGATAGTTTCTGTTTTCAAGTTTCAATTTCATTGTAGGTCCAGGGCACAACGTATCCATGCTGACTAGAGGCTGTGCCCCGAAAAATTATTGCAAAATATTGAATTCATCGAATGAAACGAGATTTTGCGAAGTTTGTCACAAGGATCGCTGCAATTCGTCAGGAAAGCCCTATGAATCAGCACTCTTACTTTGTGGACTTAGTTTGTACGTTATGAAATACTTTATCTAAACGAATTACAAATACTTGATATCTATATTTGTTAGGTAGATATAGGTATTATAAGTAGCATATTGTGAAAGTCGTTAGTCATAAATATGTGTTTTTCAATGATGTGTGTTTTCTTGGTGCATAGATGACGTAACCTATCTGTGGTTGGTGCTTGAGAAATATTTGGCACAAATCCTTAAACAATCTATTATTGTTTCATCTCTTCAAAACCAGTAACCAGTAAATATCAAAATTATGCTAAAATTGAATTCTTTAACCTAAAAAAAATATATAGAAACGATATTTTTATCGCTTGCTAATTTCAAACTCATCCCCTCTCAACCACTAAAATCATGTCAAACATTCTCTCTGATTATGTACTAAAGTAAAATTAATAGGTACTATTGTGCACATATACAGGGGTATTATTTAATGCTTTTCACCACTTAACTTTTTAAATTTTAGACCTACAAAAATTGATAAAAAGTTAATAATAAATAAATTTCCTTGCGATCTTAATAGACTGATCAGAAAAACAATAATAATTGAAAGCCTAATTTTGCAGATACGAACCAAACATATGGTTTTTTTAATGGATCACCCTGTACATTATTTTATTTTAAATCTGACACCACAGCGTTACTTAATTAGAACATCCAAAAATGCCAAAATGGATAAAAAAAAATACAGGGAGTTCCATTATTTTGCAGGTTGTCAAAAATATTGAGCAAAATATAAATTTTAAAGGAATCTGGGAAGTCAATCCCCTCAAAACAGTTGAATGGCCAATAGGACCAATCAAAGTGTTGGTGTGCAAAGATCCAATACAAAATATACAAGGTGTTTTTCTTTGTGCTCTCTGAAAGTACTGAATTTTGTGGGGTCAAAAATCGACCCAAGACAGTGTCTTGAAGACACTATAAATGAACTAATTCTAAAAGTACAGAAGCCTGCCAGTCAGTAAGTCAATATAACAACAGGAAAAGTACAGAAAATGTATCATTCTATATGAGACACTACTAGAAAGGTCCAATAATTGAAATTGTTTTTTTGGCATTTTGTAATAATTTTTTTTTTGTTTATTAATTATAAATATTGTTCTATAATTCCAGAGCACCCTTGACCTTGGCTGTATTAAGTTTCATAAAAATTTAGCATTTTGAAATGGCCCAGAGAAGAATATCCTGTATATTACAAGCTTTTATTTAACTTCACCTGTTAGTATGCAAGTATGCGTGGGTCGAATCTTGCAAGCTGAATTAGATTCACTTCCTAACATCCGATTGAGCTGAAATTTTGCATACATCTTTAGTTCCGGTGACAATACAATATGCAATGCTCAATATTGTAATACTTTCAAGATGGCCGCCGCTCCAAGATGGCGGGTAATGTATTTTTTGTCAACCATATTAATATGGGTATCAAATGAAAGGGCTTGAAGAGTAGAAAACGAAAAAGTTCTTCCCAAATCTTGAAATAGACCCCCAAATTTATTCTTCGCTACCAAACCGCTAACTACTGACACAACTAAGAACGATTATTATTTTTAATTCAGTGGGGATTTGAACACAGTTCATTGGTAGAGCATTGGACTGGTAACAGCGGTTGTAGCTCCCACTGGTGTCAAACATTTTGAACATTAACATTTTTTCATTAAATTATTATTTTCGAACCTTTTTTTTGTTAAATTATTAAAAGTATAGGTAGTATTTTTTTATGAATCCCCACATGTATTAGGTTTTTTATATTAAGTATTTATGTAACATGTTAGTATGTTTTGTTATGTGAAACAATCCTGTTACTTGTTAAAAAAAATTCTTTTGTATAATAATAATCACAAATATGGTCACCTTAGCTATATGCCAGGGCCCAGGGGCTTAAGTCCCCCCAAAACAAAAGGTCTAGAACCGCCTATGATGGCCGCTGCTCCAAGATATCGGATTATCTATTTTATATCAAATGAAAGGGCTCGACGGGTAGAAAACAATAAGTTGAATGACTTCAATATGGCGGCCGCCCCAAAATGGCGGATGATGTATTTTTTGTCATCCCCCTTAATATGGGTATCAAATGAAAGGGCTTGAAGAGTAGAAAACGAAAAAGTTCTTCCCAAATCTTGAAATAGACCCCCAAATTTATTCTTCGCTACCAAACCGCTAACTACTGACACAACTAAGAACGATTATTATTTTTAATTCAGTGGGGATTTGAACACAGTTCATTGGTAGAGCATTGGACTGGTAACAGCGGTTGTAGCTCCCACTGGTGTCAAACATTTTTAACATTAACATTTTTTCATTAAATTATTATTTTCGAACCTTTTTTTTGTTAAATTATTAAAAGTATAGGTAGTATTTTTTTATGAATCCCCACATGTATTAGGTTTTTTATATTAAGTATTTATGTAACATGTTAGTATGTTTTGTTATGTGAAACAATCCTGTTACTTGTTAAAAAAAATTCTTTTGTATAATAATAATCACAAATATGGTCAGCTTAGCTATATGCCAGGGCCCAGGGGCTTAAGTCCCCCCAAAACAAAAGGTCTAGAACCGCCTATGATGGCCGCTGCTCCAAGATATCGGATTATCTATTTTATATCAAATGAAAGGGCTCGACGGGTAGAAAACAATAAGTTGAATGACTTCAATATGGCGGCCGCCCCAAAATGGCGGACTAAATTTCTTTACCACCCTCCTGACATGGGAATCAAATAGGTACTAAAAAGCACAAAATAAAATTGGAAATAAAAAACCTTTTTAAAAACAATCTTTTATTTAAGCCATGTACTAAAACGAATAAAATAAGTTTAGGTTTTCGTTAAGATAATTCAATTCAAAATGGCGACAAGTTTTTGCAAATTGAAAAGCTTGTCGCGCGAATTTAAAGAAAAAAATGCATACTTTGGCAAATAGGTACTTGCTTATCAACCAATCACTGTCCAATAAAATTAATTGGTATAGTATTTCTAAAGTCCCTTGGAACAGCATAAAAACCTGTGAATTTTATACGGGTGATTTCGGTTGATAAGTCTGGTATTTTTACCAGTAGCAGAGCGTGGTAAAAGCTATGAACTAGATCGCGCCTCGTATATCACTATGTTCCAAGTGAGTTCATTTATATTTTACCAGGGTAGCTCGAGAACAGGCGCCTCGGCAATAAAATACGAGACAAAACACTTTTTTAACCATATTAGACCGCACCTGGTATTATAAGTAAAAGGAGATGAAGGAGACAGAGACGATAGATATTGTAGTAAAAACAATTGACTGCATGCTCGTCTAATATAATATATCACCAATACTTGCATGGCCTACACTGTTCGACGGCCGGCCACTTGTACAGCGACATGGGGTGGATAGGCGTGCGATAATTTCACAGATTTTAGGATATACTTGCGTAAATAGTTGTAATCGATGTGGCTTTTTAGAGACCTTTTGACAATATTGTATGGTGCATTAACCTTTACGTTGTGTTTGACGACAACCTTAAAAAACCCTTAAAAGTGAAATATTATGTTGCTTTTAGAATATGAATATCTTTGTTGTTTTTAATAAGTTTTTTTTTATTTTCATTTTTCAGTTAAATAAAAGCTTGTAACAATATACAGGGCGATCCATTAAAAATATATGTTTTATCTATATCTGATCGGTGCATTGAGATCGCAAGGTACAACTTTCATATTTGTCATTTTTTCTAGGTCAAAAATTAAAAAAATTAACGCTCGATCAAACTTTAAATAGTACCAGGTCTGGACTCATTCGTTACCACGTGTATCATCGTGGCCATTGGATTATTTTATCTCTTAATTATTCATAATTAAGGCATATTCAATTAGTTATGTTTTATTCATTGTTTATTATAAATATAACAACAATCTTTGGTACATTCTTCATGTTTTTTTTTCACTTTAAATGGTGCAATTATGTTATGAAACAAGAGTAACCTTTTGTCGCAGAATGAAAAGATGCAAATCCTTGCCTGGCCGACAGGAGGCTAGCAAAAAATACGAATAATCATCGATTCCCGGTATTTAAGTCGTTTTTCCTGGACTATCCTCCAGCGATCTGCGTATATTCCCCAAAATTTCCTCCGTGCAAATCCTAATCTAATCTACGTGGCCACTGACCTCACGGGCGTAGCCAGGATTTAGTTTTGGGGGGGGGGTTTAGTTTGAGAAGTAAATAAAACAACAAAAATATACTTACATGAAATTTAATATCTATATATTCATCCGAAAAACTACGACATATTTATAAAGTTCTTAACTTTAAATGAAATGGATAAATTAATTTCGTTCCTCTGCGCTAAATCTAAAACCATTAAAGAAGAAATCTTCGGCTTTTTCTTTTAAATATATCCACTACTTCATCTGCATGAATTTCTGTTCCATAGTGAATGTTCATTAACCATTAAGTCTGTTTTCACTTGTAGTGTTTCGTAAATAGTTTTTCAGTCTCCTTAGGCTCGAGAAAGACCTTTCTGGGATAGCAGTGGATACAGGAATGGTAGCCAAGATTTGTAGTAATGTGTAAATATTAGGATAAAGGTTTTTATCGCACATATCTAGGCATTCCAAACTAGATTTCGGGGTAGGCAGTCTTCTTATCAGCATGCAAGGTAGCTGAAGCTTTGATAGCTAAATCCAAATTTGTTTCTTTATTAGAAACCCCTTGACCTTGACTACACCACTTTTTCCAGTAGTCTATGCCTTTAGGTTTATCACCCTTCCTTTTTTCCCCTCCATTTTTCGACAGTAATAATGATTCACGTATCTATCCTTAACAAGGTCATCGAATAACAGTGCACTAAAATTACTCACTTACACGGTACACTTAATTCTCTTCACTATTCGTTCACCACTTTTCACTTTTATTCGCTTCGAGTTCGCATGGAACAATACTGCCGTAAGCGCGGTCACGCGCCGCGGCGCCGCTTATATAGCAGCCCAGTAGCCGTCCAGAAACTTCCACGAACTTCCACAAAGTTCCGCTCATTTCGACCTAGGGGCGTGGCGAATAATCGAGAAACAACGCAAAGTGTCCCTACAATACAAAATAGTTCGGCTGCAACTGCGTCTGCCTCTCGTCAAAAGATGGCGCTAGGCGCTACTATTACTACATAATATATTCAAACGTAATAATAATTTAACTCTTCACTCCTCGTATTTTTTCGGTATAATATTAGGTAATATTTTGCTTATTTCGGGGGGGGGGGGGGTTTGAACCCCCGCACCTCCCCCCCTTGGCTACGCCCGTGACTGACCTACCGGAGGCCCTCCAAAACATCGAAATAATCGAAGCCGGGCCGTGGGGTAGGAGTCGCGTGCGCGCCATATTTCGACGCACGCGGCGGGCCGTCGATTTCGCTTCCCCTCAGTCCGCCGTCGAACCTGCACGCCCAGACGCCGCAGGATGCGTGCCCGAAGCCGCGGCCCGCCGCTCGCAGCTAGCTAGAACCACAATGGTAATCCCGTTTTGTAAGATTGCATCCGCTTCTACACTATCGCTTTCTCGCAACGGCAACCGACCACTCTGGAATGGCGCTTTCTTCGACGTTTTCTGTTTGTATCGTGTACAATAGCAATAAACTATTAGAAAAAAACTGTACCTACTCCAGCTTGATATGAACACCTCGTACACCTTCCGTCGCCTGCTGTATATATTTCTGATTTGTTACTAAAAGTTATGGTCGCGGAAAATATGTATATAGCTTCATATATAACCTCCACAACGTGGGGCCTCTAAGTGATGTCATTAGGGGTGATTTTCGTCGATTCCAAGCACTTCCGCAACAGATACATCATGTTTGCCTTGCTTTTTATCGAATATTTTCACATTTCCTTCGTGGGCCAAAGATTTATTTCCAATTATGTTTAATAAAGTGGAATCACAACACGGCTTTTTCTAATGACCTCGAAAATAAATTGTGGTTATAATGATTATTCAAACAATGATATACAGGGTCTGAACTGATGGTCAAAAATGAAACCAGGTATTCTTGGAGTCATATCTTTTTTTCTTCTACGGGCCATAGTTTTTTTTATACAGAGCGTAGAAGTTTAGAGACAAATACACATATTTCTTAGTATCTCTAGAAGTATAAGAGATATTTTCTTTAAACTTGGCGTGTCACATGAGCCGATGAGATGTCAAACTTAAGGTTGATATGAAGCTTCTGAGGCCCCATTTGCGGAGATACAGGGTGTGAAAAATATGAATACCCTGTATAATCGCATTTTTTAAATTTGTTTTGAGTGGCGAATCCAATGGTTAACAAAAAGTATTTCATAGTATTTTTTCATATTCGCAGCCGTTTCTTAATTATTTTCAAATAACGGCAATGCTGCAATAAACAAGTCATTTTAAGAATGAATCTAGCAATCTGTGGATTTCAATTAAACTTTATTTAACAAAATACGAAAGCAAAAACGATAATAAAAGAAACGTTATGCTATTAGAAAATTATTAAATTATTAAATGTTCGAAATGACCCCCGTCTCTTTCAATACACGCAACTATGCGTTTCCGCATGTTTATTATTGCCATTCGCAAGTCCATAGCAAAAGTGTCAGTCAATTCTTCGAATGAAAATATCATTTTCAAAATATTGATACTAAAGTGCAAAGTTGACAGCCAAATGATTCAAATAATGCCAAGTTTATTTGACATCCACAGATTGCTATAGATTTGTTCTTAAAATGACTTGTTCATTGCCGCATTGCCGTTCTTTGAAAATAATTAAGAAACGGCGGAGAATATGAAAAATACTAAGAGATACTTTTTGTTAAACATTGGATTTACCACTCCAAACAAATGTAAAAAATGCGATTATACAGGGTATTCATATTAATTTTAATAACACCCTGTATCTCCGCAACTGGGGGGCCTCACAAGCTTCATATTAACCTTAAGTTTGACAGCTCATCCACTCATATGACAAGGCAAGTTTGAAGAAAATATCTAAAGTCTATCGAAGTTTCAGAGGCAGTGGATCAAAACATTGGCCACCACGTGACCTAGGTATTTATTCTCTTATTGGTCTGGCCGTAATAAAATGTCAAGTGTTTACGCGGCGAGCAGAATGCAGGGCCGGCTCTTCCCTCAGTCGAGTTTCCTGCATATTTTAGATCGGATCGCGAGCAGCATATTCTGTATATTTATTTTGCTACTTAATTTAAGGAAATTTATAAAGATTCACGAAAGGTAGAAACACAAATTTTAGAACTTCTAAAAGAATTAGTTCAGAATTACAAGCCCCTTGGAATCTCATATTAGTCCGACCCTGGTAATCGATCGCAAGGCTGTCATGTGACTTTGTTTATATCTACTACCACTGTAACTTGGCTAGACTTTAGTATACTTCTAGAGATACTAATAAATATGTGTATTTTTCTCTAAACTTCTACGGTCTGTATAAAAAAAAACTATGGCCCGTAGGAGAAAAAAACATATGGAGAAGTGCCCTTATTTTGACTCTCAGAATGCGTGGTTTTATTTTTGACCATCAGTTCAGTTACACCCTGTACTTATTTGTCAACAGGCCACAAAGGCATTAACAAAATTAGATAGATATCTTGAATCCGCGCTTTTCGTTAATATAGTGTCCTTTTTGAAATTCAACTTTGACATTAACTCTTAAAAAATATGAAAAATGACCCGAATCTAATCAGGGACTATTATTTTTACCACGTTTTTACTAGTCCTGTCTGTTCGTCAAATATTGCAATCGATTTTAAACTAATTTCCCGTTGAGCTAGAGACTTTAAACTTTAAACGTAGCTCAGAACTGGATGGCGTTGTAATATTAATTCGCTACATACATATTAATATTATGTTATTTGTTATTATAAAAATTTATGAATATTAAATAAAAATATTTGACTAGTGGAAGTTTATGAACAGATAAGCCCATGCCATAAGCTGTTGGTAATAAATAAAAATAAGGTGTTAAAAACGATCCAATAAAAAAATGATGACAAACAAACAGACAGACAAGACAAGAGAGCAAGTTATTTAACAGTTTGAAAGAATGTCACAACTAAACTGAAATAAAAATCTTATGAAATTAATTTTGATTCTTTCTTTATTTTGTTTTTTAGAAAAATAACAATTAAACAAATTAATATAATATTGGTAGGTATGTATAAATGATATAAAAAAATGTTTTTAATGTACCACGTTTTTAAAAAAGAACTAAAACTATAATAAAATAATATAATAATATAAAAGTCACTAAGCAAAATTCAGCACTTTCTACACTTTTGAACATTAATCACAATTTTTTGTGGTTAATTTTAGTTAGATGAAAAGTTTGATTATTTTTGCGTCAATGTAGTAGGTGTTGTAAAATGCACTGTAAATAAATTTATACTTATTTATCCTAAATGCTTGACGGTACATCAACTTGCATCAAATATAACAGAATAATTGTAGCGTTTTCTTCTTGAAAATGCATGTTTTTATCTAAATTTAGCAATTTAGTAGAATAGAAGTTGATAAGATATACAGGGTGATTCAGTTACGATGTAAATATCTTGACCACACAGTGGGAGAGGTCTAATAAAAAGGAAAATGCGAAAGAATTCTTAGCGCATGAGATGCGCCGGTAATTGCATTATTACAGATTACTTCCCCTGGACGGCAAGTTCAAACACCGCCAGATAGATGGCGATGGCTCCACTCATCTCGGAAAGTAGGAGGATTGTTGTTGTGAACGTTCAACCGCAGCTAATTCAGATCAGTAAAATTATTTCGAAGTATTCTTAAAAAAGTGGCCAAAGTTTCGTTGATATGAACTAACTGCGGTTGAAAAACTATTCCCAAAACAAAAGCAATGGTCGGGTGGTGGCGGTAGCATGCGGTAAGATGGACCAATACCGACTGTAGCGCTCTAGCGACTGTGGCGACTAGGCCACACAGTCTTGTCAATACCTTGAGTACAGGTGTGTGGATCGTGGCGTGTAGAGAGTTCCGCGATTCGCGAAGCCATAAACTTGTACCTACCTGTTGAAGTTGAAAGTAAACAGTGATAGAGTGTATATTAATTTTGATGAATGTTTGCACATGTTGTGCTTAGTTTTGTGTTTTGTCTGCAACTGCAGTCTCTGCAAACAACGTGCATCCATTGTGGGGAACTAAGAGCTCTATATCCTACTCCAAAGTACACACCCACCAATAACTATAGTCCTCCTTACGGCAGAATGCGTGCGACGTAAGGGGGAAGAACTCGCAAATATTATAGAATTAGTCACAGTTCAGGGGCGTAGCTCAATTTTGTGTAACTCACTGACTCAATTTTCATATAATTGTTATTTAATTTATTGTTAATATTATTCTTAACGGTGATGCCTTAGACTATGGAGGAAGGCAGACCCTTATAACATTGGCAATTATTTCTCGTGCTTGAGAATGCAAAGTTCTTCCCTGTTTACTCCTTTTGCACATGTTAACTCCCGAACATACGAAACGCCACTGAGCTGTCTGAGCCGGCGGAAAAAACTTGCCAGCGGCCTAAAAAATGAGGTCTGTGTGGTAGACCAAATACGCAGTTAACTTTACGTACTATAGAAACAGGCACAAAACGCGTTGGCCAACTGCTTTTGTCAGCCGACTGCTTGGTAGAAGTGCTGTGTTGCCGTATTTCAAAGGCGATGGTAGACGCGACGATGTTGAAAAAAAATATAATAGGTGTTTTATCACACCGCCTTAAAAATAAATGATAAAAAATGGGTAAGTGATCCCGTGATGCGAGCTTTACTTTTTCGGTATAACAGAGTTCAGAAATTCGGCTTCAATATGATAAAACTTGTATTCGCCAATAAATAACTACTACTCGTATAGGAAATCTCGCAACGCTGCCCACATTCTTTCGTGCTTTTTCCATCAAACGTTAAATAATCACCCAAGGAAGTTCAAATAGTTTATTGGAGTGACGATTTCTCACGCTTCAGCTATATATAAACTCCTTTAGACCTTCTTTTATTTATGTTATTGAACTTAGGTACTGAAAATGTGGTTTTACGCATAGGCGTAACCTTTACAAGACCGGGGTTCCTAGATTGTATAATGTTGTCGTCATTAAAGGTGATTTACGTTGATTTCAGGCACTTCCGCTAAATACATCATTATGTTTCCCTGCTTTTTGTCGAATATTTTCACATTTCCTCAGAAGGACAAAGGTACACCTATTTTCGCCAGTAAAACCGAGTCGAAGACAGGGGAAATAACTCTGCTTCTCTCTCCGTTTCGCGCTGTGGGCCATAGAAGCCGCTGTCCCAGGATTCTACTCTCAGTTCGTGCTCTTGTATACCTTATTGCTTGGTGTACCTTAGTATAAGTATAATCGGCTTGCTACCCAAGAAAATTACTACGGGTACAATCTTATAAATACAAGTAGTGCGTTTGTACGTTTTGTGCAGTTTCATTTATTGATGCTCGACATTTTTGGGCATTAGCAAAGATCATCATGATCTTTGGCATTAGCACAGACATATATAGCTTCGCGAAGCTATATAGGTCTGTGGCATTAGGTACATTGATATTTACAAAATAAGAAAAGGGTTGACATTGGAAATAAAATATCGGGACAAAAATGTAATAAATGAACTTAGACCATGATGTTTTTATCGTCACAGCAGAATATTTCGACATTTTTTTAGATATGTTGTGCAACTGGCAACTGCGCACCAGCCTTGATGAGCGAGCTTATAGCAGCTGACGAGGCAAGCGCCGTTAGGTAGGGGTTTTAAGTTTTAATGCACTTAATTGCAACAACATATTTATTAAATAATTTTTTTAATAATTTTAATACTCTAAAATTTACAAAAAATGTCAATAATATTACAATTCCCACTTCCAGTTTTTATTAAAACTACATTCCATATTACCAATACAATATTCCGAAGTTAACGATGAAGTAAAAAACCATGCGGTGATTCCTAAAATAATTTGTAATTTCCCTTCAGTCATAAACTAACCTTGGTGGACACAAAATACAAGGGTCCCATTTCCGGTCACGTCAAAAATCAATGCATGCCTTGCAAAGAGTGACTTGCAAATAGATATCACAAAACGGCAAAAATATAGATTATATTTTTCTTAGAAATTTTCCAGTCTTTTATACCATATAGTTGTAGAGCAATATTAGGTAGTTTTAAGTTGGTATTGCTTAGCTTTAAAGAAAACACCAATTATTATTTAATCTGTGGAAAACACTTTTTGTTATATCAACGATTGCCTCATCACGAAATTGCAATCACAAATTGCAGTTAAACAAACTTTTAAAATATTTTTCAAGTCTTGAGAAAGATATAATGCAATACCCGTCGAACATTGAATGGGCATTTTTATTAAAAAATCTGATTTTTGCTATTTCCTATAAACAATAATTGTTAAATCAAAAAAGGGTCTTGACAGCATAGCCATGCCTGTCAAATTTGACATTTAAAATCAAAACTTGGGAAAAATCTGGTTTGCCTTGGAAATATAAGTATATTGTATACAGCGTGTCGTTGTTTTATAATGATAAAAATCAACCGGTTGGGTTGAAATTCCCAAGGCACGCCCCAAAACAACTGTTAACTCCAACATTTGAAAAATGAACCGCTTTCATGTTACAGATCAACTGTACCATTTAAAGTGAGAAAAAATACCCATGAACAATGAACCAAAAATTATTCGCTTTCAAAATGGAATGGATCGAATTTGACAAAATTTGGACACCCTATTTCAAGAAAACCAATGGTGTTTTAATCAATGTCCATTTGGAATTTTTTCTTCTTTTTGAATGTACACTTTTGTTGCAAATGAAAAGGTCCACTGAAATGATGAACCTGCAGGACCAAAAAGATAATCTCAAAAAAGTTACGAGTAAAAGCACGATCCAAAAACAGCCCAAATGGCGCCCTGTGTAAGATACGTAGAAATTGACATTTTCAGCTTATTCTCCATCCCCAAAAACATAGCAGTGCCAAATTTCAGTTCAGCAGCTTGATTATTTCGGGAGATGTAACCATAAATCAATTTAAAAAAAATGAACTTTAACGCCATGTATCTCTGAAATAAACAAAATTTCTGTAAGGCATATTAGTCTCAATCGTAATATTTTGGCCCAAAATATATGCTGTTGCACTATTTGCCATTATTAATGACTCACCCTGTATATAGCAACCTACCTTACAATGAGTTTTTCTACAAAATGCCAAAGTCCTGATCCAAAAACCTGGAATACCCGTATAATCAGTGACTATAGAAGGAATATAGTCACTGGTATAATATAATACATTATAATATTTTTACATAACACGCATACATATTTTGAAATTCAGTGAAACGAAACGATAAAGTACAGTTTTGTTTCAATTCCAGGAATATCAAGTAATAAAAAACGAATATCATGATATGTTTCTAAAAACTGGCATATATGCACAATATTACAGTACGAACACATTTTCTTAATAACTTTCTTCAATATTTCCAAGGCAAACCCGATTTTCCCTATTTTTAATTTAAAATGTCATATTTGACAGGCATGGGCTGTGACATGCAATAATCTAACCCGCAATCAGATTTTCAAAAACATATACAGTGTGTCCCAATTTGGTACTGGACACCTCAGAAATATATGAAGGGCAAGAGAAACAAATGGTCTGTATTTTTTATTGGTAGTACCAAGGGAGAGTATCTCATAGGCGGTGGTATTTGGATGGGGTAATTATGTCATGGCCTGCTATGATTTTTTAAAATAGCTAATTTTGAAGAAACCCTATTAGGAATTTTTTTACGACAAAATGTTATTAAGAAAACTTGTTCAGAATGAAAAACTGAGTAGAATTGCAAAATTTCACAAGTCTAGGCCTACTTTGATTTTTAGCTTTTTCGCCTTTTTCTCCCACTTTTTCTCAGAAATGTGCCCTTTCTGGAGCTTTCTCGTCAAAATATTATTAAGGAAACTTGATCATCGTGAAAAACTGCTAAAGGAGGCAAAATATTTCCCATCATAATTCACAATTTTTAAGTTTTCCAACTTCCAGATATCCTGTATCACCTTTAGTAATCCTAAAATTCCCATTACGTGGGCATTACCTATAAGTAGGTATAGTTCAAACAAAAATCGTATTTCGTAAATTTTAAATTATTAAGCAAGTAGCTTCAGGTCTTTTTAAAGAGTTTTTATCTACGACTACAAGTTTATTTTAAGTTGGTGAGGTACCTTGGGAGAGAAATAAAATTACAAAATTTTTATAATGAACACCGAGAAAAACTACCATCTTTAGAACTACTAGACCTAATCTTATTAGTCCATCCCGAAATCTGTGAAAGTTCTTTGGGTAGATACATTCAACAAGGGAAGAAAGTTCAAGTATACATATTACAATTGGATTGAGGAACCTGGTAAGAAGGTGCAATAGCGACAAATTCTTAAATAAGCAAAATCGGCACTGACTTACCATACTTATTACTTAAATTCATGGAAATAAATGTTGGAAATCAATTTCAACTATAAAATATTATTTTTTCATTTGGCAGTTGCCATATCTGCACTTGTAGACACAACATTGTCAAGTCTAATTTTTGGAAATCACGGAAACCATTATTAATTTTTACTAACAATCTAAGTACCTGTTATATTCATAGATTCTCCAATAAAATGGAATACTTGGCATCACTGATACCATTAGAATGAGGAAAGAACAGGCCTCACTTTGGAAAGTATAATGACGGTCCCCTTATTTTAAAGAGTCCCTGGTACCTACAATGCAGGCAACAAATTATAAGGCACGTTTATGTCTTTATGTTTAGGAATCCTTGATAATACAGCAATTCTAATTTTAAATTTCCAATTATGAGGAAGTAGGTATCTACACAAACGCTTAGGTATGCCACTTTGGTGCGTGACCTCAAAAGTTAATTTAGATTGCAAAATTACTTACCGATGGATTATTATCCTCAAACATTTTAGTTTTGGCGGTCAGGGAAGTGCCACAAGCCGCACAGCTAAGCATAATAACTCGAAAAAGTATCTAAATCGTCCGCGCGCAGGTACTGTGACGTCAACGGTGACGCTTATTCGACAAAATCATGGCTTACTTTTATTTTTAAACGGAAATTTGACTCGTTTTATAGTGAGCTGGGCAACCTCATATACACCAAAGTGTCTCAAGGTGCCTACATTCTATTTTTGGATTAACCTTGACGCGAAATTGATAACTGACGTATGTCAGTGAGACTAATTTCAGGACTATTTTGCATAAGTTGGCCGCGCTTTTGTCGAAGTAACGTAGATGCGCAGAAGAGTTTAATTTTCGTTCTCCTAGCTGGCATACCGTTATCTGTGTATCGTGATCTAAATACCACATACTGACACCTATCACCATGTCAGATACCAAAATATTGTGTCAAAACTTGGTTACTATTAAGCGCGATTTTCGTCTCACACATAGGGCTCTGATTCCTTCCTGGGATTATATACAGGGTGTTCCTTAATGACATGCTAATACTTAAGGGCGTTATTCTTGGGCCCATTTTAAGAAAAAAACTTCATATGAACGTATGCCGTAAACATCCTAACTTTTGAGATACAGGGCGTTAAAGTTAATTTTTTTAAATTGAATTTTGGCTACATCTCCCGAAATAATCAAGCTGCTGAACTGAAATTTGGCACTGCCATGTTTTTGGGGATGGAGAATAAGCTGAAAATGTCAAATTTCACCGTATCTCACACAGGGCGCCACTTGCGCTGTTTTTTGATCACGCTTTTACGCGTAACTCTTTTGAGGTTATCTTTTTGGTCCTGCAGGTCCATTATTTTAGTGCATCTTTTCATTCTGCAATAAAAAGGTATTCTTGTTTCATAACGATTAAATCAACCGTTTGCTTTGAAATTGCCAAAACGTTCTCCAAAACACCTGTTGACTTCAATATTCGAAACATAAAATTTTCACCTACCACCTTCAAGTGTTACAGATCAACTGTACCATTTAAACTGAGAAAAAAATCCCTATGAACAACGTACCAAAAATTATTCGCTTTCAAAATGAAAAGGATTGAATTTGACAAAATTTTGACACTCTATTTCAGGAAAACCAATGGTGTTTTGACCAATGCCCATTTGGAATTTTTTTCATCATTTTGAATGTACAGTTGATCTGTAACATTTGAAAGCAGTAGGTGAAAATTTTATGTTTCGAATATTGGAATCAATAGGTGTTTTGGGGCACGTTTTGGTAATTTCAACGCAAACGGTTGATTTAATCGTTATGAAACAAGAGTACCTTTTTCTTGCAGAATGAAAACATGCACTAAAATGATGGACCTGCAGGACCAAAAAGATAACCTCAAAAAAGTTACGGGTAAAAGCGTGATCCAAAACCAGCGCAAGTGGCGCCCTCTATGAGATACGGTGAAAATGGCATTTTCAGCTTATTCTCCATCCCCAAAAACATAGCAGTGCCAAATTTCAGTTCAGCAGCTTGATTATTTCAGGAGATGTAGCCAAAATTTAATTTAAAAAAATGAACTTTAACGCCCTGTATCTCAAAAGTTAGGAGGTTTACGACATACGTTCATATGAAGTTTTTTTCTTAAAATGGGCCCCAGAATAACCCCTTAAGTATTAGCATGTCATTAAGGAACACCCTGTATATATATAAATGATGAAAATCTGAAATTCCAAATTGTTTTCCAGGTGATATACATGGAGATAGCTGCGCCAGTGGACCCCATAGACGTCGTTCATGCCTCAGTTGGGAGCTAAGTTTCCGGAGGCGTTGGGGATGGCCCTCGACGAGCAGCAGACCCTACTAAACTCGGGTAAGACACTCCAGTTTTAAGCCTTGTTTGCCTTTGATGTCGGCTGTTTTCGCTGTTAAGTGCCGGGGCTAGTGCACTTGCCGGCAGTGGCGGCTCGTGCCGTAAAAGATTTTGGAGGTTGTCAAGATACTCATATTGCAACCTATCCGTGAAGATACAATCCTCTGATCTCTGTTTAAGGAGAGTAGATGTTAAGACAAAAGTAGACTTTGTATAACTACTATGAACCATGATGGTTCAGATGTACAGGGTGGCTCACTCACGGGCGTAGCCAGGATTTAGTTTTGGGGGGGGGTTTAGTTTGAGAAGTAAATAAAACAACAAAAATATACTTACATGAAATTTAATATCTATATATTCATCCGAAAAACTACGACATATTTATAAAGTTCTTAACTTTAAATGAAATGGATAAATTAATTTCGTTCCTCTGCGCTAAATCTAAAACCATTAAAGAAGAAATCTTCGGCTTTTTCTTTTAAATATATCCACTACTTCATCTGCATGAATTTCTGTTCCATAGTGAATGTTCATTAACCATTAAGTCTGTTTTCACTTGTAGTGTTTCGTAAATAGTTTTTCAGTCTCCTTAGGCTCGAGAAAGACCTTTCTGGGGTAGCAGTGGATACAGGAATGGTAGCCAAGATTTGTAGTAATGTGTAAATATTAGGATAAAGGTTTTTATCGCACATATCTAGGCATTCCAAACTAGATTTCGGGGTAGGCAGTCTTCTTATCAGCATGCAAGGTAGCTGAAGCTTTGATAGCTAAATCCAAATTAGTTTCTTTATTAGAAACCCCTTGACCTTGACTACACCACTTTTTCCAGTAGTCCATACCTTTAGGTTTATCACCCTTCCTTTTTTTCCCCTCCATTTTCGACAGTAATAATGATTCACGTATCTATCCTTAACAAGGTCATCGAATAACAGTGCACTAAAATAATTACTCACTTACACGGTACACTTAATTTTCTTCACTATTCGTTCACCACTTTCCACTTTTATTCGCTTCGAGTTCGCATGGAACAATACTGCCGTAAGCGCGGTCACGCGCCGCTTATATAGCAGCCCAGTAGCCGTCCAGAAACTTCCACGAACTTCCACAAAGTTCCGCTCATTTCGACCGAGGGGCGTGGCGAATAATCGAGAAACAACGCAAAGTGTCCCTACAATACAAAATAGTTCGGCTGCAACTGCGTCTGCCTCTCGTCAAAAGATGGCGCTTGGCGCTACTATTACTACATATATTCAAACGTAATAATAATTTAACTCTTCACTCCTCGTATTTTTTCGGTATAATATTAGGTAATATTTTGCTTATTTCGGGGGGGGTTTGAACCCCCGAAACCCCCCCCCTTGGCTACGCCCGTGACTCATATTGCAACCTATCCGTGAAGATACAATCCTCTGATCTCTGTTTAAGGAGAGTAGATGTTAAGACAAAAGTAGACTTTGTATAACTACTATGAACCATGATAGTTCAGATGTACAGGGTGGCTCACTATAAATTGACACCACCCCTTAACTTGTTAGTTTTTGAGGTTAGAAAAAAGTTTTTTTTTACAAAAGTTCTATATACTAATAAAAAGTTTTTTTTTGTGACGCTATTGGACCTTATACAGTATGTGATCTAGAAAGTCGCTGCAGACATAACTTATGTTTTCTTAAATCATATTTTTGGATTATTGAATTCTACGCATTTTTTCCATTCCAACGAACTACAGGTACAATGTGTCCCGGATAAGAATGTTCAGCATGGGGATCTTGCAGACGGTGAGAGATCGATTAGATTTGTTCTACAACGTTTCGTTTTTTAGAAACCATCTTCCACTCTATTTTTAAATACGCACCTGGATTTTTTTGCAGATTTTGAAAGCACTTTTTATTGCAAATAACATGATGATTGACACGAAATATTTTTAAAATGTTTTGAGAAAATTATACTGAAAATTCCTTTTTTTCCATTCATTTTTTTCTAATGCGGCCCTGTATTTAAAAATAATAAGTCATAATCAGTAATGTCAACAATGCAATGAAAAGTGCTTTCAAAATATGCGCAACAAAATCCAGGTCCGTATTTAAAAAAATAAAGTTAAAGGTGGTTTCTCCAAAACGAAATATTGTAGAACACATCTAAAAACGACATCTTAAAGCCCGTTAAAAAGTGCCATAAGAAAGTGCTTTTTCTTTTTTTTCTATCTGTGATAACAACTTCAGAAAAAAATAAAATCGAGAAAGCAAAATTTCACTTTTTTCAAAATAACTCAAAAACGAAAAAAGATATTAAAAATCTGTTTGTACCATTTTATTGACCTTAAAATTGCGCAACTTTTTCCCCATTTAACCGTTGTTCTATCTCGCACCCTTTGCAAGATCCCCATGATATTCATTCTTATCCTGGACACATTGTATGTTATATGTTTGCAACCGTTCGTTCAGAACTGAGCCTTTTTTGTGAGGGATTACTCCTTGAGTCATAGGTTGCCATTGAAGACAAATGCCAAATTATAGTAATAATTATTATTGACAGTTTGCAAGTATATTCACGCTTTGGAAAACAAAATGGTATTTTTTAAGACTTCAGGGAAAAATGAAGAAGGGAAATTGAGAGAGATGAGAAATTTTGAATAGTAACATAGTTAATAAACTTCGTCAGATTTATTGTTTGAAATTTATTTTTTATTGAAAACGACAATAACATTTAGAAAAGGGATATACCTACGTATTACAAATGCTCTACATGGCCTCCATATCTTGCTCATCTTGATATTTGCTTCTAACTTTCTATTTATTGAGTCAACAATAAAATTGCTGTGTGTTTAATATGTGGATTTCTTCCCTAATTCTATCTTTTAGTGTTTCTACATTTTCCGGTCTGTCACAATAAATTTTGTTTTTTAATAACCCTCCAAAAATATATATAAATATATGTCCTTTTTCTAAATGTTATTGTCGTTTTCAATCAAAATTAAATTTCAAACAATAAATTTGACGAAGTTTATTAACTATATGTTACTATTTAAAATTTCTCAATTCGCTCAATTTCCCTTCTTCATTTTCCCTGAAATCTTAAAATAGCCCATTTTGTTTTCCCAAGCGTGAAACTGTCAATAATTTTTAGGAGTCCTATAATTTGGTATTTGTCTTCCATGGCATAACCTATGACCCAAGGAGTAAATCCATCACAAAAAAGGCTCAGTTCTGAACGAACGGTTGGAGCGAACATATGACATACAGTGTGACCCATTTGTTTTGGGGTCAGTCTGTAAAAAGTGTATCAATCGTGCGATTTGGCTGATTTTTTTTTTAAATTGTAGAGCTCGATGAACTGCACATTTTGAACAAAAATTGCCTGGTTCGCATAAAATCCAAAGCCTACTATGACCGTTTTTATGAGCAAAATTTTAAGAAACCATATTAGCGTTTTTTTTTGAAAAAATCTGTGTGCGCTAATGGATTGAGCACCCCTCGAAATGGGTATGTACAAAATTTCATCAAAATATTTCAAGTAATAACGATTTTGTAGAAAAATTAAAAATGCAGCCAAGGTACGTCTTTATTTTCAAAAATTCAAAGTCGGCCATGGAAAATAATTGAATTGTTTACTTTTATTAAGTGTCAAACTGTCTAAATTGAGTTCAGAAATTGTTTGTGCTCAATACAATTAATTATCATAATTATGGAATATTTAAGCATAAGAGACAAAATAGAAATTGTTCGACTCGTGGGCGACAACGAGCGCTCGGCAGCAGAAGCTGCGGCCGAATTTAACAATAGACACCCAGGTAGATCAGTGAGTCGAAGTACTGTACAACGTATAAACAATATTTTTGATGAAACTGGATCGATTTCTAAAAATTTATTAAAAACTAGGCAAAATGGACGCCGTGGACTTGTTGAAAATAACAATCAAATTCTGCAATACTTTAGTGACAATCCTCGAAATAGTGTTCGAACGGCTAGTTTAGACCTTCATATACCCAGAGAGAGTATAAGGAGATGTTTGAGACAAAACAAAATAAAACCGTTTAAGCCAAAATTTTTGCACACCCTGGAACCAGGAGATGAGGAGAGAAGATTAGAATTTTGCTATTGGCTGCTAGGTGAATATCTCCATAATGGCAACTTTTTAAATGAAATTTTATTCACCGACGAAGCCACGTTTACTACAAATGGTGTAGTATCAAGTCAAAACTGCCGTCACTGGTCAGCTGAAAATCCAGAGTTTATAATAAATGCAAGGAGACAATATTCACAAAAAATTAACGTTTGGTGTGGAATACTACGCGACAGAATAATTTGGCCCATTTTCTTTGAAGGGAATTTGAATGCGGCTGGCTTCTTGAATTTTCTAGAAATTGAATTTAGAAATGCTTTAGATGAGTTACCATTAAGATACCGTTTAAATTTAAAGTTACAGTTAGATGGCAGTCCTATTCATAATGCTCGTTTAATCAGAAACTGGCTAGATAATAATTTTGAAAACTGTTGGATAGGGCGAAATAGTCCTTTCTGTGAGTGGCCACCGAGATCTCCGGACTTAACTCCTTTAGATTTTTTTCTTTGGGGTACACTTAAGCAAAATGTTTATAAGTCAAGACCCCATAATTTACAAGAACTGCAAGCTAGGATAAACCGTAGTTGTGAGGAACAAGAGGAACGACAAATGCATTGTAGAAAATGGAGGCTTGGTAGAAGTTACAAAAATTTTATAATTTTAATTGTTTTTATGTTTTGTGTTTATAATCATAAGGTTGTATTATTACAATTCAATTATTTTCCATGGCCAACTTTGAATTTTTGAAAATAAAGACGTACCTTGGCTGCATTTTTAATTTTTCTACAAAATCGTTATTACTTGAAATATTTTGATGAAATTTTGTACATACCCATTTCGAGGGGTGCTCAATCCATTGGCGCACACAGATTTTTTCAAAAAAAAACGCTAATATGGTTTCTTAAAATTTTGCTCATAAAAACGGTCATAGTAGGCTTTGGATTTTATGCGAACCAGGCAATTTTTGTTCAAAATGTGCAGTTCATCGAGCTCTACAATTAAAAAAAAAAATCAGCCAAATCGCACGATTGATACACTTTTTACAGACTGACCCCAAAACAAATGGGTCACACTGTATAATGCTTAGAATCCGAAATATGCGTAGAATTCTAAAATACAACTATATGCAAGGTGTTTCATTTAAAAAAAACATAAGTTATGTCTGCCACACACTGTGTAACGTCCAACAGCGTCACAAAAAACTTTGTATTAGTTAGTATCTAAAACTTTTGTAAAAAACTTTTGTTCTAACCTCAAAAACTAACGAGTTAAGGGGGGGTGTCATTTTATAGTGAGCCACCCTGTACTTGTAATTAAATAATAAAATTTAAATAAAAAAATAATAAGTAGACCACGTTTTTAAAAAGTTATAAAAGTACAATAAGATAATAAATAATATTAAAAACGTACAAAAATAATTTTTCCTAACCCCATAAAGTCTCGAAAAACGTGGGACGCATGCACTAGATAATAGTAATACTTTTTAGTGACTTTTTTATATTATTGTATTATTTTATTCTACTTTTAGTCCTTTTTAAAAACGTGATATATTAAAAAAAAAAAAAATTTATTATTTCTGCTTTTTGGTCCTGTGTTTGAAATTTTGCAAATGATTTTAAACATTTTATGGCAGAGGCATGTAGCAAATTTCAGATTTATTTAAGTTTCTCTTTACCTGATCATATATTTGAAATAGAAACCTACCATCAATAATATAGCAATCTGTTTAATTGTTATTTTCCTGAAAAATAAAATAATGAAGGAACCAAAATTAATGTCATAAAATTTTTATCACAATATAAGAAGAAATAAATTCTAGATTCTTTTTTGTGGTGCTGGAGATAGTTGTCGAATTTTTGCAAACTGTTAAATAACAAAGCTTTATTGTCTGTTTGTTTGTTTGAGATTCCTTTCTTCTTAACGCGTTTTTAACACGTTCTTTTTGTTTATTACCAGCTTATAGAATGCGCTTATCTGTTCACAAATTTCCACTAGTCAAATATTTTTATTTGATATTCATAATTTATTTATAACAACAAATAACATAATAGCAATATGTATATACCGTGTCAGTGTTGCATTGTCCTCCAGTTCTGAGCTATGTTTAAAATTTCGAGAAAGCGAGTTAATGAAAACGTGGTAAAATGTTAAGATGGAATTTTCACACATGACCTTGAATACTACCATTAACCCACGTGTGCTTTAGGTGTTACCTACTTATAAAAATCTTTCACTTGCAAAAGCAATGTACAATACATTTTTCTTTTTCTCAAATTTAAAATTACCTACCAGAAATTTTGCTCATCTTTGGTTTGACAACCTGTAGAGGAACTCCATTCATATTCTTTGTTCGAAATTGGCATCTGGGGGTTTAGGGCTATCCTGATTAACGCTGTGGTTTAAATAAAAAAATCGCTAAGTGGTTTTCGTGAAGGAAGATCGAAAGAAGCGGTTTTTGAAGACCTTTCAAACAAAAAAAAGTTGAGGCGATAATCTCCAAAAGTAAAGATGTTATGTATTTGTATAGGTTTAAAAGCACACCCCTGTATATGCGTAAAATGAAAAATTAGCGAAAATAATAAAAATGTTTTTTCTTGAAATCGGCATTAAAATGTCCCAAAATCGCCATTAAAAGCACAGAAATCGTACAATAATGTAGCCCATTATTGTACGATTTTTTCAATAAGTAGGTCTTGGCGAGATGTAAACATCAAACGTCAGGCGCGGAGAAATCGCCCGTCAAAAGTGACCAAATATTCAAAACCCGGCCGATAAAGGCTCATTTAACTTTTCGTACACATTGCGAAATTGTTTCCTATAGAAGCGCAATCCTTCAGTATACATATTTTAGTAAATTCGAATATCAATAGATTTGTTGTGTAGGCTGCACAAGAAGCAGCAGTTTGGTTTTTCTGTCAGAAGGTGCCGTACGTCATTATACTTGTCCTAGGTAGAGCGATCGGTAAAGTCAAGCAACGCCGCGCGTAGTCGGTTCGTGGACGGGTGATCCCTTATTGTTATTTTCTTGCCTAATAAAACTTTTTTTTCCGATTTCAAAAAAAATATGATATGTACCTCGGCACTGAAGTTCTTTTTATGACTCATGTGGTTTATTTGCCTCGGCCAGAGGCCTCAGCAACTAAACTCCACATGAGTCATAAAAAGTTGAACTTCAGTGCCTTGGTACATAATAGTTATTTATGTACATAATAGTTATTTATTTGCCTCGGCCAGAGGCCTCAGCAACTAAACTCCACATGAGTCATAAAAAGTTGAACTTCAGTGCCTTGGTACATAATAGTTATTTATGTACATAATAGTTATTTATGTACATAATAGTTATTTATGTACATAATAGTTATTTATGTACATAATAGTTATTTATGTACCAAGGCACTGAAGTTCAACTTTTTATGACTCATGTGGAGTTTAGTTGCTGAGGCCTCTGGCCGAAAAAAAAAATGTTTTATTAGGCAAGAAAATAATAATAAGGGATCACCCGTCCACGAACCGACTACGCGCGGCGTTGCTTGACTTTACCGATCTCTTCCTAGGACAAGTATAATGATGTACGGCACCTTCTGACAGAAAAACCAAACTGCTGCTTCTTGTGCAGCCTACACAACAAATCTATTGATTTTCAAATTTACTAAAATATGTATACTGAAGGATTGCGATTCTATAGGAAACAATTTCGCAATGTGTACGAAAAGTTAAATGAGCCTTTATCGGCCGGGTTTTGAATATTTGGTCACTTTTGACGGGCGATTTCTCCGCGTCTGACGTTTGATGTTTACATCTCGCCAAGGCCTACTTATTGAAAAAGTCGTACAATAATGGGCTACATTATTGTACGATTTCTGTGCTTTTAATGACGATTTTGAGACATTTTAATGCCGATTTCAAGAAAAATATGATATGTACCTCGGCACTGAAGTTCTTTTTAAGACTCATGTGGTTTATTTGCCTCGGCCAGAGGCCTCAGCAACTAAACTCCACATGAGTCATAAAAAGTTGAACTTCAGTGCCTTGGTACATAAATAACTATTATTTATTAGTGAAAATGCCCATTACCATCATTTTGGTTCTTTTTAAGTTTTGATAATATGTAAATATAATTCGTATCTATCTACAGCAGATCGCTCGCAGCTTTCAGTAACAATTTTGGATGTCAGTGGTACGTCCGCCACCAGTCCCCTCTCAGAAAGAAGCAGCCAACCTCTGCTGACACAGACACCTATAGACCCAGGTAAATATCTGTTGAATTCTTTGAATAAAGAACCACAGGAAGGAGCAAATTTGGGCTTAACGCTCGACTGGGACAGTTTCTGCATATAGCTTGATGCCGTTTCCATTTTTACAGTGGCGCGCACCTTTGAGTTGTTCTGACAAACTAATTGAGGCAGAAATCCTCATTTTTCGTGAAATCAGTACCTACAATACAGGCACGCTTATGTCTTTAAGTTTAGGAATCCTTGATAACACAGCAAATATAACTTAAAATTTCCAATTATGAAGAAGTAGGTAGATACCTACACAAAAGCCTATGCCACTTTGGTGCATGGTCTAAAAAGTTAATTTAAATCACAACATTAGTTACCGATGGATTATTATCCTCAAACATTTTAGTTTTGGCGGTCAGGGAAGTGCCACAAGCCGCACAGCTAAGCATAATAACTCGAAAAAGTATCTAAATACCGCATAATGACACCTATCACCGTGTCAGATATCAAAATATTTTGTCAGAACTTGGTTACTGCTCAGGGCGATTTCCATCTCACGTATTTTAATATACGCACATAGAGCTTTGACTCTTTCCTGGAATTCTTTATTGAAACGTTGAATTTATTAAATAGCGTTATTAATGACCTACAACAGATCGGAAAGATAAAAAGCATAACAGGATATCCAATTTTCTCGGTAGAAGTCTTAATTTGTTCGAAATAACTACTAGTGGTCTCAGGTGTGGGGACAACAACACTTCCGTTCAATCGTAGAAAAAACATAATAATACAGACAGAGAGCCCATATTGTGAAATATGTCAAATGGAATCTAATGACCCGCGGAATGTATTATGAAATTGACCCTAAGTGCCATTTCAATCAGAAGAGATTACTCCCCTTCACAACATGCTGTTCTCTGTTCGCTTGTTGTTTGGTATTTTATGAAAATGTGACCATAAGGGATGATAGGTAATCATCATTCTGCATTTTGCGAAAAATTCTCACAAAAATTCGACTTACAACAAAATGTAGGCCCCTCTATTTGCCCAAAATATTGTTTGTCGAAAATGTACCTATCCACACCAGGAATCGTACTTATTATAAATACTTATACTTCTGTGTATATTTTGATACTTGTTACTGATTTTATTGTCTGTTAAACAAACGTACCTACTTACTTAAGTACCCAATTATTGAAACAAAGTTCACAAATGTATCTAATTATAATTAAAAAGAGGGCTGAACATTTATTAAAAAAGATAAACTAAGCCAAAATGCAGACTGTTCTATGCTGCATAGATCCGTTGAACCGTCCCGCTGCGGCGTTGCCACATGTTTGCCCAGGGCTTGTAAGGTTGAGAAGGTTGTGAACGTACGTTCGAAAACTCTGTAACGCGCATGCGTAGCTGTCATTTTTCTACGCCTACGTCTACGTATACGGAATAGAGATCATATACAGAGTGAGTCACATCTAAAGGCAGAGCCGAAAACACAAGGTAGAATTCGCTAACATAAGCACATATGCTTGATAAACATTAGCTCAAAAAAGCTTGGTTCTCCATATACAGCGTGTTGAAACTCTTAACATATATTTTTTAATTTCTTTCGAGCCCATTTAGGAATTACAACAAAATTTGGCAGCAATAATTTGGCCCTGTTCAGGTGAGCAGCGGCGTAGATACAAATAATTTTATTTTAAATGCCAGCATAATCACCTTGGCACTAGTTTAAAAAATCCGAAATTACGAAGAAACTGTACCAGAAATAAAAAAATACCAAGAGGCGCTTTTTGTTCCAAATTGAAAGGGCTATCCAAAAAAGGCAAAATTTTTGGTTCTGCACAGGACCGTATTCCTTTTTTACAATTATTTAGAGTAACTATTTGTATCTGCGCCGCTGGTCATCTGAATGGGGCCAAATTATTGCACAAAATGGCAACCTACCGATGCATAATGTGTACCAAATTCGGTTGAAATTCTTAAAAAATTTCAAAAATATATTATTTTTGGAAAATTTTTAACACGCTGTATATGGAGAACCAAGCGTTTTTGAGCTAATGTTTATTAAGCATATGTGCTTATTTTAGCGAGTTCTACCTTGTGTTTTCGGCCCTGCCTTTAGATGTGACTCACCCTGTATATAGCTAGAGTGCTGAACAAGTTCCTTTTTATGGCAAGATTGTGAATCTGCGCATGGGCCTATGAAACATGCGCATTAGACCTTCAGACCGCGCAATTCAAAACAGTGGTTGTTTTTCTGATTTACTATCTCCCTACAAACTTGTATATTGATAATAAATTATTAAGCTCACCTCAACGTGGACTGGTCAAGACTTCGATAACTACAACTAGGTTCGTCCAAACTACTAGAATTTCATTTGTTTTCATCTACCTTTATAACTTTAACACTAAAACAAATAAGCTACTAATAGTTTCTTACACCACAATCATGTTAATATACTTACTTAAATGATGGTTTAGGTGGTTTTAATAGAAGAGTTGGTACCACATTTTTAATTAGCTGCGTTTTGACTCGTTCCGTTTTTAAATACTCTGGTGTAAAATGAGCAGAACATATTCGAGATGATCACTTAATTAGATAAAACACTCAAACAACTAAAACGCGAAGAAACTATTAATAATTAGCTGAAAATCGAAAAAATTATGCCACAAAGCTTCTATGATGTAAACAACCGTAGGTTATACTTAGTTTGTCGCAGCGAAATGGCTGTCAAAGAGTGTCAAGTTTCACAAAACACTACCTCAAATTGCAAATGCGCATGTCCACTGGGCCTATTTATTACTATTTTTTACTATTTTATGATTTTAAATTCGTCAAAGATTTTCCGCGCATCCTATGTATAAAAAACATCGTCCAGGACTCTACCTATATACACTGTGTTCATTTGAAAACAGTCCACCCTTAAAATTTTTAAAACTACAAAAAAAAACAGAAATCGTCGGGACCCGTCAATTTTTGTTCGGAGGGGGAACTTCTTTGACGTACAGGTCATGTTGACAAATTCACCCCTGTAACCCCCACCACCCCTAACTTTAAAATTTCAAATGGGAATACCCCCTTTGTGATACATCATTTTTTGAAATTCGATGATGTTTGAAGAAGTTATGGGTAAAAAACGGTTTTTTCATAATTTAAAATAAATTACTTTTTACCCTAGATTTTCAACAGCATTGACATGGGAAAAAAAAAACAAACGTGTATAAAACCCTTCCCACAAAAATTGAGGATCTGAAGAACAGAATAACAGAAGAATGCCAACGTATTTTTCGCGACACATTTGCGAAATGTGAACAGAGATTGTACTACTGTCTAGCGACTAATGGAGCTCATTTGGAAAATTTAATAAAAGAGGTAGCCACACAATCATTGTGTATTATTTCCCCATGTGAATGCTGTTGAAAATCTAGGGTAAAAAGTAATTCATTTTAAACTATGAAAAACCCGTTTTTTACCCATAACTTCTCCAAACATCATCGGATTTTAAAAAATAAAAATGAGTTGTATTCGCAATAACATCAGCTATAAAATGATGTATCACAAATGGGGTATTCCCATTTGAAATTTTAAAGTTAGGGGTGGTGGGGGTTACAGGGGTGGATTTGTCAACATGACCTGTACGTCAAAGAAGTTCCCCCTCCGAACAAAAATTGACGGGTCCCGGCGATTTCTGATTTTTTTCGTAGTTTTAAAAATATTAAGGGTGCACTGTTTTCAAATGAACACAGTCATGGGCGCCCATAGGGGGGGGGGGCAAGGGGGGCAAGGGGGGCACATGCCCCCCCCCTGGAGATTCTTAACATGCCGTCGCGTTATATTTTATATTATTATAGTCGAGGAAAAGATTATTTTCGTATTCTTCCAGGTATATAAAACAAACCCCTGAAATATTTTATATATACAGTGTGTCCCAATTTGATACTGGACACCTCAGAACTATATGAAGGACAAGGAAAACAAATGGTCTCTATTTTTTTATTGGTATTACCAAGGGAGAGTATCTCATAGGCGGTAGTATTTGGATGGGGTAATTATTTCGTGGCCTGCTATGATTTTTTAAAACAGCTAATTTTCAAGAAACCCTATTAGGGATTTTTTTATGACAAAATGATATTAAGAAAACTTGTTCAGAATGAAAAACTGAGTAGAATTGCAAAATTTCAAAAGTCTAGGCCTACTTTAATTTTTAGCTTTTTCGCCATTTTCTCCCATTTTTTTCTTAAAAATGTGTCCTTTCTGGAGTTTTCACGTCAAAATATTATTAAGGAAATTTTATCATCATGAAAAATTAAAAATTTGACGTGAAAGCTCCAGTAAAGGACACTTTTCTAAGAAGAAAGTGGGAGATAAATATAAAAATCAAAGTAGGCCAAAAATTTTGCAAATCTACTGAGTTTTTCATTCCGAACAAGTTTTTTTAATAACATTTTGACGTAAAAAAATCCCTAATGGGGTTTCTTGAAAATTTGCTATTTTAAAAAATCATAGCAGGCCATGAAATAATTACCCCGTCCAAATACCACCGCCTATGAGATACTCTCCCTTGGTACTACCAATAAAAAAATAAAGACCATTTGTTTTCCTTGCCCTTCATATATTTCTAAGGTGTCCAATATCAAATTGGGACACACTGTATCTAAAATTATATATACAAAATTTAACTGGGCCACAATCACATAAACCAATTATCGGAGTTAGCCTAGCTCTAGTTTTGTTTTATTATTTTAATTTTTTCTTGTACTTTGTTTAGGTTGGTTGACATTAAAAATTGTTTATTTGTTACTCTTACCCAAACTTTTTTAATTTTGCCCCCCCCCCCCCCCCCCTTAAAATATTTTCCATGGGCGCCCTTGAACACAGTGTATATGATCTCTATGGTATTACGGCGTTGCTTTTGCCCTCCCTCTTAGTATAACTGTCACCTTTTCGAGCACGGGCGTAGCCAGGATTTAGTTTTGGGGGGGTTTAGTTTGAGAAGTAAATAAAACAACAAAAATATACTTACATGAAATTTAATATCTATATATTCATCCGAAAAACTACGACATATTTATAAAGTTCTTAACTTTAAATGAAATGGATAAATTAATTTCGTTCCTCTGCGCTAAATCTAAAACCATTAAAGAAGAAATCTTCGGCTTTTTCTTTTAAATATATCCACTACTTCATCTGCATGAATTTCTGTTCCATAGTGAATGTTCATTAGAGCCAAACCATTAAGTCACTTGTAGTGTTTCGTAAATAGTTTTTCAGTCTCCTTAGGCTCGAGAAAGACCTTTCTGGGGTAGCAGTGGATACAGGAATGGTAGCCAAGATTTGTAGTAATGTGTAAATATTAGGATAAAGGTTTTTATCGCACATATCTAGGCATTCCAAACTAGATTTCGGGGTAGGCAGTCTTCTTATCAGCATGCAAGGTAGCTGAAGCTTTGATAGCTAAATCCAAATTTGTTTCTTTATTAGAAATCCCTTGACCTTGACTACACCACTTTTTCCAGTAGTCCATACCTTTAGGTTTATCACCCTTCCTTTTTTTCCCCTCCATTTTTCGACAGTAATAATGATTCACGTATCTATCCTTAACAAGGTCATCGAATAACAGTCCACTAAAATTACTCACTTACACGGTACACTTAATTCTCTTCACTATTCGTTCACCACTTTTCACTTTTATTCGCTTCGAGTTCGCATGGAACAATACTGCCGTAAGCGCGGTCACGCGCCGCGGCGCCGCTTATATAGCAGCCCAGTAGCCGTCCAGAAACTTCCACGAACTTCCACGAACTTCCACAAAGTTCCGCTCATTTCGACCGAGGGGCGTGGCGAATAATCGAGAAACAACGCAAAGTGTCCCTACAATACAAAATAGTTCGGCTGCAACTGCGTCTGCCTCTCGTCAAAAGATGGCGCTAGGCGCTACTATTACTACATATATTCAAACGTAATAATAATTTAACTCTTCACTCCTCGTATTTTTTCGGTATAATATTAGGTAATATTTTGCTTATTTCGGGGGGGGGGGGGGGTTTGAACCCCCGAAACCCCCCCCTTGGCTACGCCCGTGTTTTCGAGGCCAGCTCGATTTTGACGCGTGCGGCTTTTCGCAGGTGCCCCCGGGGCGGCGCCATGTTGCCAGACGTTGACGGCGGCCTCCCTGCTGCTGGAGTCGCCGCCGAAGTGGGGCGAGGCCGGCCGGTACGCGTCCAAGCAACACCGGAAGCTGGCCGGAAGGGCGACGTTCCAAGGCCAGGTCTACAATTTCCTAGAGCGCCCCGATAGTTGGAAGTGCTTCGTCTACCACATCATAGTGTGAGTAGGCTGCGCCCGTTCGAAACAAAACGTTTGTCTAGGTGCGCTGACTATTTCCGTGGCCATAGTAGGCGGTTTTCCCTACGTGCCACGCATGTTTCGTGTCTCATTGTTCAACATCATTTTACTAAACATTTTATTATAGTTAAACCAACACATTATTTGTAAAATCTTAAAATCTTGTCTAGTTGTATTTTGACTTGGACAGACACAGATAACCTAACTATGAAATCAAAAACGTGTTTTCGGGTTGTTTCGTTAAAATAATCGAATGTATGAAGAAGGGACTTATTACTTACCTACACTCTATCCAAACTAAATGCAAGTGGCGCGTAAACATTTACACGATGGAAGCACGTGAACAATTCTGAGGGTTAATACGAGGCAGGGCCGCATTAAGGACGACCTCTATGAATTTTATAATATAAAATATTAAAATAATATGCCCCAGTATTAAGAACTTTAAAAACAAACTTTTATGGCACACCTAGTCATTTACTTACCTGCAAATTTCTACTTCTACTATTAACACAAATTGTAGCTCCAACAATTAATAAACAGCGAAAGAATTATATGGAAAAAAATTAAGGTCCACTTGCAACTCAATACACCTCTGTAAGAAACACCGATTCGCTGCACTCGCCCGCCGGGCCAGACTTTATTGCCGGCTGGCCAATAGCAAGCCGATCACGTGCGTATCACGCTCTAGCCATGCAACCACTTGTGTCTATGTTTCACTTGCGTTTAGTTTGAATAGAGTTAGTCTTAGGTATATCGGAAAAAAATAAAGGTCCACTGGCAGCTCAATACACCTCTGTAAGAAACACCGATTCGCTGCACTCGCCCGCCGGGCCAGACTTTATTGCCGGCTGGCCAATAGCAAGCCGATCACGTGCGTATCACGCTCTAGCCATGCAACCACTTGTGTCTATGTTTCACTTGCGTTTAGTTTGAATAGAGTTAGTCTTAGGTATATCGGAAAAAAATAAAGGTCCACTGGCAGCTCAATACACCTCTGTAAGAAACACCGATTCGCTGCACTCGCCCGCCGGGCCAGACTTTATTGCCGGCTGGCCAATAGCAAGCCGATCACGTGCGTATCACGCTCTAGCCATGCAACCACTTGTGTCTATGTTTCACTTGCGTTTAGTTTGAATAGAGTTAGTCTTAGGTATATCGGAAAAAAATAAAGGTCCACTGGCAGCTCAATACACCTCTGTAAGAAACACCGATTCGCTGCACTCGCCCGCCGGGCCAGACTTTATTGCCGGCTGGTCAATAGCAAGCCGATCACGTGCGTATCACGCTCTAGCCATGCAACCACTTGTGTCTATGTTTCACTTGCGTTTAGTTTGAATAGAGTTAGTCTTAGGTATATCGGAAAAAAATAAAGGTCCACTGGCAGCTCAATACACCTCTGTAAGAAACACCGATTCGCTGCACTCGCCCGCCGGGCCAGACTTTATTGCCGGCTGGCCAATAGCAAGCCGATCACGTGCGTATCACGCTCTAGCCATGCAACCACTTGTGTCTATGTTTCACTTGCGTTTAGTTTGAATAGAGTTAGTCTTAGGTATATCGGAAAAAAATAAAGGTCCACTGGCAGCTCAATACACCTCTGTAAGAAACACCGATTCGCTGCACTCGCCCGCCGGGCCAGACTTTATTGCCGGCTGGTCAATAGCAAGCCGATCACGTGCGTATCACGCTCTAGCCATGCAACCACTTGTGTCTATGTTTCACTTGCGTTTAGTTTGAATAGAGTTAGTCTTAGGTATATCGGAAAAAAATAAAGGTCCACTGGCAGCTCAATACACCTCTGTAAGAAACACCGATTCGCTGCACTCGCCCGCCGGGCCAGACTTTATTGCCGGCTGGCCAATAGCAAGCCGATCACGTGCGTATCACGCTCTAGCCATGCAACCACTTGTGTCTATGTTTCACTTGCGTTTAGTTTGAATAGAGTTAGTCTTAGGTATATCGGAAAAAAATAAAGGTCCACTGGCAGCTCAATACACCTCTGTAAGAAACACCGATTCGCTGCACTCGCCCGCCGGGCCAGACTTTATTGCCGGCTGGCCAATAGCAAGCCGATCACGTGCGTATCACGCTCTAGCCATGCAACCACTTGTGTCTATGTTTCACTTGCGTTTAGTTTGAATAGAGTTAGTCTTAGGTATATCGGAAAAAAATAAAGGTCCACTGGCAGCTCAATACACCTCTGTAAGAAACACCGATTCGCTGCACTCGCCCGCCGGGCCAGACTTTATTGCCGGCTGGCCAATAGCAAGCCGATCACGTGCGTATCACGCTCTAGCCATGCAACCACTTGTGTCTATGTTTCACTTGCGTTTAGTTTGAATAGAGTTAGTCTTAGGTATATCGGAAAAAAATAAAGGTCCACTGGCAGCTCAATACACCTCTGTAAGAAACACCGATTCGCTGCACTCGCCCGCCGGGCCAGACTTTATTGCCGGCTGGCCAATAGCAAGCCGCTCACGTGCGTATCACGCTCCTGCCATCCAACGACTTGTGTTTATGTTTTACTTGCGTTTAGTTTGAATAGAGTTTAGTCCTACTATTTAGTAATAGACGGTTCTGACAAAAAATTGTCAAAATCCGATTTTAGCCGAGTTTTTTTTCTAAAAATAGGCCACAAAAAACTCTTCGTTGGTGCAAAATATCAGGTCTTAATGTCAATTTTCAAGGCCTACTACAATTTTTTTTTCTAGTAAAAAATGACAAAAACCATTTAGCGATTTTTTTATTTAAAGTCTGACACTACAGCGTTAATCAGAACAACCTAAAACCCCCGTATACCAAATTTGAACAAAAAATATACAAGGAGCTCTATTCTGCAGGGTGTGAAAGTTGACTAAAATAGGAATTTTAAATTCATCTATCCAGTCAAGTGTGCCATTGAATTGCTTCGAAACAGTTGGATGATGAACAGGACCACTCACAGTGTCGATGTGCAAAGATCCAATAAAAAATATACAAGGTGTTCTTCTCTGTAGCAACTCGAAATGCTGAATTTTTTAAACTTTATACAGGTCAAAAATCGAGTATATCAAAACCACCCCAGAAATTACAAACGAACTAAGTCTAAAAAATACAGAAGCCTGCCAGTCACTAAGTCCATATAAGTTAAGGTGGCTGGTGTGCCACAACAGGAAACACACAGAAAATGTATTATCTTAGACAGTGACTTTATTGATAAAGGTCCAACAATTTGAATTGTTTTTATTTGTTGGTTGTATGATGTAAAGAAATAAATTGCTTTATTAATATTTATTCAATGATTCCAGAGAACTCCTGACCAATATATAGTTTAATAAAAATTCAGCATTTTGACATCGCCCAGAGAAAAAGACCCTGTACATTTTTGTATTGAATCTTTGCACACCAACACTTTGAGTAGTTCTGTTGATCATTCATCTGTTTTGACGGGATTCCATGGTACACTTGACTCTCCAGATGCTTTAAAATTCCTATTTTGCTCAATTTTGACACCCTGCAGAATGGAACTCCCTGTATAATTTTTGTTCAAATTTGGTATACGCTAGTTTTAGGTTGTTCTGATTAACGCTGTGATGTCAGATTTTAAATAAAAAAATCGCTAAATGGTTTTCGTCATTTTTTACTAGAAAAAAGATTTGTAGTAGGCCTTGAAAATTGACATTAAGACCTGAAATTTTGCACCGACGTAGAGTTTTTTGTGACCTATTTTTAGAAAAAAACGCGGCTAAAATCGGATGGAGAATACAAATTTTACGGGGGTGTTCGCACTTAAGATGAAACACCCTGTAGGTAGGTACCACTTGATAAAAAAAATCGATAATGTAGGAATAATAATAGCTGCTTGCCTTTGTTGCAATTTTGTCTTGATTGTCTCCAAAATGGTACTTCTCAGGTGATTTTTAATAAGGGCAACTTTTTACTTAACCTCAAAAGAGATAACGTAAACGTACAAGTGCCTGACACATTGCCTAAACCTGACACATGTTTTATTTAATTGAAAAATAAGCTAATGAGCAGATATAAATCCATTCTATTGAAATATTTACGTTGGTAGAAGTCACAGTCATGAGTTATGTATTTTCCTAAGTTATAGTTATCTTGGTTTCTCTATTCATTGTGGTTTCTTAGCGAAATTGTTTAGTTAAGCGTCGTAAAAAATAGTGTGTATTTCGTGTTTTTAGTGTAGATTTTTCAACTGTCTTAATTTTTGTGGCTTATTATACTTCTAAGCAAACAAGGTAAGATAATAATTTAGAACTATTTCAAGTTTTTGAAGATTTTGGTTGGGGTGTCAGCTATTGGCTTATGGTATGTTTATGTTAGGACAATGCCTAACATAGGTGTCAGTCACTGGGAAAATCACAAGTCATGCAAATGATCTCTAAAGTCTCTGAGACACCTCTGTCAGCCATTGGCTTTACAATGTGTCAGCTATTGGTCACATTTGGCACTGACTGTGGTAGACCTCGAAATGCGGTCTTCAAGAGCATCAAAACAAAACATGTATGTATAGATTTGCCACTCAACGATTCTGAGCTATGTCTTCTTCTTGTCGAAAATGCTAAACACGACCAATAACTACTATTACGACCTTTACAAGTTTACCATGTCAAATTAAATTCAATTAGGTACCTATTCAAAATGAGTTCAAAGATGTATAGTTAAGAAACGACTCTATAGAGAATTTATGCCGTCTGTCATTTCAGGCAAAGAGAAGAAACAGTATTTTTGGAAAAAAAGAAAGATAGGGAGAAGAAAAGAGGTAGGGGAAGAGAAGAACAATAAATAGAAAACAGATAGAAAATATTAAATGAGAAAAAACAGTTGGAGCTAAATAAAATGGAAATATATCTTCGAGAATCAATATTATCATAGAAAAATAAAATAAATAGGTAAATTATAGCGAACATTATTTTTAATAACAACTGTGACATATGGACAAACAATAATTTCTAAAATCGGAAACCCAAAGTTACTACTACTCAAGAATAAGTTAATATGTTCCAGAAATGAGAATGTACGAATAAATAAACATTTCTACATACAATAATCACTTGTGCTTTCCTTTTTAAAAATTGCATTGACAATTTTTATAGAATGTCAGGTTTTGGGCTTATCAGGCTAACGGTCTGTCAAAAATCACTATGTCAGCTACAGGATATTGAGAATCATCAATAGGCGCGCCAAATTGATTTTTATTGATTAAAATTTGATAAATCAATCCTTAAGGTGTCAGGCACTGCTAAATTTTCGTTATGCCTTAAAATATTTCTGTGAATCAGCGCAGCTAGCGCCCTCTACATGGTATATAAGAACTATCAATACCGAAGAAATTGGCATAGAAAAAACGCAAATTTTAATACAATATGTGGCTTATTGAAGCGATTAAAAATTATCAGCAACTTCATATAATATTTTGTGCAAAAATATTACGATTGAGCTTAACAACTACCGGTCAAATCTCAGTAATTAGGTACTGAGATACAGGAAGTCCATTTTTTGAAACTGAATTATGGCTACATCTCCCAAAATATCCAAGCTGCTGTGTCGAAATTTGGCACTGCTGTGTTTTTTGAGATGGACAATAAGCTGAAGATATCAATTTCTACGTATATCTCACATAGGCGCCAGTTGCGCTACTTTTGGATCGTGCTTTTACCGGGAACTTTTTTTATGTTATCTTTTTGGTCTTGAAGGCCGATCATTTTAGTGCATCTTTTCATTCCGCAACAAAAAGGCACTCTTGTTTCAACGCTCTGTATCTCAGTAACCATTGAGATTTGACCGGTTGTTAAGCCTAATCGTTATATTTTGGAACAAAATATACTCGCATGAAGTTTCTCTATGTACCATTGTTAACGGGGCACCCTGTAGAACAAGATATGTTAACGAAAACTTCCTGTAAACATGACTAAAAACATTTCATAAGCGAAAACAATAATATAGAGGCAGAAATATTTGATATTTTAATTTATAAAAGTGCCTGTGTGGATTGTAATGAAATTTGGTGCAGCAATTTAATTTGTCAAATATATTGTTTGGGTTCAACAGTTGCTCTACGGGATTCTCTATAGACCGGAACATAGGGCGACGACAAGGATTTTTTTACCTAACTAGTACGAAAAATTTGTACTTTCCGCTTGTGCGTGTGGCCACTTCATTGATAAAAGGTATAAGAAAAGCAAAAATGATAGTTAATAATAAATAAAAAAGAACAATAAAGAGTAAAAAAACTAGTAGAAATAATTGACATTTTATTAAGTTTAATTAATTTAAGAAATAATGCAGAAAAGTACAACTCTCCGCACGGAAAAATAGGTACACGTTCCCACATGTTAGGAAAATAGTTATTTATGTACCAAGGCACTGAAGTTCAACTTTTTATGACTCATGTGGAGTTTAGTTGCTGAGGCCTCTGGCCGGGGCAAATAAACCACATGAGTCATAAAAAGAACTTCAGTGCCGAGGTACATATTATATTTTTTTTGAAATCGGAAAAAAAAATGTTTTATTAGGCAAGAAAATAATAATAAGGGATCACCCGTCCACGAACCGACTACGCGCGGCGTTGCTTGACTTTACCGATCGCTCTACCTAGGACAAGTACAATGATGTACGGCACCTTCTGACAGAAAAACCAAACTGCTGCTTCTTGTGCAGCCTACACAACAAATCTATTGATTTTCAAATTTACTAAAATATGTATACTGAAGGATTGCGCTTCTATAGGAAACAATTTCGCAATGTGTACGAAAAGTTAAATGAGCCTTTATCGGCCGGGTTTTGAATATTTGGTCACTTTTGACGGGCGATTTCTCCGCGTCTGACGTTTGATGTTTACATCTCGCCAAGGCCTACTTATTGAAAAAATCGTAAAATAATGGGCTACATTATTGTACGATTTCTGTGCTTTTAATGACGATTTTGGGACATTTTAATGCCGATTTCAAGAAAATAAACTTATTAAATTAATATCTTAAATTATTTTTAATTAATACCTACAGGGTGATTTAATCATGATGAAAAAAATTTTAACCACAGGTGAAAAAAACAAGCTTTATGAGTAAAAAAAGCAAAAATATATTTGTGCATTAAAACCTCTTCTTAACGGCGCTTTCCTAGTCAGCTGGCAACCTCGCGCGTCAAAGCAGTTGCCAATTACCCAACGCCCAACATATCGTAAATTTACTTGTTTTTTATTTGATCACAGAAATTTAAAAATTGTGGAAATTCCGAGAAAATCCTAAAAGGTCGATATTTGTTTGTGGTTCTTAAATTGCCAGGGAAACATTTTTCTGTTGTGGCAATAAAAACATAATGGTCTAAGTTAATTTATTACCTTTTTGGCTGGCTTTTTTCCTTTTCCTTTTGTAAAAAAATATCATTAGAATGTTCAAAAATGTATTGAGTATCAATTAACACTGCGAGTAACTTGACTACACAGATTACCGTCAAATGGGGTTAAGTGAATCACTGTGGGTAAAGTGAACCGGTGGGAGAATCATTTTAGAACGGACGGCTCCTGATTTCTGTGTTTGGCACGGCGGTAGGGTAGTGTGCTTCCCTGCTTCTTCAACAGCTGACTGTTTTCTGAGAAATTGTTTAAAAAATAACTCGTTTTGAGGATTTTTTGGAATCTCGAAAACGTCTTGTTGCTCACATGACACCAGTGAATTTAAATTGTTTGTGATTAATTCAAATCATGTGATAATTATGTACGAAGAGTAGTTGTGCATCACAAAATTTTGAAATATGTTTATGGTTGGTGAATTATAACTACTTTTATCAAAAAATGTAACCTAACGGGGTAAAGTGAACCATTCAAATCTATTTGAATTTGAATGAAATACTAACACTTGGATGCTTCAATAATGTAAATTCCAAGTTAATACACATTGGCAGGTGAATAGGGTGATGCAACAGATGTCATGGGCATTGAACTTGGCAAATAATTAAGTTTTTCAAAGTTAAACGCCAATATGTAAAGACTTAAAATAAAATAAAGTTTTTGTTTTCCGAATGCCAAGAATTTGCAAAAAAATAGGCAATTATAATCGGCAATAGAGCTGCAGAGATAATTATTTTGTTTTTCCCGAAAATCAGGACATTAGCAGTCATAACAACTGACAAAGTGTCTAAGAAGATTAGACAAAATGTGTTAAATGGGGACGACACTTCTTTTATATCGACGAAACCGATTTTAAAGACTTAGAGTAGGTTGAGTTTTAAAGTATCCCGACATGAAATTGTCCATAATTACATAGAAGACCGTGTTAAGTTTTATTTTTGTAAGAATTTCGTATTTTATTTTTGAAACGTTTCTGGGATGATATTGTAGACTGAGAATAAAGCTTTATTTTATTATAATTTGGGCTTTACTTCTTTCCCTAATATGAAATTGATGTTTTTTTTTTAAAAATTGTGGTTCACTTTACCCACATAATTTTTAAAATGGATTTCATGGGGTTTTAAAAACTTTGAGAAAAAAATTAAGAAAACCTTACCTTTCCCAAACATTTTTTTTATTGGAAAATGCATAGGAGACTCAGAAGAGGTTATATATATTTTTTGAAATTTTTATCTTTTCTGGATTTTGGAGGATTCCCAAAAACATAATATTTTTGATCCACTTAACCCCGTTTGACTATTATAAACACACTGTTGGTGAGCATCAGAACTTAACGTCCCCTAACCCTTATAAGAAATCTGTTATGATAGAGTACAATAAGCCCACTAACACTAGCGTATAATAAATCTGCCATGTTTTAAACTGCGGCAAAAAAAAATTTCGCATTTTGTTTTTTAGTAGGCGACCCCCGAGGCGACCCCATTGTGTGGTTGAAATATTTTACATCATGACTGAATCACCCTGTATATTAAATAAAAACTTATTGAAAAGGCCTTATTTATGGCCGCCCAGGCGGTTGTCAATATTTGCAAGTGCAGGAACTTGGTGGTAAGAAATATGATCGTATTGTTGTTATTGCTCCACGGGCGTAGCCAGGATTTAGTTTTGAGGGGGGGGGTTTAGTTTGAGAAGTAAATAAAACAACAAAAATATACTTACATGAAATTTAATATCTATATATTCATCCGAAAAACTACTACATATTTATAAAGTTGTTAACTTTAAATGAAATGGATAAATTAATTTCGTTCCTCTGCGCTAAATTTAAAACCATTAAAGAAGAAATCTTCGGCTTTAATATATCCACTACTTCATCTGCATGAATTTCTGTTCCATAGTGAATGTTCATTAGAGCCAAACCATTAAGTCTGTTTTTACTTGTAGTGTTTCGTAAATAGTTTTTCAGTCTCCTTAGGCTCGACAAAGACCTTTCTGGGGTAGCAGTGGATATACAGGAATGGTAGCCAAGATTTGTAGTAATGTGTAAATATTAGGATAAAGGTTTTTGTCGCACATATCTAGGCATTCCAAACTAGATTTCGGGGTAGGCAAGTTCGGCTGCAACTGCGTCTGCCTCTCGTCAAAAGATGGCGCTAGGCGCTACTATTACCACATATATTCAAACGTAATAATAATTTAACTCTTCACTCCTCGTATTTTTAGGTAATATTTTGCTTATTTCGGGAAGGGGGGGGGGGTTGAACCCCCGAAACCCCCCCTTGGCTACGGCCGTGTATTGCGCGGTCAACCTCCATTGCAAAAAAAAACCACACGAGCCAAATGCGTGTACAGGGGCGGTCGTAGGAGTGACGTCATCCGTCCCGAGGACGTCATCGACGAGGACGTCATGGGCATCGACGTCGACGGGGCGAGCGTGCCGGATCCGTACTGCCCCATCTACCTACCCATCGACACGGCCTACAAGGCCAAGTACGCCTTCCGCAGCAAGAAGGGCAAGACGCTGCAAGAGAAGACCTACATTTTCCTCGAGCACCCGGACGGCTGGCTGTGCTTCATCTATCATTTTGGAGTGTAAGTATCGCGGGACGGTCATAAACGATGCGACGTCGCGGAACCTACAGACTAGGGGCCCTGTATGACACGAAAAGTGACAGTTATTCGTTTTAACAGAGGTTGGACAACGATCGGATCTCTCTCTCTCTCTCTCTGGCGAGGGTCTTATTTTCCCTATGAAATTCATTTTGTGCAACAGACATATATTTTTTCGCTCTTTCTAGCATTCCCCTAGCAGCATGATGTATCAAAATTTGATTTTAAGGTTAAGCTAACGACACAGTTTAAAATGTATAAAAATATAGATAAAACCAATAAATAGGTAAATAGGTTAGGTAGTAGTATGTTATTTGCAAAGCTTCACTAATAATAATTATTGAAGTTTGAATGGAAAAGTGCAGACACATATAATTTGTTCCAAAAAAACAGCAATTTTAGGATATCAGGATAAAAACATTTATTAAATTTTTGTAGAAGGGTGGGAGGTAATGTAGATAGGTATGTACATAAAATTAAACAAGGCTCTAGCATACCAACTAACCAAACTATCGAATATTTCTTCAATAGGAATCGTAGCTGCAATAATAATTTTTATTACTTTTATTTAAAAATAAAAAAGGTCTTTTAAATGGTTTTACTGTATGGTTTCGTTTCTTCAAACTCTCTTCTTATACCTACCATCATAATTTTAAGACAATTAATACTAAAATTTGTACATAACAAAAAGTTGGAAAGTTTGTTTTGGTAATATGAATCAACCATTAATAATAGGAATTAGGCTGAATAAAAATATGAGTACCTGGGTATTTAATATCGATATATTAGTCTCTCATTCTTTTTTTTGTAAAATAAAAGTTAATAACTTTTTAACGCAAGAGAGATCATCTACATTTCAATAAAGAAGACAACAGTATTTTTGTTTTCAAAGATATATTGCAAGTAAATAGGAAAAATCAAACTAGTACAAGTTCTCACAAATTTATACATACTTAATAATGGTTCTTTCTTGCTAAAGTCACGTTCATCAAACGTTGCAGGAGATGATCCTTTCTTCAGCACAACCTGACACTCAAAATCCATGTCACAGAAGTGAACCTGTGAAAGTTAAAGAACTATAAATTTAAGCTACCTAAACATAATAAAAGACTGCCATCAAATGCTATTTTTTTATCAGCAAGAAATTTGTAATGGAATATAAGCTCACACATTTAACTGACTACACAAAAAGGGTTCTTTATATTCCCACCCGTGTTAACTTCTTTTTTGTCCGATTTTGTTGGTCTTGGTGTAAAATAAAGCTCCTTCAAAACTGCCTCTCTCTAACAGTTATTATAAATTCTAAAATATCCTTAAAAGTAAGACTTTGTAAGTATTTTATTGCTATTTATTCGTGGCGTTTTTTCCTATAGGAGGTTTCGAAAAAATGTATTAGAAGAAAAGTATTTACGAATTACATATTACACTCTCTTTCCAAATTTCACGATAGGAAGAATTTTCTAATTGCAAACAACTTTTTTCGTATTTTTTAGTTTTCTCCTTTCGAGAAGCAACGAAAATTAAAAAAAAAATAACAAAATAGATCAAAAAATTATGGGGGTGGAAGTTTTGATGAGGAAGATCCTGTAGGTATAGTTTTCTGGAATATGTCTCTTCGTTATGAGAATTTTGTAGTAGAAAAATTTCCTTTACGCAGTAACAAAATATTACTTATAAACCAATCCAAAGTTGTCACGCACAACTTATCTAATATATCCATATACATATACTTACATTTTTATTATTCCATGAAACGAAAAATGCCTATCCCGGTCCAGTAAATATACCTAACAGGTTTTACCTCCTTGAAGGGCAAAAATTTTAATTTTATCTCTTTATCATTGGGAAATTTTCATAAGAATTCTAATAAGGGGTTCGTATAACCTTATGGACTTTTAATGAAAACAAATAGGTACTAATATTTAATAGGTATTAATTTAGGTATCTTATGTTATGTTGCTGATGCAGATTAAGAAAATTATTCTGCAGATTAAAATCACACATCAAACAAAAAATAAAAAGGAACTAGAGATACTTATGTAATTAAATTTACTTACCTCGCAAATTTTCGTATCATTTCCAACTCTCATGTTAGGGTATTTCATTTGCACCATCGTGCTCGTTCTTCTGCGCTTTTTAGAAATGGTGTTAAGAAAAATTCATCCTGCTCAGAATTCTTGCAGTTTCTTATTACACAAGATGTTATTTTTAACTGTTAACATTCCTTTTTGCAAAAGAAATTGAGCACGCTCAATAATTTGTCGACAGTTTGTTGACAAACTGGCACCCGCCAAGATAAGAATGTAATAAAAACAATGTTACTAGATCTGCCAAAATCTGTTGTCCAACCTCTGTTAAAACGAATAACTGTCACTTTTCGTATCATACAGGGCCTCTACTACAGACCAAGGCCAACGATAAAGACAGGCCGTGGCGCTAACGCATAATCGCGTAGTCACGTGACCAACTTAGTCTATATGATAAAAGGCATTTTTGGAGATAAGTAGAAAAGACAAATTTCGTAACAATTTGGCGAGTTTTCTTTCATCTATTACATTATTGGTTTTGTGCATCCAGGCTTTCTCTAATTGTTTTTTCAAAATTTTCAACCTGCCTCAGCTGTTTTGGGCTGAGAGCTAAACGGCACTGCACTCAAATATTTTGGCACATTCTCAAAAATTGTTGGGACAGCACCTTCCTTTAGCTTAGGTGATATTCTCTATAGGTATTTTCCTCCCACAACACATTTGTCCACTTTAATTGTTTCACTTTCTTGAAAATGTGTTAGCCACACATACTTAAGGGTTTTTTAGAAATTAAATCTCAGTTGGAATTTGACGAATCCATTTTTGGCGCAAATTTTCATCCCGAGGCAAAGCAAATGTTGTTATGGTAATATTTTCTTCCTGGCTTTTGTAATATGTATAAATAATATAAACAGACCCAATATTTGATATTTAGGTTATTTTTTTACGAAATAAAAATGAAAACTAACCTCGGTAGGTATACTGTAAATATTGACGAGGTCCTAGTTGATCGGCAGCGTGAAAGGCCGAATAGGAACCGTATCAGGGCGTGGGTCGCCAACGAAAATCCTCGAGTACGTTACACTGATTTATTTCGCACAAGGTGAATGGTGAATACAAAATACACAAACCCGAACGTGGTCAACGGGAACGGCTTCCAGCCACCCGGACCGTCTGAACTCGCGGATCTCCCGCAAGCAGTTCACCCGTCTGTGTCCCAGGCTCCACTGTCCATTCCGGGGGGAGAATTCCCCTTACGGCGCTCACGCGTCGGCGCGAGCGGCACCAATACTCCTGGACGGCACGGCTCCCACCCAGAGGCCATAATAACACCTGGGCGGTTCCCCTCCGCCAGGACACACGCGCACTAGACACAAACTTGTTTCTAAAATACAAACTAAGACGTTTAAAAACACATTAAACATTTAAAACTTCTCAAAACCCAAGCTGTCGCTTTCAGTTATGTGACAAATGACATGTAACGTCGGACTAAGATGGTCACGTGATTTTTGTGCGCCATGGGCTGTATTTATCGTAGGCCTCGCTACAGACTGGTTTGTTTTGATAAACTCCCGACGCCCATAACTTTTTTTTATTTATCGTGTCTATAAAATGAGAGAACATTCATCTCTATAATAACTTGTCACGGGCCAAAGGTATTGTGGATTAAATTTGAAAATGCTGTTTTGTTACTCGCTGCTCTTGTACCTACCTGTCCAGATCTTTAGCTCTTATTGTTGCCCTTAAGTAGTGATATTATTTTGAGTATCTTCTATGTAACATTGTGTCTACTGCATCCAATTTTTTTTATATATTGTGTTTTTTATTATTTAGGGAATATCTGCACCAGTACAAGGATTGTAGAATCGCCTGACAACCCCCGGAGAACATGAACTGTTTGTACTCGTCCACAGAGTATAGGTGATATTCTCCATCAAAAACTTCAAAGTTGCGTAGTTTTCACACACTTTATTTTCATTTTTCTTTGTGAATTTTCCGCCTTCTTTATTTTATTTTTTACAAATCTATGTATTGTAAATGTCTGTAAATAAATTGTAAACAGCAAACGGTATTTTTTATTTAATCTCTCAATAACCTCTAGCCCCCAAAAGTAGAACATAGTTATTAATCATTATTATTTATTATGCCAAAGAAACTCAAATATATCAACACAAAATACTTACATTTTTTGACAGCATTGATAGATAGTACTTCAGTACGAAATACAAGAGTATAACTATTTTAACTATTAAAAAGTTCATTTAAAAATGACATGTGTTGAAAAATTCTTCGTTTTCGATATACGGGGTGTTAAAATTTTCTAAAAAAAATGTAGAAATATCGTATTTTTCCCATAACTTCTTTATTTCTAGATTTTTTTTTTAACCAAATTTGGTATACATCATACTTGGCTAGGATCCTTTAAATGTGTTATTTTCAAATAAGGGCCATAGCATGTAAATATTATCTGAAAGTTTCCACTTACTTTCTAGAAAATTCATGATAACCAAGTAGAAATTTCTACCTAGTAACTAGAAATTTCTACCTTGTAACTAGAAATTTCTACATAGTAACTAGAAATTTCCAGATACTAACTAGAAATTTCCATATACTAACTAAAAATGTCTAGTTAATAATTAGACATTTCTTGTTAGTATCTGGAAATTTCTCGTTAGTATCTGGAAATGTCAAGTTTATTATGTAGAATTTTTTCCTTACTACGTACAAAATGAAACGTTTTTAGAGAACTTCAATAACGCAATGTTTTATATTATTTAAGAGTTCGTTTTCGGATTGAACAGATGCGTCGTTAGTGGGATTAAATATTAGAAATGCCATTAATAGCTGCTATTAAGTTTTATTTTAATCTCGGTTTATCTCAGAAAGAGATTAGATCGTTTCTGTTAACTTGGGCTGCCATTGATTTAAGTCGGAGAAGTTTAAAACGAATTTTGAGAACTTTCAGTCTCTGTAGAAGGAATCATAGAAATTATGCTCTGGAATGCTTTAGTTACAATGTAGAAATTTATAGTTGCTATGAAGAAATTTCTATTTACTATGTAGAAATTTCTAGTTAGTAGGTAGAAATTTCTAGTTAGTATATAGAAATTTCTAGTTACTAGGTAGAAATGTCTACTTGGTTATTACGAATTTTCTAGAAAGTAAGTGGACATTTTCAGATAATATTTACATGCTATGTCCTTTCGGGGCTTTAGTAGAGTTTTGGTCGGGGTATTTAATTCTGAACAAAAAGTGTCTCTTGACTTTGTTTTGTATCTATTGCCGTTGCAAATTACAATTTTTAAATTTATTTTATCGTATTTGCAAAAAAATGTCAGGTATTTATTTAAAAAGCGTATGGAAAAGATCACGATCATGTTCTCAATTAAAGACCACATTTTGGAGGTTTCAAGACAACACAATTAATTTTAACTAAAAATAAGAATAAAAAGAGGAAGATAAAATAGTTTTTTTTAGAAAATTTTAAATATATCGAAAACGACGAATTTTTGGACACATGTTATTACATAAAGTTTTGTTCTTAGAATTGGCTGAGAATCACGACAAACGTACTTAAGTTACAGTTACACCCTGTATATAAAATATATGCACCTATTAAAAATCTTATACAGGGTGGTCCAACGTTTAGTGACAAAACTTTAGGAACCTATAAATAGAAAACCATCAAAGTAAGTAGATTTTTTCTTATAAACATATATATCGAAATCATAACGGTTTTCGATATACAGGGCGTCAGAGTTCAATTTTTTTTTCAACTTTTTTTTTATTTTTCTAAAGGAAGACATTTAAGGCAAATGTATTTGGTACAGTTTAGACACTCATTAAATACTATTAGTTTAAAATAATTCAGCCCATCTACTTCCACCAGTGCCGGAGAGACGGGGGTCAACCATCATATTTTTTAATAAAAAAATGGTACGCCACTGGAGAAGTAATTTATTTTTGCCTTCACTAAATTTCCCAATCAATTCAAAGAAGACAAAATAATAGTAATTGCCCCCCTCCCCCGCATAAGCATTCATTTGCTTGTGGGGTAGTCCTAGTTTGGAGTATTATTGTGAGGGTGACAATTATTATTATTATTATTATTTTATTAATTAATATTATTATATTCTAAGAAAAAACTATTCTTGACTTTTTTAAAAAATGTACCGTTTTTGAAAAATTCAGTTTTGTGTACTCAGTTTTTAATTCCGAACAACTTTCCTTAATGACATTTGGTCCTAAAACATACAAAAAGGTTTATAGATTCGAAAAATCATGTGTCCTGGGAATTAAAAAGAAACTAATTTTTTGCACCTGTAAAGTGGCCTTTATGTAGGTTTTGCGGCGAAATGTTATTAAGGAAAGTTGTTCGGAATTAAAAACTCAGTAAGTAGGTGTGCAAAATGTTGAATGTCTACAGCTTTTTTTAGAATTGATTGGGAAATTTAGTAAAGGCAAAAATAGATTGCTTTTCAAGTGCCGTGCCATTTTTTATTAAAAAATATTATGGTTGACTCCCGTTTCTCCGGCACTGGTAGAAGAAGAGGGCTCAATTATTATTAATTTATAGGTAGTATTTAAGGAGTGTCTAAACTCTTACCAAATATGTTTGTCTTTAACTGTCTTTCTTTAGGAAAAATAAAAGAAAACTTGAAAACATATATTGAAATTTGACGCCCTCTATCAGGAAAACCGTTCGATACCTGTTTATATAAGAATCTGCTTATTTTGACGTTTTCTATGGATTCCTAAAATTTTGTAACTGAAAGTTGGACCACCCTGATGTAATTAACTTGATTTAAATGAACTTTTTGAAAATATATTTTTTATATTTTGCAGGTTCATACTAGTCTTAGTGTGCCTCATATTCAGCGTGCTTTCAACAATCGATACTTACTCTGGTTTTGCCAATGAGACCCTCTTTTGGATGGTAAGTAAGATAAACAATATTTACGTTGATGTTAACCTTAAATTATTCTTCTACGCAAAACAAAGATAATCTTGTATAATGTTAGCTTACATCTCTGAATAAAGAACCCCAGGCAGGAAGGAGCAAATTTGCGCTTATAACGATCGACCGCGACAGTCTCTGCATGTGACTGGATGCCGTTTCCGTTTTTTACAGTGGCGCGCGCCTTTGAGTTGTTTCAACAAACTAATCGAGACAGATATCGACATTCTTCGGTACCTACAATACAGGCACGCTTATGTCTTTAAGTTTAGGAATCCTTGATAATACAGCAATTCTAATTTTAAATTTCCAATTATGAGGAAGTAGGTACCTACACAAACGTCTATGCCACTTTGGTGCATGGCCTCAAAAGTTAATTTAAATTACAAAATTACTTACCGATGGATTAATATCCTCAAACATTTTAGTTTTGGCGGTCAGGGAAGTGCCGCAAGCCGCACAGATAAGCATAATAACTCGAAAAAGTATCTAAATCGTCCGCGCGCAGGTACTGTGACGTCAACGGTGACGCTTATTCGACAAAATCATGGCTTACTTTTATTTTTAAACGGAAATTTGACTCGTTTTATAGTGAGCTGGGCAACCTCATATACACCAAAGTGTCTCAAGGTGCCTACATTCTATTTTTGGATTAACCTTGACGCGAAATTGATAACTGACGTATGTCAGTGAGACTAATTTCAGGACTATTTTGCATAAGTTGGCCGCGCTTTTTTACCGTAGATGCGCAGAAGAGTTTAATTTTCGTTCTCCTAGCTGGCATACCGTTATCTGTGTATCGTGATCTAAATACCACATACTGACACCTATCACCGTGTCACATATCAAAATATTGTGTCAAAACTTGGTTACTACTCAGGGTGATTTACATCTCACGTATTTTATAATACACACAGAGCTTTGACTCCTTCCTGGGATTCTTTATTAAAAGGCTCACATAATGCCTTCTGCAAGAGTTGCCTATAAAACAATTCTTCTTCTTCTTCTTCTAGGAAATATGTTTGGTGCTATTCTTCGGTGCTGAATACATCGTGAGACTGTGGTCGGCGGGATGTAGGTCGAAATACATGGGTGTGTGGGGAAGGTTTCGATTTATTCGAAAGCCTATCTGTATCATAGGTAAGCACGTGACGGAAACTGTTCTTGATAAATTTATTTTCATTGACTACAAGATCACTACTTATAATGTGCAAATTGGCTTAAGGGGGTCTAGAGAATACTATAAGTCCACTCACTCCTTCGAAGACGTCGAAAAGCTGCCGATTTTTTGCGACCGGTCGTAAATAAATGTCAGCTCTCCACTCCGTTATTTACGGGGGTGGACTATACAAATCACCGTAAAGCTGGTTGCATCAAGTTATACGGGGGCACCTCTATATTAGTAGTAGCAAAGTAGATTCTTCTATGGTAGTAGTAACAAATTTTATTTAGCTCTTTCTATAGGCTACAATACAAAATTATGGTAGGTACAATAAGTTTTGTGTTTCTTCATTTGTTCTTCATGTCTTCTAAATTATTCTTATTTAGGCAATTGTAATAACAAAAGAAATAGGTTATTAACAAACCTGTAAGGCAAATAAATGTTTTCGCAATTAACGTTTAAAACTTTGAATTTCTCTTAAATTTCTTTAAATTTTGATTTGATTTATTAAATTCAAATATTCCTTTCTGAAATATTGATTTATAACATCAATTTGTACTAGAATTTTGTATATGTATATGTATATTACATAATTAATTATGATATTCAAAATTAAAAGTAGTATATTTATTTAAACAAACTGGAAGTTAGTTTTGTTTAATTTTAAAAATAAAAATAAGCACTAAATAACTTACTAAATCTTTTACATTTAACCATTTTAGTCTGTCAAGTATGTAACTAATTTTTGTATCAAGATTATCAAGATTCAAAATAATTTGCATTGCTTTATTATGTAGAACTTGTAATTTTTGAAACACATAATCACCAGCTCCATACAAAATTGTATCACAATAGGTATAAAAAATGTGGATATACTGTTGTATTATATATATTTTTTTTACAGTAATTGCTATGTATCTATATCGTTAGTTTTTGGTACAATGTTAAACATTAAAATAGGAGTAACAGGTATAACAGAAAAATAAGGAATAATAAAAATGCAGGTATTTTACTTTTTACGGGATATAGGTACCTAACTAAACATAGGACATAGGGTAAGTAAAAATAGACATAAGTGTGTACCTAAGTGCAAACAAAATCATTTACATAGTTTCCAAGTTCTGCAAAATTGTAAGTTTTGGATTTGATTTATTTGGTCTTTGGGTTGTAATTCCCTATTCGCAAATCTAAGTGTGTAGTACACGGATGTATGTATTTTACTGATCGGCATTTCTTTAGTATGCTACAACCTAAGCCATCCTGATGCGATAAGTCATTAAATTTTGATAAGAAAATATTTTCTAAATTGATTAGGTATATATTCACTAAATTCTCGTGGAGGTACTGACAATCTGCTAAATGGTTCTGAACTGCCTTCATAGGCTTTTAGTTCACAAAATATTGTTGACTTGCCCCTGCCTGCCAGATTACCTACATAGACGAATAATATGCCTCTAACCATAAGCTTCTGGTAATAATTTTAATGGAACAGCAGTTGTTAATAAACTTTTTCCGGACGAAGTGATTGGTCATCAAAATGTGTCAAAATTTTTATACGTTTATGTGCCCCTTCAGGTGCAATTATCGCAAATTTATGGTCTTTGACGAACCCTAAGGCCTTCTTAAATTGCTGTCATATGCATTTATCATTATTTTTTATTTACAACAAAGAAAAAACACACCTGTGGCATGTTAGTTTTATATCATTCAACATATATAACATTATGCATAATACGAGTATTACCTATGTAATAATATAATAATATTTCGATGACTATAGAAATAAGACATTTTTCTTAATTATACGACAAACTAAATCTTACCTTCCAGGGTCTTTAGGATTTCGAAAAAAGAACACACGGTCTTTTGAATTGCTTTTACAGCCAACCTCCCTGCAATGAGAACCGTGATAATCCGTCACTACTCGAAATTGGCAACGGTGTTGGATATAATTTACGCGCACCCGGTACAACACGAAGCACACCGTTCCGAGAGAGACACTGTGTAACAAAGTGACGCTCGGAATCGCCCGCTCAGCGGGATATCGGTCGAGGGCCAAGGCGAGGGAGCGGGATCGGGCAGGAGGGAAATATATGTCTAGTGAGCGGACTTATAGTATTTTCTGGACTTCGACGGGGATATAAGAGCAACCTAACCCTACATCGCCGACTATTCGCAGATCTAATCGTGGTGGTGGCTTCGATCGTGGTCCTGACCCTCGGTTCCAACGGTCAAGTGTTTGCCACGTCGGCAATCAGGGGCATCCGCTTCCTGCAGATCTTGAGGATGCTACACGTGGACCGCCAGGGTGGCACTTGGAGGCTCCTGGGTTCCGTCGTCTTCATCCACCGACAGGTCGGACATCCCGCATGGTCTACGATTTAATTATCTAAAAGGAATTTGTTCCTTGCAGGAGCTCATAACGACGTTATACATCGGGTTCCTTGGCCTGATTTTCAGCAGCTACTTCGTGTACCTCGCGGAGAAGGACGCCGACGCCGACGCCGACGGGAAGAATACCGGAGACTTCTCGAGTTACGCGGACGCCCTCTGGTGGGGAGTAATAACGGTCACGACGATCGGCTACGGGGACACGGTGCCAAGGACGTGGATGGGGAAGATCGTAGCCTCTTGCTTCTCCGTGTTCGCGATTTCGTTCTTCGCACTGCCGGCGGTAAACATGACACTGACTGGGAATTCAAGCTAAGCGATACGCCACCTGGTGGCCAAATATAGAACTAGTCTAGATGACATTCGTTTTTACCCGTCCCATGTGTTTACATTTGCCGGCCATGAATTTCACCATTTTTATCACATTTTTGTTGTTATTTTTTTGTTGAGCTGTGTTACATTCTTGTTTATTGTTATTAAATTCCCAAGCAGCATTAAAGTTGCGGTGACTGAGACGGGAACTTTGAATAAGTAGTTATTACCTAATTATTACTTAAAAATCGACTTATTAGTTTTTATTACTTATATTGAGAAAGTATGAGTAATTACGTAGTAATTATTACTACAAGTTGGAACTTTATGGTTTCAGTACTTCTAAGTAGTTTTTGAAGTATCTGGAACGGAATTCTCACTATGCAAAATTACGTTAAAGTCACGTTAACTCTAAAGTTATATTCAATGGTCACAATTACTTTGTCGTGTTACTTGTTTATCACTTTAAAGTTTTCATTACTTTATGGTTAACGGTGAAAGTAACTTCTACATCTTAGCGACTTTAGAAATACCTCCAAAGTTACGGAACTATATAGTCATATTTAAAGTGAAATTAACTTTCCCGCTACTCGAGAAAACTACTGTATGGTAAGTTTTACTTCCCACTCCATTTTAAAATTACTAGAAAGTTCCAATTACTACAAAAAAATACTTTAAGGTAACTGTCACTTCTATAGGGACCAAAATGTAAACTACATTTAGTTCCTTACAATCGTTTGAAGGATTGGGTCGTTTTTGCGAAGTGATGAAAATGTCAGCCATTAGATAGAAGAAAAATTATAGAGACACATTCACATTTTATAGAAAATTAAAGCAGCAGTTGGATGAAACGAATCGAAACAGGAGCACTTGTCTTCAATACAAAATTACAAAACGCTTCTATTGAGTGGCTATAATTTTAAATATCAACATTTCGAAATATAGCACAAAACATACCGGCTGAAAATAACAGTCTCATATAAAAATTATAGGTTAAAGTTCCAAATGAGACCTAGTAGTAGCATTCGGAACTTAAACGAAGCTTCTGGAACTTTGAAGTTCTCTTGTAGTAATTGGGACTTTGAGTTTAAAATATCTAAAACTAATTTTCGTCTTAAAGGTAGGAATTACCTTAAAGTGAAAAAAGTCTAGTTGCCGTTACTACCAGTTAAGTGGCAAAGCCTTCAAACACCCATTTTAAGGTAAATAATACTTAGAAGTAATTACTGAAAATTACGCCATATTTTCTTATAACATGATAGACGCCATTAATATCAAATGCAAATTTCCTTTCCTTTGGTACTGAAATAGTTATTTCTTCAAAATTGTCCCAAAAAGGGGAAAATTGAGCAAAAATGAACTCGTATAACTTATAGAAATATTAAAAAAGCATTTTTCAGCATTTTTAGTAATTTCGCACATTTTCGTAATTTATCCTCCCGATAAAAAAGTGTGAAAACATGCATTTTGAGAGGGCGCGTTGTTACTTTTCAATCTATCAACGTCATATTTGACAGAAAATTTTCAATCGTTTTAGTTTCTTGAATCTAGCAACGATAAATAAATCAGCAAATTAATACCTTTTTTATACCTACCATTATTCATAGATATGAGTTAAAAATAAATATTAGGTACTTCCATTTTCCACGGTTATTAAAAAATGACGGAAGATGCTGGGCTAGAATACTTTTTTAATTATTTAGACAAAGACAAGGCGAGGACGCGAATGTAAAGAAGCAAACAAATCCAACAAAGTAGCGGTGACCACGCTGCTACGTCTCCACCACGTTGCCGGAACGTAAGCGCGTCGTAGCGGTGTAAGTTGCTAGGTGGTCGCCTTTACGTATCTATCACCCTCAAAATGTTCCCCATTTTGGTCGCAGGGACGTAATAGGAACGTAGTAATTACGTTCCTATCAGTAGTAATCACAACTTTAAAGTTGCAAACAAAAGTCGCCGGAACGTAACGGCGACTAAAAATGCTGCTTGGGTTCAATATCTATGTGATAGGAAGTTGGTTTTACCTGGATAGTACAAAGAAGACCAAGCTAAGGAACATGGCTTCTATAACAACGGTTATTGTGTGCCCCAGTGCAATTCCTGGGCCAAAATGAACACTGAAAGTTGGAAAAACGCGGGAAAAGTTTATGTTGAGACTTGAGACTAATAATGGGATAAGAGTGTTAACTCAGGCAGATTTTTTCTAAAAACAAAAAACAACAGCTACAAAACAAACAAGTAGTAGTACTTATTCATCTTTCAATGGACATGGCTCGATGTAATGCCTTTTTTCTTGGAAACCTTATACTTACACCTGTGACCTGGTTAATAATAGCACAGAATGTGATAATAGTATTATAAAAGCCGAAATATGCTTGCATTGCCCTCCAGCACCTGCCTTGCATAAACAATGGATTTTTTGCTGAATTTTAGCAGTGCGAATTTTTAAGTCACTAATTATCTGATGGAAATCTGACTGCGAAGCACTAGCTTGCAGGCAAAAGGCAAGAGTTTAACAAAAGTAGGTACAGTTGGCGTCAGATGAAACCGAACAACGTAAAGCCATTTTCTTGAGACTTTTGGAGTATAATACCCAAAATCCATTCAACAAATAACGGATTCAAGCTCAGACCGAGGGATGAAGCTATAAACTAACGCCAACCGTACCTATACCATTCGTTTATGCCATGCAAAATAATGTGCCCTGTAGCAAACAGTTTCTCCGTCTTTCTCCCCTTCAACCACCGATCTAGAGTTAATATTGTTAGGTAGGTATAATATTGCCACAATCTACAAGGCTAAGGGTTTTCCGAGCCATTTTTGTTCTAAAAATTCTCGAAGATAGCAAGAATTACGAAAATTGAGTCCACACCTGCCCTAGAAACAACCTATAACCACTGTTGGATTTATGAACCCATCTCAACAAAATTAACAACAACAAATATATACAATTATAAAATAACAACATATAAAAAATAAACACACAAAACAATTACAAAAATACACAGGAAAACTAAATCAATTGTTAAAAATCGTCGACCGAAAATGTGAGGTTATGAAACAATGTCATCGACGTTAGTTCAACTAATGGCTACTTGGCGCTGCGACCCTAATTGGAATTCCCAATAACTGTAATAAATGAACGAATTTTGAATTTTTTAAAAATATGACAAAATTGCTAAATTATACTTGGAGACATTTTTAGTGCCACTGGTTCACGCTAGCATGGCAGTGCACCTGCTAATAACGGGGGGTCAACAACCTTTCGGAATCCAGCGCATCGCGCATCACTCTTCTCACTCTTCTCAGTCTTCCACTTTCCGCCAAGCGGAAAGAGTGTCACAAAAGCTCACACAAATTACCGAAATTGTCCGGTTCTCGCAGATTTTGAAGGCGAATAATAATATTGTAATGTTACTTCTTCATGCTGGATAATAATAGTTGTTTGCTGAAATATTCGTCGGGTGTGTATAAGCCGCTGCGAATGAAATTAAAAATAACCACGATGCTGCAATAAAAAAATCCATGCAGCGAAGAATTGAAGCTTGTATTAGAAATGGAGGACAACATTTCGAATAAGTGGTAAATGTGATTATTAGTAGGTTATGGGTTATGGTGAGTGCTACGTCATTAAGAAGTGGTGTGTTGTGTCATGAAAGTTTAGTGACGGTATGGCAACGCTGTAACATGAAGCCATCGCTTCAATAATGAAGGGAGCTTGCGACCAGTGGCTCTGAAACTATTTCTAAAATTCTGAAACATTTTTGAAAGGCCATACCTTTTTATTCTCTGCAACAACCGAAACGTTAATAAATGTTCGCGTGAGCTTATCTTGTCAGCTTACCAGTACAATGAAAATCGTCTATGGGACAAAACTATTTTCGGTATCTTGCCAAGTCAGTTCTGGGTCGGTTCCTGGCCTTTGAATAAACAGTCCCAGGAAGGAGTCTCTATGTGTATTATAAAATACGTGAGACGGATATCGCCCTCAGTAGTAACCAAGTTTTGAGACAATATTTTGGTATCTGACACGGTGATAGGTATCAGTATGTGGTATTTAGATACTTTTTCGAGTTATTATGCTTAGCTGTGCGGCTTGTGGCACTTCCCTGACCGCCAAAACTAAAATGTTTGAGGACAATAATCCATCGGTAGGTAATTTTGTTATTTAAATTAACTTTTGCTCCTTCGTCGGGTTCTTTATTCAAAGTTCCTGACTGGGTTCTCACCCCACACCTGACACTACTTATTGTTATGATGTGTGGCTTTTGACTTTCGGCTAACCCCACACCTGATACCACCATTTCATTCAAATTCAAAATTTTATAATATAAGAAGATCCTTCTTGACCATTTTTTAAAAGTAGCTTAAAGCTATAATGTTTTGTCAGATGGTACGACAATTGCTTTTGCTTCAATTCAAAATATTTTGTGTTTTTAGTGTTAACCCCGTTTAAAAGCGCTTCAAATGTCACTGATTTGGAAATAGGTTACATTTAGCAACTGTTCAGTCCAAATTCTATGTCTATTATCTCCAAGCCAAGAAAATGGAGATGGTTATCTTGCAATGGCTGATAATGGCCACCGTAGTACAGTTGTTTACATTTGTTTGTAATTCTAAATGTTTAAATTTCATTGGATAGCTGCTTAATTTGCCTAATTTTTGTTGTGTTGACAATTGAGAGAGTAGAAGAAGTCGAGATAAAATTAGTTTTTCACAGACGAGAACTTTCCTCTATCACAATTCATAAATAGATAACTACTATGAAACGAACAGGGTTCATAACAAAAAGCAAATTACAGTTTGCTCACGTAGGTTCAAAACATTTTATTACAGAGGAATCAATTTCTAAACATTTTGTTTTATTTTTAAATAGAGTTATACAGAATGGTCCATTTGAAATGGAAGCACCCCGTAATTTTTTTATTTTTCATCTGATTTTAGCCGGTCACAAAAAACTATTTTTTGTGACTCTTTGGCCCAAAATTTCAGGTGTTTCAATTTTCAAGGCCGCTACTACGAATGTTTTCTAGTAGTGTTGGTGTGCAAAGATTCAATACAAAAATATCACGGTCTTTTTGTCTGGGCCATTAAAAAATGCTGAATTTTTATTGAACTTTATACTGGTCAGGAGTGCTCTGGAATCATTGAAAAAATATTAATAAACACAAAAGTGATTTATTTCTTTAGAAAATGGCAACCAACAAATAAAAACAATTTAAATTGTTGGATCTTTGTCAATAAACTGTCTAAGATGATACATTTTCTGTGCGTTTCCTGTTGTGGCACACCGGCCACCTTAACTCATATGGACTTACTGACTCTAAGACTTCTGTATCTTTAGACTTAGTTCGTTTATAGTGTCTGGGGCGGTTTTGATATACTCGATTTTTGACTCCAAAAAATTTCATTTTAAGATGGCATAGAGAAAGACAAAGACACCATTTATATTTTCTATTGGATCTTTACACACCAACACTTTAAGTGGTTCTGTTGACCATTCAACTGTTTTAAGGGGATTCCATGGCACACTTGATTTGCCAGATGCCTTTAAAATTCCTATTTTGTTCAACTTTGACACCCTGTAGAATGGAACTCCCTGTATATTTTTTGTCCAAATTTGGCATGTGGGGGTTTTAGGGTGTCCTGATTAACACAGATATGTGTCAGATTTTAAATAAAAAACTCGCTAAATGGTATCCGTTATTTTTTAAAAAAATCTTAGTATGCCTTGAAAATTGAGACCTGAAATTTTGCACCAAAGTAGTTTTTGTAACCTTTCTGTATAAAAAAAACTACTAAAATTGGATGAAAAATAAAAATTTTACGAGGGTGCTTCCATTTCAAATGGGACACCCTGTAGAAAGTAAATAATCTTTACAAATAATTCAATCCACACATTTGGCTGTAGCAGATTTATTCTCTGAGAATATTTGATCGGTAAATTTTCTTCGGGATTAGCTTACCGATATAGGAAAACTGTCCTTTTTATTTTCTAAAAATTGCCCATATTTTATATATTTTTAATCGATGCAAAGAATTATTTTTCATTCTGATTGATGCCGCCAACTTTGAGTTACGAAATTTAAAAAATGCAATTTTTAGTGTTTATTTGAAGAGAGTTTTTAGTACTATAACATAATGAGAAATGGTGTCAGGTGTGGGATGCAAAAAAAGTAATGGCCATTATTATAAATTATAATCATTTCACAGTTCTTTAGTGATGAACTTTGAATAAACAATCCCAGGAAGGAGTCCAAACTCTATATGTATTATAAAATACGAGAGACGGAAATCGCCCAGAGTATAGTAACCAAGTGACACAATAGTTTGATATCTGACAGGGTGATAGATGTGAGTATTGCTATTTAGATACTTTTTTTAGTTAGTATGCTTAGCTGTTCGGCTTGAGGTACTTCCCTGACCGCCAATAGTCCATAGGTAGGTAATTTTGTAATTTAAATTCTCTTTTGAGGCCATGCTCCACAGTGGCATAGGCGTTTGTGTACGTACCTACCTACTTCCTCATAATTGGAAACTTAAAATTAGAATTGCTGTATTATCAACGATTCCTAAACTTAATGTGCCTTATAATTTTTTGCCTGTATTGTAGGTAGTGATGCCACGAAAAATGAGGATTTCTGCCTCTATTAGTTTGTCGAAATAACTCAAAGGTGCGCGCCACTGTAAAAAACGGAAACGGCATCCAGTCACATGCAGAGACTGGCCCAAAATTTTCTCCTTCCTGGGGTTCTTTACTAAAGGTGCTGAAGTAGCTTGTCGCCATCTATTGTAGAAAAAATGAGTTAAAATACAATGCAGACTTCATTGTCGTATCAACATTTTGTTCAAAAATAGATGGCGACACGTTGCTTCGGTACCAATGAACTGTCCAAGTAGGAACCCGTCGTTCCCGTTTACATCTAATATTTTACTCGACCACGCAGGGCATCCTGGGATCCGGGTTCGCCCTCAAGGTCCAGCAGAAGCAGCGCCAGAAGCACTTCAACAGGCAGATACCGGCCGCCGCCGCCTTGATCCAGAGCCTGTGGCGCTGCTACGCGGCCGACAAGAGCTTCAACTCGACGGCCACGTGGCAGCTGTACCTCAAGGACGTCGACGGCGGCGGCGGCGCCGCGGCCGCCGGCGCCGGGGGCGGCGGAACGTCCGGGGGCGGGGGCAGCATGCCGCTGAGCAAGGTAGGCGCACGCGCCGACTATAATTAAGGTTGGGTCAGAGAACAAGGAAGGGGAGAATATAAACTCGACGGCGTGCCTTCGATCTTTGGAAGCCGGTGGTCGCCATGTTGTCTGTTTAGGAAACAGGGCCGTATTTAGAATTTAGTGAAGGGATAGTGTAGGTCTGTACTCAGATATTTTAAATCGTTCATTTATAAACACAAAACAAATCATACATACTGAAATGATGATTGGAACAGGCAAAAATGTTAATTGGGTTTTGAAGGAATATTTTTAATTTAAGGTAGTTAGATAACTGAAATATTTAGTAGGTATGGAAAGCCGATTTTTCTTATCTTATTCCAAAAATTTAATATTTTATTGATCTTAAAATTTGATGACTGCCCGAGCAATATTTTTTAAGCAATCATTTTGAAGAATACAAATGAAAAACAAAACATAGGTATTATAATATTGCCTTCATCGGACTAATTAAATACCTACCCAGTTCTAAAACAGTTTCGTTTTTGTCTCCTTCATTAAAATCAGTAGGTACCTACGGCTATGCGAAAAAACTTGGACATTTGTATGCGAATAGATATACTTAGTAAAAAATATATTTTCTTGAAATCGGCAGTAAAGTGTCCCGAAATCGTCATTAAAAGCACAGAAATCGACAATAATGGGCTACATTATTGTACGATTTTTTCAATAAGTAGGCCTTGGTGAGATGTAAACATCAAACGTCAGACGCGGAGAAATCGCCCGTCAAAAGTCACCAAATATTCAAAACCCGGCCGATAAAGGCCCATTTAACTTTTCGTACACATTGCGAAATTGTTTCCTATAGAAGCGCAATCCTTCAGTATACATATTTTAGTAGGTTTGAATATCAATAGCTTTGTTCTGGAGGCTGCACAAGAAGCAGCAGTTTGGTTTTTCTGTACGAAGGTGCCGTGTCTTGTCTTACTTGACATAGGTAGAGCGATCGTCAAAGTCAAGCAACGCCGTGCGTAGTCGGTTCATGGACGGGTGATCCCTTATTATTATTTTCTTGCCTAATAAAACATTTTTTTTCCGATTTAAAAAAAATATAATATGTACCTCGGCACTGAAGTTCTTTTTATGACTCATGTGGTTTATTTGCCTCGGCCAGAGGCCTCGGCAACTAAATTCCACATGAGTCATAAAATTTAAACTTCAGTGCCTTGGTACATAAATAACTATTTTTCCATAAAATAAACTTTATTGATGTTTCCATATAATAAACTTATTTTTATTTGTACATTTTCAATTTCTGTCTATAATTTTTAATGCTATTACGTACTATATTACAGGCGTGTTTGTCGTTATTATGTACTTTAGAAGGGTGCCTAACTTCTCGATAAAAAAAAACTAAGCTCAATTAGTATTCATAGTTAGGTACATAGGTATGAACACAGGTAAACGGAGTAAACCCACACTGGTAACAATAACGTATGGCCTGTTTCCTGTTTATGCAGACTTAATTTAAGGACAGGATTTAATTTAACCCTTATTATGTATTCTATTTATCCACATTTGCTTCATGTAAAATTTAGCCCAAAAAACATATTTTTGATTTGAAAGGTTTTTTGTTGTTTTTGTGCTTTTTTGTCTTAAATATCATGGAAGTTCGATAATTTTATTTACGAATGACTTAAGATATTAACTTATTCTTAAGTGAAATCGCATGAACTACACCATGCATTTTCAGTGTTTTATTTTACGATTTTTAAATTAAATCCTTAAATTAAGTCTGCCTTTAGATACTTAGGTGGAAGGTTATGTTATGATAATACAGTAAATTGAACCTAAACAGCAACTAATTCCCAGAGATTTCACAATTAATTATCTACCAATGCTCTTTTGGAAAGGAGAAAAACGATAACCTGCAGTTGTAACTTTTGTTCACCCACGCTGTGCACATAACACCCCCGCTTTTGTCTCACTCATGATCATAAGACAAAACACTGAACAAAACAACACACACGCAATAAAGAAAACTTCAAATTAACGCCGCCACTGAAGATCTGTTCGCTCGAAACGCTAAACTGAAAGTGACGCCTCTGTCTAAACAAAAAACATGGCTGATATAGGCTGCGCCGCCAAAATGCGCAGGCTAGCTCCGCTCCCATGAGTTTAAATTCTCCCCTTCCTTGTTCTCTGGTTAGGTCGAGGCACGCGGTATAGAAGGCCTGCAGACTCGATCGATGACGTCACACACTCAGGCAGCGAAGCCTACGATAAAGACAGGCCATGGCGCATAAAAATCACGCGACCATCTTAGTCCGACGTTACATGTCATTTGTCACAAAACTGAAAGCGGCAGCTTGGGTTTTGAGAAGTTTTAAATGTTTGAAGTGTTTTTAAACGTCTTAGTTTATATTTTAGAAACAAGTTTGTGTCTAGTGCGCGTGTGTCCTGGCGGAGGGGAACCGCCCAGGTGTTACTATGGGTGGGAGCCGTGCCGTCCAGGAGTATTGGTGCCTCTCGCGCCGACTCGTGAGCGCTGTAAGGGGAATTCTCCCCCCGGAATGGACAGTGGAGCCTGGGACACAGACGGGTGAACTGCTTACGGGAGATCCGAGTTCAGACGGTCCGGGTGGCGGGAAGCCGTTCCCGTTGACCACGTTCGGGTTTGTGTATTTTGTATTCACCGTTCACCTTGTGCGAAATAAATCAGTTTTGTAACGTACTCGAGGATTTTCGTTGTCGACCCACGCCCTGATACGGTTCCCATTCGGCCTTTCACGCTGCCGATCAACTTTGACCTCGTCAATACTGAGGTGAATTTTCATTTTTATTTTGTAAAAAATAACCTAAATACCAAATATTGGGTATGTTTATATTGTATTTATACATATTACAAAAGCCAGGAAGAAAATGTCACCATAACAACATTTGCTTCTCCTCGGGATGAAAATTTGCGCCAAAAATTGATTCGTCAAATTCCAACAGATTTAATTTCTAAAAAACCCTTAAGTATGTGTGGCTAACACATTTTCAAGAAAGCGAAACAATTAAAGTGGACAAATGTGTTGTGGGAGGAAAACACCTATAGAGAATATCACCTAAGTTAAAGGAAGGTGCTGTCCCAACAATTTTTGAGAACGTGCCAAAATATTGTGAGTGCAGTGCCGTTTAACTCTCAGCCTAAAATAGCTGAGGCAGGTTGAAAATTTTGAAAAAACAATTAGAAAAAGCCTGGACGCACAAAACCAACAATGTAATAGATGAAAGAAAACTCGCCAAATTGTTACGAAATTTTGTTCTCTACTTATCTCCAAAAATGTCTTTTATTATATATGACTAAGTTGGTCACGTGACTACGCGATTATGCGTTAGCGCCATGGCCTGTCTTTATCGTTGGCCTCGCTCAGACCGATTCTAACTAAGATATTCTATGAGCGTTGCGGTATTTTGGGGACTTTTACAGCCAATATTACGCACAACAGAAAATAAATCATTCTAAACAATTAAATTCGTATAATAAATAAACATAATAAACTCCTGAGAAAAAGACAAAAACTGTTTGGTGTAAAATCTTACGTGAATCCCCTTGTACAATACACGTGCTTTGTTTTAAAGTTCCAGCTACATTTTGCCGTGAGAATAATGTACAGTAGGATCAGTATTTCTTGTCGTTTTTGCACTAATGAAAAACCTCATACCGTATACTATGTTTGACTAAATTTGATACAAATAGTATAAAGTGCTACCTACCAGTTTTTAGATTTTCAGGGGTAATATAACGAGCGGTGTACCTATTATCTATTATATGTTAGGCATACCACGAGTTATATTTAAGAAGAGAATTTAACAACTGCAAATTATTAATTATTCAATGTTTAAGAGTTATTTGACAACAAAACTTATTAAATAAATTAACTGCAAACATTATAAGTAGTTTGACTTTTCGAAAATGAGATTTAGAAAAATAAAAAAAGGAGCCACAACCGGGATTTGAACCCGGGACCACACGCACCCAAAACCAGAATCATGCCACTAGACCATTGTTTACTTAACTAGCCGCATTTAAATTTAACTACCATGCTTGAAAGTCGACTCCCACGCCTTACCTACTTGGGTGTCGAACCGATTTATTTCAATTTCGTCAGCCGAAAGAAAAACCGATCCGACTGTACACCATCTGCTACTACATATTCGCAATTTTTTCGTTGCATATTTAAAAAATTGCCGATACGCCCGTAGTGTTATGTTACTAGATTTTAGATTCAGTGTTCGGTGTCTTGGTGTTAAGTATCCATCCGTTGGGTCAGTCCCTAATATTACAGGTGGCTAAAAAGGCTTCGGTCCTCAAGCGGCGCAAGTCCAAGAACCGGATGGACGTCAACCCGCCCAGCACGCCGCAGACCGACGCCCCCGTCTCTTACGGGTACGAGGAACCCTCGAGGTGTTCCTCGGACACCGACGTCATGTTCTATGCGGAAGAACCCAGGGCCGGTGAGTGGACTCCTAGCATAGAGATCGTATACAGGGTGTAACTGAACTGATGGTCAAAAATGAAACCACGTATTCTTGGAGTCGAAATAAGGGCACTTCTTCATATATTTTTTTCTCCTACGGGCCATAGTTTTCTTTATACAGAGCGTAGAAATTTAGAGAAAAATACGCATATTTCTTAGTATCTCTAGAAGTATACGAGATATTTTCTTCAAACTTGGCGTGTCACATGAGCCGATGAGTTGTCAAATTTAAGGTTAATATGAAGCTTGTGAGGCCCCCAGTTGCGGAGATACAGGGTGTTATTAAAATTAATTAGTTCAGAAAAATATGAATACCCGGTATAATCGCATTTTTTAAATTTGTTTTGAATGGTAAATTCAATGGTTAACAAAAAGTATCTCTTAGTATTTTTTCATATTCTCGGCCATTTTTTAATTATTTTCAAAGAACGGCAATGCTGCAATAAACAAGTCATTTAAGAATAAATCTAACAATCTGTGGATGTCAATTAAACTTGGCATTATTTGAATCATTTGGCTGCCAACTTTGCACTTTAGTATCAATATTTTGAAAAATTATATTTTCATTTGAAGAATTGACTGATATGCACTTTTGCTATGGACTTGCCAATGGCAATAATAAACATGCGGAAACGCATAGTTGCGTGTATTGAAAGAGACGGCGGTCATTTCGAACATTTAATAATTTAATTTTCCAATAGCAATACGTTTTTTTTATTATTGTTTTTGCCTTTGTATTTTGTTAAATACGACATCAACAGATTGCTAGATTTATTCTTAAAGTGACTATTGTTCATTGCAGCGTTGCCGTTCCTTAAAAATAATAAGGAACGGCTGCGAATATGAAAAAATACTAAGAGATACTTTTTGTCAACCATTCTATTCACCACTCAAAACAAATTTAAAAAAATGCGATTATACAGGGTATTCATATTTTTCTGAACTAATTAATTTTACTAACACCCTGTATCTCCGCAACTGGGAGCCTCAGAAGCTTCATGTCAACCTTAAGTTTGACGGCTCATCTGCTCATGTGACACGCCAAGTTTGAAGAAAATATCTCGTATACTTGTAGAAATACTAAGGAATATGTGTATTTTTCTCCAAACTTCTACGCTCTGTATAAAAAAAACTATGGCCCCTAGGAGAAAAAAATCCAAGAATACGTGGTTTCATTTTTGACCATCAGTTTAGTTACACCCTGTATACAGGGTGTTCCTAAATATCATGTACATAGGGAAGGGGGTAATTCTTTGGCTTATTTCATGACTAAAACTTCATATAAACATAGGTCCGCAAACGCTTCGTTACCGATCTACAGGGTGTTGAAATTTCAAGATTTTTTTAGTTTTTTCTGTATAGCTCCTACAGTTTATGAGATATTTAGCTCAAATTTGGAATATAGGTTACGCTCTAGGGTCTACATCATCGGACATGCCAAATGGTTGTGAGAATCTACAGGGAGATATGCTCCCTTTTCTGCCACTGAACTTTTTTGCGGTGCACCGCTGGTAGATTCTAAAATACAACATAAATGTCCTGTAGTTTATTCGTGTCTGCGACCGTTATCGAAAAAAAAATAAAAAACATTTTTTTGTAATTCGCTACATGAAAATGAATGAAATGAACATTTTTAGTAGTTTTTGTAGCAATGATTTATTACAATACAAAAAACCTAAATAACAAACTGGCATCTCTTGCATTTCCATTCGCAAGGCCATAGATGAAATGCATCTCGGCCATTTCAGAATTCGTAAAATTTGGGCTTATTTAACCGAATTTCGAAAAAAGTCATAATAAAAATATGTTTCTTTCGCAATTTTATACCCCTGTGCAAAATTTCAAGAGCCTACTACGATTGAGCTAAATATCTCATAAACTGGAGGAGCTATAACGAAAAAAAACTAAAAAAATCTTGAAATTTCAACACCCTGTAGATCGGTAACGAAGCGTTTGCGGACCTATGTTTATATGAAGTTTTAGTCATGAAATAAGCCAAAGAATGTACATGGTATTTAGGAACACATTGTATAGGTAGAGTGCTGGACAATGTTTTTCATGCATAGGATGCGCGGAAAATCTTTGACGAATTTAAAATCATAAAATAGTAATAAATAGGCCCAGTGGACATGCGCATTTGCAATTTGAGGTAGTGTTTTGTGAAACTTGACACTCTTTGACAGCCATTTGACAGCGACAAACTAAGTATAACCTACCGTTGTTTGCATCATAGACGCTTTGTGGCATAATTTTTTCGATTTTCAGCTAATTATTAATAGTTTCTTCGCGTTTTAGTTGGTTGAGTGTTTTATCTAATTAAGTGATCATCTCGAATATGTTCTGCTCATTTTACACCAGAGTGTTTAAAAACGAAACGAATCAAAACGCAGCTAATTGAAAATACGGTACCAACTCTTCTATTAAAAACCACCTAAACCATCATTTAAGTAAGTGTATTAACCTGATTGTGGTGTAAGAAACTATTAGTATCTTATTTGTTTTGGTGTTAAAGTTATAAAGGTAGATGAAAACAAGTCAAGTTCTAGCATCAGTGAAGCAAATTCTAAATAGTAGTTTGGACGAAACTAGTTTTACAAGTATAAACGAACCTAGTTGTAGTTATCGAAGTCTTGACCAGTCCACGTTGAGGTGAACTTAATTTATTATCAATATACAAGTTTGTTTTGAGATAGTAATTCAGAAAAACAACCACTGTTTTGAATTGCGTGATCTGAAGGTCTAATGCGCATGTTCCATAGGCCCATGCGCAAATCCACAATTTGCCATAAAAAGGGACTTGTTCAGCGCTCTACCTATATACAGTGTGACCCATTCTGATGTTGGACACCCTCATAAAATCTGTAATTTGTGTCCGATTTTAGCCGTTTTTTTTTCTAAAAATAGATCACAAAAAACTCTATTTTGGCGCAAAGTTTCAGATCTTAATCTCAATTTTCAAGGCCTACTATGAATTTTTTTCTAGTAAAAAAAGACGAAAACCCTTTAGCGATTTTTTTATTTAAAATCTGACAACACAGCGTTAATCAGGACACCCTGAAACCCCCATATACCAAATTTGAATAAAAAATACACAGGGTGTTCCATTCTGCAAGGTGTCAAAGTTGAGCAAAATAGGAATTTTACAGGCATCTGGCTAGTCAAGTGTGCCATGGAATTACTTCGAAACAGTTGGATGGTCAACAGGACCACTCACAGTGTTGGTGTACAATGATTCAATACAAAAATATACAGGGTATTTTTCTTTGGACCATCTAAAAATGCTGAATTTTTATGAACCTTTATACGGGTCATGAGTGCTGTGGAATCATTGAAAAAAATATTGTTAAACACAAAATTAATGTATTTCTTTACAAAATGCCAACTAACAAATAAAAACAATTTAAATTATTGGACCTTTCTCAACAAAGTCATGCTGTTTAAGATTATAAATTTTCTGTGCGTTTCCTGTTGTGGCACACCAGCCACCTTAACTGATATGAACTTACTGACTGGCAGGCTTCTGTATCTTTTAGATTTAGTTCGTTTATAGTGTGTGGAGCGCAGTGGATCGGTTTTGATTTACTCGATTTTTGACTCGTATAATGTTCCAAAAATTCAGTAATTTCAGATGGCACAGATAAGGACACTCTGTATATTTTGTATTGAATCTTTGCACACCAACACCTTGAGTGGTCCTATTGGCCATTCAACTGTTTTGAGGGGATTCCATGGCACACTTGACTTGGCAGATGACTTTAAAATTCCTATTTTGCTCAAATTTGATACCCTGCAGAATGGAACTCCCTGTGTATTTTTGGTTCAAATTTGGTATATGGAGGTTTCAGGGTGTCCTGATTAACGCTGTGCTGTCAGATTTTAAATAAAAAAATCGCTAAAGGGTTTTCGTCTTTTTTTTACTAGAAAAAAATTCATAGTAGGCCTTGAAAATTGAGATTAAGATCTGTAACTTTGCGTCCAAATAGAGTTTTTTGTGATCTATCTTTAGAAAAAAAGCCGGCTAAAATCGGACAAAAATTACAGATTTTATGAGGGTGTCCAACATCAGAATGGGTCACACTGTATATGATCTCTGTGACTCCTAGTCTTTGTAACGGCACGAAAACTTTTTGCGTTTCGATGTCTTCACGTTCTACACATTTCTCGTTATTCGTGAATCGCCCTGTACAAAATTGTGTTGCAGGGACCCCAAATAGGGGCGGTGGAGTCTCGGGTGGCGGTGGCGGCAGCTTTCGTCGTGGTGATCGCGAGGGTTCTAGAGGTGCCGTCTTCATCAGTCAAACCAGCACCGTCACAGAGGCACCCAGCGACGATATCGACGATATGGATATTGAGCTGCCCAGGGTCACTCAGTAAGTCATCCGTCATTAATTATATGAGTTTGGGTTGGGTTTTTCGCCACCAAGCTGGTTAAAACACAACTTTTTCAAGTTGCCTGGAAAATTAATAAATTCTTAACAGTAAATGAACTAAACTTTGAACTTGTAACTCAAAAAATATCTTCAACAAATTTGTTTTCTGAGCTGACGGAGAATAAATCTTCCTCCTTTCTCAAAGATCATAGATCAGATTAATAAATTCAGGTTAAAATGTCATGACAACAGAAACAATGGCCTAGCCACCTGTCTGATATTGAACCCTGTGTTCTATCTAATTATCTATACTAACTTCTCTTTGAATAAGTGGCAGTAATATTTTACTGAATTCCACTGAACATTCAGCAACACAGTTGTCTGTATTTCCTAGAATAAATGCTGATTCTTTAATTTTTCGTCTATTTCCTACTTCTTCTTTGAGAAGTGGTTTGGATCTATCCCACAAAATCCTATGATTGTTATTAAAAGAGTGCTCACATATTTTCGACTTCGAAATTTGATTTTGCCTGATATAATTTTTATGTTCTTTTAAGCCAACGTTAAATGGCCTACAAGTTTTACCAACATAGAACTTTCCACATTCGCAAGGAATTTTATAAATGCAATTTTTTTTAACTTTGTACCTCATTAAATTTTTTGGTTTTAAAACTGTTCTGACATTAAAACGATTGCCTATGCGTTTTAGCTTATCTGATAGTAAATAATACAATAATTACATTTACTGGTCGGTCCTCCAGATTTATTTCTCTAATTCTAATAATATTTTTACTTTGTTGGCAATCCTGAAAAACTTGCACAACAAATTCAGTAGGATAACTATTCTTCTCAAGAATATGTTTTATATGTTTAATTTCCTCCTCAAATTTGGTGTTATTAGAACAAATCTTTTTAGCCATGTCATATAAACTTTTAATTACTCCTTTTTAACACTAATATGATGATTGGAGTTAAAATGGAGATATCTATTATTAGTACGTGTTGGTTTTCTATAGACACTAGTTTATATACTAGCTGATTTCAGTATATATTCAGTTTATAAAATTTAATAATGAATTTAAATCATCTACTCCATGTTCCCATATAACAAATATGCCAACTACATATCTCCACCAAACATTAGGTTGGTGAACATATCTAGTCTACTCATTTTGTTCAAAATCAGTTTTTGTCCTGGACGATAACAATATGGTCCAAACTTATGCATTTTCAACACTCTCTGGACTGAGATCCATGATATTTGCAAATATCTCGAATAGGATGTCCCGGATTTTCCACGAAGTATTCTCAGTTAAAACATGTCGTGGTTTATTTATCTTTTCTTTATTTTTTAAACTTCCAGTAATTCTCAACCAGAAACAAAAAAAGACATAATAAGTAAGTTTGGTCTATATCTCCAAAACGCGACATTCATTTGTTTTTCTGAATACACACACAGCTAAAATCCAAAATTAAAAACAAAAAAAGTTAAGGGGGGGGGTAGAATGTTATATGAATAACCTTGTACCTACATACAGATTCATTAATTCCAAAACAGTATTTTAATTCACATAATGGTCTGAGCCACATACTTCTTCCATGTATATGTATATATGGTAATTTCGCGTTATCTGAAACAAATCTACCTATAAAAACTTTGTTAACATGCTATAAAACTGCGATAGTCATGCATGACAAAGACAACTTGTTACAAAAGACTATAAATTGTGGTTTCTTGTAGTGTTGGTATTGATCCAGATTCCATTAACTCCTTATTTTCTTACGACTGACTCCATTCTTTATCCGAATTTCCTGTTTGGTTTTCTTATATCTACCGATCAAGTTAACGTTATAAAAAAAATATTTTCAGGTTAACCGACGCACATAAAAACGCAATTCGAGCCATCAGGAAGATCAAATACTTCGTGGCTCGAAGGAAATTTCAGCAAGCGAGAAAACCATACGACGTCCGCGACGTCATTGAACAATACAGTCAGGGACATTTAAACATGATGGTCAGGATAAAAGTAAGCACAAAATTCCTTCTTATTTCTTAAAGATACAACCAATCATATTGGCAACCGGGATCTGCTCGATACATACATCGTCTTGCCAAAATTGGTCCGTTTGCACTGTCACAAATTATGCAGCGGTTGGGCTATTATCAGTATTAAAAAGTTGAAAAAATCGCGACGTCCTTTCACATCCAAGTGTCGTGTTGTCGTGATTGGACATCCAAGCATCGTATTGTTTGTCGGATGCGCCAGAAAATTAAGAGACCAATATTTTTATACTCTTTCTTTAGCATAAATTCTTTTTCAGGAGTTACAAAGGAGACTAGACCAGACTCTCGGCAAGCCAGGCAGCTACCTAGCCGGAATAGACAGGGTGGGCAATGTCAAGCCTATGACCGTAGGGGCCAGATTATACAGGGTGGAACAACAGGTACGTGGCTTCGTTCATTTTAACCTCAGAGAAATAACCAAGGATAGAGGGAGTAGAACAAAAAGTAAACAAAGCCAACATCTTTTTGAGTGTTGCCGCGTACTCCATTGTTTACAGCATTTCATTTCAAAATAGAAGGGTTTAAAAATGGGATTCAATGAAGGCACACCTCCCATAACGCTAAATTAACAAATGTAGTTATTAATTTCTTGTATGTAACAGTTTTAAACTAAAATTAAATTGCGCTGTAATTATAGTAGCTAATTATCACTTTAATAAAATCGTCACAGATACCTCAAACCGCCCGACATGGCAACGCTGCTTTTGCTGCCGCGGGCGCCTCGTCCGTTAACTCAGCGATATTTGTTTTGTGTATGCCCAGCATGTCAAGTTTTCCGATTGTTTACGTATGGATTTTTCCCGTTTTTAATTGTTTTTCTGTTAATTTAAAGGCTATTTATTAGTATTTAGGATATAGTGACTGATTTTGTATACAATGGGATGCAGAAAGTGTGTGGTATGTGGCTAAATTTATATTTCTCAGGACATAACCTATATCAGGTAAACTTTGTACACACGCAAGAACGTTAAACCAGACAGGATAGCTCAATCACGCGAATCTGTCCGCCGAGCCGCCCGACGTGATGACGTCACAGTTAGACGTACTGCGTAAACTCGCACGAAACACCCAATCGCGCGCTTCAGAAAGCGACTTGTGCTTTTTTTTAAGTTCATAAAAACAAAAAGTGAGCTTTAGATACTTTTGCTTTATCGGATTTATTTTTTAAGGATTGTAAACAAGAAATCAATAAAGTTCACTCTTGTTTTTTGAACATGAATTTTTTATGACAATTTCTCCAACCAATACGAGAAAAACGCGCATTATTGCAGCAAATGTGTTTTCAGAAGGTGCGAATTTTGCCTTAAATAGTTTTTATTATGGCACACAGATTATAATATATTTTACAGAATTATTCTGTTAATAATTGTGCGCCTCCTTTGATTACTTTGATTTTGAAGAGCATTTATGCATTATGATATTTACATTATACTTAATATGTGAATGGTGAGTCAATAATAAAAAAATATAACACTGATAAAATGCACCAAGACAAATTAAAACACAGTTGAAAACATAGGTAGTCATTTATTTATTCATAATTCATAAATATTCTAAACTATAAAAGGCATGTTAACTTCTTTTTTAAAAACTTCATCTGATTCCTGAATAATTGCTTGTTGGGGAATTCCAATTTCAGTAAGTGTCGCTGGGGAAGAACTGCCTTCTAATTTTGCAGTTTCTCCACTTTCTATTGCAGACAAATCAACAAGTAATTTTTCTATTTCTTCCTTTCTTTGTCTTTCGGTAAGTCTATCAGAACGTGATGTATTAGTTGTTGCCGAGGTTGTTGCAGTAATAGTTTTTGTGGAAGGTATTTTTAATGTATATAGGAACTGCGTTTTTTTTTAATGCTTTCTTAAAGGTAAGCCTTAAATTAAAAAATATATATAAATATTTATATTCTTGCACTTTTTAGATCGCTAGCTAGCAAAGAAAATTTTACTTACCTAATAATTCATTTCGAAGATCTCTTTCGTAGTCATTGTCTACAAAATGTTGTGAACATATATGGCTAGTGTTAGGGTTGAATTTGTCTTTTCTTTTGCACCTTGATATCAACTCATCACTTTGTATAGTTTTAGAGAAAAGGTCCTTTGGTTTTGGAAAAGCGTGAAATATGATATTCTGCCCAGTTTGGGCTTTTGTAGCATAAGTGTTATTACACCCATATACGGCATACCTTGTTCCCTCTGGCCTAGTCCCCGGCATATTTTCGTGAATAGGACTATTCTGTAAAGTAGTATATTATCAACATCGTACTTTTATTATTAATATTATATGTCAAGAAATGCTCACCTTCCCTTCTGTAGAAATTCAAGTATCAGGCTCTTAGTGTCTCTGAATAATAATAAACACGGCACAAAAATCAAATAAAAACAACACACAGGCACACTTTATAACAGGTAAAACTCAAAAAACTCACAATAATAAAGTAAAACCGAAAGAAATACGATAGAAAACTAGAAAAACAAAGGTAAACAACGGGCGTACCATGTAACCTTCACCTAACGACGTCTAACGGTGACGTCACGCACTCGGTGGGCGCCGCGAACATTACACCATTCAGATTGAGCTATCCTGTCTGGTTTAACGTTCTTGGTACACACGGGCCTAATGTTTGTTTACTTCGGTAAATTTGCATAAGATGTTGGTTGACTACAAACGTATGTATTTCGAGGCTGTTGCTCCCTCTATCCTTGGTTATTTCTCTGAGATTTTAACTTTGTCGGTGCCTAGCAGAGCGCTTTTTGCAGCTAGGGAATATGGATAAGAAGATAGACACGCTGACGCACATTTTGAACACGATAATCGTGCAACAGAACCAAATCATGGTGAAGGCCCAGGGTGACGACGTGTGAAACTGAGAAATTGGCGAACGCGTTACTATCATACGGGGTGTCCCGGAAATAAACCTCGGGGATACCCTGTATAAACCCGAACAGCAATAATAGTTATTTATGTACCAAGGCACTGAAGTTCAACTTTTTATGACTCATGTGGAGTTTAGTTGCTGAGGCCTCTGGCCGAGGCAAATAAACCACATGAGTCATAAAAAGAACTTCAGTGCCGAGGTACATATTATATTTTTCTTGAAATCAGAAAAAAAAAGTTTTATTAGGCAAGAAAATAATAATAAGGGATCACCCGTCCACGAACCGACTACGCGCGGCGTTGCTTGACTTTACCGATCGCTCTACCTAGGACAAGTATAATGATGTACGGCACCTTCTGACAGAAAAACCAAACTGCTGCTTCTTGTGCAGCCGACACAACAAATCTATTGATTTTCAAATTTACTAAAATATGTATACTGAAGGATTGCGCTTCTATAGGAAACAATTTCGCAATGTGTACGAAAAGTTAAATGAGCCTTTATCGGCCGGGTTTTGAATATTTGGTCACTTTTGACGGGCGATTTCTCCGCGTCTGACGTTTGATGTTTACATCTCGCCAAGGCCTACTTATTGAAAAAATCGTACAATAATGGGCTACATTATTGTACGATTTCTGTGCTTTTAATGACGATTTTGGGACATTTTAATGCCGATTTCAAGAAAATAAATTTATCGATGGAGAATTTTTTGTTTGCATAAGATAATGCTAACAGCCTCTATCGCAAAAGATACCTATAGGAGGGTATTCTTACATTTTACCCCAAAAGGTTCCAACTCTTTATTGTTAGGTAGGATGCCCAAAATATTTTGAAATTTTCTTCCGAACGGAATATGCAATGTTTTCCATCCACAGAGTTTAGATATCCTGTAAATACATATCTACATTTGTAATGTTTTAAAATAACATTGCTTCAAAATGCCAGGACTGGTATGTATAGTATTAAATGAACTCACTTGGAACACAGTGATATACCTACGGGGCGTGATCTATTTCATAGCATTTACCACGCTCTGCTACTGGTAAAAATACCAGACTTATCAGCGGAAATCACCCGAATAAAATTCAAAGGTTTTTATGCGGTCGACGTCGACCTAGTCAAGGAGGCAGCCAATAAGAAAGCGAGCGTAGCGATTTGATTGGTCGTCGTTTCGGAGCAGGTGTCGACGTGGCCAGTTAGGCCAGTATAACCAGTGCCGTGCGCGGAAATAAGGATTGCGCTTTATTTTACGGATTTTGGTTTTGTGTATAGATTTTTGTATGGTGTTGTTTTGTGTGTAACAAAATCATTGCTTTGCTTTGGTTTGAATTATTTCAAAGTTTATTTTATTCTTTTTTAGAGCATTAAATAAAATTTTTATAATATTATTAAGGGCCGCGCGCCGCCTTAAGACTCGGCCTTGTTTTACAAAGCAAACGCCGCCCAAGCGTTTTTATGCTGTTCCAAGTGACTTCATTTAGGTATACCATACCTACTTATTTTTACTACAAAAAGGCATTACCTACTATTCAAATAATTAAACAGTTAATTAACACAAAATAAGGATAAAGGTAAAATTGGGCACAGTATTATTAAATCGCAGTATAATATGGATTACCTACCTATTTTATGAAAAGATATAAATCTAGATTTTTAGTATTAAGTAGGTACTTATTCTAGTAAATAATTAAGTGTAGAGTGTAGTACATTATAGTACCATAGAAATCTACACTGCTATTGATTAGACGATATCTACGTCACTACGTCATGCGATTTTGGGCAATAAAATTTTATAATAGTAATAATGATAACATTAATAATATTATATACGTCACCAACAAAAGAATCTTCTTTATCAAACCTATTTCTACAGCGTGTTTCACTATTTTCAGAAGTAAATAATTACGGGTATTTTAAATATTCCTGTATCAACTGCTTTGTTTTTATCGTAACTAACGAAAAGTTTCTATTTTGAGCGTTGACTGCTTTAAGATTTTATTAATGTTAAGTACAGGGGGCTGTTTTGAGTAGTAATGTGGATTGAGGTTCAAACCTTTCATATACAGGGTGGATCATTTTTAATGTCAGATCCCGAATCCCACAAGATGTTACAGTATTTTTGAATACAGGGTGATTCAGTTTTATTCTGGGACATTTCAACAGGTGATAGAAAACCAAAAAATAACCGCATTTTCTTTTATAAACTATATAATTTTAAGGCCTTATTAAAAAGTTACAGAGTGTTAAAGTTTTAATTAACATGTGGTCTTTATTGAATATTTACCAAACTGTTGAGATATTTAAGTCATATTTGGTACACGTTATAACGGCATGGGTTAGCAGAAAACCTGTTAATATCAAACACCTTGAGCAACCAGTGGCGTAGAAGTAGGTAATTAGTAAAATTGTTTTTAGAAAAAAAAAAGAACCACCTTGTATGGCAATAAAATGTATTCAATTGCCTATGTAAATTTTAATTTTAAACAAAAATGCCCTCTTGGTAATTTGTTGCATGTGTCTTGGTTTCGTGGCAAATTTGATTTTGTTGTATTATTTCGGGGTATTTCTGAAAAATTATCTAAAAAATTTGCTCCACAAGTATCACTTAAAGTGGAAATAATGTGTTTGCTACTTGAAATAAAGAAACTTTTTCTAATAAACTTACCTATTTAAGGCTATACTTTTGAATATACAGGGTCTAATACATTTAAGGAAGATACAATTAATGTTACGCTCTGTATCTTGAAAATTAAAACCTTGAATGGGTAAGTTTATTGGGAAAAGTTACTGTATTTAAAGTAAGAAACACATTTTTTCTGCTTTGAGTGTTACTTATGGAGCGAAGTTTTAAGTTAATTTTTCAGAAGTACCCCAAATAATACGAAAAAATCAAATTTGCTATGAAACCATGACACATATGAAAAAATGCTAAGAGAACGTTTTTGTTTACAATTAAAATTTACCTAAGAAACTGAATACATTTTATTGCTACAAAAGGTGGTTCATTTTTTTCTAAAAACAATTATACTAATGTCCCACTTCTACGCCACTGGTTATTCAAGGTGTTTGATATTAACAGGTTTTATGCTAACCCATGCCGTTATAACGTGTACCAAATATGACTTAAATATCTCAACTAGTTTGGTAAATATTCAATAAATTCCACATATTTGTTACAAATCTAACACCCTGTAACTTTTTTATAAGGCCTTAAAATGATATAGTTTATAGAAGAAAGTGCGGTTATTTTTTGGTTTTCTATCACCTGTTGAAGTGTCACAGAATAAAACTGAATCACCCTGTATACTTAAATTGGGTTGTTGGAAAACTTTTTGTAGTGTCGGGTACTGCATTAAAAATGAAACGGAATTTCTCCCCCGAAAACAAACACCCCACAAGAATATCATCGACAATCTGATTATATGAGGTTGTAATAATTTGTAATAATAGTTTTATAATACACACAACAAATAAAATAGCTAGTTTTAGCCATTAAATAAATGATATTACGGAATTGCCGGTAACTTAAGAGACCAAAGCGATATTTTCTAACCGTACGTAGATCACTGTAAATCTATGCCCGTTTGGTTGTTGTTACATAAGAATATTTCAAGAAAGATTCCTACACGTTTTGAAAATATAAAAAGGCTTTGAAGAAACTTTCTTCATCTACAATTTTACGCTGAGTGCCTAGATAATCTGTGATTTCTACTTTTTTATGTTTAGTTCTAAATATTCAGATGTCTTGGGAGAAATATTAAAAAATATATCAAGATTTATTATCAACGAATTGGTGAATTTTAGACTGAGTAAATTAAGACCAAGAAGAAGAATAGCAATAACGTTATGCTTTGTGATTTCTTTTATAAATATACTATACCCGCCTAAGATACAGCAATTAGAAAAATAAAGATTATTTGGGAAATTTAATTTTTCCTTTTTTTGGTACAGCTACTATACTTTTTCTTGAAGGCGGCTGTTCTTTAAAACTGTATTGTTATTCTTCTTTTGAAGTGGATGTTAATTAAGAATGACATAGAAACATAAGAAATTTAAACATATCCAAGATACTGAAAGAACCAATGATTTATAACTTTTTTCACTGTTCTTCTCTTGTTTATTCCACAGGGTAAACTATTTTGCACATTGTACAGGGTTTCGTTTCCTTTCAGAATTAATAGATAGAAAAAAAGTTTCGTACAAAAGTTACTTGGTGTTCTACGCTAATTTTGCAACACCCTGTATATACCAAAACTTAGAAAATAGGAAGTACCCTTGATTGTAAACAACTTTTGTACAAAACCATTTCCTTCTCTCTTTATCCTGAAAAGTTATAAGGAAACGGAAAATATAACCAATCACCCTGTACTTATTATGTATTTTGCCAATTTTCACTTGATTCATATTATCATGTCTTTATTTTTTGTTCTTTAATGCACGCATTTTTTTCAACTGCAAATATTGTAAATACCAAATAATATTATAAAGCGTTTAAGGTATTATAATAAAAACGGTTCCTAAGTTTCTTTCTATGTATTTTAAAATGTTTGAGAGTATTTATGTAATAATAATTTTATGCCGTAGATGCCTCTCTAGTTGGATAAAAAAAAGGCTATTCATTCTTTTAGAGATTTTAGAGTAGGTATAGTAATAAGTGATAACAGTCAATCAATATTTTAAAAATCATTGTATTGTAGATATAGGATTTAATTGTCCTAAAAATACCACAATAGAATATCAAACATCAAATTGTTAATTCTCTGCTTAGCAGTAAGTTCATTTTCTATTTTAAAAATATTTTCTCATCAACAAGTTTCATGTCCTGGAGCTATTTACTTAACATGTTAATTGTTTTTAATATTTATTAGCATTAAGATAAGATTAGTAGAGGTTATAATGCTTCAGAAGTCACATTTAACACTTGAAGCTTCTAGTGATACTTCCTTTGTGATAGCACATATCTACATAATATATTTAAATCTGTTGAATTTTCAGCATTGGCTAGAAATCATTCGATTGTAAATAAGAATATTTTATCGCTTGTCTATACTTTGATCGAAGTTTTTAGGATGCTCGCTAACTTTTTGAGCTGAGCTTCTCGTGTATATTTTTAGTAAATAAATGATTAAAGATTTTGGGGGTTAATTGTCTTCATTGTTTAGTCTAAAAGGAAAATCGACCAATCGAATAACTTAATAACATGGACCAATTGCAAAAATGTATCAGTCATTTATATCTAAAGCTGTGCCTACATTTTTTACTACTATATCATTTGTCTTGCTGTTGAAATGAAATACCTAATAGTATTTTGACCAGTTATGTTAGATGCAAATAATTTAGATAATGCCCCAAGATCTTAAAACAAAAAGTGTTTTTCAAAAAGGTTGCTGTTTCTTTTTCTTTTTTTCGGAGCAATATTTTGAAAAACAATTTTTGCAAATTTTTGCCGAAAACTCAAGAAATTATTAAATCATTAACGATTGAAAAATCTTGTTCTTGTAGAAAATAAAGTCTACCGTTTGCAAAATGTTTTATTTGGATTTAGAACTCTAGGTAAAATTCCTTTACAAATAATAATTACACCATATGTGTACAATTTGGCATCACCTGAAACAAAACAATAAATTAATATTTACAACTTATATTCGAAATATCTTTTATCAAAGCTAACTATGTACCTACTTTCATCCCCCATTTCCACTCCTTCGCCCAAAAGCAATCGAGACCATTCTATTGTAGGCAAGATTACGTATTCCGAATTTAAACTCTAATAACTTATTGTTATTGTATTGTTGACGTGATGTTTTTGCTTATCTCTTACTAAAATGGCTTTTTACTTGTACAGGGTGATCCAAACTCGACGCCCCAGGCCTACCAAGGAAACGCGAAAAATGAAAATAAAATTTAGAACAGACGTTCTTAAATGGAACATACTAAGGTCCAATAATTATGACCGAAAATTTGCTTTTTTATGTTTGGGAAAATGACAAATGACAAATGACAAATGACAAATGACAAATGACAAATGACAAATGACAAATGACAAATGACAAATGAAAAGTATACTTATCATTCTCAACAACTTTTGTAGGAAAAGATTTTTTGTAGCTGTTATTGTTCTAAATCTACAGGGTCAAATATGTAAAAAAATGGAATTGTTTCTAATCATTTTCCGAAATCTAGCTAGTCATGGAAACAATTGATAGTCAGAAATTATTGAAGAGTATGTTAGGGTGCCTTGTGCACCCCTAAATTTATTGAACTGGAATATTTTTTAAATTTTTAAATTTTGCTTGTTATTAGCTAACTTGTTTGCTATTATTGTTTGTTACTTGCTTCTGTTATTGTTTGTACTGCTTCTGTAAATTTTAGACATAGTTCGTTTATAATTTCTTCGGCGGTTTTGATACACCCAATCGATTTTTATCTTTCTTGATCTGTATTTTTTGTTCAAACATGGCATAATATGGGGGTTCTGTGGTGTCCTGATTAATGCCGGTCCTGGATTTGCATGTTGACAACTGTAAGATCATTTAAACAATTAAAAAACAAATAAAAGGTCAGGGGAATATCTCTAAAAATAAAATCATTGAAAACTCTACGTCATCCTTGGTAATGGCGATTAACAAAAAAATAATATTTTAATGTGATTTTCAAGAATAACTTTTTAACGGAAGAGAATAAAGAAAAATTACATTAATGAAAAATGTTCATGCAAATAAGGGGCTGGTGGGGAAAACTATTTTTTGGCGTCGCGACGCCTAGCGTCGTATTTACAGAGTCGCTAAATAGACCAATTCATTCCTTTATACACCCTATATCATCTCCCATATATAACAATATCTCCATATCTTCGACCGTTTTCCACCAATAGAGGCTGGGCGTCTAAAAATAATTACCCTCTACATTTTGGACAATAAAAGATACAGAAAATCTTTTCCTATAAAAGTTTTTGAAAATGATAGGGACTTTCAATATTTAGAAAAAATTGTATGTTTCTGGGGGAAAAATATCGATGGCGTCACAGCGACCATTTTCTCGAACATCAAAAAAAGCAAATTTCGGTCATAATTGGACCTCAGTATGTCGCATTTAAGAACCCCTGATTTTGGCAGCAACAATTGTGCGGGGATAAAACATGACGAAAGCAAAAGTGGTCACGTCACTTGCGTCAATGGTCATATTTGACGTGTAACAAAAAAACTTCAAAAACGTCACTAAGGGCATCTAATTTTTCCGAAAAAAATCGAAAAAACACGTTGCTAAGTAATATTTTAACAAGAAGCATGAGTGCTGGTGGCAACAAAAATCCGAGTTGAAGACGAGGATTTTTGCACCTGTACGAATGCATTTTGTTAAAAAAATATGACTTAGCATTGTGTTTTTTTGGATTTTTTTCACAGAAAAAATTAGATGCCCGAATGGTATTTGACAAGACTATTTCATGAATAACAGATTATTCTGCATACACATAGCTTACAAAACATACCTACTACCTATTATACAACAGCTGTCAAGTTTTGCCGCGGGTAAACCATAGAGAATGACCTCTATGGGGTAAACTCGAAAAAACTGCTGAGAGGTGCTGTCATACAGTTTTCCCATCTAGAAACCATTTGTAATTCAAAATTGCGCGTTTGTGATTGGTGGAAATTAAGACGAGGGAAATAGTCGTATGTAATATCACAAGTGCCGGAAATTTTATAGAAAATTTTATGTCGACAAGGTACAACCAATAAAACACAAGCATTTCTTAACGTTGCCATGGCAACTTGTGTATTTTTCCGGAAATCACCCTCCCATAAGCACCTAGCTGTAGGATTAATAAGTGGAAATCTCCCTCCTATACAACAATAACCCCAGTCACCATATGTCACCAATTTAATTGTATTTTCAAATAGTTTTGACATGAAATTTTCGTACCGAATCTCCCGCGAGCAAGAATTAAAATTCCGGAAATTTTTTCTCGGTTACGAATTTTTTAAGAAAATTTTCAAAAAATTCGCACCTCGAAAAAAATTTCCCGAAATAATTCATGCTCTAGGGAGATTATAAGCGCTATTTTGCCTATAGAAAGTTTACGAGTATAAATTGGTCTTTTATTTTATCTCTGAAAATAAAAGCCCAATTTGTACGAGTGGTTTGCTAATGGGCAAAATAGCGCTTGAGAATAAAATTATTTAGAAAAATTTCCGGCACGAGTGGTATTTGTCTAGATTATTTCACGAATAAAATTTAATAATTTCTGTATTGATTTTTTCTATGTTTACATTTCCAAAACGACGCATTTTGAACGAGTATATTGACAGCTTCGACTATAGAGTTCGAGTAAACAAACATGACGCTTGGATATCCAAGGCAAATGCGATTATACCTACATCCTGTCAGCGTTGGTTCATTTTCTGAATGTGTGTCATAAATTTAAACGGAGACGTAGGTCTAATAACAAGAATTTAACAATGTAAAAGTTATATAAATTCATTGATACAATGCTTAATAATACCGCAACATAATTTATAAGCTGCACAATTTAGAACAGTGTAAAACACACCAATTTTAATAAGTACGCGTTTGTATCGAACAGATTCGCGGTTGCTAAGTAACGAAGTGATAATTGCACAAGTGGTATTACCGCTTTGCTTTTGCACAAGTGCAATTATCGCTAGCAGAGGCATATGATTGGTTGGATTTTTATGGAAGGAGCTACCTTACTGGATGCGACCAGTATGAGGGAAATAATCAGAAATAATCGTGGGGCAAGTGCACGGGCGTAGCCAGGATTTAGTTTTGGGGGGGGGGGGTTTAGTTTGAGAAGTAAATAAAACAACAAAAATATACTTACATGAAATTTAATATCTATATATTCATCCGAAAAACTACGACATATTTATAAAGTTCTTAACTTTAAATGAAATGGATAAATTAATTTCGTTCCTCTGCGCTAAATCTAAAACCATTAAAGAAGAAATCTTCGGCTTTTTCTTTTAAATATATCCACTACTTCATCTGCATGAATTTCTGTTCCATAGTGAATGTTCATTAGAGCCAAACCATTAAGTCTGTTTTCACTTGTAGTGTTTCGTAAATAGTTTTTCAGTCTCCTTAGGCTCGAGAAAGACCTTTCTGGGGTAGCAGTGGATACAGGAATGGTAGCCAAGATTTGTAGTAATGTGTAAATATTAGGATAAAGGTTTTTATCGCACATATCTAGGCATTCCAAACTAGATTTCGGGGTAGGCAGTCTTCTTATCAGCATGCAAGGTAGCTGAAGCTTTGACAGCTAAATCCAAATTTGTTTCTTTATTAGAAACCCCTTGACCTTGACTACACCACTTTTTCCAGTAGTCCATACCTTTAAGTTTATCACCCTTCCTTTTTTTCCCCTCCATTTTTCGACAGTAATAATGATTCACGTATCTATCCTTAACAAGGCCATCGAATAACAGCGCACTAAAATTACTCACTTACACGGTACACTTAATTCTCTTCACTATTCGTTCACCACTTTTCACTTTTATTCGCTTCGAGTTCGCATGGAACAATACTGCCGTAAGCGCGGTCACGCGCCGCGGCGCCGCTTATATAGCAGCCCAGTAGCCGTCCAGAAACTTCCACGAACTTCCACAAAGTTCCGCTCATTTCGACCGAGGGGCGTGGCGAATAATCGAGAAACAACGCAAAGTGTCCCTACAATACAAAATAGTTCGGCTGCAACTGCGTCTGCCTCTCGTCAAAAGATGGCGCTAGGCGCTACTATTACTACATAATATATTCAAACGTAATAATAATTTAACTCCTCACTCCTCGTATTTTTTCGGTATAATATTAGGTAATATTTTGCTTATTTCGGGGGGGGGGGGGGTTTGAACCCCCGAAACCCCCCCCTTGGCTACGCCCGTGGGCAAGTGTCCAGGAATTCCCCGGCTGGTGGTCCGATTGACCGCGGCCGTCCGGCGAATCGCAAACAACTCTGTGGAAATGGTTGCCCGAACGCGCTGCGCGGAACTGTCAAGTTGCACGTGGGTGAACCAGTGTTTCTGTCCCGCTGCCGGTTCTCCGTTCTCCGGTCCCGCGGCCGGTCTCCTTCCTTCGCGCGACGAGACTCAGCGGCGGCGGCGGCGGCGGCGAGCAAATCTTCTGGCCGACTTCGTGCTTCTCTCCTCCGGTGAAAATCCAGGATAACACCTGCCATTTCTCTGGCACTTCTAACAAAGTGATCTCTGCGGAAATGAGTAGTCAATGGGGTCCTTATTAACCCCTCAAAAGTCTCTCCTTGTCGCATAGGTGGAACTTGGAAAAAAATGACCGCCATCTTGAATTTTATTTTATTTTTTTACTGAATATCTCGTAAAGTATGCATTTTATCAAAAAAACTCAAGAGATCATCTTTATAGAGAATCAAAAGCTACCTATAATGGAGACATTGGCCAAAAAAACAAAACAGTTATGGAAATTTATATGATTTGGCAATATGGCACTTTTTAAAATTCGGTTAATATCTGGAATAGTATGCATTTTATGAAAAAATCGAAAAAATCTGAAAGAACCTTTTTTGTGCAGAATAAACTACAGTACACAAAATAAAAACAATAAGAAAAATCTAAATATTTTTTGTAAGGGTCATCATCATGCACTATGACGTGTTAATTTGGTTGGTAATAGGTATATACTAGATCTCAATTTTCGTCAGTTCTCCAACCATATTTAAGGAGGTCGAGGCAGTTCTCCAGCCATTCTTGAATTTTGAAATATATACAACGTAAGCATAATAAGAAATGTACCTTATTCTTTAAAAAAATTACCTGAAAATACGTCCTAAGAATGTGCTGTTTGGCAGATTCTTCGGTTGGTGGCAGTGAAGCTAAACATAAGTCCGAATTTAAGCTTTGCCTTGAAATCATCCGCATATACAGTGTGTCCTAATTTGATACTGGACACCTCAGAAATATATGCAGGGCAAGGAAAACAAATGGTCTCTATTTTTTATTGGTAGTCCCAAGGGAGAGTATCTCATAGGTGGTGGTATTTAAATAGGGTAAATATATAATGACCTGCTATGATTTTTTAAAATAGCAAATTTTCAAGAAACCCTATTGATTTTTAGCTTTTTCGCCTTTTTTTCTCACTTTTTTTCTTAAAAATGTGTCCTTTCTGGAGCTTTCATGTCAAAATGTTATTAAGGAAACTTGTTCATAGTGAAAAAATAAATTGAAATTTTGGGAATCCACTCAGTTTTTCATTCTGAATAAGTTTTGTCGTAAAAAAATCCCTAATAGGGTTTCTTGAAAATTTGCTGTTTCAAAAAATCATAGCAGGCCATGGCCATAATTACCCCATCCAAATACCACCGCCTGCCTGCCTATGAGATACTCTCCCTTGAGACTACCAATAAAAAAATAGACACCATTTCTTGCCCTTCATATATTTCTGAGGTGTCCAGTATCAAATTGGGACACACTGTATAGTAGGTGACGTACCTTAGCTAATATCATGAATATTCTTTGGACACCGGTAAATATTTAAAAAAAAATTAAGTCCTGATTTAATCAAAACTGCCAGATATTAACAAAATAAAAAAAAAACATATTGCCAAATCATATAACTTTCAATAACTTTTTTGTTTTTTGACCAATGGACTTGAAATTTGTTCTTTATAGGTAACTTTTAATTCTCCATAAAAAGAGTGTCTTGAGTTTTTCTGATATTATGCATACTTTACGAAATATTTAATAAATAAATAAAAAAAAATCAGGATGGCGGCCATTTTTTTCCAAGTTCCACCAATGCGACAAAGTGCGATTTTAAGGACCCCATTGACTACTCACTACCGCAGAGATAATTTTGTTACTAATTTTTTCTACCTCGCCTGTATAAACCTGCCTAGATTAACTAGGCTAATATTAAATACCTGTGCATAGCGCTGTTTCAAGCGATCGCCACTGGCGCCACACCACGAAACAAATTTACACGGTGGTCTAATGTTAAAACACCATTGTTGCAGAATCTTTTATAAAATAAAAACATGCAAATGTGTGTCTGACAACGAATTTAATATCCAAAATGAAATAAAATATTTGTTTGTTATGTCCCTCTATTTTGACAAGTTCACGTGGCATATTTCCATACATTTTCTTAAGAAAAGCGAGTCTAAAAAGCAAGCAAGAGTATTTGGTACCTTCTGGTTTGAAATGAAGTCCATGGCTAGTTGTAGTGTAAGTAAGCATAAAACTTATTAGATTTTCAGTTTCTTCTTTATATGGAGGACTATTGGTTCGCTTTAGAGTAAACAAAATTTTCTATTTCCATTCTTGCATACGTTACAAAATACTCTTCCAAAATAATATCTAGAATTGTGTTTGTGAAGCTGAGACTATAAATCATATTCCACTTCAAGATAAGGACTATTTCCTCGGCTTATTGTATACAGGGTGGTCCAAATTGTATCCGCAATACTTTAAAAACTGCTAGAAAATTTCAAAAAAGGAGATTTTTTTTCATATAAACATGTACCTATCGAAATCCTAGCGGTTTTCGTTATACAGGGCGTCGAAGTTTTTTTAAGCTTTCTTTTATTTTTCCTAAAGGACGACATCTATGGCAGACATATTTGGTACAGTGTAGACACAAATTAAATGCTATAAATTAAAAATAATTCGGCTTGTCTACTTCCAGCAGTGCCGGAGAGGCGGGGGTCAACCATCATATTTTTCACTAAAAAAATGGTACACCACTGGAAAAGTGATATTTTTCTGCGAGAATCTTGCCACTAGACCATTGTGCTTCCATATAAAATTTACTTAACTAGCCGCATTTAAATTTAATTACCACGACTAAAAGTTGAAGTCAATTTGATAGCTGTCATTTACGATGAGCCTTAATTCGGTTCTAAATATATTTATTGTGTTAATAGATATTTAACTATCAATGTGGTAACTGAAATTGTATCTTATAAACAACCAAATTCATTTAAAAATACTGTAAAACATTTTATAGATCGTACGCCACTGTCGAATGTCACCAAACTGGCCAAAATGTAAAATAATACTAAACAAAATCCACAATGTTACACATTTTTGCAAAATATTGCTTTCCTGTTCTTTAATTAATTTTTTAATTGATTTTAGGACTACCAACATCCAACATACGACCTAAAAGGTCACATTAAAATTATAACGACAACAATGAAACAACTTAATGAGCGGTTTAAAATTTCATATTGAAATATTTATGATGTGTGCAGTATACAGTATACGTATACCTAAAACGGAGGTTGAAGTTAAAAATAGAATCGCACCTAAATGAATCCTGCTTGCTCCGTTATTTTTAGAGATAACTATAAACTGTAATAAGCTATACAGGGACGAAAATATGTCAAAAATGAAATGAATTTCTTGGTCGATTCTAATAAGAAGTCCCACTATCGTAGAAACTCTAGTCTAACTGTTTTTTAGTTTTTGATCGATTACATTCCTTGGTTTACATACACCAGATTTCGATCCAATGATATACAGTGTGATCATTTAAGTGTGCAACATATGCGATTTTTTTTATTAATTGCACAACGAAAATACAAATATTCCCGAAAGTTGATGCATGTTCGATAATCATATTAGGCGTACTTAGAATGGTTGCTAGTCAAACAGTATACGAGATAGGTCAAAAAATATAAAAAAATGTACGAGAGTAAAGTACCCTTAATTTGGAAAATTCGGCAAAAAGTTATTAAGAAAAGTTGTCTCGAATTAAAAGTTATGCCAAATACCAAAACATGGCCTCCGAAGAAAAAATTTTTTTAAACATTAATAATCTCCTAAAAAAATTGTTTTAATATTCACCCTAAACAATTTCATAAATCAATCAAAATTAAATCAATTCCACATAACCTTGTTCAAATTCAAGCATATTTGTAAAATTAACTTAGATTTTTTTAGGGAATCACAAACTTGATGTTTGTTGCAATGATATTAAACAAAACTTTAAAATTTCACAAAAATTCTTCTGAACAAGGTAAAACATTAATTAGTAATGGTAATGTGTATAATAAAAAACTCTCATTTAAGGTGCAAAATTTTTATTTTAAATGTTTATTAAGAAACTGTGGAAATTATTTGACGAATAGGAGGCTATATTTTCGTATTTAGGCATAGTTTTTAATTCTAAACAATTTTTCTTAATAACCTTTTGCTGAATTTTTTGAAATAAGGGTACTTTTACTCTTGTGCAATTTTTATATTTTTTACCTACCCTGTATGCTGTTTAACTTGCAACCATTCTAAGTGCACCTAATATGATTATTGAACATGCATCAACTTTCGGCACTATCTGTATTTTGGTTGTGCAAATAATAAAAAAAGTCCCATATGTCGCACCCTTAAATGACCACACTGTATAGGAATAGATGACTCACGGTGATACATATAACACTGTTTTGTTTTACTTCTACATTAGCTGGTCGGGGGGAAGAAGACGAGGTAATTTGTTTTCTTAAATTTAGTCTTTCCTATTTTGTAAAAATAGGACAAAAAAGATGGCGTCAACGAACAATCCCGCAAAACGTCTTAACGTTTTTATTACGATATGCCGCTCTTGGCGAATCTAACTAACTCGCCGAATAGCATCTCCGAACTGCTGGAGGAATTGACCCGCCCGTCCCCGTTACCGCCCTGAATGAAAACCTACACATTCTTAAAGTATTTACTTGATTAATGCTGCAAATTGAGGCATGCAGGCGGGTGAGCCAGAAAGCAGACGCGCCCGGACGATTTTGTGTTTTGTGCGCCTCGTTTTAGAACTGTGGCAGTTCGCGGGTCCCGCGTTTTGAGTTTTCGCGCTTTTGTGGGCGGCAGTGCAGTGATTCGGTTGCCGTTTGAAAATTTCCATGGCTGCGATATTCGACTGGCTTCCCGTGGCGCCATGCTTCCCTGAGGGACTGACCTGAGATGGATCCCTTCAGAAAGGTGAGCCACGAAAAAGACAATAATTTTCTAGAGACACCCAAACATGTTGCTACACGGGCTGTCACTACTGCAAAACTACACCAGATATAGTGTGGCCCAAGAAGAATCGATTTAGTAGTGAAAAGTTGGCGTAGAACTTTGACAGATCTAATGCCCAGAATAACCCCAGTTCTACGCCTATGGGCCAATTTGCAACACTCTGTTTCCACGGGTTTTTGCGTCCTTTAATTATAACTTCGACTTTTATTGGTCTACACTATATCTGGTATGGTAGCGCTGTAAAGACTTTTAGGGACACTCTAAAGGCGTAAGTATTTAAAAAGAAAACATTGCTAAGTAACTACTATCCCATATAGCATTTAATATTTTTTGAATATGCAAAATAAGTTCCTAATGTGCAAAAAATATTCATATTTATAAAACATTGTTACAATATTTTACGAAATATGTTCAGTAACTGCATATAAGCAAGATATTTGTTAATCGCAGATACAAATATAATATGTTAGATGAATGTACAAATGATGTATATGTTTGTTTTGAATATCTTGTGTAACATATTCCTAACTTAGTGGTTCTATAAATATTTACAAATTGAACATTTAACTTAAGTAATTACAGGTACGTTCACCTTAGGAATGTGCAATTTTGGAATATTGCTAAATAGTATATTCATACAGCAAATATCTTATGAATGTTCACAAACGGTACTTATTGCTAGTCTTGTGACGTCACAGATATTCTAGCTTACACTATTTTTAGATAATATTTCCAAGTACCTCGATGGCTCAGTTGGTTAGAGTGTCAACTTGTAAATCGATGGTCGTAGGTTCGAACCCAGAAACTGCTGTTGGCGGATTTTTGTTATTTTATAATGTACACGTGAATATTAAATGGATATACGTAGAACATACACTGAATATTTGTGTAACGTGCATTCAATATATTTGTGAATGTTTATAATACGTGAAATAGTACCTTCAAAAGGCGAACACCTGAATGTTGCCTGAATGTTCAGATCATGTTTCTACAGTTTTTATGAATATTTCTACAATATTATCAGAATATTCTGCCAATGGGATTTTGCTATATGGGATCTTCATTGTTGTCATTGTAGGAGAATAAATGTAAAGTTAAATCTAGAGTGAGTTCAAGGAACAAAAATTGAACAAAGAGAGAGAGACAGAGGGATTTATATCAAATTTTATTGGGCTCCTTAACAAAAGTTCACCCTCTATACGATTTTTTGACAACCTACGCACAATAATAGCGTTGCATGCCGCGTATTTGTTGTTTTTTTTTGTCACACACACAATAGCTCCCATACGGGAGCATTTTCCAGAATACATACGGGGTGACCCATTTGAAATGGAAGCACCCCCATATCATTTTTATTTTATTTTTTAATCTCAATTTTCAGGGCCTACTACAATTTTTTTCTAGTAAAGCATGGGCGAACACCATTTTGCGTTTTTTTTTTGTTTAAAATCTGACACCACAGCCACACCATAACCCCCACATACCGAATTTGAACAAATAATAGAGAGTTCCTTTTACAGGAATCCGAAGAAGAGCAAAATGGGAATTTTAAAGATATCTGGCGAGTCAAGTGTATCGTGGAATCCCCTCAAAACAATTGAATGATCAAGAGGACTACTCAAAGTGTTGGTGTGCCAAGATTCAATACAAAAATATACAGGGTATTTTTCTCTGGGCCATCTCAAAATGCTGAAATTGTATGAAACTTCATACTGGTCAAGAGTGCTCTGGAATTAATGAAAAAATATTAATAAACACAAAGAAATTTATTTCTTTGCAAAATGCCAACCAAGAAATAAAAAACAATGCAAATTATCGGACCTTTCTCAATAAAGTCAATGTCTAAGATTATATATTTTCTGTGCGTTTCCTGTTGTGGCACACCAGCCATCTTAACTCATATGGACTTAGTCACTGGCAGGCTTCTGTATTTTTAGAGATCGTTCGTTGGCGCAGTTTTGATATACCTACTCAATTTTTGACCCGTATAAAGTTCCAAAAAATTCAGTATTTTGAGATGGCACGAAGAAAGACACTCTGTATATTTTTATATTAGATATTTGCACATCAACAGTTTGAGTGATCCTGTTGATAATTCATCTGTTTTGAGGGGAGATGCTTTTAAAATTCCTATTTTACTCAACTTTGACAACCCACAGAACGGAACTCCCTGTATATTTTTTGTTGAAACTTGGTATGTAGGGGTTTTAGGGTGTCCTGATTAACGCTGTATAATGTCAGATTTTAAATAAAAAAATCGCTAAATGATTTTTGTCATTTTTCTAGAAAAAAAATTGGGTATTATAGTAAGCCTTGAAAATGGAGATTAAGACCTGTTTTGGGCCAAAGTAGAGTTTTTTGTGACCTATCTTTAGAAAAAAAAGCGGCTAAAATCGGATGAAAAATAAAAATTTTACGGTGGTTCTTCCATTTCAAATAGGCCACCCTGTAGAATAATAATTAATCTATAATAATATAATAAATCTCGGACGACAATTTTTTGGAAAGAATACCGTTACTATTTGCTGGAAAAATACACTGTTACTTTGAAAATAATGCACTTTCTCATATAAATAGAGGGTGTCAAATTTCGCAGGAAAACAAAGATATTTTTTAATATCTCTGAAACTAAAACAAAAAAATAAAGTTCCTCCTCAGTAGGACACCTGTACGAGAGTATAAATAATTCATTTTTCTTTTAGTTGAAACGCCTAGCTTATTTAAATTTACATAACAACATGCCCTTGATAATTTTATAAAGATCTGACTTCTCTACATTTTTGTAATAGTTCGATTGTGACATTTTTGCTTTGTGTTGATTGGCTTCGACATTTAATTTACTAAATAATATATGCACAAATTTCTAGCTTACCTGCCGATGAGTTCCATTTTATCTCAAATACCAAATGAGTAGGTTGTGTTCCAATCTTTTAGAAAACAGCTCTTTATAGCTAATATTCAAATATGACGAACCAATATGGACATATCACTTCCGAACATGATTTTGTTTTCCCAAGAAAATTATTTATGTATTTCTGCGTGGGATGTTATAAATGGAACGTATAATAATTAGGCGCTTTCAAGGCAAACGAAGAATGCGGTGATCAGAATATTAACTAAAATTGGTATAGGTATGAGTGCATAAAGAGTTTTTGAACTGGATGTTTAATCTTTAATTCGGTAGCTTACGTTCCTACTGTTCGACGAATGAGTCGATATCCCAGTGCTATTTTTATGCTGAACCAAAATGTAGAGTTGATTTTACGCGTTTTTCGCAAAGAGAAAAAAATGCTGCCAAGCACTAGGTACTTTCACATCCTACCCATCCCACATACCTACCTAGTGTAATACTAGGTAAAATGTCATAGACACTAACATTTCTATTGGGTGATTATTCCATGGCTAGCTATGATTTTTTTAAATGGTCAATTAATACCGTATTAGGGATTTGTTTAATAAAAATTTGACCACATAGGGCGTCATTTGGCGTTACTTCAAACATCTGTATATCAAATTTCATGAAAAAATAAAACGATCGGTTTTCTTTTTATAAACGTTTCAATTCAACGAAAAGTGCCGTCCAAGACAAGCAGTTTACGCATCAGATGCCAAGTGTGCCGTGAAACATGGTCAATACAAATTAAAACGTGCTGAATGTGTCAAAATTTAATCGATCTAAGATCGTTTTTGACAGGGACTCTTTAAAATAAGGGGACTCGGCATGTCACAGTCTATCGCATAAGAAAAGTGAAGCCTTGACTCTTGAGGGGAAGTTTGTTTTCTGTCGACGCGCGACGTGTCGACTCCAAGGAGACCAGAAGGGGGCTTGTACAAGGTTATGTCATATGTCAATCAGCCTATCGTCCAAAAAAAGAACATCCAAATCGATCAAACGGTTCAGAAAAAAAATAACCTCAAACTTTTGCAAGAATTCGAGTGATGGGATAATTTTTGTGGGGTGTGTAGATATATTTGAAATACGTATGATGAGATAGAACTCTCCCTGGTATATTAGTGCGTATTCACGCATTCTTTTTGCAAGAACCATAACATTCAACGAGGGCGTTTTTTCCACTAATGTTATGACAATAACAATAGTATCGTTGAAACCAGAAAAATGCGTAGATTTCGAGAATCGAGAAATATACAAGGTGTTCCGTATAAAAAAGAATAAGTTTGGTCTATATCTCCGAAACGCGAAGCAAATTTTAAACAATTTTCGTATACAGGGTGATTCACTTTTAAATACCGAAAATTTAAGAATTAATAAAACATGAAAAAATAAAGTTTCCTATATAAACTTAGTTCCTTTGGGTCTTAGTTTTCAAGATACAGGGTGATCAAGTTTTGGAAAAAAAATGGTTTTAATTATTTTTTTCTTAAATATCAGAGATATCAAAACTAAATTAGTACACAAGATACATGAATATGGGGCTATAAAAGTACAAAATATCACGATTTAAGACTGAATGTACAGCAGGTACTTGGTGATTCAACATTTTGACCCATAAAATGGCTTTTTTCGATCTGTAGCGAGCAACACGCATAATTTTAAACTTTTGGTCAATACAAATTTTAATCTAAGTAATTACTCACATTTTGGGACAAAAATTATTTAAAAATATTTATCACAATGGCCGTTATTAGTCTTTTTGGGCAAATGCTAATAAAGGTCATTGTGATAAATTAATATTTTTAAATAATTTTTGTCTCAAAATGTGAGTAATTACTTAGATTAAAATTTGTATTGACCAAAAGTTTAAAATTATGCGTGTTGCTCGCTACAGATTGAAAAAAGCCATTTTATGGGTCAAAATGTTGAGTCACCACGCACGTGCTGGTGATGTGGGTAATTGGTATCAATAATTCGACAAAATAATAGTACGGCCCTGCACAAAATAAAAAACGTATTTTTGAATAGACCATCCAATTCTAAGCAAAAAATCGTTGACTGACGTATTAATAAAGACTGCTCACGGCTGTCATGTTTGACAGTTCTCTGGATCACCATGCGCTATTCCCGGAGACAAAATACAATGCAAAATACATTGTTGATTATAGGCGCCATCTGTTTTCCAGGACATGAAGCTATAGCCGTGAGAAGTCTTATTAATAAGTCAATCAACGAAAAAATGTCTCTTGGCATTTTTTCGTAAATTTGGTTGTTTCGGCGTAATTGCAATGTTTGTGATTTATTACACATAGAGGCAAACTGGTAAAAGTAATTAATTCTAATCAAACGTTTTTAATTAATGCAAAACTACATTAATTTAACAATTTTTTAACATTATAATACGTGTTCGAAGTGCCTTCCCCTCATTTCTAAGCATTTTTGGCATCGATATAACATTTTCTTCAATTTTGAGCCTTAGTTCCTCCCTGGTGTCAGATACCGTGTTATAAATTTTGTCTTTTAAATATCCCCAAACAAAATAATCAAGAGGATTCAAATCTGAGGACCTGGGTGGACAAGAAATTGGTCCAATTCCATCAGGTCCTGGTTGTCGAGGCGGAAAGCGACCAATCCAGCGGCGCGGAAAATTCTCGTTTAACCAATTCCTCACTTTGTCGCCCATAGTGGGCTGGTGCCCCATCTAATTGAAACCATAGCCTCACCCTAATATTTAGCGGCAGATCTTGATGTAGTTTTGCTTTAATTAAAAATGTTTGATTTAAATTAATTATTTTTACCAGTTTGCCCCAATAGTGTAATAAATCACAAACATTAGAATTACGCCGAAACCACCAGATCTACGAAAAAATATTTTACCAAGAAACATTTTTTGCTTAGTATTGAATGGTCTATTCAAAAATACGTTCCTTTTTTATTTTGGGCAGGGCCGTATTATTTTTTTGTCGAATTATTGATACCAATTACCCACATCTCCGCCACTGGTAAATTTTAAAACGTGATATTTTCTACTTTTATAGTCCTATATTCGCATATCTTGTGCACTAAATTTGTTTTGATATCTCTAATATTTACGTAAAAAAAATAAAACCATTTTATTTTCAAAACTTGGCCACCCTGTATCTTGAAAACTAAGACCCAAACGAACTAAGTTTATATAGGAAACTCACATTATTTTTTCATGTTCTATCGACTCTTAAATTTTCGGTATTTAAAAGCAAAAAAGTTAAGGGCAGGTATACGAACAACCCTGTGCACTATTAGATCCGCCGATTTCGCTGACAACGGAAAAACTTCCCAGCGTTTCCCTAATTATTCCCAGCCGCGCATATGATGCCTCCCGATTCATAAACGTGTAAAAGCGGGCGTCGCGACGCATCGGCAACTTAAGAACGGGTTAATAATAGCTCGGAAAGGCCGCAGTGCCGAATATGGCTCAATCTCGGGTTTCAGCGACGGCCAAATCGAGCATACGGCGTCGCGGCGCGCGCGGCGCCCGAAATACCCCGACGCGCGCGTCGCGGCGCCTTCTACGGCCAAGGCGGCGCCGATTTTTAGTCAAAACTTTTCGCGGTGGCGCGCCGAGCTTTGCGGACGCGCTGGTCCGCCGACGGCGGGTGTTTTGTTGTTTTCTTCGTCGAGTGGCGCGACATCCGGTGTACGTGCCCTGAAAAATGAACGAGAGTAAGTAGTGTGAGTATGCCCTTGCATAACGCACTAAAAGCATATCACGTCGATTCGAAGGTTTTTGATCTTATTTACTTAATAACAGTTACTTGCGCTTGTGCACTTTTTTCGACGTTTTCGATCATAAATAAATTCACGGACTCTGGTCACAAACGAATAATAATAATTCTTCCTGTAGTATATAAACGAATTGAAATAGTGTAAAGACTGCTTGAGTAGTAGCTACATTTATCTATTTTTAACTTGCTTTGAGAATCTCGTTTTATTTATAAAACGAGAAGGAAATGTGCTGTTTTCAGAAAAAAGTTACCTAATAATGCGACTAAAATCAACAAAATTGTCAGGGTGTTAGTAGGTCAATTGTTGACCACAGATTATTTCTTCTTATAACATTTCATAGTACCTATTTTAAAAGCTTTTATTTAACTTGCAATGTATGTATGTATGTATGTATGTATGTAATTTGTTCGGGTGGAATCTTGCAACTCAATTTTGAAGCAGATATCTTCAACCGATCGAGCTGAAATTTTGTATACACGTTTAATTTGGATGACAATGCATGATTATATGTGTGACGTCATTCTAAATCCAACATGGCGGATCACCCAAGATGGCGGACTAGTTAAATTTCAACCGATCGAGCTGAAATTTTGTACACACGTTTAATTTGGATGACAATGCATGATTATATGTGTGACGTCATTCTAAATCCAACATGGCGGAACACCCAAGATGGCGGACTAGTTAAATTTCAACCGATCGAGCTGAAATTTTGTACACACGTTTAATTTGGATGACAATGCATGATTATATGTGTGACGTCATTCTAAATCCAACATGGCGGAACACTCAAGATGGCGGACTAGTTAAATTTCAACCGATCGAGCTGAAATTTTGTACACACGTTTAATTTGGATGACAATGCATGATTATATGTGTGACGTCATTCTAAATCCAACATGGCGGAACACCCAAGATGGTCATTAGAAGGTCTCCTCATTGAAGAGCTAGACTGTTCTAAACTAACCGGCAAACGACCTTGCAACAATGATGCGTTAACTGAGATGAATAGACTCAGACACCTGGCCAAACTAAAAATTACAAAATAAATTAAAAGTAAAAAAATATTTTTAAAAAAAGCTTTTATTTAAATGCGCTAAAAAGAATAAAATAATCTTTTCTTTTAAAACTTTTACTATCAACTTATAACGTCATTCCACAATTTATATGATATAAAAGCTTGTCGCGAGATTTAAGTTTTCAAACTAAGTAAATACCACTACTTAAATCTCGCGACAAGCTTTTATATCATATAAATTGTGGAATGACGTTATAAGTTGATAGTAAAAGTTTTAAAAGAAAAGATTATTTTATTCTTTTTAGCGCATTTAAATAAAAGCTTTTTTTAAAAATATTTTTTTACTTTTAATTTATTTAGTTGAAATTTGTGTTATACCGTCGATGCAGGACCCCTTCCTCAATCAACGGTTATACATACCTGCACTTCAAAGAATTCTTGTAAAGTTTTGGATTAAGATTTGGGTTAACATAGGTAGTTATTTTTGTTACAAGTGCCTAAAATGAAGTTTTTCAGGGCGAATCATTGCTGTTTCCGGGCGAGGCGTTAGCCGACTCCGGGACAGCAGATTTAGGTACTACATACGTGTGACAAACACTATTTTTTGTCATACGCTCCCAAAATTTTGTTATACTCTTTTTACAATTCTTCACAATGCTTAAATTTGCAAATTTTCCATAATTTTTAAAATCATAATGTTCGAAATAGTTGGCTTAGAAATTAACATCGATTGTTTATTTAATAATTTTATCATGTCATTTATTCATTTAGGGACTAGGCCGAAAAAGACTTTAATGAATCCGTAAAATAGCTATTTTTGGAATCGTATGACAAAAAACTATTTTTGTTTCTTTTTTTTGTTTTGCTAAATACAATCTTATAATAATTTGTCTAACCTAACACAGTTTTGCAACTCACAAGCGTATAAGTAGGTATAGTGACTCGCCAATTTTTTTTATATTTCTCATTTTAGGGTAGGGACAATACGAGATTGTATTCCGACGGTTTATCAAAAACTAGTACCTACGTAAATAACAAAAAGAAGAGTTTGGATTATGTATATCCTGCTTGTTCTCAAACTGAAATATTGGGTTAAATTATTTGTATAAATTTCAAAAATGTAGTTAAAAATAAATGACATTTATTTTTATATTCTTCTAGAAACTTTACCTACTTCGTCAATATACAGTGTGGTCATTTAAGTGTGCAACATATGGAATTTTCTTTTATTAATCGCACAACGAAAATGCAAATATTCCCGAAAGTTGGTGCATGTTCGGTAATCATATTAGGCGCACTTAGAATGGTTGCAAATCAACCAGCATACAGGATAGGTCAAAAAATATAAAAATTGTACAAGAGTAAAGTATCCTTATTTCAGAAAATTCAGCAGAATGTTATTAAGAAAAGATGTCGAGAATTAAAAGTTATGCCTAAATACCGAAACATGGCCTCCTAAGAAAAAAAATATTTTTTTGACAAACATTTGTTTTAATATTCACCCTAAACATTTTCATAAATCAATCAAATTTAAATCAGTTTCGCATAACTTTGTTCAAATTCAACAATATTTGTAAAATTAACTTAGATTTTTAATTTTTTGGGGAATCGCAAACTTCATGTTTGTTGCAACGAAATTAAGTAAACAAAACTTTAAAATTTCTCAAAAATTCTTCTGAATAAGGTAAAACATTAGTAGGTAATGATAATGTGTATATTAAAAAACTCTCATTTAAGGAGCAACATTTTTATTTGAAATGTTTATTAAGAAATTGTGAAAATTAAGTTTTATTATACTTCTTTGAAAACACCTTATTTTCAACATTTCGTTTTTGAGAAACCATCTTCAACTTTATTTTTTTAAATACGGACCTGGATTTTTTTTGCAGATTTTGAAAGCACTTTTCATTTCGAATACCATGATGTATGACACGAAATATTTTTTTATTATACTTCTTTGAAAACACCTTATTTTCATCTGTTTTAGCAATAATGAAAGCGCACGGAAACAGCGCATGGAAAAACTTTCCGTGCGCCGAATAAAAATACCGAATATATGGCTTTAAAATAGAAATATACAGCAAAGTAAACTAAATTTAAGAAACTCTATATGTTCTCTGATATTTAACATATACCTATTTTGTATTTTAATTAAGTGTTTCAATATTTAGATACATTTCTGTTATATTTTTGACGTTTTATTCACCTTATCTGACAATAACTAATTTACAACCAAGCACCTTTGAAATAATTTGAGAGTAACCATGGAAACGCATCATAGATACCACACACTATATTTTCTGCATTGTTTATTTTTTGTCAATTAAATTTATTATAATATGCCGATAAAATGTTTTAAGTTTCCGATTTCAAAGAAGTATAATAAAAAAATATCGTTCATTACACGTCCAGAAATAGATTTTTTCGTGCTTGCATGACTTCCCGTGTTCGGCTGCGCCTCACACGGGAATTTGTCACGCGCGCACGGAAAAATCTTTATTTCTAGACTCGTAATGAAATATACTATTTCCCCAGCTAAGACTACAAAAATATAATAATAGATATAAAACAGTCACTTCCTGCTAAACCGGAAGTGATTTCACAAGCGATTATCCCGGTAATTTTTAAGATAAATTGGTGCTTCAAAAAGCAAACTTATGTAGTTTCTTCCAAGGAACTGAATGCCACCAAGAAAGAAGAAGTTGAATTGGAAAAAAAAGGTTATCGCCAAAAACCGTTTTTTTTTTAATTGACATGACTATTTTGCTTCATTTATTTAGACTATTAAATTGGTTAAAAAAAGTACGCTTAAATAAAACTTTTGGTTTAGCAAAAGTGACTTTTTTTGTCCCAGCTAAGACTATGTATCAAGGCACTGAAGTTAAACTTTTTATGACTCATGTGTGGAATTTAGTTACAGAGGCCTCTGGCCGAGGCAAATAAACCACATGAGTCATCAAAAGAATTTCAGTGCCGAGATACGTACCTACCCTTATTATTTTTTAAATCGGAAAAAATGTTTTTCTTGAAATCGGCATTAAAATGTCCCAAAATCGTCATTAAAAGCACAGAAATCGTACAATAATGTAGCCCATTATTGTACGATTTTTTCAATAAGTAGGCCTTGGCGAGATGTAAACATCAAACGTCAGACGCGGAGAAATCGCCCGTCAAAAGTGACCAAATATTCAAAACCCGGCCGATAAAGGCTCATTTAACTTTTCGTACACATTGCGAAATTGTTTCCTATAGAAGCGCAATCCTTCAGTATACATATTTTAGTAAATTTGAAGATCAATAGATTTGTTGTGTAGGCTGCACAAGAAGCAGCAGTTTGGTTTTTCTGTCAGAAGGTGCCGTAGGTCCTTATACTTGTCCTAGGTAGAGCGATCGGTAAAGTCAAGCAACGCCGCGCGTAGTCGGTTCGTGGACGGGTGATCCCTTATTATTATTTTCTTGCCTAATAAAACATTTTTTTTTCGATTTCAAAAAAAATATAATATGTACCTCGGCACTGAAGTTCTTTTTATGACTCATGTGGTTTATTTGCCTCGGCCAGAGGCCTCAGCAACTAAACTCCACATGAGTCATAAAAAGTTGAACTTCAGTGCCTTGGTACATAAATAACTATTTCTTCAAATCGTCATTAAAAGCTCAGAAATCGGCATTAAAGTAGCCCATTATTGTACGATTTTTTCAATAAGTAGGCCTTGGCGAGATGTAAACATCAAACGTCAGACGCGAATCCATCGCGCGTCAAAAGTGACCAAATATTCAAAACCCGGCCACAAAAGGCCCATTTAACTTTTCGTACACATTGCGAAATTGTTACCTATACCAGCGCAATCTTTCAGTATAAATATTTTAGTATCTTTGAATATCAAGAGATTTGCTGTGGAGGCTGCACAACAGGCAGCAATTTGGTTTGTCTGTTCTTACTTGACCTAGGTAGAGCGATCATCAAAGTCAAGCAACGCCGCGCGTAGTCGGTTCGTGGACGGGTGATCCCTTATTATTATTTTCTTGCCTAATAAAACATTTTTTTTTCCGATTTCAAGAAAAATATAATATGTACCTCGGCACTGAAGTTCTTTTTATGACTCATGTGGTTTATTTGCCTCGGCCAGAGGCCTCGGCAACTAAATTCCACATGAGTTATAAAAAGTTGAACCTCAGTGCCTTGGTACCTACATAAATAACTATTAATTGCAATTTTTTAACGTATTTGTTTCTTTTTTTTCCAGAAAATATTACAATGCAATCCGAAATAGAAGAACTGAGCTGTTCGGAACAAAACGAAGACATGACGTTGAGCAAGCAACACGACTTGATCTCCTCACCACCAAATGCCGAACACTACGAGGACGAGTCGAACAAGTACGTCTCTCACAACCTTCTTACACCATAAACTAATTAGGTATTATCTTTATTACAGTTTCTGTGATAACTCCATCAAATTCGAGAGCATTAACTTGGACGATGACATCGAAAAAGTCGAAGTCACCTCGCCCGAATCCTCCGAAGCCGACGAAACACCAACGGAAAACTTCCCGCAACTACCTGGCTTTGCCGAAATCCCCAAACAAAATTCCAACGAGTCCATTAAGAACTGGCTGCAGAGGATAACGGAAATGCATAGCACCATGCAGAAGAAGAGCACTGTTACCAGTTCTTCACCATTGAGTTCCAATACTACGCCCAGCAGGATAGTAAAATATCAGGATCTGCCTTACATGGGTGAGATGACCCTTGACAATTCCAAACCGAGAAGGGGAAGAAAACCCAAGAAAGCCGACATCTGCCACCTAATTTATAAAAATTATGGAACAATTTTCCCCGGCACTCCGAATCCTTCTAGCTACATGGAGAAAGATAAAAAGTCTCTAGAAAAAGAAGAAGGGAGGAGTAACGTTCAAAATAAAATCATCAGCAGCTTGCTTGAAAAAAGACTGACACAGGAACACAGAAAAAGCAAAACCCAGCGGGAGGCTAGTAAGGATCAAAACGAACCTTTGAATCTTTGTATAAGAGATCTGAACCATTTGAAAATCCGTCTGCTTAAGAAGGAAGACAATACGTATACAACAACTAGTGAAGTTAAATCGGAGCCACCAAGCGAGGACGAAATAGAATTTGTAAATGAAACAAATTCGCCAAGATTTCCTTCTTTGACGCCAGACAGCACTGATACGCCTAAGAACCTGGAAAACACCACGGCGCCCGGCGGTTACGTTTACTGGCCTAACGCGGGCGTTTTCATTCATCCAATGGCGCTGCAGCAACACCTAATGATGTACCAACGATTGACGAATAACAGCACGTACACGTTGCCAAGCCAGAGTCCAAGATCCACGCCGAGTGATAACTCCAAACCCGATCAACCGGAATTGAGAAGGTTGGTGCCCAAAACCGTACGTCCCAAACCGCAAGAAGCAGACGAGACTGACACCCCGCCCGAGCCCAAAATCAAGCGGAACGCTTCCTGTACGGCCGACAAGATCCCGACGAAGCGGAAACGATCGGCCATATTTATCCCGCCGATACCGGCAGAAAACAACACGAACCCCGCCACCGAGGTGAGCATCTGCAAGTTTAAGTTCACCGGCGGCGCCAGGCCGAGCTTGCAAGAGAAGAAAATGCTGTCGGTGGACTCTGGCGGAAACTTCAGGTACTACAGCGGCACCGGGGACAAGAGCATGCGCGGCTACGAGTTCTTTCCGCGGGAGACGCTCCAGCAACAGATAAATGTGCAGGGTTCGAGTACGGGCGCGTTTCTGCAGGCGAGCGGGGAGAAGATCTACCCGGCGCCACCGGTCGAAATAACCGGCGGGCAGACGAGTTCCGACTTCCTGCTGTCGCCCGAGATACCGGCCACGAGCCTGTCGCAGCTGCAGGACTCGTCGAAACACAAGAAGAGGAAGTCGCGGAAATCGCTGCAGAGGGAGAAGCTGGAACAGACGTTCAAGGAGAAGGGGTTCCTGATACAGACGCAGCAGTTGGAGTCGGCCGAGGGGGCGACGTATTGTAAGTTCAGGCAGCTCAGGAAGTTCACGAGATATCTGTTCAGGTCTTGGAAGGATTACTTGCCGGGTAACGTGAGGGAGTTGCAGGAAGAGCAACAGAATTCGGAAGGTGGGACCTCGGACGGGACCAATAATCTTTCTCTGAACGTTAGTAGTAGTACAAGTGAAAAGAGTTTTCAGCAAACCTGAGTAAATGAATTGATTGTAGCCAAAGATCGAAAAAGTGATCAGCGACGTCTTAGACCTACGGTCAGTGAATTGCTGAGTTTGGTAGGTGCGTGAGAAAAAGTGCTATTAATGGACAATGATAATAAAATATGTAAGGTGCTAACTTTTTGTAAAATAATAAATATTTTGTAATTGAATTTTAATCTAGTCCAAGTTGAAATAAAGTCATTATTTGTTATATTAATATTTAATACAATATTTTTTTGAGAGGAGTTGTATCATTCGAGCCTTCATTTCAATTTACAAAAAAAACTGCCTGCATTTTAAAATTTAAATTTATTTCCAATACAATCTATCGAATAATATTAGTATGCAGATTATCGTATGTAATACCACAAGTGCCTGAAATTTTATCGATTGTTTCCCTCATACTGCTTGCATCCAATAAGGTTAGCTCCTTCCATAAAAATCCAACCAATCATATGCCCCTGCTAGCGATAATTATGCACTTGTGCAAATTATCGCGGTAATTGCACTTGTGCAAATTATCACTTCGTTGCTTAGCAACCGCGAATCTGTTGGATACAAACACGTACCTAGTGTTTCACACTGTTCTAAATTATGCAGCTTATAAATTATGTTGCGGTACTATTAAGCATTGTATCAATGAATTTATATAACTTTTACATTGCTAAATTTTTGTTATTATTAGAGCTCCTTCTCCGTTTAAATTTATGATACATTCAGAAAAGAAACCAACGCTGACAGGGTGTAGGTATAATCGCATTTTCCTTGGATATCCAAGCGTCATGTTTGTTTACTCGAACGCTACAGTCGAAGCTGTCAATAAACTCTTTCAAAATGAATCGTTTTGGAAATGTAAACATAGAAAAAAGTTAATACAGAAATTATTAAATCGTATTCGAGAAATAATTTAGACAAATACCACTCGTGCTGGAAATTTTTCTATAGATAATTTTATTTATATTTCAGAGATAAAATCCTTCGAGCTTCGCTCTCGGGATTTTATCAGAAAATAAAAGACCAATTTATACTCGTGATCTTTCTAGGCAAAATAGTGCTTTCGAAAAAATCGATAAAATTTCCGGCGCTTGTGATATTTCATACGATAATTTTTTTGGAAGCGCTATTTTGCCTAGAAAGATCAAGAGTCTAAATTGGTCTTTTATTTTATCTCTGAAAATAAAAGCCCAATTTGTACTAGTAGTTTTGCTAATGGGCAAAATAGCGCTTGAGAATAAAATTATTTAGAAAGTTTTCCGACACGAGTGGTATTTGTCTAGATTATTTCACGAATACGATTTCATAACTTCTGCATTGATTTTTTCTATGTTTACATTTCCAAAACGACGCATTTTGAACGAGTATATTGACAGCTTCGACTGTAGCGTTCGTGTAAACAAACATGACGCTTGGATATCCAAGGGAAATGCGATTATACCTACACCCTGTTGGCGTTGGTTTATTTTCTGAATGTGTGTCATAAATTTAAACGGAGACGGAGGTCTAATAACAAGAATTTAGCAATGTAAAAGTTATATAAATCGGTTGAATACCGCAACATAATTTATAAGCTGCATTGCATAATTTAGAACAGTGTAAAACACACAAATTTTAAGAAGTACGTGTTTGTATCGAACAGATTCGCGGTTGCTAAGCAACGAAGTGATAAATTGCACAAGTGGTATTACCGCTTTGCTTTTGCACAAGTGCAATTATCGCTAGCAGAGGCATATGATTGGTTGGATTTTTATGGAAGGAGCTACCTTATTGGATGCAAGCAGTATGAGGGAAATAATCTCTGGAAGATTTTGCCTAAAAGCGTCACTAAGGAGTTGTATGTATTACTCGTTATATAGTCTGCTATTTTAGGCACACACGCTAATTGGTATGTGTTGAAATTCGTATGCGAATACCTTATTAATTTTTTATTCGAACCAGCAAGAAAACAGCACAATATTTTAGTAGTTCCATAAAGGGAGCCCACACTTTTTAGACCGATATGGAAAATATGTAGGCACACGCCATTCCAAACTGGGACCGCTATAAACACGTTTCTCCGCCTCTCTACAAGTGGATTCCACTCCCAGAAGTGACCTGTTATTTAGAGAAATCTGCGTGTTGTTCTTTTTCGAAAACGAAATCTGATTATTTTCCTCTGATATTGTTAAAATTAGGTAGGTATTTGCAGGGCCGTATCTAGCGAAAATTTGGGGGGGGGTCAGGATCGGCCCAAGTTTTTGTGGGGCGGGGTCCCGGCAAGAAATTATTTTTAATCCGTTTTTTAAAATTGATACGCCACTAGAATGGTATATTTTTTGCATGTCACTTTTTAAAAAAGTAGGCCGGGGAGATGAGTTTAGATCACTTCAATGACGTACCTACCTATATAAAAATTAATTTCGGTTAGGGATGGGGACAATTTTTGTGATTTTTTTTTAATGAGCCTGTAAAATGCGCTGCAGGCAAATTTTTTTAGAAATGTTAAGGAAAATTACTTTAAATTAGTCTTAGGATTACTTTAAATTAGTCTTAAGATTCTGAAGATATTGGGATTGAATCCCGTTCGCACCCGCCCAGAGCCGGCCCTGGGGGGGGGGGGGGGTTAGACTATAGTGGCTGTTGAAGTTGAAAGAGCTTTAAGGTTTAAAAAAACCTACTATTTTTAAATGGTTTTTAAAAAAACGAAACAGGTTTAAGTTGAACAAGTTTAACCGTTCACCGTTTACTGTTGTCCAGTGTTGCCAGTTATCTTTTATTTTATTTGAAAGCATTTTCTGATGATAAAATTCGGTACTACACTGATCCAAAAATTATGTTTTGTTGGCAGTTTTTGGGCTGGTTTCCATGCTCTACTGGAAAACCGTTTAATAAATTATTACACTCACTGATGCTCGGGGAGCTCGTTCTAGTGTTGGTGCACAACCATTCAAAATGGTGGTATTTCGGGGGGGTTTGAACCCTCAGATACGGCCCTGGGCATTTGATTTTTATTGTAACATAAGCGTTAGGTACTCTATTACTCATCTTGTTGGGGGACTCCACTGTTATACCTGCGGAAAGCAGTAAAAAAAAGTGTAGTCTTTTTATCATTTGTTTGAAAAATGGCCTCCCAGTCAATTTGTTGCCATTTTCCTAAAGATTCCCGTGAAATCGCGAAAAACAAAACACTGCATGTGAACATAGCCAAAAGTTTATTTCGGGCTATTTTTTTTTATTAAAACCATTGTATTGAATTCGTTATCAAATTCGATCTTTATTGATGCATATTACAATTCGATAATTTAAATTTAATAATATTTTTTATGCAAATCCAGATTTTACGAAATTTATCAATTCGGTTATTTTGGTTGACCCTAAACGCTATTTTGAACCTTCCTAAGAAATAACATAGGATTTTGGGCTCGCACTGTCCTAGCTTATCTACTGGCCTCTGTCACAAGTTCTGACATTTCTGCCAGACCTGCTAAATACGCCATTGGACTGACTCGCCCAAAACAATGTTGCCAACCTTGGGTTACCAAATTAAGAAAGGTAATTTCTAATGCAGCAAAAGGTTATATAGTTTACACCAGAGAAATTGAGTGGGGAGAATACGCTACAAGCTGCGCGAACTGCCTAATAAAAGTGGTGGCCATATTAAACCAACTTCATCCATGGGCGTATCATTGCTAACAGACTTGGCACTGCAGACTGCTTTAGAGGTCTTCGTCCTCGTTCGCCACGATGCACAGTAAAGGCATCAGCAGCAAAATGTTTTGAACAAAACAAATTTATTTGGACTCAAAGTCCAATCAGTCCCCAAGTTAAGAATTTTTAACCACATATTCAATCATTAAAACTATACAGATGCCCGCCTATGGTGCCCAAAATTTCGGCGATTGTTTTTACTAAACTTACCGAAAAAATGATACTCCCGGAGGTCTCCTAGACTTGTAATTCTTACAGCTTGGTACTGCACACGACATTTTCCAAAAACACTGACCATTTCTCTGCGGAAAATACAACAACTACCGCTGAGATCAAACTGCAAATGTCAAAGTGAGGACAATATGGCGGCCATTACATTTGCCTGGAAATCGGATGCGCAATAGGTCAAAGCGCGTTCTCCCTACTCCATTTCTCTGGTTTTGACTCGTTTCGTTTTTAAACACTGGTGTAAAATGAGCAGAACATACTCGAGATGATCGCTTAATTAGATAAAACACTCAAACAACTAAAACGCGAAGAAACTATTAATAATTAGCTGAAAATCGAAAAAATTATGCCACAAAGCATCTATGATGCAAACAACGGTAGGTTATACCTCAGACTAATGAATAAAGGGGACACCGCATTATAGCGTGGTTATAAGGTAAATGTACCAAAACCTGACACTTTAAGACTATTGGAGGCAATTGTGACTATTTCACACGAATATTGAACTTGCCATTTTTGTCATAAAACCATTTTAGGTAGAAAACAACTTCAACAAGCTGAAAAAATGCCACACATTTAATAAAATGTTATATTTAATTGTAAAATATTAACTTTTATTTAGAACCTACGCCTGCACCAAAAGCTGACAGTGTTTATCAACGATGTTCCTAAAGCTGAATATGTTTGTTCTTAAACCTGATACACGGTATTATATGTTGTTATCTATTAATTAATTATGGTTTTATTTGTTGTTTTCTTGAAATGAATAGAAAATGTTTTTGTTTATTATTTAGATGCTTAAAAATTGTTTTGAAACTTTTTGCGACAAAGTTTTTTGATTGTTGGAGGGCAAGCATCATAACAATACCACGACGGTTCATGACAAATTTGGCAATAGGTAAGTTAGTAAAAGTAAGTCGTTGGTTAAGCAACTTAATAAATAAATTTAATTATTTTTTCAGACACCTAATTTTTCTTTCAGGTCTGTACCAGTAATAATACACTACACGCACATTATTAGAACCTGTTTATTATTTTTAAGAAATACTTACAAATATAAATTTAATAGTATATTTCCTAACAAGTGCGGAAAGTGCCACTTTTCCGCACGCGATTGCAGTTGGCTGAACGACGCGTAGCGAAGTTCAGCCAAGAAATCGAGTGTGGAAAAGACACTTTCCGCAAGAGTTAGGAACACTATTTTTTCTACAAGCGTGCGGAAAAGTAAGACACTTTCCCGCACGCATTTACTTTTCCGCACGCATTTTAGTTTAGAAAGTGTCACTTTTCCGCACTAGTGCGGAAAAGTAGTGCGGAAAATGTACTTTCCCGCACTAGTGCGGAAAAGTTACACTTTCTAAACTAAAATGCGTGCGGAAAAGTGTACTTTTCCGCACGCTTGTAGAAAAAAACTTTTTTTTCATTTCTTTAATATTGAAACACCCCCTTTGAACAGGTACTGGCTCTGAAATCAACTCAACAATATCATCTGGGGCATAAAGGATTTCGTCTTTACATTTGGGCCATTTATATAAAAAATTGACCACTAGCTAATGGTATTCCATCTTTAATATCCCTCATTGCATTTTTTAATGCTTCTTCAGAATAATTTTGAATTTTCTTGGGAGGCATCTTTGGCTAAAAAGGTATAGGTACATACAATATCAGGATTAGGAACAAGAATTATAATGTAATATTCTTAATGCTGACATTACTGTCAGGTTTAAGAAAAACGCAGATTTTTGAACCTAAACCTGACATGAGTTGTATTTTTACAATTTTGAGGTTATAAAATTATTCTTATAAAATTTTAGTTATTTTAAACCTCCCTAATGATTGTACACCTGCCACTTCAACAAAACTTTCAAAATATATAAAAAAAATGTACTTATCAGGGACTCTAAGCCTTAAGAAATTGTTGACGAAAAACGACTTCCCTAAAGAAACAGAACACCTTGAATTTTAGGTCACACTAAATTAAAATGTTTTAGCTTGAATGATTGGTTGCCTATGCCAGTGTCGACTAGAATATTGATATAATAATTGCCGAGGGTGGGTATAGACCCATCTATATGAATAAGCTTGTTTTTGATAAAAAAAAGATACGTGTCAGCTTTTAGGACTATGTCAGGTTTTGGTGCACCTACCTTACAGATGTAAACAGTAAGCTGAACCCTCTCACTTTATGAAAGAGATAAATGTATTTACAAACACTACCTATGGAACGAAATATTCTCTTTGTTCACTTTAGAAGAAAGGCCCTTGCACTTTATGCACCTTTTTTTTACCAATTTTTAATATTTTAAACTTGGAACCGCACGAAAAACTCGATTTTAGCGTTTGTTCTCTGGTATAACTAAGCAAATACCGAAGCACACACCAAAACAAACAAAATGGAAAACAAGCAAGTAGCAAGTTGAGCAAGCGCTAAATTTGGTCCCTGTCAAACTGCCGCAACGTTGCCGATTAGTGCGAAGAATAATGGGTGTTTTCTACTATAACCATTTTGTCAATAATAAAACAGCTACATAATCTTTCTTGAACACGAAAAGGCTGTTTCACTTTACTGTTCCGTCTGAATTTTATAAGTGGGGGCAATTTTACGTTCAATGCATCTACTAAAGAAATTGCCTATTTTATTTATGATATTCCTAGTTATTGTTACTCTTAAATGTGACAACATGTTTGGGGCAGGTCAGTAAAGGACCAATATTTGTAAACATGGGGATAGTAATAAATAACTCCTGTCAACAATTCACTTAAATTTGTAAACAAATTCGTCCCCTTTATTCATTAGTCTGAGGGTTATACTTAGTTTGCCGCTGTCAAAGAGTTTCAAGTTTCACAAAACACCACCTCAAATTGCAAATGCGCCTGTCCACTGGGCCTATTTATTACTATTTTTTACTATTTTGTGATTTTAAATTCGTCAAAAATTTTCCGCGCATCCTATGTATAAAAAACATCGTCCAGCACTCTACCTATATATATGATCTCAATGTCTTGGTCCTAACCTTCCTATAATCTAACCTTGGTGTACAGAAAGATTTTAGCGTTGATTGAGGCCACGATAGACTTACCCACGGTATGCCATTGCGCATCTTGTGACGTCAGTTGCGAATCAGAATTTAAATTGCTCCATATGTTTTACACAGCAATAGATACTTTTTTATGGGTTTTTGCCTATTTATTTTAAATAAATGTTGTTAAAAATATGTAGAATTTATTACTAGATAAATGAATAAATATTCTGTTGATAAAAACACATTTAATTTGATACTACGACTGCACATGCGCTGACTGCACATCCCGGCATTTTTGGCCTATTTCAAAGCACTGTCGAGCTGGACTGACGATCAGTCAGTTGTTTTTCTTGACACATTAAACTGTAAACTATAAAAAATCGTAAAACACAACCGCAGCCGCTGCATTATTTAGAATTCGTGATTCGCAACTGACGTAGATGCGCAGAGTTGCCTTGTTTTCGGTTTCGTTAGTGACATACCGTGGGTAAGTGTATCGTGAATCGTGATTGAGGCCATCGATGATCTCTATGGACCATCGACGATTTTAGTTAACCACAAATCCAAACACGAATGTGAGGTAATTTTGGCTTGAGATCACTTCGATCACTCTCTTCCCTTACTCTATTTTCGAACGCACTCTCTATTTTGACTTATCCTTACCTTTATATGATTTTTGATTTCATTGTTTTGTGAATTGTAAACAAATCCACAAGAAATTGGTTGGCTTGTTTTATTATTATTTTTTTAATCTTTCAAAAATATTCGCTATTTGCAAGTGCAAATTACGTTTTGGAAATGGTAAGAATAATTTTTCGTGTATTTGTCAGTTTATAAAAAGGTGTTTCTGTTATTATTTAGCAATCATCGGTAAAGAAGCCAGCTGCCCCTGCCAGAAAAAAATCAGGCCCCAAATTCGAGCTCTCCGAAGAACAAAAAAACGACATTAAAGAGGCCTTCGATTTGTTCGACAACGAAGGAACCGGAAAAATCGACTCGAAAGACTTAAAAGTAGCAATCCGTGCCCTCGGATTCGAGCCGAAGAAAGAGGAAATCAAAAAAATGATAGCGGACATCGATAAGGATGGCACGGGGAAAATTTCGTATGAAGACTTCATGCATTTGATGTCCGTTAAAATGGCCGAGAAGGATTCGAAAGAAGAAATCATGAAGGCGTTTAGGTTGTTTGACGATGACGAAACTGGTAAAATAAGCTTTAAGAATTTGAAACGAGTTGCGAAGGAATTAGGGGAAAATTTAACGGATGAAGAATTGCAAGAGATGATAGATGAAGCGGATAGGGACGGAGATGGAGAAATAAATCAGGAGGAATTTTTACGAATTATGAAGAAGACTAGCCTTTACTAAGACCATATTTCACGTTTTATGGCTGGATATTTTATTTTGAAGTACCTATTTTGGTAAGTTTATATTTTTATTGAAATATAACCCATCAATATTTTGGTACTGTCTAAAATGTTTAGTAGGAAGCACAAAGTATACTTGAAATTATTGAATATTGTTTTCTCCTTTTAACCATACAACTTAATTCTTTTATTGCACATACTTTTCTTTTGTTACAGTGTGTTGCAGAGTTTTACGACAGCATGTGATTTGATATTTTATTAATTATGCATTTACCCTTGATGGACTTAAAAGGTGTTATGAAAAACTTTTAAGTGTAGATTTTGAAGACTTAGGAGAGAAAATGAAGCGATATTGGCAATACTGCAAAAAGATTGTAAAAGGGAATGGAAAATCTTCAGATTGATTGAGATATTATGTCTACATACTATCACATTTAAAATGTGTATTCTTCATTTACGTACAGGGTGATCGATTATAATTAGACAAGCTGTACCCAACTTTTTATTGTAGATATTCAAAAAATGATTTTATTGAAGCCTACAAGTGGGAAAGTTGAAATATAATCAATCACACTGTATATTTTTCAAACATTTCTAATGAACTATTTTTATTCTTTTGTATCCTGAGTAATGATATACCATTCATTGAGTAAAATACTATAGGTACCTACCATAAGAAGAACAGCAGCTGTCAAACTTGATAAATATTGGTGCTGAAATAACCTCTGTTGCCATCTATTGGAGAAAAATGTAAAATGTCAACATTTTGTTCAAAGCTAAATAGATGGCTATATTATTAATGTTACTGTGGCACCATAATCGATTTTATTTGGCAGCTGTTGTTCCTCTACATATAATATTTTACTCAATGGTTATACCTAGAATAAAATAACATATAAATCTATGGTTTTTGTTTCCAATCGGACATTTTCATGATAAAATATTTCCATGGAATAAAAAAAAACATTGCCGGTGGAGTCATTTTTTTTTATTGACTTGTGATCCAGAGTAAATAAAGGGAAGTGATCGAAAATATAAGTTGAGTTGGAAGGTGTTGAGGAAAACCTAAAAATTGTTGATTGTTATTATTTTTGTAAAAAAAACTATTCCATTTATGATCCATGTTTTATGCTTTCTTATTTAGGAATAATGACACTTACATTATTTAACTTTTATTTATAAACATTATGAACTTAAAAACGTTAAAAATTGAACCGGGATCGCAAAAGAGAACCGAAAATTTCTATGTTCTGGCAGAGTGATGAGGGGGAAGTAATCCAAATCTGAAATGATCCATAAACATGTTCGAACTGATCTGGTTCAACTGGATCAGTAAATAATATCACTAAATAGTAAATTCGAACATTTGCCACAAATCCAAAACCAGAGCATATAAAATAACCAGCAGTGTAACTTACTCTTGAGAAATCATCCGCAAATTCAATGACCTTGAGCCATATTGGGGGAATAGAAGTCAGAGGTGTAGTCGGGAAAATCAATTCAGAAATACAGAGTAGTATTAGTAAAGTATATAGTGTGTGGTAAGCACAAGCAGCTTTGACTCCTTCCTGGGATTCTTTATTTAAAGATACTAGCACAATTTACAAAAAAGTACGCTCCACGGCACTGTAATATCTCTCATACAGCCAAAAAAGAACTGCCCCATCGCCCCGACACTGCATCCATTTGACAGAATCTATACCCAAATGGCGGCTGCGCGAACAGGTGCGCAGAATTTTTCGGTCATGGGAGATTTACTACTGGTTGTTTTATATGCGCTGCTAAAACATCATAAACATACAGTGTGAGTCTAATTCTCTTTCATTCAGTTTTTGAAAAACATTAGGTACTCTATTAAAATTATTATAATTATATTGGGATTTAGAAACTTGACTTGGGATAATCAGAGTGAATTAAATATACAAATATCCAAATAATATGTAAAATTCATTTGAAGATAATAAACTATAATATTTAATTTTCAGTTTATTGGAGCAAAAAGTTAGGTACTGAGAAATTTTTTTTTATAATAAAAAAATTTAGGTTTGACTTTTTAGGTAGAGGCACTGAAAAAAATATATTTTTCAAGTATATTTTTTCGGGACGAAAGCAAATGAAGGATATAATTCAAAAAATAAAGTAGATTTCTCTGTAGATATAGATACAGAATATACAGGGTGTCTCAGAAAACTGATCATGTAATGCAGAATGTTCACCTATGCACATTTTCTTGTTCTATACTTTGGTTTTCCCCTCATTATTGTATAAATAAACAACACAATTTGTATGTACCTAGTGATAAAACAAATCTGTTGCAATTTTTCACGTTCCTTGACACCTGTTGAATTTATTTTCCCCCATGCGCTATTCAGAAAAGGAGATACCCCTTCCACAAAGCGGATTCCGCAGTTTGAACCGATCCGCGTTGCTGCCAAAATGTCTTATAATAGTCGGGTGGCAGTTTGGTGGTTTTCTTTATTTTCTTTATTTATTGATGACAGGATTCAATGCAAAACTATTCATCAACAAGAAGTTATGTACCTGTAAGTGTTAAAAAATATCATATTTCATATAATAAAAGTATTTTGTGAATTTTGCTTTAAATTAAGAGAAAATAGCAGAGAAAGACGAAAAAGCTCCTTGTCATTCTATTTGAATAGGTACTTTGCGTAAAGTATATCATTTTTTATTAGGACAAATTCGGCAATGGCAATAATAATCTACTTAAATGGGTTTAAAATAGTTTCAATTTGAGAGAACGATTTTTCAATTGAAAACTTGGCTTGGTTGCTTTTTACATAGGATAACTTATCTTACGAACAATATCAAGAAAATGATGCCTTTCTGAATATTCTAGCTCGCTTTTCTCAAATAGGTAAGGTTCATATTTAAAAAAATAATAAAATTACTTATTACCTGTATGATCACCCAACTCAAACATGTGACATTTTCAACTGATTATCATTTATTATTAATTCTCAACTAGGTACGTATTTAGATTTCCTTTTAATTTTTGATCTGAGACTATCCAAAACTGTTGAAAACGTTTTTTAAAAACGTTGAAAAGAATCGTGCCTCATTATTAAGCCCTGTATACAAAATATTAGTGCAATACAACCCCAATCATATCTCCTATACTAACATTGACTTTTGGTACTTATCTAAATGGACATTTATTTATTAACTTGAATAATGCTATTTTATATCTGATCAATAGATTAAGTAATAGCTAGGTACCCCATTAATTAAGGACTTAAAGGCCTTGGTAACAAGTATGGAGATTTTCCAATAATAATAGTAATTCTCAGCACCACAATAACGGATCAGATTGCTATTGGGCAAAACCATTCAAATAAATTTAGTAAAAAAGAAGAGTTTTATATGTTTTATGTTTAAAATAAGTACGACCTAGGTAGGTACTTATTTGAATCTGTAGAGATACGAAATTCTATGTCTATAACATTCCCTATTCTTTACTGAATTTGGAAATTGGCTTGAAAATGGTCCAAGATGCTGAGAATCTGGCGCCAACCTGTCTGCCTGATATCGATTTTGGTCGCGACACAGAATATACAGACTAAAAGAGCGAACAGACGAAGTAACAAACAAACTAATTAGACAGTATTGAATTGAATAAGTCTATATTTACATTTTTTTAAATACATTTATAACTGATTATATTACACTACATATACAATAAACTCAATAATAAATACTCGATAAGCATAGCTTGTGTGAGTACAATATAACAAAAAAAAATTATAATTAAGGTATTATGAAATACACATATATTATTTATACAGTGTCTCACATAAGAGTGAAACAACCTATAACTTCTTTAATTTTTAACCGACCAGAACGAAATTTTTACCAAAGGTAGATGGCATTGTTGCCTACTTATTTCCAAAAAATTAGTCGCCTACTCCAAAGTCAAAGCCACCTGCGATGCCACAAACGAGGCTAAAAATCCGAAATTCATATTAGGCATTTTTTTAAATTTACTAGAAAAATTGTTCAGAATCGATTCAGAACCCTAAATACAAAATTTTGTCAAAATCAAAAAATATGAAATAAATAAAATTAAAGTAAAAATTTAAAATTTAAATTTTTAAAATTTATTTAGTAGCTTTTATTTTAAAATAATTACTTTATGAAAACAACTTGCCTTCAAAACTTCCATGGCACACTTTTCTAAACGCAGAAAATTTAATAAATTGCTGTTTTTGGAATTTAATTTTTTAAATTAATATTTTTTGATTTTGGATTTAGGGTTCTGAATCGATTCTGAACAACTTTGTCTAGTAAATTTTTTTGAAAAAAAAATGCCTAATGTGACTTTCGGATTTTTAGCCTCGATTGTGGCATCACAGGTGACTTCGACTTTGGAGTAGGCAACTAATTTTTTGGTAAAAATTTCGTTCTGGTCAGTTAAAAATTAAAGAAGTTATAGGGTTGTTTCACTCTTATGTGAGACACTCTGTATGTTGTTATTTGAAATTAATTTTTTTTTTCAAGTTATTAATTAAATTTCATGGTAAGAGAAGAATACGAAAAATTTTGTTCCAATATCCAATTTTTAACTTTTAATTTATACATTTTATATATTTTAGTTAATTTAATATCGTTAGGAGTAATTTCATAAACATATGGTAATAAAAAATTAAAATGTTTTTGGCCTATAGCTTTGTTTGCATTGAATTTTAAAATCAATTTATTTTTAGTTTCATACATGTGTTCTTGATAATTTATTATGTTTTTATTTTTAAAAGCATAGAATAAAATATTGTAGCAATATAGCTGCCTTATTGTCATTTTATTTGTTTCTTTGAATAATAAATTTGTTGGGTACATATATTTTTTTATACTTATATCATTTTTAAAAACAGTTTTTGTAAAATTTCTGATTTTATTAAATAATTTTGATTCACCCCCTCCCCAATCAAGAATACCATAACTTAATTGGGATTGTATTAAATCATAATATATTATTTCTAAAGATTTTATGTCCAAAATTTTTTTTAAAATAAAATTTTTGGAATAACATGCCTAATTTTTTTAACTACATAATTTATGTGTTAATTCCATTTCAAATTTTTGTCAATTATAATACCCAGGTATTTAATATTTGTTGTTTCATAAATGGTTGCTTCTTTATTAAAGTTCAAAATTTGAATATTAGGTAAATTATTTGTTTTTATTACAACAGATGTGCAGATGAGAACACGAACCAAATATAACGGAGATGATCACCTAGAAATAATGAACATAAATATTACGTATTTTGACCCTATATCTCCTATTTTTTTAATTCCATTTTAGTGTTGAAAAATGGTCTTCCGAAATCGGCCAAAAACTAAAATCACTAAGCGAGGCAATGACTAGAGAAGCCGAAGTAGAACGTGTAAGAACAAAATATTAAAAACGGGAATCCTTTATGCAGCAAACAATTTTAGAGTTTCAAGCCAATGGAGGAAAAACTAGTACAAGTAAACGGAGCTGTACTCACTGAAGCTGTAGCCCGCGAAATAAGGATCTTGATGGATGACAAAACTAGAGCTGTAAAAGTCAGTTAATGTAACTTAAGTCGATGGCTCGTTAACGTAAATGGGTTTATAGATGTTGCATTTTATTTATTTTATTTTCAGTCGATTGCAGATTATGCGGAATTTTTGTCATACTACAGAAAAAATGAGAGCGACGATTTCTTCCAGAAATATTTTTATTTTAACGCAGATGCTATAGATAGTAATGAAAGGGATCAGAATCAAGAGGAACAAATTGCTCAAGATGTTTGTCAGGTAATACCAGGGACCCTTTTAAAGAGTCCCTGGGTAATACAAAACATATACAAACCAACAGATACATTTTTCTGTCCCAGATAAGAATGAACAGCATGGGGATCTTGCAAACGGTGAGAGATAGAATAACGGTCAATAAAATGGTACAAACAGATTTCTAATATCTTTTTTCGTTTTTGAGTTATTTTGAAAAAAGTAAAATTTTGGGTTTTCGATTTTAGTTTTTTCTGTAGTTGTTATCGCAGGTAGAAAAAAAAGAAAACACTTTCTTATGGCACTTTTTAACGGGCTTTAAGATGGCGTTTTTAGATTTGTTCTACAACATTTCGTTTTTGAGAAACCATCTTCAATTTTATTTTTTTAAATACGGACCTGGATTTTTTTGCAGATTTTGAAAGCACTTTTCATTTCAAAATACAATGATGTATGACATGAAATATTTTTAAAACGTTTTGAGACAATTATACTGGAAATTCCTTTTTTCCATTCATTTTTTCTAATGCGGCCCTGTATTTAATAATAAGAAGTCTAAATAATAATCGGTATTGTCAACAATTTAACTTACAACTTATCTTTCAATCGGAGAACCAAAAAAAGGACGCCAAAGACCAAGGTTTCTAGAAATAGACCTTGGACAAAGACTAATAACTGTCACATACGATAATAAAAAATAAATAGAAATCCTCCACCTAGAAGGCTTTGAAACAACGAAACCAATCCCTCGTCATTTGTCATAACTCCCACTATATCATTTAGTTAATAATTTGTATTATTAGAAATAGAGGGCGCTCTTTCAAATGATGACAAATTTAACATGTTAGCAAGTTATATCTTGTATCACAGAAATACTGTAAAGGCCGAGGAATTTACTCCAAAACACAAAAAACAGTAAAGAGTTTTTCTTCTTTTTTCTGTCTGTGATAACAACAGAAAAAAAAATCGAAAACGGAAAATTTTACTTTTTTTCAAAAAAACTAAAAAACGAAAAAAGATATTAGAAATCTGTTTGTAACATTTTATTGACCTTAAAATTGCGCAACTTTTTCCCCATTTAACCATTGTTCTATCTCTCACCGTTTGCAAGATCCCCATGCTGTTCATTCTTATCAAGAATATTGCTTAGATACGTAAAATAGTTTGATGATATTTTAATTTATTATTATTTTGGCATCAATTTAGAACTGGGAAAGGTAATGTAACTAAATTTATACCCCAAATGCTAGACGGTACATCAACTTTGCCACAAACATAACAGAGTTTTAAAGCGTAAATATCATTTTCTTTTGAAAAATACCTATTCTTATCCTTAATTAGTAATAAATAATTAATAGAATGATAAAGCTAGTGATATAAAATAGTTTTTACGAAGTTTCGAGTTTTTAAAAGTTTCATATAAATATTAAAAATTGGCAAAAAACTAAATATTTTAGTAGAGCGTTCAAATTTGGTACACTTGCGTAAAATTGAAAAACAAACAACTTTTTCAAGTAAAACTTTTTGATATTTTAACAACTAAATCCATTTTTGGCGATATATTTTTTTAAATGTCATTTTTGACCCCAAAATTAAATTTTAAAATAAAACGTTAATTAAAAATTTCCCCCCTATGGTGCGAACTTTTTGGAGGACACTGTATATATAGAATAATTATTACGAATTAGTACATACTTATCTAGTTTGACATTCAGTCGACAATAATCGTATTATTCCTACATTTCTAGGCTGAATGCGCTTGGTGGTGTCACCAAAGGGATCTAGAACCCATACGCGACGACTTCACCAAAGAAGACTTGATAAAACTCTTCAATATTACGTCGTCGAGATCTTTCAAAGGTCCGAGTTGTGGCAGCGACAGCGGATGCGAGTGTACCAATAGGGTTGACGAATTTCGGGGGGAAACCTTCTATGAGAACTTGCCGATGCAGAGAGATGAAAGATTCGACGACGATGTCAATTTTAATGTCAGTGCCCTCAAGATTGCCACAAATGTCTTTCATAGAGGTGAGATGTAACCTCAGAAATATTGGTAGAATGGATATTGTTATATTTAGGATTATTATTTCTTTATTTATACCTACTACTGTTACTTTCTTCCATTTATTTCAGAGAGAAGTGTTCTTGAAGGTATAAAATGGTCTGAAGCCCTGGATTTTGTTTTCAAGTACAATTTCGCGAAAGATCCCGAACTGACTTGGCAATATTTTGCCAGTCCTCACGGATACATGAGACATTATCCAGGTAAAATTTTTATTCGAGGTAATATGTTAAAAAAGTAGATCAACCATATCCACATAGATAGCGTAATGTGACTCGAATAAAAGTTGTAGATAGTGACGGATTTGTGTACCTGTAAATATAAATCAACAGGGATGTTTAGATGTGAACAATTTATATGGTTGGGCCATGAGCAAATACCTTATTCCATACGGAGACTTTTAATGAATCGATACAAGTATCGCTGTAACTACCGTTTCCGACGATTTATATTTACAGGTACAAAAAGTAGGACAACCATATCCGCATAGTAGATATGCATGGATTTTTGTACCTGTAAAGATAAATCAAGAGGTATGTGATGTGAACAATTTATATGGTTGGGCCATGAACAAATACCTTCCATACGGAGACTTTTAGTGGGTCTATACGAGTATCGCCGTAACTACCGTGGGCGACGAAGGTCCAGCAGACTCCATCACTCTTGACTTAGATTTACAGATACAAAAAATAGGGCAATCATATCCACATATTCCTTGGGATAGCATAATGTAGCTCCAATAAAAGTTGTAGATAGGGATGATGGATTTTTGTACCTGTAAAGATAAATCAAGAGGTATGTGATCTGAACAATTTATATGGTTGGGCCATGAGCAAATACCTTCCATACGGAGACTTGTAATGGGTCGATACAAGTATCGTCATAACTACCGTTGCCGACGAAGATCCAGCAGACTACATCCCTCTTGATTTATATTTACTGGTACAAAAAGTAAGACGACCATATCCACATATTCCTTGGGATAGCATAATGTGGCTTCAATAAAAGTTTATATAGGCATGGTGGATTTTTGTACCTGTAAAGATAAATCAAGGGGTATGTGATCTGAACAATTTATATGGTTGGGCCATGAGCAAATACCTTCCATACGGTGACTTTTAACGGGTCGATACAAGTATCGCTGTAACTACCGTTGCTGACGAAGGTCCAGCAGGCTACATACCTCTTGATTTATATTTACAGGTACAACAATCCATCCTTAATTGCTAATATTCTTGACTTGACATTGTAGGTTAGAATTTACACGTTCAATACTTGATACGTACCAAGAGGCGATCAAATATGACATAAAATTATAAACATAAAATTTCTATATTTTTCGTAGCTATCAAATGGTCGGATGAAAGGTACGACAAGACTTACGACTTTAGGACTAGATCGTGGTACACCGAATCCATGACGTCTCCGAAGGACATCGTGATCCTTCTAGACAAATCTGGTTCAATGATGGGCATTAGGAGGGCATTGTCACACCAAATCGTCAACGACATACTGGACACTCTCAACGATAACGACTTTGTGAATATTATTTTGTTCAACAATGTTACCGAGCCGCTGGTGACGTGTTTCAACTACACTTTGGTTCAAGTGAGATGTAGCAGAGGACAGTAGATAGGCTGATTCATTTTTTGTACCGAAAGGCTTGAAGTGATAAAATCAATTTGAGTGCCACTGGCTTGCAGTCACACAAAATAAAACGTGAACAATTTTGAGATTAGAATAAAACTGAATCAAGCTATATACATAAAGTATAAAAAATACAGTGTGTCTCCGGATTAGGTTACAACTGTAATTTTTTTTATTTTTCATTTCACCACAAAAATCACTTTTTAAAAAAATACTTTATGTACCAAGGCACTGAAGTTCAATTTTTTGTGACTTATGTAGAATTTAGTTAATTTAGATAGTTAACTCAATCTGGAGACACAGTATACATAATAATATGATGAAAATTAAGAACAAAAAATGAACGAAATAAAAATAATTTAAAAAATTATAATTGTAGGCCAATGAAGAGAATCTGCGATTGCTAAGAGAAAACCTCCCTGTATATTTTTTAGAGTTTGCTGCCGACTTAACAGTCGGTATGAAGAAAGCATTTAAAATACTGGAAACTTTCAAAAACGCAAAAAGAAGTAAGCAAAAATTCAGTTTCTAGTTAAAATAATACAAAAACTCCTGTATATATTTTTTTAAGATAAAATAAAGTAATACTTAATATATCACGTAAAAAGAGTTGTATTTTGAGCACTGCCTACACAGCTTTAAAGTAATGTTAATACAAAATTTTCCAGGTTCAAATTGCAATCAGGCCATAATGCTTATAACCGAAGGCATCGATTACACTTTCGACATTCAAGTTTTTAACGCTAGCAATTGGAGGCAAGACTTTCCGGTGAGAGTGTTCACTTACCTTTTAGGCTCTGAGGAAAACGATGCGAAACAAATGGAATACATAGCTTGCGCCAACATGGGTAAGTTACACTTCCTAAAATCACCTTGCCGTTTCCGAGTTATCATCTTTTTGAGGTTGGTACGTGAACACGAGCCTACTGTCCGATGTAAGAGAGAAAGTCCTGAACTACCTGAATGTCATGTCTCGCCCAATCAACATAGATTATCACAGGCAGGTGCCGGTTTGGAGCTACCTATATGTGGATTTGGCGGACAGGAGGTTGTCAAATTGGCTGTGGAGAAAGTACGAAGGCATCAGACAGAGAGAAGTGTTTCTGGACCACGTTAAACGAGACGTTTTGAGGAAAAAGAAAATTATGACCGGTCCAAATTACTTACTACTTAAAAGGACACATGTAATTGTCTAATTAGGAATTGTATTAAACTATGCCTACACAGAACAACAAGTGGTGTGGTGACTTTTGCAACGACAAAAGTTTCTAGTTACTTGTCGCCTCTGTGTGAACGTAGCTTTAGATTATTTATACATGTTTTGGGGTTCCAGGAGTTTGAAAAATACGAAAAGAAGCAAGATTATAAATATATGACAACTGTGTCCCTTCCTGTTTATGGTAGACGACCGGATGAGGTAACGTTGTAATTTATCAAGAAATTTTAGTTTTGATTTTGGAAGTGTTAGGATTAAAGTTGGCTTTTGCATTTGTTTTTAATTGTAGAGAAGATGGATATTGTAGTAAAAACAAGTGACTGCATGCTCGCTTAATATAATATCACCAATCCTTGCATTGGTTTCACTGTTCGACGGCTGGCCACTTGTGCAGCGAAATGCGGTGTATAGCCGTGCCATTATTTCACAGATCTTAGGATATAATACTTGCGTAAATAGTTATAATCGATATGGCTTTTTAGAGATAGAAAAATGCGTGACGCTTATGTCCTATATTCTTTCTATTGTGACGCCAATTAGAGTTTCTTATGCTATTTCAAGTGACTTTAGAAATATAAATATAGAATATAAATTCTAAAATGACTGTACAAAGATTCAACAAAGGAAAGAGTCACTGATATTATTTTAAACAGTCCCTGGCTAGTATAGAGAGTATTTTTGACACTCATTGTTTGTATTGTAGTAAATAATAATTTCATTTCAGTACGATCTCATAGGAGTAGCAGGAATAGATGTACCTATAAAATTGTTCAAATCTCGCATACCGTATGATATAGTAAGTAAAAAGTGTCCATAGTAAACTGAAACAATTAAATAATTATCATTATTGACTTGTTCATTTCTTGGACTGTTCATGGCTTGAGACTAAAGTCGTTTGTGATTATTGCATGCGATCTTGTAAGATTGGAGATGTTTTTTTAGCTGGGTGTCAACGGTTATGCCTTTATTGTAACAAATAATGGATACGTCATTATGCATCCAGACCACAGAACTGAAGTAAGTGATTTTTTTTGTACAGGGTGAGTGAAACTTGACGTCCCAGGCCAACAGCGGGAACACGAAAACTCAAAATAAAATTGCGAAAGGGAGTTCTTAAATGGAACATAAATTGATGACCGAAAATTGGCTTTTTTGATGTTTGGGAAAATAGCCGCTGTGACTTCATAGATACTATTTTCCCAGAAACATACCATTTTCCCTATATATTGAAAGCCCTTATCATTCTCAACAACTTTTGTAGGAAAAGATTTTCTGTATATTTTATTGTTCAAATTCTACAGGGTCAAATATGTAAAAAAACATGAAAATTTTTCTAATCATTTTCCGAAATCTATCTAGCCATGGAAACAATTGATAGTCAGAAATTATTAAAGAATATGTTGTTCAACTAGAATATTTTTCATTTTTTATGTAAAAATCAATAATAAATAGTAAACAAGTTAGTAACAAGCACAATTCAAAAATTTAAAAAATATTCCAGTTTAATAAATTTAAAGGTGCACAAGACCCTAACATACTCTTAAATAATTGCTGACTATCAATAATTGTTTCCATTGCTAGCTAGATTTCGGAAAAAATTCCGTGTTTCTTTACATATTTGACCCTGTAGATTTTGAACAAGAAAATATACAAAAAATCTTTTCTGACAAAAGTTCTTGAGAATGATAAGGACTTTTAATATATAGGAAAAAATGGTATTTTTCTGGGAAAATAATATCGATGACATTACAGCGGCCTTTTTCCAAACATCAAAAAAGCTAATTTTCAGACATAATTGGACATTAGTATATCCCATTTAAGAACCCCTTTTCGAAATTTTATTTTGAGTTTTCGTGTTCCCGCTGTAGGCCTGGGACGTCGAGTTTCGCTCACCCTGTATATTTTGGATTTAAATTATATCATGTGACGTATAAACGAAATGCAGGTAGATACAATAATTAATTTGTTATTTCTAGTTTGAAGATATACTGAAACCAACGTTCAATCGCGTTGATATATTGGAAACCGAGATATATGACAACGATGAAGACATACCACGATTATTCAGTCCAGTTATGGAAAAGGTAATATTGAACAATTGAATTTTGTCCTCACTATAAATCATACACTGCGTGTCGAGAAAAAGAGGTAGTAAAAATTTGCCGCAAAATAAAAAGGTTATTTAAATATGTTCCTATAAAATGGAAAGAAAATTATAATTGCATTGACACTTATCAGAAAAATGCCTTTTTCAGTTAAGAGAAATAATTGTGGATCGCAACCCAGTGACGTTTCGTTACAGCTTAGAGGACGTGGTAAAGTGGCCAAAATTGCCCATTATTATCAATTACTATCGTTGATATACAGATCATGGCTCTACTATACATTGTGATTACATTTAATGCCATTATACGTTACTCTAGAGCACTAGTAAAGCTATAAATCTCTATAGTATCCGATATCAATAATTTTTGGGATAGGGTACTTGATAATCTGTAGTAGATAATCCTAAGATTTATTTTCAACGCTAAAAACGACAAACTATAATTTTTTAATGGTCAAGTACCCTTCTATTAGATAGTAGCAAATCATAGTTATATGTTTTTTTAAACGTAGAATCCTGTAGAATCTATGTAGGTGTTATTTAATTTACCACTTTTCATTTGTTGCTCAGTGCTTGGTTTAAATTTAATATATTTTAGCCTTATTGTAGTTTATATTTCGATTAATATTACAAATAGATATTAATTTTGCTATATTATTTATGGGCAACCATATTTTTGTCGAAAATCCTATGCTTATATATCTAATTATTGTTTTTCAGTTCAGAGATTCAATTGTTCATGATCGAAAGCTCAGTGACCCGATTACTTTAAAAGTGAAATACACTTTACATGATATGGTAAGCTTTGAATAAGGTATAGAAACAAATTTCAACGTAAAAATAAAATATGAATCTTGTGTAGATTTTCTCAACACCATGTATATTTTTGCAAATCCTTTAAAAATATCTGAAATTTCAAATGAAATTTGCCTAAAATTTAACCGAACTCTTCGCCTCTTCAAAATTCGGGCACTTTTTATAAAATTTGAAAAAATCTACATAAGAGTCCAACATTCTACATTTCTCAACAAAAATTAATTGTTGTAGAAGCGTGCGATGAAAGTAAAGAACCACTACTATTTTGCACCAATAGGCCCATTTACCTTAGGAATAGTCCTGCCGGATAAATATGGATTTATTAAATTAAATCTGTCTACAGCAGATGCGTACACATCCTCGTCGTTTTATGAATATTTAGTACAAACACTTCCATACTGGAAAGTTCATCCAGACTGGTAGGAAAATAGCTATTTATATAACTAGGAAGGAAAATGCTTCATATTAATTTTAATATGCTTTTGATCACTTTATTGGTGACACTGTGTATGATTTTTATATACTCTTTTCTTTTAGGATATATGTCAAATGCGAATGTACGTCGTGTAGCGCTGAAAACAAAATAATTTCGTCATTTTTCTCTTGTAAAAAGAAAGATAGTAAGTGCCCTACTAAATTTTAATTTAACCCGAAATAAAGAAAAATGTGTGAATATTGTCTAGAATAAGTATCGTTTTTGAAATATTTCATTTGGCTCCCCAATTTTTTTACACACTTGACACCAAAGTTCAGATAAAATATTTTTATTTTCAGAATAGACAAATTTTTGTACCTTGCTATATATTTTCTACACTATGTATTACTTGCATGCATACATTAAAACACTTTCACTAAACTTTTAGAACTTCCGCTTTACTACAGACTTGTGCATGACATAAACATAACACGTTGGTTTCACTCGCCAATCAAAGACGAAGACAGGTAAGACAACACACCTTTGAGAAAATATAAATTTGTATTGTTAAAATCAAAATTCTCTAATACGAAAAAATACTCATTACTACCATGAATCGTATCATGATCTTTTTTATAGGTTCATCGGTCCATACCAAGTGCACAAAATATTCCTCGCCACATGGAGTGGCTTGACGAGACATAAAACGTTCAACAAGAAAATTTTCGAGACAGACAAGGACAGTTTTGAGACGAGAAACAACAGAGCAACTGACGAAGATTGGTACAGACGGGCTGTAGTTGAGAATTTTAGAAATGAAAGTAATTTTATATACTCTGTCCCTTTTGAAATCTCCGGTAAGTACACAGATGAGGTATTATAATATTTACATTATATACATATTTTCTTTAGGTTACGAGGACAATACCATGATTACGGGCGTTAAAGCAGTATTTATTGAGAAAGGTTCTATTAAAACTCCAGTAGCAGTGGTTGGTTTACAGTTCAACCATAAAGCAATGTTTCATTTGTACAAAAATATTACCACCGAGGTACGTACCTACTCGAATAATTTCGATATAAATAATCAATACGGACGGGCTATGAGTCAGTTACAATGTTTCATTTGTGCTAAAACATTACAATTGAGGTAGATATACTCAAATAATTCTCACCATACACCAAACAATAATACCTAGAAGCAACCACAAACGAAAAAGTGTAGCTGGCAATAAATACCTACCATATTTTGATTTCGGCAAACCATCAAAATATTGAACGTATTTCGACACAAATAACCAATACGGTTGGGCTATGAGTCAGTTTTTACCAACCTTGTGGCGGTTTTAAATGGGCGGATTACTATTATCACAGGAAATATTATAGCGAGTCATTTCAGTGTTATGCAGAAGATTGCAAACTGACATGCGAATCCAACGAGCTGCAGTGTTTTATCTTGGACAACAACGCGTATATAGTCCTGAGCGACGAGATAGAACACACGGGCAGGTTTATGGGAGACATAAGACCCGACATAATGTATTATCTGATAAAGGAAAACGTGTACCACGAAACTAAAATGTACGATTACCAAGCCATCTGCCAGCCAGAACCTCCAGAACCAGCGCCGGCGACCAAGTGCCCGAAGAAGAAGAAGAAGAAACCGAAGAATTCAGGGAGTAGACTTCGATCCACGTACAGTTTGGTAAGTAGGCAAGTTTTTCTTTTTCTTTAAGACTTTCAACGACGGCGGTGTACGATTGGGTCTTTCGTTGTACCCACGCTTTGGCACCGTACGTCGTGGGTTCGATTCCCACCACGGAAGTGCCCTGGTTGTTGTGTGTTTGTCTTTAGATTTAAGGTAGGATAGGCTTAGGTTTATGTCTTAGACACGGAAAGAGAGAGGACACCGCGCTTGCCTACCCTGCCGTGTATTGATTTTGTTACGTCGTTTTGAACGGCAGCCATTTTATATGTGGCAGACAAAGAGAGTACCTACGTTGTGAGTTAATTTCGTGAATTTGTGAATTAAAAGTAACAGTGATTAAAGAGAAAATATACTCTTACGATGGTGGATTATTCAGCGTTTGGTTGCAAAATCAGAAGTGAAAAGCAAGAGCCCTGGACTTCGTTTCACAGGTAAATATTTAACAAGCTACCTTTGAAAGATGCCCTAAAACTTTTTTTCAATATAACTCCTTCAATTTCCTTCTACCTTTTAGTATGATAAAGTTTTGTTTGTAAATATAGGGCCAATATATAATTATTTTTTAACATCGTTTTTATTGAAAATTGTTTAATTGATTATGATAGTTTCATAAAATATGGGCTGGTTTCCATGGGCGTGCATTACTTATTTTAGTTTGATTGATCCGAAACCTCCGAAAATAAATATATTTCAGCACTTGACACTAGCTTTACATTTGGGAAATTTTCTGCAAATAAATACCAATATTTCAAAAAACATGTAAGTCATAATAAACTTCCTTTTCATTTTTAACATTTTTGTTATATTTGCTAAGAACGCGTTTCATGCTAAGTCACTGGCCTGTCTTTCGATGTGGCAGTCGGTAACACGGCCGCGAGCTCTCTCTTTCCTTGTCTAAGGTAAAAAAAAACTTTAAACGGATTTTGACATTTATCATGTCAGTTCGATGGATGGAAATAAAACAGATTCAAAATTTCATGGGTATTTTACACAGTGCCATTTTTTTATTTTTAGTAAGATACAATAAGCTTACATATTATTAGCATTTAATAACACTATAATGACACAAATGAATCGTTTTCGACTACGAAGAGGGTAGTCTCTTTTCTGAGTGTTTATTTCAAGCTATACATCAGCATGATGTACGAATACGTTGCTTTCACTACCTGTAAATAAAAAAGTAGGAGAATTTTTTTCTTTCTTTTCACTTTTTTCCAAGGTTTCTTAAATAAAAGAAACTACTTCCGGTTTAACCGGAAGTGACATTAACTTTCTTATTTTTAATGGAACGTAGTATCAATTTTGATTGGTTTGATAGCAACGAAATCGACAAAACAAGACACCTGGTGAATAGTATACCATGGAGATGTTTAAATGGTTTATTTCTCCTGTTTAATGATATATCAAATCAGCTGGTTTTTAAGGGTAAGTACTTCATTCGAGGAGATAAAATTTAAAAAGTTAATATGTATTTTAATTGAAAAGTTAATATGGATTTTAATTGGCATCGGTTTATTGTACTTACAGATAGAAAAGTTGCCAGTGACATTACTGTAAATGGTCCGATTTTCAGGGACAATTCTTGATTCGTCTTCAAAATGAGCATGTTGGCCATATATTTGACTTCTCTCGACCTTTTGTGCCAATCCGATTCCCACATTGCCGAACCTAAATCTTTACTCTAAAATTTTATTTTACAAGATGTGTTCTTGTATCTTGAAAAAAATTCTTACATAGATTATTATATCGTTCGCACTGTAATATATTAGAAAGGCTCTGTGGCACATAGAAATTATGTACATTATTCCGTAGACTACTGAAGCCCAGGAACCATTACTCTTAAACGAAATAAATAAGAGTTGTATCCAAGTGATTGATTTTATTACTTACTCCTACAATTTGAATTATTAAGCAAGCCAATTGCAATGAAGATTGTAGAAAGTCAAAAACCATGGGAAATTTCATATAATCGTTGAATATATCCGTAAGCCTAAAATGGGTATTATAATATATTTTAAACGTTTTTTTAGGTTGATTTTTTTTTTCATTTTGATTTTACCTAATAATTTCTTTATGCATCAATATTAATTCTCTGAAAGTAACAAATTCGGCCTCTTCTTGAGATTCAACGTTCAGCTGAACTTTAACTTTGTCTACATAGACATCTGCATTTCTTAAAAGGTGTGCCAAGATCTTTATCTGTCCAGTCGTGAATGTCATCAAACTATAGATACAAGTATCTGTAGGTGCCATGAGAAAAGCACCCATGAAGGTACCTATGATGTGGAATGTATAACAAACCTATAAATGCACAAATACAATTACTCAGTAGTTCAGAAGTCTTCTTGCTCAGCAACACTTACCCAATAATTGCTCTGTTCATCCCAAGGAAACCACGAAGACAGGGGCAGCGGTTTTACGTACAAAGTTTCATTCCTAACAACAACTGCTTCTGGTTCGGCCAGTATAGGATATACGACAAAGCTAAAACAAGCCGACACCACCTCCAAAACGTACCAAGTGCCATACAAATTCGTCGTCCTTGCACACCGATCGTAAATGCCTATGATCTCCTTATCTCCGCTAGCCCTGATCCTTTTTTCGGTGGCGAAAATGTTTTGGAAATACCCCTTCATCCCTTTGGTGTTCAGCACGAATTGTCTGATGACGCCCGCGCTTGCGATGAAGGTAACGGAAAGATTGACGAATAGCTCTCTCTGATTGGAGTCTGGATCGGCCAGGATTATGGCCAGCTTTATGTAGTATGTCGAAAGAAATGCGAGGTAATATGACATGATGATGTTGTGGTATGTGTGGTACAGTTTTCTAAAGGTGGGATGTTCTTCGAACACGTGTGGCCATATGCCCATGATGCAAGATGAGTACATGGTTGCACACATGTGGTCATTTTGAGGAAAAATCTAAAGGGAATAATGAAAGTTAAGATAATTTCGTGCAAAATACGTGCACATACCATTTTCTTCCCATATATCCAAAATAATTAATTATTTTTGTTATAGAAGAGAAATTATATGCACCAAACTGCATGTGTTTATTTTTATTGCTACGTTTTATATTTCAAGTAATTAAGAAACAAATTGGTTGGTAGAGAGGTCCTTTTTATGAAGGATTCCGCAGCACCTATAGTTATAATTTCTGTATTAGAAGGCTTAGGGTAATTAGTTTTAATTTGTATGTACGTCCCAATTTATTATTGATACGTTGGTTTAAGACAATGAAAATAATATCGGGTATATGTATGCATTTGAACATATCCTAAGATTTAGTTTTTTTGCAATTGTTAATTTCTTTGAATTCTAAAAGAAAAAACATTCGAACTGTTATACAGCGTGACCCATTTGAAATAGAAGCACCCCCGTAATTTTTTTTTCATTCGATTTTAGCAGGGTTTTTTTTCTGAACATTTCTGGTCTTAATCTCAATTTTCAAGGCCTACTACGAATTTTTTTCTAGTAAAAAAATGACGAAAACCATTTAGCGATTTCTTTTATTTAAAATCTGACACCACAGCGTTAATCAGGACACCATAAAACCTCACATGCCAAATTTGAACAAAAAATATACAGGGTGTTCCATTCTGCAGGGTGTCAAAGTTGAGCAAAATAGGAATGTTAAAGACCTGGCAAGTCAAGTGTGCCATGGAATCCCCTTAAAACAGTTAATGGTCAACAGGACCACCCAGCGTGCTGGTGTGTAAAGATCCAACAGAAAATATAAAGGGTGTCTTTCTCTGTGCCATCTCAAAATAATGAATTTTTTGGGGTCAAAAATCGAGAATATCAAAACCGCCCCAGGCACTATAAACGCACACCATACAGTGTTAATAATTAAGACGTTTGAAAAACCCTCATGTACCAAATTTGAACAAAAAATATACAGGGAGTTATATTCTACAGACAGACTGCCAAAGTTGAGCCAAAAAGGAATTTTAAAGGCATCGGGCGAATCAAAAAATGTGCCATGGAATTACCTCAAAACAGTACAAAATGCACAGCTGATTTTTGATGCTGATTTTTTTTAAAACTTTACTTTATAGCCAATAGGCTATAAGAGTGCCATGGGAAGTGCCATGGGAATTATTAAAAAATATATGTATATACTTGCAAAAGTATACATCCTTTATATCCTTATAACAATAAGTGTCTATATTCTTTTATAACATTTTCCTCAAAAATGCAGGGTTTTTCTACGAACTGAAAAAGTTGTCTAAAGGTTGAATTATTTGGATTTGTATTATTTGGATTTAAATATTGCCAGAAATATTACCTTAAAGACCATAGTAGCAATAAGTATAGGTAGAGTCGTCAATGATCTTCTTTAGAAAGCAATGGTAATAATAAAAGCTTTTCCCATACTTACTTTTGTTAATAGTTATATCTTCATTAATTCTGTATATTAGACAAATTATTATAGTTAGATATACTTTAACTTTAGCGATAAAGTAGATCAGGGGCATATTAAAATTTTTTGCATAATAAATATGTTCCAAAAGTTATAATTAATTAAATATTGATAAAGTTAGTAGTAAGTTCGGGAATGAATTTCACTTTCGTTTAACTTTTACTAGGTATTTGTAAATTAGAAAAGTTTCTTTGTTTTTTTACTACAATCTACAATAATAACTAACACTTGCGAAACTCAAGAGCAGAATCCTATGATTTAATTCTTGCGAAGAGGTTCTAACTTTTAACCGCCTGTTTATAGACCGTCAGATACCTAGTGACAGATTTAGGTGCCTCATTTTCGCATACAAGCCTCGGAAAGTGTTGAAAAGTACATCGACGTTGAGTAGAATGAAGGAAAATTTACGGGGATAACATATGGAAAACTCGATTGTCCTTAACAGAAATAAAAGGTGGACGTTGCCCATAGAACCTGGCTTCGGAAAACCAAGGGCTTGAGTGTTACTGGTGGCTAAAGGGTTGAAATAAGGGCGTAATCTTGTAAGGAAAAATCGAGATTTTGACCGATTTTTCCACACAAGCCCGTCGAAAGTATAAAAATGTACATCGTCACTAGCCCGAAAAACATAAGAAAAAACATATTATAGGTAGATATAATAGATAATTATTAACATATTATAAAGGAAAATTGAATTTTCCATATGTTAACCCCATCAGAGGCCACTCGTAAATTTCCCTTCATTCTACTCAGCATCGATGTACTTTTCAACCCTCTTCGACGTCACTGATGTGTAAACATATTTAGTAAACCTGCATTCTGGACTGGAGATCATAGACATAAGATTTAAATTCGATTATCAAATGCATAATATGGGAAAAAACAAGTTATTGACATTATATAATTGTAGGTGATTTCAAACTTTGGTCACATAATAAGATGGGCATCTGGAATGATATTACACTTGATGAATATTGTCTACGCGGGACCTAATTACCAAAGCGAAAAAGAAGACACCCTCGCATTTGAAAGGCTGGAAATAAAGAAGACTTTCCCAACTCCGTGCGATAAGGAAATGACATTATTCAATATGGGGGAGAACTTTAAATCGATTCCTACAAATGAAAACGTCGTGAAATTTGAGTGTAAATGGTAAGTAATAACACAAAGTTTGTTCAAAGCAAATAATGAGGAAATTAACTCTTTCTGTAGCCTATTTATTTTAAAGAGTCACTAAACAAATATTGGTTCGACATATTAAAAATTTGTAGGCCGTATGTAGTTAAGAAAATTCCCAACTCCAACCTCGTATTTCTGGCAATCAACGGTGCTTGTAAGCTGAGAACGGAGAAATCAATACCGCATGGTCCAGAACCAACGGAAATTTCTTACAATACGTCCCTTCCGTGCCACATAGCAACATTTAACAATTACTCAAAGAGGGTGTACATGAAATGCTACAATCGAAATAAAAAGGTTTGTAGCACTTTGGTCATAAACTGTTTTTTATATACCAATTGACTTTTTTTGTTTCGTTTATCTATTGTTCGTTTGCTGTAGATATAACAGACAGTTCCAATAGGAATATGGAAGGTTTTTATATAGGCACAAATTTGGCAATTTGTATATAAAAAACGATAGGCATATAAAATCTCTACATTTTTTTAACTATGTACATTTTTTTAATTTTTAGGAGGATCCACTGAACAATGTTAGTAGAAAGTACTGCGGTCATACTTGGAACTAATTGCTATGGTTTTCATTATTGTGTGTGAAATGAAAGAAATTGTAGACATGAGAACAAAAAAATATATAGTTGTTTTATTGCTATAAAATAATTATTTAAGTAAGGATTAGGAAAAATAATTAACTATACGGTGTGCAATGCCTGACGCCTTGTTGACTTTTTCCTTTAAAAAATCCTGTTATTTGTGACATAACTGACTACAAATAAATGATCAACAACATGAAAGCTCAGAGAAACCGCAATACTTTTTAGTGGCCCTTACGCACCTCACACCTGGCACAATATCAGGTACACATAAAATTACATTTCATACATCCATAGGTCTATGAAACCTAAATTACCGCATTTAAATGCAGGTTGGTAATGGAATGAATTCAGTAAAAAACAGGAATATTTCTCAAAAAAAATTTCAAGACATAGGTATGATATGAGTAGTAAGACTATAAGAGTTCTGGGCCAAATCGATATCCCTATGAGAGGTTTGGACCAGACAAGTTTGGCCCAGAACTCTCCTAGTCTTACTACTGATATCGATTATTATTTTCAGTCGGGAAAGGTTCTAAAACTAAACGCTAATTTTTTAAACTTTTTTTAATAGTTGTAGAACATTTTTAGGGCAAATTTTATACAAGAAAGTCGATACTTATTTCTTCAGAATGAACATTTAGTACTAAAGCGATTATTTCCCTCATACTGCTTGCATCCAATAAGGTAGCTCCTTCCATACAAATCCAACCAATCATATGCCTCTGCTAGCAAATTATCGTATGTACGTAAGTACCAGGAACTCTTTAAATGGTCCCTGGTAACTACGCTCCCAACTTATCAAAATTGCCTTTTTTCGCACAATTTGAGTAATTTATTGATTAAAATATAGAAAGTGTTGCATTCCAAATATTAAAAAACTATTTAAAATTTTAAATATTTACTTTATCTTTGAGTTGGACAGCTCAAAAAACGAGATAAACAGATACTTATAATAGCAAAATAATGACACGTTAAAGTCTACGCTTTCACCGTATCTTATACATATCAAGCCGCTGCGTCGATTGGCGCAACGTAGAATGTTATTGTAGCTCTAACCGTTTTCTTCAAACTGGCCGAAGGTAAAAATAGAATAGCATGACATGAATTTCTGCATTTTTGACTGTTCGAATTCGTTTATCAATTATTATCAAGTCGACTTACAAAATGATACGTTTCAGATTTATTTTGTATGAACACATTGAGTTTATTCCTTTACTCAATGATGAACATTAAATTTGGCAATTTCGTTCACTTGGTGCAAAGGCAACTTTAGGATAGAACTATTTTTTGAACGCACCCCCGGATATGTGATCTGACTAACCTAACTTGTATATTTTATGGATCTGTCCAGCTAACCTAACCTTGGTTTTCTGTGGGCGATCTGATATCTAACTTCTGACATATTAACCTAAAAATCTAGCCTATCTGATTTTTTTTGTAAGTATATTTATAATTGTATTTTATTAATTATTTTAAATTAAATGCTATTCAATATTGAAATATTTTAATATTTAATTATCTACATCTTTAACTTTTGTCATTTCTCATTGCAGTTTGTAAATAAATTTTATTCATAACTTATTAAACAGATGTAGGGTGTAGGAATGCCAAATTTGATTCAAATTTCCTGTTTGCTGATGTGGAACTATTTAACTTTTATTACTATTAGCGTCTATTAGAAGTAATCTTACTAAAAGAGATCTGAGAAAGCATTTAAGCGGGGAAATACTTTATTCCGCAGTATCATTCTTGAATAAATAGCTAGTTTACGGCTGTGTAGTTTTACTGTAGTTTTGCAAAACTCGTTATTTTATCTACTAAAGAATCATTCTTGTTTATTTTCAGAAAATAATTAGTAAAATGTACCACCGTTTATTTGTAATATTGCCAGCCATAGTTCTAGTATCCGTTGCGTTACCTAAAGAGGAATCTCGTACAGATAGGGTGTTTGAAAGAGAACTGAGCGATAAAGAACATTTCGAAAATGAACAGCACAATCCTCAATACGACCACGAAGCGTTTTTGGGAGAAGAAGCAAAAACTTTCGATCAGCTGCCCCCTGAAGAGAGTAAACGAAGATTGGGGTAAGTAGGTCATGTCATCATAAAACCACATGACTTCAATAAATATTACTTTTTATTGGGATTTTTCAAATTTACTTTAGGTTAATTGTCGATAAGATTGACAATAACAATGATGGTTTTGTGTCGAGAGAAGAGCTGAAAGATTGGATTCGGTTTACACAGAAACGTTACATACACGAGGATGTTGCTCGGCAATGGAGGCAGCAAAATCCAGAGGTACTTAGATAATTATTGTCGTACGTAATATCACAAGTGCCGGAAATTTTATCGATAATTTTTTTGAAAGCGCTATTTTGCCTAGAAAGATCACGAGTATAAATTGGTCTTTTATTTTGTCTCTGAAAATAAAAGACCAATTTGTAAGAGTGGTTTTGCTAATGGGCAAAATAGCGCTTGAGAATAAAATTATTTAGATAAATTTCCGGCACGAGTGGTATTTACGATTTACGATTTAATAATTTGTGTATTAATTTGTTCTATGTTTACATTTCCAAAAAGACTCATTTTGAATGAGTTTATTGACAGATTTGACTGTAGCGTTGGAGTAAACAAACATGAGCTTGGATATCCAAGTCAAATGTGATTATACCTACACCCTGTTAGCGTTGGTTTATTTTCTGAATGTGTTTCATAAATTTAAACAGAGACGGAGGTCTAATAACAACAATTTAGCAATGTAAAAGTTATATGAATTAATTGATATAATGCTTAATAATACCGCAACATAATTTATAAGCTGCATAGTTTAGAGCAGTGTAAAACACACCAATTTTAAGAAGTACGTGTTTGTATTGAACAGATTCGCGGTTGCTAAGCAACGAAGTGTTAATTGCATAAGTGGTATTACCGCTTTGCTTTTGCACAAGTGCAATAATTATCGCTAGCAGAGGCATATGATTGGTTGGATTTTTATGGAAGGAGCTACCTTATTGGATGCAAGCAGTATGAGGGAGATAATCCATTTAAAAAAATGTTTTCCTTATTTAAAGACGAAGTTGCTACGAATATCCGGTTGCGACCTTTTAATTTTCAGGACGCACCGACTATTTCGTGGGAGCACTATCAAAACTTAGTCTACGGATTCCTCGGTAACATGGAACAGGCGGAAAAAGAGGAAGAGGCCACTTATAAATCCATGTTGAAAAGGGACCGTCGGCGGTGGCAAACGGCGGACCGCGACGGTGACGATAACCTCACAAAGGAGGAGTTTGCCTCTTTCTTGCATCCCGAAGAAACCGACTATATGCGAGATATCGTCGTCACCGAGACCATGGACGATATCGACAAAGACGGCGATGGTGAGTGTCTACTTTTAAACCATGTTTATGTATGAACACGTTTTCTTATTTGTTATAAAGTGGCAGGTTTTTTGAAGTGAATACTTCTTTGGTTTCATGAGAGTGATTTTTTAAGGCCGTGTCACGATACGTTTTATAAAATTTTCGTCCCGCAAAAGAGATAAAGCATATGACATATATGAAAGAGAGAGAGAGAGAGAGAGAGACAGAGAGAGCAAATGAAAGATAGTATTGTTCCTAGTTCCTAATGCATTAATGCTCCACCGATAGCACTAAATATGTGCCTGGAATATGTCTAATACAACTCTCTCTCTATCTCTCTCTCTTAATGAATTAGTAAAGAAGTATTCACTTCTATCACGTGTACTGTGCTGCACGCATGTTTTTATTTATAGTGAGAGTTATATTCTTTACAGGCAAAGTTTCGTTGAAAGAATATATTGGAGACATGTACAAAACTGAGGATGGAGAAGAAGAACCGGATTGGGTAAAGAGTGAAAGGGAACAGTTCAGTTTGTATAGGGACAAAGACGGGGATGGGTTTATGGATGAGGAGGAGGTGAGTAAATATCAGGGACTCTTTAAAGTAAGGGGACCCGGCATTATACTTTCCAAAGTGAGGCCTATTCTTTCCTCATTCTAATTGTCTCAGTGATGCCAAGTATGCCATTTTATTGGAGCATCTATGAATATAACAGGTACTTTGATTGTTAGTAAAAATTAATAATGGTTTCCATGATTTCTAAAAATTAGACTTGACAATTTTGTCTAGACAACTACAGAATGTGGAAACTGTCAAACGAAAGAAATTTATTTTATAGTTGAAATCGCTTTCCAGCAATTATTTCCACGAATTTAACTAATAAGTATGGTAAGTCAGTGCCGATTTTGCTTATTTAAGAATTTGTCGCTATTGCACCTTGTTAACCAGGTTCCTCAATCCATTTGTAATATGTATACTTGAACTTTCTTCCCTTGTTGAATGTGTCTACCCAAAGAACTCACAGATTTCGGGATGGACTAATAAGATTAGGTCTAGTAGTTCTAATGATGTAGTTTTTCTCGGTGTTCATTATAAAATTTTTGTAATTTTATTTCTCTCCCAAGGTACAGCGTGTCCCAAATAGTTTGTCCTACCCCCTGGATCTCAGGAACCGTAAGCGATACGAAAAAAACTTGAATAGAAAAGTTGTAAGGTTCGCAGTGGATGCAACCTCTCTTTTATTTTCACGTATACAGGGCGATTCGTATTTGCAGGACAAAAATAAAATATTTAGATTTTGACAATTGCATTAATCCTTTGGAATATTTGCATTCTCCATGAAATTTGCTACAGAACCGTTTTTTTGTTTTGTATTTTGGATGCAGCGTTGCCAAGATATCGAATTTTTCTTGGAATTTAGGGACTTCGTGGAGGTTATGGAAACTGAATCCTGTATCTTTATTTTAATAGATATCAAAGATATATTTTAGCCGAAGTATGAAGTTATTGCTGTTTGAAATTATCTGATTTTGAGAGCCTGTTATGAACACACTGTATATGCAACAACCAATTTCGACATACCACACACACACGGTTGTGCTGTCATACTTCGGCTAAAATATAATATTTGATATCTATTAAAATAAAGATACAGCATTCAGTTTCCATAACCTCCACGAAGTCCCTAAATTCCAAGAAAAATTCGATATCGTGGCAACGCTGCATCCAAAATAGAAAACAAAAAAACGGTTCTGTATAGCAAATTTCATGGAGAATGCAAATATTCCAAAGGATTAATGCAATTGTCAAAATCTAAATATTTTATTTTTGTCCTGCAAATACAAATCGCCCTGTACATGTGAAAATAAAAGAGAGGTTATCTCCACTGCAAACCTTACAACTTTTGTATTCAAGTTTTTTTCTTATCTCTTACGGTTCCTGAGATCCAGGGGGTAGGACAAACTATTTGGGACACGCTGTACCTCACAAACTTAAAATAAACTTGTAGTCGTAGATAAAAACTCTTAAAAAAAAACCTGACTGAAGCTGCCTGCTTAATAATTTCAAATTTTCGAAATAAGATTTGTTTTGAACTACCTACTTATACGTAATGCCCGCGTAATGGGAATTGTAGGATTACTAAAGGAGATACAGGAAAAATCTGGTTGCAATTATTGGGACTAGTACAGGCGGCCGTATTACCTTTAATTATTGACACAACTGAGTATCTGGAAGTTAGAAAAGTTAAAAATTGTGAATTATGATGGGAAATATTTTGCCTCCTTTAGAATCTATGGCACTGGCATGTCACATAAAACCTGATGGCAGTTAGACACTGACATATAACATAACCTTGTATCAGCCCCCTTGTGGTCTCCTTGGAGTCAAGAGAAGACAAACTTCCCCTCAAGGCTTCACTTTTCCTATGTGATTGATAGACTGTGACATGCTGGGTCCCCTTATTTTAAAGAGTCCCTGGTCAATGTACACTTTGTAATATATGCAAATTTTTATATATTTTCGGTCTAGGTTTGTTCAAAGTTTTCGCGAATTTTCTCACGAAAACCTAACGTTGATAGTTCCGTCTGTTCCAGGTGAAAAACTGGATCCTCCCATCCGATTTCGATCACGCCGACGCCGAGGCTCGGCATCTAATTTACGAGGCCGATTCCGACGCCGACGAGCAACTCACTAAAGACGAAATCTTGAAGAAATACGATTTGTTCGTAGGATCGCAGGCGACAGATTTCGGGGAGGCCCTAGCTAGGCATGATGAATTTTAAAGCAGATTGCTGCCCCGAAAAGGTTTCACAATGTCGCTATTGCTATTATCAGAAATGTCGAAAATTGTGTTGGAAGCCTGATGTATGTGTCACGATTCGCCGTACAGAACAAATTTAAATAAACTATTTTGTATTTTTGTTTTTATAGCAAATATGAAGTACTACAGTGAAACCTTTTTGTGCCCATAAATGGTGATACCAAAAAATATGTTAACATGCTTCCTGTAATACATAATAGTGAATCTCATTAACAAATTTTTACATTTTATATTAGGTAGGTATATATTTTGTATTAATGAATAGATTTTTATAAATTATGTCGAAGAAATTGTAAGTTGTATGGGTGTTTGTAACAAATTAATTTTTCATTTTTTTATGTGTTGTGCCATTTTTATTGAAATTACTTAAAAATCAATGGGTGCTTATAAACATTTGAATAATAATTATTTAAGTAAATTTTTAAATAGAGCCTTTGTCGTTTTATTTTCATTCCCCTAAAGGCCCCTTAAAAAACTAAATAATAAAATTAAAAAAGTTTTCCATATATTTCCAACTTTTTGGAACACACTGTATATTTTTTATTATATATTTTTCTATTTCAGTTCCAGGTAACATAAAATACTATATGGAAGTGCAGTAATAAAAATACCATATTAAAATTAATCTTTAAAAGCTAATATTTTAAAACAATAAAGATTGATAAAACAGTGTAACACCTATACCTATAGTAATTCCATTATGTTATCAAATAAATTTATTAAATTTAGGAAAAACTATTTTTAACAAATATTTCTCAGAAAACTATAGCAATCAATGTTCCATTGTTTTAGACAATCGCCGTTTTAGGTATGTTTTCGGCCAGAACAGTCACAAGTACTGTTAGTAATATTTCAAATACCAAGTATCAATTACCGGAAGTATTATACCTACTTCAAGTGCAATTACTAAGTAGTTTTAATTAAAAAGTACTTTAGTTAGTATATGATTTCTTACAAGTAAAGCAATTCAAATACCTTCTGAGTATTTGAAGTACTTAATAAAGTATTTAAAACACCTTATGGGTATTTGAAGTACTTAAATAAAGGTTTGAAATAATAAGAAATAGTTTATAAGTATAAAACTGGAAAGTAATGATTTAAAATATTATTATGTCTATAAAGTCTATCCAAGATACAGCGGCAGTAGATATAAACAAAGTCACATGACCGCCTTGCGATCGATTACCAGGGTCAGACTAATATGAGATTCCAAGTGGCATGTAATTCTCAACTGATTCTTTTAGAAGTTCTAAAATGTGTGTTTCTGCCTTTCGTGAATCTTTATAAATTTCCCAAAATAAATTTACAGAATATACTGCTCGCGATCCGATCTAAAATATGCAGAAAACTCGACTGAGGGAAGAGCCGGCCCTGCATTCTGCTCGCCGCGTAAACACTTGACATTTTATGACGGCCAGACCAATAAGAGAATAGGTCACGTGGTGGCCAATGTTTTGATCCACTGCCGCTGTATCTTGGATAGACTTTAGGATTTTTATATCGGGTCATTCATCATATATCATAAGGGATAAAGTTTTTAATTGTTACAATTTATTTCAAGTAAAAAATTCTCTGTATTTGAATTACTTTTTTTGTAAATTCAAGTACCAAATACAAGTACTTGATATAAACAAAGGCAAGAACAACAGATTTGTGAAGCAGTGCCCGTTAAAAATTTGGCGAATTCGCTGAGATTAAACTTGTTAGAAAAGACAGAATTTCGTGCGGAAACAAAATAGGTATATGCAATACTTTCGCGGTAAGTATTTGAAGCATTTTGTGAGTATTTTTATTACTTTTTAAGTTTTTAAATACGTCCACAAATCAATCCATAAATGGTTAATTGGCCAATATGGGGCTATTCTAGAACGAAGTGATAAAGAGTATACCTACAAATTCTTTAATTTTTTTCTAAAACAAATTGTTGGAATTTTTTTATCAACTCTAATGCAATAAGTAGGTACAATAAATTTACATAAATTTACTTTGGTTAAATAAATCTTCCATTTTCTCATATGAATATAGCGATAAAATCATTGACAATTGACACATCAAAGATGGCCGTGGAAAATGTATTATAGTCAACGGTATTATTCTACTCGGCTCGGCAGTTAGCTCTGCTTTTGGGGTCAAGGAATTCAATTTTACACCATTATTTCAAAGACCAATAAATAGAATCGCGGCGTTTTTCCTTTTCTAAAAAAAACGTCAAACATCACGAAAAAGTAAATTTTGAAACGCAGTTTACATACCTACATAATAATATATCAAATGCGCTTATTATTTTCTAAATCGAACTAGCAAAACTTTCCGCATATTAAAATGTTATTACATATGAACAGTTCGTATGCGATTTCCAATGGGTTTTTTGTACGTTTGCACCCATTGAGAACAAATATGTGTACCGTTCCGTCCAAATAGTTGAAAACACTGAGACTACAAAGCCATTGGTGGGTCTGTCGAAGTGGAACCGTATTCCTATCAGTATTGTTTCAGTTTCACCTTCAAATTTAAAACCATATTTTGCTTGCAGATGGATTACTTAATTATTAACATTTAATTTGAACTGACGTACGTACCTACTTTATATTTTTTGTCGGATTTACAGTTTGTGTGTGGTGAGGTTTCAAGCCATCATATAGCCCCTATCAGTAAGTTAGCCCGATTTGATAGAATAGTTATTGAACTATCGGTTAAAATAGTGCGAAGAAAGCACAAATAAGTATGCCTGAAAAAAATATATACAGGGATAGTTTTTTTCGATGCCCACTATGGGGATCTCGGAAACTAGCAGAGCTAGAACAAAGGTTAAATGGGGAAAGAATTGCAATTTTGAATGCTCAATCTAATGCCCCTTTTGGATTTTTAAAAAAGTCACGGCTCACTAGCTATTTTGAAAAAAGTGATTTTTTGCTATTTCTTCAGATCTCTGTAGTTCCATTATTTCTGATTATACAGGAAAACTGTAGAGACAAAAATTGTAGATAATTTTGGGCTTAATAAGATGATCTGATCCAATTTTTTATGTTGTTTGTGATTTTTGAGATATGACATAAACTTGTGGTTTTTTTTAAATGTAAATCATAGTTTGACTGTGGCCTTATAAAATCGGCCATTTTTGAGCTTTCCAAAGATATAATACTCGGCATAGTTATTACAAAAAATAAAAGAGCTATGGCTAATTTTCTGATTTTTTTTTAAATTTTCACATAGTCAGCCTTGGAATATTTTCATAATTACGTTCTATTTTATAATAATAAACTTTCTAATATTTTGTTTTTAGTTGGTAACAAAATGTAAGAAAATAAAACAAAAATTAAAAAACTCAAATTCAAATTATTATTATTTTAAAAGGTCACCTTTTAAAATAAAAAAGGTGTTCAAACAATCCACCATTATTATTTATGCAAATATTGCATTTTTTTAAAGCTGAATTTGTCGCCTTTCTTAGAGAGCGCCTGTCAATACTGGCAATTGGTTTTATTTTGTTACATTTTGTCACCAGCTAAAAATAAAATATTTGAAAGTTGAAGTATGTCTTATTATACAATAGAACGTAATTATGAAAATATTCCATGGCTGACTATGTAAAAATTAAAAAAAAAATCAGAAAAGTAGCCATAGCTCTTTTATTTTTTGTAATAACTATGCCGAGTATTAAGTATATCTTTGGAAAGCTCAAAAAATGGCCGATTTTATAAGGCCACAGCCAACTATGATTTACATTTCAAAAAACACAAATTTATGTCATATCTCAAAAATCACAAACAACATAAAAAAATTGATAAGATTATCTTATTAAGCCCAAAATTATCTACAATTTTTGTCGCTACATTTTTTCTGTATAATCAGAAATAACGGAGCTACAGAGATCTGAAGAAATAGCAAAAAATCACTTTTTTCAAAATATCTAGTGAGCCGTGAACTTTTTTAAAAATCCAAAAGGGGCATTAGATTGAGCATTCAAAACCGCAATCCTTTCCCCATTTAACCTTTGTTCTAGCTCTGCTAGTTTCAGACATCCCCATAGTGGGCATCGAAAAAACCCACCCTGTATATTTCTAAAAGTTTACCAATATTTCTTTGTTCTTTATAGGTATAGTTTTTTAATGACATGATAATAAAAAGATAAGTTAATGAAGATATTATTTTCGGTTTTTCCTTTACTTACTTTCTAAATATAAACGAGTCTTATCATAGAAATATAATTTGGCTAATGCAATTTTGTAAAAAGGTAACAAGTAGATATTATACAGGGTGAGTTTTTTTATGATCGTATATGGGGACCTCGGAAACTAGCCAATATAAAAGGAAGGTTAAATGGGGAAAGAATTGCAGTTTTGTGGATTCAATTTAACGCGCCTTGTGGATTTTTGAAAAAAGCCATGGCTTACTAGTACTAGATATTTAGAAAAACGAAAATTTGGCGATTAATTATAATCCATCTATGCAGCTTCGTTTGTTTCTGATTTTAGATAAAAAGTGTAAAATACCAAAGTTGGAGGGAATTGTATCCCCAAATGCGGTTGTGTTTTTTTTAAAAACTCACCCTGTATGCTTACATTTGTTTTAATTCAGAACTTGCATTTGTCAGTGTGATTTATACACCTACAAATCACAAAAATTAAAAAAAAGTTTAAAAGGTTGTATTTTATTTATTTTAATATAATTACAAACAAAAAAATACCTGTTGTGTTGAGTAGGCCGTTTGAGTAGTTGTTTGTTCTATAAACCATTTGCTTTTTTTATGATAATCATTAACTGATTCAGCGAAAAGTAATTTTATGTGTAAACCGTGCAGTCTTTTGATAAATTGGAGACATACAAAAAGACAGGTGATAGGAACAAGCATTTTTGGTTGGTAAATTACCACAAGGGATAACTTATTAAAGTGAAACCAGTTGTAGAATAATTATTTTGATAAATAAATATAACAGTTTTTTTTGTAATTTCAGTTAACGACATTTTAAGAGTTTTATTAATGAACTTTTTTTTCAAACTTCATAGTGATATGGAATTGTCCCTGCATAAATACACCCTCCCATAAATTCAAGTTTTTTCGCTTACTGAAGGCAATTTATTTGTCTATCTCATGGAAATTGGTAAGTTCAGTTTGAAATAACAAGTAATAGGAAAAATGTCTGTCTATATGTATATTCATGCGGTAATTTCATGATAATAACCGGCGATTTTCTAGCGTAAAAAATTACCTGATTACTCAAGCGAATATTTTTCTTTCTGTTGCAGATGCAGAAATATATTTACGTTTTCCTTGATAATAAATTAATAATAATATTAAAATAACCAAATTAATGAATGCGGTTTCTTAAAGGTAATAACACGGTTTGATTGGTGAATTTCAAGCATTTTTATTGCACATTTAATTAGAGTATTGATAATTAGTAGTTTTTACCTTATTTTGGTAGAGTTCAAAGTAAACCTTAATTTTTAATATAAGTAGGTGTACCAGAAAATCTATTAGACAATAGTGAGCCAACATTATAAGGCCATTTTAAATAAAAAATAACATCAAAAATGCATATAACTACTAAATACTGTCTAATAAAAACGTATGATGATACAGAGTGGGGGTTGCGGGTGCCATAATGTTATTTTAAAACAAATATTTTTTTATTTATGTTTTAGAATATATACCTACCTAGTTATGTATGTTTGTACATACCTCTATCAAGTTCCTAGGTTTGTAGTGAACCTAAGGTCAATGACCGTTTTTCGATAAAAAAAAAATGTGTTGGCATTAAAACACTACCTACTCAATAAAAAATTTTATATCGTCTTGTAATTAATTATTATTTTCATCCATGAATAAGCTACATGAAAAATCTGATGAAATGCAATTTGAGAATGCAGTTTATGAATTTATATGAGTTTTTATACCTATATTATTAGAGTAAACATAATGAGATTCCCAAATGCATATTATAGTCAAATAAAAAGTACCTAGTACAGTCACAAATAAATTTCTTTTTTGTTTTGCTTTCACCGAAATGTTTATGTTTGGGAAAGTTTCAGGCGATATAAATATGTACTAATTTCAAGGATTGTTTGAATGTCAACATTTTAAAAATCGCAATAAAATCATGAAAATGAACTAAACTAATGTGAATCTATAGTTGTAATCAGATATGTAGGTAGTTACCTACCTATTTGTGACAACGACAACAAACTATAATGTCGATTATAAATAAAACTATAAAACTTTATTTGGAATAAATATTAAAAGCTATATGATTTTACTTCCTTGTATCTGCTAGTATTTATATTATACTTTCATACGCGCCTTTTGCTTTACAGGTGAAGGTGAAGTGGCTTGTGATCGTTTTTAATATCAAATGTTCTTGAGCAATTTACAAAGTAAGTATGCTGCTTATTCAAGTCATTAAAAAGTTACATATTAAAGGAAGACTAAAAAGTAAAAAATATTTCCTTTTTTGTTACCTTAGCGTAGGTAAGAGCTTTAAAGTCCCAAGCAGCTGGCTAGCTTGTTTGTTTTTGCCCTTAATCAAGACAAAAATTAAAATTTCGGGTTCTTAGTGACGTCACAGTCAAATAATTATATAGTTTCTACTTCTGGGAAGCAATTAAAACGTATTATTACAAATGCGTATGCGCATTTTCTAGATTAGCCACTAATGAATTAAAATACATGGATTGATTATATGCCAGTATTTTTAATAATATTTTAACGAAATTTGGTAAAATTTCAGATGGTCCCGAATCCAATGACGCAGAGTTTTGCGATAAAAAAAATTGAAGCCTTGAAAATTTAGATAAATGCCTGGAATTTTGCACCAAAATAAAAGTGTTTTCTGACCTATCTTTAGAAAAAAAAATTAACAAAAAATAACACCGACTTCACAAATTTGCCCGTATGCACATTTCAACTAAAATTTTAGAAATATTTTTCTCTTTCTAAATTGAGTTATCTTTGGAGTCGGTGACAGTAAGTTGTGATGTATAATAATAATATAATAATAATTCTCACCCTCACAATACTCCAAACTAGGAGTACCCCAGAAGCAACCATATGTAGGATATGATGTATTCATATCTAAATAGATTTAAATTCCTTGCCTTGACTGTCACCAAATCCAAAGATAACTCAATTTTGAAAGAGAAAAATATTTCTAAAATTTTAGTTGAAATGTGCATATGGGCAAATTTTTGAAGTCGATTTTAATTTTTCTGTTAAAAATTTTGTATTTCTTATTTTTTAGTGAATTATTAAGAATTATCGAAATTGGTCCAATATGAAATTTCAACCCCTATTTTTCCACCCTTAGGGGTGGAATTTTTTCTTCAACTCTAAGGTACTACCTTTCTAATAAAAAAAGAATCATCGAAATCGGTTCAATATGAAAATTCACCCCCTATTTGTCCACCCTTAGAGGTGGAATTTTTTCTTCAAATTTAAATGGTTAAAAGGTATCGGTTTATAAAATGACGGAGTTCTGAGGTAACAAACATAACAAAATACAACCTCCTCATCATTTTTTGAAGCCGGTTAAAAAGAATGCTAAAATCGGGAAAAACATGATTTGAGCATCTTTACTAATATGTTGATCAATTTGGATCTTCTTGTTTATTTATAATAGTATGGGTACTTCAATTGTATTGAACCACAACCACGTATCTGTTTTGACTGCAATTTCACTGTATTTTGTACTTTTTAAATAAATATATATATTTTATTTTATTGTATATTATTTTTTATACAGTTGAAATTCGAGTCACATCATTATTCTTTTGCTATAGGAGGCATCCCGACGAGAGCTGTAATATGGATGATGCTGTTTACCTGCACTTTTTTCCTCTACATGCTGAGGATCAACCTGTCCATCGTCATTTTGGGTATGGTTGAACCAGCGAAAGACGTCAACGCCTCCGTTGCTGTCCCTGAATGTTCAGCGCAAAATTCCGACTACGCAAACTCAACTTCCAACCAAGAGGACACCCACAATTATAGCGTGAGTGCCGTGGAAGTCTAATGGTGATGGTTTTCCCTTTGTTTATAAACAGCCTATAGTTACACGAGGTGTGACAGTGTTATAAGGATATTAAATCGATACAGAAGATCGGCGCTTGAACGTACAAATTCTCTTTCAGAGTTCAGACGTCTTCCGATGGAATACAAAACTCCAAGGGCTGATCTTAGGTGCATACTTTTGGGGGTTTGTGATAAGCGCGATACCCGGTGGAGCTCTGGCCGAGCACTTCGGTCCGACTCGCATGGTATCGGTTTCGTTCCTCACGTGTGGCGTGTTGACGTTGCTGGGACCGCTGGCTGCCAGCTGGCACCCGGCGGCGCTTATAGGATCGAGATTTCTCATTGGATTGTTTGGGGTAAGTGACGATCATTTTTAGGAGGTTCGTTTTGCTCAAATATTATAGAGTAATGCAAAGAACGTAGGTCTAGCTACAGTGGCTTTATACAAGACAGTGGCGACACGGCCGCCATGTTTTGTCAAATGAGAGGTGGAACTTTTTAAAAAATATGTCGATATTGTGTGTATAGATCCAGTACAGAATTTTTTTATCGATATGACTATACACTGTGTCCCGGATAAGAATGAACAGCATGGGGATATTGCAAACGGTGAGAGATAGAGCAACGGTTAAATGGGGAAAAAGTTGCGCAACTTCGAGGTAAATTGAATGGCACAAACAGATTTCTAATATCTTTTTTCGTTTTTGAGTTATTTTGAAAAAAGTAAAATTTTGCGTTTTCGATTTTATTTTTTTCTGAAGTTGTTATGACAGATAGAAAAAAAAGAAAAACACTTTCTTATGGCACTTTTTAACGGGCTTTAAGATGGCGTTTTTAGATTTGTTTTACAACGTTTCGTTTTTGAGAAACCATCTTCAACTTTATTTTTTTAAATACGGACCTGGATTTTTTTTGCAGATTTTGAAAGCACTTTTCATTGCAAATACCATGATGTATGACACGAAATATTTTTAAAATGTTTTGAGACAATTATACTGATTATTCATTTTTTTCCATTCATTTTTTTTCTATTGCGGCCCTGTATTTAATAATAAGAAGTCTAACTATTAATCAGTATTGACAACAATTTATTTACAGTTTATTTTTACTTCGAAAACTTAATATTTTTAAATACGGCCCTGTCTGGTAAGTGTTTTCCTCTGTTGTTGTACAGCAAACAGTGTCGCATTGTGTTTTGGAGTAAATTCTTAGCTTTTTCTAATTGTCAGAAGAAAGCTTTAAGCCAACGAAATCAATAACTTTTGCTATTTATTAATTGCAACAATACATTCGTTCGGCCTCTACACTATTTCTGTGACGCAAGATATAACATGCTGGCATGTTAAATTTGTCCCCATTTGAAAAAGCACCCTCCATTTCTAATGATACAAATTGTTAACTAAATGATACAGTGGGAGTCACAGAAAATATACGCTGTAGCGTATATTTTCTGTGGTGGGAGTTATGACAAATGACAAGGGGTTGGTTTCGTTGTTTCAAAGCCTTCTAGGTGGGGGTTTTTATTTATTTTTTATTATCGCATGTGACTGTTATTAGTCTTTGCCGTTTTTTTTTGGTTCTCCAATAATCGAAAGATAAGTTGTAAGTTAAATTGTTGACAATACTGATTAATATTTAGACTTCTTATTATTAAATACAGGGCCGCATATGAGAAAAATGAATGGAAAAAAGGGAATTTTCAGAATAATTGTCTCAAAACAATTTAAAAATATTTCGTGTCATACATCATGGTATTTGCAATGAAAAGTGCTTTCAAAATCTGCAAAAAAAAATCCAGGTCCGTATTTAATAAAATAAAGTTGAAGATGGTTTCTCAAAAACGAAACGTTGTAGAACAAATCTAAAAACGCCATCTTAAAGCCCGTTAAAAAGTGCCATAAGAAAGTGTTTTTCTTTTTTTTCTATCTGTGATAACAACTTCAGAAAAAAATAAAATCGAAAACGCAAAATTTTACTTTTTTCAAAATAACTCAAAAACGAAAAAAGATATTAGAAATCTGTTTGTGCCATTTTATTGACCTCGAAATTGCGCAACTTTTTCCCCATTTAACCGTTGCTCTATCTCTCACCGTTTGCAATATCCCCAGGCTGTTCATTCTTATCCGGGACACAGTGTATATTAAATGAAATCAATTAATTACCCATTTCTTGGAAAATAAACGGTAAAACCTATCTTCATGTTCAGTTTCGTTCATATTTTATGATTAATTACCAAAATGGTTCTCACAAGACATGTCTAAAATAGACATGTGTTTAAGTATATTTTATTATGTAAACCTCTTCAGCGAATTTTCGATATAAGCGCATGCTGTAGAGACATCCAATTGAGTCAATTCAATATTTTCACCATGAAATGAAAAAAATGAGTTTTGAACTTTATTTAGGTATTTATGTTTTTTATTTATTTATATTTTAATTATTTGTTGAATATATTTTTGATTAAAAAAAAACAGAGTAAACTTAAAAAAACCGAACATTTAGAAAATTAAGCAAAATAATAATAATAAATTTCAAAAATTTGATATATGGTGTGGCCCGTTTGTAATGGAGACACCTCTGTAAAATTGTTATTTTTGCTCCGATTTTGAAAAACTTTTTTTTGTTAGATAGATCTCTGAAAATACCATTCGACACACCTTCCAATTGTTTTGAAAACCAAACACATGGCTAACTGCGACATTTTTTATACCCCCAAAATTCAAGGAATCATATTAGGCATTTTTTTATCAAAAAAATTTACTAAAAAAAGTTGTTTAGAATGAACCAAAAATCCCAAATCCAAAGTTTTATCAAAATCAAAAAATAAAAAATTTCCGAAAAAAATAAATTGAAGGTCCAAAAATCACATTTTAATGAATTTATACGGATAGCAAAGTGTGCCATGGAAATTTGAAGTTAAAAAATTAACTTTGCTAGCCGTAAAAATTGATTAAAATGTGTTTTTGGACCTTCAATTTATTTTTTTCGGAAATTTTTTATTTTTTGATTTTGATAAAACTTTGGGTTTGGGATTTTTGGTTCATTCTAAACAACTTTTTTTAGTAAATTTTTTGATAAAAAAATGCCTTATATGATTTCTTAAATTTTGGGGGTATAAAAAATGTGTTTGGTTTTTCAAAATCAGAGCAAAAATAACATTCCAAACGGGCCACACTGTATATCTGATATATATCGATATATATCGGATTTTTTGATATTTATATAAATATCTTGATATTTTCGAACCCTGCCAGTAGTACAACTAACTGCCAATATCTGTCGGTCTTTCTTGCCAAATTTCAATGTTATATCGTTTCGAATATTCAAGTAAGAATTTTTATTCTTCGGTTATGCATATACTTACAAAAGTTGTTTGGAATCAAAGGTAGATGTCAGATTTAATAAAAAAAAAGAAATTTAACTTTTTTTAATTTTTTTCGACCACCTTGTGTATTACAAACAAAATACCGCAAGCGCAACTTATCATCGGATAACACATGAATTCGCTACTAAACTTTAATTCTGTTTGATTAGCAGCTAGAAATTTAAATGAATCGAAGTCAAGAGTTTAAAAATATTAAATTTTTGTGTCCAACTTTCTGCCGGTCACTGTACAGACTGAGTCATTTTCGATGGTTTTATGTGGTATCTGCGTTATTTGTATAGATAGAAAAAAACAAGGTAGGTGTTCATGAGTTAATTTTTTGAGATATTTACGATCCTCAAAACCGATCTCTGATATCTCCAATACTTTAGGAGATACAGGGCGTTTTTGAAATTTTTGCAATTATCATAGCTCATTTGTTTTTAAACCTATATATTTCGTTGAAAACGCTTTATACGCACTTTTTTACGTAGAATCCATTGGAGTAAACAGTTTTTCTATAAAATAGTTATTTATGTACCAAGGCACTGAAGTTGAATTATTAAGTTGAACTTCGGTGCCTTGGTAGGTAAAATAACTATTTTTTAGAAAAACTGTTTACTCCAATGGATTCTACGTAAAAAAGTGCGTATAAAGCGTTTTCAACGAAATATATAGGTTTAAAAACAAATGAGCTATGATAATTGCAAAAATTTCAAAAACGCCCTGTATCTCCTAAAGTATTGGAGATATCAGAGATCTGTTTTGAGCATCGTAAATATCTCAAAAAATTAACTCATGAACACCTACCTTGTTTTTTTCTATCTATACAAATAACGCAGATACCACATGAAACCATCGAAAATGACTCGGTCTGTGCAAGGTTTCTCGTGCTAACAGCCCCGTCAAAAATCCTGTCGCCCTTCCAGGGCGTGGTGTACCCGTCGGCCCACTGCCTGATCTCCCTCTGGGCGCCCCCCCACGAAAAGGGCCGATTCGTCGCCGCCCTGCTGGGCAGCTCGCTGGGGACGGTGGCGACGTGGCCGGCGCTCGGCGCCGTCGTCTCGGCGCTCGGCTGGCGGTGGGGCTTCTACGTGTGCGGGGCCGCCGTGCTGGCGTGGACGGGCGCCTGGGCGGCGCTGGTCAGGGACTCGCCGGCGGCCCACCCGAGGATCGGCGAGCGAGAGAGGGCGTACATAGTCGGGGGGCTGGCCGGGGCGATGGGCGCCAAGAAGAAGGTGGGCATAGTAAAATTATTTTAAGAAGTCCTTACTGGGACCAGAGCATATAAAACAACTGCTGGGACCGTCAATTGGTAATTTCGACATCCTAAGTTGGCATCAATATCGGTGCAGCAAAGAATGCAACCGGGCTGGACCCAAGAACGGTAGACGCACAGGATTGCTCGATCGGGCAAATCTCTCCGCCGGCGTGACGTCACCGCTAGACTGCTATCTGCTAAGCGCGCCGGGAGCTACCGTCCAAAATATAGAAAGGGTGGGTTTTCTGTGGATGTTCTGTGTTTTTGAGCTACTTTTGCCAATCCTTTGATTTTTATACACTATTAAGAGTACAGAGAACTTTTATTTTTTACTTAGAATGTATCAAGACTAAGGGATTATATTATAAAATTGCCAATATATGTAATAATTGCATACTGAAGAAAATTTCGAAAATAGTTATTTATGTACCTACCAAGGCACTGAAGTTCAACTTTTTATGACTCATGTGGAATTTAGTTGCCGAGGCCTCTGGCTGAGGCAAATATAAAATATTATTATTATACAAAGTATTTTGAACGTTTGAAAGACGGTAAGAATGATACTAATCTTTTGCGATATTATTTTATAAATTAATATTAAAAATAATGTACTTATGCCAAATTTTAGTTTCAATTTATTACGAGTATAATACTCTTAATAAACACTATGAAAATTATTTTTCACAAAAGGTACACACTCTGTGGATGCCTGTTTTACATTGACAATTTCTTCATGAATTAATTCATGAAGTCACTTCAAGGGCAAATTATTATAAAAAGTCGTGTATTACACTGGCAATTTCTTCATGAATTAATTCATGAATTTCTTCATGACGTTACTTCACGAATTAGAGCATGTCCTATTTTCCGTCAAGTTTTGCGTGAACTTCAGGAGTACTAACATTGAAAATGTGAACACAAGAAAGGTTATATTTTGATACTAGTTTTGTTTTAGGCATTAGGCGAGAAAGAGGAGAGTACATAGCTTTAGAGATAATATACTTAGATTAAAAGTGTGTGAAATGTTGCAATATGTTTTATTTATGTATTCCGCTGCCAAGGCACAGCTCCCTCATTCACGAAATAATCACAAAACTCCTCTTGGGTAGCAACGCAAGCATGTCTTGGTGAACATGTTTGGTAACAAAGTCCAAATTGAAATATATAGTCTTTATCAAGCTCTTCTAGGATGGAAGTAGGACATTCGGGTCTCAAAAATTATGTAATGTGCAACATGCCAATGTTATGGTTTGCACTTTTTCCACATTCAAATTAATTTTAGTCAAAAAACTCTAAATCGTTTGGCTAAAATGCCAAATGCATTTTCAACTACTCTTCTTGCCAGATTTAATCTGTAGTTAAAGAAGCTTTGGATGAAGATGGAAAGGTTAAACTCTTTTACCTAGCAGTTCACTCTGTAAATCTCTTTCATAGTCATTTTCCGTAAAATGACGAGAACAAATATGACTGTTATTAGGGTTGAAACTGTCCATTCTTTTACATCTTGCCACCCATGCTCTCCTAATCGTTTGTGAAACCATATCTTTTGACTTGGGGAAGGTATGGAACATAATATTTTCGCCTGCTTTTTTTAAAGCGTAAGTTGTATTACAACCATAAACAGCACACCTCGTTCCCGTCATAATGTATTCTAAATAAATAATAAAAAAAAGTATAGGGTAAAGTGTATTTAAAATGCTAAAATATAAGTACCTACCTATTAAATAACCCAGTACCTACAAAAAAATCGAAGACAATGACGAGGAGATCTCAAATCTAACTTCTAACCTATAATGGCACAAAACATTCGATATTAGAGAGATAATTTGACAAAATATATTAGTTCTTACGTTTTTAATACTAAGCAAGATGGTACTAATGGTAATATTTAGCAATAATAGATTGAAAACTAAAAACAGGTTACATAAAATAAAGAAAACACAGTCAAAACCCGCGTCAAAACCCGCACCGCTGATGTACAAATAACACCGTTAGTCTAGCGCTGACGTCACACCCATCTGCCGACTGGCGAACATTACGCTTACGAGATCGAGCAATCCTGTGCGTCTACCGTTCTTGGGCTGGACCAACACTATATTAAAGACCCGAGCATGCCGTCATATTTCATTGTTGTTTACGGATTGGGGTGGCGCTCATTGAGTTTAACTCAATGGGTGGCGCTACACAACGAGAAAAATGGCGGCTTATTATAGGTTATAGGGAGGTATTCCGTGGCTATTGGGATGTCAGGTTCTGACGTTTAAAATATCAAAAATTTTAAATTTCCAGCTTTATTACGATTTACCTTCTTTTTACGGCAACGAATTGTGTTTGCGTCCAGTATTTGGCAGTTTTATCCTAATAATACGGCTTTTCGAGGTAGATTTGTTTGTGATTACATGAAATTTTCATGCACATAAAGAAAATGGTATGCACACTGCACAGACCATTAGATGAATTGCAGAAGAACCGAAAATTCTAGATAATATTTTTTAGGTTAGGTTAGATATAGGTTAGGGTTAGGTAAAGGTTAAGTATGAATGGCACTTGTTGCCAGACTTCGCCTTTGTACAGGATACCTACATGTTTTGTACTGTATTCTTGCAATAAAGTCCTATTATTATTATTATTATTATATTTTGGAAGACTATTTTGTAACGTATGCAAGAATGAAAATAGAAAATTCTATTTATAGCTCCAAAGCGGACCAATAGTCCTCCATATAAAGAAGTAACTGAAAAATCTAATGCGTTTTATGCTTACTTACACTACAACTAGCCGTGGACTTCACTTCAAACCAAAAGGTACCAAATATTCTTGCTTGCTTTTTAGACTCGCTTTTCTTAAGAAAATGTATGGAAATATGCCATGTGAGCTTGTCAAATTAGAGGGACATAACAAACAAATATTTTATTTTATTTTGGATATTAAATTCGTTGTAACAGGCACATTTGCATGTTTTTATTTTATAAAAGATTCTGCAACAATGGTGTTTTAACATTAAACCTTCGTGTAAATTTGTTTCGTTGTGTAGCGCCAGTGGCGATCGCTTGAAACAGCGCTATGCACAGGTCTTTAATATAGTGTTGGTCCAGAACCGGGTCATAAATCCAGATCAGTAACGAGCCCATTTGCACAATGGATAACTACTAATAACACGAACAAGAACAACACGGATAACGGTAAAACTCATGAAACATACAAAACCCGCGAATATTTTCGCTGCCCAAAGTTTGAACCCTTTTGAACGATCCGGAAAACCTTCACTGTCACTTTCACAACACCGAAATAAAATTTGCCTGAGTACGCACCATAGACGCAGCCACAAGTAGCTGATTATACCAAAATGAAAGGGTTTCCATGACGTTTCAAATTATTATTAAAATGAGTTGTAGGCCGCGGTGACGTCGCTCGTACCGGCGCTGGCTTTTTAGACTGCATGTTTTTCTGCCTTCGATCGACCTTGGTTCGAACCGATGTCGAGGCAAGGGCATGCACATGTCTTTAAAGAAAAACACCGCTATGGCCAAGAGCGCTGGACAAATGTGGGTTCACGGTATTGCTCCTAAATAGCTTTATCCGTGTGATTTACTAATTGTCCTACACTCACTGGGATTACTACGGTTTTCTAGGGTTTTCCGTAGTACTTGAGCGAATGCTATCCTAGTTCTAACGGGAAAAAAGTCGGCCCTAGCCGCAAATGGCAACGAAGACAAAATAATAGTAATTGCCCCCCTCCCCCGCACAAGCATGTGGTTGCTTCTGGGGTACTCCTAGTTTGAAGTATTGTGAGGGTGAAAATTATTATTATTATTATTATTATTATTATATTATAGTTATTTTTAATTGTAGCGGTATAATCGTGATTGCAATGGGGTTTTTATTTTATTCTGTCCTTTTTTTCGTATCACTAGGGTAACTTTTCACATCATAAATCAATGAGTGTCGTCATTAACTGGTTGAGACAACATATACCAATGTTATACCTGGACCAACACTATATTAAAGATCCGTGCATAGCGCTGTTTCAAGCGATCGCCACTGGCGCCACACGACGACACAAATTTACACGGTGGTTTTAGTTAAAACACCATTGTTGCAGAATCTTTTATAAAATAAAAACATGCAAATATGTCTGTTAGAACGAAGTTAATAATCAAAATAAAATAAAATATTTGTTTGTTATGTCCCTCTAATTTGACAAGTTCACATGGCATATTTCCATACATCTTCTTAAGAAAAGCAAATCTAAAAAGCAAGCAAGAGTATTTGGTACCTTTTAGTTTGAAACGCAGTCCATATGGCTAGTTGTAGTGTGAAAGCATAAAACACATTAGACTTTTCAGTTTCTTCTTTATATGGAGGACTATTGGTTCGCTTTGAAGCTATAAACAAAATTTTCTATTTTCATTCCTGCATACGTTACAAAATACTCTTCCAAAATAATATCTAGAATTTTCGCTTCTTCAGCTGGTTGATCAGATCATACCATAATTCCAAAATAGTGTTTATTCTTCTGCAATTCATCTAATCTAATAGTCTGTGCATACTATTTTCTTAATGTGCGCGAAAATTTCATGTTATCACAAACAAATCTACCTAGAAAAGCTGTATTAATATTATAAAACTGCCAAATACTGGACGCAGAGACAATTCGTTACCATAAAAAGAAGGTAAATCGTAATAAAGCTGGATATTTAAAATGTTTGATATTTTAAACGTCAGAAACTGACATCCCAATAGCCACAGAATACCCCCCTATAACCTATAATAAGTCGCCATTTTTTTCGTCGTGTAGCGCCACCCCAGTCCGTAAACAACAATGAAATATGAGGTCATGCTCAAATCTTTAATATAGTGTCGGTCCAGGTTATACCCATGGTTAACAGAAAATTCTTAGGGATTTTGTGGCGGATGTCATCCGACAAAATCTGGACTAGTAATCGGGGTATAGAAGATAGCGAGAAGCGGTAAAATATATTTGTATGTATTCTGCCGCAGCTGCTGCCGCCTGGACTAGTAATCGGGGTATAGAAGATAGCGAGAAGCGGTAAAATATATTTGTATGTATTCTGCCGCAGCTGCTGCCGCCTGGACTAGTAATCGGGGTATAGAAGATAGCGAGAAGCGGTAAAATATATTTGTATGTATTCTGCCGCAGCTGCTGCCGCCTGGACTAGTAATCGGGGTATAGAAGATAGCGAGAAGCGGTAAAATATATTTGTATGTATTCTGCCGCAGCTGCTGCCGCCTGGACTAGTAATCGGGGTATAGAAGATAGCGAGAAGCGGTAAAATATATTTGTATGTATTCTGCCGCAGCTGCTGCCGCCTGGACTAGTAATCGGGGTATAGAAGATAGCGAGAAGCGGTAAAATATATTTGTATGTATTCTGCCGCAGCTGCTGCCGCCTGGACTAGTAATCGGGGTATAGAAGATAGCGAGAAGCGGTAAAATATATTTGTATGTATTCTGCCGCAGCTGCTGCCGCCTTACAAATCGATCTTCCTCTCGTTGCCGATGTGGGGCCTGATCGTGCTGCACTTCGGCAACCTGTGGGGCCTGTTCTTCCTGATGACGGCGGGGCCCACCTTCATGTCGACCGTGCTCGGCTTCAACCTGGGCCACACCGGATTCCTGGCCGCGTTGCCGTACCTGGCCAGGTTCACGCTCGGCCTGGCATTCAGTTCTGTCGGCGACTTGATCATGACGAAGAATTGGATGAGCCGGACGAGAATACGGAAGAGTTTCGTCGTGTTTTGTGAGTGTTAACTAGCCCGGATTTTTCTTCCTATACTAAAATCTCTCTTTAGAAGGCCCTAATCACGGCCCTCATAGCCCTAATCAACAGAATTTACGCACATGATTCCTAAATTTAAGTAGATATAAATGAACATTACAATTGATAACAAGCACAGAAAAAGTGGGAAAAGAAAAAGGCATTGAGGTAGTATGGGGGGGAGGCCTCATAACATTACTTTGTCGCATATAGCAAAGGGGTTCAGGGGGTGTGGCTAAGTCTGTGATCAATATGGCTGACACGCCAGGGTCTGATTAAACAGTATTCCTAGTAAAATTATAAAAAAACCTACGAAAGAAAATATGGGGTTATTTTGAATCGAAGGAAGAAACACCCTGTAGGCAATCCTTGAAAATACATACCTAGAGTAGTTATAAAGGTAATACCTATTTTTCTTTTCATAAAGTACCAAAGTGGATATTATAAATTATATTGATACGGCTCTGTCTATTGTTTACATTACCTGTGAAATGTAATTCCTGTGAATTTCTTTTTGTCCACTTAGAATTGCTACTGCAATAGCTCGCAATAACAAGGAAAACTGCACTTTTAGCCACTTTTAATGCACTTTTAGCACCGAGTCAACAAATTGACGTTGTTCTGGTAATCTATGACGTAGGTGAACCCGTTTTGGGTCACGTGACAGCTTCTCCCCTCCAATACTACCTCAATGGTATATTTATAGGACAGGAACAGAGATATGGAGGTCCATTTCTCTGGTTTAGGACTACCCTGGTTGTTATTTTAAGGTTTAACATATCTTCATAATATACACCAGTAGAAAAAATATAGTATGCAACAAGTTTTATAAGGCCTGTTTCGGACTGTCGGGGTCAGGACTGGAGCATGCAGTTTCAGTTTGAAGTTTTGCTGAAACAGACCTATTATAAACTCCTGTAGACGTAGACATTCGTTCTATTAGGGTATTCTGTGATTCTATTAGACATTTACTATAATTTTCAGCTCACATCGTTCCAGGAGTGTTACTTCTAGCCCAGACCTTAGTAGGCTGCCAAATCAAATGGACGATAGCATTAATAACATTATCGTTGGGTTCGAACGGCGCCTCGACCATCACCAACCTACAGAATTCGCAAGATCTGGCACCAAACTTCGCCGGTACTCTTTACGGCATTATCAACTCTATCGGGAGTATCACGGGCTTCATCTCGCCACTCATCGTTGGATATATGACAGCTGAACATGTGAGTAACTTTATTACAATAATGTGTAACGACCATAACTTATCAGTAGAATACTATAGTTTTTCTATGACATTCCACGCTCTTTTTTTCACACTTTCTAACCTCAAATTTCTAAAGTGTCACTCTTTCATAAGCCTACTTTGTATGTTACAACAATTTAATTGATTTAAAAAAGCTTATTAATATACTATTGTTTATTTTCAGAATGGTATTGCAGAGTGGCATACGATTTTCTACATTGGCGCCTCTGTATATATTTTGTGTGGCATCATTTTTTGCATTATCGGAAGCGGTGAAATTCAGCCGTGGAACGATCAAAGTGACCAAAGTGAAAAAGAAGCCGGTGTTGAGAATATAGCGTTTGACAAGACTTCGGAAGAAATCAGCAAATGACATTTTTTACTTTTTTTAAAAGACAGCTATTTTAGAAAATGTGTTGTGATGTAATAATTATCGTGATATTTTAATAAAGAAATTTATGTTTTTATTTTTATTGTATTTTTAAGTAATTAGGTGTTTAGGTATTTCTTGCAAATTGGACGATTTTTATGTGTACTGAACAAATCCATAGGTATCGTTGAAAAATCAAACTTAACAGGAGAGAAGTAAAGTACCTGGGACAAATAAATTATAGCTTTGTTCCAACAACAGTTCGGAAGCAGTTCCAGCGAATCAGAATTCAGAAAAGTAATTCCACAACTGTTTTCAACCCATTAGATCGCTGAGAACTGGTTCAGAACTGCTGTTGGAACATAAAGCCTATTCATTTAATTTATACCCTGACGTCATCGATACCAGCATAACAGCGTTGCCAAACTTTATGACAAATTGCAAATACGAAGACTTCAGCTGCCACAATATTTGAATTTTAAACCATTTACAGGTTAGTTAATGTACACTGTGTTTTCTTAATATGAAACCTTAATAGGCCATGTGAATAAAAATGAGGAAAAGCTTAATACCACAGCTATTCTGTGTTAATAGGTACTTAAAAATTTTAAAAAAATGAAAAAAATTCACTATTTCCGAATAATTAATTTAAAAAAAATTTTGGACCATCTGATACTCCTTTATGTAAAAATAAAGCAGTGGAAATTTACAAAGAAAATATTTCCCTTAATTCAAAATCTTGGAAAATCTTGCAAAATCCATGTTTCTTCCAAATAAACAAACTCTCGTGTTTCTTCTCTTTTTGCTTGCATATGATTTCTTAAAAATTTAATACGTTTTATAGCAATATTATAGGCACCTCCATAAAGTCCACGTCGAGGATCATCTTTGCGGTACTTAAATCCAATGTTCCTCAATATTTTCCATAAAGATGTTCTACCACCATGAAAAATATCTCTTTCTTCTAATTTCGCTTTTAGGGCGTTCACTGTAAAGTGCTTTTCTAAAAGAATAATTATAAAATTAGACGCATATTGGGGCAAATTGGCAAAATTCTTTAACATACTGTCCCTATATACATTTCATATATCACATTTCGGATTGCTGTCTGTTCGAAATCATCAATGTTGACTAGGTACAGGTTTTTTCTTTCTCTCCTTGCAGTTCGAGTAGCTGGTCCTTTTGAAATAATTGTTTTGACCGTGTCAAAACTAATTCCTAGAGCTGCTGCAACCCTCTTAAATAGAAACAAAAATATGATTTTTTTAGAAATTATCGGAATTTATATCAGTGAAATAAAATAAAAAGTACTTACATCTTTTACAGCACAAAGCGGAAGCAGCGGACCCCCGTTTTCCCTTTCCCTCTCAAAATATTCGCCCAAAGCACGCACCATACCCTGCGCGCGTTTATCAAGATTTTGAGAACCTATCTTGCGCTGCATTTTTAAAATTAAGTGACAAACTGTGTCAAAATTTTAACGAAAAATTTGAATATTATTATTGCAACCCAGCCCTATTATGCCAACATGACAGATGAAAATTAACTATTATTTGTGTGGCATTTTTGTAGTGTCACTAGAATTTATATTGGCAGCAAAAAACACCAAACGATGACGTCAGGGTATAAATTAAATGAATAGGCTTTACATTATAAATTTGTCGTCACTGATTAACTTTCTGCCTGTCAAATTTGTTAATTTTTAGGTTATACCAGAGCATATGCTCTGGTTATACTGTCATCCTTGTCATTGTAAGATAACTTTCGAGAATATACTTTTGATTGATGTTTGTGGAAATAAGACAGTTTGTATGATTGATCAAATTTAATTTTATAAGAGTAGAAAATTTAAAACTTCACAATAGATGTTTTGTTATGGCAACAATAACTTTTGTAAATATGACAAAATATCACAGCATTAATTAAAAATAATGTTTCCATTCCTACTACAATTTGAGTGCTTCTTTTCGACAAAGAAAATATTAATCGTTAAGATGAAATTATAAGTACACAATAAATCATAAATATGTTATCTACCCTGCAAGGACCATATTAGGTAAACTATGTACATTTCAAACTCTCTTTAAACAGGTTCCTTTTTATTCCCTACAATCCCTATTTCGTTCCGATATTATCCCAATCCGCTATCATTGTCAAATTGACGTTTTCGAATCGCCATTTCTGCGTTTTGGAATTTTCGTCGCAGGTGGTGACGAACAGTTTCTTACGACCCGGATCACAATCTAAGCACCGAGGGTTGCCTCCGTGGAGGAACCTTTGCTTCTCCTGGAATAACATAATATTGTCACTTTTTTAGGCTTTTGTCCCCTTACCGTGGTACATTCAAACTACTCCTTGAAAACACTTCCAAAATGAGACCTCAAAATAGAGAGTAGTTCAAATGTACCACACCCTCAATGCGAGCTTCCATTTTACTGAAAATCGACTAGTATTTTCCTAGCAATATTTATGTGAAAATAAAGATAAAAAGAGACAGAATATGGGATGACAAATAACTTTGCATGAAATTTTGAATCAAACGAAATATTGGCAAAAAACGCAAACATCACTTACCACGTCATACTTCCAATATTGGTTCCCCTTCATCCCGTGGCAGGGGTACAACGTAATGTCGGCCTTGTCGTTCGGATCAGACACGTCAAAACACATAGTCTTGCCTTTCACCCTGACATCTTTGTGCCACGTCAGCGTGAAGTTTTGCGCCGCCTTTTTACCCGTCCCTTTAACGCACTCCTGCAATTCCACCACTTCGTCCCTGTCCTTGTGGCTGGCATCGACGCACAATTCTGGGGCCCCCAGATTTCTTATCTGGAACAAGGATATTGCGTCAAAATAGTTACGCCTTCACGATGGGCAGTCTAAATTTTATGTCTGTGATCTCTAACCGCGATAATATAACCTAAACGCAAACAAATTTCGCAGATATTCCATCAGTGGCGACATAACTGCAAAAGTAGTTCATTTGTCACATGGTATATTTGTCTTGTGCTTACAAACTGGCTATATTAGAGGCGTTTTTAAACCATTTGGCAACCATGCCCAACTTAACGATATGCTCACCTCTCCCATGCCGAAATCCCACTTTCGAGAATGTTCTCACCAGTTAGAATGTTCATAATTTCGAGAATGTTCTCAAAAGCGAAAATGTGCCCTCATGAAAACATTCTCATTTCTCGAGAATGTTCCACTGTGAGAACATTACGCGTTTTCCGAGAAAGTTCCCCTAAATTTTATGTCTATGATCTATAACCGCGGTAATATAACCTAAATGCAAACAAATCTTCATCAGTGGCAACATAATTTTAAAAGTAGTTCATTTGTCCCATGCTATGTTATTTGTCTTACAAATCGGTGATGTCAGAGGCGTTTTTAAACCATTCCGCAACCATTAGTGCCCAATTGAACAGTATGCTCACCTCTCCCATGCCGAAATCCCCGGGTTCGATAGGCGGATATTTCAATGGCAAATCGTTCTCCACGAACCACTTGAGTATGTTCCCACTTTCAAGAATGTTCTCACCAGTTTGAATGTTCATAATTTCGAGAATGTTCTCAAAAGCGAAAATGTGCCCCCATGAAAACATTCTCATTTCTCGAGAATGTTCCTCTCTGAGAACATTACACGTTTTTCGAGAAAGTTCTCCTAAATTTTATGTCTATGATCTATAACCGCGGTAATATAACCTAAATGCAAACAAATCTTCATCAGTGGCAACATAATTTTAAAAGTAGTTCATTTGTCCCATGCTATGTTATTTGTCTTACAAATCGGTGATGTCAGAGGCGTTTTTAAACCATTCCGCAACCATTAGTGCCCAATTGAACAGTATGCTCACCTCTCCCATGCCGAAATCCCCGGGTTCGATAGGCGGATATTTCAATGGCAAATCGTTCTCCACGAACCACTTGAGTATGTTCCCACTTTCAAGAATGTTCTCACCAGTTTGAATGTTCATAATTTCGAGAATGTTCTCAAAAGCGAAAATGTGCCCCCATGAAAACATTCTCATTTCTCGAGAATGTTCCTCTCTGAGAACATTACACGTTTTTCGAGAAAGTTCTCCTAAATTTTATGTCTATGATCTATAACCGCGGTAATATAACCTAAATGCAAACAAATCTTCATCAGTGGCAACATAATTTTAAAAGTAGTTCATTTGTCCCATGCTATGTTATTTGTCTTACAAATCGGTGATGTCGGAGGCATTTTTAAACCATCCCGCAACCATTAGTGCCCAATTTAACGGTATGCTCACCTCTCCCATGCCGAAATCCCCGGGTTCGATAGGCGGATATTTCAACGGCAAATCGAAGGCGATATTCTCCATGAACCACTTGAACGGCTTGCACTTAAGCCGGTCCCGCAGCTCTTTCTGTTGGGTCAGGTCGCCGGGGTCGATGTTCTTGTAATGCGGCCGTCGCATGTATAAATACTGGGCGTATTCGTCCATCCACACTTCGGCGACTCTCTTGTAATTCTAGAAGGTAAAAAAAATCACGGCCTTTGCTTTTGGAGGTAGACAAGAACTTTTTTACGAAATTTGAAGGATTTTTTTTGTCAAGAGCCTTTTTAGATGTTGCTGAAATTCTTACATTGTATATACAAATACGACTTCAGATTCTTATATGGTAAACTAATTTTTTTCAATTCTGATTCTCCTCGACGACAATGATGAAAATTAACGAAGAATTTGCTTACCCTCCCGACAAAATCTCCCTTTCCCGGATTCGGAAACGGGGCGTACTTCCGGTAAATGTGGCCGACCCTCGAACACGGCGCGTCCACCATCTGACCGCCGCACTGCCATATTTTAAAACTTAACTCGTACTGTTCCCCTCCCCAAATGTCCAGGCCCTCATCATAACCTAAAGTCACCATCATTATTACCACTGAATACGAGACAAAATATTTCTCTACATGGGAACATTCTCACCTCGAGAATGGTCCCACTTTTCGAGAATGTTCCCTAAAGTGAGAATGTTCTTACCCATTGAAAATGTTCCCAATTTTGAGAATGTTCTCACTCGTGAGAATGTTACCAATTTCGAGAATGTTCCCACGTGGAACCATTCTCATGTCTCGAGAATGTTCCACTATGAAAACATTTATCTTTTTGAAAATGTTCCCACTTTTCGAGAATGTTCTCACCAGTTAGAATGTTCATAATTTGAAGAATATTCTCAAAAGTTAAAATGTGCCGTCATGAAAACATCATTTCTCGAGAATGTTCCAATATTTCGTTTTTCGAAAAAGCCACCACTTTTTGAGAATGTTCCCAAAAGTGAGAATTTCCCAATTTCAAGAATGTTCCTCATGAAAACTTTTCTATTTATCAAGAATGTTCTGCGGTAAGAACATTACTCGTTTTCGAAATGTTACCAATTTTCCACTGTGAGAACATTTCACTTTATTCGAGAAAGTTCCCACTTTTCGAGAATGTTCCCAGTAAGTGTGAAAAATAGTACTTTTCGTATCGATTGTTATTCGAAAACTTACCGCCCAACTCCCAAAAGAACTTGGCGCTGATCGCAAACAGCCCGCCGGCCATTATCGGACTCCGGAACGGTTCCGTGGGCCATTTAAGATCGTGCGGCAGCAACGGGAGTCTCTTGTAATACAATTCCCAGTCAAAGGCGCCCCTGGCGCCCTCGTCCTGCGCCCTATACTCGAACGTTTCGTATTGGACGACATCGATAAATGGACAGACGCAGGTTTTGTAATCTTGGGCTATCGGTTCTGAAATTTCGGAACGTGATGTACAATATGTGGTCTAGACTCGTTGTAACGTGATCTTAGAACTTGTAAACTGAGTCGAGAGGGTGTATTATTTATCGGTACTTACCTAAAAGGGGCGGTAGCCAGTTGATATTGGCCTCGGTATGCGAGTCCAGAAATAATAGGACTTCGCCGGTGGCCTCCTTTGCGCCGGCCAGCCGTGCCCGGATTAACCCACTTCGTTCCGGAAGGTGGATGGTGCGAACTTTCGTTAAATTTGCGGCCAAATAGTCGTCCAGCGGTTTCTTTAAAAAATCTAGAAAAATTTTGAAACAAATTCATTTTTGACCGACTTAAAAAAAGGAGGAGGTTATCAATTTGTTACCTCAGAATTCCGTCATTTATAAACCAATTTGGACAATTCTTTTTTATTTGAAAGGGTATACTTACAGAATGGTCCCATTTAAATTTGAAGAAAAAATTCCACTCCTAAGGGTGGACAAATAGGGGATGAAATTTCATATTGGACCGATTTCGATGATTCTTTCTTTATTGATTGGAAAGAGGGTACCTTAGGTGTGGTCCCATTTAAATATATAAAGAAAAAATTTCACCCCTAAGGGTAGATAAATAGGGGATGAAAGTTCATATTGGACCGATTTGGATGATTCTTATTCTATTAGAAAGGGGTTACCTTAGGGGTGGTCACATTTAAATTTGAAGAGAAAAATTTCAATCCTAAGGGTGGGCAAATAGGGGATGGAATTTAATATTGGACCGATTTCGATAATTCTTAATAATTCACTAAAAAATAAGAAATAAAAAAATTTTAACAAAAAAATTTAAACCGACTTCAAAAATTTGCCCGTATGCACACTCCACTAAAAATTTTAAAAAAATTAACAAAAAATAACACCAACTTGACAAATTTCCCGTATGCACATTCCAACTAAAATTTTAGAAATATTTTTCTCTTTCTAAATTGAGTTATCTTTGGAGTTGGTGACAGTAAGTTATGAATGTAGGATATGATGTATTATCATATCTAAATAGATTTAAATTCCTTGCCTTGACTGTCACCAAATCCAAAGATAACTCAATTTAGAAAGAGAAAAATATTTCTAAAATTTTAGTTGAAATGTGCATTGTTAATTTTTTTTATTCTATAGATTACGTTTTAAAAAAATGAACTATTGTCCCTATAACGGGATACAAATCATATGTTATTCTTTTAGTACATACCTTTAGAGCTGTAATCATCCACTAATATTATTTCTTTCAGCAAATGTGGCGGCGACCTTTTTATAACACTTGTGGCAGTGCGTAATAGTGTAGACCAATGTTCGTTGTGAAATGGTACAATAACGCTTACACTAGGCAAATTCTTTAAATACTTTTTGTTCTTACAGCTAGAAATAGGAGAAAACATCTCAAAAATAATTCTGAGAACATGTACAATCAATTTTGTAGGACGAACTTACCCTTTATGCCTGATATCCGGTAAGGCCCTATCTAAAGCTATCTTATCACTAAGGGCGGCATTGAACCCGTTAACTTTGTACAAGGAATCGTACGGCCCATTTTCTGACGTGCGCAGATATGCTGGTACTCCTTGTTCCCCAACACCTATGAAAACATGATTGTATTCCTTACCTTTTGAGAGGTAATAAGGCCTTTCCACAAATTTTCAAAAATCATATCATTTTCGGCAATGTTAATGAAAATGTTGTTTAAAATACCTCTACAGATTACTAATAAAATAAGCTATGTAGGTTGAACTTTGCCATATTCACATTAATGAATTATATAATGTTGTTCATAAACTAAGCCAGGGTGGTTACGCTTTTCTAAATTTCAATATTAGTTCTGTATTTTCTTGTCCCATTATTGTAATAATCTCCGCAACCACTCATGCATTTCCAATCATAATGAAATTTACTTCGATAATTTCAAAGGGTAACCTTCATAAACAATTTTTTTAAAGATAAGTTAACCAACGTCGGTGTACATTTTAATATGCATGAGTGCTGTTGTCTCCTAAAACTCTTGGGATATACTGAGAGAAAACAGAAATTGCACACTCAATGCCACCGGATGTATAGAAAAAAAATTAAATTGCTTTCTAAAGCGGTCAATAATGGTGCGTAACAAGGTTACCTCTTTGCTATTTTTATTGCAATATACTGGTTATTTAAAATAATAAGTAAAAGCTGCATATTACAGATGATAATGTATTCATAATTTGCAAGAATAGTATCTAATGTGATTGTCACATGGAAATAAAACAGGAAATGCAGGCATTTTGTTGCATTGCTCCTTTAAATTGGCATTAACTATCTTGGACAATTCCGATTTAAATATATAAGCTGTTTTTTTAAGTAACAACTAAGTTTTAAGCCTGTTTTAATAAATGTAGATAAGTATACAAACCAAATTTTGTATACATTATGTACAGGTTGATTCAGTCATGTTGTAAAAAATTGTAACCACAGGTGGGAAAAAATAGCTTAATACGAGTCCGAAATATAAAAAATTCAAAAGTAAACCAAAAAATATTATAATTGAATTTAGCTACTTTTTTAGAAGCTAATTTTTTTTGTATTTAATAATGAGACAAATAACAAGTACATATATTACTGAGTCTTTTAAAACATCAGTACCTAATTACAGCTGGGGTGAATAGACTCCGCCATTGACAAATAATGTCATTAAATTACAAAAAAATATAACATAAGTACATACCTGTTTTCAATAAGTCTCTCTTAATAAGTTCATGGTCATGCCAGTCAATCTTTTCATTGGTTAAAACGACACTCTGAAACAAAAGAATAGATAGCTATAGGTACATAAGTTCTTACATAAAATGAAAATCGATGGCAACACAACTTCCACTTTGTTTCTATAATCAACTTAGATAATTTTATTCAAATCATGAGGTCTGATTTTTGACAGTGAAAAATCACGATACTGTGCCGAATTCGCAAGAAATGGTATACAATTTTGAATTTTGTCACAATGGTATATTAGCAAACAATAGCTAGTTACTGAACAACATAGGTATTCATAAATACCTACAGGGTGGACCCAGATCGACTATACAATAGGTGTAAAAGACAAAAAATGTTAGAGTTGAAACTTGACCTTTGGGGGATCAGCCTTGCTTCATTAGAAACTAATTTGTACCATATTATTACATTTTAAAAATCAAGCAGGCCTTGACAGGTGCAATTTATTCATTTTCAGTTCAGGTATACTACCTTTAAGAGGTATCGAAAAATTTTATTAGAAAAAGTTGTTCAGAATGTAAATCCAATTCCCCGTACCAAATTTTAAAACAATCGACAGACTTTGTTTTTTGTTCCACCTTTATTTTTTGGAAAAAAATCAAAGTATGCCGATTGTTTTGAAACTTAGTACAGGGTCTTAAATTTGCATTCAGAAAATTTTTCTCTGATAAAATATTTCGATAAATGTACTTGATTTGCGCTAAAACCGCAAAAATTGAAAAAATAAAAAAAAACAAAATGTGCCGATTGGTTTACCTACGGTGATTTGGAATTGCATTCTGAACAACTTTTTTTAATAAAATTTTTCGATATCTCTTGAGGAAAAGGAGTATACCTGAACTGAAAATGAAATAAATTGTCCCAGTCAAGGCCTGTTTGATTTTTAAAATATAAAAATACGGTGCAAATCACTTTCTAATCAAGTTTAGACTGATCCCCCAAAGCTCAAGTTTCAACTCGAAATTTGTTTGTCTTTTACACCTATCATATATAGTCCATCTGGGTCCACCCTGTATAAAATTCTCTTTATGAAAAAAATTAAAATAACTAAATATACATTATACGACTATTGTCAAGTAGTATCAAAACTCGTCCGGACGACCGTCAAATGAAAGTTTTCTTGTCAATAAAAGTGCCAAAAGCCATCGGAAGATAACCACGGAAAAAGTATAGTACTACTACTCGTCGGTTACGCTATTTTCTAAGATCCAGTCTATAAGGCAAAAATAAAAGAAAGATATATATAAAATAGAACTTACATCAATCGGCTGTAGCCTGTAAAGCGCAGAATGCTCTGGATATCTGCTGCTCCTGAATATCCTGAATAACAGCACCGTAAACACAACGGTAGTAGAAGACAGCAACAAGAATTTCAGCAACGACTTTAAATTCCTTTTCATTATGATAGTAGAAAAGTTGGACTGGCATTACCAATTACCATACCATTTCATTCCATTGAAGACACGTTTAATCGCCGTAATTTATAACAATTTTTTCACTATCTCACCTCACAAACATATTTATTAATAGCACAGTTTAAAATAATCTTTTATTGGAAGCTTTAAATCCTTAGATAAATGTTACCTTATTATTATTACAGAATAACTGTAAAATAGATAATAGATAGGACCGCAATAATTATTATTGTTGCCATTCACCGACATTGGCGGCCTGCTGATCAGTGATCTGTGACATGACATGTGGCGTACCGTGATTTGTAAAATAAATTAAAAAATTATAATCAGTCGATATAGCAAATAGAGATGGGAGATCGATTTTAAATTTCATAACTTAAAAGAAATGAAGTTTTATGCCAAGTAATTGTTAAGGCAAAAAAAAAGTCTTTCTTCTAATCAAAATTGATGACATTTTTCAAAAAAAAAAAACATTGAACTTGAACGTCAATGCCATTCTTGGGATTATACTTTTGTAGGAGCCGCGACCTATGTAACGAGTATACCGCATTCAGCAACCTTAACAAATCCACTATCTGTCAAAAAAGTAACCTCGAATTTTCTGCCTGGAAATAAAAAATGTACATTATTAGCCGAAAGCTCCTGCTGGTGGGTTACACGGCGGCCTTGTTCGGCAGACACATGTGCAGCAAAAGTCTCGGAATGTCCGTGACAGTTTCGGATTCATCGATCGTCGACAGGGCGAAAGTGCTGGCGCCACCCCTGAACAATGACAAGCACAAAGGGCAGGCGGGGAGGATCGGGGTTTTCGGGGGCAGTTTGGAATATACCGGTGAGTAGACAAAACTGGAATGTGAGTCATTGCTAATTACCAGCTCGTAACAAAATAACAACAAAGTATCGCAAAACTGCTAACATAAACAAAACAGCCTATCACCGAACGGCTAGGCCTAGGCCACAAAATATAAAAGTTAGGTGTTAGGTTAGGTTGGTTACCCACAAAACGCAAAGATTAGGTTGGACTGTGTACTGTACCGCTGCTATGCTGTGTAAAGATGGGAACTGGACTGAAACGCTATCGACTAAAATGCAGGATTGTCGACTATCCATAGGCGTCTCGTCAATGGAAATAAAATAATTATTATTCCTTTACCAGATGAAGTTGAGAGTTAAAATGTGAATAATAGACTTATTCTACTAGCAATAGCAACCAACATTTTTTTCTTTGAACGAAAATGATGCCATTTTTGTAAATAAATTTTTCGTCTCACTTTTTCCCGTTTGATACGATTTGCAATAATGGTTTTTAATACATTTTAGGTGCCCCATATTTTGCAGCCATAAGTGCACTGAAAGTAGGTGCCGATTTAGTGTACGTCTTCTGCGCAAAGGAAGCGGCCACCGTCATCAAATCGTATAGCCCGGAACTGATAGTTCTTCCCTTTCTGGACGACAGCCAGGCTGTCGCTAAAATTGAGCCTTGGCTCGATCGCCTGCATGTTGTCCTCATCGGTTAGTTACTCAGTTTATATCTGAGGCCATTTCAAATACATAACATTTTCAGGGCCTGGCTTGGGTCGGGAGGACCAAACGTTTTCAGTAATAGAACAAATTGTTAATTCCTGTCGGGCCAAACAAAAGCCACTAGTCATTGATGCAGATGGGTTGTTCTTCGTTTCGCAGAAACCTGAAGTGTTAAACAACTACCCATCTCCTGTCATATTGACGCCAAATGCCATGGAATTCACTAGATTGGTAAAATTCTCTGCTACAATTTGTTTAGCGACTCTTGGGCCCTACGTCACAACTCCCGTTCTTGTCTTACTCATGAATATACGATGGATATCGGTCGTATATCCACGAGTCAGACAAGGACGGGAGTAGGGCCGAAGATTCGCTGAACAAACTGTACTTTTAAATTGGCACTATTTAAATAAAATAAAAACGTATTAGACTTTTTAATTCACGAATTTACTTACATTTTGTAACGCTATTATAGGTTGGTACTGCCCGTGACCCAGGTGAAAGCAAATTGCAGCGTTCGGAAGCATTCTTGAAAAAGGTGGGGGATCACGTGACAATCCTATGCAAGGACCATGTAGACGAGGTCATAGGTGGGGGACAAAGTATTAAAATGTCTGGAGGTGGCTCTGGAAGGCGATGCGGTGGTCAAGGAGACCTTCTTGCGGGTATGTCAGTGGTATTTTTGAAATGCCCTGAAAAAAATATATTTCACTATTTAAATGATATATAAGACACTTCATTCCGCTGTGACAGTGTTCTTAATTCCATTAAATAAAAGTGAAATTAACTATTTTCAGGTTCCTTATCAACGTTTTTCGGATGGGCCATCGAAAAGAATGAAAAAACAGCAGTTGCGTGTTACGCCGCCTCTAAATTGATCAGGGACAGCAACGCCAGGGCATTTAAAAAATTGGGTCGGAGCATGACTGCCAGCGATATGATTTTTGAGTTACACGAAGTGTTTAATGACAATTTTGAACTGAAGTAGGAAGGGGCATAGCTACCTACAGAGGTTTATGGGAGATGTTATTTTTAAGACTAATAAATATTTTTGTAATTTAGTACTTTTCCTGTGCTCAAGAGTTGTCATTGTTGGGTTGTTTTGTTTTAGGAAAATACTTGCAAAATGAATAAATAACGTTTTTTTTTCATCGTTGGCAACAATTTTAAGCCCTATATTCAGTGTTATGTGCAGGGAAATATTTGTGTCAAGTGTCAAATCCTGACTCTTGACATTTCCTTGTCCTCTTGATTTCTAAAAAGTTTGAGAGCCACTGAAATCTCTAGAACGCCGAGTCGAGGTTAGATTGAGGCCTTGACTCATAGAGATCATATATATAGGTAGAGTGCTGTACAAGTCCCTTTATGGCAATTTGTGGATTTGCGCATGGGCCTATGGAACATGCGCATTAGACCTTCAGACCGCGCAATTCAAAACAGTGGTTGTTTTTCTGAATTACCAACTCCCTACAAACTTGTATATTAATAATAAATTAAGCTCACCTCAACGTGGACTGGTCAAGACTTCGATAACTACAACTAGGTTCGTTTATACTTGTAAAACTAATTTCGTCCAAACTACTAGAATTTGCTTCACTGATGATAGAACTTGACTTGTTTTCATCTACCTTTATAGTTTTAACACTAAAACAAATAAGCTACTAATAGTTTCTTACACCACAATCATGTTAATATACTTACTTAAATGATGGTTTAGGTGGTTTTAATAGAAGAGTTGGTACCGCATTTTCAATTAGCTGCGTTTTGACTCGTTTCGTTTTTAAACACTGGTGTAAAATGAGCAGAACATATTCGAGATGATCACTTAATTAGATAAAACACTCAAAACAACTAAAACGTGACGAAACTATTAATAATTAGCTGAAAATCGAAAATATTATGCCACAAAGCGTCTATTATGCAAACAGCGGTAGGTTATACTTAGTTTGTCGCTGTCAAATGGCTGTCAAAGAGTGTCAAGTTTCTCAAAACACTACCTCAAATTGCAAATGCGCATGTCCACTGGGCCTATTTATTACTATTTTATGATTTTAAATTCGTCAAAGATTTTCTGCGCATCCTATGTATAAAAAATAACGTCCAGCACTCTACCTATATATATGATCTCTATGCATTGACTACAGGAAGGGCGGTTGGGATGGAACCTGCAAATGGCGGAATGCCGTTTCCGGTTCACACACAAAATATAAAGGGTAGGTTTGGCAAAAGTTTATTTTTCGGTGTTAAAGAACAACCACAAGCCGCACAGCTGATCAAATTGTCTTTTTTGCCTCGCAGAGTATTTACAAACGATAAACTAATAAGTAAAATACACTTATTACCTATAATTATTACCTACTATGAATAAAAATACATAAACACTGATCCAAACGTTCAAAAAGGTGTTTAAAACACAATTCATCTAACTAGCCTCTAGCGAGGTCATAATGACGTGATGTGGATGAACAATATGGCCGTTTCCGTCGGGTGCCTTATTACAGTTGAATTAACTCGGCTCCTTCCTGTTGTTTTTTATTCTAAGGTTTCTGACTGCTCTGGGAACAAGCCTTGTAGTAACCTGAGGTAGTAACCTTTGAGGATCTGATGTTCTATGTTCTGCGAGTTCCTCTGTACTCTGAACCGAACTCTATTGTGTATTGTGGTTGACATTTCTCGACGAACCTAACTTTGGGGTTTTGTGTATCTCCCATCTCCATCTTGATTTTGCGTTTTCCAACATTTCACGAACAGTTTTTGTGTGCGTGTTGCGAAGATAAATTTAGCCAAATAATAAGTAGAAATTAGTTCTAGTGCGCATTGCGCGCTTATTAAAATAACCATGGGTAGTAATAAGTAGCAAATCGCGGAAATGCCGTGAAGCAGTTTTCACAATAGGTGAGAATACGACACGAGTGTCAGAACGTGAATTCGTTTTTTTGTCCCTCCCGACACGAAAATCACCTCAAAATCCCTTGTCAGTACAAATTGTCAAATTCCAACCAAAGTAGATCGTTATTTCGCCTAATTCGCAGACTTTTTTCACGGGCATCGGCTTTTTTTGGTGAAAATCGGGAGTGGTTTCAGATACACCGTTATTATTGATTCGCGGAATGACATGTTTCTTTTAAACAATTCACGATTTTCGGTCGAAGGCCTAAACGCTCGTTGCCGTTTTCTATTTTAGATGCGCCTCGTTTTGTGCGTCCCAAGATAAGGAGGATATAAATAAAAAAGGTGAGTTCCGCCAGTAGGACAGTGTTTAGGATTTTATGGGTTTCCTCACCTTTCCTTTCACCTCCATCTTTGCATTGTTTGTTATTGGGATTGTGTTTTATTGCGAGCTAAATGAAATCTGTGGGAACCTTTGTACAATGTTCTTTGTAATCTAATTATTAGTACCATAAATAATTGTTAGTTGGAATATATCATTAATATAAAACTATTTGTTTTTGAATGATTGCAGTTTTTGTAATAGAATCGAATGCCGAATGGTATGTTTGTTTATCCTCCCACACTTTGTGATTTGGGACAACTTAAATGGAAGAATGTTTCTTCCTCCTATTGTTGTTTTGTTTTGCCACAATTTTTATTTAGGCTTCTAATAAATTATTTGTCAATATGGGGCCTATAAGGTACCTACTCATCTCGGGCACGACATCATATTTAGGTTATCATCATGGCCCTCATAGAACAAACTACGTCATTATCATTTATCATGAATGTCATTAGCTTTGTTTGTGTTCAATTTTAAGAACTGTCTCAAAACGATTCTCGTACTGTCATTAGTAAATTAAAATCCCCAAGACTGTTTTAGACCAATGACAGTAAGAGAACCGTTTTGAGACCGTTCTTAAAATTTAACACGAATAGAGCAATTGTCGCTTGTCCACCTTGTGTCTATTTGGTACTTTTTTTATGAAATAAAATGGCAACATTTATTAGCTAATAAGTGAATCAAGTAGGTAGTGTAGGTCTTGTTGAACTGTCAAGAGTGTCAAGGACCATCCCTACAGTTTGTTCAGCGAATGTTTGGCCTTATGTCATAACTCCCGTCCTTGTCTGACTCGTGAATATACGACCGATATCCATCGTATATTCACGAGTAAGACAAGGACAAATTGTAGATGTTAATTTACCTGAATTCCAAATGTTATTTAAAAAGATTGAGATGTTTTTTTTGTTGCAATAATAACCAATGTCAAATAGTGCCTAAAAAAAATTCAATGTCAAAATTTATAGCTTTGTAAGTTGACATTGGCGAAATTTGGCAGTAGTCCATCAATAGTGACAGTTTTATAACCTAATATATCTCTACCAAATTAAAATGTCAGGCTTAAACTAAGAATACCAATAGGGGGTCACTTTTTCACAACATTTTACTTATTTTTTTGTACACAAATTGGTAAAAAATCCAGAACAGAATTCTAATAGTGGAAAACACTCTGTTAAATAATGTTAACTGAAAAACAGAATTGAAAACTTTTGAAACCATCATTTTCTTCAATATAAACTATTATTTTTACACGTTAGGTGATTTTCAGATAACAGTAATTGCTAATTTGCTATTTTATTATTGTCATTCTCCAATATGTACTATAACTGCTTTTAACAAATCTTTTACTAGTATTACAAAAAGGGGACATTTAAATGTTGGAAATGCATGAAGATTCCTTCATAATGAGTCGTGGAATAAGTAATTATTCTCTATCGAAAATAACGTACCTAATTTTCACAAATATCAGTGGCAAAAAATAACTAAAATAAAATAGGTGTGGCACTTATCTGTTGAGATCTGTCATCAATTTTTCTTAAAGCAAAGTCGATGTGGCCAATATTTGCAGATGTAGGTTATATTTAAAAATTGTGTTAAATGTCACAATAGGAGAAATGAAACTTAACAAGGCATATTGGTCCGGCAGGGCCGGTAGGCGCTTGTTAACAAGAAAATTACAGTTTCGTAATAATAACAGCATGTATTATACAACATATCCATTGACGAATTTTGTGAAAAATACTGCTTATACTGCTATTTCAAATTTTTTAAAACACTTTTCTACTGTTATTTTTTTCAAGCAAAAATTCATAATAAAAAACTTCATCCTCATTTAAAATCTGCCTGAGGGCATAATTATTCCATGCATTTTCAAGGATGTAGGCTAAATTTTGCCCTTACTTTCAACAAAAAATAAATATTTGCAAACTTGTATAAGGTAATTGCTGAATATTCATACGACATTATTCCACATTCCACTAAAGTGATTTGCTTGCAGAAAACAAAATATTATTAATGCTTGTCTGGCTAGAGATAAGGCAAATATTCCAGTGAAAACATTCATATTATGACTGGCGAATAAAACACTTATCATCATGTTTTTTAAATTGGACATATTTTTTATAATTTAGTTTTAAGATTATAGGAGTATAGTATTGAATGTACCTACCTACAGGAAATTTGTCACTAGTTAACAAGTTATACTGTGTGTCATAACGATTATTTTTTTATTTAAGTTATTGTGCTGTCATTTTTTCACGAATCATTTGCATGTAGACAAAATTTCTTCACGATGAAGGCATATTTTCACCCTACTTATTTTAGTATTATTTTTAATCTTACGCTATCGAATTAAAAGCCTGATGTTATATCTGTACGGGTCTAAATGTATTGTTTGAAGTAAAACTGAATCGGCGTTATCGTAGGATGGCGGAGCCAGACCCCGACACGTTGCTGGAATGGCTGTCGAGCGGGGCGGGCGAGGAGCGGGACATGCAGCTGATCGCCCTCGAGCAGCTGTGCATGCTGCTGCTGATGGCCGACAACGTCGACAGGTGCTTCGAGAGCTGCCCGCCGAGGACCTTCCTGCCGGCCCTCTGCCGCATATTCCTCGACGAGCAGGCCCCCGAGAACGTCCTCGAGGTAGGGAAATCTTCGATTTTTTTATGGTCTACAGTAAGATTCAGGGAAACATCGAAAGATATTGCCAGGTTTATAGACTTTTATGTGAATGACTTGCAATAAAGATGCAGATTTATAAGTTTGTCTGAAAGCTAGGCATTTATTAACGAAATAAGTTATTAAATGGAACAAATTTTGTTTGAATATATGGAGATTGTTTTTAATTAACTTGTGAGCAATTCCACAGTAGCTACACAATGTTATGTAAGAATAGAATTATTACTAGAATATAACTTAATCATGAACTTAAGAGCCTTTTCGGTCGCAAAAGGATCTGCCGAAGAAATATTTTTGAACTTTATTTTCAACATACTTATAAGATAAAAGCTTGAACAAGTCAAATAATGGTCAAGATACTTTGTGTTACTCAGAGTATATTGTTCTGCAAATCTTTAGATTCTGATATTCATTAAGATTGAATATTAGACTTTTTTTGTACAGATTTAAATGATTAATCTGAACTTGTTATATTTGACCTAAAATTTCTTTGCCACGTTATTACAGTTCAAATAATTGAAAGCGCCATTCGATTGTCGTGCTAAAAAGGGAGGCAACTCATTAAAACCGCATAAACGTGAGAAATAGCGGCAGTTCAAATGCCCCCTATCAGATAAAAAGAATACTATTATTATAGTATTATTAACAAGTCAAGTAATGGTCTGTATAGTTTGAGTTGCTCTACTTCTACTATGAAATTTCGAGGAAAACAATGCACTAAATATAAAAAAGTCAGAATATATTATGCTACAGTTCTTTAGATTCTGATATTCATCAATATTGAATATTGGGCTTATTCTTTTGTACCGATTCAAGTGATTTATCTGAACTGGCTATTTACCCTAAAATTTCTTTGCCAGTTTGTTTCAGTTTAAATAATTGGAAACGCCATTTGATTATCTTGTTAAAAAACTCATTAAAACTGCATAAATCTGACAAATAGCTGTAGTTCAAATGTCCCCTATCAGATAAATCAGTTCGAAAGAATACTGAAATAATTGAAAACGCCATTCGATTATCCTGTTAAAAAGGGAGGCAACTCATTAAAACTGCATAAACGTGAGAAATAGTGTTAGTTCAAATGTCCCCTAAAAATATCGATAATATCGATAAACATTGCGAACCCTTTACTTCCTTTTTCTGTGTAGGTCACAGCCCGTGCCGTGACGTACTACCTAGACGTGTCCGCCGAGTGCACCAGGAGGATCGTCGCCATCGACGGCGCCATCAAGGCCATCTGCGACAGGCTCGTCGTCGCCGAACTTTCCAGCCGGACCAGCCGAGACCTTGCCGAACAATGCGTCAAGGTTGTTAACTACGCCCCATCGTGTCCCCTTAACTAGGACGTCGTTTCCATTAGGTCCTTGAACTGATCTGCACCCGGGAGGCGAGCGCCGTCTTCGAGGCCGGCGGCCTCGCGGCCGTCCTGCCGTTCGTGAGGGACCACGGCAATCGGGTGCATCGCGACACGCTCCACTCCGCGATGGCCGTCGTCTCTCGGCTGTGCGCCAAGGTTGATGTTTGACACAATGACGGTTTCTTCTGGAGCTTACCGAATTTCCCGATAGGTTGAGCCGGCCGACGCCCAGTTGCCCCAGTGCGTTAGGGCGTTGAGCGCCCTGTTGCGCCACGAGGACGCGCTGGTTGCCGACGGGGCCCTGCGCTGCTTTGCGGGTGTCGCCGACCGGTTTACGAGGCGGGGCGTCGACCCCGCTCCGCTAGCCGCACACGGTATGTTTTTGTATTGCGTTTATTAGAGATGTGCCAAATGTCCGGACGTTTATTTTCAGAGAAATGTCCAGCCAATGTGTCCGTAATATGTCCGGACATTTATCAGACATTTATAAAATAAGCTCAAAACATCACCATCCTATTGGATTTAAGTAGAGCTTTAAAACGATATATTATTTATATGTTTTTAAAATTTTGAATAAAACTAATAAAAAAAACACTTCATGCGTTTATAACTAATATAAAGTAGTGTTGCCGGACACTTATTTGTGACCGAACATAAATGTCCGAGCACGGACATTTATGGACATGATACATTCAAAAATGCTCGAATGTGTCCAATAAATTTCAAAATATTTTAAATAGAAGAAGCGAAACTTAACCTCAAATTTTTTAATTTTGCGGGTGTCGCCGATCGGTTTACGAGGCGGGGCGTCGACCCCGCTCCGCTAGCCACACACGGTATGTTTTTGTATTGCGTTTATTAGAGATGTGCCAAATGTCCGGACGTTTATTTTCAGAGAAATGTCCAGCCAATGTGTCCGTAATATGTCCGGACATTTATCAGACATTTATAAAATAAGCTCAAAACATCACCATCCTATTGGATTTAAGTAGAGCTTTAAAACGATATATTATTTATATATGTTTTTAAAATTTTGAATAAAACTAATAAAAAAAACACTTCATGCGTTTATAACTAATATAAAGTACTGTTGCCGGACACTTATTTGTGACCGAACATAAATGTCCGAGCACGGACATTTATGGACATGATACATTCAAAAATGCTCGAATGTGTCCAATAAATTTCAAAATATTTTAAATAGAAGAAGCGAAACTTAACCTCAAATTTTTTAATTTTGCGGGTGTCGCCGATCGGTTTACGAGGCGGGGCGTCGACCCCGCTCCGCTAGCCACACACGGTATGTTTTTGTATTGCGTTTATTAGAGATGTGCCAAATGTCCGGACGTTTATTTTCAGAGAAATGTCCAGCCAATGTGTCCGTAATATGTCCGGACATTTATCAGACATTTATAAAATAAGCTCAAAACATCACCATCCTATTGGATTTAAGTAGAGCTTTAAAACGATATATTATTTATATATGTTTTTAAAATTTTGAATAAAACTAATAAAAAAAACACTTCATGCGTTTATAACTAATATAAAGTACTGTTGCCGGACACTTATTTGTGACCGAACATAAATGTCCGAGCACGGACATTTATGGACATGATACATTCAAAAATGCTCGAATGTGTCCAATAAATTTCAAAATATTTTAAATAGAAGAAGCGAAACTTAACCTCAAATTTTTTAATTTTGCGGGTGTCGCCGATCGGTTTACGAGGCGGGGCGTCGACCCCGCTCCGCTAGCCACACACGGTATGTTTTTGTATTGCGTTTATTAGAGATGTGCCAAATGTCCGGACGTTTATTTTCAGAGAAATGTCCAGCCAATGTGTCCGTAATATGTCCGGACATTTATCAGACATTTATAAAATAAGCTCAAAACATCACCATCCTATTGGATTTAAGTAGAGCTTTAAAACGATATATTATTTATATATGTTTTTAAAATTTTGAATAAAACTAATAAAAAAAACACTTCATGCGTTTATAACTAATATAAAGTACTGTTGCCGGACACTTATTTGTGACCGAACATAAATGTCCGAGCACGGACATTTATGGACATGATACATTCAAAAATGCTCGAATGTGTCCAATAAATTTCAAAATATTTTAAATAGAAGAAGCGAAACTTAACCTCAAATTTTTTAATTTTGCGAGTGTCGCCGATCGGTTTACGAGGCGGGGCGTCGACCCCGCTCCGCTAGCCACACACGGTATGTTTTTGTATTGCGTTTATTAGAGATGTGCCAAATGTCCGGACGTTTATTTTCAGAGAAATGTCCAGCCAATGTGTCCGTAATATGTCCGGACATTTATCAGACATTTATAAAATAAGCTCAAAACATCACCATCCTATTGGATTTAAGTAGAGCTTTAAAACGATATATTATTTATATATGTTTTTAAAATTTTGAATAAAACTAATAAAAAAAACACTTCATGCGTTTATAACTAATATAAAGTAGTGTTGCCGGACACTTATTTGTGACCGAACATAAATGTCCGAGCACGGACATTTATGGACATGATACATTCAAAAATGCTCGAATGTGTCCAATAAATTTCAAAATATTTTAAATAGAAGAAGCGAACTTAACCTCAAATTTTTTAATTTTTTTATAACAACACGTTTTGGAAGGGTTTCCCTCCATAAGATATTTGCTGTGTGTGTTTTTTTTCTTATTTCCTTTTATTAATGGGTAAAAGAAGTGGTATAATATGGAATTACTTCCAAAAAGTCCAAAAAAAAAACAATAAAACATGGAATTTGCAAATTCTGCAAGAAGACTTATAAACATGCTACACGCATGACGTGTTTTCTTTTATTAGTTTTATTTAAAATTTTAAAAACATATAAATAATATATCGTTTTAAAGCTCTACTTAAATCCAATAGGATGGTGATGATTTTAGCTTATTTTATAAGTATCTGAAAAATGTCCGGACATTTGGCTACTCTAATATAAAGTATAAAACATGAAGATAAAAGACATGATAAAACCATCAATACAACGAAAGGCCTCCTTATAAGAGTACAAAATGGATTAAAAAAATGCAGATCGGCATTTAGCAAGACTAACATATTATTTTTCAAGTTAAAACGGTTATAGAAATTTGTGTAAATAGGAAGCAAGTCATTTGCTCTCCTCAAGAAAATTGCAAATAAATTAACCTTACTACAAACTCACTGCAATTTTGTGTGTGACACAGGGTTGGTGTTTATTTTTAGTTTTCCTAATTTAAAACAAACACTTTGTTTTTTTTTGTTTAAAACTTGTGTTTTTTTTTCTATCTAAAAAAACAAGTTTAAAACCTAGATTTATCCTATTTTTAAACAGTCTTTTTGTTGTTTTTTTCAGCTAGGAACATGTTTTTTTAACTAGAAAAAACTAGGCTATAAACTGTTTTTAATTTCTTGGCTAGGCAACCAAATAGTTATACACTCAAGGCAGTAGGTACGTACATCATACAATTGCATAAGTGGGTGATGATAAAGGGAGAAAGAGGAAAAATAAATATATCAAAATATGAAGTGTCAAGTGTGGTGGAAGTAACTTTCCACTTTTTCAAAAATAATGACCCACGCTGGGACCCACGTGATGTTTTTTTTTTATCTTTGACGATAAGACTGACAGTTGCTGAAAAGAAAAAAATATTTTCTATGGCGTTACATATTTTTTACATTGATTTTAGCCAAGTGAAGTTTCTATTTTTGTATTTTGCTTTAATTTTTTAAACAAAAAACATGAAAGTTTTCAATGGCGTTTAAGTGAAAAACAAAACCAGTTTAAAACAATGACGTCAGAACATATAGACAGGTTTGTTTGGATAAACGCTTGACGCCCAGAACTAATCACAATCTAAGCGCTCTATTAAATTATTCCGAAAATGTAGCGAGATTGTCAGAAATTGACCCTTTTTGTCGAGTCGTAGCGAACTTATTTCGACTCTGGGCTCGGAGGCTGGCGTCGTTAGACCATCCCTCGAGTCTTCAGGTGAGGTTCCGATGCTTCCGGCGCCCCCGAACAAGAAAAAACATGCGATATCTAAGTGTGATTCTGGAGGAACTATAACCGGGAATCACCGGGTGTATAGTTGGTTGATGGTTGACTTTCTGTCTTCGTTTGTAGCATGTTTTTAGAGTAGTATGGATATATTTAATCTTGGGAGTCAAAATAAAAGGCATTTTAACAATGGGGCACCACGTCTATAGGTTTTGATGTCATTGCTTTAAAACTATTGTTTAAAACATGTTTTGAACAAAGGGCGTTTTTTATGTGCCACTGTTTTAAACATTGGTTTTAAACACATTTAAGAGGGGGTTGCCGACAGCGAAAGTGACATTAGATTTCGTATTTTTTTAAGTTGTACCTATAGCATAAAATCTAATAACATTTTACCTGGCAAAAATTTAGTACAAACATCTCTGTCTTCATTTTAATCATAAGATCTTAAAAGCATATGCACTGGAATTATTATTTTTTCCAAGGTTTTCATAAACTATAAAACAAAACGCTGCTTTTAAGATCTTATGATTAAAATGAAGACAGAGATGTTTGTACTAAATTTTTAAAAATGTTATTAGATTTTATGCTATACAACTTAAAAAAATATATGAAATCTAATGTCACTTTCGCTGTCGGCAACCCCCTCTTAACATATTTCCTCAAAATTTTTCAACCGTTCGGCTATGCGAACTCGTCTTCGGGCTTTTTCTCAGGCTTGGTGAACGAACTGCTGAGTCGGCTGTCGAGCGCAGCCGCCGGCGCCGCCGGGGGCGCCCAGGTGACCCCGGGAAGGACCTCGACGTCTTCCGGCGCATCGGGAACGACTGGGGCCGCGGCCTCGAACTCGTCGGATCCGAAAGCGGCGGCGGCGTCCGTCTCCACGGTCATCGGGTTGTTGTCCACGTTGTGCCGTGGATCGCCGTCCATCACTCACGTGAGTAGTTCAGTTGAACCCAAATTCGTGTTTATTAGAATATAAAAAATACGCCCCCTATAGGCTCAATGCTAAACTAGTCTATGGGCCATCCATGCCATTTTGTTGTTTCGTTATTTTATATTATATTTTCTGGTTTTGTTCAAAATCAGTCGAAAACAAAAAGGCTTTATTTTCTCAAGTTGACTTATATGGTTGACAAGTACTAAACAAACAGGGGCTATTCTAATCATAAAGCAATATCCTGTTATTTGATGAGGATTTTCACTTATTGCACTTGATTGTAGAGATGGGCAACGGAAACTTTCCAATTCGGGAAAGTTTTCATTTTCGGAAACATTCCTGGGAAACTTTCCCAGAAAGTTTTCCGGGAATTTATGTTGAAATTTTAAATTTGCCGACATAAATGCCTGGCCAACATTCACGACATAACCTAAAAAATACAAAAAAGATCAAAGAAGAATCATGTGTGCTATAGACCACAGATAAAATATATTTTATTATATTCTATATACTCTTTGACTTCTGGAATTTAATAAGTTTAAATTAAAACTAGGTAAATATTAATCATAATATATGTATTTATTATATTCTTTCATATTTGTTTTTTTTATCTTTTTTTTTATTTATCTAGTTTTCTATTTTATTATGTTTACTTTTGTACAGGGTGACGCAATTAAGATGGTACTAGCGATTATCTTGGTAATTTTTAAGATACATTGGTGGTGCAAACACTAAACTTGTGCTGTTTTTTCCCAAGAAATTAAATGCCGCCAAGAAAAGAAACCAGTTTAATTTCAAACAAAAAAGTTATCGAAAAATTACCATTTTTTTTAAATTAAGATGGCGATTTTGTTGCAATTTTTCATTAGACTAGTAAGGTGAATAAAAAATCTGCACAACACGGTTGCATATCACTTTCGGGTTAGCAGAAGTAATGTTTTTTTGTCCCAGCTAAATCTGCAAAAAATAATAGTATTTTTTTAACAAAAAAACTGTCACCTCCTACGTTTTTTACTGTAGGTATAATTAGATAATAATGCTAATAATTTAAAATCTGAAAGTGGAATTTTGAATTATGATCATGAAATACCAATTACAAAGCATACCTTTTACATTTTGTGATAGTATACCTTTTCTGCAATATCTTTAACAAATTTCACTTAAAATATGACATATTTGGTATTTTTGGAAAGCTCTAAGTGTGACTAATTAAACTAAACACTAAAAAAGGAAAACTGGAAACTTTCCGAAAGTTTCGGAAATTTTTGTCGGAAACTTTCTGGGAATTTTCGTAAAGTGGGAACCTTCCCATCTCTACTTGACTGTAAACATAATCCATACAAATGTATGCCCTTATTGAAAGTTTCCCTTGTTCTTCCACATAAAATAACATGACGCATTCAGAACATGTTCTCCTTGATAAACACATTTGGAATGTTTAAACGGGCCATGTTTATATCTAGAAAATATGATAAATAAATAGGTACCAAATAATAATAAGTAAATTAAAAAATCTTTTATTCTACCTGTAATCTCCAACAACCAACAAAGTTCTCTATCTCGGATTCTGCTTTTGGTTCATTTTTAGTTGCCTTTGCAATTACAAAAATCATAAACAATGTTAAACTTTATAACCAAATAAACTTTATGAAGACGACCACAAAATATATACAAGACGACAAGAACAATGAACAAGAACAATGTGTAAACCCAAGTGTAAGCCCAAGGCTAGCAAAAGCACCGTGGTGACGATGGCCCATATATTAGTTCACATAGTGCTCGTCGGGGCATTGGCAATTTAAATCCAGTCGCCTATCGTGAATTGGTTGTGGTTATGGAGGGTAGAAGTAAGGAGGACCATCTTATATGGGTGTTCGGCTCAAAAACTGTCGTCTAAAAGCATTAAATAAGGATGGCGCTCGTGTTCTCCCCGGGTATGACCCGAACTTAGCGGTTGTAGTAGAGATGGGTAATTCGTTCATTTTACTACGACCAAATCGATCGGTGACCGATTTCAAAAAATGTCGAATCATTTCATTTGGTCTTAGTTCCTTCGATCGTCGGTCGTTCGATGTGTGGACTGTGGAGTGTCGGTAATAACCGACTGCTTCATGATTGGATCGTTTCGATAAGTTGAGATTCGGTCAATCAATACTTTAAAGTGATCGAATCACAGTCATTCACGATTGACACATCTCTAGCAGAGTGGAAAGTAGCAAAGTTCTGAGGGTAGATTTGGTACCCGGGGGCAACAGCAGCGCCATCTTAATTTAATGGTTTTGAGGGACAATTTTATAACACAGAGATGGTCCTCCTTACCTCTACCCTCCATAGTTGTGGTGTTGCTACAGGTAGTAGTTCAAATGTACCCGAACGAGAACGTTCACACTATTTTCGAATAGAATCTCTTGGGCCGGCAGCACGTTCGTATCCACCGTATCCCTTCCTCCCGTCTAGGACCTCCTGCGTTCCGACCTGCCCGACGCCATCGAGAAGGCGCTCGGCGGCGACGAGCGCTGCGCCCTCGACTCGATGCGCCTCGTCGACCTCCTGCTGGTGCTGCTGTTCGAGGGGAGGACCGCGCTGGCCGGGCGGGGGTCGACGGCCTCGGGCGGGTGCCCGACGGCGGCGGCGGCGGCCGCGGCGGCCCACGCGGGCGCCGCGAGGGCGGCCAGGCGGGCCGACACCGCCGCCGAGAAGTCGCACAGGCAGCTGATCGAGTGCATAAGGTCGAAGGATACAGACGCGCTGGTCGAGGCGGTGGAGAGCGGCGGCGTCGAGGTAAGCGGGTTGGGATATGTTTATGAAGGCGCGTTTCCGAGGGTTTTTGGTTGTAAGGGCGTGTGTGCAGAGCAATCGTTTATGAAATACGAAGGTGGGACTTATTAAAAACGTTCTTTCTCGGGAGACTTAACGATTTTTTTTATGTTTGTGGATAAAAATGGGGTTTATTGTGTAAAAATCAATTTGGATGATTTGTTTTCGCTTTGGTTACATTTTTGGACTAATTTTTATATTAGCTGATCAATTTTGTAAAAGGATCGATTGGTGACAGGTTTATAATCTGTTGTATAGAAAGTAGTTCATTTGTCCTATAGCTCTACTACTAGGTTGAAGTGTAATCTTTAGGCAATAAATTAAGTAATTTGTGTGTATGAGAGGGAAGATAAATTGCAAATAAATTCTCCTTACTATAAACTCATTGCAACTTATGAAAAATGATATATTTTAAACTTTTGCCCAATGGACCTTTTTCACTAGATTGAGTTAAGTAAATTGTATGGTTGAATAAAAACATATTCAGTACTTTTGTGTCCCAGCAAGAAGACCGGATTTCTTTTAAAATGTCTACAGAAATTTGTGTAAATAGGAAGTAGGTCATTTGCTCTCAAGAAACTTGCAAATAAATTCACAGTACTCATTGAAAATTTGTAAAGATATATTTTAAAATTTCTTATAAATACAAAGGTGTTAAAAAATTGACTTATAAAAACTTTTCGTTTATATATTTTTTTAATTTGTTTGAGCTTTCCTTACAAAAATGACTATAAATTTTGCTCTATTTTTTATGTCTACTAAGAAATTTGGGAAAGAATAATATGTTCCAAAACTCATAAAAATAATATTGCCAACTGAAGAAATTTTCAAAAGTACACATTTCACAATGATAGAATGGCAGTTTTATAAAAAAAATCATAAGTGGTAACAATAACATGTTTAATAGAAAGTAGTTCATCTGTCCCATAGTGTATTTGTCAACATTTTTGTTGTGGGGGTCACTGCTATCCTCAGAGAAATAACCAAGGATAGAGGGAGTAAGAACAAAAAGTAAACAAAGCCAACATCTTTTTGAGTGATGCCACGTACTCCATTGTTTACAGCATTTCATTTCAAAATAGAAGGGTTTAATAATGGGATTCAATGAAGGCACACCTCCCATAACGCTAAATTAACAAATGTAGTTATTAATTTCTTGTATGTATCAATTTTAAACTAAAACTAAATTGCTCTGTAATTATAGTATCTAATTATCAATTTAATAAAATCGTCGCAGATACCTCAAACCGCATGACATGGCAACGCTGCTGTTGACTGCTGTGTATGCCCAGCATGTCAAGTTTTCCGGTTGTTTACGTATGCATTTTTCCCGTTTTTAATTGTTTTTCTGTTAATTTATAGGCTATTTATTAGGATTTAGGATATAGTGACTGATTTTGTATACAATGGGACGCAGAAAGTGTGTGGTATGTGGCTACATTGATATTTCTCAGGACATAACCTATCTCAGGTAAACGTTGTACACACGGGCCTAATGTTTGTTTACTTCGGTAAATTTGCATAAGATGTTGGTTGACTGCAAACGTATGTATTTTGAAGCTGTTGCTCCCTCTATCCTTGGTTATTTCTCTGAGCTGCTATCATAATTTATTGATCTATGCTCATTTTTGATATTTATCAAATCTGCTTTTTTTATATTTATTGTAATTATTATTAATATTAGTAGATGATCTCTAACAATAAAGTTAAAAAATAATCAAGGGATTTAAAAGTATAGGTTTGGGAATGTTGTATTATTATGAGAAGACTGCAAAGGAGATGGTAAGAGAATGCAAAGGAAACATTGATAATAGAAGTGGTTTTATACAAAATTTATTTATCTTTATTAATATCAAGGGACAAGCCATTTTACATATACATAATGACGTGAAACAACACATTCCTACAAAATAACAATAATTTAATAATTAAATTATTGTTATTTTGTCGACTCATAATTAAATTTTAATTATAAGTCGATTAAATTTTAATTATAAGTTGATTGTTACAGAAATAATTTATCCCACTACCTAATTCCTAATGATAATTTAAATTTATTAACAAGTGACGTTTCAACATTAATAAAAACCTTGAACTTTTTGTATTGAAAAAATCTGCTGAAGAGGCCGCTTCATAAGCTAATCTAAGAGCTCAAGGAATAGGAGAGCTGTAAGCATAATTTCTTCGATGGAATGGAACATGAAAAATACCACTGTTTCTTGTATTCATTAAGGGGACTCTAAGGCTCACCCTGGACAGCAAATATAATAATAATTTATAATAATTATAAGATGGATAAAAGTTATATATTTACCCCACTAAAATCTCAAAAGTGTCTTCATCGACTGAGAATAAGCAACTTATGAAGTTCGGCAGTTGATTTTAATAGAAATTTTAGAGCAAAATAAACAAGTTCACTTGCTGACAAAAAATTTCCTACATTAGGTTCCTAGGTAGTTACTGAACACTAAAATTCTTATAAAGAATTGTTGAAATAAGATTTTAATGTAAGTAAAAGAAACGCTCTTCATGCAATAAAAACTATTCACAATTTTTTTTGAAAATCTATTTAGACTTGGGTGATTCCATAATGTGCTAATAATTATAGCTGATCAAAACATTTAATGTCTCCATTTTCATTAGAATTGTTCTCTTACATTTTTTAGAACTCATTTGAATAGAAATTTGATATAACAAACCTTCAAATTGAAATTCCTCGATACATGTAACTTGAGTGTCACAAACAATATAAGCAGATATCCACAAAATGAACAAGTCTCACATCCTGTTGAAATCAAGTTTACAAATCTGAAAATGGTGATGTCAAAATAATATAACAGATTAAAAAATATTAAAAATAAAGATGAGAGTTTTTGTAAAGGAATATCTTTCACAATGATAAGAGTGACAGCATATAGTTTATAACATGTTGTATGGAAAGTAGTTCATTTGTCCCATTTTCTATTTGTCATCATTTCAACGCATATTTGTCACGTATATCGGTGGGCACCATTACCTGACCAATTTCTCTCAAGAATTAAATCATAGAAAGTCACCACATATGAACTTGGCAATTTATTCCCTCAAAGGTAAACTTTATGGACGACGTCGGTCAAACGCTCCTTAACTGGGCGTCCGCCTTCGGCACCCAGGAAATGGTCGAGTATTTGTGCGAGAAGGGGGCCGACGTCAACAAGGGCCTTCGCTCGTCGTCCCTGCATTATGCGGCTTGTTTCGGTAGGCCCGCCATCGCCAAGGTACCTATCGCCACCGTTTTTCTTTCCCCCCCGTTTCGAATGGTCGACATTCCAGGTGCTGCTGCGGCACGGGGCCAACCCCGACCTCCGCGACGAGGACGGCAAGACGCCGCTGGACAAGGCGCGGGAACGCTCCGACGAGGGCCACCGCGAGGTCGCGGCGGTGCTGCAGAGCCCCGGCGAGTGGATGGTGCCGGCAGGCGGCGGCGGCGGCGGCGCCCAGCCGTCGACGGCGGCCGCCGCCGACAAGAAGGGCGAGGCCGGCGCTTCCGAGGACAGCGTCGAACCCAAGGGCGATCCCGAGATGGCCCCGATATACCTGAGTCGGCTGCTGCCGGTCTTCTGCGCCTCGCACCAATCGACGATGTTGGCCAGCGTCCGTAAGGCCAGTTTGGGGCTCGTCAAGAAGATGGTGCACTACATCAGGCCGGGGCCCCTGACGGAACTCTGCGACGGTGGCCAGGGCGGCGGTTTCGGGGCGCGCCTGGTCGAAGTCGTCGCCGCCGTGCTCGATAACGAGGTGAGAATATTTAGGGTCGTTGCAGGTTGCTACGAGATATTTCTATCGCGTTTTGCAGGAGGACGAAGAGGGCCACCTGATAGCGCTGGCGATAATCCAGAGTTTGATGGCGAAGGCGCGGGAGCCGTTCCTCGACCATTTCGCCCGTCTGGGTGTGTTCGCCAAGGTGAAGGCGTTGGCAGGTCCGCAAGAACAAGAGGAAAGTCAAGAAGAGTCACAGCAAGAAGGTGAGATTGGATTGTTCTTAAAACATCTGCAGGAATTGGAGTAACTGAGAAGTAGGTCGTTTGCTCTCTTAAAGAAAATTGCAAATAAATTCGCCTTACTACAACTTGATTGAAGCTTATGAAAGATGCATTTTAAATTGTTGCTCAATAGGCCTCTTTCACAAGGTTAAGTAAATTGTATGAATGAAAAAGAAACATATTCGACACTTTTATGTCGCAGCAAGAAGGTGAGATAGGATTCTTTGTAAAATGTTTGCACAAATTAGCATAAATAGAAGTAGGTCATTTGCTCTCCTGAACAAAAATGCAAATAAATTCGCCTTATTATTATAGACTCATTGAAACTTACGAAAGATATGTCTTAAACTTATGCTCAAGGAGCCTTTTTCACATGGTTGGATGAAATAAATTGTATGATTGAAAAAGAATAACATGTTCGGAACATTTATATCTATATCCCACCAAGAAGGTAAGATTGGATACTTTTTAAAATTAGGGTAAATAGAAGATAGGTCATTTGATCTCGTAAAGAAAATTGCAAATAGATTTATTAAAACTTACGAAAGATATATTTTCAACTTGTCCCTCAGTGGTCCTTTTTCACAAGGTTGAGTTAAGCAAATTACAACATATTCAGCACTTTTATGTCCAAGCTCGAAGGTGACATTGTTTTGTTTTTAAAATGCCTGCAAAAAATAGCATAATTAAGAAGTAGGTCATTTGCTCTTCTAAAGAAAATTGCAAATAAATTCACCTTACCACACATTGAAAGAGGCATTTTAATAGGCCTTTTTCACAAGGTTAAGTAAATTGTATGAATGGAAAAGAAACATATTTGACACTTTTATGTCCCAGCAAGAAGGTGAGATAGGATTCTTTGTAAAATGTTTGCACAAATTAGCATAAATAAGAAGTAGGTCATCTGCTCTCCTGAACCAAAATGCAAATAAATTCACCTTGTTATAGACCCATTGAAACTTACGAAAGATATGTCTTAAACTTATGCTCAAGGAGCCTTTTTCACAAGGTTGGAGGAAATAAATTGTATGATTGAAAAAGAATAACATGTTCGGAACATTTATATCTATATCCCACCAAGAAGGTAAGATTGGATACTTTTTAAAATTAGGGTAAATAGAAGATAGGTCATTTGATCTCGTAAAGAAAATTGCAAATAGATTTATTAAAACTTACGAAAGATATATTTTCAACTTGTCCCTCAGTGGTCCTTTTTCACAAGGTTGAGTTAAGCAAATTACAACATATTCAGCACTTTTATGTCCAAGCTCGAAGGTGACATTGTTTTGTTTTTAAAATGCCTGCACAAAATAGCATAAATAAGAAGTAGGTCATTTGCTCTTCTAAAGAAAATTGCAAATAAATTCACCTTACCACACATTGAAAGAGGCATTTTAATAGGCCTTTTTCACAAGGTTAAGTAAATTGTATGAATGGAAAAGAAACATATTTGACACTTTTATGTCCCAGCAAGAAGGTGAGATTGTTTTGTTTCTAAAATGTCTGCAAAAAATAGCGTAAATAAGAAGTAGGTCATTTGCTCTCCTGAGCGAAAATTCAAATAAATTCACCTTATTATAGACCTATTGAAACTAATGAAAGATATGTCTTAAACTTATGCTCAATGAGCCTTTTTCACAAGGTTGGATTAAAGAAATTGTATGATTGAAAAAGAATAACATGTTCGGAACATTTATATCCCACCAAAAAGGTAAAATTTGATACTTTTTTAAATTAGGGTAAATAGAAGATAGGTCATTTGCTCTTCTAAAGAAAGTTGCAAATAAATTTATAAATTTATTAAAACTTACGAAAGATATATTTTAAATTTTTCCTCAGTGGTACATTTATGTCCCAGCAAGAAGGTAAGATTGGATTCTTTTTGAAAGTAGAGTAAATAGAAAGTAGGTTATTTGCTCTCTTAAAGAAAATTGCAAATAAATTTATTAAAACTTACGAAAGATATATTTTAAATTTTTCCTCAGTGGTACATTTATGTCCCAGCAAGAAGGTAAGATTGGATTCTTTTTGAAAGTAGGGTAAATAGAAAGTAGGTCATTTGCTCTCTTAAAGAAAATTGCAAATAAATTTATAAATCTATTAAAACTTACGAAAAATGTATTTTAAATTTTTCCTTAGTGGTCCTTTTTCACAAGGTTGGGTTGAGCAAATTCCAAAATTAAAAAATAATAACATATTCAACACTTTTATGCCCCAGCTCGAAGGTGAGATTGTTTTGTTTCTAAAATGTCTGCAAAAAATAGCGTAAATAAGAAGTAGGTCATTTGCTCTCCTGAGCGAAAATTCAAATAAATTCACCTTATTATAGACCCATTGAAACTAATGAAAGATATGACTTAAACTTATGCTCAGTGAGCCTTTTTCACAAGGTTGAGTTAAGTAAATTGTATGATTGAAAGAGAATAACATATTTGGTACATTTATGTCCCAGCAAGAAGGTAAGATTGGATTCTTTTTGAAATTAGGGTAAATAGAAAGTAGGTCATTTGCTCTCTTAAAGAAACTTGGAAATAAATTTATAAATTTTTTAAAACTTACGAAAAATATATTTTAAATTATTACTCAGTGGTCCTTTTTCACAAGGTTGGGTTGAGCACCTTCCACGATTAAAAAATAACATATTCGGCACTTTTATGCCCCAGCTCGAAGGTGAGATTGTTTTGTTTTTAACATGTCTGCAAAAAATAGCGTAAATAATAAGTAGGTCATTTGCTCTTCTAAAGTAAATTCCCTTTACTACAAACTAACGACTAATGATTTTTTTTGGGGAAAACAATATTTTTGACCATTATTTTCATCATTCATAGTACAATCAAAATAATATGCCTGTTTAAACATTATTAAAAGTTTCATAATCTTTCAAAAGAAGCATCAACAAAATGCAGATGACGAATTCTAGGAAGAAAACAACGCTTTAAAACGAAGCGTGAAAAAGGCCCAAAGGTGTCTCTACAAATATAGAACTACCTTTCCCATTTTTTCTTTTGCTTCGGAGCGAATCAGCCAACCAAATTCACTCGAATCCTCCTTCCCGGCCCCCAGAACCGGAACAACAGGCGCCGCAGCAGCAGCCGAACCCGCCCGCGGGCCAGGCCGCCCAGCAGCCGGAAGACGCCCGGGAGATCTTGCCGGGCCGCGCCTACCACTGGCACGACTGGTCGATTTGCCGCGGCCGCGACTGCCTCTACCTGTGGTCGGACGCGGCGGCGCTCGAGCTGTCCAACGGGTCGAACGGGTGGTTCCGGTTCGTGCTCGACGGCAAGCTGGCGACCATGTACAGCAGCGGCAGCCCGGAAGGCGGGGCCGACACGACGGGTGAGCGGTGTGCCGCTTTCGAAAATGAAAGAAAAATGCCTCTGACGTCACTAGTTGGGTTGCGAACATTCTTTTGTGACTAATAAAACAGGGAAAACGTATATTTTCAAGAGTGTTAAACAGGGAAAAGTCGGGAAATCGAATAATTCATGCGAGAAACTTGCAAATACACCATGATGCAAATGAACTACTTTCCAAATTAGACTAAATAAGTTGTCAAATGTTCTATATTATTTACAAATTTGTGACTTCAGAGGTGTTGGTGGTTAACAAAAAGAAACTATATTGTTAAACTTTTGAGGAAGGATATACAGGATGATTTTTTTAGCTTAGTCTGTTTATTTGTTTTTCGTCCTTTCTTCTTAAGAGTTTTTAACAGTTATTTTTCTTTATTACCAGCTTATGGCATGTGCTTCTCTGTTTGTAAATATCCACTAGTCAATGATTTTACATAAGTTATAATATAATATGCACATGGGTAGGAGATCAATATTTGAATCATGAAGATTTTAATATAAATATCTAAAGACAGAAAATATAGTAAAAAATAATGTCGTTTTCATGTTTTATAATATTTTAATTTGAGTAATAAATATCTCAAGTAAATTCAGAATGTACTTGATTTCGATACGGTCAGTGTTTTTTTTTAAATCTGCCCGATTTGTCAACGTTTTTTTTTTTAGTATGAAAGTATATTTTCTGTATTATAACTACTAGAGATGTTAAAACCAGATTTGTATAGTCTATGATGCTCATTTGTTCATTAATTATTTTGCGTTAGTAGAATATGTTGTCAAATGCGTCATAAACAATTTTGTCAGATTAAGGGCAGTATAAAATACTCTATTTTAGAAAGAAACTGTTTTCACATCTCTAAATAATAATAATTATGAGCACTAACTGTTCCCAACTGTAAATATTACAAATAAATAAATGTCATGCTTTCCTCTTTTTGTTTTGCTATTTAGCTAATTGCATGTTTTTGCTTGTTTCTAACGTTTCAGCAATTATTATTACTCATTAGCTTTTGCGATATCGTCCAGTTTGACTAATAAGCTATTAAATGGGATGTTACAGTGAATTCCTTCACAAAAACTATCAAATAGATAATTTAAAATGGAACTTTGATTAATCATTGTTTGATCTTTGTAAATCCATTTCGTTTGTCGCTTGCCTCATTTTATTATGTCTTTAAAATGTAATTTGTTGATTTTTTGTTTTGGCATGAAACAAGGCAAAGGAAGGGCAGCCGATTCTCTGACAACAGAAGGTAAGTTGCTTATTTTCACATCTCGTCATTTTATCAAGTAAGTTTCGCAGAATGTCTCGTAAAAAAAATTAATACAGCTACGTGCTTGGATAATCAAAACACGAAACTATCAAATTACTATGAAATTTAGTGTTTATTCCAAAATGTAGGTTAGGTTAGGTATGGACCAATCAAATTAATTAAGATGTTTTTGTAAGCTGGTCTCAGTAGACTGTAAAACTTACTTGAACGTATGGGCATTGATTTTTTTCTTACTTTTCAGTTCTATAGCAGCGCATCTCCTTTTTTTTGTATGTAAATTCGAGCATTGTTTTTATTTGCCGAGCATCGCTAACAATTTTTTAAACGTTTCATGTCCATAGTTTTCGTTTCTTAACATATCAGTAGAGTAGTTAGACAAAATGTACCTATTACTTCCGTTTAAATATAAAAAAATTAAGCGGGTTCTAATGTCTTAAGTAAAATCTATGTGTAGTTCATATGTCCCATTAAAATTTCTCTGCCGAAAAAGTTTCGATCTCCACTGCGGCCCCCGACATCTTCTCGCCGTTATCGTTCCCTCGACACCGCAAAACTAAAATCCGGTATCGCCCGGTTTGCCGTCAGAAAACCGCGGCGAGTTCCTCGAGAAGCTGCAGCGGGCCCGCGCGGCCGTCCGGTCGTCGGCGTCGAGCCCGCCGGCGCCGGTCCTGTCGAAGCCCGGCCCCGCCCGGCTGGTCGTCGGCAACTGGTCGTTGACGTCGCGCCGCGACGGCGAGCTGCACGTCCACAACGCCGACGGCCAACAGCAGACGACGGTCCTGCGCGACGACCTGCCCGGGTTCGTGTTCGAGTCGAACAGGGGCACGAGGCACTCGTTCATCGCCGAGACCAGTCTAGGTGGGTTACTTTCTAGATAGAAACGGTTTCGGTACATTTGAGACGATTTCGCGATCCCCTATAGTTTATTGCCCAGCTTTTCGAAGGTGTCTGAACTAGCAATGTGCTCAAGAGTATTACAGTTTTTTGTTGATAACAATATTTTTACCCCCACTCGGCATGGCTACTTGAAGGCGCGGTCTACGCAAACAGCGATTTCTCAATTTACCAAAGACATCCTCAATTTTCTTGAAAACAATGAAATGGCTTTGGGAATATTCTTAGATTTAACACAAGCATATGACTTGCTAAACAGAAGCAATCGTGTTAAGAAACTTGAATTATATGGAGTAAACGGAATGGCAAACAAATGGCTAAAATCATATTTATCTGGGAGAGGGCAAAGAGTCCAAATAACAAAGAATGGCACTCCTTATAAATCAGACGTTATTTCAAACACCTTGGGACTAGCGCAGGGAAGCATAATTGGCCCTATACCCTTTAAAATTTATATAAATGATTTATCTAATAGTGTAATGGAAAACTTAGAAGGTGATGTCATTAATTTTGCAGACGACACAAATTGGTGCCAGAAATTTTGTTCGGTTAACCGATAAAGCAAATCAAATTTATGCAAAAGCTGGAACATGGCTAACTCAGAACCAGGGACCCTTTAAAGTAAGGGGACCTAGCATTATACTTTCCAAAGTGAGGCCGTTTCTTTCCTCACTGTGACATGCTGGGTTCCCTTATTTTAAAGAGTCCCTGCTCAGAACAAACTAGCTCTAAATGAAAAGAAAACAAAAATAGTAATATTTGTTACTGATAGGTCAAGAAAAGAACTTGATAAAATTAACTTGAGTTTGAGCGATACACCCATTTCTGAACATACCAAATTTTTAGGAATCTACATTTTGACAAATCTTTGAATTGACACCATCATACTGAGGTGCTATCAAAAAAATTAAACAAAATCTGTATTGCAATAAGAACAACATCAAAGTACATGAATGAAACTACGTTAAGAATTTTATATTTTGCAAATTTTGAAAGTGTAGTTAAATATGGAATAATTTTCTGGGGAATGAGTCAAAATCTGGAAAAAATTTCTGTGGGCTTTATTTGTTTGAGTCACTGATGTTCTTTTTTAGAAACTATGAAAAGTTTACAACAAATAATTTCAATCTAGCATATAACAAGAACACTAAACATCCTATACATCGACTAACATTAACTGAAAGAAACCCTTCATATATGTGTATAAGAATTTTCAATAAACTGTCAAACAATGTCAAAATACTGCAACAATTTAGACATTTTAGAGATAGTATAAAGAAATTGTTAATAGAATTGGAACCGTACCATCTTGATGAATATTTTAATGCAGATCTTCAAACAATTTCTTGTTTGCGGAGTTATTACCTTGACGTCTCTTTTCGCTTAGTTTTAACCTGTATCAAACCATGTATATGTCAACCTATTTGAGAAGTAAAGTGTATTCTATTCTACTCGCTCGCCCCCAGGTCCCGAATTCTCTGCGGGATGGGGCTGCGGCGGGGGCGGCAAGAGGGGCGGCCGCCGCCTCCGGTCGAAGACGGAAGCGGCGAGGGCGAGGGCCCGCGCCCTGGCCAGGCAACTCTACGAGAAGTACTTCAGGACGGCGCAGGCCCAGCCGAGGGGGGTCGTCGCCAAGTTGGGCGCCATCGTCGCCCAGATCGAACGCGCGTGTCAGAAGCAGAGCGCTACGCAGCACGCCAACAATAGAGAAGGTAGTTTAGTCGTCGAATCTTCACGTCGGCCATCACTCCTTCGTTTTTATCTTCCAGCCGGCAATTCGTGGAGGGAGATGTTGCAGAACGCCCTAGACGACTTGACTCAAATCCTGCAACAGGACGGCGTCGTCAGCGCCTACGAACTGCACAGTTCCGGCCTGGTCCAAGCCCTGCTGTCCCTACTCTCGAAGAGTTACTGGGACCAAGGCCTCAAATCCAACAAGATGTCCAAGCACCAGAAACAGCGGGTGCAGGTCTTCAAGCAGTGCTTCAGGAACGACGAGACCAACTCGATATCGACGCTGATACAGAAGCTGATCGCCGTGTTGGAGAGCATCGAGAGGTTGCCGGTGTACCTGTACGATACGCCGGGCGCCGGCTACGGCCTGCAGATCCTGACCAGACGGCTGAGGTTCAAGCTGGAGAAGGCCCAGAGCGACGGCACGCTGATCGACAGGACGGGCAGGGGGTTGAAGATGGAGCCGCTGGCCACCGTCGGCCAGTTGGAGCGCTACCTGCTGAAGATGGTGGCGAAACAGTGGTACGACTACGACAGGGGCACGTTCCAGTTCCTGAGGAAGTTGAAGGACCCGAAATACCAGACGTTCAAGCTGGCGCACGACTTCGACGAGAACGGCATCATCTATTTCATCGGTACGAACGGGAAGACGAGCAGCGAGTGGGTGAACCCGGCACAGGTTAGTGTTAAAAATGAGTTGCAAATACTGTTTCCTGTCAATTTTTCGCATTAAGGATGTGGTACATTTGAACTACTCTCGATAAACGTCTCCGATGTGACCTCGAAATCTAGAGTAGTTCAAATGTACCGCACCCTTGCGATAAACGTGAAACACCTCAAATGCTACCTCAAAATTGAAACGCAAGCGTTAAAAATGAGTTCTAAATACTGTTTCCTGTCAACTTATACAAGTTTCACTGAAAGATATATATATTTTTTCTCAGTATGGTCTGGTTACAGTAACCAGTTCGGATGGCAGGAATTTGCCGTATGGTCGTTGCGAAGATATTCTCTCTAGAGACAGCTCGGCACTTAATTGTCACACAAACGATGATAAAAGGGCTTGGTTCAGTATAGATCTTGGATTGTCGGTGATTCCCACGGCGTACACTCTCAGGCATGCAAGGGGTTATGGACGTTCGGCCCTAAGGAATTGGATGTTCCAGGTGAGATGATCTTCGGAAAAATGTTTCATTTTTTAAATGTTTTTTCATCACTTTTCAAAATCGAGAAAACAATCTTTGCGAACCCCTCGAACCTACCTTTAATTCAGTGTTTGATGCATTTAGGTTGTTGTTTGCTTCTTAAAATCAGGAAGCAAAATCTTAAGAGTGTTCTATAGTTGACGGTTATTGGATTGATTCAAAATTTCCTGCAAAGTAACTCATGTCAAATTCTCTCTCTTTTAGTTTTTATTTTCACATAAATGTTGCTAAGAAAATACCAATCACTTTTGAAGAAAATGAAACTTCACATTAAGGTTCTGGTACATTTGAACTACACCCAGTAAACACCTCAAAATATAGGAGTAGTTCAAATGTACCAACATATTTATAAAATCTAAATCTAAACTCTGAGGTTTTTTTTTCAAAACTTAATTGAGAAAACAGTAATTCATTGTGAATCACTCAAAAACTATCTTGGATTCACTGTCCGATATATCAAAGTTATCGTCTGCTTCTTAAAATAGGGAGGTCATCAAAACGAGTTTTTTTTGCAAATATTTTGTTTAATTCAAAATTCCGAGTAAAGTGGCAGTTCTGTCTCTTAAAGCTTTATTTTCATATAAACGTTCCTAAAATATTATGCTGGTCAATTTTGAATAAAATGAAAACACATTATGGGTTTGGTACATTTGAACTACTCCTGGTAAACACCTGCAAGGAGACATCAAATTCTGATGTTTCCTTTTCAAAATCCTAGATTTTGCGGATGCGTTTCAGGTGTTTACCAGGAGTAGTTCAAATGTACCAGATCCTTAATGTGGCAAAAACGCATGCAATCTTAAAAAAAAACTATGGAGAAAAGTTTATTTTTTAATGTGTTTCGTTACTTTCCAAAATTGAGAAAATAATTATTGCGAACCACTTAAAGCTACCCTTAACTCAATGTTTGATTCGTCAAAAGTTGCATTGTTTGCTTCCTAAAATGGGAAAACGAAATCTTAAGACTGTTCTATAGTCTGTGAGTTGTTATTAAAAACTATTTTTGTTTAAGGGGGCATTATCACACATAGTGCCAACCCAAGTGTGTTTTTGGTGTTTGTTTTTAAAATTACTAGGTCTTTCAAAAAACCAATGCTCAACTCAAATACTACATTATATTGCGCATATTTGGACAAAAAATCAGCCAAATCTGATGTTTCGTTTGCGAAAACAATATACCTGAAATGTATTTTCTTCTTCTCTGATAAAAAATTACCAGAAACTAGGTATATTGTTTTTCTAAACGAGACGTCAGATTTGGCTGATTTTTTGTCCAAATATGCCCAATATAATGCAGTATTTGAGTTGGGCATTGGTTTTTGGAAAAACATAATGATTTTCAAAATAAACACAAAAAACTCACTTGGGTTGGTAGTATTTAATGCCATGTGTGTTTATGCCACCTTAATTCAAAATTTTCTTTATTTTCATAATATAAATGTTGCTTTGAAAATACCAGCCAATTTTGAATAAAATTAAAATTTGTGTGGTAGATGTGGTAGGTACATTTGAACCACTTCCGGTAAACATCTCGCATGCGACATCAGAATTCTGGAGTAGTTCAAATGTACGTCATAGGAATAAATTACAATTACAATTCCCCATAATAATCTCTTTTGATTGTTAGGAATTTAAATAGATAAACAAATAAATAATTAAAATCTGTAAAATTGTTTGTTTCGTAATTTTTCTTTCATTTTTTATTTGTTCCTAGGTATCGAGGGATGGTCAGAGCTGGATAACATTATATCAACATCAGCATGACATGAGTTTAAACGAGCCCGGTTCGACTGCCACCTGGCCAATAGAAGTCTCTCAGGAAGAATACCAGGTAAGAATTTTTTGAAGTTTGCATTGAAGTATTGGTTGGTTAGTAGATGATTGCCTATTTGATAATGATTACTTAAATACTGTTAATTTTCTTGTTTGTTAAAAAAAGTTTAATTCACTGCCACTGTTGCCGTTGCCGTGGAAATGTTTAATTGTTATTCTTAAAAAAATTAATGTGTTCATAATATAAGACACGTCTGGAGATTTTTTTCTTTAATACCGCCACCCAATCAAAGTATAACTACACCAAGAACGAAGAACGTCCTGTATTTCCCAAACGACCAAAAATATCAAGAAATAGCGTCCTACCCGGACCAACACAAATTAAAGACCTGTGCATAGCGCTGTTTCAAGCGATCGCCACTGGCGCCACACGACGAAACAAATTTACACGGTCGTTTAATGTTAAAACACCATTGTTGCAGAATCTTTTATAAAACTAAAACATGGAAATGTGTCTGTTACAGCGAATTTAATATCCAAAATAAAATAAAATATTTGTTTGTTATGTCCCTCTAATTTGACAAGTTCACATGGGATAGTTCCATACATTTTCTTAAGAAAAGTGAGTCTAAAAAGCAAGCAAGAGTATTTGGTACCTTTTGGTTTGAAATGAAGTCCATGGCTAGTTGTAGTGTAGGTAAGCATAAAACTCGTTAGATTTTTCAGTTACTTCTTTATATGGAGGACTATTGGTCCGCTTTGGAGCTATAAATAGAATTTTCTATTTTTATTCTTGCATAGGTTATAAAATCCTCTTCCAAAATAATATCTAGAATTTTCGCTTCTTCAGCTGGTTGATCAGATCATCCCATAATTCCAAAATAGTGTTTATTCTTCTGCAATTCACCTAATGGTCTGTGCAGTGTGCATACCATTTTCTTCATGTGCATGGAAATTTCATGTTATCACAAACAAATATACTTATAAAAGCTGTGTTAATAGGATAAAACTGCTAAATACTGGGCGCAAAGACAATTCGTTACCGTGAAAAGAAGGCAAATCGTAATAAAGCCGGATATTTAAAATTTGGGACATTTTAAATGTCAGTAACTGACATACCAATAACCACAGAATACCTGCCTGTAACCTATCATATGTCGCCATTTTTTTCGTCGAGTGGCGCCACCTCAGTCCGTAAACAACAATGAAATATGACGTCATGCTCAGGTCTTTAATATAAGTTGTCCTCCTTTTGACTTTTCGCACAAGTGAATTTGAAGTGAAATGAACATGAAGTGATCTGATAGTGAAATGAATTTTTATTGGTAAATGGAACAGTGTACGACCACGACCACGTTATCTATAATCTAACCCGTGAATGAATTTTTCAATGTTTTTCACCACGTTAACCCCAGAAACACACAAATTACATAAAAATCGATTTGCTGCGTAAACTGATCACTTCATAATCAACTGAACATTTGTGAAAGGAACACTCGATGCCAGCTGATGTGATCTCAAAGTGATTCGGAATCGATTTGAGATCACTTAAAACTGTAAAAGGAGGACGGCTATAGTGTCGGTCCAGGTCCGACATTAAGGCACCCTGCACATCTTCGTAAAAGTCGTCGCCACCCTGTTCAGTCGCCATTTCCCCCCCCCCCCCCCAGGGATGGCGCCACGTCCGCATCCAGCAGGCCGGCAAGAACGCGTCCGGCCAGACCCACTACCTGTCGCTGTCCGGCTTCGAGCTGTACGGCCGCGTGACGGGCGTCTGCGAGGACGTGGGCCGCGCGCACCGCGAGCAGGAGGCGCAGCTGCGCAGGCAGAGGCGCGCCGTCAAGGCGCACCTGCTGCGGCACGTGGCGGTGGGCGCGCGGGTGGTGCGCGGCGTCGACTGGAAGTGGCGCGACCAGGACGGCAATCCGTCCGGGGAAGGTGAGTTTTTGCCGGATTGTGGTCGCGGGGCGGGTGTAACCTCGACGGTAGCGAGCCGTTGCCGAGACTCTGGTTATGTACACGGTGTCCCAAACTGGACGCCCCAAAAATAGTAAACATTTGCCTTGTGGGTTTCATGTAGACCCTCAGAGAAATAGCCAAGGATAGAGGGAGTAAGAACAAAAAGTAAACAAAGCCAACATCTTTTTGAGTGATGCCGCGTACTCCATTGTTTACAGCATTTCATTTCAAAATAGAAGGAATGGGATTCAATGAAGGCACACCTCCCATAACGCTAAATTACCAAATGTAGTTATTAATTTCTAGTTTGTAACAATTTTAAACTAAAACTAAATTGCAGTGTAATTATAGTATCTAATTATCACTTTAATAAAATCGTCACAGATACCTCAAACCGCCCGCCATGGCAACGCTGCTTTTGCTGCCGCGGGCGCCGCGTCCGTTAACTCAGCGATATTTTTTTGTGTATGCCTAGCATGTCAAGTTTTCCGATTGTTTACGAATGCATTTCTCCCGTTTTTAATTGTTTTTCTGTTAATTTAAAGGCTATTTATTAGTATTTAGGATATAGTGACTGATTTTGTATACAATGGGACGCAGAAAGTGTGTGGTATGTGGCTACATTGATATTTCTCAGGACATAACCTATCTCAGGTAAACGTTGTACACACGGGCCTAATGTTTGTTTACTTCGGTAAATTTGCATAAGATGTTGGTTGACTACAAACGTATGTATTTTGAGGCTGTTGCTCCCTCTATCCTTGGTTATTTCTCTGAGTGTAGACCACTCAAGCTTGAAGAGCCTTCGAACAGAATAACCAAACTGCTGCTTGTTGTGCAGCCTCCATAACAAATCTATTGATATTCAAACCTACTAAAATATTTATACTGAAAGATTGCAGTGCTATAGGTAACAATTTCGCAATGTGTACGAAAAGTTAAATAAGCCTTTATTGGCCGGGTTTTGAGTGTTTGGTCACTTTTGACGGGCAATGGCTCCGCGTCTGACGTTTGATGTTTACATCTCGCCAAGGCATCTTACAATGATGGGCTACTTCAGTGCCGATTTCTGAGCTTTTAATGACGGTTTTGCGACACTTCCCTGCGATTTTAAGAAAACTGTTATTATAAACACTTATTATGTATTAAATTTAAAAAACCTAACAATTTTAGTGAAAAGCAAAAACCAACAATATAAAAATAAATGCTAATAAATGCTAGGTAGGTTCTTACTTATAAACAATTTTCAATGTGACTACCTTCTTTTAATAAACACAAGTCCATACTAAAATCAAGCAACTCTTACGCCTGGCGTAAACAAGAGCACGTGCGTTAAGATATTTGCCAGGGCCGCACTGAAGCACGATCTTTATTTAATTTTAGTTTTACAATTGTTTACATCAAACTATTTCGGAAAGAAATAATTGGCCTAATTAAAGTGGTTCAAAACATCGATAAAATTATTTGTGGCAGTGACTAAATAGCTGAAAACAACAAGGTAAAACCGCGTAACGAGTCGGGTGAAATTTTATAGCCTCCCGACCAATCGCAGAACGTCATTGAACACGTGATTTTATTTACGCCAGGCGTAAGGATTGCTCGACTTTAGTATAGACTGTCTAAGTTCTGTCTTAGTGACCTTTCTTAATAGATCTGGTGTTATCTGGAGTTTTTCAACAATGTTTTTCAGAAAACCCCATAAATGAAAATATATTGGTGTTAAATTTGGCAACTTTCCTGGCCATTTTATGGGACCATTTATTCCAATCCATTTGTTTTCAAACTTATCATTTAGAAACTTTTTTACAATGTTGGCTTTGTGTGGTGGAGCTCCATCGTGTTGAAACCATATGGTTCTTTTTAACTGCAATGGCACATTTTCCATGAGAACTAGCAGCTGTTGTTGCAAAAAGTGGAGGTATGTTATTCCAGTTAAAACTCCTTCGTAAAAATATGGCCCGACTAAATGATGACTAATAGGGTACTTGACAATATTTTTAATTGCTTTAAAATTGTACTCTGTTTACAGTAGATGCACCAAAATAACACGTAATAAATGAAACAACGGCTTTTATTGATGATAATTAAAGACAAAGTTGCACAATTTTGTTCAGGCTGAAATCTACAGTTTCGTCATTCTATTGTCCAGAATGCCAAAAGTGGCAACTCTGTGTCTCACAGGAAAAAAGGAACTGTAACGTTGCCGGTGCCCCTTTTTTCCATAATGCATCTGTCCGAGCATCTGTCAATTGTTTCTGTCAAAAATATACCTTCATAAGTCATGGCTAACTCGATTTTCATTAAAAAAGTATCATGGCATCTTTTTCTATTTTTACAAAAATAATATGCATATAAATTTTTAATGAAACAAGATATCAAAAAAATTATTTACGAAAGTTTATCAGAAAAACGTGCTCTTTCCAAATATAAAGAGAAACAGGTCATCTTTTTGGCCCAAAAGCAAGCTTGAGTAGTCCCTTTGCCCGTAACAACCCCCCCCCCCCCCCCCCCGGCGCGTCGAGTTTGGGACACCCCGTACGGACGGGGGTGGACGTTCGGAACCAACCGTTGACGACCCGACGCGATCCGCCAGGCACGGTGACGGGCGAACTGCACTCCGGCTGGGTGGACGTGACGTGGGACCACGGCGGCAGCAACTCGTACCGCATGGGCGCCGAGGGCAAGTACGACCTGAGGCTGGCGCCCGGCTACGACCCGCCCGACGTGGCCGTCGCCAAGCACGGCACCGGCACGCCGGCCGGCATGGTCACGATACCGCCGAAGAGGGCCGCCGCCGCCAAGGACGACAAGCAGAGCGTGCTGACCAGCAGGAAGAGCAGCTCGACGCCCAGGTGAGAAATCCAAAAAGTCTGCACCATGGGAAAAATTTTTAGTAAATAACTTACGGAAAATTTGCTTGTGGCATCAGGTTTTGCTTGCTCTAGAACCAAAATTGACATAATCAAATGTTGTGACGTAGTCTTTTTTATATGTCAAATTTTACATTAATGAAAAAATTGTCCGAAAAATGGGCTTATTTAACCGAATTTCGAAAAAAGTCATAAGAAAAATATGTTTCTTTCGCAATTTTATACCCCTGTGCAAAATTTCAAGAGCCTACTACGATTTTCATATTTTGCCCTTTGTTGCCCTTTTCCGTATTTGTTAATCCATAAAAGTCGATCCTATGTAATTTAAAACACTCATTGACTGAATACATACTGCACAATACTTAGTTTACGCCCTAAATATCATTCTTTTCCTTTTTTTTTGCAAAAAAATTAAAATGAGGGCTTGTTGAAGAAGCACCCTTGGTGCAAAACTGATCTCATTTTTACAAATAAACACATAAATTCGATTTACAAACTTCTTTCCATAGTAAATGGTTGTAAAAATACAACAAAGGGAAAAATATGAAAATCGTAGTAGGCTCTTGAAATTTTGCATAGGGGTATAAAATTGCGAAAGAAACATATTTTTCTTATGACTTTTTTCGAAATTCGGTTAAATAAGCCCATTTTTTTGGACATTTTTTCATTAATGTCAAATATGACATATAAAAGAGACTACGTCACAACATTTGATTATGTCAATTTTGGTTCTAGAGCAAGCAAAACCTGATGCCACAAGCAAATTTTTCGTAAGTTATTTACTAAAATTTTTTCCCATATGGTGCAGACTTTTTGGCGGGCACTGTATAATAATAGTACTTTATTTCTTAAGTTAAAGTGTACAATAACAGTACAGTAACCAAGAAAAGGTCAAGCTAAATATGCCTACATACTATAATAAGAACTCGTTGACAGAATATATATACACAATGTGTCCCGGATAAGAATGAACAGCATGGGGATGTTGCAAACAGTGAGAGATAGAACAACGGTTAAATGGAGAAAAAGTTTCGCAATTTTAAGGTCAATAAAATGGCACAAACAGATTTCTAATATCTTTTTTCGTTTTTGAGTTATTTTAAAAAAAGTAAAATTTTGCTTTTGATTTTATTTTTTTTCTGTTGTTGGCAGTACTGATTAATAATAATAATAATAATAATTCTCACCCTCACAATACTCCAAACTAGGAGTAACCCAGAAGCAACCACATGCTTGTGCGGGGGAGGGGGGCAATTACTATTATTTTGTCTTCGTTGCCATTTGCGGCTAGGGCCGACTTTTTTCCCGATAGAACTAGGATAGCATTCGCTCAAGTACTACGGAAAACCCTAGAAAACCGTAGTAATCCCAGTGAGTGCAGGACAATTAGTGAATCACACGGGTAAAGCTATTTAGGAGCAATACCGTGAACCCACATTTGTCCAGTGCTCTTGGCCATAGCGGTGTTTTTCTTTAAAGACATGTGCATGTGCCTGCCTCGAACCGAGGTCGATCGAAGGCAGAAAAACATGCAGTCTAAAAAGTCAGCGCCGGTACGAGCGACGCCACCGCGGCCACATTAGAAAAAAATGAATAGAAAAAAGGAATTTCCAGTATAATTAAAATATTTTAAAAATATTTCGTGTCATACATCATGGTATTTGCAATGAAAAGTGCTTTCAAAATCTGCAAAAAAATCCAGGTCCGTATTTAAAAAATAAAGTTGAAGATGGTTTCTCAAAAACTAAATGTTGTAAAACAAATCTAAAAACGCCATCTTAAAGCCCTTTAAAGAGTGCCATGAGAAAGTGTTTTTCTTTTTTCCTATCTGTGTTAACAACTTCAGAAAAAATTAAAATCGAAAACGCAAAATTTTACTTTTTTCATGATAACTCAAAAACGAAAAAAGATATTAGAAATCTGTTTACACCATTTTTTTGACCTAAAGATTGCGCAACTTTTTCCCCATTTAGCCGTTGTTCTATCTCTCACCAAGATCTCCATACTGTTCATTCTTATCCGGGACACATTGTATATCGATTTGCAATTTCTTGGTTTATCAATATCAATATAACATGGAATCTTAAATTTTTCAAGTACCTAATTAAAGTGTAAATTTCAATAAATAGCGCAAAATTTTAAACTGATTCGTTTTTTTTTGCATTTTCTGAGAAAATTTTCCATAGTGATGTATATTTTTCTTACACCATCAGAAAGTAGAGGTTTCAACGAACAAAAAGCAAACCGACTTTTTTTTTTAAAGTAGCTTTTTTGACGTGGGCATTTTTGATTGAAAATGAAGTTACTTTTCGGTTTAAAATCAAAAAAAGGGGTAAAAATAAATATTTTGATTCGAAAAAATTTCAGCGTATTTGGGACATAAAAAGGTAAATTTCCCCCAAATTTTGTGGGAATTATTTTTTTTTTGGGAGATAATTGGAAACCAAAAAATCGGTTGTTTCACTTTTTCGCGGATATTTTGAGGTTATGTGAAAAAAGTGTAAATACAAAAGTTGTAGATCTTTTTATTACCTACAACTTTGCCCTTTAACTTTTTTTGATAGGAGTTGCAGTTTTGCCGGAAATCGTGATAAACCATTTTCCACCCTTAAAAGATCACCCCCTACAACCCCCGCACTTCAAATCGCCCTTCAGTTATTTTTTCTGTTATTTTTGCTATATTTTCTTCCTTTTACCACAGAATAAATAGCTTTGCAACAGAAGCCTCCTTACGGACATGTGACAGAAATAAGCGAGTCTCCATTTCGATTTACAGAAAGACAGACAGTATTTTGAGCATAAATTTGGTTCTAATACAATCTTTGCTATGTAGATTAATGTACAATCAAATAAAATGCACATTATTCATGTATTCAGAAGATATTTCGCTAAAAAGCGAGTCTCCTTTTGACACATGTCGCTAAGGAATTGTCTGTATTACTCGTTAGTCTGTGCTTTTACAATGGGTGTCACTCTGTTCTAAATATTTTTGTTCTCAAAAATTATCTACCCTGGCCTACTATGCCTATTAAAAAACATAAACAATATTAAATTTTAGATTGTAGTAGGTCATGGAAAAGACGAACCTGAAAAAAATCAGTGTCAAAATGTAGATCTTTCGGAGTACTATATTTTTAAAAAAAGTTTTTGAAAATCGGTCAACCCGTAAAAAAATAATGAATTGTCTCGACTTGAAGTGAAACACACTGTTATAATCCCGTGCTTCCCCGCCCAGCCTGCCGGAGGCGACGACCGAGGCGAGGGGCAGCGTCGCGTCGACCGACCAGGCCGCCTCCGCCGACAACCTGACGGCCAAGCAGGCGGCCGAGACGATTGCCGACAGCGTGCTGTCGTGCGCTCGGACCGAGGCGCTGGTGGCGGTCACGGGCGAGTCGAACGCCGCCAAGGACCGCAGCGAGCTGAGCGTCGTCGTCCACTCGGCCAGGCAGGACCTGAGCTCGATCAGCGGCGGCGGCGGGCCGGGCAGCGACCTGGCGACGATCGTCGAGCGGCTGACGCTGTGCGAGAGGGCCGGTTCGGCGCAGAGGCGGGCCGACGGCGGCTCGAGCGAGAACCTGGACGCGGCGCCCGAGAATCAGTGCCACAAGAGTGAGTAGACGACGACGACAGTGACTGTTAGCAGGATAATATATAATGGATTTTGTTTCGTACATAATTCTCGACAAATCAATATAAATTTAGGAGCTTCTTAACTTCTACCAGTACAATCACACTGTTTATGCAGGCGAATCGAGATCGAGAAAGCGGAATCGTGTGCTGGCCGGCTAGTGTTTGATAAACTTCCCCGATCCAACCTACTGAACCGTTAGTTGAAGGTGGGGGTCGTGCGGATTCGTTCTGCGAATCTCGGGGTTGTGGATTCGAGCCCCACGTTGGGCGTCACTTATTACACGTGACACTCCTTGCTAAATACAGACAAATCCCACTGTGGCTACCCGGTTCTACTTCTACAGGGGTGAATTGGAATAGGGTACTTGACGAAATTTTACAAACTTGATAAAACAATTCCTGGACACTTGCCTAAGACCCTACGATTATTTAAAAAATATATATTTACGTACTTATCAAGTTTTTAGACTTTCTTCGAAATTTGGCGGGAAAGCACTTATGATGTCACAAGTGTTTTAAAAAGACAATTTGGCAACATAGCAATACCACTAAAGTGTTCTAAGACATAACCTTATTCGGCAGTGAATGTTGCAAGGAAAGTTGAAATTTCAGAATTCTAACCTCAAACTCCCAGACTTATGATGCCCCGTGAAACCACATTTAGTCAATAAGTGTTTTTTTTTTTTCGTAAATACATATTCAATCGTTTTTCTGCAAATTTTTTGGCTAGGTTGGGCCGGAATTCGGGCTCAGTGTTAAGCACTATGGCGCCTTTATAAACGCGCCTTCAAGATGGTCCCTAGGCCGAGGTTCTCTCTTTATTAATAACTCATAATACAACTGTACTATTACTACAACGTAGGTAGGTACAAACCTTTGCAGTTTTATCCCATGAATTTCGGCAGACGCCAACATCGGATTATTAGAAAAAAATTGTGCTACTTAAAAAGCATCCCAATTTCGGCAAATTACGGATTTTCCTTTTAGGGTCCATGATATCTTACCTTACACATCTAATAACACGATAACTAGGTCCGCAAATAATATATATAATAGTAAATATTAATAACAAACTATAATAAATCGCACAGATATTAATATATACTAATGTTTTGACTTAGCGATATACGGAATCGGAATGACAGTTGGCATTACGGGATGTCATCTGCCGATTAAAAAACCATACGTGTTAGATGACATGTGGATATATGCATATAGTTAGATGCCTAGGTGGGCAGGTAACGTTGCCACATAGGCGAATATTTCCCCCATTATTGATACCTGAATATTTATAGTACGTTCCGTATACAGATATTTTAACTAAACTGTTACGTGGCAGAGATGAAGGATATAGTTTCCAGCGTGTGCAGCATAAACAGACACCATTTTGCTATAGAGGAGTCAATATGCGGAATAAAAAAGCCTTTATGTGACAAAATTTGTGTGTGCAATTGCGTTAGTTAAAGCTCAAAAGTTGCAATACATTAAGTAACAGATATTCATAGGCAAGCTGGAGATATTTGAATAGAAAACTGCAATTTGTCCTTGTTCCACGAAATATTGCAAACGGGCACCGGCAACGTTACAGTTCCGTTCCTCCTGAGAGGCATAGAGTTGCCAATTTTGGCGTTCTGGACAATAGAACGACGAAACTGTAGATTTCAGCCTGAACAAAATTGTGCAACTTAGTCTTTAATTATCATAAATAAATAAGTGTTAAAAGCCGTTGTTTCATTTATTACGTGTTATGTTGGTGCATCTACTGTAAACAGAGTACAATTTTAGAGCAATTAAAAATATTGTCAAGTACCCTATTAGAAAAAAATATATTTCAGGGCCACATAGTCTAAAAGTCAGAGTGGCGGTGATAGCAAAACAAAGTCTAGTGCTGACTACAGAATTTGATAACGTTTTTTTTTGTCGAATTGTAAAGATAACACTAAGGAGAAAATTGACCAAATTTAATTAGTAAATAAATTACGTGCAATGTTTGTTTTTGTGGAAATATTCAGTTCTTAAAATCACAACAGAATTTTTATCGTCCAACAGTAAATGCCACAAGATTTCTCAGGTACTTTATTGAGGACAAATTCATTTAGCAATAATTTATTAACAATATTCTGTGAGGTATACCTGATAATATATCTCTATCTGTTTTTTTACAAGTTACTTAATCCGTCAAAAATTAGCAGTTTACATAAGAAATACGACATAACAATTAATTGTTATAATAAAGGAAATAAATATGATTTTTTAAATAGAGAAATATAAATTTTATGACAAAAAAAACAAAACATTTTATAAAAAAGCAATGGTTTAAATTTTCAATGTTAAGAAAACCAAAAGCGTAAAAACCAGTAAGCAGAAAAAAAAATCCAAGTAAAATATATAGGGTGTTTCGAGCAAGTGAGGCGCTTTTCCAATTTCTTCTATCTATGAAAATGAAATAGTTTTCGGTGTTTCCTCCAAAGTCAAGTAGGCCGGGAAATTTTCTTTTCACTTAGTTTTTCTTCCTTTCCCCCACACATTCGATCACAGCAGAAACAAAAGTTTTATCTCATCAAACAAAAAAGTTGTATGTGTTCTGGGAAAACTGATTGTCCCATGGATCTTTTTTGATAATCTTCCCCTTGGCATTTGGGGCCGGACAAGAAAAAAAAATGGAAGTCTCTATCTCTACTAATAAAAAGTTATTTACCTTCGAAAAATCAAGGAACGAACCTTCTGCACCGGATAAAGTTTATCCGATCTTTCTATCTTTACACATAAAAAAGTTCTGTTTTCCCACGATATCGAGTGCCATGAAAAATTTTTTTCACATTTCTCAATCATTTTACCTTGACAACCCAGCAAAAGAAACCCGGATCTTTTATTTATCTCTAAAAAAGTTGCACTTGAAAATTGAGGTTGCCATAAAAAAAAAGTCTTTTTTCTTCCTATTTTATCTGCTTACAATTGGAGCAAACGGCAACCCTGTATCTAGCAGAAGAGTTATGACCACTTAAAGAATTTTGAGGTTATGTTGTATCGTAAGTTTCTAACTTGTTTCGGCCATCACATTTTCCAGAAAGGGACACCCGATACGCATTCACAGTTTGAACCGCTTCGAACAAATTCAATTATTCAGCAGCTGTGTATATCTCAGTTCTGTAACCTCAAATTCTCACCCCCGTATCTGTCCAGTTCGCAATTGCAAATATTCAACAGGTGTGCATCCTCCGAATCACCTTCCCGAGAAGCCGAAAATCTTTTGCCCGCTTTTAGAAAGAAATATTAATATTTTTCACCAAACACAAATACATTGTTTATGCAGGCGAATCGATAGTGGAGTACAGATGGTCCAGTCGGTTGAATCAGGAAAGCAGAATCATGTGCTAGCCGGCTAGTGTGTATGTAGGAAAAGTTAAATTTTACTCGAAAAATTTAATAACATTGTATGCTATTTTTTTTGCCTTACAACTTCGTAAACTAACTTGAAGGGCTATTTTCTTATTGCGCATTTTCCTCATTCCAGTGCGATCAAATCGTGCCGCCAGTCGTTTGGCTACCGTTCCGGCGGTGCAGAGTTTCGTCGACGCCGTCGAGGCCCTCGACAAGATCCAACAGGGTTCCGATGCGTTACGCAACAACGCCAACAGTTTCTTATCGGCCGAACTCTTACAGTCCGCCCTTAATCTCGGCCAGGTAATATAACTCAAAGAGAAAATAATAATATGTACGCACCTACAGTTTGTTCAGCGAATGTTCGGCCCTACGTCACAACTCCCGTCCTTGTCTTACTCGTGAATATACGATGGATATCGGTCGATATCGCAAATTAAATCGATATCGCAAATATATCAATTTAATTTGCGATATCGATTTAATTTGCGATATCGATTTAATTTGCGATATAGATTTAATTTGCGATATCGACCGATATCCATCGTATATTCACGAGTAAGACAAGGACGGGAGTTGTGACGTAGGGACGGAACATTCGCTGAACAAACTGTAAGTATATGTCTGCATTGTTCGTTATTACTATTATTATTACCTTTCTGAAGGTTGCCGGTCTGAGCGCCGGCGGCAACGTCCGCATCTCTGTCGAGAGCGACGAGGACGGATCCATCAAGAAGGGGGAGAGCGAGAAAAAGGAGGACGTCAACAATAGCGTCAACTTGGGCAAGAACAGCGGCAGCTCGATGAGCGTCAGCGTGCCGAATTTGGCCAGCGGGGCGGACAGCGGGGCCGGACAGATCGAGCCGCAGACCACAGCGGGTGAGCAGGAACGATACGAGAAACTATGTCGTTTTTTGTTACCGACTGAAATTTCGAATGGATCGACGCCCACGGGCAGCCGGCAACGCCAACAATTAAAATGTAGTTCAAAATTTTGCAGGGCTGCTGGAGACGTTTGCGGCGCTCGCCAGACGCAGGACGCTGGGCAGCATGTCGGCCACGAACAATTCGGCGTCCAACAACGCTCAGATCTCGAATAACGCACAGGTGAGTTAAAAAAACAAAGTAAATATTTCATTTGTTAGATATTACTTTCCCGCAGTGGCATGCAGTCAGTGGGATTCAAATTCTACTATTGTTTTTTCTATCATATTGTGTTGAATTTTTTCGTCATTTAAAAATTATGTCTGCGTGCACTTTTGGCTAGAGCCGGGCCTGTAGGTTTCCCATTCCCAAAGAACAGGGTTCGCGAGTTTTCGTCAGTTTTCGGCAACAGGGTTGCCAAATGTTACTGCAATTACCTTATACAGGGTTAACTATCACTTAGTACAAAAATTTTTATGGCAGATAAAGAAAAATTAGACTTGCCAAAATAAATTTTCAAAAATTTTCTAACATTTGTCTTAAGCCTAAAAAAATTTTTTTTCAAATTGTATTAAACCCCTCAAAAAACGCCGCCTATGGACGCCCGCGCGACATGTCTAAAAATTTCGCGTATGTCAATAGCGCGGCGTTGCCACGTCTATCAATTTATCCGAGGATTCACCACAAAATTTCGATTTCCTTTTAAAAACGATTACTTTCTAAGGAACATGTAGAATGCCTATGAAACACCTACCTTACTGACATTTCCAGGATTGTTTGCACCATTTTCTGTTTTCTTGCTTTTTTACATTAAAAGTCACACAACACAACATTCACATTTTCTAAATCTGTTGGGGATCTCTTGGTTTCCCTCTGCTATTCCTTTTGTTTGAAGCGAGGTACTCAGCCTGACGACCACGACGAGGTAGATCCCCTCCGCCAGGAAAACCCCGAAGGGTAACCAAAAAATCACAACTGCACTAGCACACATTGCACATGCAAAGCACTACAGTAGCTGTTCAAAGAGGCCGCCGTTAACTTCGATGCACAAATTCACTCGGTTAACTAAAGAAGTCCGGATACGTGCAAAAAGTCCATGATTATTCCGGATTTGAACAGCTGCACCTTCAATTCGTTCACGTAACTGCTGCTCGTTGGCGATTTCCTGCTCGTACACAATCGCCTTCATGAATCCCCAAATACAAAAATCCATTGGATTCAAGTCTGGTGATCGCGGCGGCCATGCAATGGGCCCTCCTCTTCCGATCCAACGGTTGGGGCATTGGTCGTCTAAAAGTGCACGAACAGGTCTCGCAAAATGGGCTGGTGCACCATCGTGCATAAACCACATGTCATGCAGTATTTGTAGTGGCAAATTATCAAACAAAACATTTGTCAGAAAATACAAGTATCGTTCAGCGTTTAAATTTTCCGGTAGAATGTATGGTCCAATTAATCGATCTCCATAAACTCCTGCCCAAACATTGATGGAAAACCGACGTTGGAAATTAAACCGCCGAACAGCATGTGGGTTCTCATCGGACCAAATATGGCTGTTGTTTCTAAAAAAAAACAACAAAAATTAGAAATATTCACAATTTTGGCGAAGGCGTTAGGATTGACATAGCCAATTTTATAATAAATAAAAAAGATAATATGGAAGAGAGAAAGCTATAAGTAAGTAAAAAATTTACATACGTGTAAACCCCAGCACGTGTGAAGCAGCATTCGTCTGTCCAAAGAATGTTGAAAACAAAGTTTGGGTCTTGGGCGATTCGATCACGTAGCCAAGTGCAGTAGGTCATTCTCACCGGAAAATCATTTGCTTCTAATGCTTGGACCTTTTGTATGTGATAAGGGTGAAGGCCGTTTTCCCTTACAATCCTCCATGCCTGTAAATAATTTTATTGTTACATTTTAAATTTTATGTAGGTATTAGGTGCAAGCAAAGACAATCCCATCACATGGGATAGTCTTTGGTAGAAGTCAGTTTTATTGGTTTTATTTTACTTGCCTTGTTCTGAGATATTCCCAATCTCCTTGCAATAGCTGTAGTGCTTATGGAAGGTTGCTCGCCCACCCCTTCGAGCTTGCAAAACACCAGTGTTTCGCATACGTTGTACAATGTTCACGAAAGTACGTGGGTTAGGCATATTTGCCCTGTTAGGAAAACGAATACGGTATTCTGCTGCAGCTCGATGTGCACTTTCATCGCATCTCCCGTACATTATAACCATGTCCGTTAACTCGGCGTTCGAATACTCCGGCATTTTCACAAAGACGCTGAACGATTTGCCGCGAAAATCAAGACCAAACTGGGAAATAACGCCATGTTACGTTCGCAAATGCCCTCCGTCGGCTACTAGCCAAACTTGAAAAGGTTTGTTCCAACAGGACCAATAACCGTGCTGAAGCACGTTCAGCGCATGCGCACTACCCCACTGGCTGTTCCAACTGAATTATGTACCTACCGACACGGGACGATACACGCACTGTTCCAGCCGATTTATGGATCATTTGTGTATCGTCCTTGTACGATAAAAACGGTCCCTGGTCTAAAGCAATAACCGCGTGTACTGACATGCGCAGTGTATAGTCATGTGACAGAGATAAACAATAACCTCATATTTTTGTTTTTACGTAGATGGTTTTAAATCGATGGCTGGGATCGTGTTTTTTATTTCTTGTTGGTTTTTGGCTTGTTGGGTAGGGCGGGGAATCGTTGAACAATAATTTTTTAGAGTGAAGAGTGAGGTTAGCCCACCGAACATTCGGTTAGCCACATATTAAACACGCAGGTTAGGTGCGGTCACAAAACGTGATTTGGTCGATTTGATTCACAATCCGTTCCATCTGAAATTTTCTTTGGGATCGCACATGAACGGTGCAAAACTAGCGCATGCGTTCTTTAAGGGTTATCATCTAGTTCATGTACAGTTCTGTGACGGTACGTAAATTCGAGTTGGAACAAATGATCCCAAAGAAAATTTCAGATGGAACGGATTGTGAATCAAATCGACCAAATCATATTTGTGACCGCACCTAACCTGCGTGTTTAATATGTGGCTAACCGAATGTTCGGTGGGCTAACCTCACTCTTCACTCTAAAAAATTATTGTTCAACGATTCCCCGCCCTACCCAACAAGAAATAAAAAACACGATCCCAGCCATCGATTTAAAACTATCTACGTAAAAACAAAAATATGAGGTTAATGTTTATCTCTGTCACACGACCATACACTGCGCATGTCAGTACACGCGGTTATTGCTTTAGACCAGGCACCGTTTTTATCGTACAAGGACGATACACAAATGATCCATAAATCGGCTGGAACAGTGCGTGTATCGTCCCGTGTCGGTAGGTACATAATTCAGTTGGAACAGCCAGTGGGGTAGTGCGCATGCGCTGAACGTGCTTCAGCACGGTTATTGGCCCTGTTGGAACAAACCTTGTATGTACAGTTAGTTGCCTAGCTAGGAAGTTATGAAATGACGAACGGGGCAACGCGGAGCAGTCGAAAAAACGTTTCATAGACTCGACCGGGCCGATACGTCGCTTAATTCATACCGCCGAGGCTTCAGAACAATAAATCCTTTATCTATGCTTCAGAAGAGGTTAGATGGTGGACAAGAATTCATCAGAGGAGCTCCGGGGGTATTAAGGGAGACGGCTTGTGGTGTCGCGGTAATGAGCTTTCCGCGAGAGTAGGAACCGGTCCGGATACGAGCTAAGGTAAGGGGAATCTAATAGCGCTGCATCTGTACAGATTCAAATCGATTGTTATTTATGTATTTTTTAAATTTGTTTGAGTAAAAAGGTATTTTCACCGTTCCTAAATCAACGGCAACACCGCGGAAAATAACTTCAGCTGTCAGTACCTTCAGAAGCCAAATTGGATGACGTCATTAAAGGCGGGGATTTACAGGGAAAATAGGGGTCTTTACCCGTTTTTTTAAAGATCGTAAAAAAAATCTAAAAATATTTTTCTATGTTTTCTTAAGCCATCCTGCGCACGTGGTAAAATTTTTTGTACTAAGTCATAGTTAACCCTGTATAATCCATAATTCGTTAAAAACTATGGAAATATACTCGTATATGTTCCAAGAAGTTTTGTTTTCAGAATAGTATTATAATTTATCTATCGAAAATTATATATTGCGATTTGAGGGCCGATATTTGGTATGTGCTCCTTCTATAAATAGGCAAATATATTAAAGAAATTAAAAAAAAAGTTCAAGGTCGCCATTCTAAAGATTTTTTTGGATATAAGATATAAATAAATTACCAATGTTTTCATAAAATCCCTACACCTGGAATCGGCAAATGGCGGTGAACTTTATATGATCCTGTGTTTCACTTCTTAGTTTACATTATGATAAGCCCTTTCTCACAATATAATTAGAAAATTGTTTTGTGCTATTGTGTACCAGCGTCAAATCAGATTTCCGCATTTTTGGACACATGTTTATACAGTGACCGGCAGAAAGTTGGACACAAATGGAAAACTTTTTTATTATTAATTTCTCAGAAAATTTTATTCTTGATAAAACTTGGCACATCATTTCAAACTCAAAACGCACATATCAAAATTTAAATTTTGGATACGAAGTAGATTAAAAAATGTCAAAATAACTCAAGAGTAAAGTACCCTTATTTTTTAAAATACGGTAAAAAGTTACTTACAAAAGTTGTTTGGAATCAAAGATGGATGTCAGATTTAAAGTCACAGCCACCTAGTAAAAAAAAATAAATTTAAGTTTTTTTGTACTTTTTTCTTTTTCGACCACCCTGTGTATTATAAAAAACAAAATACGTCAAGTGCAACTTACCATCAGATAACACATGAATTTGCTACTAAACTTTAATTTTGTTCGATTAGCAGCTAGAAATTTAAATTAATCGAAATCAGAGTTTAAAAATATTAAATTTTTGTGTCCAACTTTCTGCCGGTCACTGTATTAACTTTTGTTCTTAGAATTGGTTAAAGATCACGACCTTGAAATATTTTGACAATCTTAAGTTACACCGTGTATATCTAGAGGCTCGAAGAATCAAGAATTTGATCTTTAGTGTATTAGTTTGTTGATTTCATTTTTCCATATATTATTATCTTGTAACCTTTGGAACCTGTTGTTCCGCTACATACCCCTCCCCCCCTCTACAATTCCATCGCCCCCATAATTGCCCAAAACCTACATCGAAAAACCGTATCCGACCCCCGATGCATGGTAAATTTCCTCAGATTTGGGGATTTTTGGAGCTCAAGCCTCGATCCGTTTAACTTGGACCCAAGTGATTTTGAATAATCAAAAATTCGAATAAAATTGAAAAAAAAAAAAATTTATTTAAAACTTTTAATAAACTAAAGTCGAAATTAGAGATGGGTTTGTACCGGGTAAATTCGTTTGCTCTTTGGAAACTCATATGTACCCTGAATGTACCGAGTGCATTGCTTTTTTGCAATACTAAATAAGTGATATTTGAATGGAATTAACTAGAAAATTAGAATGAAAATACAGTTTTAAGCATTTTTGGTCTTTTATTCATAAAAATAAATATGTTGATTGTTGCCTTTGCTTTGCTACATAACGTGTAATAAAATATTTAAAAATAAAACAAGACAAAATAAATATACATTCTAGGTACATCATGAAGCAGAAAACAGTCTTCTTACAAAGCAAGTTCTTTGTGTTGTAAGTCTACGTCACACCGACAGACATCCCCCTCTCCGCCAGTTTTTGTCCGACCGCCAGAGGGCGTTGAAGGCTGTTTCTGGGCAGCCATGTTGTGCCGATTTCTAGAGTTTCTGTTGTCATTATTTAGGTATAAGTCTTCTTCTTCCCCGTTTTCACTTCAATTCAAATAACCCGCCAAAAACGCAGCTTTCTTATTGGCCTCCCCTCTACTGACAGCACAAATTGTGGCCGTATCACAGAAAATATAGTTCCGCAACAGAAAGCTCCTTAACAATATAGTAAAATTATTATAAGAAGTCCTTACTGGGACTGTCAATTGGTAATTTCGAGATCCTAAGTTGGCATCAATGGAGCAAAAAAATGCAACCGGGTCAAAAGTTCAGGTCAGTAACGAGCCCATTTGCACAATGAATAACTACTAATAACACGAACAAGAACAACACAGATAACGGTAGAACTCACGAAACGTACAAAACTCGCGAATATTTTCACTGCCCAAAGTTTGAACCATTTTGAACCACAAAATATATAAGTATAGGTCTTTACTTTCACAACACGGAAAACGGAATTAGTACGCACCATAGACGCTGTCACAAGTAGCCGATTTTACCAATATACCAAAATGAAAGTGTTTCCATGACGTTTGAAATTATTATTAAAATGAGTTCTAGTCATAGTTATTTTTATTTGTAGCAGTATAATCGTGATTGCAATATGGTTTTTATTTTATTATGTTCTTTTTTTCGTATCACTTGGGTAACTTTTCACATCATATATCAATGAGTGACGTCATTAACTGGTTGCGACGCATATACCAATATTATACCCATGGTTAACGAAAAATTCCTAGGAATTTTGTGGAGAATGTCATCTGACAAAATCGGGACTTCTTACAGTATACCTGTGAAATGGACTCCAACTACAGACTCCAAAAACAAGCAGATTGCATTTATCATGAAATGATATTTTCACAAAATATGATCTTCCCAATGCATAGATTAGCCAACATTTAATAGTGGACCTCAATATCAATGCATTTGGAAAATATTAAAGCTTCAAAGTTGGAGTCCATTTGACAGCTGTCATTAAGGAGCTTTCTGTTCTAAATATAATTTCTGTGGCTGTATATATGCCGGATATCGTTGTCCGCTGACAAGTTAAATAGACGAACAAAAATAACATCATTTAAAAAAATATTTTTAATAAAATGTCATCATTTTTTCATTTCATTTTATAATAAATGTATACCGTTGTTTAATGAAAACTGTTTTCTTGGTGCTATAAAACCGATTTTATAGCGATTGGCCTATAAAAAACGTTTAGTATAGTATTTCAAACGAGTATCAAAAAAGATACAGTTTGGGTCAATAGGGTACTTGACGAAATTTTACAAGCTTGATAAAACAATTCCTGGACACTTGCCTAAGACCCTACGATTATTTAAAAAATATATATTTACGTACTTATCAAGTTTTTAGACTTTCTTCGAAATTTGGCGGGAAAGCACTTATGACGTCACAAGTGTTTTAAAAAGACAATTTGGCAACATAGCAATACCACTAAAGTGTTCTAAGACATAACCTTATTCGGCAGTGAAAGTTGCAAGGAAAGTTGAAATTTCAGAATTCTAACCTCAAACTCCCAGACTTATGATGCCCCGTGAAACCACATTTAGTCAAGAAGTGTTTTTTTTTCGTAAATACCTATTCAATCGTTTTTCTGCAAATTTTTTGGCTAGGTTGGGCCGGAATTCGGGCTCAGTATTAAGCACTATGGCGCCTTTATAAACGCGCCTTCAAGATGGTCCCTAGGCCGAGGTTCTCTCTTTATTAATAACTCATAATACAACTGTACTATTACTACAACGTAGGTAGGTACAAACCTTTGCAGTTTTATCCCATGAATTTCGGCAGACGCCAACATCGGATTATTAGAAAAAATTTGTGCTACTTAAAAAGCATCCCAATTTCGGCAAATTACGGATTTTCCTTTTAGGGTCCATGATATCTTACCTTACACATCTAACAACACGATAACTAGGTCCGCAAATAATATATATAATAGTAAATATTAATAACAAACTATAATAAATCGCACAGATATTAATATCTAATAATGTTTTGACTTAGCGATATACGGAATCGGAATGACAGTTGGCATCACGGGATGTCATCTGCCGATCAAAAAACCATACGTGTTAGATGACATGTGGATATATGCATATGGTTAGATGCCTAGGTGGGCAGGTAACGTTGCCACATAGGCGAATATTTCCCCCATTATTGATACCTGAATATTTATAGTACGTTCCGTATACAGATATTTTAACTAAAGTGTTACGTGGCAGAGATGAAGGATATAGTTTCCAGCGTGTGCAGCATAAACAGACACCATTTTGCTATAGAGGAGTCAATATGCGGAATAAAAAAGCCTTTATGTGACAAAATTTGTGTGTGCAATTGCGTTAGTTAAAGCTCAAAAGTTGCAATACATTAAGTAACAGATATTCATAGGCAAGCTGGAAACTGCAATTTGTCCTTGTTCCACGAAATATTGGAAACGGGCACCGGCAACGTTACAGTTCCGTTCCTCCTGAGAGGTACAGAGTTGCCACTTTTGGCGTTCTGGACAATAGAACGACGAAACTGTAGATTTCAGCCTGAACAAAATTGTGCAACTTCGTCTTTAATTATCATGAATAAATAAGTGTTAAAAGCCGTTGTTTCATTTATTACGTGTTATGTTGGTGCATCTACTGTAAACAGAGTAAAATTTTAGAGCAATTAAAAATATTGTCAAGTACCCTATTCTGAGAACTTTTCCTGCCTAAAATCTGGGGAAATGAATTTCTGACGTCCGGCAACACGGCTCCGACATGTGTGTGTGTTCGTTCGGCTTGCAGAGCAACCAGGCGGGCCAGGTGGCCGGCGGGTTCGCCCGCGGCCCCAGCTCCGTCTCCTCGCTCGTCAGGCTCGCGTTGGGCGGCCACTTCGCCGGCGGCGGCCCGCTCAGCGCCGCCCAGAGCTACCCGAGCCTGGCGGCGGGCGGCGGCGGGGGTGGAGCGACTGGGGCTGGCGGCGGCGCGGCGACGGGGGCGGCGGGCGGCGGCTGCGGCGCGGCCGCCCCGCCCGCCCGCCAGCTCGGCCACGCGCACGCCGTCTCGCTCACCAGCACGAGCAGCGACAGCGAGCAGGTGTCGCTCGAGGTAGGGGCGGTGGGGGCCGGCGGGGCTTTGCACGTTTTTAGGCTTTAGGCCGCGCACGAACCGAAAGCGATGCTCGGGAAATGCCATAGAGATCATATAAATAGGTAGGGAACAAGGAAGGGGAGAATTTAAACTCAAGGGGGCGGAGCTAGCCTGCGCATCTTGGCGGCGCAGCCTATATCTCTATATATATCTCTATATCATGTTTTCAGTTTAGACAGAGGCGTCACTTTCAGTTTACCGTTTCGAGCGAACAGATCTTCAGTGGCGGCGTTAATTTGAAGTTTTCTTTATTGCGTGTGTGTTGTTTTGTTCAGTGTTTTGTCTTATGATCATGAGTGAGACAAAAGCGGGGGTGTTATGTGCACAGCGAAAGGCTGCGTGGGTGAACAAAAGTAACTACAGGTTATCGTTCTCCTTTCCAAAAGAGCATTGGTAGATAATTAATTGTGAAATCTCTGGGAATTCAGGTTCAATTTACTGTATTATCAAAACCTTCCACCTAAGTATCTAAAGGCAGACTTAATTTAAGGATTTAATTTAAAAATCGTAAAATAAAACACTGAAAATGCATGGTGTAGTTCACGCGGTTTCACTTAAGAATAAGTTAATATCTTAAGTCATTCGTAAATAAAATTATCGAACTTACATGTAATTTAAGACAAAAAGGCATAAAAACAACAAAAAACTTTCAAATCAAAAATATGTTTTTTGGGCTAAATTTTATATGAAGCAAATGTGGATAAATAGAATACATAATAAGGGTTAAATTAAATCATAAATCCTGTCCTTAAATTAAATCTGCATAAACAGGAAACAGGCCATACGTTATTGTTACTAGTGTGGGTTTACTCCGTTTACCTGTGTTCATACCTATGTACCTGCGCTTAGTTTTTTTTTATCGAGAAGTTAGGCACCCTTCTAAAGTACATAATAACGACAAACACGCCTGTAATATAGTACGTAGTACGTAATAGCATTAAAAATTATAGACAGAAATTGAAAATGTACAAACAAAAATAAGCTTATTATATGGAAACATCATAAAGTTTATTTTATGGAAAAAATATTTTTTTTTACTAACTATATCTATTCGCATACAAATGTCCAAGTTTTTTCGCATAGTCGTAGGTACCTACTGATTTTAATGAAGGAGACAAAAACGAAACTGTTTTAGAACTGGGTAGGTATATTGAATTAATCCGATGTAGACAATATTCTAATACATACAATACCTATGTTTTGTTTTTCATTTGTATTCTACAAAATGATTGCTTAAAAATATTGCTCGGGCAGTCATCAAATTTTAAGATCAATAAAATATTAAATTTTTGGAATAAGATAAGAAAAATCACCTTTCCATACCTACTAAATATTTCAGTTATCTAACTACCTTAAATTAAAAATATTCCTTCAAAATCCAATTAACATTTTCGCCTGTTCCAATCATCATTTCAGTATGTATGATTTGTTTTGTGTTTATAAATGAATGATTTAAAATATCTGAGTACAGACCTACACTATCCCTTCACTAAATTCATACGGCCCTGTTTTCTAAACAGACAACATGGCGACCACCGGCTTCCAAAGATCAAAGGCGCCGCCGTCGAGTTTATGTTCTCCCCTTCCTTATTCTCTGGCTGGACGATATTTTTTATACGTAGGATGCGCGGAAAATTTTTGACGAATTTAAAATCATAAAATAGTAAAAAAATAGTAATAAATAGGCCCAGTGGACATGCGCATTTGCAATTTGAGGTAGTGTTTTGTGAAACTTGACACTCTTTGACAGCCATTTGACAGCGACAAACTAAGTATAACCTACCGTTGTTTGCATCATAGACGCTTTGTGGCATAATTTTTTCGATTTTCAGCTAATTATTAATAGTTTCTTCGCGTTTTAGTTGTTTGAGTGTTTTATCTAATTAAGTGATCATCTCGAATATGTTCTGCTCATTTTACACCAGAGTGTTTAAAAACGAAACGATTCAAAACGCAGCTAATTGAAAATGCGGTACCAACTCTTCTATTAAAACCACCTAAACCATCATTTAAGTAAGTATATTAACATGATTGTGGTGTAAGAAACTATTAGTAGCTTATTTGTTTTAGTGTTAAAGTTATAAAGGTAGATGAAAACAAGTCAAGTTCTAGCATCAGTGAAGCAAATTCTAGTAGTTTGGACGAAACTAGTTTTACAAGTATAAACGAACCTAGTTGTAGTTATCCAAGTCTTAACCAGTCCATGTTGAGGTGAGCTTAATTTATTATCAATATACAAGTTTGTAGGGAGATAGTAATTCAGAAAAACAACCACTTTTGAATTGTGCGGTCTGAAGGTCTAATGCGCATGTTCCATAGGCAAATCCACATTTTGCCATAAAAAGGGACTTGTTCAGCACTCTACCTATATATATTATCTCTATGGGAAACGCCCACGAACCGCTGCCGAACTGTTCGAGAGCGGCTTGCGGGCAAGATGTCCGGACGAGATTTGTGTCGTGTTCGGCTTGTTTCGTATTGTCGTTGTTTGGAATTGGGTGTTCGTTCGCTATCGAGTCGCTTGAAAATAATTTTGAAAATGCGAATACAGATGAAAATTTGAAAATATGAGACAATAGAGAGTTAAAGTAAAGCCCTATATGTAGACGTAGACATAAAAAATGACAGCTACGCGTGCGCGTTAAACAGTTTTCAAACGTACGTTACTTGAGTGGACTTACGGTTGACGTAAACTTGCGTACACTCGAAATGCAGCTGAAACCTTGATGCGGAAACAGCCTGCTGTGAGCCGAGTGATTAAAATCTAGGAATATAGATACAGTACAAATATACGAACGTAGAACCACGCTTACGTCAATGAGTTACATCTGTGTAATAAATACGTATAGGGCTTTGCTTTAACTGTCAAATGAATAGCTTGCGGTCACAACTTTATTTATTACAAATTAAATATTGCGATTTGAGGGCTGATATTTGGTATGTGCTGCTCTTTCTATAGATAACCAATATATTAAAGAAATAAAAAAATGTTCCAGTCCTCCATTTAGTCTTTAGTAAATTAATTTTGAAGTAAGAAAACAGCAGGTGTTGCTTGAGGTAGAGGGGGGTGATGGATGGTGCTTTGCATGTCTTAAGCTTTAACAATAATAATGTGGAAATGACGAATTTTCTTACAGAATACAAATGTATGTTAAGTTGTTTTGCCGTACTTTAAGGGCTTCGTCAAAGCTGGAAGGTCTTTGAAAAATGTTTTTTTTTAGTAAATGAAAAAATTGTCTTGAAATAATTGTTAACTGACAAAATGTAGTTATTTATAAGTAACTTGATAACTAAAACAATGTTTTCATTAATTTTAGTTCGTCAATGTTTTTCTGCAAACAAATCTATTAAAATTTGAAAATATGAGGCAATTTTGTGGGATGATATTTAACTGACCAGAAAAAGCGGAATTTGTATTTTTCTCTTAGATTTATATTTTTTTTTTTGCAAAATCTTAACTACAAATTGACATCAATTGAATTTTTTAATTGAGGTTTTCGCCACCAAACTTGTTAAAAGACATGTCAAGTTGCCTGAAAAATTAATAAATTCTTAACAGTAAATGAACGAAACTTTGAACGTGTAACTCAAAAAATAACTTCAAGAAATTTGTTTTCTGAGCTTTCGGAGAATAAATCTTCCTCCTTTCTCAAAGATCATGTCACGTCAAAGTGAAATACAGATTAATACATTTCAGGTTAAAATGTCATGACAATAGAAACAATAGTCTAGCCACCTCTCTGATATTGTACCCTGCATTGTTGACTGACATATTAATAAAGACTGCTCACAGCTGTCATGTTTGACAGTTCTCTGGATCACCATGCGCTTCCCAGAGACAAAATACAATGCAAAATACATTGTTGACCATAGGCGCCATCTACTTTCCAGGACATGAAACTATAGCCGTGAGAATTCTTATTAATACATCAGTCAACGCCTGTATGCCTTGTTGTTTTTTTGCAAATGTTCAAACTCGTAGCCATTTGGCATTCAAAAGAGACTAGAACAAAATGAAACCGTTGAAAGATAAATCGAAAATGATAGAACAAATATAAATTTTGGTATGTGGCAACCAAACTAACATTCGACATTCGAATATAATATATTTATTACATCATTTTTCAATTTTATGGTTCCAGGACTTCTTGGAGTCGTGCCGCGGCCCGACCATGCTGGCCGAACTCGACGACGACGAAGAAATGGGGGACGACGACGACAACGACGATGACGAGAATGAAGACGATGCCGATTACGAAGAGGTGATGGTCTCCCGATATTTAGTGAGTTGTTTTATTACAAACCGCTGAGCTCCTGGAAAATCCCCGAATAACTCTTTGAATAATATGTCTATCGCTTGCTTATAATGTCTGTCGCTAACAATGTAAAAATTTATCGTTGCTTTAGATTTTTGTCCAAAGTAAAATGTGATCTTAAATTGCAGACCTCTTTTTTTCCTTGTTTGTATTTTGTTGTTAAAAGTATCCGGGTAGCTCAGAATTTTGTGGAAAGTAGTGTCGATTCTGTTGCTACATCTTTTGTTTCGTGCTTGGTTGTCACTATTTTCCACACAATACATTCTTTTTTTTCTTTAGGTACATTTTTAACTACAGCACTTTTATTTAAACAATACAGGGTCCCATAGTAGTTCCAATAAAACCTGTGCACTTTCAAAGTTTAGCGGTTGAAAAATTATTTGAATTTTTATGATTTTTGAGAAGTTTTGCACTTTTACAATGTTAATACTTCTAAATCTTAAACCTGGGATAATCGTAACTAGGGCTCAAGATCTACTGCTGGTGTGCCCTATCCGTAGGGTTCGTTTGAACTACCCTATTTAACAATTTATTGAAACTGACAACTTTACGACATCCATATACGCGACGTACTTAAAAATGCACCTGAACAATTCAATTTTACGTCGACGAGGTTGGTCGGAACAATGTACCGTCTATTTGCAGCTGAGCTTCATGGAAGATGACGGGTTCGACCCGCGTCCGACCAAACGACGTTCCTGGGACGACGAGTACGTTCTTAAACGGCAATTCTCGGCCCTTATACCGGCGTTCGATCCCCGACCTGGCAGGACGAATGTCAACCAAACCACGGATCTCGAGGTAAGTCAATTGAATATTGTCGGATCATTTACATTATCGATCGTTGTGAATCGTTTGTGAATACTGAGATATTTTATTGTCGAAATATGGATTTTCAATGATATTTGGAAGGAGATTTCATCATTGTTGATGGAATTATAAAAGTAGTTCATTTGTCCCAGTTTTTATATTTGAAATTTCAAATGGCTCAAAGGCACTTTACGCCAATTTATTCTGTAAATATTTTCATTGAGAAAACTCTCGCAAGTACCTATGCTTAACCCGAGTTTTGTGAGTAATAGCGCTCAGGATGACAGACGAGTTAAAACTCAATTTTCAACATCATATCTACCATTGTCATCCATATTGTCTCATCATTTACATTATTGATCGTTTTGAATCGTTTGTGAATACAGATATTTTATTGTCGAAATATAGATGTTCAATGATATTTGAATGGATATTTCATAATTGTTGATGGAATTACAAAAGTAGTTCATTTGTCCCAGTTTTTAAATTTGCAGTATCAAATAGAACAATGGTAGTTTACGCAATTTTTCTCTGTAGATATTTTCATTGAGAAAAACTATCGCAAATACCGTATGCTTAACCCGAGTTGTGTGAGTAAAAGTGCTCAGGATGACAGATGAGTTAATACTCAATTTTCGACATGATACCATTGTCATCCATATTGTCGCATCATTTACATTATCGATCGTTGTGAATACTGAGATATTTTATTGTTCCAAATATTGATTTTCAATGATATTTGAATGGATATTTCATCATTGTTGACGTAATTATAAAAGTAGTTCATTTGTCCCAGTTCTTATATTTGAAGTTTCAAATAGAACAATGTCATTACGCCATTTTACCCTGTAGATATTTTCATTGAGAAAAAACTATCGCAAGCACCGTATGCTTAACTTGAGTTTTGTGAGCAAAAAAAGCGCTCAGCATGACGGACGAGTTAGAACTCGGAGGACACGATTTTCGACACGATACCATTGTCATCCAGGTACCGCCGCCTGGCTCCGAGGACACGACCTCGAGTTCCGAGCACGAGCTGCTGCCGCAGCCGAGACTGAGGCTGGTGCTGCGCGGCCCCAACGTGCCCGGCGTTCCCGACGTCGACGTCGAACTGACCGACCCGTCGTGGACGATCTTCCGGGCCGTCCAGGAACTGGTGCAGGCCGCCGAGTTGGGCGGCAGGCAGGAGAAGGCGCGTCGCATATGGGAGCCCACCTACTTGTAAGTGCGAACGTTGGAAGATTTTGTACAAAGTTGTTTGTCTCGGAAAAACCAACAGACGCGTTGTTTTGTCGCAGGATCATATACAGGGAAGTGAAGGAAGATTCGACCGAAGACAACGAAGAAGGGCGGGCGACACCTGTAGCAGCCCTCTCCAGGAGCCGGGGTAGTCCGGCTATTACCGGAACGCCGTCTCCGACGACGCCTGTACCCGGAACACCGTCGGTTTCCGGATGTACGGTAAGTTAACGATGACGAAAGAAAAAAAAGTAGTTCTCATATTTGTTGACGTGTTTTATTTATTTTGTCACATAGGTGGAGGATGTGCTTCAGCTGCTTAGACATCTTTTCGTAATAACGACCTCCCGCAGCCAGGAGATCGTCGATTTGGACGAGGACGGCGAGATCACGCCCGAGCAGTTCTCGAGCAAGAAAATCACGAATAAGCTGATACAGGTGACAAACGATGGCGTACATATCGTTGCAGTCGCAAACTTAACGAGATTTTGTTGCCGTTTCAGCAAATCCAAGACCCGTTGGTGCTGTCCAGCTCCGGGCTGCCGGCTTGGTGCGAGGAACTGACGCACTCCTGCCCGTTTCTGTTCCCGTTCGAAACCAGGCGGCTGTACTTTAATTGTACGGCGTTCGGCGCCTCCCGCAGCATCGTCTGGTTGCAGACGCAGCGCGACGTCACCGTTGAGAGGCAGCGTGCACCCGGTAAGTTGTAATATGAAAAAAAAGGTGAATTTTCAGAGTTTTCGTCGTTCCAGGTTTGAGTCCAAGACGGGGCGACGACCCGCACGAGTTCAGGGTCGGGCGGCTGAGACACGAGCGGGTGAAGGTGCCGCGCGGCGAGGGGCTGTTGGCGTGGGCCGAGAGTGCGATGAGGGCCCACGCCGGTAGGAGATCGGTGCTGGAGGTGGAGTTTAGCGGGGAGCAGGGGACCGGGTTGGGGCCCACGCTCGAATTTTACGCCTTGGTAAGTGGGATGCCCCGCGAAAAATAGGACAATTGACTTTTCGAGTTGAGAGGAGAGCAGTTGCGTAAAGTTCTTATAACGCAAAGACTGGATTCCTGCATTTATAAGGATTTGGTACATTTGAACTACTTGTAATGATACCTCAAAATACCTTCAATAATACCTCAAAATCTAGTAGTTCAAATACACTTAATGAGGTAAGCACCTCAATTATGACCTCAATATCCAGGAATAGTTCAAATGTAACCAACATAGGTATGAAATCTATTATGTGGTTTTTTTTGAGAAAGTTCTTTTAATGTGTACTTTCCAATATCAAGAAAACAATTGTTGTAAACTACATTTAATTTAGTATTTGATAAATCATTGTTGCTTCATAAAATAGGGGAACCAAAATCTTAAAAATGTTCTATAGTCTGTTGGTTGTTGTTGTTCTTTGCAAATATGTATTTCAATTGATTTAAAATTTCTTGCAAAATAACTCATCATCATTCCAAATTATGTCAAGAGGGGGTTGCCGACAGCGAAAGTGGCGTTTAGTACAAACATCTCTGCCTTCATTTTAATCATAAGATCTTACAAGTAGTGTTTTGTTTTATAGGTTATGAAAACCTTGGGAAAAATAATAATTCCAGTGCATATGCTTTTAATATCTTATGATTAAAATGAAAACAGATGTTTGTACTAAATTTTTGCCAGGTAAAATGTTATTAGATTTTATGCTATACAACTTAAAAAAATACGAAATCTAACATCACTTTCATTGTTGGCAACCCCCTCTTAAGTTTTATTTTCATATTATACATGTTACAAGAAAATACTAATTTATAATAAAATGAAAACTTAATTAAACTACTCCTGGTAAACAACTCAATGGAGTGACCTCAAAATGCTGGAGTAGTTCAAATGTAACACACCATATTTATTATGTTAATAGATATTTAACGATCAATGTGTTAGTGTTAACTGAAATTGTATCTTCTAGTCCTATATTAAAGTTGGCACTGTGTTAGATTTCAGTGAGAATTCAACGCCTGCCAATATGAACCAACGAAATAATATGATTTTTGAAATATTAACCAATCAGGTGATGATTTCAGCGATAATACCACTAGTGGTATTTTCGCTGAAATCCTACTCTCTTAGTTACGTCCTAGTTACGCTAAACCAATATTGTGGCAGCTAAAACTGATAATCCGATAACTTCTTCATGTTGCCAAATTTAATATAGGACTAGAATATATGTTTTCAGTTAACACACATTGATCTTTAAATATCTATTAGCACAAAAAACACATTCAGAACCGAAAGTTCAATCTAAATGACAGCTGGCTGTCAAACTAACTATTTGCAGTTGTTAAATTCTCTTTTTAAATACAACTCGTGGTATGCCTAATAATAGATAATACCTTTCCTTAATTTATAACTCATTATAATCCCAATGCTAAGAAAATACCACTCCTGCTGCGCAGTCGTGGTATTTTCAGCTTTGGGATTATAATTTGTAAAATTAACGAAAGGTATTATCGATAATAGGCACACCACTTGTTATATTACCCCTGATCAGACCACTACCTAGTGGTATTATCGCTGAAATCATCTGATTGGTTAATATTTCTCAAATTATATAATTTCATTGGTTCGTATTGGCAAGCGTTGAATTATCATTTAAATTAAAAATTCAAAAGAAATTAAAATTCACATTTAAGGATGTGGTACATTTGAACTACTCTAATCAGTAAAATAACTAATAAGTGAATTATTTTGAGTGTATATTACTTTTCAAGAATTTCCATTTACTCAAAATTGACTAGTATTTTCCATTCCATTTGTGAAAATAACACTTAAAAAGGGGCAGAATTTGTGTTAATGATTCCATTAAATGTTGTCAAAAAACTATTTTGACAAATTACAAACTTGTACAATTGCATATGTTTCTTTTTCTTTTAATTGTATAAAAACCTGGTTCATTCAAGCTTCTTTATCTTTAAGAAATATTAAATGTCATTGGTCAGTTCAAATAAAGGGGCAAATGCCGTTGCTTATTTCTTAAAAGTAAAGTAAAATTAACAGATAAAGAAGCTGTATGAACCAGGCATAAGTTCTGTCGAAAGTCATTTGATGGTTTTGATTTCGATTGTCAACAAAGAATGTAATTATGGAATGTTCCCGTTGTGAACAGGTGGCGGCGGAACTGCAGCGAAGAGACCTGGGCATGTGGCTTTGCGACGACGACGCCATCAACTACGAGGAGAGCCTGGACCTGGGCGAGGGCGCGAAGCCGCCCGGCTACTACGTCCGCCGCCCGTCCGGCCTGTTCCCGGCCCCGCTCGACCAGAACTCGGAGGCGTGCGACAGGGCGTCGAGGTACTTCTGGTTCCTCGGCGTGTTCCTCGCCAAGGTGCTGCAGGACAACCGGCTGGTCGACCTGCCGCTCGGCAAGAGCTTCCTCAAGCTGATGTGCCACGGGGAGATACAGAACACGGTGAGTCGGAGATTTGGACGGTGCCCGAGTTCGGATTAGTCGAAATGCACGTGTCGAATGATCAGCGATGAGATTGACTGTTATAATGTATGGTTGCTCTGTGGTAGTGGGTCAAAGTGTACAAAAAGTACAAAGTAGTTCAAATGAACACAACCATAAGTAAGACGGTGAGATTGTACATCAGATTCGTCCTTACTCTGTGGTTGAGCAGCACTTGAACATTTTCCATTTTTCTAAAATTAACTATACTAAAAGCTATAATTAGATTGAATAATAAAATGTATTGATAAAAAATACAAAGTAGTTCAAATGAACACGTTTATAAGTAAGACGGTGAGATTGTACATCAGATCCATCCTTACTCTGTTAAGCAGCACTTGAATTTTTTCTAAAAGCTATAATTAGATGTCACTATATAACTGTCTCTGAACATTTCCGATTCATATTAAAATGATCAATGATGAGATTTGGTAGTGGATCAAAGTGTACAAAAAGTTCAAAGTAGTTCAAATGGACACATCCATAAGTAAGATGGTGAGATTGTACATCAGATCTATCCTTACTCTGTTAAGCAGCACTTGAACTTTTTTCTAAAAGTAACTAAACTAAAAGCTATAATTGGATGTCACTATATAACTGCCTCTGAACATTTCCGATTTATGTTAAAATGATCAATGATGAGATTGGATATTAAAATGCATTGATCTGTAGTAGTGGATCAAAATGTACAAAAAATACAAAGTAGTTCAAATGAACACATCCATAAGTAAGATGGTGAGATTGTACATCAGATCCATCCTTATCCTGTGGTTAAGCAGCACTTAAACATTTTTCTAAAAGTAACTAAACTAAAAGCTATAATTAGATGTCACTATATAACTGTCTCTGAACATTTCCGATTTATATTTGGCACCCAACACACAAACGAGTACACCTTTCTGTAGGTTAACGAGAGGATCGGCCTGGCCGGTACAAACAACAAAAAGTGGGAAGACGACCTGATGACGTCCAGCTTCATTTCGGAAGAAAGCGAAAAGGAACTGGAGCTCCTCGATTTGCCCAAAGGGTCGTCGGTGGAGACGCGCCGGGCCCCGTCTTGGTATCACGGGGTACTGAACGAGGACGACCTTTACGAAATCGACGCAATCCGCGCCCAGTTTCTGAGGCAGATTCGGGACCTCATCAAGCAGAAGCAACGCATCATACAAGGTAAGGAAAGTGGTCATTACAGGGAAAGTTCACTTGTCAACCCGTCGTATTTTCTTTCAGACCAAACCATCCCGCCGGAGGCGAAATCTCACCAAATCCAAAATCTGTGTTTGAACTACCCGTCCGGTCCGGTCCTCCTAGAAGATTTGGCTTTGACGTTCACATACTCGCCGAGTTCGAGCGTGTTTGGCTTCGAGTGCGTCGAATTGGTCCACAACGGTGCCGACATAGAAGTGAACATCGAGAACATAGAGGAGTATTCAGAGTTGACCGTGCAGTTTTGTTTGGAGAAAGGCGAGTAGCGATACGATTTTTATTTTGTTATAACTGACGATTTTGCTTGAAGGTATCGCGAGGCAAATGGACGCGTTCCACTCGGGCTTCTCGACGATCTTCCCGATGGAGAAGTTGGCCGCGTTCAGCCCGGACGAGGTCGGCGCGATGTTGTGCGGCGACCAGGAGCCCCAGTGGAGCCGGGAAGATGTGCTGAACTACACCGAACCCAAGCTCGGATACACCAAGGACAGGTGAGGACTGTCGAGTCTTTAAGAGAAGATTGTTATTATTTTTTTTAAATTTCAGTCCTGGATTTTTACGTTTCGTAAACGTTTTGGTTGCCATGTCGGCTGAGGAGCGCAAGGCGTTCTTGCAGTTCACCACGGGTTGCAGTTCGTTGCCGCCGGGTGGACTCGCCAATCTCTATCCAAGGCTCACCGTCGTCATGAAGGTAAGTTGTTTTTCTGCAGTCTTAAACACAAAGTAGTTCAAATGCACACACGTTTGAAGATGAGATTCTATATCTACCAGAATGCAGGGCGTTTCATAACGTAAAAAGTATAATGACGTTAAAGTAGTTCAAATGCACATATGTCAAAATGAGATTCTAGATTAGTTTTCTGTGGTTTTTCAGGTTGACGCAGGCGAGGGCAGTTACCCATCGGTGAACACCTGCGTCCATTACCTCAAATTGCCCGATTATCCCACCGAAGAGATTTTACGGGAGCGTCTGCTGGCCGCTACCAAAGAGAAAGGATTCCACCTAAACTAGATTTCGTGAGCACACACACACGATGAAATCGAATGGAAAACGCAAAATTAACTTCTCCCTTTTCTCACAAACGCGACGAATTTGTTCTTTTTTTTTTTGGTATTTCCTCGGGATTTGATTTAAATCTTTTGGGTGCAATATATTATGTACATAGATGATGATTTTTTTGTGGTGAAACCACCGGCGTTGTGAGAAACGGGAAGGACCACCAAGTGTCATCTTTTCACCTTAATAAACTAATGTTCGTAGAATAATAATAATTCACCTTAAGATCTTAGCGAAAATCGAGTGCTCGACAAAAACGTTGGAATTTTGTTTGTACAAATTTGTGGGAGGCTTAAGACATAGTTAAATAAATATACACAGAGCGCTGGTGTTTTTTGTAATGGTTCATCTTTGGGTGGCTAAAGTAAAAAAAATATATATCCAGTTAGTGATAAACGTTATTGACCAAATTGATTGGGAAGTGATTTATTTGTGATTTTTGTTCGCAATATATTTAATCTGATGCGGAAGTCGTTAGAGATTACTCGGGTAGTTTGCACATAATTTCCTGGGAGGGTTTTAGAGAACTATACGGCTTACGAATAGTTTATTTGTCTGTAGAATAAATGATTATTGTCCAATGTATTTCAAACATTAAGGTTAAATAAACACTGTATTAATAAGTTTCGGCTTTTTATTTACTTCACATGGTCAAAAGTGAGATTTCAAATACATAGCAAAATAAGGTAATTTTCTGAAATTTACCAATAATAAAAACAAAAATAGTTCAAATGCACTTATTATGTCGAAAATAATGGTTTCGTGTAGGAATGGCAACGATATATTTATATTGACTTTTCTTGCGATATATCGGTAAATATATCGATATTTTGATGCGATATATCGCAACGAAAACTATTATAATTTCTCCAGTTTAAGTTAAACTGGAGGATAGTGAAGGCCTTTGGAAAACTGAGATTGAGATTATCGTTATATGTGAGCTCTCGGCAATAATAACACATTTTATACCTATTTTTCGAAAATTTATAAACATAAATATTATGAATTACAAAATAAAAAAATCAATAACATTCGATATATCGAAATATTCAATATATCGAGTAAATCAATAAATTGATTCAATATATCATATGAAACAATATATCGATATATTTTTAAATTTTGCCATCCCTAGTTTCCTAACAGATAAGATGTTTTCTATCGTTAGAGAGCATTATGTAAGTAACAAATAAAACATTCTTTTAAACAATCCAAAATAGTTAAAACAGTATATTTCAAAGCAAAATAAAAACAAAGACACCATATTTATAAAGTACAAACTGATTAGCTTACCATAACCTCACTCTACCACGCTCAACCTGCCGCCCTTCTTCCTCTCCTTCATGTGGGCCTCCGCTATTCTTGCGAAAACGTCCCTCTTCAGCAACCTGTAACCGGTGCCCAAAAACTGGGCCACCGTGGAATTCAGCCGGTCCGTGCCGTGCGCCAAAATGTCCCACCCGAGTTCGATGCTGGTGCCGAAGTCGCACTCGTCGGCCGCTATGCTGGCGTACGTGAACACCGGCTGGAGCTCGGACAGGTACTTGTCTTTCTGTTCCGGAAGAGCGCCGTCGAGTTTTGCGAGAAGCGCCCTGAGCGATTTGTTGTCTAGGGCCAGTTCGCGGTAGCCTATTTTTGTCCTAAAACGGAATATAAATGCACTCTATTGCCACATATTGAATAGATGAGTCCACAGCGCTATCTTTTTTTTATCAGTCTAGCCAAAATCATGTTTACATTTGCATTGAATAACTATCTATAAATCCTTTATCTATGACTATCTATTTATTGTCACCAATTTGACAAAACTCATCAACCATGACAATATCAGTCCTACTTTTTTCCTGTCAAAGGTTTACTATGTTAATTTTATAAAAATGTGTGTGTGTTCGGTGTGCACCTATATTAACAACAAAATATCAATGATGATTTGTGGTAATAATTGGCCTTAGAACATCGAAACTACTTTCAAAAAATGAGGAAACCTGATTCGATGTCAATAAAAAAACTGATCTGCTGCTGATCACAGAAAATTCTACAGTTAGGTTAGGTGGTAATATTTCTTTTCATATTTCTATGGTACCATCACAGAGATCATATATATAGAGAACTGAACAAGTCTCTTTTATGGCAAATTGTGGGTTTGCGCATGGGCCTATGGAACATGCGCATTAGACCTTCAGACTGCGCAATTCAAAACAGTGGTTGTTTTCCTGAATTACTATCTCCCTACCAACTTGCATATTGATAATAAATTAAGCTCACCTCAATGTGCACTGGTCAAGACTTGGATAACTACAACTAGGTTCGTTTATACTTGTAAAACTAGTTTCGTTCAAACTACTAGAATTTGCTTCACTGATGCTAGAACTTGACTTGTTTTCATCTACCTTTATAACTTTAACACTAAAACAAATAAGCTACTAATAGTTTCTTACACCACAATCATGTTAATATGCTTACTTAAATGTGCTTAAATGATGGTTTAGGTGGTCTTAATAGAAGAGTTGGTACCGCATTTTCAATTAGCTACATTTTGACTCGTTTCGTTTTTAAACACTCTGGTGTAAAATGAGCAGAACATATTCGAGATTATCACTTAATTACATAAAACACTCAAATAACTAAAACGCGAAGAAACTATTAATTAGCTGAAAATCGAAAAAATTATGCCACAAAGCGTCTATGATGCAAACAACGGTAGGTTATACTTGGTTTGTCGCTGTCAAATGGCTGTCAAAGAGTGTCAAGTTTCACAAAACACTACCTCAAATTGCAAATGTGCATGTCCACTGGGCCTATTTAATACTATTTTTTACTATTTTATGATTTTAAATTCGTCAGATTTTCCACACATTGTATGTATAAAAAACATCGTCCAGCACTCTACCTATGATCTCTATGGGTACCAAAAAACAGCAAACAGTGACACTAAATAGAGAATTATTCAATGCAAACATAAATTAATATTACTTTGGTGGCGCTGACAAACAAGGATAGCTATAGGGCGGACCTTTCGTCTCTTTTTTCAAGACCAAATTTTCAGTGGACTCGTCTATTTACCTCAAATAGATTTTAAAGAATTCTACACCCAAGTAGGATGCCCTATATTCTACACCTTCCTGCCTAGTATTGTAATATGCAATATTGTATTTTCTTTTATTCACTTACTTCCTGTTATAAGGCACAACCAATCCGACCTTATTAAACGTTCGAACTACAATTTTTTTCTCCCGTTGAACCATCCTGTCGGTCTTCTCGGATAAATCTAATTTCAACTCGCTTGCCTTCTTCTTAAGAGCCGCCTGTATCCTAGATATATGCATTTTTTTAAACGGATCACCAGTTTTCTTTAAATTCTCCAAGTAAATGCTAAAAAGTCCCTAATAATTATATCTTGTAAGGCTTTTAGATAAAAATAGACATACTTAACAGCAGCAAATATGTTATCGCCCATTGTCATCAGGACACCATTTTGATTTGCCGAGTTTGAAACTAGGAATACTGGCAGCTCGTTTGGGTCATCACGGAAGTATCCAATGTGGTAACCAGACTTATCATCACCTACAATTTATTTATTACATAGACAATATGTAGATGTGTTTTTAATTTAACGTATAACCAAATTTAATTCCCTATTCCTCCTAAAGGTTTACAATAATTGTATTTTATCATTTTACCTACCTTTTAAAACTGTCTGCAATTCAGGTGGATCTCGGAAATACCTCCAATGAACAAGATATTGTTCTTCTGGTAGGTCTTTTGTAAATTTGCCAGCCAGCACATCATACGGCCCTACTAAAGTCAAACCCACATCATTTAAACCTTGTAATGGAGCGTTCGCTTTTAAATGTTTGCAAAACTCGTAAAACTGATAAAAATCTTCAGGCATTTCAACGAGAAACTTGGCTTTTATAAATTCTCTAGGCTTTAAAGATGTGATTGTTCCATTCGAATGATTTTCAATTTCTATTTTGGTATCTTCAGAAATTGTATTAGCAGAGTTCTGGCCATTTGAAAAAAAATTGACCTTATTTCTACTGGGTTCTCCTTGGTTCTCATCGTCATCTTTCTTTTCAAATATGTTCACTTCTTTGATTTCTTTATCTCCTGTCTGTATTTTAATTTTTTTATTGGGTTGCATATCACCTTTCATTTCAGAATTTGGTGGGTGTTTATATTTGTTGTGATGCACTGGATTCTTTTGATAGCATTTGGATCCATATTTACAAAGAATCCGGTTGTCTTTCTTATCATTTTCTGAGTCCATTACAAAATATTACCACCTATATTACCTTTTGGCGGGCAAAAGGCAAAAATGAAGAAAGAGAAATTAAAACATATGATTTTGACGTTTAAGAATTGAGACAGATATCACAAAACACTAAAAAAATATTCGATTATGAACCTAATGACAAAAATAAAAAACGAAGGGTTCCGTTTATAGATAGCTTTGTTCCAAGAACAGTACTGAACCAGTTCTAGGGAATCAGAATGCAGAAAAGCTGGACCAACAATAGTGTTGGTCCAGAGAAAAGTAATTCCAGAACTGTTTTTAACATCGAATTGATTTTCTACTTGTCAATTCAATGTTTTTTAACCAATTAGATAGCTGAGAACCACTTTAGGACTGTTGTTGGAACAAACCTGATAAGACCTTGACTTGAGATCAGATTACTCTAAAAGTTAGATAATCATCTGTGGTTTTTATTCTTCTTCTTCTTCTTCTTTCTTTTTCTTGGGCTGGGCTACTTGGCCATTAACCCAGAGACGACGTTTATTGCACCGCCCTTACTGTTCCTCAAAGGTTGATCTGGTTTATACCATCCCATGAGGAAATAATTGGTTTTCTTCACTTTTTATTTCTCTTCTAGGTCCTTTCTTTATTTGCTTTTTTCTTTCTTCTTGAGGCATAGGTGATAGGGGTTAGTTAAGACAAAAACAAAAACCAAAAACAAAACAGAGGATATAACGTGTTGGAATAAGGATTAGGGAAGTATGTTTGTCTGCGTTATGTTAAATGTCTTATAGCTCAATTTTGTTAAAGTTCAAGAAATCCATAATCATGTTTATGATGTTAGAGTTTGTTATACTTAATACAGTAAATACGGATAACGGGCTTTCATTTAGTTCCAACACCAAATCGCGATATAGGTCAGAGTTGTTAGGAGTGGAATTTAGTGGACATTCAAATAAGATGTGAGTAAGAGTTCCTCTCATATTGCACCTGCAATTAGGTGTGTTTGATATCCCTATCCTGTGCAGATGTTCTGGTGTTAGGCAATGTCCCGATCTAAGTCTAATATAGGTGGTTATGTGTCTTCTATTTTTAAATTCGTTTTTTTAAAACCAGGGTATCTTGTGGAATTCAAAACCTATTTTTGCGTAATGATTATGTTTGTCTTTTACTTGTACGTTCCATTCAATTGCAAACCTTTTCAATATGTGTTTCTTTAGCATGGAGCCTATATCTTCTGATTCTACCTTTATTATAGAAGGTATATTTAGATCTTTTCCTATTTTTGCAAGCTTATCAGCTACCTCATTCCCTTCCACACCCTTATGTCCTGGAATCCACGATAACCTAATATTATATCCTTCCTCTCTGGCTACAATTAAAAATCTTTTGGTAGTAGCTGCAATGTAGTGGGATATATATCCCTTATTGTCATTTAATTTATCAATGGCACTTTTTGAATCCGAAAAGATAATTGCTTTTTTTATATTCTTATTGATACATATTTCTATAGCTTTATTAATAGCTATGATTTCAGCTGTGCATATTTGAGTGTGGTTGTATATTCTGGAGGAAAAATTATAATCGATATTAGGTATGTGGACTCCAATTCCTACTTTTGTGGTCGCTGGGTCAAGCGAACCATCCGTAAAAATGAATGTATAATCTGTATATTTACTTTTAAAAAAATTAAGAAATTCTTGGTTGTTGACAAATTCCGATTTATCTGTTTTCCATAAAATCATTGAAATTGGAGTAATTTGATGGAGGATATCAAATTCAAATTCAGTTTGTATATCGTATGTCCTTAAATTTTTCTCAGACTAATGAATAAAGGGGACGAATTTGTTTACAAATTTAAGTGAATTGTTGACAGGCATAGTTGTTTATCTATCCCCATGTTTACAAATATTGGTTTCTTACTGACCTGCCCCAAACATGTTGTCACATTTAAGAGTAACAATAACTAGGAATATCATAAATAAAACCGGCAATTTCTTTAGTAGATGCATTGAACGTAAAATTGCCCCCACTTATAAAATTCAGGCGGAACAGTAAAGTAAAACAACCTTTTCGTGTTCAAGAAAGGTTACGTAGGTGTTTTATTATTGACAAAATGGTTATAGTAGAGAACACCCATTACTCTTCGCACTAATCGGCAACGTTGCGGCAGTTTGACAGGGACCAAAGTTAGCGCTTGCTCAAATTGTTTGTTTTCCATTTTGTTTGTTTTGGTTTGTGCTTCGGTATTTGCTTAGTTTTACCAAAGAACAAACGCTAAATTCGAGATTTTCGTGCGGTTCCAAGTTTAAAATATTAAAAAATAGTAAAAAGTGCAAGTGCCTTTTCTCTAAAGTGGAAAAAGAGAATATTTCGTTCCATAGGTAGTATTTTGTAAATGCATTTATCTCTTTCATAAAGTGAGAGGGTTCAGCTTACTGTTTACATCTGTATAAAGACGCTATAATGCGGTGTCCCCTTTATTCATTAGTCTGAGTTTATATTTTAGTTTTCTTTTTTGATATTGTCAAAATTGTGAAGCTGGTTCAACAACTATGAACCGAGATCACTAATTTTAGAGGTGGGGAGAAAGTGATCCCTGCCAATCGAACGCGTCATACTCACCTGAAATCAGTTAGGATCGATCCAGATCACTTATTTATTGCCAATCGAATACGGCTACTTTAAGTGGGTTTTACACGATTATAATTCTATATACAAATTTCTTAATCTAGGGCATGTTTTAATAAACAATTCACATAAATATATGTTTATTTATTAGTTTCTAATTTCTTGTAACAATTGTTGCGAATACACCCTTAAAAGATATTTTAAAAAAGTGTCCTGGTGTTACATTTCTGAACGTAACTCCACCTAGAGAGATATTTCTGCAAGCAACCTAACCTCAATTTTCTGTAATGGCTTATTTGAATTTAGGAGGGAAATCTAACCTTCATATTTTATAGACAGTATTTTTTCAAACAACTTTTCTTATTAGAACGTTTTTTTTTTAACACACCATGTCTTATTACCATAGTAGACCATTTCTGCGGGCTGTACGACGAAACGGTGGCCATAATAACAATTATTACAATAACCGACAGTATTATCAACGGCAAGCTTACCAAGCGCCCTATTCTCAGTACCCAGCTCCTTGGCAAAGCGATTGTCCCTTTGGCCAAAACAGGAACTATTTCTCATTTGAGAACAGTGCAGTACAACGTTACGGAAACGAAAATTTTCGAAACAACCAGAATTACACTCGATGCAATACAATGCAACATAATCCAGATAGAAATCAAGATCGAGGGGACTCGAATAACAATAAGAGAAAAAGAAAACAATGTTTCCGGGAATTGCACTTGGAGTTTCGCAACAAGAAAGTGAAAATTAACGAGGAAAGGCCACTTCATTTAGCTGACAAGTAGGTTTACTTTAGTAGGTAGAAGATGTAAAGATTAAAACGGTTTTAACAGAATTTCAATTTACTTCCAATACAAATAAATAATGTTGGTTATTGTTGATTGTCTATATCTAATTAAGATAAAATTTGAGATTTCTGATTTGACATTTTAGAAACACAAAGATCTCTAAACAAGAAAAAATCGAATTGCCAAAATGTCCTCAAATACAACACAATGCTAAATTCGCCATGATACCTATATCGAAAGATCAAACAAAAGACAAAATGTTCATATCCACACCTTTAAAAACCGATATAAAAACAGAAGCATTCAAGTCACCGATAGAATTAACACGAAAAAACATAATACCTTCTTCGACACCGGTAAAACTTGACAAAAAAGGGACCAGTGCCGACGAAGGGTTCAACGAAGATTTGAAAATCGACAAGTGCAGCAGCAACTTGTTTTTACCGAACATCGATAAGCTGTCGTTCACGAGAGTGTGGTTAGACAAGCCGGATGAAGAAGAAGTGAACAGTTCGAGCGAATTTGCGGATATGTCGTTGATTGTCAATGTCGATGATAATACTTTGTGTACAAGCAATTTACTCAACGATATGCCTCCAGAACAGGTAACACATTGCAATCTACAAATTAACTATTTAGATATTCCTTTTTTTATGCCCTTGACCTTTGATATTATGAAGAAATTGGCAATCTCGAAATTTTTTTAAAGATAACTAGTTCATATTTCCAACTATAAGTTGGCAGCAGTGAGTTTCGTAGAAACTTTTCTGCAAACTTAAATGTTTCAACGATTGCAGGTTAAGGTAAAACCGACAAAATCGAGAGACATAGCAGTAGTGTTGGATACATACGTTTTTATCTACAATTTGAACGTTTTGGAAAAGATACTAGATTTAAATGTAGAAGAAAGCACCATTAAACCTGTGATATATATGCCGTGGGTTGTCCTCAGGCAGCTGGACGAAATAAAAGATTTTGGGGAAAACGTTCAGCTAAAACGTACAGCACAAGCCGCCAACAAGTTTATTAGCGTTGCTTTAGATACGAAAAATCCCAGGTTTATAGGCAAGTGAAAACGGAATAAAATTGAGGATATCCTTCTGGCTTCAAAACATAAAATTGTTTAACTATTTTGTAGGTCAAAATATTGAAGAGGAACAGGAAGTGATTAATCTCATCAGGCCAAAAACTGAACCAGATGATAAGGTCATTGGTACATTCAAACAAGCAACGAGAAAATTTAAACACGTGGTAAGTAACTTTTTTTTTCGACATGAAATAAGTAAATAATGAATGCTCACTACATTACAGCTATTGACAACAAACAGCGCAAATTTGAGAAATAAGGCTGCTATGGATAATATTCAAGTATATACACCCGAAGAAATTCTCGCCAAAATACGAAGTATTTTGTGGGAAGTTTAATAGTTTCTTAAATATTGGCTTTCAAAGAAATTTTTGTTGTTGTCTATAGAGCTGAATGATAGTTTACTTACATCAACCTAATATTTTTTTGCTGCTGTTTAGCTCAAAAAATTTCAGTTCTTCAACTCAATATTCTGCAAGGTTTTTATTTTTAGTTTTTGCTGCAGAGTCTTATTTTTGGTATACAATGTATAAGACAAAAGTTCCTACCGTTACCTCTCGAATATATTTTATTTTGTGTACAATACACTCATTTATTTTATAAAAGAAAGTTTAATTTTTGTTTTGTTTTTAATATTTTCTTAAGTGTTGTAGATATCCGTCCTTATTTTTATTTTTTATTTTTTTGTAGTATGGTTTTAAATCAACAAATTAGAAATTAATAACAAATGTTAACCTACCTCATATCTGATAAAACAGACTGCATTGGAATAAAAAGTTTTTTGATTTTAGAAATCCCCGAAAAAAATTCTAATTTTTAGTGCTGCCTTGACAATACTGTTCCTCTAAAAATGTTGATAAAGAAAATGAAAACTTTCAAACCTAATGGTAAAATTTGTATATTTTAATTAAAAAATGGGCTTTACTTTATTAAAGTCGGTATTGAGTATGGAAATGAAAATTAAACTAAGCCAAATTAGGGTTTTTTGATTATTTATTTTAGAAATATAAAAAAACGCTAATTCTAATATTTTAAAGTACAAAAATATTTTAAATGAAACTATAACTAGATATTTATCATTCCAACATAATAGGTATTCATTTTATTTTTTAGGATGTCTTTGCACCTTACCAAGGCATCCCCTTTTCCCAGCTTTTGCCTTCATAAAGGTGTATGAACGTTTTTTGGTAATTTTTCTTTCCGAGGTATATGTCATAGTAAGATTTTTCACTAATTCAATCTCGAAATCTGTCAACCTTAACTTTTTCGGCGCAAGATGGTTGAAAATTATCCATGCATTCATAACTGCCGTATTCAGAAGTAGTTCAATCATCACTTTTCTGGAAAATATGAATGGTATGTTTACAAGGACTTTTATAATTTTATCTGACATTTGCACAAAAAATTTGCCAATAACATATTTGACATCGTTAAGAGTTGTGTTCTACTGCCTGCTAGTTGCCAAAACACGTTTTACAAATTTGTATTCTACATATTTAATTTTATATTTATTATAAAGTGTTGCATCATCCACAATTCTGGCTCTTTTAAGCTTTATTTTCACACAAATATTGCTAGGAAAATACTAGAATAAAATGAATACTCGCATTAAGGGTATGGTACATTTGAACTACTGCTGGTGAACAACTTAAATATAAGACCTCAAAATTCAGAAATAGTTCAAATGTACCACACCCTTAATATGGGTGTTAAAAATGATAGGTAACCCCGATAACTTCTTCACAGTACCAAATTTAATGTAGGACTAGAAAATACAATTTCAGTTACCACATTGATCTCACAATAAATATATTCAAAACTAAAGGCTCATCCTAAATGACAGCTATTAAATAGCCTACAACTTTTAAGTGTGGTAATTAAATTTAAATGCGGCTAGTTAAGTAAATTTTATATGGAAGCACAATGGTCTAGTGGTATGATTCTCGCTTTGAGTGCGAGAGGTCCCGGGTTCAAATCGCGGTTGTGGATACTTTTTTTTATTTTTTAAATCACATTTTCGAAAAGGCAATATATTTATAATTTTTGTAGTTAATTGATTTAATAAGTTTGGTTGTCAAATTAAATTACACATATACACTGAATAATTAAATTATCTATTTGCAATTGTTAAACTCTCTTCCTAAATACAACTCGTGATATTTTCAGCTTTGGGAATATAAAACGAAAGGTATTATCGATAATAGACACACCACTTATTACATTACCCCTGAAAAAACTTAAGAGCGACAATAGTGGAGGACAGTCACTTTGAAAGTTTAAATTGAACTAAATATTTAAAATCTCACCTATGATATGGAATAACTTTGTTCTTTTGCACTGGGTGCCGTGAAAACCTATCATCTCTGGAATCGACTTGTTTACGGGCCTTATCGAAATCGGTAAAACATTGTGGTTCTAATATATCTTTCCCCTTTTTGTTCTGTTTCCCTAAAATAAGAATGTTTCTTATTAACGAAGTAAGGCTGCTTAAACCAGAAATTATTGCAAATAATATAAATAAACACTGATATAGCTAAATATGTTCTGATGAAAAACTATCATAACCAAATATAGACAAAATTTACTTAGAAGTTTAAAGCTATACATATATTATATCTGCAGAGAAGATATCTAATATTTTTAAATTAAATTACTTTTCTACAGAGTTGAGAATTTTCACAAACATTTGTGGGATAAGTTAGTTTTCAAATATTGTATAGCAAAATTTTGCAAAATATCATACACAGGGTATTTGAAATATTTTGCTGGATTTTTAACGAGATATATACAATTCTATAAGGACTCTGATGTAGAAAATACAGTAAAATGAAGATTGTTACCTGTTGGAAGTAGATTTGTACCATGTGTAGGATTAGTCGAAATCATAAGACGTGGCAGACCATATCTATCGACCCATTTAACAATTTTAACTTTGTTTTTCTGTCTGCCAAAAGTCTGATCTTTCCCCAACTTTTCAGAGAATAAACCCGACGGTACTCCTTTTCTCGCCTTCCGCAACATTCCACAATACAATATTTTTTCTTCGTACAATTTCTCGGCCTGTTCTACACTCGAGAAAAATTCATGAGCGTATACCACCCTGCCTTCTTTTGGATCAACTTTTTCAAGGAGATTTGTGATAATATCTTTGGCGTGTTTTACGTTTCGAATGTCATCTCTTATAGAATATATTTGAATGTCGAAAGTGTATTCGTTTGGTGAACATAATTTGTACAATTTAATCCCGCATTTGTGGCTTTTAGTTTTCCTCGACACCCAACCTCCGTAGGGAATTGTTATTTCATCTATCACAAGATCTCTGCCTGGTTTTAACACTTTTTGAAAGTTATTTAGCAACAGCGATAAAACCCTTTGTATTTTGTACAAGTTATTGCTCTTATCCGCTGTATCTTCGTTTTCGAAACTTAAATATTTTCGTAATAAACGATACCTTTCTTCTGGCATAGCGGCAGTGACTGTAGAAATAAATTTGATAATTAATAATGGGTCATCTTCCGTCCAGTACAGTTTTATATATGGAAGCTGTACAATACCCATAGCTAATGTTATTCCTAAAAATTTTCTTATTTCTTGTGCGGTAGTATCAACCCAAGCATCATCTGTTTCTTTTCGTGCACAGATATTAGTTTCCGTTACAATAACATTGACAATTTCGTTGTTTACAAAATATTTAAATATATCCATCGGTTTTCGAATACTCAATTCACGTACCTCATCGTTAATTAAGCAATCTTCCTGAAATAATTCGAAATCAGTGTCGGATATTTCAATATCGTGCCATTCTGATGTATCAAATGAAGGTTCCGGGGTACTTCTATCACTATCTGAAGAATAATATTCGTCAGAGTTAGGTTCGTCACTAGAAAAATCCGACGACAAGCTATCATATTCAGCACAGGTCCTATCGAAGATGTCTAGTTCTTCGTCTGCACTGTTATATTCGTTTTCTTCAGTTTCTCTATTCATTCCTGTAGATTCTGACATTCTTTTAGATCGCTTATGGATAAAATATTCTTTTCTGCAACAAATGAATATACTAGTATTTAAGTAGGTACATATTATATTCGTAAGTATTATACAAAAGTGCTTTTACGAGTCATAAATGGATATAAATAAAAATAATCTAGAAAAAGAGAATATGTTTAAAATTTAGAATATAATAACACAGAAAATACCAGGTACCTACTCCTCAAAAGAATAAAAGTATTTTAAAATTAGGTAGGTTTTGTTTAATTTTTCTAGTAAACATTGTATCCTCCAACTCTTTGTTGGGTGGTGCGGGGGCATTAAAAAAATAAACACAGAGCAGTCAGTGCAATAATCTTAAATAATCTAGTTCAGATGAGTCTGCGAAACTCAGGTACACTATTAATTGTTTGACCATGTATCATAGTCATGAATGTATGTATGTATCATAGTCATGAGAATGGAGATGGATGAGAATTCCGTAGAAGCATGTTAGATCCAAGCGACACACTTTGCAACGTTTCTGAGTAAGTTATCTTAGATAATTTTTTACTGGGTTGTATGACATGCTTTATAATCCAGGCCAATTTAGGAACAAGGAAAACACCTAGAAAACTACTACTTATTTTAACCACACTGTAAGTAGGTATATTTGGGTAATGGATCTTATTAGAGAAATTTGGGTTTTGTCCGTGCATCAAGAGTATAAGTTCAGAAGAATGGTGGTGTCGTCTGCGAAAAGAATCGGATGACTCTGCGAGAGTGCTAGATCATCGACATAAATTAGGAAAATAGTAAATAGTCCCAGCACAGATCCCTGAGGAACTCCGTGTCGAATAATCTCTTAACTGTTTAGTACTATCACAGACTAACTAGCTATTTATTCTGTGGTACTATGAATCGGTAAGAAAGATAGCCTGAGTGTTAAAATATCCAGCTTATTAATTATAAATAAATAATAAATAAAGTGTCTAAAATTAGAGTTCTATAAGAAATTCCCCAGACAGGATCTCCAATAAAAGTTTTAGAAATCTGAAAACCAACTTACCACCAAAAAAATCTTATCAAAAACCGTTTAAAACACAAAATATATAGGTTGTTTAAAACAGATTTGTGAAACTGACACAAACCACAGAGTCAGAATAGGTTAGGTTAATAACAGTGACATTAGCTTTGTTCCAACAACAGTTCTAGCGAATCCGAATCAGAGAAATGGAGTAGGTCCATTTCTCTGATCAGAATGCAGAAAAGTAATTCCAGAACTGTTTCATATCTCTGTTTTCAACCAACTAGATCGCCGAGAACCGGCTCAGAACTGTTGTTGGAACAAATCCTATCTTCAATCGCAGTCTTCTTCTTCTCTCCTGTTTATGGCCTCTGCTCTTCCAAGCAATATAGCCACTTGGGGCCTCCGCCACCTCTTCGTTGGGTCAGAAATGTTCAGCTTTTCGCGTGTCCGTCCAACTTGGTCACTTGAGCAAATTTATTACTTTCTACTTCTACTTTCCCTTTTCAATCCTTTCCTTCCCAAGATTACTCTTTCCATATGGATCTTTCTTCTATCTTCTTCAACGTTAACAACACCCATTAACATTAAACAACAGATTTATCACAGATTTTTACCGTTCATCAATCCGCTTTTAGATCAAACCTTCCTTGATCAACGATCAAACCAAATAAAACAACAACAAACCTTGACCTTGGTATCAACCAATCAGCTGATCTATAATAATTATAAATTGATTTATGCAGCTTTCTATAAAATAATAATGATAATGAAACGGCACAAGGAGTGATATAAGATTAGCATAGGTAGTACAATAATAATTATAAGTATACCATTACATTTTGAAAACTGTTAGTTTGGTGGAAAAGAAGTGAAAACCAAAATATTTTGTCAGCTTCTCCTCGGATGTCTGGCTAGGTTATCTGCATTTATTATGTGTTATAAATTGTATAAACATAATAATATCCTATTTACTAGATTTTTTAACCTACCGAACACCCTCAGTTATACAGATACAAAGTTGTTAAAAAGAAAGAAGACTTCTTGTTTCCACTAGACGGGCTCAGATCGTAAACACATCAAAACTGATCTTACCGAGGATCTTACCGCTTCCAAATGGGACACCAAAAACAAAACAGTAACTGTCACAAAAATCCCGAGTCTTCAAAAAGTTTGTGAAAAGTTGCAGTTTTGTCTTTTTCCTTTTTCGACAGGAGTTTCTGTTGTGTTTTTGTTTTGTCCGTTTGGTGGAAAACTGGCATAACGTATAAAGACATATACAGGGTGTTTACTTTTATCTTGTTCACAGGAATCTTTGAAACCGTTACTACCTGTAACTTAAAATCTATTACTCTTGATGCAATCAAGAGTACCAAATTGTTTCCTTGCTTAATAAAAAAATATATATTTTCAAAATCGGCAGTTTTCAGTTATTTTAGGATATTTCAGAAACGGAGTGAGCTATCTCAAATTTCGTTTCAGATCCTTGAAGCCCAGAAAAAAGCGCAACTTTTTCCTAATTTAACCGACCCTGTAGCTCTAACGGTTTCAATGATCCCTAATCCCTATAGTGTACAAGATAAAAGTAAACACCCTGTATATGTGGTATATCCGAAGACCTTGGGTATATCCCAAGGTTTTTATGATGAGGCCTTGGTATATCCTACTTATATTCATTATCTATGCTAATATTCCTTATCTTTGGGTGGGTAACATGTGGTCCAGATCAATTCTCAGTTTTACATTTGTGTTATCGTGTTTTCACCTGTTTAGCGCAATAGATTTTCTCTGACCTATTGAATATGGATAATTTATTAAAAAGAAAGAGAGAAGGTACAGGTAGGTATTCATTTTTCCAGTAAAAACAAAACATCTAATTTTGAAATTAATTTTTTTAGATAATGCCACTAAAAAAATGAAAAAGGATGATTGTCCCCACAAAGAGCGTTGCTACAGAAAGAATCCGGAGCATTTTAATGAGTATGAACACCCACATTGTAATTTTTAATAATAGAAATTGCCTGCCTCCTAAGTATTATCAGTTTCCTTCTTCCAGTGGTTAAATTTCTGGAAACGGGAGATCCCATACCAGACGAAATGCCACAACCAAAATATTTGTATCAAGAACAATTGGCCATTTTGAAACCGATCTTGAAAGCTCAGAAAGACTTACAATTTCAACAAGTTTACCACAAAAAAGATCTGAATAGCGCAGCCTCCCCAAGTTCCACTAAGGATCTGCCTGATGAGTCTCCGTCCACCTCTGCTAAAGAAAGAGTTTTCAAACGTGGTAAAATAAAAACTTCGTTTCGCGGCGATTCCGAAGTGGAGAAGTGTAAACCAGGAGTTAGCACGCTAGAGAAACTTAGGGAAAATGCACCATATCACTTATTTTTTACTACCATACCAGAATCCCCATCGACAAACAAGGAGAAAAATACCATTATATTTACAGGTAATGTTAATTTCAAAATTAAAAATTATAAATTGGCAATCTGGGACCCTCAACTTATAATCCACGACCTTTGGCCGATCAGGAACCCCTAACCTACATAATCCAGGACCTTGGCCAATAGGAAACCCCGAACTTTCATAATCGACAAGATAATTTCAGGTTTCTCAAAGTAGGCTCATCAAGATTGATTTTTTCAGATTTGCTATGCCCAAGTTTGGGCCCCCTAAAGGAATCTTTGCAAATCAATTTTATGATTGATATTGATTGGTTGTTGAAGCAGTACGAGGCGAGAAACGTTATGTGAGTCAAAGTTATAAAGTCGTATGCTGTCTTTCATTTGTAACGATTGTCAAATTTTTAATCTAAAAACTATTTTTGTGATTGTGTCTTTAATTGCTAGGAAAATTGTTTAAACTCAAAGTCCAAACTAAAAAAAATCTGAAAAATTAAATGAATACTAGAGGATTGTCACAAAACGAATTTGTTTTTTTCCAGGATCTGTCATAGACCGAGAGATAGTGACAGATTATTGGACTTGGTTTTACTCAGTATGCCTTTCAAAGGGCATTATGTTGCTTATATTTCTCACAATAATAAAGTAGGTATGAATAATGGGTTCTTCATTATGGAAAAGTGAGTTTTCATTTATTCGAAAAATATACGTTTTGATATGAATTTAGTCAGGCTGCCATGTGTTTTATCATGAAGTTCAAAATAGAAAATTCATCGGAAAACCATAAGCATACCGTTAATGTGGACCCAAAGGTCTACTATTGTCACGTAAACTTGTATTTTAATACTTAATTTTTCAACGTTTCTGAACAGGCTGCCAATGAGAAGTATGCAAGTTCTTTTTCAGCAGTTTCATAACAAGCATACTTCTCATTGGCAGCCTGTTCAGAAACGTGGAAAAATTAATTATTAAAATACAAGTTCATGTGACAATAAAGCCCTTTGAGCCCATGACGGTATGCCTATGGTTCTCCGAGGAATTTTTTATTTTGAACTTATTCATTATAAAACACATGGTAGCTTGACTAAAATCATATCAAAACGCATATTTTTCGAATAAATGAAAACTCACTTTTCCATATGAATAACCCCGGATGACTCTCTGATTCATAATCATACCTTATTATTGTGAGAATATACGCAACATAATGCCCTTTGAAAGGCATACTGAGTAAAATCACGTACAAAAATCTGTCACTATCTCCGGGTCTACCAGACTGATTTGATGTGCTAGAATGGAGATTATAAATTCCTTTGTTATGTTATAGCCTCCATTGACAAAATCAAATGTTGTTTTACCTTGTCTTTTGCAATAATAAAAACAACCCATATTGTTATCTTTTACTTACCTTGTTCAGACTTGCTTAATAGACTTTTTCAGAAACAAACCGTTAACAATATTGTATGGGGATGATTGGACCGGCATGGTGGAATTTATGAACAAATTTTGTCCCAATGTCAAGTACCATTTTGTTGAAATGGAGGATCCCACTGGATGTCACCATTCGTATGTAGCATTTTCTATACAGACTTTTTTATATGCAATCTTATACTGCAGGATAATAGTACAATGCAGTCAAAAAATTATTGATATTAGGTCATCTGCTTTGGCAGAAGTTCAAAACATTTGAAACTGGTTTGAAATTCTGCCGAAATATACTTATTAATAATTAATAATTATTAGGAAATCATGTCATACATTATTATTATTTTTTAATAAAACTGAATATTTTTAAAGATACCACACAATTGTAAATAAAATGTTGTAGGTATATAATAATTATGTGCATGATAGTTGAATTTTTACCTAGTTACCACTTTAATAATATAATATGTGCTATTAATAATTACCAAATTATTATATTTATGTATCCAAATACCAAATACATAATACATAATATTTTGACAGCATTGGCAAACTATCTTCAGTACATATACACACATAATATTATGTAAAATTTAAATCGGTTACAATCCATTTAGAAAAATAGGTATATACGCTTATGAAGACAATTCAATAAGAATAGTAGTTTCTACTGCAAACCTATATTTTGAAGACTGGAACTATTATAATCAAGGGTAAGTCAATGTTTTGTTTTATAAACTTAAAAAAGCTGAGAAATCTACACCAGTTTATTTTTTAAATGTTCAGACTTTGGATCAGCCCCCGATGTAAAAGATTGCCGGAAACATCGACAGCCAAAGACGGGGAATCGCCAACATTATTTAAATCTAATCTTACAAGTTATTTGAGAAGTTATAATTTAGGTATACTCAAAGACTGGATCAGTTACGTGGAAAGAGCAGACTTTAGTGACGTTAGGTAGGATTTTGTGATATTCTCGATATCATTGAATAATCCCAAATTCTAGGGTGTTTTTCATTGCGTCCGTACCGGGCAAACACTACCCAACATCAACGGGCTGTCACCTACATACAATCGGCGAATTGTTGAGTAAACACGTGGAACTACCCGAGAAAAAAACGCCGCCGAGCGAGGGGTCCATACCGGACAAACATTACCCAACATCCATGGGTTGTCACCTGCTTAAAGTGGATGAATTGTTGACTAAATGCATTGAAATACCCGAGAAAACAACGCCACATAGCGAGGGGCCCCTAGATTGGGCCATTGTGGCTCAGGTCTCGAGCATAGGTGAGCGTGTGAACTACTCGCGGGTATTTCCGATATCCTTGAAAACCGCAACTTCTCCCCAGGTTCGATGGGGATAAACCCGGCCGATTGGCTGCGGGGTAGCTTGTTGAGAACTCTTGCCAGCCACAGGAAGGGGCAGTTACCAGGAACGTCCAATGTCAGCCTTAGTCTTGTGTATCCGAGCGTGGAGAACGTGATGACTGGCTATTTCGGGGCGCAGAGTGGCGGGTGTTTGCCCTACAGCAAAGTCACTAACGAGAAACAACGATGGTTGGAGATATACATGTGGTAAGCACAATACTCAATCGAATTTGTAAACGGAGAAAATATAATATAGAAGATGACTTAAAATGCCCCTGATGTGACCAATTTGTAAACACCACTAAATGTTGACCAATACACCACGGGACAAATGAACTACTTTCCATATAACAGCTTATAAATCTGTCACTAGCTCACTTTTAAACATCGATACATATACAGCGTCAATTTATTTCCAGTCAATGGAAAGCAGACCATTTAAATCGAACCCGGGCCATGCCCCACATAAATTCGTATTGCCGGGTATCGCCGTGCCTCACGAAACTGGCGTATTTTCTTCTCACCAGCTCAACTCTGTCGAGGTCTGCTTGGGGTGGCAAAATCCAGAAAGACGGCGAGGTCTATGTTCGCTCGTACGAAGTGGGCGTTCTTTATTTGCCTAATTTTTTTGACGAGGAATATTTTGAGATTAAGAGAACGTTGAATGCAAAGAACCAGAATGTTTTTCCATTTATGTATGACCTGCCGTTGACACATTATATCTATGGTGATTATCCATGGTGTAACTAATATTATCGTTCTATGAAATCTTTTCCTAAATATATTTTATTGTATTTCAATTGATGGGATATGTTTTAGAGCAGAGGATATACATGCTTCTTTTAATATTACAGTGTTCCAAAAAAAAGAATAAGGTCCGTTTGAACTATTTTTCATATATTCTACACTATTTGATATAGAATATTGCCTTTTATAAATTGTTAAATACAATGTATTATACTTGAAAATAGAGTTTACTTTGCAAATTCTTGTTTTTTTTTTAATTATTTATTACTTTGAAATTGTAAATTGTGAGTTGTGAGATAGATACAGGGTGTCCGACGACGAACTGCCGCGATTGATTTCTCGGACAACAAACTTATTGTCTACTAAAGTCGATGGGGGCAATTCAGCTAAAATGTTTTCAAGATATGGTACTTCAGGTTATACCCGAAGTTGATGGCAACTTGTTTATTCTAAATAGGACGCACCCTTTTTGGACATATTTTAAATTTTATGTCAAAAATTACCAGTAAAAATGACGTTTGCACGAGGTTATATCAATTTTTCTCCTATATGAAAGCCTTTATTATTTAATTGGGGATGGTTTCCTTGTTAGAAGAGCTCAGACAAATAATTTGTCTGAGTAGGACCAGAGCATATAGTATAATAGGTGGTAGGACTAGAAGGGGATCTACTTAAGTAAATAAAAGTGATAACAGAGAACAAAATACAGGGTGATCAAAAACTAACATTTTGAAAAAAAATCGTTAATAACAGGAAAAGGATTAAATTCGACAAAATTGGGACACACTATTTCAAGAAAACCATAATATACGGAAAAAATTTTTTTTTAACTTACCACCAAAAGTCTTGCCAAAAACCTTTGCTTTGGATAAATATTCAAATTCAAAGCCAAAAACCGTGCAATAACCCTCCTTCCTTACCTTGAGACAAAACCACAGATTGACAAAACTACGGAATGTCGGAAGTCCGAATCACACAACAAACAAATTCACAAATATCGCAAAAAATGTCGGAACGATAGAACAGGTTAGGTTAGGTCAGAACAGGGTAACCGAAATTAATTCTAGGTGAGATTATCTAAAAGCTTGCAAGCAGAGCATATAGTTTTATAATATGCTCTGCTTGCAAGCTTGCTTAAAACTGTTCCGTTTTATTATCTACCCTAGCACCGCTTTTAATTTCGGAACGCCAGTTTTAAGTGCTTCCAGTAAGATTTTTTAGTACTTTCAGCAGATTCCGGACATAGCTATAGAAAACTACAGCTTTGTTCCAACACAATTCTGAATGAATTCTAGCGATTCAGATTACGGAAAAGTACTTCCAGAACTAATTCCAAGAACGGAGGATCTGGACCAACACTTAATATAGTGTTGGTCCAGGGAGGATATACCGTTCCTGAACTAATTCGACCAATTAGATCTCCGAGAACCGGTTCAGAACTGTTGTTGGAAGTTGGAACAAACCCAAAGATTATTGTAACTGAAACTGAACACAGAACTAACTTAACCTTTATTCGGGCTGTGACTCATTAATAACCTAAAATAATCAGCTGGTCAGTTGTCTAACCTCAGAAAATCTAACCTGTAATTCTCAGTTTTTAGTAAATTCCTGTTTTCACTTGTTTAGCCTAATAGATTTTCTTTGACCTGTTCAATATGGATAAATTTTTAAAAAGAAAGACTGAAGGTATAGGTCGGTATTCACTTTTTATTAAAAACAAGACGTACCTAATTTTGAAATTTTATTTTTTTAGATAATACTGCTAAAAGAATGAAAAGGGAAGATTGTCCTCACAAAGAGCGTTGCTACAGAAAGAATCCACATCATTTTAAAGAATATGAACATACGCATTGTAAGTTTTTAATAATTATTATTAAATATTATCGGTTTCCTTCCAGTGGTTAAATTTCTGGAAACGGGAGATCCCATACCAGACGGAATGCCGCAACCAAAAGAGTTGTATCTAGAACAATTGGAGATTTTGAAACCGATCTTGAAAGCTCAGAAAGACTTAGAAGAATGTCAAGTTAACAAAAATGATAATAATAAAAAGGTAGAAACAAAAACATTTACCAAAGATTTAAATAGTGTAGCAGCCTCGTCAAGTTCCAGTAAGGATCTGTCGAGGTCTCCGTCTACCTCTGCTAAAGAAAGAGTTTCTAAACATGGCAAAAAAACTTCGTTTTGTGGAGATTCTGAATCGGAGAAATGCGAACCAGGGAGTACGTTAGAAAAACTTAGTGAAAATGCACCATATCACTTATTTTTTACTACTATACCAGAATCCCCATTGACCAACAAGGAGAAAAATGCTATTAAATTTACAGGTAAATTTAATTTCAAAACAAAATTGTAAATTGGTAATCCGGTACCCTCGAATAATTCCACTTCCTTTGGCCAATCAGGAACCCGGACTTTCATAATCGACAAAATAATTTCAGGTTTCTCAAAGTAGGCTCATCAAGATTGATTTTTTCAGATTTGCTATGCCCAAGTTTGGGCCCCCTAAAGGAATCTTTGCAAATAAATTTTATGATTGATATTGATTGGTTGTTGAAGCAGTACAAGGCGAGAAACGTAATGTGAGTCAAAAGTGGTATGCTGTATTTTATTTTCAACGATTGTCAAATTTTTTAACCTACAAATAAGCAGACTCTGGAGGAAAACATACTATTTTTGTGGTTGTGTCTTTAATTCCTTGGCAAATTGAAACTAAAAAAAATCCTGAGAAATTAAATGAATAATATAACGAGAGATAATATATAGAATGAAGGTTATAAATTCCTTATAAAATCGGAATATTAATGTTATACCTTGCCTTTATTATTGGAATCATAAAAACAGCCTATATCGTTATCTTATACTTGTTCAAACTTGCTTCAATAGACTTTTTCAGAAATAAACCGTTAACAATATTGTATGGCGACGATTGGCCTGACATGGTAGAATTCATGAACAAATTTTGTCCCAACGTGAAGTACCATTTTGTTAAAATGAAGGATCCCTTTGGATGTCACCATTCGTATGTAGCATTTTCAATAAACTGACTCTTTTTTTATATGCAGTCTTATGCCGATTTTCCACCAAACGGACTAATCGAGTTTCTGTTTTGTTCTGTTTTTTGGAACACCGAAAGCAGACAAAATATTGTCGGAGTTTCGTTTTTGTTTTCGGTCCTTTTTCACGACACAAACAGTTTTCAAAATGTTGTAATGGTATAATTAGAATTGTTTTACTACTTATGCTATTTTTATCACTCCTTTTGCCATTTTATAATATTTTTTATAGAAAGTTGCATGAAATAATTTATAACTATAATTGTATAAACATATCCTATTTACCAATGTATTATTGATTTTTTTGATCCTAAAGAATACCCTCAGTTATAGGTACAAAGCTAAAAAGAAACTAGAAACGCGACTTGTTGTTTCTACTAGACGGATTCAGTTCGTAAACATGTCGAAACTCTGATCTTACCGCTTTCCAAATGGGACACCACCTCAGAGAAATAACCTTATTTCTCTGAGGACACCACAAACAAAACAGAAACTGTCGCAAAAATCTAGTCTTCAAAAAGTTTGTAAAAAGTTGCAGTTTTGTCTCTTTCGACACGAGTTTCTGTTCTATTTTTGTTTTGTCCGTTTGGTGGAAAACCGGCATTATACTGCACGATAATAGTTCAGTGCTGTCAAAAAATGGTTGATATTTCCCATTATTATTGTTGTAAATTTTTACGCGACGCAGTAAGTAATTATTAGGAAGAAAATCATTGTGATATATTATTATTTTTTAATAAAATTAAATATCAATATTTTCAAAGATACCATATAATTGCAAATAAAATATTGTATGTAACTAATACATATTATGACAATTGAGTTTTTACCTAGTTACCACACTTTAATAATTTCATGTGTACCATTAATAATTCCCAAGTTATTATTCATCTATCCAAATACCAAATACATAATATTTTGACAGCATTGGAGAACTATCTTCAATACATCATACACACATTATGTATAATTTAAATTGTTTACAATCCATCTAGAAAAATAGGTATATACGCTTACGAAGACAATTCAATAAGAATAGTCGTTTCTACTGCAAACTTATATTTTGAAGACTGGAACTATTATAATCAAGGGTAAGTCAATGCTTTGGTTTATAAACTTTAAAAAAGCTGAGAAATCTACACCAGTTTATTTTTTAAATGTTCAGACTTTGGATCAGCCCCCGCTGTAAAAGATTGCCGGAAACATCGACAGCCAAAGACGGGGAATCCCCAACATTATTTAAATCTAATCTTATAAGGTATTTGAAAAGTTATAATTTAGGTATACTCAAAGACTGGATCAGTTACGTGGAAAGAGCAGACTTTAGTGACGTCAGGTAGGATTTTGTTATATTCACGATATTTTTGAATAATCCCAAACTGTTTAGGGTGTTTTTCATTGCGTCCATACCGGGCAAACACTACCCAACATCAACGGGTTGTCACCTACATACAGTCGGCAAATTGTTGAGTAAACATGTGGAACTACCTGAGAAAACGACGCCCCAGAGCGAGGGGCCCCTGGCTTGGGGCGTTGTGGCTCAGGCCTCGAGCATAGGTGAGCGTTTGAACTACTCGCGGGCATTTTCGACATCCTTGAAAACCGCAACTTATCGCCAGGTTCGATGGGGAAAAACCCGGCCGATTGGCTGCGCGGTAGCCTCTTGAGAACTCTTGCCAGCCACAAGATGGGGCAGTTACCGAGAACGTCCAACGCCACCCTTAGTCTCGTGTATCCGAGCGTGGAGAACGTGATGACCGGCTATTTCGGTGCGCAGAGTGGCGGCTGTTTGCCCTACAGCAAAGCCACTAATGAGAAACAACGATGGTTGCAGACGTACATGCAGTAAGTACAATACTTATTCGAATTTGTTTCGTTTTTCTTTACAAAATAGAGAAAATATAAAATAAAAGATCCCTGATGTTACCAGTTTGTAAACACCACTAAGTGTTGCCAATATTATACCATGGGACAAATGAACTACTTTCCATACAACAGCTTATAAATCTCTCTGTACATTTGAACTACTGTGAGCTTGTGAAGCTCGTTTTTAGCCATCGATGCATATAGTGTTCATTTATTTCTAGTCAATGGAAAGCTGACGATTTAACTCGAACCCGAGCCATGCCCCACATAAAATCGTATTGTCGAGTATCGCCGTGCCTCACGAAACTGGCGTATTTTCTTCTCACCAGCTCAAATCTGTCAAAGTCAGCTTGGGGTGGCAACATTCAGAAAGACGGCGGGGTATATGTTCGCTCGTACGAAGTAGGCGTTCTTTATTTGCCTAATTTTTTCGACGAGGAATACTTTGAGATTAAGAAAACGTTGAATGCAAAGAACCAGAATGTTTTTCCGTTTATGTATGACCTGCCGTTGACACCATATAAATCTGATGATTATCCATGGTGTAACTAATGGCGTTCTATGAAATCTTTAATAATTATCTTTTATTGTCTTTTTATTGATGATATATGTTTTGTTTTTGTAAGTACCAGAGCAGAGAATATACATTCGTGCTTTTTTAGTATTACAGTGTCTCAAAAAAAAGAATAAAGTGTGTTTGGACTATTTTTCATATATTCTGGGATACCCTATTTGATTTAGAATATTACCTTTTATAAACTGAAATACAATGTATTATACTTGAAAATAAAGTTTACTTTTGCATATTCTTGGTTTTTATTTATTACTTTGAAATTATGAGTTGAATATAATTATATAAAATGAAAATTTTAGAGGGGTGGCTTACTCGTAAGTGAGGCACACCACACACTGTATACAATGTGTCCCGGATAAGAATGAACAGCATGGGGATCTTGCAAACGGTGAGAGATAGAACAACGGTTAAATGGGGAACAAGTTGCGCAATTTTAAGGTCAATAAAATGGTACAAACAGATTTCTAATATCTTTTTCGTTGTTATCACAGATAGAAAAAAAAAAGAAAAACACTTTCTTATGCCACTTTTTAACGGGCTTTAAGATGGCGTTTTTAGATTTGTTCTACAACATTTCGTTTTTGAGAATCCATCTTCAACTTTATTTTTTTAAATACGGACCTGGATTTTTTTGCAGATTTTGATAGCACTTTTCATTGCAAATACCATGTTGTATGGCATGAAATATGTTTAAAATGTTTTGAGACAATTATATCTACTGAAATTTCCTTTTTTCCATTCATTCCTTTCTATTGCGGTCTAAATATTAATCAGTATTGTCAACAATTTAACTTCCAACTTATCTTTCAATTGGAGAACCAAAAAATACGGCAAAAACTAGTAACATAAAATAAAAATCCTCTACCTAGAAGGCTTTGAAACGACGAAACCAACCCCTTGTCATTTGTCATAACTCCCACTGTATCATTTAGTTAATCATTTGTATTATTAGAAATGGAGGGTGCTTTTTCAAATTACGACAAATTTATTATTTTAGCATGTTATATCTTGGGTCACAGAAATAGTGTAGAGGCCGAACGAATGTATTGTTTCAATTAATAAATGGCAAAAGTTATTGGTTTCATTGGCTTAAAGATATCTTCTCACAATTAGAAAAAACAAAAAATTTACTCCAAAACGCAATGCGATAGGTACTCTTTGCTGAACAACAACAGAGGAAAACATTTACCCTACAGGGCCGTATTTAAAAATATTAAGTTTTCGACGTAAAAATAAACTGTAAGTTAAATTGTTGTCAATACTGATTAATATTTAGACTTCTTATTATTAAATACAGAGCCACAATAGAAAAAAATGAATGTAAAAAAAGAAATTTTCAGTATAATTGCCTCAAAACATTTTAAAAATATTTCGTGTCATACATCATGGTATTTGCAATGAAAAGTGATTTCAAAATCTGCAAAAAAACTCCAGGTCCATATTTAAAAAAATAAAGTTGAAGATGGTTTCTCAAAAATGAAGTGTTGTAGAACAAATCTAAAAACGCCATCTTAAAGCTCGTTAAAATGTCCCATAAGAAAGTGTTTTTCTTTTTTTTTCTATCTGTGATAACAACTTCAGAAAAAATAAAATCGAAAACGCAAAAGTTTATTTTTTTCAAAATAACTCAAAAAATAAAAAATATATTAGAAACCTGTTTGTACCATTTTATTGACCTCAAAATTGCGCAACTTTTCCCCCATTTAACGGTTGTTCTATCTCTCACCGTTTGCAAGATCCCCATTCTGTTCATTCTTATCCGGGACACGTTGTATAAGAACAACCTAACAGCAAGTCTAGAACATCTTGAAAATATGTGGTTTCTGCCTCGATTTTGTACTAACCATTTTTCAAACTCCCAAAATATTTTATACAACAATCTTAATACGTGGCTTGCCCTGATCTCAACGAGGCACTACTAATTTCGTTACTCTCTATCCACTTCATCAGTTCTGGAGTGGGCTCCGGCTTAACCTTCTTCCCACTTTCCCCGCCACTATTTGCCCTATCCACGAGCAGTTCCTTCATAATTTCGTCAGCATTGCAATTTACAAGTCGAGTCTTACACAAAGCTATCGCATTGACAAAACCATCACCCGGAGTGACAATGCGGTGCTCCATGTAGATACTCTGCTCGTCCCAGTAGATTATCTACAACACGGGAAGATCCATGGAAGAAAGAAGATTATACAGGTTGTCCTAAGAGAATAGAAATATCAAAAAGATTTCGTCAAAAATGGTCCATTTAAAAAAGAATTGGGAAAGAGCATTAATAGTTATTTATATAGGTTACCTTGGTGGTTATGCAGTAACGTTTAAAAATTTTGACAAACCGACGGTAGCGGACGTTAGTTGCAGCGACCACCAGTCCGGCATCTTTCCGTCTTTTTATTTCCCTCCACAGACCGCTCCTCTCGTGGAAATCGGCTTTAGCAAAGTCCAACTCCCGCACCATACGTGCGTTGTTCATGTGGGTAAAAAGTGTGTCTATGTCTGTCGTCAGGCATATTCCTGAAAATCGTAAAATTAATAAACACTTGACTTCAAAAATTCAAACTGAATAGTGAAATAGTAGATTATGTCACAAGAAGTAACCTATATATTTTGTGACAAGAAGTAGAAGTGGGTCTTTTCCTGCTGACAACAACTGGGGAGGGGGGAAAGCACAAACAAACCTATAAAAAAATTTTATCTCCAAGCGCATGAAATAACAAAGAATCAAGTCAAATCGACAAACTACATTTCAATGGCAATGTCATTAATCGAGTTTACGAAAACGATCTTCAAAAGTGGCTATATAGTCTAACTGGTAAAGGGTTTATTTATTTAACTTCACGTGTTAGTATGTATGTGTAGGTCGAATCTTGCACGGTGAATTAGAACCACTTCCTGACATCCGATTGAGCTGAAATTTTGCATACACCTTTAGTTCTGGTGACAATACAATATGCAATACTCAATTTTGTAATATTTTCAAAATGGCCGCCGCTCCAAGATGGCGGATGATGTATTTGTGTCAACCTCCGTATCAAATGAAAGGTCTTGAAGAGTATAGAAAACAAAAAAGTTAGTGACATCACCCTAAATTCAATAAGGCCTCCGCTCCAAGATGGCGGATTACATTTTCTTTTTAAGCCACCTATAATATGGGTATCAAATGAAAGGGCTTGAAGAGTAGAATACGATAAAGTTAGTGACACTAAATTCAATATGGCCGCCGCTCCAAGATGGCGGCTTACCTATTTGATACCCAACATGGGTATATCAGAACGGGCTCAACGGGTAGAAAACAATAAAGTACGAAATCCAATATGGCGGCCGCCCCAAGATGGCGGATGATGTATTTTTTGTCAGCCCTCTTAATATGGGTAGGTATCGTATCAAATGAAAGGGCTTGAAGAGTAAAAAACGAAAAAGTCAGTGACATCACACTAAATTCAATATGGCCGCCGCTCCAAGATGGCGGATGATGTATTTTTTGTCAGCCCTCTTAATATGGGTAGGTATCGTATCAAATGAAAGGGCTTGAAGAGTAAAAAACGAAAAAGTCAGTGACATCAAACTAAATTCAATATGGCCTCCGCTCCAAGATGGCGGATTACATTTTCTTTTCAACCCCCTTAATATGGGTATCAAATGAAAGGGCTTCAAGAGTAGAAAACGTTAAAATTAGTGACACTAAATTCAATATGGCCGCCGCTCCAAGATGGCGGCTTACCTATTTGATACCCAACATGGGTATATCAGAACGGGCTCAACGGGTAGAAAACAATAAAGTACGAAATCCAATATGGCGGCCGCCCCAAGATGGCGGATGATGTATTTTTTGTCAGCCCTCTTAATATGGGTAGGTATCGTATCAAATGAAAGGGCTTGAAGAGTAAAAAACGAAAAAGTCAGTGACATCACACTAAATTCAATATGGCCGCCGCTCCAAGATGGCGGATGATGTATTTTTTGTCAGCCCTCTTAATATGGGTAGGTATCGTATCAAATGAAAGGGCTTGAAGAGTAAAAAACGAAAAAGTCAGTGACATCACACTAAATTGAATATGGCCGCCGCTCCAAGATGGCGGATTACATTTTCTTTTCAACCCCCTTAATATGGGTATCAAATGAAAGGGCTTCAAGAGTAGAAAACGATAAAATTAGTGACACTAAATTCAATATGGCCGCGGCTCCAAGATGGCGGATTACCTGTTTGATACCCAACATGGGTATCAAATGAATGGGCTCGACGGATAGAAAACAATAAGGTACGAAATCCAATATGGCGGCCGCCCCAAGATGGCGGACTAAATTTCTTTATCACCCTCCTGACATATATGGGAATCGATAGGTACTAAAAAGCACAAAATAAAATTGAAAATGAGAAAAACCTTTTTAAAAATAAGCTTTTATTTAAGCCATGTACTAAAACGGATAAAATAAGTTTAGGTTTTCGTTAAGATAATTCAATTCCAAATTTTTTGCCAAGTTTTTGCCAATTGAAAAGCTTGTCGCGCGGAATTGTAACGAAAAAATGCATACTTTGGCAAATAGGTAGGTACTTATGCCTATCAACCAATCACTGTCCAATAAAATTAATTGGTACCTTCTTTCCTGAACATTTCGCGCCACAAGCTTTTCAATTTCCAAAAAATAAGATTTCAATAGAAGTAAAGCGCATAAAAAATTCCACTAGATTTAAAATGAAGCTAAAAAAAATATTTCTGGAAAATCATAATATATGAATTTCAGTAATAGTAATTAGTCTACATAATTTCCTAGAATAATTTAAATGTTGGGAATTTATATAAAATAAATGAAAACCGTTTTTTTAAATTCAATTTTAACATCTTCTATTTTGATGTAGAAGTTTAATAATGAAAAGTCACAATATTTTAGCACAATGAATCTGTTTGTTAATGGATTGACCTAGTTTTTTTTGTATAACCCTGTATAACGCATATTGCCCTTCATCACTTTTCAAGAAGCGTACAAAAGAATAGCAACTTAACATCTTTTTTACTTGTTTCAAAAGATACTTTTAAAAATCCGTTTAAAAATTGCTCCATATCATGTGAGAAGTTTAGAATACCTACAACATGGCAGCAATTTATAAAAAATGGTATCCCATTTTAACAATATAAATTTGGTTCATGTCTCCAAAAAAATGCCATTCAAATGATATTATCAAAAACTGCCCTTACCCATGACTGCCGTCTCGTCCAGTATGTGCACCTTCTTTCTGCTGATCCTCGCGCATATCACAGACAGACATATCCTCAAGAAATAGTGCACCTCTAAAGTCACATAAAGCACCAGCACCAAGCCGCAGATGGCGAAAAACACGTAACACAAGTCCATGGCGGCTAAGCGGGTTTTTTTTACATTACACCGACTAATGACTAATTACAAACATAATATGCGTTGCGCTTGCATTTTCATAATAATGATGATTCGTTCACATTTGCAGCGGTTATAGAGCAAGGTTAATTGCACTCAAAATTTAATAAACGAGCTACGTAGGGATTTTAACTAAATAAAGTCTTCAGCGTTGGGGTCGTGGGGTGATTTCATAGAGCCGAGCCTTCGTAATTCCCACGCTGACATACTGGCTTGTAGTTATGCAGTTGATGATGACTACAAACTGTAGGAGAGAAAAAAAAAGAAAAATACAATCGATACAATTTTGTTTAAGAACTCAAAAAGAAAAACCATTTTAACTATAAATTATACATACAATATAGATACCTAATTGTAAAGTCACTAGATTTAAGTCTATAGGTTAATATTTCCTATATCTAAAAAGTTCATTATACAGGGTGTAGGTACCATTTTAAGTAAAAACACCCCCGTAAAATTTGTATCCTCCATCCGATTTTAACCGTTTTTTTTTTCTAAAAATAGTCCACAAAAAACGATTTTTTTTACGTTGGTGCAAAATTTCGGCTCTTAATCTCAATTTTCAAGGCCTCCCAGATAGCAAAATTAACTCCACAAGTGCCAGAAAAGCACTTCTCAAAAGTAGTCAAATGCTTATAAAGCACATGTAATATTCACTTGGCAAGTGCTCCAGTGCCAGCTCAAAAAGCGCTTAATAAGTGGTGGTCTACAAGTAGTATGCGCGCGCATCGTACTGCAGTGAAGTACTTTTGAAGCATTGTTAAAGCGTCCTGACTGTTGATATTATATACAAATCAGGCACTTCTCGTGTACTTTATTATTATTCTACAGGATCATACTGTAATCTTTTATATGTGCTTGCAGAATGCTTTTTCTGTACATTTACTTTAAATAAATATGCATTTCATTTTGACACTTTGTTTGCATTCACTGAAGGTATATATTGTGTATGCTACTAAATTGAATAAGTACAAATTAATTTTGATTGACCTTTCACATTGATTTTTTTCGAGAAAAATATATCTAAGAAAGTATACAGGGTGTAACATAAATGTTAGAAATAAAATAAACTGTGGATTTTTATGTATTTTTTTTTTATAATTCATATATGGACTTATTATACTCTACCGGTTCTCGTTTCCAAGCTACAAGGGGCGCTAAAAATTAAAAAAAAATAGTTTCTCTAATAACTTTCTAACATTAGATCATGTTAAAATTATTCTAGCTGTAGCTAATTTTTTTGATGTGTTAGCGCCCCTGTAGCTTGTAAATGAAAATTGGTAGAGCATGATTCCATATATAAATAAAACATTTTTTTGCCTAAAAATCCACCGTTTAATTTACTCCCAACCTTTATATTACACCCGTAAAAATTTGAGTAAAAAGTAATAAGACAGTGAATATACCTTCTGTGATAAATGCTCTGTTGTTGATGATGGGGGTCTTCTAGTGAAACACCATAACGAAACTAAATAAATAAATATCTTCATTAAAATATAAATATATTTAAGACTCATTTTGCTTTCCACAAATGTTCCTTAAATATAGTTTAATTACATCTTCAACCTCCTTTTCTGTTGTATTTCTCGATTTCTGCGTACTGCTACTGCAATAAAAAAATTATTTCAAAACAAAATTACTCAGAAATTTGAAAAATATGAAAGTAAACTATAAATGAACAGGTGTATACCTATATCTTTCATGTTTTGATTTAATGGGTTTGTTTGTAGATAATTATTTTTTATTATTTTGCTTACATCTCATTATCAGACCATGCAGGAGTGATTTCCAGAATATCAAAATCTTCTACATATACAGTGTGTCTGGTTTTTCGTGTTAACACCCCTGAAAATCTAAGTAGGCTGGGGGAATTGAACGGGGCAATTTTTTTTATAAATATGTCCCTGAAAGGTCATAATTTGCCAAGGTCTATAGAGGATAGGTTGCCTCACTTTGGTGAGTGACGTCAGCTAGTATGCTGATTTGAAAACAGAATGAGAGCCTTAAACAAATACCTCGTTTTATTGATGCAAAATATATTACCATTTGTGTAACTTCTAACATTCCTGGTTCAATGTTAATAAGTGGTTCGAATTTCACTTCGAATACTGTTTACATGCCGCCCCTGGGTCGCCAGCATACTACGTGACGTCATTCCCCCCGGCAAAGTGAGACAACCTATCCTCTATAGACCTTGATAATTTGCGAGGTATTGGTTTGGCATTGCCGCGAAATCCTGGCCTACTGCGATTTTTTAAAGGGGTGAGTTTTTCGAAAAACCCTATTAGGCATATTTTTATTTAAAATCTGACACCACAGCGTTAATCAGGACACCCTAAAACCCCCACATACCAAATTTGAAGAAAAAATATGTAGGGTGTGTTCCATTCTGCAGGGTGTCAAAGTTGAGCAAAATAGAAATTTTAAAGGCATCTGGCGAGTCAAGTGTGTCATGGAATTACTTCGAAACAGATGGATTATCAACAGGACCACTCACAATGTTGATATGCAAAGAACCAATAAAAAATATACAGTGTTCTTATCTGTGCCATCTCAAATTACTGAATTTTTATTAAATTTTATACTGGTCAGGAGTGCTCTGGAATCATTGAAAAAATATTAATAAACACAAAAGTAATTTATTTCTTTACAAAATTCCAACCGACAAATAAAAATAATTTAAATTATTGGACCTTTCTCAACAAAGTCACTGTCTAAGATGATAGATTTTCGGTGCGTTTCCTGTTGTGGCACACCATCTACCTTAACTGATATGGACTTAGTGACCGGCAGGCTTCTGTATTTTTTAGATTTAGTTCGTTTATAGTGTGCGGAGCGGTTTTGTTATGCACGATCGATTTTTTACCCGTACAAAGTTCCAAAAATTCAGTAATTTGAGATGGCACAGATAAGAACACTCTGTATATTTTTGTATTCGATCTTTGTATATCAACATTGTGAGTGATCCTGTTGATAATCCACCTGTTTCGAAGTAATTCCATGGCACACTTGACTCGCCAGATGCCTTTAAAATGCCTATTTTGCTCAACTTTGACACCCTACAGAATGGAACACCCTACATATTTTTTCTTCAAATTTGGTATGTGGGGGTTTTAGGGTGTCCTGATTAACGCTGTGGTGTCAGATTTTAAATAAAAATGTGCCTAATAGGGTTTTTCGAAAAACGCACCCCTTTAAAAAATCGCAGTAGGCCAGAATTTCGCGGCAATGCCAAACCAATACCTCGCAAATGATGACCTTTCAGGGACATATTTATAAAAAAAATTGCCCCGTTCAATTCCCCCAGCCTACTTAGATTTTCAGGGGTGTTAACACGAAAAACCAGACACACTGTAGGTATCTTTTTTTTTGTTATTTAGATCTATTCCGGCAATTATCCAGGACACACTGTATTAAATACCTTATTTTTATTCCTACTATTAAAATTGATATTGCTGCTGGAATTCAGAAAAACTCTATAGATTTTCCCAACTTGCGGAAATTCACGAGAGTTTTCGTTGTATAATTTATACATGAAGAAATTCACAAAGTGTAATATATGTAATACACAACCATATGTAAGTACAGAAAAATGTTGATATACCTATTGGATAATTAGCGAAGCACAAAAGTTATTACAAGGCCCAGTTTTTAAGGTCCTACCTACACGCTACTGCTATATGATGGAGAACCGAGGTTATTGCAAATAACAGTACGAAATACCTACACGTGTCTTTTCTGGGGAAATACATACCTACACGTAGTTATAATAATAATTGATTTTACCTTTGCTGGCTGAGCTGGCTCATAGTAGACTCAAACGACGAGACGACTACTTGAAAAAAATAGGCAACAGATGCTGTCTAAAACTAGACCCGTTGGAGCTGGAGTGGGAAATGGCGGGTAGCGGTCGGCGTCGGTGGATGGCGGAGGGTGAACGGCGCAGGCGCGCAGGCGCACAATTAGAAACTGCACCGACCGCCAAATATGTGCTTATTTTGCAATTCTAAAGTGCTTTAGTTTTAATACGATTTTCGGCAGCATTAGTTATGTGCTCTAGATGCACATGAATGTTTCTATTTAATATATAGTGCTTCTTATGCGTTTACAAAGCACACATATTTCAATAATAAAATGTGATTGCAGAAAAAGCACTTACGATGCACTGTTCTGGTTCAACTACTTGTACTAGGGTGATTAAAAGCTATTTTTATTGCGCATTTATTTGAATACTTATTTGGTGATTACTTTTTTCACATTTTTTGCACTTGACTGCAGTTTGTGCTATCTGGGCTATATACTACGATTTTTTTTTCTAGTAAATAATTGACGAAAATCATTTGTCCATTTTTTATTTAAAATCTGACATCACAGCTTTAATCGGTACACCCCAAATCCCCCACATTTCAAATTTGAACTAAAAATATACAGGGAGTTATATTCTACAGAGTGCCAAAGTTGAGCAAAATATGAATTTTAAAGGCATCTGGCTACTCAAGTGTGCCATGGAATCCGTTAAAAACAGTTTAATGATCAACAGGGCCACTCAAAGTCTTGGTGTGCAAAGATTCAATTAAAAAATGTACGGGTATTTTCGTTGACTGACGTATTAATACGTCAGTCAACGGTATTTTTCTCTGGGTCATCTCAATCTGCTGAATTTTTATAAAACTTTATTGGGGTCAAAAAATGCTATGGAATTATCGAAAAAATAATAATAAACACAAAAATAATTAATTTTTATACAAAATTCTATCCAAAAAATAAAAAACAGTTTCAATTATTGGACCTTTCTCAACAAAGTCACTAAGATATGATACCTTTTCTTTGCGTTTCCTGTCTGGTATTAGGCTTCTGTATTTTTTAGGGTGGTTTTGATTTACTCGATTTTTGACCTGTATAAAGTTAAAAAATGTATCATTTTGAGTTGGTACAGAGAAGAACATCTCTGACATTTTGCACCAACGTAAAAAAAAATAGTTTTTCGCGGCCTATTTTTAGGAAAAAAACGGCTAAAATCGGATGAAGAATACAAATTTTACGGGGGGGGGGGGTGTTTCCACTTAAAACACCCTGTACATAATACTGTCCCCTATGAAATATGAAATTAAAATTTATGATGAAAATTGAAAATATCATTTAATGTAAAGCAAATTTGGTGCCTATACAATATACAGGATGTTCTCGAATTTGACAAGAAAGTTATATCACGCAATTATTTTGAAAAATACTTATTTTAGTACTTTAATCAGTACAAAAATTTACTTTCATGTAGTCATATATCAAATAATAAATCCAGATGAATCCATAAACATTTCGTATTCTCTTAAAACAATGATAACATTCCACTGAATGTACGTTTAAGCAAAGTTAAATATTGCCTTTCGAAAATAAACAGACAGAATACAAATCTATTATCATTAATAGATTTAAACAACCAATAATTCAAACAAATTTATTCTCAAAATAGTTCTTTCAGTATGTCTATTATTGAAATGTAAATACAAGATACACATATCAGATAAATAAACAGGCATTATTTATATCTACTATTTCATTGTTGCATCCTAATTAAAAATTGTGTCAACACTTATTTTGAATCTCTTGACACATTGAGCCACCTGACATGGTTTCGATTGTTGATTTAAGTGACAAATACATAAGTACTTAATTTTAATTTCTTTTGAGGATGTAGATAATGCACTGCTTTTTAAAAGCTTTTATTTAACTTGCAATGTATGTATGTATGTATGTATGTATGTATGTAATTTGTTCGGGTGGAATCTTGCAACTCAATTTTGAAGCAGATATCTTCAACCGATCGAGCTGAAATTTTGTACACACGTTTAATTTGGATGACAATGCATGATTATATGTGTGACGTCATTCTAAATCCAACATGGCGGATCACCCAAGATGGCGGACTAGTTAAATTTCAACCGATCGAGCTGAAATTTTGTACACACGTTTAATTTGGATGACAATGCATGATTATATGTGTGACGTCATTCTAAATCCAACATGGCGGAACACTCAAGATGGCGGACTAGTTAAATTTCAACCGATCGAGCTGAAATTTTGTACACACGTTTAATTTGGATGACAATGCATGATTATATGTGTGACGTCATTCTAAATCCAACATGGCGGAACACTCAAGATGGCGGACTAGTTAAATTTCAACCGATCGAGCTGAAATTTTGTACACACGTTTAATTTGGATGACAATGCATGATTATATGTGTGACGTCATTCTAAATCCAACATGGCGGAACACCCAAGATGGTCATTAGAAGGTCTCCTCATTGAAGAGCTAGACTGTTCTAAACTAACCGGCAAACGACCTTGCAACAATGATGCGTTAACTGAGATGAATAGACTCAGACACCTGGCCAAACTAAAAATTACAAAATAAATTAAAAGTAAAAAAATATTTTTAAAAAAAGCTTTTATTTAAATGCGCTAAAAAGAATAAAATAATCTTTTCTTTTAAAACTTTTACTATCAACTTATAACGTCATTCCACAATTTATATGATATAAAAGCTTGTCGCGAGATTTAAGTTTTCAAACTAAGTAAATACCACTACTTAAATCTCGCGACAAGCTTTTATATCATATAAATTGTGGAATGACGTTATAAGTTGATAGTAAAAGTTTTAAAAGAAAAGATTATTTTATTCTTTTTAGCGCATTTAAATAAAAGCTTTTTTTAAAAATATTTTTTTACTTTTAATTTATTCCCCTTAGTAATACTGCTGTTCCATCGACATTAAAAATTCGCAAAACTTTTTGCCATTGGATTTCAAAATTTGACGATTTGTACTACCCACCTAAATACCTATTACCGTTGAGTGAGGGAATAATTTACTCAATGCTATATTACATAAACGCAACTATATATTTTATACTTTTTATGACTTCCCGATTTAGATTATACTTTCTTCACTCTCATTCCGATATTACTTGTTTGAAAGTTGGACTGGCCGAGGAAATATAAGTATACTTGCTCAGACAGGGTGAGTATTTTACCGGAACCAAAATTTTAATGACATTCTCTGCTGACTAACTGGCTACACGGCTCTATAGTAGCCATTTACTTTTCTCATATTAATATTTCATAAAAATGAGAGGAAGTATTTTATAAAGCCTACATAATAAAATTAAAACGAACATCATATTATAGATCTTTCATTAAAATGCATTTTTAAGTATCAAAATATTAATTTATGAAAAAAAAAAAAACAGTCTACAGATGAAAACATATAATTACCAATTAAGTTTAAAATTAAGAACCTCTTTAAAGTGGCCAAAACTGGTGCATTTACCCTACAGCAGAAATTATAGGTATAACATTTTTCGGATAAAGTCATAATTCAAAACCATTCTGATGCCGTTTTTTTTTCAAGGAATCTAATTCCGTTTAGAAAAACAATCGCACGTTAAACAAAAAAGTCAATGACCAAAATTTTTTTCGGAAATATTGAAATGACCAAAAATTTAATTTTTTATTAAGCCATATGATAATATAACAAAACATATATGTATACAGTGTGTCCCAATTTGATACTGGGCACCTCAGAATACATTAAGGGCAAGGGAAACGAATGGACTCTATTTTGTTATTGAAAAACAGTTCCAGTTAGGAAAAAAGTCAGGAGAACTTTTTTATTACAAAATGAAGCACCGCTACAAAAGTAGTTTTTGTTTTTGAAAAAAGCAGTACCTAGCGTATCATTCGTTTTTATTTCAACAAAGTCTTTAACACCCTGTATATAAAAAAAGCGAAAACGGATCTATGCACTTTTTGTCTTAAAATTGTGCACAGATTAACCTCCTTAAATATTAACATTCAATTGTCACACACCCTGTATAATAAATCGAGTGTATCACTTTCAACCGGACACCCTGTACACCATGTGTGTCTGAGATGAATTTCATTTTTATTTTCCTTTTTTCTTTTTGCGATGTATTTCGTTCGAAAAAATATGATATTGGAAAACAAACCCTTTTTAAATGTTGCAGGAAATCTTTAAATAAGTTCTTTTTATAACTATTTTTGAGTGCCCTTATATATAATTTTGTTTTTCGATGTTCGAGTCCTATTTAAACGTGCCTTATAATTTGACAAACAGGCAAACATGAGGACAAGATAATCGCGGTAAAATAAGACTTCTCTCACACACTGTACACTGTACTCATATAGATTCCGAAAACATTAACCTTTTAATTTGTAGACATCTAATAACCAGCGTAGTTTCTTATTCACTCTGTAGAAGTCCACATTAAAATATACAACGCACAAGCCACTGATTCACAATTTTGTCACCAACTCTACTTTTTGACGCAGCTATATTTTTATTACGACTATCCTATCAAAAGTTTCACCGAAAAAGCGTATGGGCAAACCCATTACTATAATAATTACTGCTCGCGGCTATTATTTGGTAATATCGTAATATATGTAAGATAGGAGACGCACGTTCCAATCTAAAATAATCCTATTAAATATTGCCAAAAGCATATGAATGGCGTTAAGAAAACACCATGTGCAAGATATTTCAACAGATGTTTATTTGTTTATTTAAAAAAGTGGAAATAGGAACATATGAACATATATCCTGGTGGAAATACGTACCAGTGCCTGACACATTTGTCTAAACCTGGCTCATGTTTTATTTGATTAAAAAATAAGCTAATAATCCATTCTATCGAAATGTTTTTGTTGGTAGAAGTCACCGTTATGAGTTTTGTACGTTCCTATAATAAGTAGTCATCTTGCTTTCTCTATTTTTACTAACTTGTCAGTTTATAGTAGAGGTTATATAGTAAAAAAATTGTGTGTAATTACGTGTTTTCAGATTAAATTTTTCAACTGTCTTAATTTTTGTGACTTATACTTCTAAGCAAACAAGGTAAGATAATAATTTAGAACTCTTTTAAGTTTTTGAAGATTTTGGTTGGGGTGTCAGCTATTGGCTTATGTTATGTTTATGGTAAGCCAATGACTGACATAGGTGTCAGTCACTGGGAAAATCACAAGTCATGCAGAAATGATCTCTAAAGTAAGTATCTAACAATAAACCTTACAATGGTGTACAAATTTCACGTCTATGGGTTATTAAATATTTCCAATGCCTGACACCCCTGTCAGCCATTGGCTATACAATGTGTCAGCTATTGGTCACATTTGGCACTGACAATGGCAGACCTCGGAGTGCTGTCTTCAAGAGCATTAGAACATGTATAGATTGGTGGCTCTTCTTCTTGTCGAAAGTGCTGAACAGGACCAATAACTTCTATTAGGATCTTTACAAGTTTACCATGTCAAATTAAATTCAATTATTGAAAATAAGTTCAAAGATGTGTAGTTAAGAAACGACTCTCTAGAGAATCGCATTATTATAAAAAAAAAAAGGTAAATAAAAGCGAATATTATTTTTAATAAGTAACAACAACTGTGACATAATATGAAAAAATAATAATTTCCAAAATTAAAAACACAAAGTTTTCTACTCAAGAATAAGCATTGAGTAAAAGAATAATATTTTTTTACTCAATGGAATAAGTTACTATATATTATGTATAATATGTTCCAGAAATGAGAATATTATACGAATAAATAAACATTTCTACATACAACAATCACTTGTGTTTTTCTTTTTAAAAATTGCCGAGACAATTTTTATAGGGTGTCAGGTTTTGGGTTTATCAGATTCAGGCTAAGGGTATATTCAAAAATCACTATGTCAGGTACTGGATAAAAAAATATAAATTTTAAAATATTATTTACAAAAAAATATATTGCAAATTTGATTTGGGCTGTTGGTTAATTATTTCTAGTAATGTCTCTCCTACTTACTCCATATTAAGGATCATCAATAAAGTTTCTTTATAAAATAATTGTGAAATTCGAAATCATTTAGATACAAATAAATCTGGTAGGTATTCCCATGGTGTCAACGCATTACTATAAGCACAGACTAACGAGTAATACAGACAATTCCTTATTGACATGTGTCAAAAGGAGACTCGCTTTTTAGCGAAATATCTTCTGAATACATGAATAATGTGCATTTTATTTGATTGTACATTAATCTACATAGCGAAGAGATTGTATTACAACCAAATTTATGCTTAAATTACTGTCTCTCTTTCTGTAAATTGAAATGGAGACGCGCTGGAGACACATGTCCGTAAGGAGGCCTCTGTTGCAAAGCTATTTATTCTGTGCTATAAGATAGAAAACTAACTCGTATGCCTGAATTTCAAGAACACCAAGAAGGCTATGCCTTCCATTCTAAGTCGATATCCAGAAATATTACGCATGCCTATTAAGCAGCAACCAGGACTTTACCTGTAAATTTAGAACATGTAACATTATATTATCAATAATAATAGCAAAGGATGCTCGATAACTAACTACTATTGTTTTGACCTTTGACTAATCATTGTACGTATTATGACTGACCCAAAAAATATGTGCAAATATTTTAAATAATTCTTATGACCTCTAAAACGTAGGGTTTTCAAATTTGAAGTAGGCACCATTAGGAAAGATCGCGCCAAAAAAGATCTAGATCATAGATCAGATCGTTTTTCAAAAAAAGATCTAAGATCGTTTAAAAATAGATCTTTTCACGCAAAAACGATCTTAGATCAAAGATCGTCTAAAAATGATCTGTTTAAAAAAGGTCAATCGATCTAAGATCTTTTGAACGATCTAAGATCTTCTAAACAATCTAAGTCTTCTAAATGATCTAAGATCTTCTAAACGATCTAAGATCTTCTAAACGATCTAAGATCTTCTAAACAATCTAAGTCTTCTAAACGATCTAAGATCTTCTAAACGATCTAAGATCTTCTAAATGATCTAAGATCCTCTAAATGATCTAAGATCTTTGAACAAAATTCATGATACTATATAGTTAATAGATATAGATGTCTGTAAATACTTTTCCTAATTTTGACATAGTATATATGTGACATCTTTCAAAACCTGAGCAAGTGATGATACGTCCAGTTTTACGTAACTAGTTGTGTAAAGTAAAATTTTACGTAACTAGTTACGTAAAGTTGCTACTCTAACTGAACTAGTTACGTAATCAATCAGTTGATATACCTATATGGAGAATAATTAGACTTTTCTTGTAAAAACGTGTTCACCGATTATTTATGGAATTTATAATTTTATAAGTTAAGTTATAAAATTCGGAATTTCGAGAAATAGATAATTGAAAATAAAATACAAATTAACATAAAGCATTCGTTTAAATTTGACCTCAAAATAGGTTCTTGTGGTTGTAGCTTAAATGAACGTCAGTTTGTTTATATTATTTGTCATTTTTCGCGAATTATGACAAGTTGCACTTTAGCTGAGACCTAGAGATCTCCTGAGGTAAACTGCTGTAAGACTCAATGTACAGCACGTATGTTATAATTCAACATTATGACTCATAAAATTCGATCTGTAGCCAGTACACGCACGATTTAAAACTTTTGGTCAATACAAATTTTAATCTAAGTAATTACTCACATTTTGAGACAAAAATTATTTAAAAATATTTATCACAATGGCCGTCATTAGGCTTTTTGCGCAAATACTAATAACGACCATTGTGATAAATATGTTTAAATAATTTTTGTCTCAAAATGTGAGTAATTACTTAGATTAAAATTTGTATTGACCAAAAGTTTTAAATTATGCGTGTTAGTCGCTACAGATCGAAAAAAGCCATTTTATGGGTCAAAATGTTGAATCACCACATACGTGCTGTACAGGGTGATCCAAACTCGACGCCCCAGGCCTACAGCGGGAACACGAAAACTCAAAATAAAATTTCGAAAAGTGGTTCTTAAATGGGACATACTAAGGTCCAATTTTGACCGAAAATTACCTTTTTTGATGTTTGGGAAAATGGCCGCTGTGACGTCATCGATATTATTTTCCCAGAAACATACCAGTTTTTCTCTATATATTGAAAGTCCTTATCATTCTCAACAACTTTTATAGAAAGAAATTTTCTGTATCTTTTGTCGTTCCAAATCTACAGGGTCAAATATGTAAAAAAACATGGAATTTTTTCTAATCATTTTTCGAAATCTAGATAGCTATGGAAACAATTGATAGTCAGAGTGTTAGGGTGCCTTGCGCACCCTTAAATTTATTCAACTGGAATATTTATTAAATTTCTGAATTGTGCTTGTTACTAACTTGTTTGTTATTATTGTTTGTTACAAAAAATTTTTTCATCGAGTCTTAAATGAACGCTCCTTAGTAACGTTAAGTAACTGAATTCGTAATACATATATTTTAGAAAAAATATGTAGATTTTATGTATAAAAAGAAAAATCCTTGTTCGTACAAAACTATCCATTCTTCTAATATATATATATCTACCTACCTTTCTACCTACAATATTTTGTATAAAAAAAATCACAGAAACGTTTCAAAAACCAACTACTTACAACAATTGAGGTCAAAATGAGAACATATTTTACAAATATGTAGATATACCTACAACAACCTAGAGCACTAATTTATTCTTCAAAAATAAAACATTATTTTATATAAAAAAAATCACAGAAACGTTTCAAAAATGAACGAAAACAAATGAGGAAAAGATCTTAGATCGTTATAACTATCTAAAGACCGGTCCACACGCAACGATGTATCGTACGATTTGCATGCGCAAGTAAATCGTTACAGATAAATGGTTGCGTGTGGACAGCAGATTTGCACAAAATTTAGAACTGTGCAAAGTTGGACGTCGGAGTTGAAAGGCTGAGCCGAAAAGCATAGATTTGGGAGATTTGCGCATGCAAATCGTAACGTGTGTACGCTTGTCCGAGATTTGTACAGTTTTTAGGTGTGACGGTAGCTGACTCCTGCCTATTTTTAGTCCCGAAATTATTAAATTAATTAAAACTAAAACAATAACTGATTTATTTTAAATTTGTTAAAACATGTGTCGACCATTTCTCATAATTTAATAATAGAATTCAATGGTAAAATAGACTTCTTTTCAATAACCATGCTCCAAAAATCCTTCCTCCATAATTATTGTATCAAGTGACACACTGAATTTGTAACGATTTATCTGTAACGATTTGCATGCGCACGCAAATCGTACGATACATCGTTACGTGTGGACCGGCCTTTAGATCTCTAAAACATCTTAGATCTTTAAAACGATCTTAGATCTTTAAAACGATCTTAGATCTCTAAAACGATGTTAGATCTTTAAAATGATCTAAGACCGTCAAATTAAGATCAAAGTTCAGATGTTTTTGAAACGGTCTTTTTAAAAAAGATCGTTCTTTAGCGAAACAAAAAAGATCTAGATCTAAGATCAAGATCGCGATCTTAGACCTTTAAAACGATCTTTCTTAAATAGATCCGCCCAGCTCTGCACCACGGCCCCCTGCCGCCACCGACCCGCCGCTGCGTGCCGCCGCCGCTCGATCGTCCCGGACGCGGCGCCTGCGTCCGGGGGACGCCGTCCGGGTCCGCGGGCCGCCGCCTGACGGCCAGTTGATGCCGGCTGCCGTCGGAAAGGCGCGGGTGGAGCGCATTCCGCCATCTATATATAGCCGCCGTTGTTTACTTTCGGCGGGATGCGCGGGGGAGCCGTGGACGTCTGGACCGGCCGCCACGGATGTCCAGGTCTCGCGACAGCCTAGTGAAAAACGGGATGGCGTCGGGATACGGCGGAGGAGGCGGCTTCGTGTCCTGCCGCGGGCGGCGTTGAGATGGGTAAGTGGTCCGGGCTCTGGATGCTGCGGGGGCGAAACATTGTGGCGTATTTGAGCCGGGCATTGATTGAGGAGGTGCTGGTTGTGGTTTTCCTAGAGGTCTTACATTACGAAATGAACGGCGGGCAAGATGACCTGGATTCCTGGCCATCTTCATGCTTCACATGAAGTGGTTACATAGAGATCATATACAGGATGAGTCGAAGTTAAACCGCCATACTCAGTATTTTTAAAAATAAATGGGGTTCTTCATATAACATTTTGCCCAAAAACGCTTCGATTTCGACATACAGGGCGTCAAAGTTTTCTTTTAAAAACAGAAAAAAATTAGTATTTTCGGTTCCATTTATGCTATCGAGTTGAAAATTGGTACTTTTATGTTTTCTGGGACGGCGATTATGAATTTTCTATCAACTTTCTTCTAGCCGCTAGAGGGCGTTGGCTACGTCGTTACTTTCGAACAAAAGTGTTTTAAACTTTTTTGTCGTTGAAAAATCTGCATTTTAGACAGCGGAATATTAAATTACATTCGATTTTGAACAAAAAATGTCTCTAGTAAAAATACGAAAACCTTAACCGTTTTCATGAAAAACGCAATTTTGTGTCGCGGTGCGCGTGAATTCGAAAAAATTAAAATTTCGTAGTAGGCTGAGAAATGGGATTTATTCATTTGGAATTCTTTATTTACAGTAGGTATTGTCCTAAATTAACAATTTTTGTGAAATTAGTAATAAAAAGAACTTTAACCAAGACAACTTTATTAGCAAAACAGAGAAAAAGCGCTTCAACGTTTAGTAGGCTTTGAAAACAATTGTGTGTTACTAATTTCACAAAAATTGTTAATTTAGGACAATACCTACTGTAAATAAAGAATTCCAAATGAATAAATCCCATTTCTCAGCCTACTACGAAATTTTAATTTTTTCGAATTCACGCGCACCGCGACACAAAATTGCGTTTTTCATGAAAACGGTTAAGGTTTTCGTATTTTTACTAGAGACATTTTTTGTTCAAAATCGAATGTAATTTAATATTCCGCTGTCTAAAATGCAGATTTTTCAACGACAAAAAAGTTTAAAACACTTTTGTTCGAAAGTAACGACGTAGCCAACGCCCTCTAGCGGCTAGAAGAAAGTTGATAGAAAATTCATAATCGCCGTCCCAGAAAACATAAAAGTACCAATTTTCAACTCGATAGCATAAATGGAACCGAAAATACTAATTTTTTTCTGTTTTTAAAAGAAAACTTTGACGCCCAAAATGTTATATGAAGCACCCCATTTATTTTTAAAAATACTACTCAAATGTTGAGTATGGCGGTTTTACTTCGACTCACCCTGTATATGTATAGGTAGAGTGCTGGGTGATGTTTTTTATACATAGGATGCGCGGTAAATCTGTGACGAATTTACAATCATAAAATAGTAAAAAATAGTAATAAATAGGCCCAGTGGACATGCGCAATTGCAATTTGAGGTAGTGTTTTGTGAAACTTGACACTCTTTGACAGCCATTTGACAGCGACAAACTAAGTATAACCTACCGTTGTTTCCATCATAGATGCTTTGTGGCGTAATTTTTTTATTTTTAGCTAATTATTAATAGTTTCTTCGCGTTTTTAATTAAGTGATCATCTCGAATATGTTCTGCTCATTTTACACCAGAGTGTTTAAAGACGAAACGAGTCAAAACCGTTGAGTGAGGGAATATTCCTTTACTCAATGTCAAAACGCAGCTAATTGAAAATGCGGTACCAACTCTTCTATTAAAACCACCTAAACCATCATTTAAGTAAGTATATTAACATGATGGTGGTGTAAGAAACTATTAGTAGCTTATTATTTGTTTTAGTGTTAAAGTTATAAAGGTAGATGAAAACAAGTCAAGTTCTAGCATCAGTGAAGCAAATTCTAGTAGTTTGGATGAAACTAGTTTTACAAGTTGAACGAACCTAGTTGTAGTTATCGAAATCTTGACCAGTCCACGTTGAGGTGAGCTTAATTTATTATCAATATACATGCTTGTAGGGAGTTGGTAATTCAGAAAAACAACCACTGTTTTTAAAAGGGACTTGTTCAGCAATCTACCTATATATATATATGATCTCTATGAGTGCGGATATGATTGTAGGTATTGTAATGACTTGTTACTTGTTGGTATTGTAATGACCTATAAATTTCTAGCAAATTAAATTATGACATTATTTTGTATTCATACCCATACTTAAATGTGGCCAAGATAAGTTTTCGGGTTATACTTTTAGTCTTTTGAATGACTTATGTATCTTGAAAACCAGGGACTCTTTAAAGTAAGGGGGCCCAGCATTCTACTTTCCAAAGTGAGGCCTATTCTTTCCACATTCTAATGGTAACAGTGATGCCAAGTATGCCATTTTATTAGAGAATCTATGAATATAACAGATACCTTGATTGTTGGTAAAAATTAATAATGGTTTCCATGATTTTTAAAAATTAGACTTGACAATGTTGTGCCAACAAAGTGCAGAATATGGCAACTGCCAAACGAAACAAATTTATTTTATAGTTGAGATTGATTTCCAGCAATAATTTGCAAGAATTTAATTAGTAAGTATCGATTTTGCGAAAAGCTGAACTATAAGCACCCTCACTTGGCTTTACACAGGTAAGAACCGATGTAGTTGTAGAATATTAGTTACAACAATTTTCAGTGGCGTGTTTCTAGCCAGGAAAGTACTTTTAATCAGGGTGTAAAATAAACTTTAAAGACTTATTTACAATAATTTGTCGCTAATGCACCTTGTTACCAGGTTCCTCAATCAAATTGTAATGTGAATACTTGAACTTTATTTCCTTGTGAATGTATCTACCCGAAGAACTTTTAAACTTTTACAGTCTTCGGGATGAACTAACAAGATTATAGGTCTATAGTTCTAATGATGTAGTTTTTCTCGGTGTTCATGGATCCTTATAAAATTTTTGTAATTTTATTTCTCTCTCAAGGGTATCTCACAAACTTAAAATAAACTTGTAGGTAAATTCTTTAAAGAGGAGAATGCTGTAGTTAATAAACTGAAGACCCGACCTGACTGAAGCTACCTGCTTAATATTTTAAAATTTAGGAAATACGACTTTTGTTTTAAACTACCTATATGTAATGCCCACGTAATGGGAATTATAATATTCCTTAGGTGATACAGGAAAAATCTGTTTGGAATTATTGGAACTACTAGAGGTATCTTTAACCAAGAGGGCATTAATTTGCTCCTATTATTTTCATGCCAGCGATTTTTTTAATAAACATTCAGGCCAAAGGCACTTTAAAAAATGTGGATTCTTACATTTAACTGACACATCTGAGCATCTGGAAATTAGAAAACTTAAAAATGATTCCAATGCATATGTTGCTGCTGAGTCCACAAGAAAAAGGTAAAAATCAGTTTAAAGATTATCAACATTTCTTGTTATTAGCTAACTATAATGAGGGTACGTAACTTTCTAAGATTTTTAGATAATATTTATAACTCAATTCATTATTTCATAACGAGATAACCACATGTAAATATTCCAAGTCATTTTTGCTCTGTAATTTAAGGCAATTCAAATTTGAAAGTTGATGTGAATTATTATTATTATGTGAAATATTTTGCCCCTTTATGGCACTGACATGTCACATAAACCCAGATGGCAGTTGGACACTGAGTTATAACATAATTTTGTACAAGCCCCCTTGTGGTCTCCTTGGAGTCGACAGAAAACAAACTTCCCCTCAAGACTTCACTTTTCCTATGATATAGACTATGACATGCTGGGTCCCCTTATTTTAAAGAATCCCTGTTGAAAACAAATGTGAAAGTGATCTTCATCTCTGCTTGAGAGGGTTTTCTCCGTTTCGTCTGTATGTCTGTAATTTTAGCATTATTATCAAAATCGAAATGTCTTCCCATAAAGCCAAAATCATAAAAGCCGAAAGCCATAAACCTTAAAATAAATCCTAAGTTTAAAATATTTACATCGACGAACGGTGTTCCATTGGATAATTTTTTGCAGATGTTGAAGTACCTACGCATATAGATACCATCGCAAAACCATTACACGTGCAGGTTATACAGAGTGATTCTTTGATTAGCATACATGTTTTAACCACGGGTAAAGTTGAATTACCTATACGTTCTTGCGTCGATGGAATCAACGGTTCCTGTTTTGGTTTTTGTTCAAAATTAAATTTTGCATTTGATAGTATATTAATTTATAATTTTAAATTTTATGCAGGAGTGTATCAATCATCTTTTTTGTTGAATTAATACCTATCTCCATATTTGATGTCAATACATATTAAGTACACCTAAGAATATAGCTGCTATAAAAAATGAAATAAGTTCAAGAGAGATACGTATGAAGGTCACCTTTACACCCTCTTATCCTTACTGGATTTATTATTATGGCTATACATAATTCTTACTCATTGTTCGCTAGAAGACACTTTGAGTTGCTAGCCCAGTATATGGGTAAAAATTGCCTACTTGAAACCCAAATAATATGTACTAGGTATACAATATACAGTGGATATCACGAATCTTCATCCTACGTCACAATGGTCGTCAATGGAAATTTCATTGTTGGCCGTTGTGAGGTAGGGTTGTTATTTAGGTACTTTAATCTCCTTGAGAATATACTCGTAATGTACAAAATTCATATAGAGTTATAGTCCATTTCTAACAAATTTTAAAATTTAAATCCCTGTATCTATTTAAGAAATAGACTTGTTATTAGTAACCAATTTTTCAAATGTTAACTGAGGTCTCTTGTTTTGGCAAAACATTTTGTTAGTAATATTTTTTTGACATGGGCGTCCAGAGAAATTGTAAAAGGGGGTTAAGCACATTAAGTCAGGGAAAAAAAGATGACAGTCGGCAAAAAACGCACGCGAGGTCTGGCTTCAAGCAAAAGCGAACTGTTTGGAATAAAATAAACCACATATGTAAATAACATAACCTTAGAAATGCCAGCACAAAGTGGGGGAATTTTGGACTCACATCCGTTTTGCATACATCGAGTGGACCTTCATCCTTTTTAGTCTTTTTACCCAGTATAGCCAATATTAAAACGCATTTTACTATAGGTACTGCCATCTGTTTTGCTTTGTATAGTATGCTAGGCAGGAAATAATGGTCATAATTTAGCATACCTATCTCAAATACGGTTTTTTGTGGATCCTCATCCTTTTTAGCCGGATTTTTGTGGACCCTCATCCTTTTTATTTAATTATTAACATTTGATACTTGATACAAACTGTCAAAGTCAAACTCTGATTCTCGTCACGATAGACTTACTCACGGTATGTCAGTAACGGATCCGAAAACAAGGCAAATCTGCGCATCTACGTCAGTTGCGAGTCACGAATTCAAAATGCGGTTGTGTTTTACGTTTTTTTTATAGTTTACAGTTTAATGTGTCAAGAAAAAAGTGTAAACAACTGCCAGTCCAGCTCGACAGTGCTTTAAAATAGGCCAGAAATGCCGGGATGTGCAGTCAGCGTTTGTCCAAATAATAACAGAAACAGTAAGGGAACGGAAATTAAGTACTATAGATTTCCCAAGGACAATAATCTTGCCAAAAAATCGATTGCTGCATGCCGCAGACAAGACATATGGAGCAATTTAAATTCTGACCCGCAACTGACGCGCCACAAGATGCGCAATGACATACCGTGGGTAAGTTTATCGTGATTCTCGTAATAGTTGTTTTGAATTTTCCATGGCAATTTTGATTTTGTCCGACATTCAATAATAATTCAAAGGACGATTTTGTGCAAACTATTGGGTATTAGAGCAAACATATAACATATACAGGGTGAGTTTTTTTCGATGACCACTATGGGGATCCAGAAACTAGCAGAGCTAGAACAAAGGTTAAATGGGGAAAGAATTGCGGTTTTGAATGCTCAATCTAATGCCTCTTTTGGATTTTTAAAAAAGTTCATAGCTCACTAGATATTATAATGAAAAGAGTGATTTTTTGCTATTTCATCAGATCTCTGTAGCTCCGTTATTTCTGATTATACAGAAAAACTGCAGAGATGAAAATTGTAGATAATTTTGGGCTTAATAAGATAATCTAATCCAATTTTTTTTATGTTGTTTGTGATTTTTGAGATATGACAAACTTGTGTTTTTTTAAATGTAAATCATAGTTGGCTGTGGCCTTATCAAATCGGCCATTTTTTAAGCTTTCCAAAGATTAATACTCGGCATAATTATTATAAAAAATAAAAGAGCTATGGCTAATTTTCTGGTGTTTTTAAATTTTCACATAGTCAGCCATGGAATATTTTCATAATTACGTTCTATTTTATAATTAGACATACTTCAAACTTTTTAATATTTTGTTTTTAGCTTGTAACAAAATGTAACAAAATAAAACAAAGATGGCATTGTTGCCTACTTATTTTCAAAATCAAAATTAGTTGTTTACATCAAAGTCAAAGCCACCTGCGATGCCACAATCGAAGCTATTATTATTAGTATTAGGCTTTTTTTTCAAAAAATGTACTAAATAAGTCTTTCAGAATCGGTCCAAAAACCTAAACTCAAAATTTTGTCAAAATCAAAAAATATTAAATAAAAAAACTTATTTAAAAATTAAAAAAAATAAAATTTGTTTTGTAGCTTTTAATTTTATTTTGAAATGATTACTTTTTGAAAACAACTAGCCTTCAAAACTTCCATGGCACACTTTTCTAAACGCAGAAAATTCTTAAATTGCTATTTATGGATTTTAACTTTTTTATTTAATATTTTTTAATTTTAACAAAATTTTGCATTTAGGGTCCCGGATCGATTCTGCTTCTTTTAGTAATTTTTTTTTTGAAAAAAAGTGCCTAATATGATTTTCGGATTTTTAGCTTCGATTGTGACATCGCAGGTGGCTTTGACTTTGGAGTAGGCAACTAATTTTGTGGAAATAAGTAGGCCACAATGCCATCTACCTTTGGTAAAAATTTCGTTCTGGTCGGTTAAAAATTAAAGAAGTTATAAGGTTGTTTCACTCTTAAGTAAGACACTCTGTATATCGCTGAGACCAGAAAAATGCAAAGATTTCAAAAATCGAGAACTATACAGGGTGTCTATATTTCCAAAACGCGACATATATTTGTTTTTTTCTGAATGCTCAACTGGAATCTCAACAAAATTTTATACAATTTTCGTATTAACATTTTTTTTTCCAAAATTAAAAACAAGAAAGTTAAGGGGGGCGGTGATGTACGAGTGGGTCTTTCGATTGGACCCACGCTTTGACATTGTTCGTCGTGGGTTCGATTCCCACCGCAGTGCCCTCAGGTTAAAGTTAATTTGAGATGGCTATAGTTGGGGGGAATGGCTCAGCAGACGAACCCCCCCCCCAACCAATCGAAGGGGGATGCAATAAGCCCTGAATGCTGGGTAAAATGGCCGAGTAGCTAAGCCCATAAAAAAAAGTTAACGAGGTAGAATGTTTTATGAATATCGGTGCACTTCGGTTTGAAAACTGACGGCGACTCCCCGGTTCCAGGTGGCGACGGCCCGACGACGACGACGGCCGGCGCCGGCCGCCGCCCGTCCTGATGGGCGGCGGCGGCGAGGCGGCGCCCGCCGCCACCAACGCGACGGCGGCGGCCGGCGTCGCGACGGCCCCGACGCCGCCGCCCACCGTCGACCCGCACGAGTACTACCGCACGTACGACGCGATGACGGGCGTGCGCATCGCCGCCACGCTCGGCGGCTTCTTCGGCCTCATGGTGCTGCTGGTGCTCTACAAGTCCAAGTCCAAGGTACGGGCCGCGCGACAGATTCCGTTCGTTTCGTTTGTTTTCGGTTTGTAGGACGTTAGAATTTTAAAAGATGTTTACAACTGTGAACTATAGGGCCATAGAGGCACTTTCTTATCGCGAATCGTGACCCCCCCCCGCGTCGCAACGATATGCCAGACAAAGACATTATAGGTGATGCGGGGATAACTACAAATAGAATTTTAAAACTGAGGAAATAGCCCATGTCTTGCAGTTAGTTGTAAATATATAACGAAAAGGGGTAAAACTTACAGTCTCAGCTCCACAAACAGTTTTTTTTATTTAACTGTACATATGTTCAACGGTAATGGTGACTTGAAGTATATTTTTGATCCTAAAAAATGACATTTTGGTTCTACGGAACCCCCAAGAGATCTCGTTACAAAATCCGGATTCTCTCCTAAGTTCTCTTCAAGGTTAATATAACGGTATATAATTTTTCCACATTCGCATACTAAAAAGTTGACTACGTCTAGAAAGCTTTGATGTTTTTATAATGTTATAATACTGCTGAAGATGACCTCCCTGGGTGGGTTGAAACATATGTACAGTTAAATAAAAAAAACTGTTTGTGGAGCTGAGACTGTAAGTTTTACCCCTTTTCATTATATAGAATTTTAAAAGATGACTGCAATTGTGAACTATAGAGTCATAGCGGCACTTTCCAAGGCCTACTATAAAGACAGGCCCTGGCGCACAAAAATCACGTGACCATCTTAGTCAGACGTTACATATCATTTGCCACATAACTGAAAGCGGCAGCTTGGGTTTTGAGAAGTTTTCAATGTTTAAAGTGTTTTTAAACGTCTTAGTTTATATTTTAGAAACAAGTTTGTCTAGTGCGCGTGTGTCCTGGCGGAGGGGAACCGCCCAGGTGTTATTATGGCCTCTGGGTGTCTGGGTGGGAGTCGTACCGTCCAAGAGTATTGGTGCCGCTCGCACCGACGCGACGCGACGCGTGAGCGCTGTAAGGGGAATTCTCCCCCGAACCACAGAATAAGGAACCCGGAATGAACTATTATGGACATGGGACAGTATTAGTATAGTATTGGACAGTGGAGCCTGAGACACAGAGGGGTGATCTGCTTACGGGAGATCCGCGAGTTCAGACGGTCCGGGTGGCTGGAAGCCGTTCCCGTTGACCACGTTCGGGTTTGTGTATTTATTGTATTCACCATTCACCTTGTGCGAAATAAATCAGTGTTGTAACGTACTCGAGGATTTTCGTTGTCGACCTACGCCCTGATATGGTCTTTCACGCTGCCGATCAACTGAGACCTCGTCAATATTTTACAGTATACCTACTGAGGTTAGTTTTCATTTTTATTTCGTAGAAAATAACCTAAATACCAAATATTGGGTCTGTTCTATGAATAAAGAGGTCTGTTTATATTATATTTATACATATTACAAAAGCCAGGAAGAAAGTGTCGCCATAACAAACATTTGTTTTGCCTCGGGATGAAAATTTCCGTCAAAAATGGATTCGTCAAATCCCAACTGAGATTTAATTTATAAAAAACCCTTAAGTATGTGTGGCTAACACATTTTCAAGAAAGTGAAACAATAATTAAAGTGGACAAATGTGTTGTGGGAGGAAAATACCTATAGAGAATATCACCTAAGCCACAGAATAACTAAACAGAATTGTAGCGTCCGTATACGCGCATACGGCGACCCGTTAAGGACAGAGTTAGTATCGCCATCTATGTGCTTCCTTAAGTACTGTGTAGATCATAGTCACCCAAGCAAGTAATTGGCACACATATTCGTGAGTCTTGGTCGGCTTGGTCGACCCGCGGCGCGCCCCACTTTGCAGTCCAGCGGGCGGACGATGGCTCGGCTTATATCGGTCGACGACGTAGAGGTTCGTGTGGGACGCACGTGCTTCTCCCTCCAGTGTGCTACCGCCTGCTCGTAGTCAGAGCCGGTGTATTACCTACACTTGTATTGGAAGTTTTGTTCCTGGTTCCTGTGTTTCAAAAGCGAATTGTTCTGTTTTGGCGTTAAGTTGTTGTTTTGTTGTGGATTTGTTAAGTACTGTTAAATTGTTGTTGTGGCTGTTATTATTTGCTGTTAAGTTATGTTTTGTGATTTTGTTCTTTTGCCGATCAGCAATGGCCGCAAAGCGGTGCAGTTTTAAAAACTGCACCAGTTCTGGACTGGTCGAAGGAGTAGGACGAACATATTTTTCGACTTTCCCAAAAATGACTTTATCCGTGCAATATGGGTACAGAATTCTGGAAATTTGGACCTAATTAATTTACCCTATTCGGCCCTAAAAAACAAAGTTTTGTGTTCGCGCCAGTTTAAAAACCCTTCGTTTTTGATTCCCGACAAAAAAAAAACTATATATAACATTATTCGACTTTATTATTGTTTGTCTATCATCAAAACGTGGTATTTTTTAGTTATGGACCGTTTTTAGGTCGTAATCTGCTAGTTTCAAGAAAAAGTCAACTTACAAGGTGCAATTTTTATATTTTTTCAAAAGATCAAAAATTTATCGTTGTCAGAATTTTTGGCTGAAAATTTGTACATAGGGGTAAAATAAAATTCCAAGCAACTTTTTCAAATAACATTTTTCGATTTTGGCTATTTATTTAATTAAATATCATTTTTGACAGATATGTCAAATTACGTCACGACGTTTAATTATCTCATTTCGAATATGTTTGCAAGCAGAGATGATCTCCCCAGAGCAGTTTCATCTTAGCCCAAAAATAAAAAAATTCCCATATGGTTCCAACTTTCTGTGGCACTGTATAACATTACCGATTTATCTCTTACCGCTTTCGAAATGTTCGCCTCTGTTTTCCTGGTTGGTGTAGAAAAAGGAAGCGTATCTTCTAATTGTATGAAACAAATTTTCGGTCCATGACCTACTTATAGCTGCGGTCACAGAATAATATTTTGTGCTGTACGGTTAGTGTTATGTATTAAAAAGCAAAAATGAAGTCATGGACTACTTTCAGGTAGTTGTAATATACGCTCCCTTATTCTATTCAAATCAGAAAACATGGGCGAATATCTCAAAAACGGCAAGAGATGTCCCTATAATTTTGTATAGAAAAATAACAATTTCCTAAAATATTTTTTTACTTCCCGTTAAACCGGGAATGATGTATAAATTACAAACGAGCAGATTTTAATATATTTTGTCCGTAATATTAAAAATGGAAACAAACAGTATTTTTATTTTTCGAAAAAATTGTTTTTTCGAGGACACCCAGTATGTCAATTGTGACGCTAGATTCAGATTCCCCGGAAAAACTCACCCGGGTTTTAGCAGACCCTTTTTCTTTTGACTAAGGAAATAATCGGACTTTTTAAAACACTTTTCTTGAGAAACCCTGTATACAGGGTGTCCAACTTTAAAACTGTGCAATGCCGTAAAATCTTCATTTTTGGAGATATTCGCCTAAACCTTTTTTGTTTGAAAGGCCTTCAAAAACCGCGTCTTTTGACCTTCCTTCCATTTTCAAAATGCAAATCCAGGGCCGGCCGCGATTTTCAAGAAAACCATTTAGCGATTTTTTTTTATTTAAAATCTGACCCCATAGCGTTAATCACAACACCCTAAAACCCCCATATACCAAATTCGAACAAAAAATGTACAGGGAGTTCCATTCTGTAGGGTGTCAAAGTTCAGCAAAATAGGAATTTTAGACATCTGGCGAGTCAAGTGTGCCATGGAATCCCTTCAGAACAGTCCTATGGTTAACAGGACCGCTTAAAATGTCGATGTGAAAAGATTTACTACAAAAATTAACAGGGTATTTTTCTCTGAGCCATCTCAAAATTCTGAAATTTTATCTTATACGGATCAAGGATCAAGAGTAGGTACTCTGGAATCATTGAAAAAATATTGATAAACACAAAAGTAACAGATAAAAACAATTTAAATTATTGTACCTTTCTCAACAAAGTCACTGCCTAAGATGATACATTTTCTGTGTGTTTCCTGTTGTGGCACATCATAGGCACCTTAACTGATATGGACTTACTGACTGACAGGCTTCTGTATTTTTTAGATTTAGTTCGTTTATAGTGTGTGGAGCGGCTTTGATGTGTCTACTTGATTTTTGACCCGTATAAAATCTCAAAAATTTAGTAATTTGAGGTGGCACAGATAAGAATACTCTATATATTTTGTATTGGACTTTTGCACACCAACCTCTTGAGTGGTTCTATTGACCATTCAACTGTTTTGAGGGGATTCCATGGCACACTGGACTTGGCAGATAGATGCCTTTAAAATTCCTATTTTGCTCAACTTGGACACCCTGCAGAATGGAACTCCCTGTATATTTTTTTATTTAAATTTAGTATATACAGGTTTTGGCGTGTTCTGATTAACGCTGTGGGGTCAGATTTTAAATAAAAAAAATCGCTAAAGAGTTTTCGTGAAAATCGGGGGTATAAAAAAATCGGAGTCGGCCCTGGATTTGCATTTTGAAAATAGCAGGAACGTCAAAAGAAGCGGTTTTTGAAGGCCTTTCAAACAAAAAAAGTTTAGGTTTTTGTCTCCAAAAATGAAGATTTTAATGATTTCTACAGTTATAAAGTTGGACACCCTGTATACATCAAAATTATTGCTTATAAAAACTAAGATTTTCTAAAATTCTGGGCGGTTCCAAGGAAGTTTTTAGAATTTATGTACAGGGTTAGTAATAATTGTTTTCAAACAAATAAAAATTGGAGTATAGGAGTGGCAATTAGGCCAGGGTAGATAATTTTTGAGAACAAAAAAATCCAGAACAGCATGACACCCATTGGAAAAGGAAGAAAATATAGCAAAAATAACAGAAAAAATAATTTAAGGGCGATTTAAGCTACGGGTGTTGTAGGGGGTGATCTTTTAGGGGTGGAAAACGGTTTATCACGATATCCGGCAAAACTGCAACTCCTATCAAAAAAGTTAAATGGCAAAGTTGTAGGTAATAAAAAGATCTACAACTTTTGTATTTACACTTTTTTCACATAACCTGAAAATATCCACGAAAAATCAAAATAACCGATTTTTTGGTTTTTAATTTTTATCTCACAAAAAAAATTCTACGAAATTTGGTGGAAACTTACCTTCTTATGTCTCGAACACGCTGTAATTTTTTCGAATCAAAATATTTATTTTTACCCCTTTTTTTGATTTTAAACCGAAAAAGTAACCTCATTTTCAATCGAAAATACCCATGTCAAAAAAGCTGCTTTTTAAAAAAAGTCGGTTCGCTTTTTGTTCGTTGAAACCTCTACTTTCTGATGGTGTAAAAAATATACATCACTTTGAAAATTTTCTCAGAAAATGCAAAAAACGAAAAACTCGATATCGAAAAATTGGTTTTTAAAAAAAATTTACACTTTAATTACTTGAAAATTTTAAGATTGCATGTTGAACAGTATGGGAATCTTGCAAACGGTGAGAGATAGAACAACAACAAACAACAAATGCGGAAAAAGTTGCGCAATTTTGAGGTCAGTAAAATGGTACAAACAGATTTCTAATATATTTTTTCGTTTTTGAGTTATTTCGACAAAAGTGAAATTTTGCATTTTTGATTTTATTTTTTTCTGAAGTTGTTATCAACATTTAAATACAGGGAAACAATGAGTAGAAAAAAAGGAATTTTCAGTATAATTGTCTCAAAACATTTTAAAAGTATTGTCCATACATCATGGTATTTGGAATGAAAGTGCTTTCAAAATCTGCAAAAAAATCCAGGTCCGTATTTAAAAAAATTAAGTTGAAAATGGTTTCTCAAAAAACGAAATGTTGTAGAACAAATCTAAAAACGCCATCTTAAAGCCCGTTAAGAAGTGCCATAAGAAAGTGTTTTTCTTTTTTCCTATCTGTGATAACAACTTCAGAAAAAAAAAATCCAAAATGCAAATTTTCACTTTTTTCAAAATAACTCAAAAACGAAAAAGATATTAGAAATCTGTTTGTACCATTTTAGCTTGTAGCAGTCTCCGTATATTCAATAACGTATTGCTATCCTAAATTTTGTTCCTAAACCTATTTTTTTAATACTTTTTAAATAACTTTGAAATATATTTTTTAATATATCAGCAAAAAGTCGCTTCGTTCTCAAAAAAGAAATTTTTTGAGGGTAGAACTATAGATCAGACCCCATAGGTGTTGTTAAGTACATCACTGTGCATACGAAATGGCGATTTACGACATTTTTTTGTGGTCGAGACCTTTTTATTTAGAAAAAACTGTCGAAATTGGCATTTTACGGAAATTGTGTTTTTTTACATTTCCATCGTCATATCTTTGAGAGTAGTGGAGCTATCGACTCGAATTTTCTTTAAAATTGAAGCTAACATAAATATGAGCGCTTACAACGAATGCCATAGTTGTTGTCCAATATTGTTTATTAACCACTTTAAATAGCAACAAAATTGCAAGGTTATAAAAAATGTAATGAAATTTTCACTAAGCGAGAAACTTTTTTATTTGTGGAAATTTTTATACACATGCTGCGAGGGAAATGTGCTCAAAACATGAAGGAAGTTTTTGGTAAAAAAAATTACCTATAGCGCCTATAGTTTTTGGACTGTGCATTTTTTTGTGGCGCGCGCTACTCACGTGGAACGCAAAATTAATAATCCCTTGCGTGATAATATCCACACGTGGCAGGCATGTCTCAACAACTGATGCGTAGTTTACATGCGCAAGTGAAACTATCACAAATATGAATATCTTAGAGTATTTCCTAAAAGTCTGCCAATGTAAACCCTCTCAGGAAGAACTCTGGGAGCGTTTACATGAACTCACAAGTCGTACTGAGAGTACTTCCAAATAGTTTATGTAAACGCTCCCAGAGACGTACCTACCTACTCTTTTATGGCAGAGAGTTCTCACTGAGAGGGTTTACATTGGCAAACTATTAGCACAGACCTATGTGCTATTAGGAATTACTCTAAGATATTTATATTTGTGATAGTTTCACTTGCGCATGTAAACTACGCATTAGTTGTTGAGACATGCCCGCCACGCGTGGATATTCTCAGGCAAGGGATTAATTTTGCGTTCCACGTGAGTAGCGCGCGCCACAAAAAAAAATTCACAGTTCAAAAACTATAGGCGCTATAGGTAATTTTTTTTTGCCAAAAACTTTTTTCGTGTTTTGGGCACATTTCCCTCGCAGCATGTATATAAAAATTTCCACAAATAAAAAAGTTTCTCGCTTAGTGAAAATTTCATTACACTTTTTATAACGTTGCAATTTTGTTGCTATTTAAAGTGGTTAATAAACAATATTGGACAACAAAAATGGCATTCGTTGTAAGCGCTCATATGTTAGCTTCAATTTAAAAAAAAATTCGAGTCGATAGCTCCACTACTCTCAAAGATATGACGATGTTAACGTAAAAATTAAAAGTAAAAAAATATTTTTAAAAAAAGCTTTTATTTAAATGCGCTAAAAAGAATAAAATAATCTTTTCTTTTAAAACTTTTACTATCAACTTATAACGTCATTCCACAATTTATATGATATAAAAGCTTGTCGCGAGATTTAAGTTTTCAAACTAAGTAAATACCACTACTTAAATCTCGCGACAAGCTTTTATATCATATAAATTGTGGAATGACGTTATAAGTTGATAGTAAAAGTTTTAAAAGAAAAGATTATTTTATTCTTTTTAGCGCATTTAAATAAAAGCTTTTTTTAAAAATATTTTTTTACTTTTAATTTATTTTGTAATTTTTAGTTTGGCCAGGTGTCTGAGTCTATTCATCTCAGTTAACGCATCATTGTTGCAAGGTCGTTTGCCGGTTAGTTTAGAACAGTCTAGCTCTTCAATGAGGAGACCTTCTAATGACCATCTTGGGTGTTCCGCCATGTTGGATTTAGAATGACGTCACACATATAATCATGCATTGTCATCCAAATTAAACGTGTGTACAAAATTTCAGCTCGATCGGTTGAAATTTAACTAGTCCGCCATCTTGAGTGTTCCGCCATGTTGGATTTAGAATGACGTCACACATATAATCATGCATTGTCATCCAAATTAAACGTGTGTACAAAATTTCAGCTCGATCGGTTGAAATTTAACTAGTCCGCCATCTTGAGTGTTCCGCCATGTTGGATTTAGAATTACGTCACACATATAATCATGCATTGTCATCCAAATTAAACGTGTGTACAAAATTTCAGCTCGATCGGTTGAAGATATCTGCTTCAAAATTGAGTTGCAAGATTCCACCCGAACAAATTACATACATACATACATACATACATTGCAAGTTAAATAAAAGCTTTTAAAAAACACAATTTCCGTAAATTGTCAATTTCGACAGTTTTTTCGAAATAAAAAAGGTCTCGACCACAAAAAAATTTCGTAAATCGCCATTTCGTATGCAGAGTGATGTACTTAACAACACCTATGGGGTCCAATCTAGTTCTTCCTTGAAAAATTTTTTGACGACTTTTTAGCCAGATTTCGCTTCACTAAATAGGACGAGGCGGGCCGGGCACCGTTCTCGTTGCGCAGAGAAGCAGGTAAGTAGTTTTGATGAGTCCGCAGGCGGCGCGGCGATCGTGCTTGGCACCGAGCGCTGTCTCAAAATTTGTTTCCTCACTGGTCCCGTCGACCTGAGACGGGCCGGCAAACCGAGATTATTGCCGCGGTAAGCGTTGGAATTCTGTTTAGTTATTCTGTGCCTAAGCTAAAGGAAGGTGATGTCCCAACAATTTTTGAGAATGTGCCAAAATATTGTGAGTGCAGTGCCGTTTAACTCTCAGCCTAAAACAGCTGAGGAAGGTTGAAAATTTTGAAAAAACAATTAGAGAAAGCTTGGTTGCACAAATCCAATAATGTAATTGATGAAAGAAAACTTGCCAAATTGTTACGAAATTTGTTTTCTCCACTTATCTCCAAAAATGCCTTTCATTATATAGAACTAAGTTGGTCACGTGACTACGCGATTATGCGTTAGCGCCATGGCCTGTCTTTGTCGTTGGCCTCGGGCACTTTCTTAACTTATCGCGAATCTTAACCCTCCGCGTCACAACGATATGCCAGACCTGGACCAACACTATATTAAAGGCCTGTGTATACCGTACTTTCACCGTTTCAGTAGACATAGCCATGGCTGGGCGGCGCGCCGCCGTGTATTCGGCTAGGTTCGTCAGTCGTTGGCGGGGGGCGGGGCGTGTTTTTTGCTCGATAAGCGGTGCGGGACTACTGTGTACTGTCCCCGCCAACGACTGACAAACCTAGCTGGACGCACGGCGACGCGCGGCCTATTCCCATATGTCTACCAAGTGAAAGTACGGTAGAGCGCTGTTTCAAGCGATCGCCACTGGCGCCACACGACGAAACAAATTTACACGGTGGTTTAATGTTAAAACTTAAAACACCATTGTTGCAGAATCTTTTATAAAATAAAAGCATGCAAATGTGACTGTTACAACGAATTTAATATCCAAAATAAAAGAAAATATTTGTTTGTTATATCCCTCTAATTTGACAAGTTCACATGGCATATTTCCATACATTTTCTTAAGAAAAGCGAGTTTAAAAAGCAAGCAAGAGTATTTGGTACCTTTTGGTTTGAAATGAAGTCCATGGCTATAGTTGTAGTCTAAGTAAGCATAAAATGCATTAGATTTGTCATCAGTTTCTTCTTTATATGGAGGACTATTGGTTCGCTTTGGAGCATAAACAAAATTTTCTATTTTCATTTTTGCATAGGTTACAATAAATACTCTTCCAAAATAATATCTAGAATTTTCGCTTCTTCAGCTACCTAGTTGATCAGATCATCCCATAATTCCAAAATAGTGTTTATTCTTCTGCAATTCACCTAACGGTCTGTGCAGTGTGCATACCATTTTCTTCATGTGCGTGGAAATTTCATGTTATCACAAACAAATCTACCTATAAAAGCTGTGTTAATAGGATAAAACTGCCAAATACGGGACGCAAAGACAATTCGTTACCGTAAAAAGAAGGTAAATCGTAATAAAGCTGGATATTTAAAATTTGGGACATTTTAAACGTCATAGACTGACATACCAATAACCACAGAATCCCCCCCTATAACCTATAATAAGTCGCTATTTTTTTTCGTCGAGTGGCGCCATCCCAGTCCGTAAACAACAATGAAATATGACGTCATGCTCGGGTCTTTAATAAGGTGTCGGTCCAGGCCAGACAAAGATATAGGTGACGATAGATTGGGCCAAGGCAGGATTTTATAAGCTGCCGAGGTGAAGGGGGCAGTAGATCGAGGCTGTCGGGTATTCGCAACTTCCCTGGGACGAATCAATGTTGGGGATTGGGGGGAAGGGCCGCATCGAGCCTCCGCTCCCAGTATCGCGGCAAACCCGCACAATAGCGAAATATTTGGCATGACTTGAATTTTTTATGTGCGGCCACCAACTCTCAAGACCTTCGAATAAAAGCTCTATGTGTATTATAAAATACGTCAGACGGAAATCGCTCTGAGTAGTAACCAAGTTTTGACACAATATTTTGGTATCTGCCACTGTGATAGGTGTCATTATGCGGTATTTAGATACTTTTTCGAGTTATTATGCTTAGATATGCGGCTTGTGGCACTTCCCTGACCGCGAAAACTAAAATGTTTGACGATAATAATCCATCGATTAAATTAACTTTTGAGGCCATGCACCAAAGTGGCATAGGCGTTTGTGTAGGTACCTACTTCTTCATAATTGGAAATTCAAAATTAGAATTGCTGTATCATCAAGGATTCCTAAACTTAAAGACATAAACCTGCCTTATAATTTTTTGCCTCTATTGTAGGTACTGATTTCCCGAAAAATGATGATTTCTGCCTCAATTAGTTTGTCGAAACAACTCATATGCAAAGACTGTCATGTGCTCCTTCCTGGGGTTCGTTATTCAATTTTAATGCAAAGTACAGGCGTGTTCCAGAAAATGAATTAAACTGGCCAAGAATTGAATTATCGTGCCTGATTTGGTCAGAGGCGGATCCAGGCAAATCTAAACGGGTGGGCGGCGTGGTACAAATTTTTCCTGAGGGGCCGGGGTAAGGGTTTATGTGAAAATAAAATATTTTATTTCTCTAGAAAAAAAAACAAAAACAAAAATTTTGACCCAAACAAAATAAAAAACAAACTACTAACATAACAAAATCACAAAAAGAAACAATAAGTCTTTAGATTTAAAAAATAATGTACCTACTTATCCAGTGGCGTAGCTTCAAATTTTGCCCCCCCCCCCCCGCCAAAATTAAATTTGGGCCCCCTCAAATTGGAAAAAATAATAAAAAAAAAACATATATCAAGGTGAAACTATCACAAACTTTTATTTCTTAGTAAATAAAACAAAAAGCTTTAAAAACAAAAAATATATCCACAGGATGTCCAACTTTAAAACTGTACAAATCCGTAAAATCTTCATTTTTGAAGATAATCGCCTGAACTTTTTTTGTGTGAAAGGCCTTCAAAAGCAGCTTCTTTTGACTTTGTAACCATTTTTAAAATTTATTTCCGCCGATGCATTGCTTATCGGGTGTTGCCAGAACAAGCTTTATTGAGAAACTGAGGAAAATATACTAAAAACCCTCTTTAATTGTAGGTACACTAGATTGTGGTAAATATTTCATGTCCCTATATAGAATTCCCTAAAAGGCGGCCTCATTGATATTATTGATAGGTGACGGAGGACAGGGCCGTAATCAACAGAATTTACATTTTTTACACACACGAATCCTAAATTTAGATAGATAGAAATTAACATTAAACACTGTTTTTTGAAGCATTGAAAAGGCTATAGTTATAGTTTCTATGTTTGAAGTTACGTTAGAGCCACATACACAGAGATCGAATATCAAGGTAAAGTGAGGCATGTGTCACAAGTTCTGACATTTCTGCCAGACATGTTAAATACGTCTCTGTATAGGCGTCCCAAAACATTGCCGCCAACCTTTTATTACCAAATTAAGAAATGTCATCTCTAGTGTACAATTAAAGAGCCCCTCCGCCCCCCCTGCTGTATCAACCACTGGATTTGGTTGAGCTTTGGTACTGTCAACGATAAATAATTTTAAATAATAATTATTATTTCATTATTGGCAATCTTTTATAGTAAAAGCATCTCTTCTATTTTGGCATTCAGTATCCTCATGAACAAAAAGAAAAAACACTATACTAAAATCGAGCAACTCTTACGCCTGGCGTAAACAAGAGCACGTGCGTTGAGATATTCGCCAGGGCCGCACTGAGGCACGACCTTTATTTGATTTTAGTTTTACAATTGTTTACATCAAAATATTTCGTAAAAGAATTATTGGCTTCATTAAAATGGTTCAAAACGTCGATAAAATTATTTGTGGCGGTCTCTAAATAGCTGAAAACAACAAGATAAAACCGCATAACTACACTTTTGCGATCGACTACGTCCCTGTTGCCGAGTCGGGTGAAATTTTATAGCCTACCGACCAATCATTGAACACGTGGTTTTATTTACTCCAGGCGTACGGATTGCTCGATTTTAGTATAGTTCTATACATACAGGGTGATTCAGCTTTATTCTAGGACACTTCAACAGGAGATACAGGGTGTTTAAATTCCCAAAAATTTTAACGTTTAATTTTTAAATATCTTTAATAAAGAAAATTATAATTTAAAATTTTTGATAACTTAAACTACCTACATCTCGAAAATGAGGCGGTTGTGGATAAAAAGTTATAGCACAAAATGGTCATATTTTATGTGTTGAAGTGTCCTAGAATAAAACTGAATTAAGTAAATATGTGTTAGGTATATAGATACGTGTCTTTTCATTTTTTGTCGCCAGACTGAGAAGGCCCTGGAAGACCCCAACTTTACGGCAGCTGCCGTGGCCGAGGTGGAGGAAGAAGAACGCCAGCTTCAGCTGGCGCTAGAGATGACCGCCTACCACCAGCTCAACCCCAGGTAGGTCACTTGTAGAGAATTGGTGATAAAAGTGAGTAGATGACTATACTTTTTCCACGTCCCCTCTTCTAATGACATTTATCGTACTTAACTATCGAAGTCGATATCTCATTAGTTGTATAATTTGAAGCAAACATAAATCTAATAATGTCTACCTACTTTTACGAGCCCATTAAAGCACCGTCCCGTAGAAAAATAAATTAATTCTCTTCATGGTTGGATAAAATGAAATTAAGAAGTAAATTGGTTTCGGTGTAGGATGTAGTTTAAATTTTATCTTGCCTCACAGCTAGGGATTTATTTTCCCCAGCGACCGAAAGCTGTTACATTCTAATGAAAATTCCCTTCGAAATTATACGTTTCGAAATACTGAAAATAACAGCAAGGAAATAGTATCTTTATGGAAATAAGGATTTTTAAGGGTTCTTAAAGAAATTTGGACCATTTTTATTTTCGAAAATAAACAACGTTGACAATACAGTGTTTGGTATACAGGGTGTTTCATCTTAAGTGCGAACACCCGCGTAAAATTTATATTCTTCATCCGATTTTAACCGTTTTTTTTCTAAAAATAGGCCTCAAAAAACTTTTTTTTTTACGTTGGTGCAAAATTTCAGGTCTTAATCTTAATTTTCAAGGCCTACTACGTTTTTTTTTTGTAAAAAATGAAGGAAATCATTTAGCGATTTTTTTATTTAAAATCTGACACAACAGCGTTAATCGAGACACCCCAAATTTGAACAAAAAATATATAGGGTGTTATATTCTACAGAGAGCCAAAGTTGGGCAAAATAGGAATTTCAAAGGCATCAATGGCAAGTCAAGTGTGCCCTGGAATCCGTTCAAAACAGTTAAATGATCAACAGGACCACTCAAAGTGTTGGTGTGCAAAGATTCAATTCAAAAATGTACAGGGTATTTTTCTCTGTGTCATCTCAAAATGCTGAATTTTTATATGAAACTTTATATGGGTCAAGAATGCTCTGGAATTTTTGAACATTATTAATGAACACAAGAGTAGATAATTTATTTTTTTACAAATGCTAACCAACAAATAAAAAACAATATAAATTACTGGACCCTTCTCAACAAAGTAACCGTCTAGGATGATAGATTTTCTGTGCGTTTCCTGTTGTGGCACACCAGCCGCCTTGACTCATATGGACTTACTGACTGGCAGGCTTCTTCTTCTTTTAGAGTTAGTTCGTTTATAATGTCGGAGGTGGTTTTGATATACTCGATTTTTGCCCTGTATAAAGTTTAAAAAATTCAGCATTTTTGGTTGGTACAGAGAAGAACAGCTTGTATATTTTTTGATGCATTTAAAATTCCTATTTTGCTCAAATTTGGTACTCTGTAGAATAGAACTCCCTGTATATTTTTTGTTGAAATTGGGTATGTGGGGGTTTTGGTGTGCCCTAATTAATGCTGTGGTGTCAGATTTTAAATAAAAAATCGCTAAATGATTTTCTTAATTTTTTACTAGAAAAAAAACGTAGTTGGCCTTGAAAATTGAGATTAAGGCCTGAAATTTTGCACTAACGTAAGAGTCTTTTGTGGCCTATTTTTAGAAAAAAAAACGCCTAAAATCGGATGAAGAATACAAATTTTACGGGGTGTTCGCACTTAAGATGAAACATCCTGTAAATGATGCGTTTCCATGGTTACTCTCAAATTATTTCAAAGGTGATGTGTTTTAAATTAGTCAGATTAGGTGGATAAAACGTCAAAACATATTACAGAAATGTATAATATTTTATAAATATTCGAATTAAAATACGAAATAGGACTTACATGTTGATATCAGATGATAGAATATAGACTTTTTAAATTTAGTTTACTTTGTTGTAACTACTAAATCTAATCCGCGTTTTTATATTATATCAAAATCTTAATTTTTGTAAAGTTGACAATGAAACTGATTAAAATGTTGATGAGTAAAAGCCGTTTTATATTATAGGTTATGGTTAAATATTTTGTCATAATTTAATAGTTTTTATTATACTTCTTTGAAAATATATAATTTTCATCTGTATTATAATAAAAGTACCGAATATATGGCTTTAAAATTGAAATAGATTAGATTAGATTTACAATTTATTTATTTATAATTAACGTTGTGTTTGTCGACTACCTACCTTAAAAAAACTTAAAAGTGAAATATCGTTGACTGATATATTATTAAAGACTGCTCACGGCTGTCACGTCTGACACATTTTTGGCTCACCATGCGCTTTCCGGAGATGAAACACAATGCAGAATACATTGTTAGCCATCAGAGCCATCTGTTTTCCAGGACATAAAGCTATAGCCGTGAGAAGTCTTTATAAATAGGAAATACGTCAGTCAACGGAAATATGTTGCTCGTAGAATATGTATACAGGGTGAGTCATTAGTAATGGCACATAGTGCAACCGCATATATTTTGGGCCAAAATATTACGATTGAGGCTAATATGCCTTATAGAAATGTTGTTTGTTTCAAAGATACAGGGCGTTAAAGTTCATTTTTAACCGACTTCAAAAAAGGAGGAGGTTATCTATTCGGTCGTATGTTTTTTTATGTTTGTTACCTCAGAACTCCGTCATTAATAAACCGATTTCGATGATTCTTTTTTTATTAGAAAAGGAGTACCTTAGAGGTGGCCCCATTTAAATTTGAAGAAAAAATTCCACCCTTAAGGGTGGAAAAATAGGGGATGAAATTTCATATCGGACCGATTTCGATGATTCTCTTTTTATTAGAAAGGGATTACTTTAGGAGTGGCCCCATTTAAATTTGAAGAAAGAATTCCATCACTAAGGGTGGGCAAATAGGGGATGAAATTTCATATTGGACCGATTTCGATGATTCATTCTTTATTGGAAAAGGGGTATCTTAGGTGTGGTCCTATTCAAATTTAAAGAAAAAATTCCACCCCTAAGGGTAGATAAATAGGGGATGAAAGTTCATATTGGACCGATTTGGATGATTCTTACTTTATTAGAAAGGGGTTACCTTAGGGGTGGTCACATTTAATTTTGAAGAGAAAAATTTCAATCCTAAGGGTGGACAAGTAGGGGATGGAATTCAATATTGGACCGATTTCGATAATTTTTTATAATTTACTAAAAAATAAGAAATAAAAAGAATTTTACAAAAAATTGCCCATATGCACATTCCAACTAAAATTTTAGAAATATTTTTCTCTTTCTTAATTGAGTTACCTATCTTTTACAGTAAGTTATGATGTATGTAGGATATATTATGATGTATTCATATCTAAATAGATTTAAATTCCTTGCCTTGAATGTCACCAAATCCAAAGATAACTTAATTTAGAAAGAGAAAAATATTTCTTAAATTTTCATTGAAATGTGCATACTGGCAAATTTGTGAAGTCTGTGTTTTTTGTTAATTTTTTTTTGGGGTGTGCATACGGGCAAATTTTTGAAGTCCGTTTTAATTTTTTTGTTAAATTTTTTTTGTCACGCCAATTAGAGTTTTGTATGCTGTTTCAAGTGACTTTAGAAGTACTATACCCCTGTAATATGTTTCAATATACCCAAGTGAAATTGTGAAATGCCAAGACCGCGCTTTAGTCTCGCGACTGCCGCAAATGAAGGAGGTTCCGTGTGCCGCAGGCGCTCCAGCCGCCGCTCGCTGGACACGTCGGCCTACGGGGGCGGCGGCGGGGCGTGCGCGTCCGCCGCCTGGGGACGGCGGCTCTCCTCGGTGGCGGGGCGCGCGCCGCCGCCGGTCGGCTGGGCGCCGCCTAGGGCGACGCCGCTGCCCGGCCGCGTCGACGAGGAGGACGCCACCGACGACGACGACGACGACGACGGCGGCGCCTGCTCGTTCTACGGGGACGTCTACGGGTACACGTCGGGGTGAGGCGATGACATCTTCTGTTGCGCGCCGCCGCAGGTTTGATCGTCTCCCTCACCCGCGGTTGTTCTTTCGCAGGCAGCTGAGCGTGCCCCGCCGACCGAGCAACATCACGTGCTCGTCGTCGGGCAGCTCGTACCTGGAGCGCCGCGATTCGGCCGTCGTGCTGTCCGCGGCGCCGACCGCAGCTTCGGCGGCGGCGCACAGATGCGGAAAGTCGTCAGGTAAGCACTTGTGGATCGGACGAGATCGGTTTCTACGTATACGGCTAGCGCAACCGTGTAGGAAACGGATGCGAGACCTGCATCTCCGTTCCCTAAGGGGTTAGCGCGCACGCATGCCACAGTAGCCGACTCTAGGAAAGCCCCGAAGTTGAGAAAGTTGACAACATGGCTTGCGGGTCTGCGCGGCGTGGCCTGTCAGATGATTTCACAAGAAATTTACCAGAATTAATTTGTGTAGTGCGGGTAGTACTATCGTCGCCAGATTGCTACGACGCGACGAGGTAGTGTGTCTCAAACAGACTGCCCGAAGTGCTAGCACTGTTAGCGACAGCTTTTTTATAAATTTGTTTTGTTGGTGCAATAGTTTATAAAAGTTCGAAGTGAAGAATCGTTCCTTTACATTTTCAAGCCTCAAGATGCCTAGAACCGTCCAGGGAAGCTAGAACTTTGTTATATGCCTGGCTGTAAGTCAAATCCTAATAATAACTTAAAGTAGCTAGGTTTTTCTTTACTTGACGGCAAGCGGTCAACTTGTATTCGTTTTGGGCTTTCCAAAGGGCGAAAATTTAAGAATAAAATGATTAAGGGCCAATTGCATAGACAAGCATAAGTACCCTTTAAAATTAAAGGAGCTTTCTAACAATCTAACCATTGTTTAGTATTTTTGCAAAAGTTTATTTACCTAATGTTAAAGTCAAAAGATAATTTAGTTGTATGTATTATGAAATTGACCTTAAACTGCCATTTCAATCAGAAGAGATTACTCTCCTTCTCCTTCACAAAATGCTGTTCTCTGTTCGCTTGTTGTTTGTATTTTTATGAAAGTTAATTCTAAATAAAAAATTGGAAAACACCGCGGTTTTTCTTGCGACAAATAATGTAATATGACAGACTTCGTTTGTTCCAAGGTCGTAGGCTGTCGTCCCCGCCGGCGGCCGCTACATTCGTCGACTGGTACTATCCGATAGATATTCGAGTGACTCAACCCACGCCCGGTGGTTCCCCGAGCGGCAGCGACCGAGCCCTGCACGACAGAGGCTCGGCGACCGCCGGAGGCAGTTCTTGTTCGCTTGTTGTTTGTACTTTTATAAAAGTTAATTCTAAATAAAAAATTAGAAAACACCGCGGTTTTTCTTGCGACAAATAATGTAATATGACAGACTTCGTTTGTTCCAAGGTCGTAGGCTGTCGTCCCCGCCTGCGGCCGCTACATTCGTCGACTCGTACTATCCGATAGACATTCGACTGACTCAACCCACGCCCGGTGGTTCCCCGAGCGGCAGCGACCGAGCCCTGCACGACAGAGGCTCGGCGACCGCCGGAGGCAGTTCTTGTTCGCTTGTTGTTTGTATTTTTATGAAAGTTAATTCTAAATAAAAAAATTAGAAAACACCGCGGTTTTTCTTGCGACAAATAATGTAATATGACAGACTTCGTTTGTTCCAAGATCGTAGGCTGTCGTCCCCGCCGGCGGCCGCTACATTCGTCGACTGGTACTATCCGATAGACATTCGAGTGACTCAACCCACGCCCGGTGGTTCCCCGAGCGGCAGCGACCGAGCCCTGCACGACAGAGGCTCGGCGACCGCCGGAGGCAGTTCTTGTTCGCTTGTTGTTTGTATTTTTATGAAAGTTAATTCTAAATAAAAAAATTAGAAAACACCGCGGTTTTTCTTGCGACAAATAATGTAATATGACAGACTTCGTTTGTTCCAAGGTCGTAGGCTGTCGTCCCCGCCGGCGGCCGCTACATTCGTCGACTGGTACTATCCGATAGACATTCGAGTGACTCAACCCACGCCCGGTGGTTCCCCGAGCGGCAGCGACCGAGCCCTGCACGACAGAGGCTCGGCGACCGCCGGAGGCAGTTCTTGTTCGCTTGTTGTTTGTATTTTTATGAAAGTTAATTCTAAATAAAAAAATTAGAAAACACCGCGGTTTTTCATGCGACAAATAATGTAATATGACAGACTTCGTTTGTTCCAAGGTCGTAGGCTGTCGTCCCCGCCGGCGGCCGCTACATTCGTCGACTGGTACTATCCGATAGACATTCGAGTGACTCAACCCACGCCCGGTGGTTCCCCGAGCGGCAGCGACCGAGCCCTGCACGACAGAGGCTCGGCGACCGCCGGAGGCAGTTCTTGTTCGCTTGTTGTTTGTATTTTTATGAAAGTTAATTCTAAATAAAAAAATTAGAAAACACCGCGGTTTTTCTTGCGACAAATAATGTAATATGACAGACTTCGTTTGTTCCAAGGTCGTAGGCTGTCGTCCCCGCCGGCGGCCGCTACATTCGTCGACTGGTACTATCCGATAGACATTCGAGTGACTCAACCCACGCCCGGTGGTTCCCCGAGCGGCAGCGACCGAGCCCTGCACGACAGAGGCTCGGCGACCGCCGGAGGCAGTTCTTGTTCGCTTGTTGTTTGTATTTTTATGAAAGTTAATTCTAAATAAAAAAATTAGAAAACACCGCGGTTTTTCTTGCGACAAATAATGTAATATGACAGACTTCGTTTGTTCCAAGGTCGTAGGCTGTCGTCCCCGCCGGCGGCCGCTACATTCGTCGACTGGTACTATCCGATAGACATTCGAGTGACTCAACCCACGCCCGGTGGTTCCCCGAGCGGCAGCGACCGAGCCCTGCACGACAGAGGCTCGGCGACCGCCGGAGGCAGTTCTTGTTCGCTTGTTGTTTGTATTTTTATGAAAGTTAATTCTAAATAAAAAAATTAGAAAACACCGCGGTTTTTCTTGCGACAAATAATGTAATATGACAGACTTCGTTTGTTCCAAGGTCGTAGGCTGTCGTCCCCGCCGGCGGCCGCTACATTCGTCGACTGGTACTATCCGATAGACATTCGAGTGACTCAACCCACGCCCGGTGGTTCCCCGAGCGGCAGCGACCGAGCCCTGCACGACAGAGGCTCGGCGACCGCCGGAGGCAGTTCTTGTTCGCTTGTTGTTTGTATTTTTATGAAAGTTAATTCTAAATAAAAAAATTAGAAAACACCGCGGTTTTTCTTGCGACAAATAATGTAATATGACAGACTTCGTTTGTTCCAAGGTCGTAGGCTGTCGTCCCCGCCGGCGGCCGCTACATTCGTCGACTGGTACTATCCGATAGACATTCGAGTGACTCAACCCACGCCCGGTGGTTCCCCGAGCGGCAGCGACCGAGCCCTGCACGACAGAGGCTCCGCGATCGCCGGAGGCAGCCACCCCAGGCTGGCGCCACTGGCTTCCATCTCCAGCTGCAACAGTTCCCTTGGTGAGTGACGCTCCAAAACTACACAGGGTGGCTTATATAAGTGGCTCACTCAGAACAGAATACCTATCTCTGTATAAAAGTTGTGCACTTTTTTTGATTGTTGGTCATGGTTTTCATAGGTGACCATGGACAGCATCTTTCATTCTAACAAAAGAAGACCGCTCGGAAGAGCTATCGATCGCACCCGCCACCGTTTTTTTCTATCATAAAATAGCAGACATGTTATTTTGACTGAGCCACTTATATGATTTTGATGTTACATAAACTCCTGGACAAAATTAACGCACCACTCATATTTTTCTCGATATTTTTATAGTTTTTTCTCGATATTTTTAAGTAGGCCATGGACCTTGTTTGACAGTGACAGTTGTTATTTTAGCTAACTATGGTATCACATAACACATAACTTTGTTTTGACAGTAAATTCGTATTAAACCTCGTTTGAGACTATAAAACTGTGTTTAAATTTTCTTAAAAAGTGCTGATTAAAGCAAAGTGCAATCTTCGATTGTGATTGTTTGCGAACATCAACTCTTCTGGATGAAGTATATTCAATGCGATATGTTGCTGGTTTGTTAGGAAGACATCATTCCGGCATCTGCCACATGGTGAGATGACACAGTGAGACGGGCTCGTACCATCGAAGACTAGGGCAAGGGCGAAAACGTTGCACTAATCAAATTGAGGATCGTTTTATGAGAAAACGTGCTCTCAGAGACAGGGGAGCCACCAGCAATCTGCTAAAAATAAATAAATTAGCAGATGTTCGAAATATCGCTATATCGTCTCGACCGGTTAGAAGATGTTTACATGAAGCAGAATTAAGCAACAGAAGACCGGCCAAAAAACCATTGCTTACCAGAGAACACAAAGTTCAGAGATTGAATTTTGCAAGACTACATCAGAATGGGATCCTCAATGATTGGAAACAAGTTCTGTTCTCCGATGAAACTAGAGTTAGCCTTAAACCTCCAGATGGACGTTAGCGAAGGCGAGGAGAAAGGTTTGTCAGCTGCAATATCTCTCCTAAAGTACCTTTTGGTGGTGGCTCTAAAATGTTTTTGGGGGGAATTTGCTTCGATGCTCATATGGAGTTGGTTAATATTGCTTAGACAACATTATTGTCGAACATGTAATGCCTTTTGCTCCTTTTGTTGGACCCAATTTTTTATTCATGCAGGACAACGCTCGTCCCCATGTGTCTAGACAGGTTATTGGTAAATAATGTTAGTATCCCTTTATTACACTGGCCACCTAACAGTCCTGACGAGCATCTATGGGACTAGCTCAAACAAAAGATTTGAAATCGTAGACCCGCTGTTGCTAATCACACTCATAGAGGTCGCTATTGAAGAATGGGAGAATATTCCGCAAGCTTTTGTTGAACATTTGATATCAAGCATGCCTCGACGCATAAATTCAGTGATAAGAAGTAGAGGAGGGCCTACACGGTATTAGTGTTGATCCAGATTCATTTATTCTGTTTTGCTGATTTCTTTTTTCTTTTTTTAATTTGGAGTTATGCTAGCTTATTTATGCACTTTCAGCAAAAACATATTTTTAATGAAACATTGACGAAAATTAAGGTAATGTTTGACAAATTTGTAGGTGTTCATTATACAGGGTGTTTCATTAAGGGTGAAGAGGTACCGTATCTCAGGAATTAACAGTCCTGGAGCTTTGGGAAAAAAATCTTCTTAAGTAATGTGGGCACGAGAAATCGCTGGAAATTATTTTTAAGTTCGTAGGTCGGCCGCTAGGGGGCGTATTCGAAACAGTAAATTTGAAAAATGAGTTTTCTCAAAAAAATGACCAGTAAATGACCATCAAAAATAATTTTATTGTACTCTTCAGCAAATTATGAACAATTTTCGTTAAGAATTTTTTGCTCTATCTCTTCAAATAGAGGTGAAACTGGCGGATAAACCTTGACTTGAAAAAATGCCTGTAACTTCGGTCTGGCTTAACCGAATTGAAATTGAAGAGAGCTCTCCTTCTTCTATCCAATGATTGTCCAGTAAGGTCATTTCGAATTTCGTGGTCACCGCTAGAGGATGCAATTTGAAAAATTTCTCTTTTATTACAATTTTCTCCGAAATTTTAAATGCAATGACATATTTATTCTGTTATAATCGAAAAGTAGATTAGTTTACAACAAAATATACCCAAGGTTCAAATCGATATCTTCATTAGTTTCGGAGTTATCACCAAAATAATAATTATTAAGAAAGAAGAATGTAAGTATTTTCTATCAAAGATTTCCGTGGATAAGCATGCCATGAAATAAATAAAAATCTACTTTAGCTTTTCGTAAATTGCTATTTTTCTAACTTTTTATTCCGTTAAACGTATTTCTAATTTACTCACCTTATCCGTCGTATCGATATGAAATTATCTAGTAAGCCATGAAACAAAATCGTTTGGTTTCTAGGGAAGCAAAAAAGTAAACGTCACATGAATCAAGCTTTAATAAGTATTGTGTTGTGTCAAATCTTGGATTTTTGTAAATTTTGAGTTAAAATTGTGTGTTGCATTAATTATAAAATGCCTTACACGAATGACGAGGCTTACGATATACTTGCCGTATATTTTCAATATTTTGAACATGCTCCACTTACGGAACATGAATACGCTGTCAGGTACCAAACGATTTTGTTTCATGGCTTACTAGATGATTTCCGAGATCATTTCATATCGATACGAGATACGACAGGTAAGTAAATTAGAAATACGTTTAACGGAATAAAAAGTGAGAAAAATAGCAATTTACGAAAAGCTAAAGTAGATTTTTATTTATTTCAGGGAAATCTTTGATAGAAAATACTTACATTCTTCTTTCTTAATAATTATTCTTTTGGTGACAACTCCGAAACTAATGAAGATATCGATTTGAACCTTGGGTATTTTTTGTTGTAAATTAATCTACTTTTCGATTATAACAGAATAAATATGTCATTGCATTTAAAATTTCGGAGAAAATTGTAATAAAAGGGAAATTTTTCAAATTGCGCCCTCCAGCGGTGACCAAGAAATTCGAAATGACCTTACTGGACAATCATTGGATAGAAGAAGGAGAGCTCTCTTCAACAAGCCCAAATTGGACCAATTCGGTTAAGCCAAACCATACTTACAGGCATTTTTTCAAGTCAAGGTTTATCTGCCAGTTTCACCTCTATTTGAAGAGATAGAGCAAAAAATTCTTAACGAAAATTGTTCAGAATTTGCTGAAGAGTACAATAAAATTATTTTTGATGGTCATTTACTGGTCATTTTTTTGAGAAAACTCATTTTTCAAATTTACTGTTTCGAATACGCCCCCTAGCGAGTAGGTACAATAAAATTATTTTCCCTGTTCCCTCCCCCGTAAGTTCACTTTACATACTCGCTAACAGGCCCGAAAGCGAAAGTCAAATGTTCGAGGTGCCCTGTTATTTTGGTTGCTAGCTGCGAAAGTGGTTGTTAGGTACAAAAAGTATTGCTTAGCAACCCTTACGCAGCAAGGACCTTAAAACCATTAATAAAATATATGTAGCAACACGAATCTTGCGTCAATTTTAATAGGTTACACAACAATCGTTTTACGAACTGGTTTTAATCATAAAGAACACGAATTATACCAAAGAAAAATTAACAATTAAAATGTTTCTCTGGCGTCAAATAAGAGCCGCATAACAGAACAAATTTGACAAGCACCGATAAGGTGAGAGTACGCGATTAGTAATTCGTAGATCCAGGGTTCAAATCCCATACAAAGCTCAACATTTTTTATTTATTTTTTATTATCGCTGCATTCTGCCTCTTGTTATACTGGTTATCATTTTTAGTAATTGAACAAAGGTTATTTTGAAGATCATTATTACTCACAATCTACTCCATATGCATTTAGAGCTTTATTCAAAGTACCTATAACTTGAAATTTTCGGTAGCAGGAAAAATGTAATACATTGCACGATGCGTAAGCTCTTTTTTGGCCTCGGAGGTACTTTTAATGACCGAGGCAACGCTCGCGTTGCCTCGGTCTTTAAACAACCTCCTCGGCCAAAAAAGTGCACTTACGCATCTGGCAATGTAAATAACTATTTGATGGTCATTTTTTTTGAGAAAACTCATTTTTCAAATTTACTGTTTCGAATACGCCCCCTAGCGGCCGACCTACGAACTTAAAAATAATTTCCAGCGATTTCTCGTGCCCACATTACTCGAGAAGATTTTTTTCCCAAAGCTCCAGGACTATTAATTCCTGAGATACGGTACCTCTTCACCCTTAATGACACACCCTGTATATTTCAATGTAACTTAGTTTTATTTTGTGTTTTTATTGTAACTATTTAGATTAATTAAAGTGGTGCGTTAATTTTGTCCAGGAGTTATTTTATCTACGTAATATTTAGGTACGGATTACCCGGAATGCGTCGACGGGGGTGCGGCGATGGCCGCCTCCACGTTCGGCGGCGGCGGCGCGGACACCAGCACCGACGACGAGGTCGACCCGTTCTCGACGGACAGCGGCAGCGACGGGGGCGTCGGGACGGCGGCGGCGTGCGCGTGCGCGGCGGCCGCGGGCCCGCGCGGACGCCTGGGGGCGTCGGGCGCGTCGGCGGCGTCGTCGCCACACGAGGACGTCGACGGTGCGAGCGAGGCGACGGCGCGGCTTCAAGCAGGTGAGACGAAATCTGTATAGGTACTTTGTATACGGCGTGGAACAGCCAAATGGAATAAAAGCAATATCTTCATGTCTTGGGACCAGAGCTGTCAAATATACTTTGGAAAAGTATCTAGTTACTAGATAAGTTACTTTTTGAAAAAGTATCTTAAGTTACTTTGGATATCTAGTTACTCTTTAAAAAAAGGAACTTAAATACGTATCTTAAGTTACTTTTTAAGATACCTACTTTTTAAGATACTTTTTTAGTTACTTTGTATGTTTGTTATATTGTATTGTTTATTGTTTGTATTGTATATTATGTTTATGTATTAGTTTCATAACAATTTATATATTAGGTTTATGGTTTAGGTAAGGTAAAGGTAAGGCCTGCAAACACAAAGCATGACACACTTAAAAAAACAATAAATGATAGAAGAGGTGGGTACCTATATATTACTATAGTAGATATATCAGACTATTGTCACTATTGACTAGAGGTTTAAAATTTCCGGAAAAATTGATCGTCGGAAGAAAAACGTTTTTTTTCCAGGAAAATTTGGAAAAAAACGGAAAAAACAATTTTTTTAAATAATCCATAATAAAAAAGAAATAAAATAAATGTTTCTAAATGAAATAATTTATATAATATATAATAAAAAGTTAAAAAGAATTATTGTTTTTAGTTTTTTATTGTTGATCAATAGATGTTTTGTTTATTTAATTTGTTTTAAATAAAGCATTACTAGCATAAAATATGTTATTTTTATACTCCTTGAGGTTTTTTCGAGCCAAATATGTAGGTGTACAAAAAATATAATTTGAGTGTTTCTTCAACTTTCTTTGTTTATTTTGTTTATTCGAATTTTATCTGAAATTTTCCATTTTTCCCAATTTTTCCATTTTTTGGGCTTAGGAAAAAAACGGAAAAAAACCTTGATTTGTTCTAATTTTTCCTGTTTTTTCCGTGATGTTAAACCTCTACTATTGACTCATAAAATAAAACAAAATAAAATAAAAAACAAACAAAACAAAATAAAACTAATATTCTAGATAGGTATCTAGATAGGTTACTTTCCGGTATCTAAGATACTTTTTTAAGTTACAAGATACAGTTTCTTTTAAAAAGTATCTTTAAGATACTAGTTACTTTTTGCCAAGAAATAAAGGAACTAAGTTACAGTAACTTGGATACTTTAAAACACGGATTCTTTAAAATAAGGGGACCCAGCATTTCACAGTCTATCACATAGGAAAAATGAAGCCTTGAGGGGAAGTTTGTTTTCTGTATACTCCAAGGAGACCACATAAGTGGGCTGGTACAAGGTTATGTTATATGTCAGTGTAAAACTGCCATCAGGTTTTATGTGATAGATAGTGCCATAGATTCTAAAGGAGGCAAAAAATGTCCCATCATAATTCACAATTTTTAAGGTTTCTAACTTTCAGATACTCAGATGTGACGATTAAAGAATTTAAACTATTCGATAAATTTGTTTCATTTGACAGTTGCCATATTTTGTAATTGTAGACACAACATTGTCAAGTCTAATTCTTAGAAATCATGGAAACCATTATTAATTTTTACTAACAATCAAAGTACCTCTTATATGTATTCATAGATTCTCCAATAAAATGACATACTTGGCATCACTGATACCATTAGAATGATGAAAGAATAGGCCTCACTTTGGAAACTATAATGCTGGGTCCCCTTATTTTAAAGTACCTTTAAAGAGTCCCTGCTTTAAAGTAACTAAAGTCTATCCAAGTTACAGCGGCAGTAGATATAAACAAAGTCACATGACCGCCTTGCGATCGATTACCAGGGTCGGACAAATATGAAATTCCAAGTGGCTTGTAATTCTGAACTAATTCTTTTAGAAGTTCTAAAATTTGTGTTTCTACCTTTCGTGGATCTTTATAAACGTCCGTAAATTAAGTAGCAAAATAAATTTACAGAATATACTGCCCGCGATCCGATCTAAAATATGCAGGAAACTAGACTGAGGGAAGAGCCGGCCCTGCAGTCTGCTCGCCGCGTAAACACTTGACATTTTATGACGGCCAGACCAATAAGAGAATAAGTCACGTGGTGGCCAATGTTTTGATCCACTGCCTCTGTAACTTGGATAGACTTTAAGTTACTCTAAAGTAACTAAGATACTTTTTTCTGACAGCTCTGCTTGGGACATGTCAAGGAAATGACGAAACAGAGTTTCATCAGAGAACACAACTTGTTCCAATCATTGGTAGTCCAATTCTGATGTAGTCTTGTAAAAATTCAATCTCTGAACTTTCTGTTCTTGTTTTTTTTGGCAGGTCTTCTGTTGCTCAGTGCTGTCTAATGTAAAGTTTTTTGAGACAACGTGCTCTCAAAGACACGAGAGTCACCAGCAATCTGCTAAAAAATAAATTGAAATCGTGGACAGATTCTAACCACAGAGATCGTATACATATGTATATACATAGAGTGCTGAAGACTACTGAAGAGTGTTTGTTATGAATAGGGTGCGCGGAAAATCAATGACCAAAAATGAAGTCGAGACAATTCATTATTTTTTTACGAGTTGACCGAATTTCAAAAACTTTTTTTAAAAAATATATAGTGCTCCGAAAGATCTACATTTTGACACTAATTTTTTTCAGATTCGTCTTTTCCATGACCTACTACGATCAAAATTATACCCCCAGAAACTGTAAAAGTACATTAGGCATTTTTTTAGGAAAAAAATGAATAGCACAGTCATATTGCCCATACCCGAAAACCCTACATACCAAGTTTCACGGTCATAACTTATACAGGGCGTTCACCAAATAGCTTCAAACATAGCAAAAATACGGTTTTTCGGAGTACTCTGTACAAACACCGAGAGATATTTTAAAATTATTTCTTTGCAGTTTGATTAGGGCTCACATAAGCCATCAATTCCCACGATTTCATGGCCCTGCCTTAGACAGGGCGTTCGCATTAAAAATACAAAAATCGAAAAAAATCGATTTTTCTCGTTTTTTTTAAGTTTTTTTTACAAAGTATTTTCAATAAAAAGCACCCTTTATTTGAAAAAATTTAAAAATTGATTGGTATCCACATATCCAGGGTGCTTTTTATTGAAAATACTTTCTAAAATTTAATATTGTTTATGTTTTTTAATAGGCATAAGTTAAAATTGTAGAAAAAAATGTGAAAAAACACCAAGAGAAAAATCGATTTTTTCGATTTTTGTATTTTTAATGCGAACGCCCTGTCTAAGGCAGGGCCATGAAATCATGGGAATTGATGGCTTATGTGAGCCCTAATCAAATGACAAAGAAATAATTTTAAAATATCTCTCGATGTTGGTACAGAGTACTCCGAAAAACCGTATTTTTGCTATGTTTGAAGCTATTTTGTGAACGCCCTGTATAAGTTATGACCGTGAAACTTGGTATGTAGCGTTTTCTCGGGTGTGGCCAATATGACTGTGCTATCCTAAAAAAATTGATGCCGGCACTCTATGATGGATATTTACGATCTCCGTGGTTCTAACCGACGTTTGTTTGTCTGTTCCGCAGGCGGCAGCCAGCCCTCGAATTCCACCTCCACGTTGGTGGGGGGGTCCGGCGAATTCCCCCACGTCTCCCTGAGCGACGCCGCGCGTCGCTACTCGAGCCCGAGCGTCGTTCGTCTAGGAGATAGACCGTTCGCGCAAGAGACGCTCTTCTAGCCTCCCTGTGTGTGTTTGTTGTTAGTGGAAGCGCCCGTCTAGGCTTCTACGGGTCTATATGACGATTCGATAAATGATTGGTCTCGTACCGGTGCCACGATACACAAATAACCTTAGACGAGGAAAGAGAGAAAACACCACGCTTGCGAGTTAATTTCTTGAATTTGTTAATTAAAGGTAACAGTGATTAAGGGGAAAATATACTCTTACGATGGTGAATTGTTCAGCGTTTGGTTGCAAAAGCAGAAGTGAAAAGCAAGAGCCCGGCATTTCGTTAACATAGGTAAATATTTAACAAGCTACCTTTGAAAGAAGCCTTAAAACTTTATTTTTTCTCAATATAACTTTTTAGTTTGATAAAGTGCACTGTTTTGTTTGTAAATAGGTCCAATATAATTATTTTTTAACATCGTTTTTATTGGAAATTTCTTAATTGGTTATGATCGTTTCATGAAATATGGGCTGGTTTCCAAGGGCGTGCATTATTTATTTTATTTTGATTGATTCGAAATCGTCACAAATAAATATATTTCAGCACTTGACACTAGCTTTATATTTGGGAAATTATCTGCAAATAAATAACAATATTTCAAATTACATGTAAGCCAAAAATTAACTACCTTTTCATTTTTAACATTTTTGTGTCATTGTCTAAGCAGATAATGGGTATGTCCGTGCGCACGTGCTGTGACGTCAACGGTGACGCTTATTCGACAAAATCATGGCCACCTTTTATTTTAAACGGAAATTTAACTCGTTTATAGTGAGCTAGGCAACCACATATACACCAAGTGACGAAGTGACGTAGGTTCGCAGAAGAGTTTAATTTTCGTTCTCCTACTGTTATATGTGTATCGGGCCAAGCACAAATTCTAGACCATACAAACAACTAGAACACCGGTTTATTATGTCGGATAATTTATCTAGAATTGAAATATCCGTGGAAGCAGAGACGTACGTCAGAAAAAAAAAAGACCAAAGTAATTATTTTTATATGTATGTGGTGTTCTTCTGTTTACTGCATCGATGCGCTGTTTCGGTGCAGATATGGGTATTAAATTATTTCTAAATCCGTGTAGATGTTCATTCATTTCAAACCTTTAAAAGACTGGCAAAGAATATAACAGTAACCAAAAAAGTATTTATATTGGAAAATGAAATTATGGTGTAATCTGCATTTGCAGATGGGTAACAGTAGATTTTGATATAGGTACGTAATAAAGGCATAAATTTAGGCTCGGCATGGCTTCACCGCCACCTCGCGACAGTTTTTTGCCGTAAAGAATACTTATAGCAATAATCAAAGTATTCATAATGGAAAATACAATCACGGTGTGATTTAAATCTACACTCACCGGCACGAAAAACGGAGCACTTACAATTTTTATTTAAAAAATGTGAAATTTTAATACTTTGCAATGGTTTATTATTATAATAAGTTAAACGCAAACAACAACATGTTTTAAGTAATTTCTAATAACAATTGGGCGCTTTTTTTTTAAATAAAAACTTTTGTTATAATTTAAAAAATTACAACGATAAACCCACATTGGTGTTGTGGCAAAATGTCCTTAAATGAATCAGAACTTAAACGATTTTTGAGCAAAAACTAATGAGGAGCATTTTTAATAACGGGTATTACCCCCGCGAGCTCGAATGATTGCATGCATTCTCCGTGGCATGCCTAAAATCAAATGGCGAATGTCCTCTTGAGGAATAAGGTCCCATTCCTCTAAAAGAGCTTGTTTCAACTGATTTATGGTTAAAGGAGCAGGAACACGACTTCGCATTCTTCGCCCAAGCATGTCCCAAACATGTTCAATCGGGTTCGCATCTGGACTTAACGCTGGCCACTCCAAAACAGGAATGTTTACATCATTTAAATACTGTTGAGTGATTCTTGCGGTATGAGGTCTGGCATTATCATGCATCAGAAGAAAGTTATTTCCAATAAAATCAACATACGGGACAACAAAATCTTGGAGAATTTCATCAATGTACCTGGCAGCAGTTAAGGAGCCTCTTGGAACGATGTACAACTCAGTGTGTGCCTCCAGAGAAATTCCAGCCCACACCATTACTGAACCTCCTTGGTATCCTACTCTAGGACTGAAGGTACATTCTGCAAAACGCTCTTGTGGTCTTCGCCATACTCTCTCGCGACCATCTGGAGATCGCAGGCTAAACCTGGACTCATCAGTAAATAAAATTCGCCCCCAATCATTTTCACCCCAGTGCGCATGATTTCTGGCAAACCGAAGTCGCGCAACACGATGACGCCTAAGAAGCTCTGGACCTGTTGCAGGTCTACGACTGGTAAGATTGGCTTCTCCAAGTCTTCGTCTAACTGTACGTTCGCTTACATTGGTATTCCGAACATGATGAAGTCTACTTCTGATTTCTACAGCTGTAGCACGACGATCTCGTAGACTTTGCAAGAGGATGAAGCGATCATCATGAGCGTTAGTTTTTCGTTGGGGACCAGTTCCAGGTCGTCTGGTGTAAGCTCTAGTTTCCAAAAAACGTGTATAAATACGGTGCACAGTGCTATTGGATACGGCATATTGTTGGGCAACATATCGCTCAGTTCTTCCGTCTTGAAGCAACGCAACAATAGCAGCCGCTGTTTCAGGATTAACAGCCATATTTTTACCTTAAATAAACGCAGTACAGCTTTGAACTGTTTCACTTCTTTAAACTCAGACTTGTCAAAACAATAAAAACAAAAGAAAAGTCATGGCCAACTAAGACTTGTGTACTTTTTAATTTTTGGAAATTTTTATTCAAAACAGTCTAGTCTTGCTTTTCAAATAAACGTTTAATTGTTGTTAGATATTACTTAAAACATGTTGTTGTTTGCTTTTAACTTATTATAATAATAAACCATTGCAAAGTATTAAAATTTTACATTTTTTAAATAAAAATTATAAGTGCTTCGTTTTTCGTGCCGGTGAGTGTAGAAACAAAACCCAAGACAAAATAAAATACAATAATTACAATATAAAAGCTTTATTGAACAACATTCGATAAAACATTAACAACGTGATTTAAGGTAAAACTCGACAAAATTAATCAAGGAACTCGCGCGTAGGAATATTAATAAGCCACTTCTTGTTACAATGTCAAAACGAAGCATGCTGCGTAAAGCGGAAGTCAAATAATATTTAAAAAAAGTTAAAATTTATTAATATTAATAATGTTCTTGTCTGTGACAGTCACAGTCGTGTCGTTATCGATGTACGATTTATAAAGGCAGCGTACGTAAAAATGCGGCAGTTACGTTTTTTTTATTAGTTTTTGATTTTGTGTAACTGCCACATCTTAAGTTGTCGGAGTTTCTATTTGCGCTGTATGTCCTCAGTAGTGTTCGGCATATTGGGAGTGCCTGATTCCGAAACTGTGAGCTATGGGAAACTCGAGTACTACCTGTAAAACATAGACAGATTTTAGTACAGGTTGGAACACTACAATGTTACATTTTAAATTTCCCGCTTCGTGTAAGGTTCAAAATGGCGGCCACGATATTTTATCTATGATTAAAATCGCAAACTTAGGTGCAAAAACTGTGCATGCTATTCTATTGTGAGTTGGACATGCTTAGTTACCATCGAGGTTATGTTACTTCATTGTTAGAACAGCAGACACGTTTTATCTCGACTCAGGAACATGTGTTGGGAACCGCAGTACGCAGAGTGTCGTATCCCAAACGAATATCTAGGAGCGTTTCTTAGGTGTGAAACAACCTTTAATATCGATGGAAAATAAATTGTTATCGATAAAAGAAATAATCCTAGATTTTTTTAAGGTGAATTTAAAAGGTATATTTATTTGAAAGGATATTTTTAAAATATGCATAGATACTAATGACACTATTTTAAGTCATAGTTTCTTATTTCTAGCAGTTACAACTTTTAAAAGGGTCATATTTTAAAATATCCGTATTTTTTGTAGGCAACAGAACATACTTTTGATGACGTTTTATTTCCAGCCTTAAAAAACTATTTCCTTCGCACAAAAATACAAATTTCCACAATGTTATATTGTTCCTATACTAAGATCGAGCAACTCTTATGCCTGGCGTAAACAAGAGCACGTGCGTTGAGATATTTGCCAGAGCCGCACTGAGGAATGACCTTTACTTAATTTACAATTGTTTACATAAAAATATTTCGGAAAAAACTATTGGCTGAATTAAAATGGTTCAAAACATCGATAAAATTATTTGCGGCAGTGTCTAAATAGCTGAAAACAACAAGATAAAACCGCGTAAATATACTTTTGCGATCGAGTCCGGCCCTGTTGCCACGTGCTTTTATTTACGACAGACGTAAGAATTGTTAGATTTTAGTATAAACCACTACTTAATTACACATAATTATAAACTATGTGGAATTGCAACAATTAAAAGAAATTAAACCTTGGGAAACGTGCGGGATAAATCATGCAATGATGTATTTATTAGATTAGCATTTTTATTGCCCAAAAAATAATTTCTAAAAGTTTCAATATATTTTTTAATAGACAAGGTTATTTTGATCTTCCTTGGCAAAATGTCATTTTAAGTTAGGAAACAAAATGTTATTATGTTATTTATTCTGTTTTTTAATTTGGAAAAAATCTAAGATCAGAGCAGGCCGTGGAAACCTGGCAATAAAAATTGTTGATTGTCAATCACTTGTCAATGTTTGTTATGTGTCGAGGCCACAAACACTAGGTGGTCTCCGTAATCGCATTATTAAAGCTTGTCGCGGAATCACTAGGGCGCAGCTCAGACGAGTGGTTGAAAACAATAGATGGCGAATTGAGAAATATGTGGCGTAATTTAACAAACTAATATTTAATTTAATGGAATAAAATCAATAGTTCCCTTGGTTTCTTCTGATATCAATAATATTTTTTGTATAAATCATCTGTGATGCAAATAAATAAGTTTTAAAGAAAGTCGACATTCTTTATATCAGACGTATCAAGTAACGAATGAATTATCTTAATAACATTTTGTTTTCCTTACTAAAAATGCCATTTTGTCTATTAAAAAAATATATTGCAACTTTTAAAAATTATTCTTTGAACATCCTGTATGGGAACAAGATGAAACTTTGTAGTTATGTTTTAAGTGGTCCTAAACAAGAATCCGTCGTCAGTTTAGTCCTAAAAAAATCGCTAATAGCACTTTTCCAAATTTGGACCATTAAAACCAGTCACAGTTGTATAGTGTTAATAAGTAAAAAATAAGAAAGATTAGAGGGAAAAAATACAAAAACCTACTTTTTCGGGGGAGTAAACTCCTGGCCCAGGAATGGTATCGTCTTTAGGCACATTGGTTCTTGCGCCCATCGTGTAAGCTGGAGAATGGACTTTGTAGTGTTCGGCGTCTACGTTGTTGTATTGGCCTGGACCTGGGTTTTTCACCTAAGAAAAATTATTATTTAGAAAAAATTACATCTTATAAGGATTTTTGTAGATTTTCAAGGAATTATCTGACAGTATGGCAACCCTGTGGTAAGAAGCCCTCGCTTCAATAATGAAGGGACTTTGCGACCAGTGGCTCTCAAACTGTCTCCAAAATTCGGGAAATTTTTTGAAAGGTCATAACTTTTTATTTTCTGTACATTAAAAAAATACTTTCATGGGTCCAACGAAATTAAGTTCAAAAATTTAAATGCCCTTTTGATACGCAATAGAAAAACTTACTCTGTCGTCGATCTGTTCCTTATTTCTCCCAGAGATCGTGTAAGAAGGCGCCGACTTTTTGTCTCCCACCACAGATGGGATGTTGTACACATTGGGAGCTAAAAAAAAATCAACTTTTTTTAATAAAAGTAACATTTGCATCTTGTACATTATTAGCTATTTTTCATTTTATTGCAATAAAGGCCGCAGAAAACTTAGTTGCAGTAGGCTATATTCTGTTATGGAGTGACAGGTCGGGCGACTTCTTAGCTTTTGTTGAAGCATTTTGTAATTATTTGGCGTAGTAGGTAGGTATGTACCTAAATATATTTTCTATCGAACAATATCGATAAATTTATAACAGCGTAATTATTTGGGTCAAAAAACGACTAACCAGGAGTGTCAAACGGCTTTTCAAGGTTTGTTCTGGCTCCAAAGCTGTACAATGGAGACATTTCGTGCATGAGCTTTTCAGCCTTGGGCACATCGTAAAGGTTTGGTGCTAAAAATGCAGTGGTTTAGGATTTTGCGAATATCTCCGTAATGGGGTGAAAAATAAGAATGATTCATGAATTTGCACCTTGTACGAATTGTATGATGTGTTTTAAATATTTTGCAATAATTATTATTGCAAATCTTATCCTTTACGGAGATAATGCACAAAGCTAAAGTTAGGAGTGCATTATGTAATAAGTGTTGTAAGAAGCGAAGTGAATAACTAACCGGGTGTGTCTGATGGCTTTTCTAGATTTACTTTGGCTCCGAAAGTGTATTTGGGTGCATTCTCAGCTATCTGAATATCATACACGTTGGGTGCTAAAAAACAAAAATGTGCAATCTTTGGGAAAAGCAGAAAGGAAGGTTCACATATTCACAGGTTATAAAAAAAATAGGTCAATCTAGGGTTCCTAAGGAATCCTAGGTCAATCCATTGGTAGCTGATTATTTGGACTCAAATAGTGTGACATACCATTTTTCATTTAAACTTCAAAATACAGGGTTAAAGTTAAATTAAAAAAAAAAACGACAACTCATCCAGTATTTTTATTAGCTTTTTTTGTAGTCAATTTTAAACTAATTTCCCATTTCCTGATGAGCTAGAGTCTTAGAACTGGATGACAACGCAATATTAACTTGCTATAAACATATTATTTTTATTATGTTATTTGTTATTTATTATAAAAGAATTATGAATATTAAATTATACTTTTTTGTCCGTTTTTATATTATTATATTATTTCATTATACTTTTAGTCCCTTTTAAAAACGTGGTATTTTTTATTTTCATTTTTTTTTTCAAATTTGGCAGAGATTTGATTGTTATAAAAAAACGTAACAAAAAGGGGATGTTGAAAAAATGGCATAAGAAAAGCCACATCATTTCAGTCCAAAGAATGTGCCTGGCAATATCTACATGTCATTTAGTTATCGGTAATAGCTGCTGTAATATTATCTTATTAGTTTTACTACGACTACAAAAAATGTACAAAATAGTTATTTATAGCCCATGACTCTTAATACCTACAAACATTTTTTCTGCATTATCAGCCATACAATGAAGAGTTAAGTTCTTTTGTTTTTATACTCTGTTTTTTATGAGACCTCTGTAGTATTCTGTCTTTTCTGTGGTACAACTTTAATTGCCAACTTTACAGAAAAATCAGCACTATACAAGGTGTCCCACTTAAGACGGTTTTCATTATTTATGTCCTTTATGTTCGATCACCCAGACAAAAAAGGTTGATATTTATGGTCCAGGGCAAAATAATTGGTCTGTATGAAAATGAAAATATGAACCCAAGATCTGACATCTGTCAATGTTCAGTGGCGTGCCATTTTTTATTAAAAAGTAAAAATAAAGCTTGAAAAAAATTTTTTATAACGAAAACCATTAGGATTTCCATACAGGTTTATATGACACTTATTTTGACGTTTTCTAGATTCATGAAGTTTTATCCACAAAAGTTGGATCACCCTGTATAGAAAAACAAAGTATACAAGTAAACTCAACTTTCACCTCATGATTCCATAAACAAAAAATCACTTTGATTATTTGAATAATTATGTTATTATTTCAAAACAAACTAACCAGGTGTGTCAGATGGTTTTTCCAAATTAATTTTGGCCCCGAAAGTGTATTTTGGTGCATTTTTATGCAGTACCTTTTCCGCTTTTGGTACATCGTACACGTTAGGAGCTACAAGAAATATGAACCAATAAAATAAAATTGGCAAAAAATCCTTTTATCTACATGCAGATTAAAAACATATAATAAAGTCAAAATATTCAATATCAATGAAGCATGCATAATAATATCATGGTAGGTACATATTACCTAGTAATATTAAATTAATATTAATATTGAAATGAAAGCACTCGGTAAAATTTTTATTTTCCATCAGATTTTAGCCGTTTTTTTTTTCTAAAAATAGATCGCAAAAACTCTACTTTGGTGCAAAATTTCAGGTCTTAATCTCAATTTTCAAGGCCTACTACGATTTTTTTTCTAGTAAAAAATGACGAAAACAATTAAGCGATTTTTTTTATTTAAAATCTGACACCTCAGTGTTAATCAAGACACCTTAAAACACCCACATACCAAATTTTAATAAAAAATATACAGGGGGTTCCATTCTGCAGGGTGTCAAAGTTGAGCAAAATAGGAATTTTAAAAGGCATCTGGCAAGTCAAGTGTGCCATGGAATCCCCTTAAAACAGTTGAATGGTCAACAGGACCACTCAAAGTGATATAAAGGGTGTCTTTCTCTGTGCCATCTCAAAATAATGAATTTTTTGGGGTGAAAAATCGAGTAGACACTATAAACGAACTAAGTCTAAAAATACAGAAGCCTAAGAGTCAGTAAGTCCATATGAGTTAAGGTGGCTGGTGTGCCACAACAGGAATAACGCATAGAAAATGTATCATCTTAGACAGTGACTTTATTGATAAAGGTCCAACAATTTAAATTGTTTTTATTTGTTGGTTGGCATTTTGTAAAGAAATAAATTACTTTTGTGTTTATTAATATTTTTTCAATGATTCCAAAGCACTCCCTGACCAGTATAAAGTTTAATAAAAATTCAGCATTTTGAGATGGTCCAGAGAAAAAGACCCTGTACTTGTTTGTATTGAATGTTTGCACACCAACACCTTGAGTAGTCCTGTTGATCATTCATCTGTTTTGACGGGATTCCATGGCATACTCTCCAGCCATTAAAATTCCTATTTTGCTCAACTTTGTCACCCTACAGAATGGAACTCCCTGTATATTTTTTGTTCAAATTTGGTATACGGGGGTTTTATGGTGTCCTGATTAACGCTGTGGTGTCACATTTTTAGAATTTTACAGGGGTGCTTCCATTTAAAATGGGTCACCCTGTACACATTATTTGAATCGTTGTTTGTGTTCTATTTGCTCAAATTTTCAAGAAAATATATAAACTACAACTACCCACGGATTTTATAATAATTGTAATAGATACAATAAAGTAACTATACTTAATTGAAAAATAAAAAAACTAACCGGGTGTTTCAGACGGTTTCTCTAGGTTAACTTTAGAACCAAAACTATATTTTGGTGCGTTTTCGTGCAGTACTTTTTCAGCCTTTGGAACGTCGTAAACGTTGGGCGCTAAAACACACGTATATGATATGTGTCAAATAAGCAAAAATCAACAAAACAAAACAATATTAAAATCTACGAAAGCTGGGAAAAGCTCCACCACTTCTATTTTTATAATTCACAGCCTGTGAGTATTATAAAAATAAAGGGAGTGCGGCTCATCTAAGCTTAGTCAAAAATCATCCTAAAATGTTGCTTGAGAGTCATCAAAAATACGTAGGTACGTATGCTACCTCTCCTTTGTTATTTTTGCTCAGAAATCGGGAAATAGTGCACAACATCTTATGGTGATTTTAGAATAAAAACAAAAATAAAAACAAACCAAGGATGAACTAACCAGGCGTGTCCGAGTCTCTTAGCATGCGGGTTTTCCTTCCGAATGAGTACCGTCGGCTGCTGGTGCGCATGAACGTTTTATAAGCGTTAGGGGCTGTGTTAAAACAGTTAATTCACTTGAACCAAAGTTAACCATTACTAAGGTTACCTTCCGACAATCTTCCAAAAGTACTGACCCAAAACTCCGAAATTTTAAATCATTTTTTGCTGATATACCTATTTAGTAGAGAATGTGTTGAATCTGCAGCAGGTTGAACAGTCTAGTTTCATCAGTACTTTCAGTAGATTGTGGAACATAGCTTAAATATTGTTGCTACAACTTTTACATGTCAATAATTCTATGCCGTTAAATTTATGAATATTTGTAATGGGTAAAAGGAACATCCTACATAAGCTTTTTATTGCAATAATTATCTTCGAATTAAATAATTATACAGATAAAATGATTAGATATATTATAGTATATGATCAAATGTTATTTGTCCCCTTTCTACTGGATTACTATAATTACTTTGTTAATAATATGTACACATTATTTTAATTTTCTAAGAGAGTCCACCTGAAAATTGGGCTTAATCTGCTGCTGTTCGCAGAACATTCCACGGTTAGGTTAGGCGGCAATATCTCTCTATGCTACCACAAAACAGCAAATAGTGACATTATGGGACTACCTTAGACAAGGAAAGAGAGAGGACGCCTAACAACGCTCGCGGCCTTGTTACCGACTGCCACATCGCACGGCAGTGGCGTAGCACGAAACACGTTCTTAGTCAATATCACAAATATGTTAAAAGTGAAAAGGTAGTTAATTTTGACATACATGTAATTTGAAATATTTGTATTTATTTGCAGATAATTTCCCAAATGTAAAGCTAGTGTCAAAGTGTTGAAATATATTTATTTGCGGCGATTTCGAATCAATCAAAATAAAATAAATAATGCACGCCCGCATGGAAACTAGCCCATATTTTATAAAACTATCATAATCAATTAATAAGATATTTTCAATAAAATAATTATATTGGTCCTATTTACAAACAAAACATCATACTAAAAAGTAGAAGTTATATTGAGAAAAAATAAAGTTTTAGGGCATCTTTCAAAAATAGCTTGGTAAATATTTACCTATGAAACGAAATCCCGGACTCTTGCTTTTCACTTCTGCTTTTGCAACCAAACGCTGAACAATTCACCATCGCAAGAGTATATTTTCCCCTTAATCACTGTTATTTTTAATTCACAAATTCACGAAATTAACTCACAACGTTCTCGCTTTGTCTGCCACATATAAAATGGCAGCCGTTCAAAACGACGTAACAAAATCTATACACGACAGGGTTGGCAAGTGCTGTGTCCTCTATCTTTCCTTGTCTAAGGGAACTTTCGCCTTTTTTTTAAAGGCCAAATTTTCAGTGGACTCCACTATTGATTTGCAATACAAGCTGTAGATATACAGGGTGTTCGAAAAATAGACGGAGATATTTTAGAGGGTGATTCCCTGTTAAGAAATATGAAAAAAAGTTTCTATAAACATGGGTCCGGAAATGCAGAGTTTTCAAGATACAGGATGTTAAATAAAAAAAATAAAACATGAAATTATTAATGTCTTAAAAATTATTTACTCGATTTTGTTGAAATTTGGCAATGTTATTTGTTGTATTAAGAGGCTAATTTCGCCCTAACTAGATTAAATTTATTAAGTCCAGTGGCGTCCCGGGGGGCACCTTAGCGAATATTATTATCAAAAAAATGTACGCCACTACCTTTTTTTGTAACTTTAATATTTTTTGTTTGATTAAGCATCTAAAAATACAACTTCTTTCCCTCTTGTATTGTTTTCCTATCTCACTTCGTTTGCGAGAAAAAAAATAAAAACCGTTTTATTGCATGTCACTGGACAAAATTGGTTGTAGTGTACTTTATGTTATGATATTGGAAAAGTTGCAATAACACTCTTTCCTAGAAATGCTTTTGATTATTTGTTTTCCAAGGCACTTGTGATTTTTTTTGCAAAAATTGATAAACCAATTTTGTCCAGTGACATGCAATATATTTAACATCCTGTATCTTGAAAACTCTGCACTTCCGGACCCATGTTTATAGAAACTTTTTTTCATATTTCTTAACAGGGAATCACCCTCTAAAATATCTCCGTCTATTTTTCGAACACCCTGTACATATACTAGTTAAGAACACAGGAATAAACACTTATGAAACCTGTCAATATTGTGTTTTATTCCTGTGTTTCTTGGACGCCCCATTTTATCGTTACTAATATTATCCAATATATGTGTCTACCGATAAAGAAATGTGGACTGCAACTCACCTGGTGTGTCAAGCGGCTTGTCTACGTTGGTCTTGAGGCCAAAGGTGTACCTTGGAGCGTTGTCGTGCACTGCACGTTCTGCCTTGTCCGGATCGTAGTCGCCTGGGGCTGGGAAGTTGTCGGACTTTGGCTCTCTCGCCCTGCCGTGTAAGCTTAGAGCGGGTGGTGTGTCTTTTCCTGCGAAACGAATGCACCACGGTATAGGCGAATGAATTTCGGCGGAAGTATGCAACCGGATGTACTTGTTGTGCCGTGCGCACATATGCTTCAACGCGTCGCTTCGCGCTATCCATTTAGTTGTCAAAACTAAGGATAGAGGGATCAAAAGCATCAAAATGCACACGTTTGTAGTCAATCAACATATTATATCGGAAATTTAGCAAAGTAAACAACATTACGCCCGTGTGTACAACGTTTACCTGTGATATCACTTGAGAAATATCACTTTGGCCACACACCGCACACTTTCAAATAAGGCAGAGAGATTGAATTTGAAATGAAATGCTGTAAACAACAGAGTACGTGGCATCGCTCAAAAAGATGTTGGCTCTGTTTACTTTTTGTTCTTTTCTTACTCGTCCTCTATCCTTAGTTGTTTCTCTGAGGGTGGAACACAACTCCACTATCATGAAAAAATTTTGTGCGTTTTCCAAAAAGTTATAAAACCTAGGTATAGTATAAATAAACTCACTTGGAACAGCAGAAAAACGCTTGGGCAGCCATTTTATATGCGGCGCGCGGCCCTTAATAATATACAAATTTTATTTGTCTATCTAAAAAGAATAAAATAAAGTTTGAAATAATTCAGACCAAAGCAAACCAAAAATTTTCTTTCGCACAAAACAACACAAGCAAGTAGCAGAGTAGATCGCGCCCCGTATATTATCACTGTGTTCCAATTGAGTTCATTTATCTTCCTACCTACATATTGGTATTTACAAAAATATGTTCCACATTAAATTTGTTAACAATAACATATTTAAACTACTGGTAACCGTGTATTATTGCTTAAGTGTGATGTTATTTCTTCATATAAAAATATGAAAGGAAGGCAATAATTTTCAAGTTTGGAATTATAATTTCACAACAAATGTTTACAATAATAATAATAATATTCTGACGCGGTCGCTAAACATAACAAGCCTTGTGGAACAGCGTGTGCAGATGAGCAGAAAGCGAGAAATTCGAAACAATTGAATCTATTTACATAAAACAAACTATGTATAGAAAATCTGGGTTCAATGAACTCTTTTAATATCCACCTTAAATACAGGGTGTAAAATAAATTATGGTCAATATTGATACAGCGAAAACAATAAACAAATTTTGACAATAACCTACTTCATTTTAATTTTATCACCACTGTACCATGAAAACTGTAGCCATTTCTGTTACATCCTGTATATTTATAGTGAATAATAATAAGTATTACAATGGGGTATTCATTCAAACTAATGTAGAACTGGAAATTATTATTAAAACAGTTTCAAGTGTGAATTCAATAAATAATAAAGGAGGGTACAATGTTAAATCTTATATAGCTGTAATTAAAATGCGTAAATAATCTATACATTCATTGATTGAACGTAAAAATAGTTCTTGTACACCTTGAAAGGAATCGATCAATAATACGAGTACAAGATCGAAAGAGGAAGTTTATAAATAATATAAGTATAAACAAAGACAATTCTGATGGGATTGTCATTGGTATAAAGAAAGGGAGAGTTCATACCTACTGAGTTTAGAATTAATTTAAATCACGAAATTCTATATTCGATTTGTAGTTGTATTTTGATTTTGTCCACAAAAAATACAAAATCTTTGAACAAAAACAGGATGATTTTGAACTCAAGTTTACTTGATGCAAACATAAAAATAACTACAGCTTGTATCTAAATAAGAAAAATAATTTAAATACCTATACAGGGTGTTCCTTAATGACATGCTAATACTTAAGGGGGTTATTCTCGGCCCATTTTAAGAAAAAAACTTCATATGAACGTATGTCGTAAACGTCCTAACTTTTGAGATACAGGGCGTTAAAGTTCATTTTTTTAAATTGAATTTTGGCTACATCTCCCGAAATAATCAAGCTGCTGAACTGAAATTTGGCACTGCTATGTTTTTGGGGATGGAGAATATGCTGAAAATGTCAATTTCACCGTATCTCACAGAGGGCGCCACTTGCGCTCACGCTTTTACGCGTAACTTTTTTGAGGTTATCTTTTTGGTCCTCCAGGTCCATCATTTTAGTGCATCTTTTCATTCTGCGAGAAAAAGGTACTCTTGTTTCATAACGATTAAATCAACCGTTTGCGTTGAAATTACCAAAACGTGCCCCAAAACACCTGTTGATTCCAATATTCGAAACATAAAATTTTCACCTACTGCTTTCATATGTTACAGATCAAATGATGAAAAAAATGCCAAATGGGCATTGGTCAAAACACCATTGGTTTTCTTGAAATAGAGTGTCCAAATTTTGTCAAATTCAATCCTTTCAATTTTGAAAGCGAATAATTTTTGGTACATTGTTCATAGGGATTTTTTTCTCAGTTTAAATGGTACAGTTGATCTGTAACACTTGAAGGTGGTAGGTGAAAATTTTATGTTTCGAATATTGAAGTCAACAGGTGTTTTGGAGAACGTTTTGGCAATTTCAAAGCAAACGGTTGATTTAATCGTTATGAAACAAGAGTATCTTTTTCTTGCAGAATGAAAAGATGCACTAAAATGATGGACCTGCAGGACCAAAAAGATAACCTCAAAAAAGTTACGCGTAAAGGCGTGATCAAAAAACAGCGCAAGTGGGGCCCTCTGTGAGATACGGTGAAATTGACATTTTCAGCTTATTCTCCATCCCCAAAATATGGCAGTGCCAAATTTCAGTTCAGCAGCTTGATTATTTCGGGAGATGTAGCCAAAATTCAATTTAAAAAAATGAAAAAGTTAGGACGTTTACGACATACGTTCATATGAAGTTTTTTTCTTAAAATGGGCCCAAGAATAACCCCCTTAAGTATTAGCATGTCATTAAGGAACACCCTGTATATATTTTTGTAACGGCTAATATATCTGGATAATAAAACAAATTCAAGGGTTGCTTGATTTTCAAACATCTCAACAGAAAGCTTAACTGTGAATGGTTGATTTCGAATTGCTACCCTACCTAGGGTGGGCGTGAAATCATAGAATATCATCCGTTCAATTAACTGGAATTTCCCACTTATTAATTCTGTAGGTTGAAAGCAAACGGGAAATATACGTATAGGGGTGGAAAACACAATTGTTTATACCTACATACCTAACGTGTTTTATTTGCTCACCTTTTGCACTTAGTCCGGCTACATTGTACTGCCCAGGACCGGGCCCTACACTGTCTAGTCTACCGTTGTGACGAGCACCAAAACTGAATGCAGGAGCCCGTCCAGTTTTTGATTCGGACGACCTTTTGCCTGCAAAACGAAAATAAATAATGCAGGTAGTCTTAAAAATAAACATCACATACAATGTTATCATGCAACTACTACGGTCTGCGATTCTGATAGCTGTATACCAACACTACTGATCCAGTGTATTTTCTTTTATATTCCAAGTCATTATGTCATTCCGGAATACCACGTATAGTCGTTCGTTTGAAAGCACACATATTTGGACAACAACAAATTTGATTCTTAGAACAATAGAATTTTTAAATGAGCGACAAATAACAATAGTGTCGTTTGCAATCACCCACACCTCAAATCCAGCTGGTGTTGTTATTTAACAATCTATTTTGGTTACAACAACTGTTTTACACCATTAATTTGTCTCTTCTAATGACTCATAACAAACCCATGAATAAGATAGGTCGTAAAGAAAATGGCAAAACTACACGTGGGAGAGAAAAAACTAATGGGAGAGGAAAAAATAATATTGTTTTCTCATTGAAAAATATAAGAACTACATCTCCTGCAGCCCAGGCTGAGAAATTATTGTATGACAGATCTGGGACACCCGTATAAAGTAAGTAGGCTGTGGTACCGATACCGATGCACATGGTTCTTAAAAATAAATTTTGCGCTGGATTCCTTATTCCTGAGTAATGAGTTGCGCGAACGATATTCACTTCTTAAGAAAATAATAAATAAATCTTGAAAAATATAAAAAATATAGCTATAACTAGATGCGACGGACTGTCCAGCTAGTAAATCAAAGATGTCGCCGTTGCCAAGGCAATTGAAACAGTGAAATGGCCAGCCTTGATATCCGACTGCACTCGGCATTGATATTGGGCGTTTCGAGAAAAAAATCGGCCTTTCTATAGTTCTAGTCCTGCGTGGGCCGAATGGCTCGCCTCGTCGATCTCTATATCTCGCGCCATCTGCGTCCAACTGTCCAAATTTGTCGCCGGCGACGTCTTGTATTCAACATGGACGTACGCGGATTATTCTGTGCCTTTTATATTTCGCATATTACCTAATATAGTTGAAATTCGTAAAGTAATGATTCCCCCAGATGATGGCACCATCCGGCAACGTCGCGCAGTCGACTGTTTCACCAAAGTCTAGAGTATTCTCTAGACTTTGGTTTCACGTAATTCTAACCAGAGCCGGACTGGACCATTAGATCGGCCCGGGCCACGGCTTCCAACCAGCCACTCTGTACCTAGACTTTGCCTGCGGCGTATTAAAGTCCAAAGTCCCCCAATGTATGGGCTATCGATTATCAGATTATAACTTTCTACTAAAAACATATACCTTTGGTATGACCAAGACAATACATTAAAAGTCTAGAGAATAGGTACTATAAGTCCGATCACTCCTTTGAAGTCGTTGAAGCCACCGATTTTTTGCGACCGGTCGTAAATCAATGTCAGCTCGTCACTCAGTTATTTACGAGGGGGACTATACAAATCACCGTAAAGCTGGTTGCACCAAGTTATACGGGGGCACCTCTATATTGACTTTCCATTATGCACCGTGAAGCATTAGTGTATATCGTCAGTTTTTGGTACAATGTTAAGAATTAAAATAGCAGAAAAAAAGGAGAATAATATGTAGGTATATTAAAAATGCAGTTATTTTACTTTTACGTTTAAATAAACAAGATATACCTAACTAAACAAGGGTAAGTAAACATATACATAAATGTGTACCTAGGAGCAAACAAAATACAAAATCATTACATAGTTTACAAGTTTTGCAAAATTGTAAGTTTTGGATTTGATTTATTTCGTCTATGGGTTGTTAATTCCCTATTCGCAAATTTAAGTGTGTAGTAAATATGAACTCGCGTACATATTGAAACCAAATAGTCATGGGGAAAAGTTGCACATGGATGTATGTATTTTACTGATCGGAATTTCTTTAGTAGGCTAGAACCTAAGCCATCCTGATGCGATAAGTCATTATATTTTAATAAGAAAATATTTTCTAAATTGATTATACAAATATTCACTAAATTCTCGTGGAGGTACTGTCAAACTGCCAAATGGTCCTGAACTGCCTTCATAGGTAGTCATTGTTGACTTATTGTCTCTGCCTGTCAGATTACGCACGCATAAGCTTCTGGTAATAATCTTAATGGTTAAGTTTAGTTGTTAATAAACTTTTTTCGGGCGAAGTGAATGATTGGTCATCAAAATGTGCCTTGCAAATTTTTATACGTTTATGTGCCTTTTCAGGTGCAATATTCGCAAATTTATGGTCTTTGACGAAGCCTAAGGCCGTTGACCGACGTATTAATAAAGACTGCTCACGGCTGTCATGTTTGACAGTTCTCTGGCTCACCATGCGCTTCCCGGAGACAAAATACAATGCAAAATACATTGTTGGCCATAGGCGCCATCTACTTTTCAGAATATGAAGCTATAGCCGTGAGAAGTCTTTTTAATACGTCAGTCAACGCTAAGGCCTTCTTCCATTGCTGACATCTGCAATAATTGCAATATTTTTATTTATAATAATGGAAAAAACACACCTGTGGGATGTTGGCTTTATATTATTCAACATATATAATATTATGCATAATACGAGTATTATGTAATAATATAATAATATTTCGATGACTATAGAAATAATAATTGATTAAGATATTTTTCTTATAAGTCACACTAAATATTATCGTTCAGGGTCTCTAAGAATTCGATTTATGAATTGCTTTTACAGCCATCCGCACTGCAATAAGAACCGTGATAAGCCATCACTTACTCAAAATTGGCAGCACTTGGAATCGCCCGCCCAGCGGGATATCGATCGAGGGCTAAGGCCAATGACGTCAAAACCTATAGACCGGTTTGTTTTGATAAACGCTTGACGCCCAGAACTAATCACAATCTAAGCGCTCCATTAAATTATTCCGAAAATGTCGCAAGATTGTCAGAAATTGCTGGCGTCGTTAGACCATCCCCCGAGTCTTCAGGTGAGGTTCCGATGCTTCCGGCGCCCCCCCCCCCCCCAAGCAAGAAAAAACATGCGATATCTAAGTGTGATTCTGGAGGAACTATAAACGGGAATCACCGGGTGTATAGTTGGTTGATGGTTGACTTTATGTCTTTGTTTGTAGCATGTTTTTAGGTAGCATGTTTTTAGAGTAGAATGGATATTTAATGCGTGACGCATTATGTTCTATATTCTTTTTGTGACGCCAATTAGAGTATTTTTATGCTGTTTCAAGTGACTTTAGCAATACTGTACTCACCAATCGACGAAGGTAGTGCTACGCAAGCTGGTCCAGGACTGTTGTATTCGGCAGCTATCGGACCACGCCTTTTCGTGGGTGTCCACGGTCTCTGGGTCATGCCGCCCATGATAAACTGCAACAAAAAAAGATATTATTAGATAATATTCCCTTCTAGTTTACTTTTATATCTACGCCACTGTTAATACTTTTGTAGTCAAGTCTACTACTGGTTGATGTGAAGAAGCAACAACTCTTCTTGATTTTAAATTGAGGATGACATCATTATTGTAAGCAGATTTGCGATTCGTTCACCTCAGTCCTCCTTTCCTAAACCAGTTTCGCAACCATAAAAACTAAAACACGGTGCTTTATTTGCAGCAATATCTACATAATACCTACACCTCATGATTTTACATAGCGTTGCTATTTATAGACGTTACCGTATATGAATTTCCGAAAATCTCATATCAGGTTAAGAAAGGTTAAAGCGAATGAAAAAACGAGGCTGTTTAGCGTTTGGCAATACTATCACGTTTGTTTGTAAATAATAACAGAGTACCTATTTATATATATGAAGTGACCACGAGAATTGTATGAAGTATATTATTTTTTTGCATCGTGTTTCTTTTTATTCCAGAGATAAAAATATAAAATATAGAGGTAATTCTGGCTTCAGCGCCCGCTCTACCAACCCCTAGATATTGTGTTAAAAAGTTATTTATGTTAGATATCCCAACAGCTAAGGCAATATATTTTTCTGGAACTGTCTAAACCTGTGCCAGGCACCGATCTGTACCTAATCCAGACTATAAATCGCTTTAGGAACCGACGATGAATAGGTCATTATCGATTTTAAGGTATTGCATGTGCAAAAATAATCGATAAATTCTTCTACAACTAGGGATAATAATTGCTGACAGTAGGTATATATTAATGACTTTTTGAAATTTATTTTATAACTGTAACTGTACACAAAAACACACACAATAATATTATGTACCAAGGCCAAGGGACACTGAGACAGTGAAGATTTTTGCCCGAGAGTAAGCCAGGGCAACAATTACTCGAGGGATTCACCTTATTGTCTTCTACCCGTCGAGCCCTTTCATTTGACACCCATGTTGGGTGTCAAATAGATAATCCGCTATCTTGGAGCGGCGGCCATATAGAATTTAATGTGATATCACTAACTTTATCGTTTTCTACTCTTCAAGCCCTTTCATTTGATACCCATATCAAGGGGGTTGACAAAAAATACATCATCCGCCATCTTGGAGCGGCGGCCATTTTGAAAGTATTACAATATCGAGTATTGCATATTGTATTGTCACCGGAACTGAAGGTGTGTGCAAAATTTCAGCTCAATCGGATGTCAGGAAGTGGTTCTAATTCAGCTTGCAAGATTAGACCCACACTAACAATAAAAGCTGGTAAAAAGGGAGTAAATGCCGCATTTTAGTCCGGCAAAATAGGGAGCAAAGCAAAAAATAAATGATGGCATGATATAAAATGTGATAATGATAATACAGGATAGTCTTTGATAATATGCTTTATTAAATGAGATAAACAGTAGGTAGGTGTAGGTACTTCACTACGTATTTCCGAAAAATTAAATACTTATTTGTGAACCAAAATTACAGCATCATAGTTTTGACACAGCTAATCATGTTAAATTTAATTTCAATATAAGCATGGATGATATTTACCATCTTTAAAATGTGTATATTTGTCAAATACAAATATTTTATTGGCATTTTTATTGCTATTGATAATTTTTATATTTACACAAACTGTTCGAATATTCTATTGTGTAAATGACTTCATAAAACATGTTCATGTGTTTCTATAACTATAGTATTATAGTAGGTATTTCAAGGCATTTCAATAGGCTGTGACCCTGACAGTAAATTTTTATTCCGTTGGCAGTCAACCTAAGTATGATTATTTTATTGTTAAATCTATGAATTATCTAGTTACTTTTCATTTATTAGTGGACTGGCTATCGAACATTTTTGACGCTAGTAGTAAACTAAAATACCTACTACATTTTGCAAGGAAATAAAAAGCGAATTTTGACCCTAATCCGCTGCTATCCTAAACTTTATTCGTTTTTGTGAACAATAGCCGGTCAAATGTGTAAACAATAAAAACGGCATGTGACCTCACAATTTAAAAATCAGATGCGTACCTACGTATCAATGACACCGTGACCAATACAACTTTCACCGATCAGAAAGATCAATGCCAAATAAAGGATAATATGGTCAAATTTGGTAAACACAATGATGAGATTTACAAACCACTGCTTAAAAAGAATAGCTATGAAAGGAGCGACATCCGACATCACTTTTGTTGTGGTTGTGAAATTGAATATGGGTTGTTGTAAGTGCTTAAATGTTTTCTAGATTATTAAGAAAATAATTGAATTTAATACAAAAGGGTAGAAGATAAATTATGTACCCCACACCTGACACCACTTGTAGTGGAATATCAATAGACAATCCTTAGATAAAAAAAGAGAGAGGACACCGCACTAGCCTACCCTTCTGTGTATAGATTTTGTTATATACGTCATTTTGAACGGCGGCCATTTTATATGTGCCAAACAAAACAAGTACGTTTTGAGTTAATTTCGAAAAATTGTGAATTAAATGTAACGGTGATTAAGGGGAAAATATAGGTACTCTCACAGTGGTGAATTGTTCAGAATTTGGTTGCAAAAGCAGAAGTGAAAAGCAAGAGCCCGGGACTTCGTTTCACAGGTAATATTTAACAAGCTACTTTTGAAAGAAGCCATAAAACTTTATTTTTTCTCAATATAACTTCTTCAAATTCCTTCTACCTTTTAGTATGATAAAGTGCATTGTTTTGTTTGTAAACAGGACCAATATAATTATTTTTTAAAATGGTTTTTATTGAAAATTTCTTAATTGATTATGATAGTTTCATAAAATATGGTCTGGTTTCCATAGGCGTGCATTATTTATTTTATTGTGATTGATTCGAAATCGTCCCAAATGAATATATTCCAGTCTAAGAGACAATCATAACACTTGACAATGTTTTCTCAATGAAAATTTATATTAGGTAAATGCATTTACGCCATTTGAAACTGCAAAAGCGCGATCACCTTTTCTATAAATTAATTTTTAAAAAGAGGTTTTAAACACCACCATAATTATATGATGGACGATCTGTCAAATTTAGATTTGACTATTATTATTATTATTACTATTATTTTATTTTGATTATTATTATACAGGGTGTAACTGAACTGATGGTCAAAAATGAAACCACGTATTCTTGGAGTCAAAATAAGGGCACTTCTTCATATATTTTTTTCTTCTACGGGCCATAGTTTTTTTTATACAGAGCGTAGAAGTTTGGAGAAAAATACACATATTTCTTAGTATCTCTAGAAGTATACGAGATATTTTCTTCAAACGGCTGCGAATATGAAAAAATACTAAGAGACTTTTTGTTAACCATTGAAGTCTCCATTCAAAACAAATTTAAAAAATGTGATTATACAGGGTATTCATATTTTTCTGAACTAATTAATTTTAATAACACCCTGTATCTCCGCAACTGGGAGTCTCAGAAGCTTCATATCAACCTTAAGTTTGACGGCTCATCTGCTCATGTGACACGCCAAGTTTGAAGAAAATATCTCATATACTTCTAGAGATACTAAGAAATATGTGTATTTTTCTTTAAATTTCTACGCTCTGTATAAGAAAAACTATGGCCCGTAGGAGAAAAAAATATATGAAGAAGTGCCCTTATTTTGACTCCAAGAATACGTGGTATCATTTTTGACCATCAGTTCAGTTACACCCTGTATGTATAGTTTCTACTTCTAGGAAGCAGTTAAAACATATTATTCCAAAGAATAATCTGTAAATAATTTAAATACATCAATAATAGTTATTTATGTACCAAGGCACTGAAGTTCAACTTTTTATGACTCATGTGGAGTTTAGTTGCTGAGGCCTCTGGCCGAGGCAAATAAACCACACGAGTCATAAAAAGAACTTCAGTGCCGAGGTACATATTATATTTTTCTTGAAATCGGAAAAAAAAAAGATTTATTAGGCAAGAAAATAATAATAAGGGATCACCCGTCCACGAACCGACTACGCGCGGCGTTGCTTGACCTTACCGATCGCTCTACCTAGGACAAGTATAATGATGTACGGCACCTTCTGACAGAAAAACCAAACTGCTGCTTCTTGTGCAGCCTACACAACAAATCTATTGATTTTCAAATTTACTAAAATATGTATACTGAAGGATTGCGCTTCTATAGGAAACAATTTCGCAATGTGTACGAAAAGTTAAATGAGCCTTTATCGGCCGGGTTTTGAATATTTGGTCACTTTTGACGGGCGATTTCTCGGCGTCTGACGTTTGATGTTTACATCTCGCCAAGGCCTACTTATTGAAAAAATCCTACAATAATGGGCTACATTATTGTACGATTTCTGTGCTTTTAATGACGATTTTGGGACATTTTAATGCCGATTTCAAGAAAAAGCTATTAAATTGTAAGATAATTATCATTTAAACTGAAATTTTCCACTTTTTTCAATCAAACTTTGCGATAAATGCCTCGTGTTTGCGTCAGTCGGCGGACGTCTGGCAACGCCGCTTTTTGGTCGTCTTCTCCCGTTGCGTCGCGTTTGAGGACAGCGGCCGACACAAATTATTGTCGAACGGGACAAACAAAAAACGACAAAATATATCAACGTGCAATAATAATACTTACTTAGTTCGCTAAAGGTTCTGACTGATGTGTGCAAATCTGGTTGGGGCGTTCGGGATTGTGCACTCGGTTTGCGCGGTTTGTTGATCTCGGGTCGCGCGACACGGCGCTGCGCTGCTTCGATGAGAATCGGGACGAGCCAAAACTCACGGACGCTTTTCGGATACTGGCGGGACGCGGCCGGCTAGATCGCGACTGCGATCGGCGATCGTGTGACGTCAGCAAAGGCCGCCGACAACCTGTTGCCCGTGTACGACCGTTTATGGTGGACGACGACGCGTCGGCAAGACCAGCAGGACGGCAGCCGTAGCCACCAGAGCGGAAAAAAAAAAGAAAAGTAGCAGACATGCGGTGGGTTTCGCATTTTCACAATTTTTACGCCTTTGTTAGTTGATAATTAAAAAATAAAGGAGTACCTAATAATATAGTTATTTACGATACGAAAAAACAAATACTTGCAAATAATTAAGAAACTATAAAAAAATTCAATATAACTCTGATTGGTGGTAAGTGGTCGTTACATTTGAAAAACAAAAGTTATAAAACACCCTATAGCTAACTTAAACTTTGGCTGCACAATACTATACGGGGCAATATATTATAGTAGTTATCCCATATAACTCAACTTCGACTAGCAGAAACGGGAATATCACAGATTTTCCAATAATGTCTGCAATTATAGGAAATATCTAATAACTTGGCAACGCCGAAACCAATCTACAAAAACAAAAAAATAATTAAATTATCTCTTAAAGGTGAATAACATAGTGTATAAAAAAGAGGGCCGTTATTCCATTTAAAAAACGTAACTTTGGTGTTTTTCGCTAATTTCACAACACCCTGTATAAAAAATAGGAATTTCCCTTGATTACAAACAACTTTTGTACGAAACTATTTTCCATAGCTTCACAAATTCTCGAGATAAAGGCTAGGACATGATATGTGGGCCACCTTGTACCAACCCAAGTAACAATTTTCTGTTTTATAAAAGCTGTAAGAACGTTTATAGAGCATAATCTTATAAAACATCCGATAAACGTTTTTACAGCGTTCTTAGAGCCCTTATAGAGCTAAAATGGGCACAAATTTATACAACGTTTTCGCTCTATAACCAGTTCTATAAAAGCTTCAAACACATTTATATAACCATTTTATAGACGTTTACAGAGGCTTTACACAGCAGAAATAAATGTTGTACCAAACAACCTGTGTAAATTATCATGAAAGCTCTTTGACTCTTTAAGCGTTTTTGAAAAAACGGTTTTGCTGTGCTTTACTACATTAAAAAGACTATTAGACTATTCAATACCATACATTAGGTAGGTACCTCTTAAGCTGCTTTTTGTAATGTTGATGAAATAAGGACGACGCAATAAGAATGGCTGAGTATTGTGCCAAAGTACAACGAATAATTAATTTTACTTATGGTATAGTGGGGTGACAAAATTTTTTGTGCAAATTAAGATTTATTGTGAAATGTATACTATTTACATGGTGAAATTTTTAAGGGCCTCTTCTAAACATCGATTTCGATGATTTTTTTATTAAAAATTAAAATAAATGTTTTTCTTTTAATTAAAAATAGCTGTTATTATTGCTTCGGATGTAATTTTAAATACAAAATAAACATCGTCAACTAATGCAGTATTATTTTTTTGTTATAAAATGAATTTTTTACATTTTATGAAAATGAGACGCTGATCCAACGTAAGCTAACCGCATCAAACATGGCGTAAATTCTTATAAAACATTTTAGTCACACACACCGCATTTATATGATCTTTCAGTTGGTCTTGCGATCCTTATAAAACAGGCAACTAGACGCATTTTAAACATTTAATTTAACATTGAGCGTGATAATAAGTATTTTTTTTAATCTTGCACACAATGAAAAAACTTTTACATGATAAAATTTCATTTTCTACGTATGCACCTATAATTTATCTATGCTATATAGACAACATATTTTTATTTTATTTTATAGGATGTTTAAGATAGTTATTCAGATTTTACGTAACTCTATTTTCTCTGTTTCATTGAACGTTGAAGACTTTTCTTGAAAATTACAATCATCAGCAGCATATGCAACACAGCTGAAAGAGTTGTCGGTATTTGATTTGTTGGAAGTGATTTTATCATTAGCATTACTGGCAATGCTATTATATTTATTATCCGAATAAATATTTTGCTGAATTAAATGATAATTCTTCTTTAATTTTCTACGAAATGCACCCATTTTCTCTTGAAAACGACATCATAGGTTAGGTGTTGAGAGCACACCTAAACCGTTCTGTAATGATTGCAATGCACGCTGTTTGGTATTTATGCTTGCTTAAATGCTTTTAAATACTTGGTAAGTACTTCTGTAAAATAGTTTTTAAAAGCATCTTTGGAAGTAAAAGTATATTGGAAGGAACTGAACTGTGATTTGCCAAACTTTTACAAAGCTGATTTATTAGAGTGCTTAACTATGTTCTTATAAAACAGTTATATACGCAAAACTAACCGAACCATTTAGTTGTAACCACTAAACAGATGTGTAGCAGTCGTATACGTAGTACTATAAACGTTTATAGAACAATTAAAAAACTATTTTATAAACGTTCTATAATTTAGCTGAAAGAACGTTCTAAGAACTATATTACAGAACAAATTAGTTGCACACAGCAAAATGGTAATACTCGAGACGATAACACAGCAAATTAACTATTTTTAAGCACTTATAAAACATTAATAAAACTTTTCCGTTCGGTAAGAAAAAATTAATACAGCTACTTTGCTACTTGGGAAGGCACTGAAGTTCAACTTTCTATGCCTCATGTGGAATTTAGTTGCGGAGGCCTCTGGTCGAGGCAAATAAACCACATCAGTCATAAAAAGAACTTTAGTGCCGAGGTACATACAGGGTGAGTTTTTTTCGATGCCCACTACCCAGCTAACCAAACCACGGTTTTACTACGCCAAAATGTCGTTATAAAATAACCTTATAACGTTAGGAAAATCATGTTAAACTAACGCTATAATTATGACAAAAAGTCCGGTAGAGTGACGTTAATATCCTGACGTAGAAATAACCTCGTAGATATAACCTCATAAAAAATAAAATTCGCATACCAACACCAGGGTTCGAACCTACGAACATTACGGAATTAGAAATAATGTCGACGCTCTTTCCAACTAAGCTATCGAAGCACTTGAAAAATATTGCCTAAAACAGTGTAAGCTAGAATCTCGATGACGTCACAGAAATAAATAGAAATAAAATAAAGGGTGCCTAAAAATTCATGTAACGGATGGGACAAAGCCAAAAGGATCTTAATCGTCTCAGGAAAGGACTCTATTGTGATTTCCCAAAAACCTTGGTCCAAGTTTTATTATTCGGGAGTATCTATACCGTAGCAATAACGTAATATTGACGCTAGTTTTATTACTTATTTTTATTATGTCATTTTTGATGTATTTAAAAAGTTATATTTCCGTAAATTGAGCTACGTATTTGTTACGTTATTAAAATAACGCGTTATAGGTAATTCGTGGTTAGCTGGGTATCGTAGTAATGACGTAATATTAACGCTACTCTAGGAACGTAATTTCTTGACGTATTTTTTTACATTAAATTGACGTTATACATCAAATGTGGTTAACGATGCCGAAATAATGACGTTATTTTAACGCTACTCTAGAAACGTAATAATTTCTTTACGTATTTTTTTATATTATAAAAATACGTTAAATTGACGTTATACGTCAAATGTGGTTAACTGGGTATGGGGATCTCGGAAACTAGCAGAGCTAGAACAAAGGTTAAATGGGGAAAGAATTGCAGTTTTGAATGTTCGATCTAATGCCCCTTTTATATTTTTAAAAAAGTTCATGCCTCAGCAGATATTTTGAAAAGAGTTATTTTTTGCTATTTCATCAGATCTCTGTAGCTCCCTTATTTCTGATTATACAGAAAAACTGTAGAGACAAAAATTGTAGATAATTTTGGGCTTAATAAGATAATCTGATCCAATTTTTTATGTTGTTTGTAATTTTTGAGATATGACATCAACTTGTGTTTTTTTTAATGTAAATCATAGTTAGCTGGGGCCTTATCAAATCGGCCATTTTTTGAGCTTTCCAAAGATATAATACTCGGCATAGTTATTATAAAAAATAAAATAGCAATAAAATAGCTATGGCTAATTTTCTGATTTTTTTAAATTTTCACATAGTCAGCCATGGAGTATTTTCATAATTACGTTCTATTTTATAATAAGACATACTTCAAACTTTCAAATATTTTATTTTTAGCTGGTAACAAAATGTAACAAAATAAAACAGAAATTACCTAGATCAGCTCTACCCAAATAGTTGGAGAAATAGACCTAGGATCTCCTGGCAGCCCCGATCCCCCGATTTGTCTGTTTTGGATTTTTTTTTGTGGGGAACAGTACAAAATAAAGTATGAGACAATTGTTGATTTAAGAACAGCTGTTTTAGATGCAATTGCCAGTATTGACAGGCGCTCTCTAAGAAAGGCGACAAATTCAGTTTTAAAAAGATGCAATATTTGCATAAATAATAATGGTGGATTATTTGCACTTTTTTTAATTTTAGAAGGTGACCTTTTAAAATAATAATAATTTGAATTTTTTAATTTCTGTTTTATTTTGTTACATTTTGTTACCAGCTAAAAACAAAATATTATTACATTTAAAAAACACAAGTTTATGTCATATCTCAAAAATCACAAACAACATAAAAAATTGGACTAGATTATCTTATTAAGCCCAAAATTATCTACAATTTTAGTTTCTACAGTTTTTCTGTATAATCTGAAATAACGGAGCTACATATTGCTCTCGTCTCCATATGACTCGGGATTCCATAAACAAGGGTAATATCATAAGGGCATCTAATTTTACCGAAAAAAAAATCGAAAAAACACGTTGCTAATTAATATTTTAACAAGAAGCATGAGTGCTTACCAAACATACTACCTATTATTATACAACAGCACAGCAGCTGTCAAGTTTTGCCGCGGGTAAACTCGAAAAACTGCCGACAGGTGCTGTCATACAGTTTTTCCATCTAGAAACCATTTGTAATTCAAAATTGCGCGTTTGTGATTGGTGGAAATTAAGACGAGGGAAATAGACAAAATTATAAAATAGTAGATGGATATTTAATTTCTTAATTTCTCATCGGGGCTTGTTATGTAGGTCAACCGGCAACCGGCCGATAATGGGGAGTGGGAGGGCACCAATCAATGACGTCAAAACCTATAGACGTGGTGCTCTATTGTTAAAATGCCCTTTATTTTGACTCCAAGATGAAATATATCCATACTACTCTAAAAACATGCTACAAACAAAGACAGAAAGTCAACCATCAACCAACTATACACCCGGTGAGTCCCGGTTATAGTTCCTCCAGAATCACACTTAGATATCCCATGTTTTCTCTTGTTTGGGGGCGCCGGAATCATCGGAACCTCACCTGAAGACTCGGGGGATGGTCTAACGACGCCAGCCTCCGAGCCCAGAGTCGAAATAACTTCGCTACGGCTCGACAAAAAGAGGCAATTTCTGACAATCTCGCGACATTTTCGGAATAATTGAATGGAGCGCTTAGATTGTGATTAGTTCTGGGCGTCAAGCGTTTATCAAAACAAACCTGTCTATAGGTTCTGACGTCATTGGCACCAATACACCAAGCCACGGTACCGCGGTGAGTCACTGGGCGAGGTGACGAGGGCGGCCGAACCCAAAATAAGCCCTTGTTTGGGCGTGCATGGACGCCGCATTTCTCTCGCCATTTCGGCCGGCAAAAGTGAGAAATTAATGGTGGACGCCCGTTATTATAAGGCCAAGTTCGACTAAATAATTTAGTCTTTAAATGTTCAGAAATGATATTTTTTCCAAAATTATCTATGCCGGAAATCACAAAATACCAATTGTATTAAAAACATGTGTATATGAGCGATATTTTTTAGCAATAGAAAAACTTCCTCTTTAAATGAAAACGGCCTCGAAGGCCCACGTTCTATCATTGTCTTGACGTCGGTGGGTACCAACAGGGAGGCCAGCCCACTGGACTGGCAAATGATTTTTTTTTGAGGCTGAGCGGTAGGCGTATTTTCTACAGGAATAATTTCGACCACAAACAATATCGAATGGAAACGGGTTTACAGGTATGGCCGCAGATTGAATAGTTTTAAAATTGACACTTTATAAAAGAAATCAAGGAAATTGCCTTCAGTGCCTTTTATAGCATTATTCAGTGATTAATGCTGTTGTCTGTTTTGCAAATACCATAGGTACTAGTAAACAACAAAACTGTGATGGAATAAATCTGCATCTGCATATATGAGCAATAATTATTATTGAGTGACCATGAATCTGATCTGTGGTCGATCCCAAGGCAAATAAACGGATACTTCTTGTTTCCAATCAAGGCTTGATAGAAATTCAGAAATAATGCCTATTAATTTGAAAACAAATTTCAGATATGGTCTATTATTATGCTTCCTTCAATAATTTAGTTTACTACCTACAAGTTTAAATTATTATATGTAATTGGCTTTATTACAAGTCTTTATTATTATGTAATTGAAACTAATAGGAAAATGTATCTTTTACAAATTCAATTTGATTGGATATGACCATATATGAAAAGATAAACGCATTAAATACCTAAGTACTTGTAATTATCTTTATTTGTGTAGGTGAACAATGCTCCAGACTATTATTCCATCATAGCAGTGACTATAGATAGTCACTGATCATAGATAGTAATAGGACAGACCATATAGCTTCCTATGCAGGGTGATTCAGTCCCGGTGCTCAACATGGGGATCTCGGAAACCGTAACCACAGATTTAGTTATTCTGTGCCGTAACAGATACGAAGTCGGTCAAATAGAGGCACACTTGCGCCTTTGGGCGCCTAACAATATGCCGTTGAGAAAGTTAAAATATTTTCATGGGTTGCTGAGATATTTCAGAAAAACCGAATTTTTGACATTTAGATTTTGTTTTTTTTTTCTGGTCCCATTTGCGATAATATTGAAAAATAAATTATACTTTTTCATTGCAACTTTTACTGGACTACAGCATAGTATTTTTAGATTTTCGGGGCGACGTTTCGTTTTTGAGATAGAGGGATCATCTTCATTTTTTTAAATACGGACCTGGATTTTTTATTGCATATTTCGAAATGAATCGTTATCCTGAGTACAACGAGATGTATGACACATCATATTTTTTGTCGTTTTAGCTACTAAAATGCACATTTACTAAGAAAAAAAAGTTAATATGGTCCTGGACTATGCATTTTTTATCTTTTTTTTTCAAAGCTATTCCAATTATAAGAGGTGATCATTATTTTAATACCTACTGGATTAATTACACTCCACGTTTGTCATATTTTGAAATTCTTTTTTATACTTTAGGTAAATAACAACAATAATTACAAAATATAGTGAGATACAGTTTACCTAAAGTATAAAAAAGAATTTCAAAGTATGACAAACGTAGAGTTTAATTAATCCAGTAGGTATAAAAAATGATCACTTGTTATACATAATTGGAATAGCTTTAAAAAAGAGAAAAATGCATAGTCCAGGACCGTATTAATTTTTTTCGTAGTAAATGTGCATTTTGGCGGCCAAAACTAGAAAAAATATATATGTGTCATACATCTATGTACTCAGGACAACGATTTATTTCGAAATATGGAATAAAAAATCAAGGAACGTGGGTATTTAAAAAAATGAAGATGATCCCTCTATCTCAAAAACGAAGCGTCGCTCCGAAAATATAAAAATACCACGACCTAGTCCAGAAAAAGTTGCAATGAAAAAGTATAATTTATTTTTCACTATTATGGCAAATGGCGCCAGAAAAAAATAAAATCTAATTTTCAAAAATTCGGTTTTTCTTAAATATCTCAGCAACCCATGAAAATATTTTAACTTTCTCAACGGCATATTGTTAGGCGCCCAAAGGCGCAAGTTTGCCTCCATTTGACCGACTTCGTATGTTACGGTTTCCGAGATCCCCATGTTGAGCACCGGAACTGAATCACCCTGTATAGGTCTGTGGTAATAGAAAAACCATAAAAATGGTAAACGGTAAATATGAAAAATGGGCGATTTTGAAAAGTACGGCCACGCCGAGACTCATTTTTTGCAGGGTTGATTTTTCTACAGGGTGGCCCATTTGTAATGGAAGCACCCCCGTAATTTTTTATTTTTCATCCGATTTTAGCAGGTTTTTACAAAAATAACCATCGAGCGATTTTTTTCTTAAAAATCTGACACCTCAGTGTTAATCAGGAAACCCTAAAACACCCACATGCCAAATTTGAACAAAAAATATACAGGGAGTTCCATTCTGCAGGGTGTTAAAGTTAAGCAAAATAGGAATTTTATAAAGGCATCTGGCAAGTGTGCCATGGAATCCCCTTAAAACTGTTGAATGATCAACAGGTCCACTCAAAGTGTTGCTGTGTAAAGATCCAATAGAAAATATACAGGGTGTCTTTCTCTGTGCCACCCCAAAATACTGAATTGCTTAGGGGTCAAAAGTCGAGTATATCAAAACCGCCCCAGACACTATATAAACGAACTAAAGTCTAAAAATACAGAAACCTGAGTCAGTAAGTCCACGAGTTAAGGTGGCTGGTGTGCCACAACAGGAAACACACACAAAATGAGAATGGTCCAATAAAGATCCAATAATATAAATTGTTTTTTATTTGTTGGTTGGCATTTTGTAAAGGAATAAATTAATTGTGCTTATTAATGTTTTTCAATAATTCCGGAGCACTCGTGGTCATCAGTATAAAGTTTAATAAAAATTCAGCATTTTGAGATGGCCCAGAGAAAAATACCCTGTACATTTTTGTATTGAAGCTTTGCACACCAACACTTTGAGTAGTCCTGTTGATCATTCAACTGTTTTGAGGGGATTCCACAACACACTTGACTCGCCCAATAACCAAATATTAAACAAAAATAATTCATTTCTTTACAAAATGCCAACCAAAAAATAAAAACAATTTAAATTGTTGGACCTTTATCAATAAAGTCACTGCCCAAGATGATACATTTTCTGTGCGTTCCTGTTGTGGCACACCAGCCACCTTAACTCATATGGACTTACAGACTCTCAGGCTTCTGTGTTTTTAGACTTAGTGTCTGAGGTTTTGATGTACTCGATTTTTGACCCCAAAAAAATCATTATTTTGAGATGGCACAATATTGGATCCTTACACACCAACGCTTTGCAGAATGGAACTCCCTGTATACTTTTTGTTCAAATGTGGTATGTGGGAGTTTTAGAGTGTCCTGATTAACACTGAGGTGTCAGATTTTAAATAAAAAAATCGGTTTTCGTCATTTTTTAATGGACAAAAATTCGTAGTAAGCCTTGAAAATTCTGATTAAGCCTGAAATTTTGCACCAAAGTAAAGAGTTTTTTTATGACCTAACTTTAGAAAAAAACAGGCTTAAATTGGATGAAAATTAAAAATGTTACGGGCGGGGTGCTTCCATTTCAAATGGGTCACCCTGTATATACTATATAGACCTCGAATTGCTTCGTAGATTGTCGCAAGGTAGAATGCCATAGCCGCAACCGTTTCAGCGCAAACAGCGTTCAAAGTCGAGTGAAAACAGAAAATTAGAAAATAGTTTTGGGAAAATGCACCTCCTGACAAGGTTGTGTGTATGTGGATGAATAGGGCATAAAAAAACTTTTTAGGTAGAAAATGTAGTACAGAGTATATTACAATAATACTACTAGTATATAATATTTTGAGGTAGGTATAACAAACATTTCAAATTAGAAACAATATCATATATAAGTATTTTGCCGCTATTACAAATTTGAATATTATTGGGTAATTCTTAGTGGCTATTAGACAGAATATCAAAAATATTTAATAAGGATGATTGTCAAAAAGAAACAGGTACACTTTAACATTCCGCTATCTTTCACTCGCTTATTATATTTTTTGCCACAAATTTATAAAAAAATTAGTCTACGATGAGGCAAAAGCCACTACGCAAAAGTAAGGTATTCTAAAAAGTAACAATTTCGCAAAAAATCTTAATTTATTTTTTCCATTTTTTGCTTCAAATGATGCATTTATAGGTAATCAAAACATAAACACTAATATAAATAGTAGGTATGAAAAATTAATGTAATTTAGAACATAAATTATTCCGCAATTATATAAATACATCAATGAAACCTTAATTAAATAAATCTTTTTTTACATTTAGTTGTGCTTGTTCATTCTGTTTGCTTTCCTTTTCTTTTAGTCTTAAATAAAGTAGTAACGATGCCTAAAAAGATACAAATTTCACCACAAATTTCGGCCAAAAAAAATAGAAGACATTTAATGAGAGTGTGTCACTATTAATGTAGATTAGGTATGTCTTTAAAAAATTATGAGTACTATCATAATTAATAAGAAATGCATTATTTGATATTCAATAAAATGTTAAATATACAGGCTGATCGAAAAAATAGAAAATAAGATAAATGGTCGAGAAGAAATTTATATTTTGGAGGGCATACTTACATAGGCATCTATCGCAGCATACACTATTTGCTGTTTCCTCAAGGGAACTTTGCCCCATCGGCTCATTCTTACTTTCTTGTCTTTGTTTATTTTATGTTTCAACTACAAAAAACCACCATATGGATAATATATTAATATGAATATTAAATTTCTAAATAATTAGGGAAAATAAACCTTAATATAAATGTCCTTGCAATACCTCATAGTCCACAAGTTTTTCCATGCTCCATCTTTGCCGAACAGGCAGCACCGTGTTGGCTAAAACCCCGCAATCTCTGCAATTTTCGACTAATGCATTACGATCAAAACCACTATGATCCTTGTATAACTTTATAACATCGCTAAAAACGTACAGTCAATCAAACAATAATTATTTCATATAGTTTTATACTTTTTTACATTGACTCCCACCAGCCTAACTTTTGGGTGCTGTAAAAATTCACATAACCCCTTCGGTAGTGCTTTCATCTCCGCTACATGTAACAGGTAGCATTCTGTAAGGCTAGGAGATATTTGAATAAGAGCGGTCTTTCCAGGACCTGTTTGAAAACTGAAATTCCACTCCATGTCAAATCCGACAAAAAGCTCCGTTTCGGAAGCATGAGCCATCGTCCTTAAAAAATTATTTTACGAAAGGTACTACTGTTGAAGATAATACGAGAATATATACGACTATTGATTACCACTTACAGTAACTTGTCGCAAGCCAAAGCGCAGTCAAAAAAGTCCGTATAATAATACGTTTTTCCTGGGTAAGTAATAAATGGTCTGTTTGCCTTTTCTATTGCTTCCAGCTTGCGTTTTTTCTGTAACACGGGGAATACTCCAGTGATATACGAGTAATTAAAACTCAAATTTTAAATGTATAATAGTACCTATGGTGCTTTTTTTACATGTGGTACTTACAGCTTCATCTTCCTTCTGTTCTTGAGGCACAGAAGAACGAAGAACTATTTCTGGAGCCATGTATTGACAACAATCGCTAAATTCAATAAATTATAATAAAAAACGCTAATATTAATTTCCTATTTTCTCTGCAATTTCAAAATGAAAAACCACCTTTGTTATGTCAAAAACGAAAAACCGTTGGAGTCAGAGAAATACCAAAGATAGGTTGGGGTGTCAAATTTAACACCCATAGTATAACTTACTCTTGAGAAATCATCCGCAAATTCAATGACCTGGAGCCATATTGGTGGAATAGAAGTCAGAGGTGTAGTCGGGAAAATTAATTCATAAATACAGAGTAGTATTAGTAAAGTATATAGTGTGTGGTAAGCACAAGCAGCTTTTACTCCTTCCTGGGATTCTTTATTTAAAGATACTAGCAAAAAGCACAATTTACAAGAAAACACACTCCACGGCACTGTAATATCTCTCATACAGCCAAAAAAGAACTGCAATTGCCCCGACACTGTATCAATTTGACAGAATCTATGCCCACATGGCGGCTGCGCGTACAGGTGCGCAAAATTTTTCGGCTTTGGGGAGTAATACCGCTGAACCTTGATGTTCGTCCAGTGGTCTATATCCTAACTTGGATGTTTTGTGGTCGTCACCAGGAACAGCTTTGTTCCAACAATAGTTCTGAATCAGAATGCTGTTTTTAATTAGATCGCTGAGAACCGGTTCAAAACTGTTGCTGGAACAAACCCTATACATTTGGATTGCACTCAAGTGACCAAAGCCACACCACAGCATAACACCCAGATTATATCTTGAGTTTCTTTTAGGGTTCTCCTCTATTCCAGCTTCAGCTTGTAAATAGCAACACGTACTCTTATTATACGTTAAAGCAATCGGATTACTTCGTGACTAACTGAGCGATCTGATTGGTTTACTCTAATAAAAATGTGACGCTAAAATCTGTAGTGGAGGACAACCTTTAGATTTGCAGTCTAGAACCACAAAATATATAGGTTAGTCTAGAACGTGAAGCGAAGAAGAAGAAGTATTCTGGAAAAGAATAACCTACCTTTTATGTGTTGTGGAAGAAAATACTCGAAGTTTTTCCCGCTATAAACTAAACAAACAACTATTAAACACCTGTCAAAATTTGTGTGTACTCGTATCACACTCGTATTTGTTGTTGTATCCCCGCCTTCCCGCCGCTCCCGGTGTTATTGGAGGGCAAAATAAAATCAGAGGATAATAATGGCTGGCAGAAGTAACCCGCAGGCGTTTTTCGATCAACAGTACGGAAACTGTAAGCATAATAATCCTCTATTCATGTTTTTAAAAATAAATTTGCTCTACACCTCTTTTGATTTTCTTTTGATGTGCCGTTATTATTAATTTCAGCCACATGGAGGGACTGCACTCCAGTGCTGCAACATTTAACTTGTAAGGAGCCAAACACGTTTAATTATCACACTATCCTCGCGAATTCGTCTGGAGGGAACATGATAGAGAACTTGTATAGAGACACACCAATTTTTGCTTGTAAATTTGCACCGCACAAAGGTAGCGAGCATCTCATAGCTCTGGCAAACGAGGACGGTAAACTAGCCATCCACAACAGTAAAGATCAAACAGGGTATGAACATCGACAATCGGGATATTGCTCACAAAAATAGTTGCTAAAAAATTAGAAGGTATATTCTTTTAGATATGGAACGCAAGCCCACAACAACGCGGTTTTCGATTTGGCTTGGAAATTTGACCAACTAAAGTTGGTAACCGCATCTGGGGACCATACGTTGAAGCTGCATGATATGGGCAATGGTGAAATAAATACAGAAAGGACGTTCTACGGACATGCAAGGTAATATTATTATTAATAGTAGTTCATTTGTCCCAAGTATACTTGTCAATATTTGAATATTTCTGAAAAAAATCTGAAGTATTCTATTCTCTTCGACGATAGATCCGTCAAGACGGTCACATTTCGCAAAGACGAAGTATTCGCCAGCGGAGGCCGTGACGGGAACATTATTCTATGGGACTCCCGGGCCTCCGACTACAATGTCATTGGCAATCCAGATCAGACGATTGTCGGTACGCACTGCAGCAGGGCGGTAACGCCACTGGCAGTGACCAAGCCTCAAACTCCCGGAAAAACACAAAAGAGGCGGCCGCCCGCACTGTCGCTGAGTATGAAAAGCGTAACCGGATTAGCATTCCAGGATGAAAACACTTTGATATCGTGTGGGGCCGGAGATGGAGTCATTAAGGTATGTTGACAAAAGACACAAAACAATTCTAAAGATTTATTTATTTTATATTTTAATGATATTCAACATCTCAGGGGTTGTGAATTTATTAACTTGTTTGCCGATGACACTCTCTTGGCGGTTAGTGATGAAAATTATATTGTAGCTGTTAACAAAATGAACTTATTGTTGCAAGATGTGACAGATTTCCTCAACATAAACAAATTGAAATTGAATATATAAGACTAAATGTATGATCTTGGCTACTGAATATAAATTGAGGAACATCAATTTTAATAATATTAACATCAAAATATATGATCAGCATATTGAAATTGTTAATGAAGTTAGATATCTTGGCCTGATGATTGATAGTCTCTAAAAGCCCATTTTAACAATGACTAAGTTTATCTCGACGTGTTCGATCCGATTGAGAGAGGTTTGAATTCACTGGAGTGGACTCAAATAGAGGGCATAAACCCTACATATTGAAATTCAATCATATTTAAAATTTCAAGTCAAGCCACTATTTCCAAACAGAAGTTGGCCAGAATGTGCACCAACCTACTGTGGAATAAGTATAATAGGTTAATGTCCCTAGAGAGAACTGAAAACCATAGGATTCAATACTGATGATGTAAACGTAGAATTATAAAAGATTTGACATAACTCAATCGGATCCATTTCAATCCGATCGAGTTGTCACGAGATAAACTTAGTCTAGTTTCTAATAAAATAAGGTTGCAAAAAAACTCTACTTCTTCTCTAGAATTCGAAGTCAATTGACACTGGAAACATCAATAATAATAATAATTCTCACACTCACAATACTCCAAACAATAATAGTTTATAAAACTATAATACAACCTCATTTTGACTATTGTGCTTCGTTATTGACCTCAATGAATACTTATTGCCTCTCGGAACTGCAAAAATTGCAGAGTAGAGGTATGCGAATCATACTGAGATGCAATAGACTTACACCTATAAATCTCATGATTGAATCCCTGGATTGGTTAAGAGTTGAGGATAGACTTTATTACTTTAGTATGGTCTTTATATTTAAAATTTGTTATTGGCAGAGCACCAAGATATTTCCAAGAATTCATTGTTTTCCATAATGATATCCATAGCTACAAATAATTTTTCTGTCTCTAACAAACTATACACGAACACAGAATTCTGTTATGCATAGAGGTTTACTGCAGTACAATGAGTTGCCCAACTATTACACTATTAGCATGTTTAAACTCAAGCTAAAAAAATCGCTTAAGGCTGGGTATGCGAGTCTCTGAAGCATTTGTTAAACTTCTTTACTTTGCTTTTTTTTGTTTTTTTTAGGATTGTTTTTTCTTTTTTTTTTCTTTTGTATATGCAAAATATTGTCAGTGTGTGACGTAAAATGTAATTTACCATAGTTGGATGAACAACACTTAGTTGACTTTTGGCCAACAAGTCTATGTATGTTTGTAGATTAGAATTGTTTCTATTTAATAAAGTTCTATTCTATTCTAAAGATGGTATAAAATTACGGAACTTTGCACACTGTATTCATTAAAGTCTATGAAAAACGATTAGCAATTAAGTCTCGTTATTTCTAACAATCAGATATGGGACCTCCGGAAAAACTACAACATCGGCAAACGCGAATCGAACCCAAAGTACACGCTCCCGTACGCGGGCAACACTTCGCGCAACGGCTTCAGCTGCCTCCTGGTCGACGACGCGGCAGTTCGGCTGTACGCCAATTGTCTAGACAACAGTATTTATTGTTACAACATCGCCACGTACAACCCGAAGCCGATGATGAGGTACACCGGCCACCAAAATAGCACATTCTACATAAAATCGTCACTGTGCAAAGACGGAAATTATTTGTTGAGCGGCAGCAGCGACGAGAGCGCGTATATATGGAACGTGAAGAAGTCGCATCCGGCGTTTAGATTGACGGGGCATACGGCGGAAGTTACTTGTGTAGCTTGGTGCTATAACGATCATAAACTGATAACCTGCTCGGACGATATGACGTACAAGTTGTGGACGATAGAGACTGGGATAAAAGAGAAGTGGCGGGAGACTAACGGTAAGTGACGAGCTACCATAAAAAGTAAACGTTTTAAAAACGTAGACCCCTCACAATAAGCTGTTACATGACGCAACAAATGAAAGATAGATATTTATACTTTTGTCGTAGGTGTTGTCAAAGACGAAGTCGTCGCGCTCAAGCAACCCGCCAAGCGCCGATTTACCATCGCGGATTCCACGGCTGGCGGTACCCCGAAAAAGGCGGCGGCATCTTGCCGCGCCTGCGACACCGTCGGCGCGTCGGCTCTGTGCGAGAACTGCCAGCAGAGGCTGAAACGGGGCAGGCTCCAAGAGGAGATGTGCCAGATGTTCGCCAGGGAGATGGGCCCCAAGCGGCTGTTTGGCGGTTGGGCTCGGGGCGAGGGGAGGACGGAGGAGGGAGGCGAAGTGCCCCCCACGAAGTTTAGGAGGGTGGACGGGTCACCAAGTAAAATAGCAGGTGAGAATATTGCCATAGAGAAACTAGATAAATTAGTGTTCTACTCTAGCAACGGTCCCTGCGGGAGAGCCCTCGATTTCAAAGTTTCTTGAGTGTTTGTCTTCATTTTGAAAAAAAAATGTTTAATTGACGAGGCTGTGATCTTTTGCAGTAACGATTCCCCCAAGGGAACCCTTGATATTACCACATGCCATCGAAATCGCTAAAGTGCTTTCGAGATTTCTTAAGTGTTTACCTTCATTTTGAAAGAATGGCTATAATTTCTGGGCGTTAATTGACGAGGCTGTGATCTTTTGAAGTAACGATCCCCCCAAGGGAACCCTTGATATTACCACATGCCATCGAAATCGCAAAAGTGCTTTCGAGATTTCTTAAGTGTTTACCTTCGTTTTGAAAGAATGGCTATAATTTCTGGGCGTTAATTGACGAGGCTGTGATCTTTTGAAGTAACGATCCCCCCAAGGGAACCCTTGATATTACCACATGCCATCGAAATCGCTAAAGTGCTTTCGAGATTTCTTAATTTCTTTTGAAGTAACGATCCCCCCAAGGGAACCCTTGATATTACCACATGCCATCGAAATCGCTAAAGTGCTTTCGAGATTTCTTAAGTGTTTACCTTCATTTTGAAAGAATGGCTATAATTTCTGGGCGTTAATTGACGAGGCTGTGATCTTTTGAAGTAACGATCCCCCCAAGGGAACCCTTGATATTACCACATGCCATCGAAATCGCAAAAGTGCTTTCGAGATTTCTTAAGTGTTTACCTTCGTTTTGAAAGAATGGCTATAATTTCTGGGCGTTAATTGACGAGGCTGTGATCTTTTGAAGTAACGATCCCCCCAAGGGAACCCTTGATATTACCACATGCCATCGAAATCGCAAAAGTGCTTTCGAGATTTCTTAAGTGTTTACCTTCATTTTGAAAGAATGGCTATAATTTCTGGGCGTTAATTGACGAGGCTGTGATCTTTTGAAGTAACGATCCCCCCAAGGGAACCCTTGATATTACCACATGCCATCGAAATCGCAAAAGTGCTTTCGAGATTTCTTAAGTGTTTACCTTCGTTTTGAAAGAATGGCTATAATTTCTGGGCGTTAATTGACGAGGCTGTGATCTTTTGAAGTAACGATCCCCCCAAGGGAACCCTTGATATTACCACATGCCATCGAAATCGCAAAAGTGCTTTCGAGATTTCTTAAGTGTTTACCTTCGTTTTGAAAGAATGGCTATAATTTCTGGGCGTTAATTGACGAGGCTGTGATCTTTTGAAGTAACGATCCCCCCAAGGGAACCCTTGATATTACCACATGCCATCGAAATCGCTAAAGTGCTTTCGAGATTTCTTAAGTGTTTACCTTCGTTTTGAAAGAATGGCTATAATTTCTGGGCGTTAATTGACGAGGCTGTGATCTTTTGAAGTAACGATCCCCCCAAGGGAACCCTTGATATTACCACATGCCATCGAAATCGCTAAAGTGCTTTCGAGATTTCTTAAGTGTTTACCTTCATTTTGAAAGTAACGATCCCCCCAAGGGAACCCTTGATATTACCACATGCCATCGAAATCGCAAAAGTGCTTTCGAGATTTCTTAAGTGTTTACCTTCGTTTTGAAAGAATGGCTATAATTTCTGGGCGTTAATTGACGAGGCTGTGATCTTTTGAAGTAACGATCCCCCCAAGGGAACCCTTGATATTACCACATGCCATCGAAATCGCAAAAGTGCTTTCGAGATTTCTTAAGTGTTTACCTTCGTTTTGAAAGAATGGCTATAATTTCTGAGCATTAATTGACGAGGTTGTGATCTTTTGAAGTAACGATCCCCCCAAGGGAACCCTTGATATTACCACATGCCATCGAAATCGCTAAAGTGCTTTCGAGATTTCTTAAGTGTTTACCTTCATTTTGAAAGAATGGCTATAATTTCTGGGCGTTAATTGACGAGGCTGTGATCTTTTGAAGTAACGATCACCCCAAGGGAACCCTTGATATTACCACATGCCATCGAAATCGCTAAAGTGCTTTCGAGATTTCTTAAGTGTTTACCTTCATTTTGAAAGTAACGATCCCCCCAAGGGAACCCTTGATATTACCACATGCCATCGAAATCGCAAAAGTGCTTTCGAGATTTCTTAAGTGTTTACCTTCGTTTTGAAAGAATGGCTATAATTTCTGAGCATTAATTGACGAGGCTGTGATCTTTTGCAGTAACGATCCCCCCCAAGGGGACCCTGGATATTACCACATGCCATCGAAATCGCAAAAGTGCTTTCGAGATTTTTATGTGTTTACCTTCATTTTGAAAAAAATGGCTATAATTTCCGAGCGTTAATTGACGAGGCTGTGAACTTCTGCAGCAACGATGCCCCCAAGGGAACTCTTGATATCACCGCATGCCATTAAAATTGCAAAAGTGCTTTCGCCTTAAGAAACGTCATCGACCATCTTAACAATTCTAATTTTCTCTTAAACACCGTATATTCTACTACAACGATACGTTTGTTTCCAGATTCGGCGGTAAGTTCGCCGACGGTGAACCTGCCGAACTATGTGGTGGACGGCACGGCGCCCCACCTGACGTACTCGCCGCCGCCGAAAAAGAAAAAGGCCGACGACTGGCTGACGAGGCTGCGCATCGAGCGCAGCCTCCGGCAGGAGATGTTGGAGAGGACGGCCGGCCCCAGCGGTGAACGTTTCGAGTTGTCGCCGAGGCGGGACCAGTCGCCGAGGTCGGAACAGTCGATAAGGCCGAAAACGTCGACGCCCTGTACGGCGAGGACCTCCCTGCTGAGGTTTTTCAAGGTACGTCTGCCGGAACATTGAAAAAGACGCGATTAAGTACAGACGAACTACTTGCCAAGTTCAAACCGTGCATATTTCGTGCCCTATAATGAAATAAATATTTAATGGCCATAGTTTAATTTAATTAATTTAATGTGAGCTTTTGCGGTTTCGAAGTTTCTCAAGTGTTTACCTTCGTTTTCAAAACAAAAAAAAAACGATTGAAATACACAAATCCAGTTCAAAAGTTTATTTTGCTTTCTTATTGCAGGTGAGCAATGGAAAATGCGAAGCCGGCCCGTGTCCCTTCAAATCTCACAACTGCAACGTGATGATCTCGGGAACGCAACTGAACCCCTGAGATAGTGAGTGTTTGAGTTTGTTTACGGGGGAAATTTTTCTTGTACATTCTTAGCAGCTCTCAAGTTGATATCAATCAATCCAGAGTTTTTAAATTGTTGATCTAATATACCAAACTATTAAACTTAGAATTAATGCAAAAGTTTCTGAAAAAGATGTTATTGGCAGCTTTTTTTCTATTTACTTGATAGCTGACTTTGCAAGTATGTCAAGCGATAGGTTTATTATTTTGTTTCTGTAAATAGCAGTTTTTGTTTTAACTGTGTGACGTTTTGCATTGTGGAGGGTAGAGGTAAGGAGGACCATCTCCGTGTTATAAAATTGTCTCTCAAAACCATTAAATTAAGATGGCGCTGCTGTTGTCCCGGGTACCAAATCTACACTCCGAACTTTGCTACTTTCCACTCTGCTAGAGATGTGTCAATCGTGAATCACTGTGATTCGATCACTTTAAAGTATTGATTGAGCGAATCTCAACATATGGAAACGATCCAATCATAAAGCAGTCGGTTATTACCGACACTCCACAGTCCACACATCGAACGACCGACGATCGAACGAACTAAGACTGAATGAAATGATTCGATATTTTTTGAAATCGGTCACCGATCGATTTGGTCGTAGTAAAATGAACGAATTACCCATCTCTACTACAACCGCTAAGTTCGGGTCATACCCGGGGAGAACACGAGCGCCATCCTTATTTAATGCTTTTAGACGACAGTTTTTGAGCCGAACACCCATATAAGATGGTGCTTCTTACCTCTACTCTCCATATTTTGTATGTAAGAAATACTGGACACTCCATAATTTTTGTGTTCTCTATTATATTTCATCGCAGCTGATAAATTTTATCTTAATAGAATCTCAAGTGCGTCACTCTTATAAACTAAAAGTAAACAAATTTGGCGGTACTCCATTAATGGTGGCAGATTTTAACATGTTGGTCAGAAAGTAGTTCATTTGTTCCATGGTATATTTCTCACTATTTCCACAATAACTTGTCGAAAGGGCAGTAGTTCATTTGTCCACAAGCCACATATTGATCACAAACTCAAAAACATGTAAATTCTCAGGAAAAACATTGCTTATTATTGTTCAAAAAGATACATGGGCTGTCCAGAAGTAGTGAATCTTTCAAATGTTTTTGTTTTGGTGTCAGTTTTTCAACTTCTGCTTGTGGGTTTGTATTAGAATTATGATAGTTTTGTTGTAATTGTTGACATTTGACACCTTTTAAAAAAATTATTATTTGGATGTAATGATAATAAAATTGCCTACTTACCAAAATAGTTCCATATATTTTTTTCTAGAGGTGTCAAGGAATTGTGAATTAAAAATTAAGGAGTTGTTCTGAAGATACTGTTGTGTCCGAGAGATAAATATGACTAACTTTACATTCTGTGATAATAATTATATGGATAATAGCGATTTTGGTTTAAATCTGAGGCCGCAATAGATAAGTAAAAAAAAAGTAAAATAAGCGAAAAAATCTCATCCCCAGAAATACTTTTTTCCTGTCTTCAAAACAACCAACAAAATGCTAGTATGTAGTTACCTAAATGGGAATTGTTTTGTCTTTGTTATGTGTAAATTGACTCTTAGTTTAAATTTTGTAGTTATGCACTGAAAACCCCGTTTGTACTAATACGAAATAAATGTGATGTTTTTTAAAAAGTCGCTTTAATTTCTGAATATAAATTATGTATTTACCAAAGCAGTGTCTTTCCTACAATACATGTTGATGATTTTCGGCAGGAGAGTTATTCTGATTGGTTTAACTTCGAAATTTTCATTATCTATCGAAAACCACGCCTCCTTTTGATTTTTGTCCGGCATTATTTCAATTGTTTTGGCCTCGATTATTTCCTTCACTTCCCGTTCTTGCCCGTTTACGGACTGCCAACCTTGTCTTACAAAATCGACGTAATGAACTTTATCTGGATTTGGACCTGAAATTTATTTTAATGCAAACTTTTCTGTCAAAATGATTACGGACAAAAATTACCCACCTATCCTTAACTGAAGTTTCGGAGCTTCCTCCAAGCTTTTCACACTCTCAGGAATGGCATTTGAGGTGAGTAAGGCTAAATCGGATGTCGATATTCTCCTCTCCAATGTTTTTTGACAATCCGGATTGTTGATACTTAAATATTTTAGCTGGGGATCGTCTCCCTTTACAAATCTAAAAGGCGATTTAGAAATTTGACATAGTAGACAACAAAAACGAGCATAGTACAGAGGGCATACAAACCATAGTTTCCGTTATTTTAAAATCTGAACGTTGGTGAAAACTTGTCAAAAAAATTACTCTCCAGAGTACACTCACCCTTGGAACCATCTAGAGCTAGGCTTGCTCTGTTTTGCCTTACAACAACTGGAACAACCTTGACAGGGTGGGCTATAGTTTATCGATGCTTCGCAGTTCCACGTCAAGCTGCTTTTAGCACTAAAATATACTCAGTATGAAAACCCCTTTTATTGACAGAGATCATAGAGTTTTTATTGTTAAACCTATTTAGGAGTAGCAATAGCGAGAGGGAATGTTACAACAAAAAAAGGTCGAAGTATAGGAATCTTACCACATTAACAAAAATGTCGGCTAAATGCTAAATTTGGAAATAGGATACATTTCGTAACTTCAGTCTAAACAACTTTTCAAATGAGAAATTTTCCAAATGATGAAAATGATGGCAATTTTATAACCTAAATATAAAAAAAAACTATCAGTGATTGGCAGAATTAGAAAAAAGTAGTTCATTTGTACCATGGACATTTTCCACATGTTGTGATGTTCATTTACCTAGTTGAAATTTTAAATTTAATGAGGTCCTTTAATAAAACTTTAAACTCAACTAATACTATTATAACAGAAGTTTATTTTTCTAAGAAATGAGTGTTTTTGTAATTTTAAGGAAATAGAAAATTAAAAGAAACTTCTGTTCTAGAATACTTAGTTATTTACATTGCATTGCAGTTTATAAAACGATTGTTGCGAAACATTAAAATTGATGCAAGTTTCGTGTTGATACATATGTTTTAATGTCCTTGCTGCGTAAGCGTTGCTAGGCAATACTTTTCGTACCTGGCATCAACTTTTTGCACCCAAAATAACAGGACACCTCAAACATTTTACTTATCTTTTAGACACCCTGGCGAATATGTAAAGTGTACTTACAGAAAAAGGAGCGGGAAAAATTATACATTAACAATTTATGTTAAAAAAAAAAGTTAAAAATAAGCATACCTATTTCACTTACCCATTAAACAAATAAGTCATATAATTCCTCAAGCTGCCAAAATACCAATAGTCGTCTTTCTTCACCTCGGCATCTCGAAATGCGCCCCATTTTATACCCGCAACTGCGTAAACTGGTCTGTGTGGTTCTTCTTGCGATTCGTCTGTGATAATTTCTATTTTCATGACATCTGCTGGTTTTGTCACTTCTTCGATAACGGCCATGGTGGCCTCGGCCAACGATCTTACTTTTTCAACGTGTTTTTCACCGGGAAACATGGCTCTCGCCACTGTGCTATTCCTGCCCAACGGCAAGACACCTAAAAAACTCATTATTGGAAAATTGAAAACTTGCAATTGCGACATTCTTCTAAGCACAAGCTTTACCACCATTTATCACAACTTACCAATCGGTACTAGGCCCTGAGAACTCTCATTAGTTCTTCTCAAAAGTCCCGTCACAACTTCGGAAAGAGTTCCGTCGCCTCCCGCCACGACTATTGCTTCGGCACCGCTTAGAGTCTCCATTAACTTTTTGGCGTGACCTTCGGAATCAGTCTTTATCTACAATCGTACACATTTAGTTATATTGTCATAAATAACAAAAGCGAGGGGCAATGTTAGAAAAAAAAAGTCGAAATATAAAAATCTTACCACGTTAACAAAAATGCCAGCTAAATGCAACAAAGGAGCGCAGTATGTCTCAAAATCATCGGCAGCTTTTCGTTTATTTGCGCTCGGATTTAATATCACAGTTACGCTGCGAGGATTGTCTTGAACCGGTACAGTTTGTTGGCCATATTTGGCTGCTTTCTCGCAATAATCTCTCATTAAATCGTTAGTTCTAATAAAATATGAAATCAGACATTCAAAAAACCTGCGGCACACTTATTAGCGGGAATTTACTTACCGCGTATACCGTTTTGTTCGTATTCCACCATATGTGACGACAATTGCCGCAAAAGTAGATTTTTTCCAGTTGTTTCGAATGGTTTTTGCAGTTTTTATTACAAAAGACATCTTTTTCAACTTTTGTTTTTAAAATCAACAAAAAGTGTGGTTATGTTCACAGACAAACAATTAACACCTATATTTTGTTTTTTGTCAATGGTTATACGTCTTCTTCTTTGGGGTCACTGGGGCTTAGACTCTATGGGTATCAACCAGTCCCATTATTGTTCACAGCACACAATAGACAAATATTATAAATGCATGGCTAGTTACTTAAAACATCTTATTAGTTTTTAACTGTTGCTTTTAAACTCTTCAGATTGTGTGGTCATTTCAAACCTATCTTTTGTTTTGTTAATGTTAAGCTTCTTCTTCGAGGTTTCAAAGCTTAGACGCTGTGGATATTAATCAGCCCCGTTCGTCGTTAAATGGTTGTAGTTCTTACTGTAAGTTATTTTTTTACCATAATTGTACATTTTGTTGACTCCTTTCTAATGGGTACTTTTAGGCATGGTATTTTATATTGGATTTGATGGACATTTTCAAATTTCTTTACTTTCAGATTAAATAACAATTTTGTCCTTGTATTGAATTGTATAGTCCCAATTTTTGGGCTCTATTTATTTTATTGCAATAAAAGAAAATAGCTCGCCGACAGGTGTCAGGCTTCAAGAACGTTAACATTCTTGCTCAGACTTAGTTTCAAAAAGGATTAATGGCCATGTAATAGAAGAAGAAGATCTTCAAACTATAAACCATAGACCAACAAATTAGAAAAAAAATTATCAACGTTATGCAGCTAACTTCATAGTTGACCTGACCGATGTCAACAACGTCAATTCAATCAACAAGGACATCAAGGTCTTTCACCTTAGTCTTGAAGGTCTCGAAGGCAGAAAATCCGTGTTTGAGCGGAATTTGTTTTTTTTTCTTCGTATTTTCAAGGGTGATAAAAATAGTGCATGATCTACTAAATATTTGGCATCCCTTTGTGTACATACTGAAGGACAAAATTAATGTTTTATAACTTTTTCGCTAGAAAATGGGCGACGAGGCTCTATTCGCGAGTAGTGAATCGTCCTCCTCTAGCCAAATAAATAACATTAATCAAGACGAATTAATTTTGGCCCAGCAGAGACAAATAGAGAAGGAAGTGAGTAATCGGTTGGATAAGTCGTGAAGAGCATTGTAATAATATCAATTATTTTTTTCAAAGATTTCAGATGCAATTCCGCTGGTCGGAGACCTAGAGCCGATCGAATATCTATCCAAAGAATATGCGACCGATGCCGTCTACTTAGAAAAAGTGAAAGACCTGTCGTCGAAATACAAATTCATCAGAAGGACAAGGCCCGACGGTAACTGCTTTTTCAGGGCGTTTAGTTTTGCTCACATTGAAAGACTGTTGTCTAAGTCGGATGAATATGACGAGTTTTATAAGTTAGCTGAAAGCAGCAAGGACGGCTTGGTCGAGTTGGGGTTTCAGAAGTTCACTGTAGAAGATTTTCATGATACAGTGAGTAAAATTTCACAATTTGCTATATAGATAATTGATAAAATTTGACAGCGATCCCAAATATATTGGAACTGGTTTGGTATTGCTCCGAGAACGTAGCTAATAATTCCAATAAAAAAAGCTTATTACTGTAGTAACCAGTGTTATATACTCAATTTCATTTGATTTCAGTATATGGAAGTTCTGAAACGCCTCAAAGATACAGAAAATGTGGAAGACGCGAAAAAAGACTTACTTAACGTTTTTAATGAGCAGGGATACTCGGACTATATGGTTGTTTACCTGAGGCTTTTAACCAGTGGACAGTTGCAGAAGGAACAAGATTTTTATAGTTGTTTTATTGAAGGCAATAGAACAGTAAGTACAAGTTTCTTCGCAACAAAATATAGGTCTGTTTTTATGTATTTCTTCTCAAATATAAAATTGCCAGACAATTTAGATACATTGTTCTTGCAAGTTATTTAGATCGGATTTGGTCGGGAATAAACACTAAATACAAAAAAAAATGGTTAGGTTAGGGAAAAGTAGTTCAAATGTACCAAAATGTCATTCTGCGTGTACGACCTCAGTATTTTCCAGGTAGCCGACTTTTGCCACCAAGAAGTGGAGCCGATGTATAAAGAGAGCGACCACATTCACATAATAGCGGCTTGCGCCGCATTCGGCACTGGCGTGAGGGTCGTGTACATGGATCGCGGTACGGGGGGCACCGTGACCCAACACGACCTTCCCGAGGGCTGTACACCCACCGTACATCTGCTTTACCGGCCCAGTCACTACGATATTCTGTATCAATAAGCAGGCTTGCAGTTTTCTAATACGATTAATTTTTTCGAGGAATAAAGTTTGAAGATATGTTTGTCTTTTTCCATATCCGTCCTTCTTGCCTGATACGAACTCGCAATACAGGTCTTTGTTGGTACTTTTTGACAAAACAAGAATAATAAAAAAAATTTATACAGTGACCGGCAGAAAGTTGGACACAAATGGAAAACTTTTTTATTATTAATTTCTCAGAAAATTTTATTCTTGATAAAAGTTGGTGCATCATTTCAAACTCAAAACGCACATATCAAAATTTGAATATATCTTTTTGGATATGAGGTAGATTCAAAAATGTCAAAATAACAAAAGAGTAAAGTTCCCTTATTTTTTAAAATATGGTCAAAAGTTACTTACAAAAATTGTTTGAAATCAAAGGTGGACGTCAGATTTAAAGTCACAGCCACCTAGTCAAAAAAAGAAATTTAACTTTTTTGTATTGTTTTTTTTCGACCACCCTGTGTATTACAAAAAACGAAAAAACAAAATACTTTAAGCGCAACTTATTATCGGATAACACATGAATTTGCTACTAAACTTTAAGTTTGTTCGATTAGCAGCTAGAAATTTAAATTAATGGAAATCAGAGTTTAAAAATATTACATTTTTGTGTCCAACTTTCTGCCGGTTCCTGTATATATATTCGAATTTTTAAACATTTTGTATGTCAACCTAATAAAGACATCTGTGACAAGGAAATAAATTTTTGCCGGCGATCCTGATTATTTAATGCTATGTAGGGCCATTATTATTTAGCGCTAACAATCTTTGGACACGTCACACATCTATGGGTGCTATGAACGCACCCCGCGTCCATTTGAACTACTCCTAGAACCTAACTTTTATGTTTTGTGGTGTCAACGATTTGACAATTTGACAAATGGATGTCCAATCTGACGTTGACGTTTTGTATGTAAACAAATAATAATAAAAAAATCTGTTTTCCCATTTTCCCCATTATTTTTTTAAATCGTGGAAACTTGTCGAATTAAAATATCGAACGTTTTCAGTGTGTTCGCGTCGCGAATTTTCGTGTTTAATGAACTTTTTCTAACCTGAAAAACTGCGTCTGTTTTTCTGTTAATTCGTGCCTAATTATTACATGATTGCTGGCAATTATAAAATGGGGAAAACAGAAAAGACTAGCGATAATGTGCCGGGTTTATCGCCGCAAGCCGAGGCAAGCAAACTACTGGAACAGGCACTCATGCAGATGGACGGCATCATATCAGGTTATATTAACGTTTTCTAAATTTGTTCTGCTTTGTTTTTGCTTGTTTAGGTTTTTAAGAAAGCAGACGGAAGAAGTATCGTAGCTGCAAAAGTGAGCTTCGTTGAATTAAAAAATAAAGCAAGTTGTAGGTATGATAATAATATTTACAAACTCCAATTAGAATATCTACGTACGATAAACACTTGTTGACTCATAATGTATTTTGGTAAATATAGGTTGCCTTCGTAAAACTCACTATTTGTGATTCACAAGTCCATTGATGGCTTTGTGTTAATTATTGCAGTCTTAATAATAATAATAATAATAATTCGATCCGCCTATTATTGTCTTCTAGTAACTTTTTTCCTTTTTATTTCAAACTCAAACAAGTTAGATTAAAAAACAACTCACCAGATTCTTGGTGGCGTCGTAGTGTCCCTTCAGCCTGGATACTGGTTCCCAAATGGGACAGAAAATATTGTTTGATTTTTTTTTTGTATTTTGCAGACTTAATTTGTAGGCTATTTTTATACTCGATGCGTTTTTTACGAGGTTTCCACAACAGGTCACTTGCCAAGTTTCTCACGATTTGATTTAGATACCATTTTTCAATTTGAAAGGCAATTTCTTAATATTTAAAAAGAGAGCCATAACTGTAGTTCGTCCGCAATCTGCCACCCCGCGTGACGCAGCAGCAAGTCTAATTTCACCAGCGGGTCCAAGGAGCTTATGACCACCAGGTTCCGAACCCGTTTTGCAGGCGGTGATTACGCGGAACCAGGTCGTTACCCAACCCTGAGCCAGGGCTCGCCGCGAGTTCGAAAAGCTCCACTGCCTGTCGTGCCAGCATCAGTAATGTGCAAGGGAAAGAGTACACACTGCCACTTTCCCTAACCAATTGCCCGACTTATGACACATTGGCGTCAGAGGTGAGCAGTATAGTTAACGAAATATTTGCTCTAAATTCCCTTCAAAATTTGGAAGCTAACATCTATACGCCATTTTCTTCATTTGAATACAGTTGCGAATTTTTGACCGCTAACATGGAATAAGACAACATCTACTTTTTCGAATATAAAATGGCAGGGTAATGCCGTTTTTTTACATTTAGGTAAGGTGGCACAATCTATACAATATCTTTCCCAAATATGAAACTACAAATCTATATCATTTGCTGCATTTTACTAACAATTCCCTAATAACTTTTCAAATACCTATTACCTTGGTGCAAAATTTCAGGTCTTAATCTCAATTTTCAAGGCTATCTACGAATTTTTTTTCTAGTAAAAAATGACGAAACCCATTTAGCTATTTTTTTTATTTAACATCTGACACCACAGCGAACAAAAAATAGGCAGGGAGTTTCATTCTGCAGGGTGTCAAATTTGAGCAAAATAGGAATTATTGCAAGTCAAGTGTGCCATGGAATCCCGTCAAAATAGATGAATGATCAACAGGACTACTCAAAGTATCCTCGGCAATAAAATAGGAGACAAAACACTTTTTTAACCATATTAAACTGAATCGAAAAGAGATGGAGATAGAGAAGATAGATATTGTAGTAAAAACAAGTGACTGCCTGACTTGTTGCATATATATTATTAGGTCCTAATTAGTGTATGGAGTTCATGTGTTCGCAAGGAAGAATTTTGGCCTTGCACATAAATATGGTCGTGCAGTCATATTGTGTTCTCCATTATGTTAAATATTACTATCAGTAGTAGTAGTAGCAAATTTAATTAGCTCTCTCTATATGCTACAATACAAAATTATGGTAGGTACAATATGGTTTGTTTTTCTTCATTTCTCATTTTTTATGTCTTGAAATCACAAAGGGAATAAGATTATTATCCAGCCTGTAAGGCAAATAAATGTTTTCGCAATTCACATTTAAAACTTTGAATTTTTGTTTCATTTTTAAATTTTGATGATTTGTGTAAAAATAGAATCAATATGTCATATAGAGAGGTAAATCTTACATGTTAATATATTTGAAAAAAAAAATTGTGGAGTCCATATTAGGTATGTGTCCTCCGAGGACGAGATTTGGTCTTGCAGTCATATGCCTGCCCCCTCGTCTTTCTTGTCATTATTATTATTGGATAAATGTGGAGTCCATGTGTCCTCCATGGGGGGAAATTTGGACATGCAGTCATGTGCCTGCTTCCCTCGCCCTTTTATCACATAATAATATTCTACAAACAATATAAATGAAAAGTAATATATTATGTATAAATGACATTTATAACTTTAAAGAGGTCTGCAAAAACCACTAATTATTGTAGGTATATGCATATGAAAATATAAAAAAATTATTGTTTTTGTTTTTGAACTTGTAAATAACTCGGTTAGTAGCTTTTTCTTTTTCTTAACTTTGAGTGCTGATGCCCATTATCACCTTTTCTTGTTCTATAATATGTTTCACTTACTGAGTTATGAACTAGACATTCATCTTGCTTCCTACATTCCAGAATTCTGCGGCTAATCTAACACACCTTGTATTATCGTTTACGCTTCGACCGCTTCGTTTTCGGCATTTCCCGCGGCGAAAATCCAACGAAAATCGCGGACGGGATACGACACGTCCGTCGGCAACCGTACAAAATCAAGCACTGAATATTGGAGCGTGGTTAGATAATGCGGCGGTTGGAGAAAAAAAACACAATTTCTTTTAACGTTTGTAGGCAGTTTGTACAGAGTGAAGCTACTACGTGTGTTATTTGTAATTGAGGATGAGACTGAGGTTAATAAAAATTCTAAAAACAGTAATTACTGAAACTGTAATTTGCTTTATTACAGGGTTTCCTAACGAAAACTTACGACCTCCCCAAAAATTATAAAACCGAAAATATTTGAAAATTCGCCGAGACGCGTCGATTTTTGTTGTTGGGGGGGGGGGGTGTTTTATTTACATATAGTCAAGCCAACTCGATATGTTCATCCCCCTAATCCCTAGCAACCCCTACTTTAAAATTTCAAATGGAGCTACCCCACTTGTGGCGCATCATTTTAAAGCCCTTTTAATTGCGAATACAGAGATGCGTCGTTTTTAGAAATCTGTTGAGATTTGACAGAATTATTGGCTAAATACGGAAAGTTGACAATCCACTGTGCGCCTAGTAATTTCTTACACATATTATGCTCGCCACTAATAAGTTTTTTTATCTACTACACACGATCAAATTACCTAGTCGAGTATTGACGTGTCGATCAGTTTACAAAAATTCACAAATGATAAAGCTGAAGCAAAACTAAAAAAGTTCATACGAATTCAAACCTTATATATTTTCAAAATATGTAACAAAAAGTCACTGTCACAAAAAAAGTTCTCGTGTTTTGCTTGTAACCACGAAATCGTTAGTTTCAGCCTACTATTGAAAGTGTAAAACGTGTTTTTGAAATGGTTTATTCTATCGCGGAAAGGATAGAAATTGTTGCAATTCGTGCTGTAGCTTTAGCGCAATCATGATTTCGATAACAAATTGCAACAATTTCTACCCTAAACCATTTCGAAAATACGTTTCCACTTTCAATAGCAGGCTAAAACTAACGATTTCGTGGTTACAAGCAAAAAAGCGAGAACTTTTTTTTTGTGACAGTGACTTTTTGTTACATATTTTGAAAAGATATAAGGTTTGAATTCGTATGAACTTTTTTGTTTTGCTTCAGCTTTTTCATTATTGACTTTTTTGTAAACTGATCGACACGTCAATAAAAACTAGGTAATTTGGTCGTGTGTAGTAGATAAAAAACTTATTAGTGGCGAGCATTTGTGTAGAAATTACCATACGCCTAAAGTGGTTTGTCAACTTCCCGTTTTTAGCCAGTAATTCTGTCAAATCTCAACAGATTTCTAAAAATGATGCGCCACAAGGGGGGTAGTTCCATTTAAAATTTTAAAGTTGGGGTTGCTATGGATTAGGGGGATGAACATATCGAGTTGGCTTGACTGTATGTAAAAAAAGCTCCCCCAAACAACAAAAATCGACGGGTCTCGGCGAATTTTCAAATATTTTCGGTTTTCTAATTTTTGGGGAGGTCAAGTTTTCGCTGGGAAACCCTGTATATATAAGGTTAATAATACTTTAATTACTTTATTAACCTTCAAACCCTTACTTGTCGCAATACGCCATTGAATATAAGAAATACGCCCCCTATAGGCTCAATGCTAAACTAGTCTATGGGCCATGCCAACAATGAACAACAACAAAGAACAACCCAGTGTATACCCAATGCTAGCACCGTTCTCATGGTGACGATGGCCCATATATTAGTTCTCATAGTCCCGTCGGGGCGTATAGTTACAAGTGGTGTCAGGTGTGGGGTGATTTGGCGAGTTATAAAACCACAAGTCCTAGAATCTCGTAAATCTTAACCTTACCCCATGGAATATGCCGTAATCTCCGGCCGGTGGCCGTTTGCTTTCCGCTTCGCATGGTAAACAAACCCTCCCGAGGCGCAGCCTCGTTTTCGCCATGCGCCTGTTCGTTCCGCTGGCTATACGGCCGTCGGCGAATTCGCAGCTTCCGCAGTCGCGTCGCGGCAACAAGTGCACCGTGGTGGGTCCCCCGGTTGTTGCGTATCCCCAACGTGTATTGTGTTTATTCGGTGTTCAGTGCGGAAGGGAGGGGGGAGAGTCGAGGTTGTTGCAGTTCGTGTTCACACTCGGGGAAATAACCAAGGATAGATGGAGCAACAGCATCAGAATAGACACGTTTGTGGTCAACCGACATCTTATCCAAATTTACGGAAGTAAACAAACATTAGGCCCGTGTGTACAACGTTTACCCGAGATAGGTTATATCCTGCGGAATATCAATTTGGCCACACACCACACGCACTTTCCGCGACCCATTGTATACAAAATCAGTCACCATATCCTAAATGCCAATAAATGGCCCATACATTAACAGAAACACAATTGAAAACACGAAATAGTATACTTCATTACCGAGTCTGGAATGCAAGCACGGAAAATCTATTTCTGGACGTGTAGTGAACGATATTTTTTATTATACTTTGAAAACGGAAACTTATAACATTTTATCGGCATATTATAATAAATTTAATTGACAAAACATAAAAAATGCAGACAATATAGTGTTTGGTATGTATGATGCGTTTCCATGGTTACTCTCAAATTATTTCAAAGGTGCTTTGTTGTAAATTAGTTATTGTCAGATAAGGTGAATAAAACGTCAAAAATATTACAGAAATGCATCTAAATATTGAAACACTTACGAATTAAAATACAAAATAGGTACATTTAAATATCAGAGAGCATATACAGTTTCTTAAATTTAGTTTACTTTGCTGTATATTTCTATTTTAAAGCCATATATTCGGTATTTTTATTCAGCGCGCGGAAAGTTTTTCCATGCGCTGTTTCCGTGCGCTAGACAGAAAAACCCAATCTTTCATTATTGCTAAAACAGATGAAAATAAGTTGTTTTCAAAGAAGTATAATAAAAACATTTTATCGTCATATTATAATAAATTTAATTGACAAAACATAAAAAATGCAGACAATATAGTGTTTGGTATGTATGATGCGTTTCCATGGTTACTCTCAAATTATTTCAAAGGTGCTTTGTTGTAAATTAGTTATTGTCAGATAAGGTGAATAAAACGTCAAAAATATTACAGAAATGTATCTAAATATTGAAACACTTACGAATTAAAATACAAAATAGGTACATTTAAATATCAGAGAGCATATAGAGTTTCTTAAATTTAGTTTACTTTGCTGTATATTTCTATTTTAAAGCCATATATTCGGTATTTTTATTCAGCGCGGAAAGTTTTTCCATGCGCTGTTTCCGTGCGCTAGCCCGAAAAACCCCATCTATCATTATTGCTAAAACAGATGAAAATAAGGTGTTTTCAAAGAAGTATAATAAAAAATGCATGCGCAAACAATCGGAAAACTTGACTTGCCGGGCAAACACAAAACAAATGCCGCCGAGTTAACGAACGCGGCGCCCGCGGCAGCAACGGCGGCGTTGCCATGTTGGGCGGTTTGAGGTATCTGTGACGATTTTATTAAAGTGATAACTAGCTTACATACAAGAAATTAATAACTGCATTTGTTAATTTAGCGTTATGGGAGGTGTGCCTTCACCGAATCCCATTATTAAACCCTTCTATTTTGAAATGAAATGCTGTAAACAATGGAGTACGCGGCATCACTCAAAAAAATGTTGGCTCTGTTTACTTTTTGTTCTTACTCCCTCTATCCTTGGTTATTTCTCCGAGTGTTCACATTACAATTTTTGTCATATTGCGTGAAATATTAATGCCACAACAGCTGTCAATTCATTGCTTTGGAGAAAATATGAGGTGAAACCAGGGACTCTTTAAAATAAGGGGACCCAGCATTATACTTTACAAAGTGAGGCCTATTCTTTTCTCATTCTAATAGTATCAGTGATGCCAAGTATGCCATTTTATTGGAGAATCTATGAATATAACAGGTACTTTGATTGTTAGTAAAAATTAATAATGGTTTCCATGATTTCTAAAAATTAGACTTGACAATGTTGTGTCTACAATTACAGAATATGGCAACTGTCAAATGAAACAAATTTATTGTATAGTTGAAATTATTTAATTGTCGCATCTGAGTATCTGGAAGTTAGAAAACTTAAAAATTGTGAATTATGATGGGAAATTTTTTGCCCTCCTTTAGAATCTATGGCACTATCTATCACATAAAACCTGATGGCTGTTGGCCACTGACATATAACATAACCTTGTACCAGCCTACTATGTGGTCTCCTTGGAGTCTACAGAAAACAAACTTCCCCTCAAGGCTTCACTCTTCCTATGTGAAATGCTGGGTCCCCTTATTTTAAAGAGTCCACACAAATTTAATGCATTGTTGTTGTTTTGACATTTTTATCAAAGGTAGATGGCACCAATGGATTGTCCAAATTTTATCGCAGGGAGGTTGATTCTCCTTCGCCACTTTTGTTCTTGTTACAACTCTATGTTTACTGTTTAGTCTTCGAGATATTTATATGGCTTTCCATGTTTTTAAGCACTAACAATTTTAAATAATAATGAAGTGAAAGTACATAATATATTTCATGTCTGGAAAGGGAACAAGGTAGATAAATATATCGGCGTATCGGGTATTATAATTATTGCTTTTCTATGCCCACGGTAGTAAACAAAATGCGGAAGGGCAATCTCTTTCAGGCAGTCGGGCGGCAACAAGTGCACCCTAGTGGGCTATGGTGGACGTCGGTCCGTTGTTTATTATCGACCGTGTCCCCGGTCAAAGTATGAGATGAGGAAGAATTTATAGTCCGTTTTTTCGGGCTTGAAATATAGGATTTTTATTTATTTCATCTGTATATCTCTTTTCTACTTTATACTTACTTGATTTCTTATTATGGCTACGTATATTCTTTTAGACCGGGAGATAGCAACACATTTTTGGACGTAATTTTACTTAGTATGCCTTTCAGAGGGCGTGTATTCTCACAATAATAAGGTATGACTCGGAGAGTCATCCTGGGTTCTTCATGTGAAAAACTGAGTTTTCAATTATTCGAAAAATGTGCGTTTTAATGTGCGTTTTAATGAATGAAAAAAAGAAATATCACTTACTCGCTAATTTCTTTAGTTTTCTCTCAGCCTTTTGCGTCATTATTCTATCATTTTGAATCTTTCGATAATTATCGAGATACCTATATTATTATGTTTGCCAGTGTAGCCAAACATTTTTTTACAATAATTAACTGATCATAGGATACATCGCAAGAACAATTATTTCCTTCTGTTAACAACGACATATTTCGCAGAATTTCGTGACAAATTTCCAGTAGTTTAACAGATCTGTAATTACGTACTGCCCCTGTTTTTTTTTTCAATTAAATTATGATATACGGCCTGAATACCTGAGTTGCGCTAAACACTATATAAGAAAGGATAACTGAATATGAGGATTTGTAGCTGTATATGCGCGAACACCGTGCCGTAAAGCCGCGTGCCTCGGTGCGCCTCGACTGAGAACATCGATTTGGTTTGACACAAACGGTTTTTTTGAAAATTCGTCCCTTCGAATTTGCAAGTTTTGGAAATGTATCTTGTACATCTCGAGGCTGCATCGACTACCGCAAGATATAAGGTCGTAGCTCCAACCGTTTCCTCACAAATGGCTCTAAACCGAAAATTCGGAGTACGGTATTTTCGTTGAATCTCCTGATCGGCTGGCGATAGTCAGCGGCGTCGAGTAAGACAAACATGCAACGTCTTAATTACTAGAAAGCCTTAGTTTGTAGACTAACATTTTAATCGCATTAGTAGACGTCTTATTTAGAATTCGATTATCCGAATTCGGGCCCGTCCATCTGTTCCCACAAGACCTAAGCAGCCCCTTCCCTTGGGGATCGTCTTAGACATATTGAAGTGCTTAGGATAATCCGTTCTGCTCCGCTTCGGTGTTTCTTACTGCGAGTTTTATATGTACAGGGTGTGTCGAGGATGAATCCCACCCCCTTAACTTTTTAATTTTTCAAGATAGAGAAAAACATTTCAAATGAAAGTTGTGGGAAATTTTATATATTTTTTGATAGTGTCAACCGTTTTTACTCGTATACAGGGTGTTACAAAAAAATAGGGCAAATCAAACTTGTAGTTTTTTTATGGAAACACCCGGTATATTTTTATATTTTTGAAATCCACGTTTTTTTCCTATTCCGAAAATATATATAATAGCTTTTTTGATGTTGGGAGAATGGCCGCTGTGACGTCATCGATATTATTTTCCCAGAAAAATACAATTTTTTCCTATATATTGAAAGTCCTTATCATTCTCAACAACTTTTGTAGGAAACGATTTTCTGTATCTTTTATTATTCAAAATCTACAGGGTCAAATATGTAAAAAACATGGAATTTTTTGTAATCCTTTTCCGAAACTCGAATATATATTTTTTTGTAACAAACAATAATAGTAAACAAGTTAGTAACAAGCACAAATCAAAAATTTTAAAAATATTCCAGTTATAATATCACTTCCCCAAAGTTTCTACGTATCTTTCATCATTTTTAATAAAGGCCTCTAACATATCACAGCATTATTCTTTCAAAAACATTTTTTTAAACTGTACCTCACTAGTAACAGCTTCAGCAGTAAAATTTTAGACTAATCTGACAGGTAAATAGAAATATTGAATTTACAGGCTACTTGATTGTCAGTTTTATTATCATGGCTAACTTGATTTGTCATAAATTTGGTTTTATTGTTTGGCCAACTCGGATCGAACATCCGACACTGCCCATGAGAACATAATATATGTATACGTGTATCTAGTTTGATGTAGCTTCTTTGATAAATATCTCGGAAACTGTTGTAAATAAATAGGTCAAATTATATATGGTTGGATTCAGAATTAAAAAGGAATCCTATAATAGTTAAATGAAATGACTAAGCTGTAAAATAGAGAAAATTACTTTCATTTCCGCTATAACCGGAAATTATTTAAAAAAACTAAATATTCAGGAATACTACTTAAAGATTCTCTAATGGTTGCGTAGGTATTTTTTTTGTTTTGCGAAAAAATGTTTTTTCGCGATAACCTTTTTACGGACCCCGTATGCAGAATTCGTGTACACCATCGAATTCCCCTTAATTTTTACTACAAACTCATATACATATATCTAGCACGATTCGTATTTGTAGAAAAAATAATACTAATGTTAGACTAGAGATAGTTATAACCAGAACACTGTTTTTTTTATAGATTTTTGCCAACTTTGCAAGTCTAAAATCATGGCTAACGCCCCCGACATTTTTCATTTGTGAATGGATTGTAATAATTTGTTATTTTATCATGGCCATCCTAACAAAAATACGATTATAGTAGTAAAAAAAATGGAAGGGAATCCAGATCTCGTTGAACTAATACTGGCGAATTCGATTCTCGAGATTCACCCGAGGACGTACAGGATCTGAAAGGGTCCCTGGGGCCTCATGGGACACCTATAGCAAGAATAATTTAACTTTCTTTATAGCGTGCGAGACACCCGAAAAACCCCTGGAAAAATGTTAAGAAAACTTTTGTTTCTGTAGCAGGTGGTGTGAGTATGCTTGAAACTGGGATGTTGTTTTTTTGTCAGAAAAAATTCAGATAAATTTTTTTTTTACCATGATTCGTAGTCCCCTAGACATTAACCTTACTTATTTATTAAGTAAAAACTACCGTACAGAATGAAGAAAAATTATGCTGAAATGACCCATGAAATTTTGACGCCAGCCCCCTGACTTTTTTAATGCCCACGTAATGGGAATTGTAGGATTACTAAAGGTGATACAAGAAAAATCTGGTTCCAATTATTGGGACTGCTACAGACGGCCGCATTACCTTTAATTGACACATCTTAGTATCTGGAAGTTAGAAAAGTTAAAAATTGTGAATTATGATGGGAAATATTTTGCCTCCTTAGCCTCCTTTATAATCTATGGCACTGGCAGTCACATAAAACCTGATAGCAGTTGGACACTGACATATCACATAACCTTGTACCAGCCCCCTTGTGGTCTTCTACTTGGAGTCAACAGAAAACAAACTTCCCCTCAAGGCTTTAATTATCCTATGCGATAGACTGTGACATGCTGGGTTCCCTTATTTTAAAGAGTCCCTGACTTATATCATACCAATACGTGTCTATTCACCACCATGGCGTTTTCGTTTCGCGAAACTTCGCGTTCGGGGCGGTATCCCCCAGGATATAGGTACATGTTAAATATCAGAGAGCATATAGAGTTTCTTAAATTTAGTTTACTTTGCTGTATATTTCTATTTTAAAGCCATATATTCGGTATTTTTATTCAGCGCGGAAAGTTTTTCCATGCGCTGTTTCCGTGCGCTAGCCCGAAAAACCCCATCTATCATTATTGCTAAAACAGATGAAAATAAGGTGTTTTCAAAGAAGTATAATAAAAAATGCATGCGCAAACAATCGGAAAACTTGACTTGCCGGGCAAACACAAAACAAATGCCGCCGAGTTAACGAACGCGGCGCCCGCGGCAGCAACGGCGGCGTTGCCATGTTGGGCGGTTTAAGGTATCTGTGACGATTTTATTAAAGTGATAACTAGCTTACATACAAGAAATTAATAACTGCATTTGTTAATTTAGCGTTATGGGAGGTGTGCCTTCACTGAATCCCATTATTAAACCCTTCTATTTTGAAATGAAATGCTGTAAACAATGGAGTACGCGGCATCACTCAAAAAAATGTTGGCTCTGTTTACTTTTTGTTCTTACTCCCTCTATCCTTGGTTATTTCTCCGAGTGTTCACATTACAATTTTTGTCATATTGCGTGAAATATTAATGCCACAACAGCTGTCAATTCATTGCTTTGGAGAAAATATGAGGTGAAACCAGGGACTCTTTAAAATAAGGGGACCCAGCATTATACTTTCCAAAGTGAGGCCTATTCTTTCCTCATTCTAATAGTATCAGTGATGCCAAGTATGCCATTTTATTGGAGAATCTATGAATATAACAGGTACTTTGATTGTTAGTAAAAATTAATAATGGTTTCCATGATTTCTAAAAATTAGACTTGACAATGTTGTGTCTACAATTACAGAATATGGCATCTGTCAAATGAAACAAATTTATTGTATAGTTGAAATTATTTAATTGTCGCATCTGAGTATCTGGAAGTTAGAAAACTTAAAAATTGTGAACTATGATGGGAAATATTTTGCCTCCTTTAGAATCTATGGCCCTGACATGTCACATAAAACCTGATGGCAGTTGGACACTGACATATCACATAACCTTGTACCAGCCCCCTTGTGGTCTCCTGCTTGGAGTCAACAGAAAACAAACTTCCCCTCAAGGCTTCAATTATCCTATGCGATAGACTGTGACATGCTGGGCTCCCTTATTTTAAAGAGTCCCTGACTTATATCATACCAATACGTGTCTATTCACCACCATGGCGTTTTCGTTTCGCGAAACTTCGCGTTCGGGGCGGTATCCCCCAGGATATAGGTACATGTTAAATATCAGAGAGCATATAGAGTTTCTTAAATTTAGTTTACTTTGCTGTATATTTCTATTTTAAAGCCATATATTCGGTATTTTTATTCAGCGCGGAAAGTTTTTCCATGCGCTGTTTCCGTGCGCTAGCCCGAAAAACCCCATCTATCATTATTGCTAAAACAGATGAAAATAAGGTGTTTTCAAAGAAGTATAATAAAAAATGCATGCGCAAACAATCGGAAAACTTGACTTGCCGGGCAAACACAAAACAAATGCCGCCGAGTTAACGAACGCGGCGCCCGCGGCAGCAACGGCGGCGTTGCCATGTTGGGCGGTTTAAGGTATCTGTGACGATTTTATTAAAGTGATAACTAGCTTACATACAAGAAATTAATAACTGTATTTGTTAATTTAGCGTTATGGGAGGTGTGCCTTCACCGAATCCCATTATTAAACCCTTCTATTTTGAAATGAAATGCTGTAAACAATGGAGTACGCGGCATCACTCAAAAAAATGTTGGCTCTGTTTACTTTTTGTTCTTACTCCCTCTATCCTTGGTTATTTCTCCGAGTGTTCACATTACAATTTTTGTCATATTGCGTGAAATATTAATGCCACAACAGCTGTCAATTCATTGCTTTGGAGAAAATATGAGGTGAAACCAGGGACTCTTTAAAATAAGGGGACCCAGCATTATAATTTACAAAGTGAGGCCTATTCTTTTCTCATTCTAATAGTATCAGTGATGCCAAGTATGCCATTTTATTGGAGAATCTATGAATATAACAGGTACTTTGATTGTTAGTAAAAATTAATAATGGTTTCCATGATTTCTAAAAATTAGACTTGACAATGTTGTGTCTACAATTACAGAATATGGCATCTGTCAAATGAAACAAATTTATTGTATAGTTGAAATTATTTAATTGTCGCATCTGAGTATCTGGAAGTTAGAAAACTTAAAAATTGTGAACTATGATGGGAAATATTTTGCCTCCTTTAGAATCTATGGCCCTGACATGTCACATAAAACCTGATGGCAGTTGGACACTGACATATCACATAACCTTGTACCAGCCCCCTTGTGGTCTCCTGCTTGGAGTCAACAGAAAACAAACTTCCCCTCAAGGCTTCAATTATCCTATGCGATAGACTGTGACATGCTGGGCTCCCTTATTTTAAAGAGTCCCTGACTTATATCATACCAATACGTGTCTATTCACCACCATGGCGTTTTCGTTCCGCGAAACTTCGCGTTCGGGGCGGTATCCCCCAGGATATCCCCTCGTACGATTGTCGACCCTGTTCGTCGGCATTTCGGAAATCCGGGTCCCGGAAAACGCCCGGATTACAGGGCCGTCGCCAGAGAATGTCGCCCTCCACCGCCACCGCTCGGTCGGTCGATTGCACTTCGCTTGAAGCATGTTCGGCATGCTCTTCAAACCGAAGAGTCTATCGACCTCCGATCTCGCAAAGAAGGCTGCGGTTAATGCCGGGGGCCCTTCGGTGTCGGCCGATGACGTGAAGACGGCACTACAGATTTTTCACTTCAAGTTAAATATAAAAATTAGGGTGATTTTTATATGATGTTGATGATTTGAATTTGAATTTACCGCCATTTCGAATTTGGGTATTATTTAAAAGTTGTCGAAATATTACGATTGAGCTTAAAAACCACGGGTCAAATCTCAATAGTTAGGTACTGAGATACAAGGCCGTGTAGTTGTTTTTAGCCGACTTCAAAAAAGGAGGAGGTTATCAATTTGGTCGTATTTTTTTTATGTTTGTTACCTCAGAACTCCGTCATTTATGAACCGATTTGGACAATTCTTTTTTTATTTGAAAGGGTATACCTACAGAATGGTCCCATTTAAATTTCATATTGAACCGATTTTGATGATTCTTTTTTTATTAGAAAGAGAGTACCTTAGAGGTGGCCCCATTTAAATTCGAAAAAAAATTCCACCCCTAAGGGTGGAAAAATAGGGGATGAAATTTCATATTGGACTGATTTCGATGATTCTCTTTTTATTAGTACAATAATGGGCTACATTATTGTACGATTTCTGTGCTTTTAATGACGATTTTGGGACATTTTAATGCCGATTTCAAGAAAAATATATTATTTTCGACATGTAGAAAACCGCGTATTTTACGTAATATATTCTACTGACCCAACCCTGTTCATGAATTATTCATGTTTTTTCGTAATGTGGTAAAAGTAATAAATAATTAATGCTAAAATATCCACGGAAAAATATGAGTTTTTAAAACCCCAAGTGCCAAATTTAAAACTATGTATTTACTTGATTTGCAAACACAAAAATAAAACTTAGTCGAAAAAGGCTCTATACACCATAAACAACGCTACCAAAATACAACACAAAAGTAGGCAGTAAGAAGGGTAAATATTATGTGATTGATAATTGATATTTATGAATAATGCTATAGAATTCCTCTGGGGACAGCTTTGTTTTCTATAAAAATGTATTTACAACATAATATTAACCTTATTTTAATAAGCACTAGTATTATTTACATCGTTGGCACTTTGTAATCATGTCAACCTCGACTTTTTTATGTTTATTTTTTTCTTTTTCTGAAGTACGCTTTAAACTCTCAAAATTAGTTTTCAAATTTTTAAATTACATAATCTAGATTATTTATGTGCTCATCTGTGACAGAGTTTGCACTAGTTTTTTAATGCTTTAATATTACAAATTAATAATCTTTTGCGTAAGTTTAACTAAACCATACTGATTTCCAGCGACCACGTTTTGATGGTAAATAATTGTTGCAATTTGTATTTCCATTTCGGAGCATATGTAGATATATGGTGTGCACATTAATAATTATTAATTTTAAATTAGTTTTACAGTTTACATATGTGTAAACAATGTTTTAACTGTGTTAATATTCTAAAACAAAACAATACATTTACATATTTGTATTCACATAATAATTATATTCAATTTACATAGCTTTTAATTTTAATTGCACCATTAAAGGGTATTATAATAGGTAACGACTAAAATACTTAACTTATTTAATAAATTAACTACAAAAATTGTAATATCTTGCCTTCTCGAAAACTTTATTTAAAAACTACAAAAAAAAGCCACAACCGGGATTTGAACATGGGACCTCTTGCACCCAAAGCGAGAATCATGTCACTAGACCATTGTGCTTCCATATAAAATTTACTTAACTAGCCGCATTTAAATTTAATTACCATGCTTGAAAGTCTACTTGATAGCTGTCATTGAAGATGAGCCTTCAGTATTGAATATATTTATTTATTGTGTTAATAGCTATTTAACGATCAATGTGTTAGCTGAAATAATTGTATTGTTTAGTCCTATATTAAATTTGGTACTGTGAAGAAGTTATCTTGTTACCGATCGGTTTTAGCTTCCACAATATTGGTTTCACCTGATTGGTTAATATTTCATTGGTTATACCTAATATACCTCGACTGCTTTCGTATATTACTGTGTTTCGCTTTAAATTTTAAGGGACATCTAACATCTTTAGACCAGTGTAAATATACGCGTAGCAATGCCTCAACTCTCACCCAATAATAATAATAATGTCGTGTCGTTAGTGATGGGTGCGTATGTATGACTGTATGACTTGGTGTCCCCATGACCCGCTGGTGGTGGCTCAGTATGTGCCGCTCTGGCCGACTGAGCCAGGAGACGAACCACTCGACGACCAATCACAGTGAGTATCGTAGATCATGCAGTACAATCGACCTTTCTTTGAATTGGCGTCGTCATAAGGATGTCCCAAAACTATGAGCCCAAAATGTTACAGGCGATTATTTGGCAATTTTTAAGCGACAAATCGAGAATAAAAAGATTTTTCGAGCACACAAAAATGTTTGAACATAGGGATGCCCAACGAAAACTTGACCCCCCCCAAAAAAAAAATTAGAAAACCGAAAAATATTTGAAAATTCGCCGAGACCCGTCGATTTTTGTTTTTGGGGGGAGCTTTTTTGATAGTCAAGCCAACCCGATATGTTCATCCCCCTAATCCCTAGCAACCCCAACTTTCAAATGGAATTACCCTCCCTTGTGTTTTTAGAATTCTGTTGAGATTTGACAGAATTATTGGCTAAAAACGGTAAGTTGACAATCCACTGTACACGTAGTAATTTCTTACACAAATGCTCGCCACTAATAACTTTTTATCTACCACACACGACCAAATTAACTAGTTTTTATTGACGTGTCGATCAGTTTACAAAAAAGTCACAAATGAGTAAGCTGAAACAAAACAAAAAAAGTTCATATGAATTCAAATCTTATATCTTTTTAAAATATGTAACAAAAAGTTTCTGTCACAAAAAAGTTCCCGTTTTTTTTTGCTTGTAACCACGAAATCGTTAGTTTCAGCCTGCAATTGAAAGTGGAAATGTATTTTCGAAATGGTTTATTCTATCGCGGAAAGGGTATAAATTGTTGCAATTTGTTATCGAAATCATGATTGCGCTAAAGCTACAGCACGAATTGCAACAATTTCTAACCTTTCCGTGATATAATAAACCATTTCAAAAACACGTTTACACTTTCAATAGCAGGCTGAAACTAACGAGTTCGTAGTTACAAGCAAAAAACGGGGACCTTTTTGTGACAGACAGTGACTTTTGTTATTTTAAAAATATACAAGGTTTGAATTCGTATGAACTTTTTTGTTTTGCTTCAACTTTTTCATTTGTGACTTTTTTGTAAACTGATCGACACGTCAATAAAAACTAGGTAATTTGGTCGTGTGTAGTAGATAAAAAACTTATTAGTGGCGAGCATTTGTGTAAGAAATTACTACGCGTACAGTGGATTGTCAACTTTTTGTTTTTAGCCGATTTTTATTTTTTATATCGGACAACTTCAATTTATAGTTTTAAAAGTTTCCGTTTCAGCTTTAAATCGGAAATGTGGGGCACAGTAAGTGGTCGAATTGTGAGATAGATTGGTTAAAGTTTGCTGACGAAGTTTGGAATTGCAAGGGGCAGTTTGAAATTGCCGTTCCCGATTTTGTGGATATCGACAAATTGTTCTACGGAAACCACTGGTATACAGGGCGATTCACTTTTAAGGGACAAAACTGTAACAGGTGATAAGATCTTCAAAGAAATAAGCGCACTTTCACGTATAAACTGTATCTTTTTAAGGCCCTATAAAGCCTTATTAAGAGCGTTCTACATCAGCTGATGAAGTATGCCTCGATTTTCCTCGTCCCTTACGTCTGTATCGTTTTAAAAGTTTTAAAAAATATGTGGACTTATTGAATATTTACCAAACTAGTATCATACCCTGTATGATTATCGAACATGCACCAACTTTCGGCAATGTCTGTATTTTGGTTGTGCAATTAATAAAAAATATCCCATATGTTACACACTTAAATGACCACACTGTATACAAGGTGATTCATTTTCTTCTTCTAAAAACAATTGTACTAGTTACCCACTTCTACGCCACTGGTTGTTCAAAGTTTGATATTAACAAGTTTTATGCTAACCCGTGCCGTTATAACGTGTACCAAATTTGACTTAAATATTTCAACTAGTTTGGTAAATATTCAATAAAGTCCACATATTTTTAAAAAATTTAACACCTTGTAACTTTTTTATAAGGCCTTATAACTATACAGTTTATAAGAGGAAGTGCTGTTATTTTTTGAAGATCTATGGAAGTTGCCATGATTTTTCTACATAATCTTTTAAAAACAAGATAAAAGTTAAACGAAATTAAAATTAATACTATAAGAAAAATAAACAATCGACACTATTCCATTGTGACGCTGTGCTGTGGCCACAATTTATAATAATTATTTATACCCTAAACTGAGAAGGACATGCTTTTATGAAAATAAATCCACTAAAATGAAATTGCTATTCATACGATTTGCTCCAAATCGATTATTCACGGTCTACATCTTCCATTTACAGCGTACCGTATGTGTAAATGTCTCCAGCACACTTTATGTCTGATTTATTGGCAGTTTACCAGCAAATGCGGGCTGCAACTTGCGGAGTTTGGAGTTACAGTCTGTCGATATCGACATATCTAGAAATGTAATCGTAAAATGTTCTTCCCAACCTCTTTCAGACAATGTTTTTAACGGCAATCCATTAGCTGTACCGCGCCCTACTTTTAGTTGAAAAGGAAGATTTCAGCGTGCATTCTCCGTGGCATGCCTAAAATCAAATGGCGAATGTCCTCTTGAGGAATAAGGTCCCATTCCTCTAAAAGAGCTTGTTTCAACTGATTTATGGTTAAAGGAGCAGGAACACGACTTCGCATTCTTCGCCCAAGCATGTCCCAAACATGTTCAATCGGGTTCGCATCTGGACTTAACGCTGGCCACTCCAAAACAGGAATGTTTACATCATTTAAATACTGTTGAGTGATTCTTGCGGTATGAGGTCTGGCATTATCATGCATCAGAAGAAAGTTATTTCCAATAAAATCAACATACGGGACAACAAAATCTTGGAGAATTTCATCAATGTACCTGGCAGCAGTTAAGGAGCCTCTTGGAACGATGTACAACTCAGTGTGTGCCTCCAGAGAAATTCCAGCCCACACCATTACTGAACCTCCTTGGTATCCTACTCTAGGACTGAAGGTGCATTCTGCAAAACGCTCTTGTGGTCTTCGCCATACTGTCTCGCGACCATCTGGAGATCGCAGGCTAAACCTGGACTCATCAGTAAATAAAATTCGCCCCCAATCATTTTCACCCCAGTGCTCATGATTTCTGGCAAACCGAAGTCGCGCAACACGATGACGCCTAAGAAGCTCTGGACCTGTTGCAGGTCTACGACTGGTAAGATTGGCTTCTCCAAGTCTTCGTCTAACTGTACGTTCGCTTACATTGGTATTCCGAACATGATGAAGTCTATTTCTGATTTCTACAGCTGTAGCACGACGATCTCGTAGACTTTGCAAGAGGATGAAGCGATCATCATGAGCGTTAGTTTTTCGTTGGGGACCAGTTCCAGGTCGTCTGGTGTAAGCTCTAGTTTCCAAAAAACGTGTATAAATACGGTGCACAGTGCTATTGGATACGGCATATTGTTGGGCAACATATCGCTCAGTTCTTCCGTCTTGAAGCAACGCAACAATAGCAGCCGCTGTTTCAGGATTATCAGCCATATTTTTACCTTAAATAAACGCAGTACAGCTTTGAACTGTTTCACTTCTTTAAACTCAGACTTGTCAAAACAATAAAAACAAAAGAAAAGTCATGGCCAACTAAGACTTGTGTACTTTTTAATTTTTGGAAATTTTTATTCAAAACAGTCTAGTCTTGCTTTTCAAATAAACGTTTAATTGTTGTTAGATATTACTTAAAACATGTTGTTGTTTGCTTTTAACTTATTATAATAATAAACCATTGCAAAGTATTAAAATTTTACATTTTTTAAATAAAAATTATAAGTGCTCCGTTTTTCGTGCCGGTGAGTGTATATATAGCGAGTCGAAAAAATCGGAGACAGACCCAATGCTCCGAGATCCCTTGTCCATTTTCAGCTGGCGCCACGGGGGGTCTACAAAGTATTCCCCAACCGACGTGGAATCTCGCTTTGTTCCAATATACGTCCGCCCGCATGCTAATCCCAGTTTATTTGCTGCCATGCAATGTTCTCTGTGGAAAAACTTAACGTCACTGGTTTTCTAGCCGATATTTCTACATGATATTGGGAATATTCAGGGCGTCCCAGAAAAGAAGTCTGATCCATTAACCTAGGGTTCTTGACATCAAAATACAGGGACCGGCAGAAAGTTGGACACAAAAATTTAATATTTTTAAACACTGTTTTCGATTAATTTAAATTTCTAGTTGCTAATCGAACAAAATTAAAGTTTAATAGCAAATTCATGTGTTATCCGATGATAAGTTGCGCTTGCGGTATTTTGTTTTTTGTAATACACATGGTGGTCCAAAAAAATACAAAAAATGTTAAATTTCTTTTTTTTTTTGACTAGGTGGCTCTGACTTTAAATCTGACATCCACCTTTGATTCCAAACAACTTTTTTAAGTAACTTTTTACTGTATTTTAAAAAATAAGGGTACTTTACTCTTGAGTTATTTTGACATTTTTGAATCTACCTGGTATCCAAAAAGATATATTTAAATTTTGATATGTGCGTTTTGAGTTTGAAATGCTGCACCAACTTTTATCAAGAATAAAATTTTCTGAGAAATTAATAATAAAAAAGTTTTCCATTTGTGTCCAACTTTCTGCCGGTCACTGTATGACGATCTAACCACACTTACCTATATTCAAAAATGCATCCCTTAAAAGATACAGAGGGTTACAGTTGAATCTCAAAATCGAGGTTTTTGCTTACATTTTGGACATCCTTTTGGTAAGCGATTTTAAACTAGTTTCCAGGTGAGCTAGAGACAATGCAATATTACGTCGCTATACAGGGTGAGTCATTAGTAATGGCACATAGTGCAACCGAATATATTTGGGGTCAAAATATTACGATCGAGGCTAATATGCCTTATAGACGTGTTGTTTGTTTAAGAGATACAGGGCGTTAAAGTTCATTTTTTGAAATTGAATTATGGCTACATCTCCCGAAATAATCAAGCTGCTGTACTGAAATTTGACACTGCTATGTTTTTGGGGATTTAGAATAAGCTGAAAATGCCAATTTCTACGTATCTTACAGAGGTCGCCACTTGGTCTGTTTTTGGATAGTGCTTTTATTCGTAACTTTTTTGAGGTTATCTTTGTGTTCATGCAGATCCACCACGTTTTTAAAAAAGACTAAAAGTCCCATAAAGATTGGAAAAACATAGGGCGCATGCAATAGATAATAAAGTACTTGACGAAATTTTACAAACTTTATAAAACAATTCCTGGACACTTGCACAACACCCTACGATTATTTCTAAAAATAATATTCACGTAATTAGCAAGTTTTTAGACTCTTTTCGCAATTTGGCGGGAAAGCATTTATGACGTCACAAGTGTTTTAAAAAGGCAATTTAGCAACATGGCGATACCACTGAAGTCTTCTGAGGCATAACCTTATTCTGCGGTGAAAGTTGCAAGGAAAGTTGAAATTTCAAAATTCTAACCTCAGACCCCAAGACTTAGGATGCCCCGTGAAACCACGTTTAGTCGACAAGTGTTTTTTTTTACGGAATTCGGGCTCAGTACTTCTAAACACTATGACGCCTTCATTAAAGCACCTTCAAGGTGGTCTCTAGTCCCAAGTTCTTCATTTATTAATAATTCATAATTCTTTACTATTTTTACTTTGCTAGGAAAAATTATTTTATACTTTTTAGTTCGTTTTTTATGTTGTTTTATTATTTTATTGTACTTCTAGCCCTTTTTAAAAACGAGGTATATTATTTTTTTATTATTATTACTGTAACTTTAAAGCCTGACGAATGCGACCTCAGTCCGTACTTTCGCTCTTTCGAGGGCAAAATAAAAGCTAAGAGAGGTCGGGCCTGCGACAAAAAACCGAAGGCATATAACTCAAGATTCCATTAACTTCGCACGTAAATTATAGATAATTGTAAGGCCGATTTAATGAACCATAAATAAATGTCCGGGGTTTATTTCCCCGTTACGATCGTTTCGATTTGCCGGGGGCGCACCCTGAAGGGGTTATTTCGTTGTTTCTGTGAAACCATTTCCTGTTAGCATGATTCAGCGTCTAACAAATTCCCAAAAAAACACTTAAGAACGGAACCAAATTGTATGGAATGACTATCGAAGGTTAAATTAATGGTTTCGTGTGTTACGTCACCCTGCCGCTCCCGAGGCCTACGATAAAGACAGGCCATGGCGCACAAAAATCACGTGACCATCTTAGTCCGACGTTACATGTCATTTGTCACACAACTGAAAGCGGCAGCTTGGTTTTTGAGAAGTTTTAAATGTTTAAAGTGTTTTTAAACGTCTTGGTTTATATTTTAGAAACAAGTTTGTGTCTAGTGCGCGTGTGTCCTGGCGGAGGGGAACCGCCCAAGTGTTATTATGGCCTCTGGGTGGGAGCCGTGCCGTCCAGGAGTATTTTATGCCGCTCGCGCCGACGCGTGAGCGCTGTAAGGGAAATTCTCCCCCCGGAATGGACAATGGAGCCTGAGACACAGACGGGTGAACTGCTTACGGGAGATCCGAGAGTTCAGACGGTCCGGGTGGCTGGAAGCCGTTCCCGTTGACCACGTTCGGGTTTGTGTAATTTGTATTCACCATTCACCTTGTGCGAAATAAATCAGTGTTGTAACGTACTAAAGGATTTTCGTTGTCGACCCACGCCCTGAGACGGTTCCTATTCGGCCTTTCACGCTGCCGATCAACTGGGACCTCGTCAATATTTACAGTATTGTATACTGAGGTGAGTTTAATTTTTATTTCGTAAAAAATAACCTAAACAACAAATATTGGGTCTGTTTATATTATATTTATACATATTACAAAAACCAGGAAGAAAATGTGACCATAACAACATTTGCTTTGCCTCGAGATGAAAATTTGCGCTAAAAATGGATTCGTCAAATTCCAACTAAGATTTAATTTCTAAAAAATCCGGCTAACACATTTTCAAGAAAGCGAAACAATTAAAGTGGACAAATGTGTTGTGGGAGGAAAATACCTATAGAGAATATCACCTAAGCTAAAGGAAGGTGCTGTCCCAACAATTTTTGAGAATGTGCCAAAATATTTGAGTGCAGTGCCGTTTAACTCTCAGCCCAAAACAGCTCAGGCAGGTTGAAATTTTTGAAAAACAATTGGAGAAAGCCTGGACGCACAAAACCAATAATGTAATAGATGAAAGAAAACTCTCCAAATTGTTACGAAATTTGTTTTTTCTACTTATCTCCAAAAATGCCTGAGTTGGTCACGTGACTACGCGATTATGCGTTAGCTCCATGGCCTGTCTTTATCGTTGGCCTCGGCCGCTCCACAGTGTTGCTATGGCAACTGGGGCGGGGCCTAACGCCACACTTGACCTTGAGACAACTGTTCGGAACTGTGCTATTCTATTGGTTGGGCTATCTGTGGTATTATTAACGTCTTGGACCATTGGCAATCGGTTATTTTATATTTTCCTTGCAGGTTCTGGTTCTATGGGCGGAACTTCTCCGGAATTCGGGTTCGGACCTGCCGGAGTGCGGGAGGCGGCGGCTGCCTTGGCGGCGGCACTGCGCGCGTGCCCGCCGCCCCCACCGACGCTCACCGACGCCGCCGTCTCGGCCGCCATTTCCGGATGGTTGCAACAGGTAAATTCTGTTTTCTCGAAATCGGCTGTGAAGTATCTGAAAATCGTCATTAAAAGCTCAGAAAGCGGCACTGAAGCAGCCCAATATTGTCCGATCTTTTCAATAAGTAGGCCTTGGCGAGATGTAAACATCCACGCGGAGCCATCGCCCGTCAAAAGCGATAGTACAGTAAAACTAACACAAAATTAGGCCAAACCCAAACATAAAAAAAAGTCCTTTCTGGCGCGAAATAGTTCCATACCCTCCTAAGAGTTAGTACTAAAAAGTTACACCACCAGCAGCGTCGGGTTTCGGGGGGAGGGGGTGAAAAGGGCAGGAAATTCTTATTTTTCACAGTTTTGCGTGAATATCTAGTAAACTATGAGGTTTAGCGCAAACGTCATCCTATACGCAAATGAAACACATTAAATTCCGTACAAGAATTATTTTTATATACAGAATTATCGTAAAGTGAACGGTTTCCATGATATGGAGGGGTAAAGATTTCTTTGTTTTTATTTCACCTAGTTTTTATTGAAAAAACTTAAAATGATTACAGTATAAATTAGTAACTGAATAATGTATGTAGAATATATATAGATACATCTATGCATATATAGATACATATTACACCCATAGAATGTTATTTTTTGTCACAACATAACCTCATAAGTATATGACTGTAAATATGTCCAATACAAATTAGTAGCCTTAGTTAATTTGTACTCACTTTTTGCCCTAATTCATTATAGCGTTCTGATTTCCATTCGTTCTTTTATGTCAAATCATCCCCATAATTTGTCCTTAGCTTGTAAAAATGAGAAAGTCGTGAATAGGAAGCTCCTGTGAAAAACAAGAAAATATATATTAAGCAATCCTCATCGTATGCTTCTGCATAGATGGGTGCGTCCAAAACTGCCAGTGTCGAAGAAGTGGTCTCAATTGTTTAAGTATGTGCAGCAATTGCTTAGGACTTGCATGTCTCAATAGAGATACTGTAATCATCGACGACGATTTAAATGATGATTCTCAAGTGGACGAAGAACACGAAGATTTGTTTCCTCTCACCAGCCCGAGTGAACTATTTGGTGCTGACTGATAACGCAATTAATTATTCACCTAAAACTTTTGTATCATTTTGATTTCCCTCCCATTTTTTTAATATAGATTGTTTAATATATTTTCTTGTTTTTCACATGAGCTTCCTATTCACGACTTTCTCATTTTTACAAGCTAAGGACAAATTATGGGGATGATTTGACATAAAAGAACGAATGGAAATCAGAACGCTATAATGAATGAGGGCAAAAAGTGAGTACAAATTAACTAAGGCTACTAACTTGTATTGGACATATTTACAGTCATATACTTATCAGGTTATGTTGTGACAAAAAATAACAATCTATGGGTGTAATATGTATCTATATATGCATAGATATATCTATATATATTCTAGATACATTATTCAGGTACTAATGTATACTGTAATCATTTTAAGTTTCTTCCACAAAAACTACGTGAAATAAAAACAAAGAAATCTTTACCCCTCCATATCATGGAAACCGTTAACTTTACCATAATTCTGTATATAACAATTCTTGTTCGGAATTTAATGTATATCAGTTGCGTATAGGATGGCGTTTGCGCTAAACCTCATAGTTTACTAGATATTCACGCAAAACTGTGAAAAATAAGAATTTCCTGCCCTTTTCACCCCCTCCCCCCGAAACCCGACGCTGCTGGTGGTGTAACTTTTTAGTACTAACTCTTAGGAGGGTATGGAGCTATTTCGCGCCAGAAAGGAATTTTTTTTGGATGTTTGGGTTTTGGCCCAATTTTACTGTACTACGAACAAATATTCGAAACCCTGCCAATAAAGGCCCATTTAACTTTTCGTACACATTGCGAAATTGTTACCTATAGCAGCGCAATCTTTCAGTATAAATATTTTAGTATGTTTGAATATCAATCTATTTTTCATGGGGGCTGCACCACAGCATTTTGGAGTTTCTGTTGGGAAGCGCCGTGCCTCGTCATACTTGACCTAGGTAGAGCGACCGTCAAAGTCAAGCAACGCCGAGCGCAGTCGGTTCATGGACGGGTGATCCCTTTATGATTTTCTGAAGTTGCTTTTATGACTCGTGTGGTTTATTAATTGAATTAAATAAAAAAACATCTCCACTCTATAAGTCTAAAGAGAAAACAAACTTATTTGTAAATGGCCTCATGTTGTTACTTTGCGGTGCCTATAGCCCACCTAATATTTCATATGGAATAATAGAACCTCGAATAGAACCAAAGTAGGACTTAACTAAGACCCTCAATATTCCCGTCCTACAGTAAAGCCCATATAGTTTGCCAGCATCCTTATTCCGGCAAAAACTGGCAACCAATTTTCTCTAAGCTCGCTAAGGGTGGAGCTGCTTTTTGCATCGGATGCGGGTATATAAGTTGAAAGTAAAGTGGACCCTCTATCTCCTGAAACTGGGCTTCACGAGCTTTTTACGTGAACTGGCCGAACCAGAGTTGTACGAAAGAATACAAACGGTCCTAGTTGAAATTTGGTCATCTCATTACCTTTTTCGAATTTATGGCCTTGGACAGAATACCCGCATGACGATTCTTATTCGGATTGTTGAACCCACAGCACGTCGAAACGGGGAACAATTTTAAATCGAGTGTAAGTAATTTGTGTAGCGGAAAATATTCACTCGACTAAAATAATTTAGCTCCACGACTTCTATATTGTATACAAGGTGTCATTTAAGAACGTAGCCAAACTTCAAGGGCTGATTCTTTGAGTGATTTTAAGAAGAAAAGTTTATATAAACATAGGTCCGGTATCGCTTAGTTTTCAAGATATAGGGTGTCAAACTTAAAAAAAAATTTCAACATCTTAACAATCCTTTTTTACGGTAGAGAGGAGTTAATTTAGTCCTAAGTAGATTCAAATTATTAAGTCTAGTGCCGTCTAGGGGGGCACCGTGACCCATATTTTTGAAAAAAAAAAGTGCGCCACTTACTTTTTTAAAACTTTTATATTTCTTGCATTAAGGAACTAAGAATACAACTTTGTGGTCTCTTGAATTTTTTTCGTGTCGTGCTTCGTTTTCGAGAGAAAAAATAAAAACCACTTTATTGCATGTTGTTGCATTGCTGCTTGCAAAAATTGTATTCTTAGTTGCTTAATGCGAAAAAATATAAAAAATTTAAAAAAGTCAGTGGTGCACATTTTCTTTTGCTCAAAAATATTGGTTAAGGGACGCCACTGGACTTGATAATAATTGTAATCTACTTTTATATTTCTTTCACATTAAGCAACTAAGAATAAAACTTTTTGGTCTCATGAATCTTGTTCGCATGCAATGACATGCAATAAAGTGTTTTTTTATTTTTTTCTCGAAAACGAAGCAAGGCACGAAAAAAATTCAAGAGACCAAAAAGTTGTACTCTTAGTTACTTAATGTGAAAGAGATATAAAAGTAGATTACAATTATTATCAAGTCCAGTGGCGACCCTTAACCAATAGGTTTGAGAAAAAGAAAATGTGCGCCACTGACTTTTTTAAAACTTTTATATTTTTTTCACATTAAGCAACTAAGAATACAACTTTTTGGTCTCTTGAATCTTGTTCGTATCTTGCTTCGTTTTCGAGAAAGCAGCAATGCAACAACAAAGCAATGACATGCAATAAAGCGGTTTTTATTTTTTTCTCGAAAACGAAGCAAGATACGAAAAAAATTCAAGAGACCAAAAAGTTGTACTCTTAGTTCCTTAATTCGAGAAAAATATAAAAGTTTTAAAAAAGTCAGTGGCGCACATTTAAATTTTCCATTTAAATGGAAACCATAGTTCATATCTCAAAAACTATTAACGCTACCAAAAAACTAATTATTCAATTCGATTCTACGCCAAAAAATCTAAATCGAAAATTTCAGTCCTGCGCCAATGCGCGGAAACTATAAAACTTATCTAAAATCTGATTGGTCCACCAAATTCCTCTCAAAAAAGTAGTACAGTGACGTGAAAACCGCAACCCTCTAGCTAATAATAACCGAGATTTTTGAGAAAAACACCCAAAATGGGACACCCTGTACTACGTACTAACGTAAAATCGTCGCTCGGCGGCTAAGAAGGTTTGAGCCGTTCTCGGTTCTAGAGCCCCAGTCCCAGCAAGTCGAGTACTTGGCACGCTTCGTGGCGTTCTTAAAAACTCCTCTGGGTGCCTGACGTGTTCTAAGTAAACAAAATGAAAAATAGGACATTTTGAAAGGTAACTTTTTAAGACATTCATTGGCAGAAAAGATTGAAATAAAAACTCTTGGGGATTATCTCAACCGGATAAAGTTGCGACTCGCAATTTTGCGAGACACTTTTATATAAATATATACGACCAGAACAAGTGGATATGTATGGATGCGTACAAATTAAACGCACTATTTTCCGTTAAAAAACGTGGATTATTGTTTTATGCCCTTTTTAATTAATGCATAATTTCATTCCGTGCCGAAAGCAGGTAAATTTATATAGGGGAGCGATTGGCTTTAAACATAAGAGCCCATTTTCCTTTAACGTGAAAACAGCGACCGAAGACCTTTGGGAAAAGTGGCGGGCGTAGGGCCGACATTTTCACAGCGTTTCACACATTAAAACCGGAGCCGAAATCTTCAGTTTACGCAGGCACAGTTCTCCCACGTCATAAAAGATAAAACCGCCCCTAAAGGCTTTGCGAATCCGCTAGGGCAAAGCGAAATCCCGTGTTCATCCTCTTAACTCTGGATTTCTGTGTTGACACAAGCCGAATTCGACCAAACCTGTTTATGCTGAGTATACATATCTGAAAAAACTCGAGTAAAAAAAAAGAATTTAAGCATAATTTCACAAAAGTTGAACCTCCAAAAATCTTAGAAAAACTTGCATCCTAGAAATTGACGAATTAAAATGCAAATTAAACCAGTGCTATTTTCTGTAAATGAGCCACTTTATATGCGATCTGCGTAGAAATAAAAGGTTTCAAGCGTACTGCTGTCTACATTGTAACATTTAATATCCGATGCTCTGAAAACAGCGCATTTCACAAAAATTAATGAAAGCGGCAGCCATATAAAATATGGCTTTTTAGCAGAATAATAACTACCTATTAATTTACAACCTTATTTGTATATAATTCCGAGACCCTCTGTAGATAAAAACCAATTGGAAGTTGATGAGTTTTAGATCGACCCTAATTAAGTTTTATGATTACAGGTTAATCTCTTAATAAATTGTTAACTGGCAAATGAACTCCTGGACAAAATTAACGCACCACTTCATAATCTAAATATTTGCAATAAAAACAGAAAATAAAACTAAGTCACATTGAAATGATAATGAACACCTACAAATTAGTCAACAACAAACGGAGCAAAAAGCATTAAATGTTCGACAATAATGTTGTCTAAGTAATATTGGGCATTCATAGACCTCGTACTTATAGGGACCAACTCCGTACGAGCATCGAAGCAAATTCCCCCTCAAAACATTTTAGAGCCACCACCATATAAGGTACTTTAGGAGAGATATTGCAGTTGGCAAACCTTTCTCCTCGCCTTCGCCAGACACGCTCACGTCCATCTGGATCTTCAAGGCTAACTCTAGTTTCATCGGAGAACAGAACTTGTTTCCAATAATTGATGGTCCAATTCTGATGTAGTGTTGGAAAATTCAATCTCTGAACTTTGTGTTCTCTGGTAAGCAATGGTTTTTTGGCCGGTCTTCTGTTGCTCAATACTGATTCATGTAAACGTCTTCTAACCGTTCGAGACGATGTAGCGATATTTCGAACATCTGCTAATTCATTTTTTAGCAGATTGCTGGTGACTCTCCTGTCTCTGAGAGCACGTTGTCCCAAAAAACGATCATCAATTTTATTAGTGCAACGTTTTCACCCTTGCGTGGTCTTCGATGGTACAAGCCCGTCTCATTATGTCGTCTCACCATGCGGCAGATGCCGGAATGATGTCTTCCTAACAAACCAGCAACATATCGCGCATTGAATATCCTTCTTCCAGCAGAGTCAATGCTCGCGCTGAATCTTCAATTGACAAATTTCTTTGGCGGTTCATTTTCCTTACTTGATTTACTCGCAAATGAACTTCCCAACATGCATGTGATAAAAACAATCACAATCGAAGGCTTGATTTTCAAAAACACTGCTTTAATCGGCACTTTTTAAGAAAAGTTTAACACATTTTTAGTCTAAAACGAGGTTTAATACAAATTAATCAAAACAAGGTTATGTGATACTATAGTTAGATTAAACAACTGTCACTGTCAAACAAGGTCCATGGCCTACTTGTCGAGGAAAAATTATAAAAATATAAAAAAATATCGAGAAAAATATGAGTGGTGCGTTAATTTTGTCCAGGACTTTATTATATTTTTACGTAGTTTACTGCATCACACTAACCTTACACAAGGAACCCTATATAAAATCTGTTACTTAGAAGATTATTGTTAGAGATTGTGCAGGTCGATCAAACTTGATGGTCCCATGCCTATTGTTGTCAAACGAAACGAGAAAATTAATATGTTTGTGAGTTCTTAAATTTGACCAAATAGAGACTGAAATAGACAAATAGTATTTAAACCTTGGAAAAATTATATAGGATAACGTTTGCCGAAAGTTTAAAATGAGAGGCCTTAACTTTTAAATTTTAAAAATGGCGATTCCGAGAAAAGATTTATCTCTAGGCTCTAGGGATATTTTAAAATCTACTTATCAGAGAATAATGGGAAGCTGTTTTCCATGCAGTCCTAGCAACGATATATAGGGATAGATGACTCACGCTAATTCAAAAATACAAATAACACGGTTTTATTTTGCTTCTACATTAGCGGATGGGGGGAAGAAGACGAGGTAATTCAGTCTTTCCTATTTTGTAATGCATAGTAAATAGTTTTGTGATAGACTAGTATATCGTATATTATGCTTTGAGATACTTACATTTACAAAGTAACCTAAATCGTATAAAAAACTGGAAATCTTGAATGTGCCAACAATGACATCTTTTTAAAATCATGAAACAAAACAAGTTGCCTTTGGTAACGTATCTATTCCTGTATATCGTTGAGTCCTAGATATAAGTCACGGATAGAGGTTTGCGCTTTGATATGGCAACGTTGCATTACATATGCGACAAAGTCTGTTTGAGCCTTAGACAAGGAAAGAGAGAGGACACCGCGCTTGCCTCCCTGCCGTGTATAGATTTTGTTACGTCGTTTTGAACGGCGGCCATTTTATATGTGGCAGACAAAGCGAGTACGTTGAGAGTTATTTTCGTGAATTTGTGAATTAAAAGTAACAGTGATTAAGGGGAAAATATACTCTTACGATGGTGAATTGTTCGGCGTTTGGTTGCAAAAGCAGAAGTGAAAAGCAAGAGCCCGGGATTTCGTTTCACAGATAAACATTTAACAAGCTACCTTTGAAAGAAGCCCTAAAACTTTATTTTTTCTCAATATAACTTCTTCAAATTTTTTCTACCTTTTAGTATGATAAAGTGCATTGTTTTGTATGTAAATAGGACCAATATAACTAATTTTAACATCGTTTTTATTGAAAATTTCTTAATTGATTATGATAGTTTCATAAAATATGGGCTGGTTTCCATAGGCGTGCATTATCTATTTTATTTCGATTGATTCAAAATCGCCATAAGTAAATATATTCCAGCACTTGACACTAGCTTTACATATGGGAAATTATCTGCAAATAAATACCAATATTTCGAATTACATGTAAGTCAAAATTAACTACCTTTCATGCTATGCCACTGGCCTGTCGTCCGATGTGTCAGTCGGTAACACGGCCGCGAGCGCTGTTAGGCGTCCTCTATCTTTCCTTGTCTAAGGTTTGAGCAGAATTTCAAACGAGTTTGAAACTGTCAAGAGCATGCGCAGTTTCATTTTGACGTTTCGAAAACGATACAGCGCATGCTCCTGATACTTTAGACTGATTTCAAACGGTGTGATGTTCTGCTGAAACAGACCTAGTTTCACATTTGCCTGAGAACGTCACTTCCATAACAAGATGAAGATGGAAAAAGTTTTGATAATTATCTACTGGTACCTCTACCTATTCCATTGAATAAATAAAACATATAAAACACCTATCATAGTCTGCAAACAATCTGTAATTGTAATTGGATTATAACTTTATAACTAGCACAATTATATAGAAAGTTCTGAATTTGTATAATGAGGAAGCCTAGGGTGGTGGTGCAATGCAAATGCAGAGATTGACAAACTCTGTAAAGTTTTCAGTTTAGAACTGTTAGATTGGAATTAAAGTTTTGACTTCTACACCACATACCATCCTAACTTCGAATATTAGAGGGGTAATTTGTCGTATCGTTCGTGAAGATTTATTTTAATCAATCTTCCGTTTTCTTTATTGTTCTTCGCTTGTTGGTGACTTTTTTTTTATCTCAGATATATTAATTCTAGCGAAAACAAAAAAACGAACATTCTGTCCTAGGAAACTTTACCATGGAAGCACATCTGACTGATGTGGAAATGAATTTTTAAAGCGTAGTTTAGAAGTTTGTAATTTAAACATGGGATACGACAAGCTTCCCTCTTGAATTCATTTCAATCCCGGCAAAAATACAGGAAATGTATTTGTATTTGTTTGTTTTAAATCTGTAGGTACAGGGTGTTCCCGTATATTTTGACCCACCCCTAGAGCCTTTATTTTTCGAGTTAGAAAAAAATTACTTAAATGAAAGTTGTAGAGTTTTTTCTGAACCGTTAGGATCTGTTACTTGATAAAACAAATGAGCGTCGCAAATTTATGAAAAAATATAAACTTACTTTTTTAATGGAACACCCTGTATATTTGTGGATTTTTGAATTACACGCATTTTTCCGATTCCAACAATATAAATATGTTATATGTTTGCTCTAAGCATTCGCTTGATATTCCATATTGCAGATAAATACGATCTTTATATTTAATCAAGGTTGCCGTGGAAAAACATTTCAACTTTGGCAAGAGCATTCCTGTCAATCCATTATTTTTGGGATAATACACCTTGGTACCCTATAACTTTCATTTAAGTAATTTTTTCTAACTCGAAAAATAAAGGCTCTAGGCATGGGTCAAAATATACGGGAACACCCTGTACATACACTATATTTTTATATTCAGACTATAATAATTATGCGGTTTTATGTTTAGTTCTTGTAAAATTTTGCGAGATATATTGCAATTTGTTTATGTTGGAATTTTTTGTTTATTTTAGGGTTGCCATTCTAAAAAAAATCTTGTTTTCGAAATGCTCAAATTTGGTTTGAGATTTTGCTGTTTTACCGATTTTAAAAACTCATAGGCATAGGCGTACCAGGGGATTTAAACTCTGCCTATTTTTAGGAAACTTTTTCAAAAAGTTTAGGTGCAAGTAAATTTTTGAAACGGCATATGACGTCACAACTAAATACTGATACGTTATATTTCTTACGGTACTTTTTTTATTCATAATTTTTTATAATCCTGTTATTGTTATTAATATTGCTATTTGATATGAAGGTTTTTCGACTTTGATGCTCAAAATGTTGCTCAGAATTAACATTATGATTGTATGTGGCTCACTATAAATTGACCCCCTTAACTTGTTAGTTTTTGAGGTTAGAAAAATAAGTTTTTTACAAAAGTTTTAGATACTAACACAAAGTTTTTTGTGACCTTATACAGTATGTTTTATAAAGCCGTGGCAGACATAACTTATGTTTTTTTTAATGGAACACCTTGTGTATTTTTGGATTATTGAATTCTACTCATTTTTCTGATTCCAACAAAGTATTTATATTATATGTTCGCTCCAACTGTTCGTTCATAACTGAGTCTTTTTTGTAAGGGATTACTCCTTGGGTTACTCCATATAGGTTGCCATAGAAGACAAATGCCAAATTATAGTAATAGTTGACAGTTTGCAAGTATATTCACGCTTTGGAAAACAAAATTCAGGGAAAATGAAGGAGGGAAATTGAGAGAAATGAGAAATTTTAAAAAGCCACCTTTAATAATGCTTGAATTTCATTGAGTTTATTATGTTTATTACTACGAATTTAATAATTGTTTAGAATGATTTACTTTCTGTTGTGCGTAACATTTTTCGGTCTCTTATGGTATGTGTTAATAAATAATCTGGAAAATAAAAAAAAATGGCTCTAAGACTTCCCAAAATACCGCAACGCATAGAATATCTTAGTTAGAATCGGCCTGAGTGTGTGACGTCATCGATCGAGTCTGCAGGCCTTCTATCCCGTGTGCCTCGGCTCAATACTTCTAAGCACTATACTTCTAAGCACTATAACAGTTTCGTGTCCAATTATATTAGTTAAAGCTCAAAGATTGCAATACATACATTAAATACTTAATAGATATTCATAGGCAAGCTGAAGACATTTGAATAGAAAAGTAAAATTTGCCTTTGTTCCACGAAATGTTGCAAACGTGCACCGGCAACATCGCAATGCCGTTTTTCCTGACAGACACAGAGGTTGCCACGTTTGGCATTCTAGACAATAAAACGACGAAACTGTAGATTTCAGCCTAAAGAAAATTGTGAAACTGAAATAAGGGTTACAAGCCGTTGTTTCATTTATTACGTGTTATGTTAATGCAGCTACTGCAAACTGAGTACGATTTTAGAGCAATTAAAAACATCATCAAGTAGGTGCCCTATTAATGAAGAAATTTCATATGATGCGGGCTTTCATAACTAGATAAAACTCTGATTCCACTCTTAGGTATGTATAATCTGCCGTGCTCCAATTCGACGCCGCGACAATTTACAGAAATAGCCGCGGAACACAAAATATCCGTATTATTATTAACGTTAAAAAATCTTCGGGTCGGGAAGTAAAGATAGAAACCTTGCGCCCGTCGCGGTTGTAACGTTGGCGCCAGGCTGTGGTCCACACGTGTTAAACTCTTCAACTTTTTGCGTCGCTCTGTGTAGTGCGATTCTTAAAAATAATTTAGTCGTGCTAAAAATGGTGAAGCCTTTGCCGCCGCGCGCTCGTGGTTGTGGTTGTTTACGCGAGGATAAGTGAGTGGTCGTTGGTTGTTTGTTGTTGTTGTAATAAGGTCTTCTTTCTTATACACATTGGCGGTAAATCTATTAATTTAGGTTATTATAAAACTTGTGTCATAGGTGTTGGAGGTTATTCACCTGCTACATCCAAAATGAAAATAACTCATGAAAGTATAAAAATATTATACATAGCTTACACCCATGATACTACTATTATAAGTACAGGGTGGCTCACTATAAATTGACACCCCCTTAACTTGTTTTTTTACAAAGTTTTTTGTGACGCTATCGGACCTTATACAGTGTGTTCTAAAAAGCCGTGGCAGACATAACTTATGTTTTTTAAATGGAACACCTTGTATATTTTGGGATTATTGATTTCTACACTTTTTTCCGATTCCAACGAAGTATATATGTTATATGTTCGCTCAAACCGTTCGTTCAGAACTGAGTCTTTTTTGTGAGAGATTACTCCTTGTTCATAAGTTGCCATGGAAGACAAATGCCAAATTATAGTGATAATTATTATTGACAGTTTGCAACTATATTCACGCTTTGGAAAACCAAATGGGCTATTTTAAGATTTCAGGGAAAAATTAAGATGGGAAGTTGAAAGAAATCAGAAATTTTAAATAGTCAATAAAATTCATCAGATTTACTATTTGGAATTTAATTTTTATTCAAAACGACAATCACATTTAGAAAAAGGATATACGTATTACAAATGCTCCACATGGCCTCCATCTTGCTCAATGCATTTATTGCTATTTGCTACTAACTTTCTGTTTATCGAGTCAACGATAAAATTGCTGTGTTCAGTATTATTTAATATTTGGATTTCTTCCCGAATTCTACCTTTCAGTGTTTCTACATTTCCCGGTCTGTCAAATAAATTTTGTGTTTGAAATAACCCCACAAAAAATATATAAATATACAGGGTGAGTTTTTTTCGATGCCCACTATGGGCATCTCGGAAACTAGCAGAGTAGAACAAAGATTAAATGGGGAAAGAATTGCAGTTTTGAATGCTCAATCTAATGCCCCTTTTGGATTTTTAAAAAAGTTCACGGCTCACTAGATAATTTTGGGCTTAATAAGATAATCTAATCCAATTTTTTATGTTGTTTGTGATTTTTGAGATATGACCTAAACTTGTGTTTTTTTAAATGTAAATCATAGTTGGCTGTGGCCTTATAAAATCGGCCATTTTTTGAGCTTTCCAAAGATATAATACTCGGCATAGTTATTACAAAAAATAAAAGAGCTATGGCTAATTTTCTGATTTTTTTTTAATTTTCACATAGTCAGCCATGGAATATTTTTATAATATAATATAATTACCTTCTATTTTATAATTAGACATACTTAAAACTTTCTAATATTTTGTTTTTAGCTGGGAACAAAATGTAAGAAAATAAAACAAAAATTAAAAAACTCAAATTCAAATTATTATTATTTTAAAAGGTCACCTTTTAAAATAAAAAAGGTGTTTAAACAATCCACCATTATTATTTATGCAAATATTGCATCTTTTTAAAGCTGAATTTGTCGCCTTTCTTAGAGAGCGCCTGTCAATACTGGCAATTGGTTCTAAAACAGCTGCTCTTAATTTAACAATTGTCTCATACTTTATTTTGTACTGTTCCTCACAAGAAGAAATCCAAAACAGACAAATCGGGGGATCGGGACTGCCAGGAAATAGGTCTATTTCTCCCTATCCAACTATTTGGATAGAGCTGATCTAGGTAATTTCGTACGGGCAAGTAATTATGTGATGGAGCTCCATCATGATAATTTTTGTTTTATTTTGTTACATTTTGTCACCAGCTAAAAATAAAATATTTGAAAGTTTGAAGTATGTCTTATTTTACAATAGAACGTAATTATGAAAATATTCCATGGCTGACTATGTAAAATTTAAAAAAAAAAAACAGAAAATCAGCCATAGCTCTTTTATTTTTTGTAATAACTATGCCGAGTATTTTATCTTTGGAAAGCTCAAAAAATGGCCGATTTTATAAGGCCACAGCCAACGATGATTTACATTTAAAAAACACAAGTTTATGTCATATCTCAAAAATCACAAACAACATAAAAAAATTGGATCAGATTATCTTATTAAGCCCAAAATTATCTACAATTTTTGTCTCTACAGTTTTTCTGTATAATCAGAAATAACGGAGCTACAGAGGTCTGAAGAAATAGCAAAAAATCACTTTTTTCAAAATATCTAGTGAGCCGTGAACTTTTTTAACAATCCAAAAGAAGCATAAGATTGAGCATTCAAAACTGCAATTCTTTCCCCATTTAACCTTTGTTCTAGTTCTGCTAGTTTCCGAGATCCCCATAGTGGGCATCGAAAAAAACTCACCCTGTATATCTATCCTTTTTCTAAATGTTATTGTAGTTTTCAATAAAAATTAAATTTCAAACAATAAATCTGACGAAGTTTATTAACTATTATGTTACTATTTAAAATTTCTCATTTCTCTCAATTTCCCTTCTTTATTTTTTACCGAAATCTTAAAATAGCCCATTTTGTTTTCCAAAGCGCGAATATACTTGTAAAATGTCAATAATTATTATTATTATTTGGCATTTGTCTTCCATGGCAACCTATGACCAAGGAGTAATTCCTCCCAAAAAAGTCTCAGTTCTGAACGAACTGTTGGAACGAACATATAACATATTATATACTTCGTTGGAATCAGAAAAATGAGTAGAATTCAATAATCCAAAAATTTACAAAGGTGTTCCATTTAAAAAACATAAGTTATGTCTGCCACCGCTCTCTAATAGCGTCACAAAAAACTGTGCATTAGTATCTAAAACTTTTATAAAAAAAACCTTTTTTTCTAACCTCAAAAACTAACAAATTAAGGGGGGATGTCAATATATAATAAGCCACCCGTACATATAAGAGGGTTCATGCAATTCCTACAGACACGTTTTCCGTACAGTCGCGAATGATTCCATATCGCCACTTGCCTATTACCGTCTAACAGTTCAAACAACACAAGGCCTCGACTTTAACCTCGAAAAATGAACGAAGGCGACGACGCACCGGCCAAAAGCTCCGACGAAGAAAACGGATTCACCTTCCTGCTTCGCCTGAAACCCACCCCCACGCCTCCGCTACGAAGGAAGAGACATTCGGGAGACGCGAAGTTCACCCCCAAGGGTTGGGACGTGGTGATAGAGAGGAAGGAACTGCCGTCGCCTCCTTGCCTTTCGCCGGCGACGTCGCCGCCGAGACGGAGGAGATTCAGCCTGGACTTCAGGCGGCCGACCGCGAGGGATTTCGGTCTGGACGTGGCGCGTGGGTTCTTTGGATCGGAGGAAGAAAGGTGCGATATGGATAGATCGGGGTCTTCATCTAGGTGAGTTGGGAGGTGCTTTTTTAATGGAAACAAGCGTAGGTAGTTTATTTAAAAAATCCGTTTTTGTTTCAACATTTTTACGTTTCGCTGTGAAATTACTATTTAAATGCCGGGAAACAGTGAGTGCTGTGAATGGCATAATATTATTACTAGATGTTCGTCGATGGAGTTGAAGTGGACCGAAAAGTGAAAGATACTAAAAAAGTCATTCAAAATATTTTCTAAAATTTATTTGTGGCGCAAACAGATCCATTTAATTTTTAATTGGGTTTTTCGCCACCAAACTGATTGAAAGGCAACTTTTTCAAGTTGCCTCGAAAATTCATAAATTCTTAACACTAAATGAACGAAACTTTAAACGTGTAACTCAAAAAATAACTTCAACAAATTTGTTTTCTGAGCTTTCGGAGGATAAATCTTCCTCCTTTCTCAAAAAAAAAATTGCATTTATAAAATTCCTTGTGAATGTGGAAAGTTCTATGTTGGGGAGACTTGTAGGCCATTTAACGTTCGTTTAAAAGAACATAAAAATTATATCAGGCAAAATCAAATTTCGAAGTCAAAAATATGTGAACATTCCTTTAATAACAATCATAGGATATTGTGGGATAGTTCCAAACCAATTCTAAAAGAAGAAGTAGGAAATAGACGAAAAATTAAAGAATCTGCATTTATTCTAGGAAATACGGGCAACTGTGTTGCTGAATGTTCAGTGGAATTCAGTAAAATATTATTGCCACTTATTCAAAGAGAAGTTAGTATAGATAATTAGATAAAACACAGGGTACAATATCAGGCAGGTGGCTAGGCTATTGTTTCTGTTGTCATGACATTTTAACCTGAAATTTATTAATCTGTCACTTCACTTTGACGTGACATGATCTTTGAGAAAGGTGGAAGATTTATCCTCCAAAAGCTCAGAAAACAAATTTGTTGAAGTTATTTTTTGAGTTACACGTTTAAAGTTTCGTTCATTTAGTGTTAAGAATTTATGAATTTTCGGGGCAACTTGAAAAAGTTGTCTTTCAATCAGTTTGGTGGCGAAAAACCCAATTAAAAATTAAAGTCATTCAAAGTTTTTGCTTGCTTAGAAAATGCGATTCAGCATGAGAAACTTCAATTTTGTTGTACGTTGTGGATAAAAAATACAACAATGTATTTTTGTGTAAGAGAATACCGGAGTAAACATACCTTATTTTGCAAGATACGAAAAGAGTCATTCTTGCATAAAAATGTTTGCTAGTTTAGGAAATACGATTCGCCATGAAAAACTTCAAATTTTGTTGTACGAGGTGGATAAAAAATACAAAAATGTTATTTTGTGTAATAGACCGTTAGATAGCCTCGAAGAGGGTTGAAAAGTACATCGATGCTGAGTGGAATGAAGGAAAATTTACGAATGGCCCCTGGGTATAACATACTCGCATTATACAGTGTGTTTTACAAAGCCGTGGTAGACATAACTTATGTTTTTTAAATGGAACACCTTGTATATTTTCCGATTATTGAATTCTACTAATTTTTCCGATTCCAACGAAGTATATATGTTATATATTCGCTCCAACCGTTCGTTCAGAACTGAGCCTTTTTTGGTGAGGGATTACTCCTTGGGTCATAGGTTGCCATGGAAGAAAAATGCCAAAATATAGTAATAATTATTGACAGTCTGCAAGTATATTCACGCTTTGGAAAACAAAATGGGCTATTTTAAGATTTCAGGGAAAAATGAAGAAGGGAAATTGAGAGAAATGAGAAATTTTAAATGGTAATATAGTTAATAAACTTGGTCAGATTTATTGTTTGAAATTTAATTTTTATTGAAAACTACAATAACATTTAGGAAATAGTTATTTATGTACCAAGGCACTGAAGTTCAACTTTTTATGACTCATGTGGAGTTTAGTTGCTGAGGCCTCTGGCCGAGGCAAATAAACCACATGAGTCATAAAAAGAACTTCAGTGCCGAGGTACATATTATATATTTTTTTTAAATCGGAAAAAAAATGTTTTATTAGGCAAGAAAATAATATTAAGGGATCACCCGTCCATGAACCGACTACGCGCGGCGTTGCTTGACTTTGACGATCGCCCTACCTAGGACAAGTATGAGACACGGCACCTTCTGACAGAAAAACCAAACTGCTGCTTCTTGTGCAGCCTACACAACAAATCTATTGATATTCAAATTTACTAAAATATGTATACTGAAGGATTGCGCTGCTATCGGTAACAATTTCGCAATGTGTACGAAAAGTTAAATGATAAATATTTGGTCACTTTTGACGGGCCGATTTCTCCGCGTCTGACGTTTGATGTTTACATCTCGCCAAGGCCTACTTATTGAAAAAATCGTACAATAATGGGCTACATTATTGTACGATTTCTGTGCTTTTAATGACGATTTTGGGACATTTTAATGCCGATTTCAAGAAAAGGATATATATTTATATATTTTTGTGGAGTTATTTAAAAAACAAAATTTTTTATGACAGACCGTGAAATGTAGACTGAAAGGTAGAAAGAATTCGGGAAGAAATCCACATATTAAATACTGAACACAGCAATTTTATCGTTGACTCAATAAACAGAAAGTTAGTAGCAAATAGCAATAAATGCATTGAGCAAGATGGAGGACATGTGGAGCATTTGTAATACATATATCATTTTTCCATATGTTATTGTCGTTTTCAATAAAAATTAAATTTCAAACAATAAATCTGAAGAAGTTTATTAAGTAGGTAGATATGTACGTAATATGTTAGTTACTATTTAAAATTTCTCATTTCTCTCAATTTCCCCTCTTAATTTTTCTCTGAAATCTTAAAATAGCCCATTTTGTTTTCCAAAGCGTGAATATACTTGCAAACTGTCAATAATAATTATTACTATAATTTGGCATTTGTCTTTCATGGCAACCTATAACCCAATGAGTAATCCCTCACAAAAAAGGCCAGTTCTGAGCGAACATATATCATAAATATACTTCGTTGGAATCAGAAAAATGCGTAGAATAAAATAATCCAAAAATATACAAGGTGTTCCATTCAAAAAAATATAAGTTATGTCTTCCACGGCTTTCTAGATCACACTGTATAAGGTCCAACATCGTCACAAATAACTTTGTATTAGTATCTAAACTTTTTTTCTAACCTCAAAAACTAACACGCTAAGGGGTGTCAATTTTTAGTGAGCTACCCTGTACATGTTTGTACTTTCGATGGGCTTGTGTGGAAGGATCGGTCAAAATCTCGATTTTTCCTTACAAGATTACGCCCTAATTTCAACCCTTTAGCCACCTGCAACACTCAAGCCTTTGATTTTCCGAAGCCAGGATTATATTTATTTTAAGGAAAATCGAATTTTCCATATGTTATTCCCAGGGGCCACTCGAAAATTTCGCTTCATTCTACTCCACATCGATGTACTTTTCAACCCTCTTCGAGGCTTGTATGCGTAAATGGGGCACCTAAATCAGCCACTATCCGACGCGGTCTATAAGGGAATAGCGGAGTAAACATACCATATTTTGCAAGATACGAAAAAAAGTCAGTACAAAATACAAAAAATCAGAATACTCAAAATATCATTTTTGTATTTTCTAACCACCCTGTACAACAAAATTAAAGTTTCTCATGGTGAATCGTATTTTCTAAACACGCAAAAACTTTTATCAAGAATAACTTTTTTTGTATCTTTCACTTTTTGGTCATCAAAAAATCATCAAATAATCTATTTTAAAAATTTAATACAATAATTCTAATTTGTTTGGTATCAGCGATGAAAAACCACCTCCCCTCCCACCGAAATTCTTGCCCTCCGCTCCGCCTCAAGAAGTGGTCGACAGCCTGAATTGGATTCAGAAACCGCTCTACTACCACCAGCAAGTGCCTGTTTTTAATAGTTACACCCCTTTAAGGTAAGTAAAATGACCGCAAACACAAATTAATTTCGTCATTGACAAATGCGACCTTCGAAAAGTTACGTTACCTTTCGTAAGATAGGTACTGCAAGCCGCTATTCCTTTTTATCTGAACATAATTTCAATTTGTCACTGCAGAATATTACCTACTCACTTAATTCAATAAAATTGTAATTAATCTTCGTCGAAAAAATCAATTTATCATACTTCACAGTCCCTATAGACCCTGCCTTTGTTACGTCTTTTATCTAAAATTCTCCGAAGGGAGGATTCGTCCTCTTAATCAAAGTTAGGTAATAAAGTTTGGTCTACGTTTTTTATTGTCGAGTATATTTCCAAGGATTCTTACGAGACTGCTTAAGTCGTTCACGGAGTGAAATATTATCCTACTTTGTTCCGTAATATACAGGGTTTTCTATTTAGAACTGCCACCATCGAAACATTTTTCTTCTGCTCAAAATAATGTTTGTAATTTATGCACGGGCGTAGCCAGGATTTAGTTTTGGGGGGGGGGTTTAGTTTGAGAAGTAAATAAAACAACAAAAATATACTTACATGAAATTTAATATATATACAGTGTGACCCATTTGTTTTGGGGTCAGTCTGTAAAAAGTGTATCAATCGTGCGATTTGGCTGATTTTTTTTTTAAATTGTAGATCTCGATGAACTGCACATTTTGAACAAAAATTGCCTGGTTCGCATAAAATCCAAAGCCTACTATGACCGTTTTTATGAGCAAAATTTTAAGAAACCATATTAGCGTTTTTTTTGAAAAAATCTGTGTGCGCCAATGGATTGAGCACCCCTCGAAATGGGTATGTACAAAATTTCATCAAAATATTTCAAGTAATAACGATTTTGTAGAAAAATTAAAAATGCAGCCAAGGTACGTCTTTATTTTCAAAAATTCAAAGTTGGCCATGGAAAATAATTGAATTGTTTACTTTTATTAAGTGTCAAACTGTCTAAATTGAGTTCAGAAATTGTTTGTGCTCAATACAATTAATTATCATAATTATGGAATATTTAAGCATAAGAGACAAAATATAAATTGTTCGACTCGTGGGCGACAACGAGCGCTCGGCAGCAGAAGCTGCGGCCGAATTTAACAATAGACACCCAGGTAGATCAGTGAGTCGAAGTACTGTACAACGTATAAACAATATTTTTGATGAAACTGGATCGATTTCTAAAAATTTATTAAAAACTAGGCAAAATGGACGCCGTGGACTTGTTGAAAATAACAATCAAATTCTGCAATACTTTATTTAGTGACAATCCTCGAAATAGTGTTCGAACGGCTAGTTTAGACCTTCATATACCCAGAGAGAGTATAAGGAGATGTTTGAGACAAAACAAAATAAAACCGTTTAAGCCAAAATTTTTGCACACCCTGGAACCAGGAGATGAGGAGAGAAGATTAGAATTTTGCTATTGGCTGCAAGGTGAATATCTCCATAATGGCAACTTTTTAAATGAAATTTTATTCACCGACGAAGCCACGTTTACTACAAATGGTGTAGTATCAAGTCAAAACTGCCGTCACTGGTCAGCTGAAAATCCAGAGTTTATAATAAATGCAAGGAGACAATATTCACAAAAAATTAACGTTTGGTGTGGAATACTACGCGACAGAATAATTGGCCCATTTTTCTTTGAAGGGAATTTGAATGCGGCTGGCTTCTTGAATTTTCTAGAAATTGAATTTAGAAATGCTTTAGATGAGTTACCATTAAGATACCGTTTAAATTTAAAGTTACAGTTAGATGGCAGTCCTATTCATAATGCTCGTTTAATCAGAAACTGGCTAGATAATAATTTTGAAAACTGTTGGATAGGGCGAAATAGTCCTTTCTGTGAGTGGCCACCGAGATCTCCGGACTTAACTCCTTTAGATTTTTTTCTTTGGGGTACACTTAAGCAAAATGTTTATAAGTCAAGACCCCATAATTTACAAGAACTGCAAGCTAGGATAAACCGTAGTTGTGAGGAAATTACTCCACAGCAAATACGAAATGTAATTTTGAATGTACGCAAGAGGAACGACAAATGCATTGTAGAAAATGGAGGCTTGGTAGAAGTTACAAAAATTTTATAATTTTAATTGTTTTTATGTTTTGTGTTTATAAGCATAAGGTTGTATTATTACAATTCAATTATTTTCCATGGCCAACTTTGAATTTTTGAAAATAAAGACGTACCTTGGCTGCATTTTTAATTCTACAAAATCGTTATTACTTGAAATATTTTGATGAAATTTTGTACATACCCATTTCGAGGGGTGCTAAATCCATTGGCGCACACAGATTTTTTCAAAAAAAAACGCTAATATGGTTTCTTAAAATTTTGCTCATAAAAACGGTCATAGTAGGCTTTGGATTTTATGCGAACCAGGCAATTTTTGTTCAAAATGTGCAGTCCATCGAGCTCTACAATTTAAAAAAAAAAATCAGCCAAATCGCACGATTGATACACTTTTTACAGACTGACCCCAAAACAAATGGGTCACACTGTATATTCATCCGAAAAACTACGACATATTTATAAAGTTCTTAACTTTAAATGAAATGGATAAATTAATTTCGTTCCTCTGCGCTAAATCTAAAACCATTAAAGAAGAAATCTTCGGCTTTTTCTTTTAAATATATCCACTACTTCATCTGCATGAATTTCTGTTCCATAGTGAATGTTCATTAACCATTAAGTCTGTTTTCACTTTTAGTGTTTCGTAAATAGTTTTTCAGTCTCCTTAGGCTCGAGAAAGACCTTTCTGAGGTAGCAGTGGATACAGGAATGGTAGCCAAGATTTATAGTAATGTGTAAATATTAGGATAAAGGTTTTTATCGCACATATCTAGGCATTCCAAACTAGATTTCGGGGTAGGCAGTCTTCTTATCAGCATGCAAGGTAGCTGAAGCTTTGATAGCTAAATCCAAATTTGTTTCTTTATTAGAAACCCCTTGACCTTGACTACACCACTTTTTCCAGTAGTCCATACCTTTAGGTTTATCACCCTTCCTTTTTTTCCCCTCCATTTTTCGACAGTAATAATGATTCAGGTATCTATCCTTAACAAGGTCATCGAATAACAGTGCACTAAAATTACTCACTTACACGGTACACTTAATTCTCTTCACTATTCGTTCACCACTTTTCACTTTTATTCGCTTCGAGTTCGCATGGAACAATACTGCCGTAAGCGCGGTCACGCGCCGCGGCGCCGCTTATATAGCAGCCCAGTAGCCGTCCAGAAACTTCCACGAACTTCCACAAAGTTCCGCTCATTTCGACCTAGGGGCGTGGCGAATAATCGAGAAACAACGCAAAGTGTCCCTACAATACAAAATAGTTCGGCTGCAACTGCGTCTGCCTCGTCAAAAGATGGCGCTAGGCGCTACTATTACTACATAATATATTCAAACGTAATAATAATTTAACTCTTCACTCCTCGTATTTTTTCGGTATAATATTAGGTAATATTTTGCTTATTTCGGGGGGGGGGGGGTTGAACCCCCGAAACCCCCCCCCTTGGCTACGCCCGTGAATTTATGTCGGTCTTTTCTCCGCTTTCTCAGATTTAAGTTCTCCGAATTTTCCGAATAATAGCGGCTTGCAGGGCAGCCCGGTAGCTCGGTGAATTCCTGGCGTGCCCCAGTTATACTAACGCGAATCTGGTCTTCCAGTGTCAGCTATCCGAACCTAGGATACCCGGAATATATCCCTGACCCGGAACAGTGTGTTTTCCGGGGGGACGTAGATCAGGCGGATATAGGTAATGTCGTTTGGATGCATGGATGCACAATGTACTTGTAACATTCGATAAAAATCACCATTACCATTGATTATAGCAACTAATATGTTCTAGTCGCCAATAGACGGCGTTGCATGTAGGTCTTTTCTGTCAAACAAATTGCTGCCATTCTAACTGCAAGGAGTACAATAATAATAATAATTATTCATTAATATGCTTTTCACTTTTTAACACTATAAATAGTGATATATTCAGTCATGATGTAAAAAATTTGACCCACACAGTAGGGGACGCCCACTAAAAAGGAAAATGCCTAAAACATGGGGCAAATCAACCCTAGTCCCCAGTAACTCGCCGCTCCGGTAGGCTGCGACACGCTGCGTTACCACTTGTGCTCACCGCCCGTTCCAACAGTCCACTAGCTGCGTAGACAGCTGATCCTGATCGGGTGAACGTCCGCCAATGTGAAGTGGAAGGCAGAAGGAAGTGCACGTGCCTCTGTACTCTTCCCGTGGATCGACGCTGTGAACCGCTGCTACCGCCAGATTCTTGGATACCATGCCCGTGCTCCCACACTCCATGTACGACAGTGCGGGCCTGCTGCATGGGAAAATTGCTACAATCTTACGGAAGTAGGTATCAAATCATAGATTGGCAGTTTTATTATACGCTAGTGGGCTCACAACAAATTTCTTATACCTACGGGCTAGGAGGTGCTAAGATCAGACGCGCCCACGAACAGAATAAACTTGTGCCTTTAATCTGTGTGGTCAAATTACTGGTGGCATTTTGTGCACAGTGTTAATTCTCAATACATTTTTGGACATTGTAATGATATTTTTTACAAAAGAAGAAAAGGATTTACATTAGAGAATTAAAAGAGGAGTCAAAAAGGTAATAAATCAGGTTAAACCATGATGTTTTTATCGCAACAACAGAAAAATGTTTCCCTGAAAATTTAAAAACCACAAAAAATATCGACCTTAAAGGATTTTTTTTTGGTTGACTTCAAAAATTTTTTTAATTTCGAATTCATATTAAGCTATTTTTTTTCTACCTGTGGTTAAAATTTTTTGCATCATGACTGAATCACCCTGTATATTTCTTTAGTAAAAAAATATTATAAATTAACGCTTATAATCATCAAATAAGGCAATTCGAAGATACAGGAAACTCGTTCCAGTACGGGGTGACACAGATGTGAAATATGTATACAGGGTGTCCCATGGGACATACTTAAAAATCGGGCAGAATTATGGCTATATCATCTCCCAAAGTGCAAGCTGCTGAACTGATTTGGCACTGACGTGTTTTTGGGGATGGGTGAACCAGTGAGACTAAAAATGTTTCCAAGCGTAATAGCAATTTTGTGATATTTTTGGTGATAATAATCCCATATATTTGCTTTAAAAATTTTGGAGTTAATTGGTATTTTGGCGGCACATTTCAACCCAAACGGTTGATTTTATCGTTATTAGGTACTCTCTAAAATGATGAACATGCCAGACCATAAAGATAACCTCATAAAAATATGAGTTAAAAAACAACACAAAACAGAGGCAGTGGCGCCCTCTGTGAGATACGTAGAAATTGACATTTTCAGCTTATTGTCCATCCCCAAAACCTAGCAGTGCCAAATTTCAGTTCAGCAGCTTGATTAAAGAGAACTACAACACCCTGTATCTCAAAAATGAAGAACTTTAGGACCTATGTTTATATGAGCAACCCACCTTATACGTATTGAATTTTTCTACAAAATGTCAAAGTCCTGATCAAAAAACCTGGTTCGCTCTATTATGGCGAAGAATGAATATCCTTCATCATTATTGTCTATTCTTCCCGCCTTATTTTTCGTTTACAGCCTCGAAAATCACGGACATTATTGTCGTCGCCACATCCCCACAATTACAATTTGCAAATTCTCGCCGTTCTCGTTTAATATTCCTCGACGGCCCAAATCCAGTGGATTCGCATAGCGCGACTGGTGAAATCGATAGCGTGTATAACGGTGCGAGATGGCATTTTAGTTTCTGCATGCGGTTTTTGCTAGTATTTCGTTTGGGCCTTCCTTTTGTCAAAATAATTTAAAGTAGGTTACCTACTTGAAAATGCACATAATATATACAGGATGATTTTTTTAGGTCTACCACCGCGATTTTCTCGCTCATTTTGCAGCCTACAGAAAAAACGTAACAAACAAAAATGTGGCAATTTTGGGCAGCTAAGTGGTGCTGCAAAAGAAATCGGCATCCATGGCCAACTTGTCGCGCAATATTAAAAAAACCTCAAATTGAGCAAAACTATTAATGGCCGTGGAATGTTTATTTTAAGAGACAGAGAAAAACTTTTATATTGAAAATTTATGGCACTAAGAAGCTTTATGCAAAAGGGTACTCAGATAGTTTAAGAAAATTACACAGGGTCTTCGGCTCTCTTGAGGCTACGATTTTTTTTGTTTATTTCTTATTAAGCGATTTTCTCACTTATTTTGGGCCGCACAGAAAATATGTAAGAAAACAAAATATGGCAATTTTGGTCAGTGAGGCGGCATTACAAAAGGAATGGGCCTCCATACCCAACTTTTCGCGGTGTACTAAAAAAACCTAAAATCGACAAATCGAGCCGAAGACCCTGTGTAATTAGCTGAAACTATCTGAGCACCTGGGTGTATAAAGCTTCTCAGTGCCATCAATTTTCAATATAAAAGTTTTTCTCTGTCTCTTAAAATAAACATTCCACGGCCATTAATAGTTTTGCTCAATTTGAGGTTTTTTAATAATATACTGTAAATGAATAATCTACGCTAAGGCGTCTTCCAGTAAGTAGATAACACATACCAAATTTCAAATTTTTAAGTAGCGCCGTTATTGAGATATAAATAAAAAAATACTTTTGGGTCACCCTGTAGACCCGAATAACTTGGCAAGGAAAGCCCAAATCGAAAAAAAAATATATGAAAGGCCCCCCTTAAAACCACATGCCGAACACCCCTTGAAAGATGTACTATACATTCTGACTCACCCTGTATATTATCTGATCTCGAAGTTTATTTTTTCTACCGCGTGCCTGAAAAACTAAAAAAAAACTTAAAAACCGACAACTTCTTTTAGTATTATACTAAAGTCTGTTCTTATCTAGTCAGAAGATTTATGTTGAATGCCCCCATGTGATTGCTAATTACCAGTTATGAACATTTTGGTCACCCTGTACTTACGTATTCAACAAACAAATTTTTCTTCGAAAAAACATTTTTTCCGTCATTTCTAAACATTGTAGCACCCCCAAACCGCTACCCACCGACGCCACCACCGAGGGAGACCCCGTCCAGGACGTCCAGGGACGTCGGGCGTCTGCCTCCGACGCCGCCGCCGCGACGCCCCCAACCGGCGCCTAGGACGAACGTCCCGAGGCAGGAGACGGCGCTTCGGGCGTCGGTGGACGTGGGAACGGTCAGTCAAGAGTGCTGTGGCTTTTGTGCTACGTCAGAAAACGTTTGTTTGATTATTGGCGCTATGACGTTATCAGTTGACCTTGACAATAATACCAAAATCTATAAATACTAAAGTCGGCTCACTCCTTTGAGCTGTCGGAAAAGCCGACAATTTTTTGCGACCTGTCGTAAATCAGCGTCATCTCGCACGCTTTGCATTTACGAGGGCGACTAAACGAAATCGCCGTCAAGCTGGTTATACGGGGGCAGGTTCATATTGACTTTCCATTATTTACCAAAGTCTACAAATATTGTATACCTATTTGTAGACTTTGGTACAACATTATTTGTGTAGGTAGTTTTTGGTAGGTACAGTTAAATTAAAATACAGGGTAACTACATAATTAGTAGGTACAATATATCTGTAGACTTTGGTTGGAACATGAATAAAAATGCATTTTTTTATGTTTTACGTTCATTTTTAATAAAGCCTAACAAAACATAGAGCAGACAAAAACATAAATAACAAATACATATTTAACGACAAAGAGTTAAACTAATCATATCTACTTTTTCATCCTGCAGTAAATATTTTGATATTTAAATTGACATAAACAATACAGAACAAAATATTACGCATACGTACATACATACCTACACAAGCATGCGTCTTACCATAAGCTTCTGGCAATAATCTTAATGGAACAGCTGAGGGGACAGCAGTTTTTACTAAACGTTTTCCGGACGAAGTGAATGACTGATCATCAAAATGTGCCTTGCAAATTCTTATAGGTTTATATGCCTCTTCAGGTGGAATATTCGAAAATTTGTGTTCTCCGATGAACCTTAAGGCATTCTTCTATTGCTGGCACCTTCAAATTTTCAATATTTTAATTATATCTATATTATTCTTCAAGTAATACCTAAGTATTCAAATGTGACATGAAAATGTCTTAATTTTTGTAGGTAGGTACCTCAAACTCAATCTTACCTTTCAGGGTCTTTAGGAAATGAAAAAAAGGTAATATAGTCTTTTGAACTGGTTTTACAGCCATCCGCATTGCAGTAAAAAGCGTTACTACGCATCACTACAACACAGTCACGGTCGGTCGGTAATATTTTGCGCGCACCCGATAGCTACACTGTGTACAGCTTATTTTCTTATATTATAAGATATCGATCGGCTCGATGAGGAGGGGAGCGGGAGAGGGCAAGAGGGAAACGTTTGTTTATACAAGGCCGAGTGCCCGGACTTATATCTCTGGACGCTGATAATACGTCAGACGCGTTCATCGCCCTTAAAACGTGCTTGACCAAAGTAGGGCGATCGTTCAAGTCAAGCAACGCCGCGCGCGGTCGGCTTGTGGATGGGCGATTTGTTTTTTTTTTTAGTTATTTTACCTAATAAAATTATTAATAACTATTTTAAAACATCAATCAACTTGCTAGGTGCGTATATTTCCAAATCAAGTGAACAAATTCAAGCGGTCCTCAGTACGAAGTACTTATGTATGAATTTAAATACATCTTCATTTATTATTTCGATACTTCATGGTAAAGAAAAAATTTTCCACGGCGAAGACTGCTTTGCACAACTAAAAACAAAGAAAATCATTGCATGCTATACTTTTTCTACAATCTCGCTTGATTGTAATTGCAACTACATAAGTAGTTGAGATGACAGCTAAATACAAGTATATTCGGTTCAGTCCTTAGACAAGGAAAGAGAGATTACGCCTAACAGGCGCCGACTGCCATATCGCACGGCAGGCCAGTGGCGTAGCATAAAACGCGTTCTTAGCCAATTTCACAAAAATGTTAAAAATGAAAAGGTAGTTAATTTTGACTTACATGTAATTTAAAATATTGTTATTTATTTGCAGATAATTTCCCAAATGTAAAGCTAGTGTCAAGTGCTGAAATATTTTTATTTGTGGCGATTTCGAATCAATCAAAATAAAATAAATAATGCACGCCCATGGAAACCAGCCCATATTTTATGAAACTACCATAATCAATTAATAAATTTTCAATAAAAACAATGTTAAAAAATAATTATATCGGTCCTATTTACAAACAAAACAATGCACTTTATCATACTAAAAGCTAGAAGGAATTTGAAGAAGTTATATTGAGAAAAATAAAGTAATAGGGCTTTTTTCAAAGGTAGCTTCTTAAATATTTACCTGTGAAACGAAATCCCGGGCTGTTGCTTTTCACTTCTGCTTTTGCAACCAAACGCTGAACAATTCACCATTATCATAATCGATGTTACTTTTAATTCACAAAATTACAAAATTAACTCACAACGTAATCGCTTTGTCTGCCACATATAAAATGGCCGCCGATGAAAACGACGTAACAAAATCTATACACGGCAGGGTAGGCACGCGCGGTGTCCTCTCTCTTTCCTTTTCTAAGGTTCAGTCTAAGAAAAAAATTACTCGCCTGTATTATTAGATCATAACTGATCGTAAATGCTTCTGTGAGATGAATTTTCTTTATTTGCGTGATATTAGTTAAAAACATCACATAAAGCCTTCTGTTTTCAATGTTCCAGTTATACCATGGTAAAGTGTAGCATATATCTAGAGTCCTTCCATACTGAAAATAGTAAAATGTAAACCTAGACAAACCTTGGACTCAAAACAAACCCTTTTTTGCTGGATTAAGTGGCCACCCTGTTCTTTATTAACTTACTCGGATTTTTTTAGTCCGTTCTAATAAGTATTTTGTGTAATTAGTTTGGAATGTAATATATTCTAAACAATGAAAACTAATTGAAAGGTAAACAATTACTCACATAATTCACCGAAAATGGTTGTAGTATGAGAGCCGGCCGCATGATTTCAACTCTCGTAAGATTATATGTAGAATAAGATGTTATGTAAAATGTAGACAGTATGTTTCTTTACTTGAAGCGAGTAGGTTGCCTCAACTAATCCTTAATAACTCGAGAACAGGAAATAATTTACCTGAAAAAGTTTCGTTAAATACGTTGACGGCCATCTCGCCGTACCGTCAGATCTCCCGAAAAACGCGTTTGAAAAAAAAATTCTGGGCATCAAACGGTATATGGCACTGGCTGTATAGCGGGACTTCGCACACAACTCGCGTGGATATACGACAACTGGACGCGGATAATTGGACGCGCGACAATTGGACTCGTGCGACATTTGGACGCGCGAGAATTGGACGTGTACGACAATTGAGCGTGTATAACAGTTGGACGCGACGAGATCCGGACGCAAGATTCTTGGATTTACGAACAAATAATGCAGTTGAAGGTTGGCATAACAGCTTTTCTTCCATTGTTCAGGCGACACATCCATCCATTTGGAAGTTCTTTCATGCGTTGAAAAAGGAAGAAAGCCTGAACAGGGTGAAAATTGAACAATGCATCGCAGGACAGGAACAACCCAGAAAGAAAGTTTATCGTGACACGGCTCAGAAAATACAAACAGTGATGGCGGATTACGCAAATAGACCAGTGTTAGAGTATTTACGGGGTATCGCATATAGTTTTCAATTCCAACATACCTAATAATATGTATAAAAATTATTATGTATGTGCTATTATAATATGTTATTATATTAAAACAAATGTATATTTATAACTGACAAAATTGATTACTTCAATGAAAAGAATTTAAACAAATATTTTTGTATTAGCCGAATAAACCATTGTTTGATGATAATTCGCCATTTATTTGACTTGCCAATTTCGTGTTTATTTGAACTTGAATTTTTTTTTTCAGAAAGAAACCTACTAATTGTCGCGTCCAATTGTCGTACGCGTTCAATTGTCATATTCGTCCAATTGTCGCGCGTCCAAATGTCGCCCACGTCCAATTGTCGCGCGTCCAATTATCCGCGTCCAGTTGACGTGACACCAACTCGCGTCCCCGAGGTCCAGACTTGCCCCCGTCTTTCGCCCGTATTTAACAGCGGAGGCTGTTCGGGGCCCCGAAAATACGTCTATCGGATTTCTAAAGGACCCAGGGGAAGGGGCCCTTTTTTATTGTTGCTCCATGGGCCTTATTTCCTATTTTTTCCATACTCATATGAGAGGAGATTTGCCTAAAAATTAACCACAACTTCTTTAAATAACAATGATCGGGCCCATATTATGTGAGGCAACCTACTCGCTTCAAGTAAAGAAATATACTCTCTACGTTTACACAACATCTTATTCTATAATCTTATGAGAGTTGAAATCATGCGGCCTGCTCTTGGACTGTTTCTTTATCCTCCATGGTCAGTCAGTCGTGCACGAAAACATCTGAATCTCTTGACACTAGTTGAGGAACAATATTTCTACAGTTTTATTGTGATTACTTTCATGTTTAAATAAATAATCCCATAAGAAACTGAAAAATGTTACGCACAACAGAAAATACATCATTCTAAACAATTAAGTTTGTAGTAATAAACACAATAAACTCAATGAAATTCAATAATAATTAAAGGCGGCTTTGTGCAGCACTCATTATCGGTTCTCTGTCACTCCAAATTATGATTTTGAAGAGCATATTACAAAGATACAAATGAGTTATCTTCTAGTGAGATAGTAATGAAATTTTAAGCTAATGAAAACGGCATAAAAACCTCGTACAACGAGCAACATTATGAACATTTATCTTTTTATTAATGATAATGAAGCGGGAGTGAAGTGATAATACGTAGAAACAAACGTAATAAGCTCAATGAAAATAAAAAAACACGCAAATTGCTTTAGCGATTAAGTACGTAGAAATAAATAAATATAATATAATGAATGAAAATAAGAAATATCATTTGTTCCCTAATTTTCTTAGTTTTCTCTCAGCCTTTTGCGCCATTATTCTGTCATTTTGAATCTTTCGATAATTTTCTAGATATATATTATATTTGCCAGTGTACACCTTCTGTTAGCAACGACATATTTTGCAGAATTTTGAGACAGATTTCCAGTAGTTTAACAAATCTGTAATTACGTATTTCCCCTGGGTTTTTTTCTATTAAATGATGATATACGGCCTGAATACCTGAATTGCGCTAAACACTATACAGTGTGTCCCACTTAAGGACTGACCACCCCTGTAAAATTTTTATTTATAGCTCGATTTTCATAAACTTTTTTTTGTTGGATAGAGCTTCAAAAATGGCATCAAACACATAATTCAGGTGCCTCGTGCGTTAAAGTCATGGCCCACTGAGACGGTGTTTTAGTGCTGAAATTTCGAGAAGTACTATTAGGGATTTTTTTAGAGGAAAATTAATGCCAGATTCTTATTCAGCATTGTTCGAAACCCAAACGTACCAATTTGCATTGCCGTAGCTCTACAGGGAGTTTCAAAATTTTTATTGCCACACTTAAGAGCTGACCACCCTCGTAAAATTTTTATTTATAGCTTGATTTTCATAAACTTTTTGTTGGGTAGAGGGTAGAGCTTTAAAAGTGGCATTAAATGCATAATTCAGGTGCCTCGTGCGTTAAATTCATGGCCCACTGAGACGTAGTTTTAGTGCTGAAATTTCGAGAAGTATTATTAGGGATTTTTTTAGAGGAAAATTAATGCCAGATTCTTATTCAGCGTTGTTCGAAACCCAAATGTACCAATTTTCATTACCATAGCTCTACAGGGTATTTCAAAATTTTTAGTGCCCCACTTAATTAGTGTACCCCTATAAAATTTTTATTTTTAGCTCGATTTCCATAAACTTTTTTTTGTTGGATAGAACTTCAAAAATGGCATTAAATGCATAATTCAGGTATCTTGTGCCTTAAATTCATGGCCCACTGAGACGGTGTTTTAGTGCTGAAACTTCGAAAAGTACTATTAGGGATTTTTTAGAGGAAAATTAATGGCGGTTTGTTGTTCAGCGTTATTGGAAACCCAAACGTACCAATTTGCATTACCGTAGCTCTACAGGGTGTTCCAAAAAAAATAAAAGGAAAAGTAAGGCCGGATTCCTATATGCGGTGAGAGGTTTCAAAAAAACGTGTTAATTTTAATTATTTTCTTAATTTCTGGTAAGTTGGTCACTAAAATATTCGTGAGGAACTCATATTCTTTCAAAAATTTATTAGCGAACAAAATTTTTATTTAATTTAATATCATCAAATACATGAATAAACAACACAACATAACATAAACTCAAATTTCAGCCATTTCAATTAGTCCTCCATTTTCTAATGCAAATTGGTACGTTTGGGTTTCCAACAACGTTTAATAAAAATCTAGCATTAATTTTTCTCTAAAAAAGCCCCTAATAGTGCTTCTCGAAATTTCAGCACTAAAACTTTGTCTCAGTGGGCCATGAATGTAACGCACGAGGCACCTGAATTATGCATTTAATGCCATTATTGAAGCTCTATCCAACAAAAAAAAGTTTCTGAAATCGAGCTGAAAATAAAAATTTTACAGGGGTACACTAATTAAGCGGGGCACTAAAAATTTTGAAACACCCTGTAGAGCTATGGTAATGCAAATTGGTACATTTGGATTTCGAACAACGCTGAATAAGAATCTGGCATTAATTTTCCTCTAAAAAAATCCCTAATAGTACTTCTCGAAATTTCAGCACTAAAACACCGTCTCAGTGGGCCATGACTTTAACGCACGAGGCACCTGAATTATGTGTTTGATGCCATTTTTGGAGCTCTATCCAACAAAAAAAAGTTTATGAAAATCGAGCTATAAATAAAAATTTTACAGGGGTGGTCAGTCCTTAAGTGGGACACACTGTATAATAAAGGATAACTGAATATGAGGTTCTTTATTGAAAGACTTTCATGTAGAATAAGTGTCAAGAAAGTCAAATTGCAAATATAATATATTTCACCTCATTTTCGAACATCTGTCCATAACAAGGACCCAAAGCCAATTGGATCGTGATGGCAAATCCCATTGAGATGACATACGACATGTGCAACTTTTTAATCTGGAAATAGATGTACGTACAGGGTGTATCATATTATAAAGCGATGTTCTCGAAATATTTAACCGGAAGTTAATTTTATTTCTTATAAATTATTATTATTCTGTGCAATACGAAGATTAAAACGGCTTTTACCTGTTCGGCAGAAATAAAAAATCCACAGGCGACAAGAAACCCCGTAAATATCAGCAACTGCATTATAATCTTGCAGCAGAGTGAGAATTTGTGAAGGTACCTGCAAAATTTGTCTGTGAAAAATCAACAAACCAATAAGTTTCGTATACCTTCTCAATTCCACATGCATATTGATGATTAAGATTAATTCGTTTTTTATCTTTTTCTGATACTTTTTGTCGTAAATGGCCCAAATGCTTGGATCCTCTGTGATGGGTTCGAACCTTACCAGGATGTCGTTCACTATTCTTATTTTGTGCAGCAGAAGAATTATGTGATAGTTGACGTAGTGTATAGTACCATTGGCCAAAACCTAGAATAAGAATAAAAATAAGAATTCTCTCCGGTTGTCGATAGAAAAATTTTCGTTAGTCCATAGACAAGGAATCAGACCGGCACCGTCGCAATGACAAGGCCTGGCAGCTGAAAGCTATGAGTCATCGAAGGGAGGTGGGCCCCAGGCGCCAAATTCAAATTTCAAGATGTCAACTATTTGCCAATTATTTCTTATTGCGTGCCTAGATACAACTAAATTCGAATTAATAAAACCATAAACTTCCTGATTTTAAGGTGGTTACGTTTCATCGTGTAAAATTGTTAGGTATAAAACTCCAAACAGTCCAAACCAAAACCACTTTTACCCTGGAAGACTATGTAGGAACAAAATTTCTTTTGATGGCCTCAACCCACTTTTCCCTTCAAATGGGGTCTTTAGGGAAGGAAAAGCGGACACTTTAGGACCGCCTTTGTAGTTTCCCTTGCAGTTGTAAACGGAACACGTCCACGCGGCATGATTTAAATAAGTCCGAAACTATAGTCACAATCTAAACAACACTGATTTATTTCGCACAAGGTGAATGGTGAATACAAAATACACAAACCCGAACGTGGTCAACGGGAACGGCTTCCAGCCACCCGGACAGTCTGAACTCGCAGATCTTCCGTAAGCAGTTCACCCGTCTGGGCCTCGGGCTCCACTGTCCATTCCGAGGGGAAAATTCCCCTTACAGCGCTCACGCGTCGGCGCGAGCGACACCAATACTCCTGGACGGCACGGCTTCCACCCAGAGGCCATAATAACACCTGGGCGGTTCCCCTTCACCAGGACACACGCGCACTAGACACAAACTTGTTCCTAAAATATAAACTAAGACGTTTAAAAACACTTTAAACGTTTAAAACTTCTCAAAACCCAAGCTGCCGCTTTCAGTTATGTGACAAATGACATTTAACGTCGGACTAAGATAGTCACGTAGTTTTTGTGCGCCATGTCCTGTCTATCGTAGGCCTCGTACCACGCTGTGATGACGTAGTGACGTTTCGCGTCGCCAGCTGGCGGACCTTTGGCCTTTATCATTGCGACGTTGCCGATCAGACCAACCATGAACGTAATTGGCAGTAGCCAACAGTAGTACAGAAACCTGTTCTGTAACACGTCGGACAAGTAAAAAATGATTTTTCCGAAGATCCAAATTTCGACAAGATTCTCGGCATCGACGTTGATTTCCCTGACTATGTTCCCCATGACCAACGTCATGGATGTGCAATAGATGAACAGAAATATGCTGGCGTCTATGAGGTGCCTTATTTTCGTCGACGGCAGCGCCATCTCGTTCGATATTTTCAAGTTTCGGGAGAACATGAGCAGCTCGTCGCATTGGGATTTCATTAACGTCAGGGGTACGTAGCAGACGATGATCTTGAATGATAATGATTATTGTTACCCCCACAATACTCCAAGCTAACTAGGATAACTACAGCTTACGCAACATAGATATAGACGTGGTCCTGACCCTGCCGACTTACATATAGTTCGATGCAGTATGACCAACCGTACTGAGCGATAATTTTCATATCGGAAGTAAGTAGGTAGACCGTGGAGATTGCCGTTATCCCACATAGTCCTGCCACGCAGGTACATAACCATAACCACATGATTTTTTTTCTGATGAACATCTCATACGCGCAAAAAATGAGTATGTCCATAGGTAGATTGCTACCTGGTATAATAATAATAATTAATACAGAAAGGAGGAAATTTTACACAAGAATTTTAGTGACAGCTTTTTTATTATCAGTATGGGGATCTCGGAAACTAGCAGAGATAGAAGGAAGGTTAAATGGGGAAAGAATTGCAGTTTTTTGGGCCCAAATTAACGTTATTTTTCAGAATAACCATATCGAGTATAATATTGTTGGAAAGCTCTAAAAATGACCATGGCCAACTATGGTTTCCATTCATATCTCGAAAATGACAGCTGTCGGGGAAAGTAGGACATGACAACCTCATTGGGGACACAAATATCTCCAACTTTGGTATTTACAGTTTCCCCATTTAACCTTCCTTCTATCTCCGGTAGTTTCCGAGATCCCCATACTGATCATCAAGAAAAACTCGCCCTGTATAGGTCTGTGCTATAAATAATAATAATAATACCTGGTGAATCAACCTTAAGTAGTCTTCTCCATGATCTGAGAGCAACCATCTCAATAAATGCTACCTTTGAAAACAGCTAAACAATATGATCTGACTATGCATTTTTATACTTTTACATCAACGTAACTAATTAGTAGCATCGTTTAATGGGTGTCATTTGGACTTAATGCATAATATCGTCGAAATTAGCTTAGATTTGTTCATTTCATTATTAAATTACTTATGAACCTGAATGCGTAATATGAGAATACAGCGGAAATCAGTATAATGATAAAATTATTAACATTAATTAAAGAGAGTTAAGTCATTAAATCCGAAAACTGTTGAATTTTTTTTATAAAAACAGACTCTTCTAATAAAGGCAATAGGGTACTTGAAGAAATTTTACAAACTCGCATAGCATAGGCAAGCTTGAGACATTTGAATAGAAAAGTACAATTTGCCTTTGTTCTACGAATTATTGCAAACGGGCACCGGCAACATTGCAATGCCGTTTCTCCTGGCAGGCACAGACGTTGCCACGTTTGGCGTTCTAGACAATAAAACGACGAAACTGTAGATTTCAGCCTGAAGAGAATTGTGCAACTTCGTCTTTAATTATCATAAATAAATAAGGCCTAAAATCCGTTGTTTCATTTATTACGTGTTATGTTGGTGCCTATACTGTAAACTGAGTACGATTTTGAAAAACTTTTGTTTCTGTTGAATAGGTCTGTCAAAATGGCATTCGACGCACTATTCAATTTTTTTCAAAACCGAACACATGGCCAACTGTGACTAGTTTTTAAAGGTCCAAGTTTGGAAAAGTTCTAGTAGCAATTTCCTTAGGACTAAACTGACGACGGATTCTTGTTTAGGACCACTTAAAACATAACTCTAGAAAGTTTCATCTTGTATGGGAAATACAGGATGTCCAAAAAATAATTTTTAAAATTTGCAATATATTGTTTTAATAGACAATGTTGTTTTGATCTTCCTTAGCAAAGTGGCATTAGGAAACAAAATGTTACTAAGAGAATGCATGTTTTATTTTATTACGTAATATGGACAAAAGAAAATCTACATTTATTCTGTTTTAATTTGGAAAAAATCTAAGATCAGAGCAGGCCATGGAAACCTGGAAATAAAAATTGTTGATTGTCAATCACTTGTCAATGTTGGTTATGTGTCGAGGCCACAAATGCTAGATGGTCTCCGTAATTGCATTATTGAAGCTTGTCGCGAAATCACTAGGGAGCAGCTCAGACGAGTTTTTGAAAACAATAGACGGCGAATTGAGAAATGCATATGTGTCAATGATGGTCTAATTTTATTGAACAAACTAATATTTAATTTAATCGAATAAAATCAATAGTTTTCTTGGTTTCTTCTAATATCAATAATATTTTTTGTATAAAATCTTAATAACATTTTGTTTTCCTTGCTAAAAATGCCATTTTGCCAAGGAAGATCAAAATAACCATGTCTATTAAAAAAATATATTGCAATTTTTAAAAATTATTTTTCCTCTTATTTTATCCTGTATGGGAACAAGATGAAACTTTATTTTAAGTGGTCCTAAACAAGAATCCGTCGTCAGTTTAGTCCTAAGAAATCGCTAATAGCACTTTTCCAGATTTGGACCATTAAAACTAATCACAGTTGACCATGTGTTCGGTTTTCACTGTATCCACTGTATATTGGAAACAGATGATGCCAAAAATTAAATCAAATTACAATTTTTTTTAATATTAAAATTCAATAAAAAAAATAGCTGGACAACTTTATTGCAAAACGTGTACACTGTATCTCTTTTATTTCTGTCATTCATTCTGTGGCTGTGGGGTAATTGGTACTTTATAACCTCGCTGTATTAAAACAAAAATGGTGTAGAAAATTAACGAAACGTACTGGAAAAATTAGTCAAAGTCCGTCGGGATGTTGCCGTCTTCAGTTCGAGTGAAATTCATTTAGTGGCTGTAGCGAAAGGCTGCAGATGAGGCAACTTAATTAATGTCCATTTTTTCGCCATTTATTACTGGAAACATTTTTTTTTATTTTAGAACGCAGCTGCTGGACATTTTTCCTGTTAATAGATAATGTGACAATTTTTCTTGCTTTTCATTTATTTGGCATGTTTCGATAAATAATAGATACATATTAGTCGAACAGGAGAGCTCATCCAGACTTTTTATTGTTGTATTTTGGGGACGTCAAAATTGTACCATGTTCCAGTTTTTTTGCGTTTGGGGCAGTTAATTGTCTGATTAATTATTGAGCGAGGCTGGAACATTGAAACGCAGTTTAATGAATTGGATCTATATGGCAGATGAACCAAACTCATTTCCGATCATTGTAAATTGCAATACAGCGGAAACTGGGTATATTTTTTAATGTGAAATACGACTGAAGTGCTGCTGAATAATACTTATACAGGGTGTTTCTAAATGATGGTGCCAACATAATATGACAGGTAGAAAATGGCATTTGGAACAAAAAGCTTCCTATAGAAATGGAGCCGAAAATGCATAATAAGAAAGTTACAGGGTGATAAAGGTACAGTTTGAAAAACATATTTTTCGCAAAAACTTCTACCGAAGTTATGCAATTTAAACGAAACATGGTACAGTCCTTTAGTCGCTGAATTGAATTGCAACAATTTCGTGAAAAACGATTTATTACCATTGCTCAGAGGCGGAGGGGCGGGGTAGCTCAATGGGTTTTACACTCTTAACTTTTTTAAAGTTATCTTACAATAACTGTTAGCTTCAAAATTTAAAAAAATAAAATTATCGCCTACCGCATTTAAATGTTACAGATGAATTGTACGTTCAAAACTAAGAAAAATATGCCTAATAGGCATTGCGTAAAAAATCACTACTTTTCTTAAAATAGGGTGTCAAAATTTTGTCGACCTCAGTCCATTTTGAAAGCGAACAATTTTTGGTACATTGTTCTTAGGGAATTTTTGTCACTTTAAATGGTACAATTATTCTGTAAAATTTGAAAGCGGTAGTTGAAAATTTTATTTTTCGAACTATGGAGGCCCATTTTGCTCATTTCAACGCAAACGGTTTTTTTTATAGTAATAGAACAAGAGTACACTTTTACAGTCAAGGCAAGGAATTTAAATCTATTTAGATATGAATACATCATATTCTACATACATCATAACTTACTGTCACCGACTCCAAAGATAACTCAATTTAGAAAGAGACAAATATTTCTAAAATTTTAGTTGAAATGTGCATACGAGCAAATTTGTGAAGTCAGTGTTATTTTTTGTTTTTTTTTTTAATTTTTAGTGGTGTGCATACGGGCAAATTTTATTATTAAGTTTTAATTTTTTTGTTATTTTTTTATTTCTTAATTTTTAGTGAATTATTAAGAATTATCGAAATCGGTTCAATATTAAATTCCATTCCCTATATGTCCACCCTTAGAATTGAAATTTTTCTCTTCAAATTTAATTTCTCTTCAAATTTAAATGTGGCCACCCCTAAGGTAACCCCTTTCTAACAGAATAAGAATTATCCAAATCGGTCCAATATGAACTTTCATCTCCTATTTATGTACCCTTAGGGGTGGAATTTTTTCTTCAAATTTAAATGGGACCACACGTAAGGTACCCCCTTTCCAATAAAGAAAGAATCATCGAAATCGGTCCAATATGAAATTTCATCCCCTATTTGAATTTTTTCTTCAAATTTAAATGGAGCCATTCTGTAGGTATACCCTTTCAAATAAAAAAGAATTGTCCAAATCGGTTTATAAATGACGGAGTTCTGAGGTAACAAACATAAAACATACAACCGAATTGATAACCTCCTTCTTTTTTGAAGTCGGTTAAAAATGACATTTTCTACCTATCATATTACGTTGGCACCATAATTTAGAAACCCCCTGTATAATAAACGCGTAATTTATGTGTTGCCCTTTTACAAACGCTGATAGTTTTGAACGTTATCTGTTGCACATCAGGTCGCTTTTTATGTAAGCCATGTGAGCTTGCTGTCTGTAAAATGTTACCACGTATTCGAGTCACTGACGGCACAAATTGCACTTCGCTTTTATACGGCTTTGTGAGTAAAATGTAAAATGTCTCTTCAGAGGAGGAAAGAAACACAAAGCGCAAAGATAACGGAATCGCTCACTCAAGATGGGAAATGTATTTTATTGTATTTGCAATCATACACAACAAAATCGTAGGTACACTTTGTTGTGATATAACTCTGTAATTTAAATTATTTAGACCGTCAGATAGTGACAGATTTAGGTGCCCAATTTTCGCATACAAGCCTCGAAGAGGGTTGACAAGTACAGGGTGTCCCGAACTCGACGCCCCAGGGTTATTATAGGCAAACAAAAACAGCCAGTAAAAATTTGACTTGTGGGTTTCTTGTAGGACCACTCAGGCTTGCTTTTGGGCCAGAAAGATAGTTTTTAGAAAATATAATATAGGTTATGGCATCATCAAATATATTTTCCCAGGACCACACCTGTTTCTCTTTATATTTGGAAAGAGCACGTTTTTCTGATAAACTTTCGTAAATATTTTTTTTGTATCTTGTTTCATTCAAAAGTTATATGCGTATTATTTGTAAAAATATGAAAAAGATGCCATGGTATTTTTTTAATGAAAATCGAGTTACCCATGACTTATGAAGGTATATTTTTGGCAGAAACAATTGGCAGATACTCGGACAGATGTATTATGGAAAAAGTATTAAAATTTTATTATTAGTTATAAAAATGTAACTGTACGAACGCCTTTTTAAGAAAAACTGCTATTATAAACACTTGTTATGTATTATATTTAAAACCTAACAATTGTAGCGAGAAACAAAACTAACAATATAAAAATAAATGCTAGGTAGGTTCTTACTTATAAACAATTTTCAATGTGACTACCTTCTTTTAATAAACATAAGTCTAGAAATCCCCATAAATGGAAATCTAATCGTGTTAAATCTGGCGACTCTCGTGGCCATTTTCTGGGACCATTTATTCCAATCCATTTGTTTCCAAACTCATCATTTAGAAATTCTTTTACAATGCTAGCTTTGTGTGGTGGAGCTCCGTCGTGTTGAAACCACATGGTTCTTCTTAAATGCAATGGCACATTTTCCATGAGAACTGGCAGCTGTTGTTGCAAAAATAGGAGGTATATTATTCCAGTTAAAACTCCTTCGTAAAAATATGGCCCAACTGAATGCTGACCAATTATGCCGCATGCTGAAGTGTCCCCGATTCCGAATTGGATTGACAATATGAGGATTTTCAGTGGACCAATAATGTTCGTTTTTTACGGTTAGGTAAGCCATTACTAACAAAACGACTTTCGTCTGTCCAAAGTATATGTCTGAAAATAAGCTTGTCAATGGTACAAATTGGTACCAGCACCATTAGGTAGCCCTTGAAAAATTAAGACAGAAATGTGAAATTCATTTTGATCTATCTCAAACAGTTTCCTCGCTACAACGGTACAAAGTAGTAAATTGGTAATGCCGAATGTTTCTTTTTACGTCTTGTGAATTTTAGGTCGGTGCAAAAAATAGCGTATGTGCCACGGGACTAAAGTCTAAATATTAATCAGTATTGTCAACAATCTAACTTACAGTTTATTTTTACTTCGAAAACTTATTATTTTTAAATACGGCCCTGTCTGGTAAGTGTTTGCCTCTGTTGTTGTACAGCAAATAGTGTCGCATTGTGTTTTGGAGACCATTCTTCGCTTTTTCTAATTGTGAGAAGAAAGCTTTAAGCCAAGGAAACTAATAACTTTTGCCTTTATTAATTGCAACAATACATTCTTTCGGCCTCTACACTATTTCTGTGACACAAGATATAACATGCGCTAACATGTTAAATTAGTCGTCATTTGAAAAAGCACCCTCCATTTCTTATAATACAAATTATTAAATAAATGATGCAGTGGGACAGTGGGATTTGTGACAAATGACAAGGGGTTGATTTCGTTGTTTTAAAGCCTTCTTGGTGGAGGACTTTTATTTATTTTTTATTATCGTATGTGACTGTTATTAGTCTTTGACGTCCCTTTTTTTGGCTCTCCGATTGAAAGATAAGTTGTAAGTTAAATTGTTGACAATACTGATTAATATTTAGACTTCTTCTTATTAAATACAGGGCCGCATTAGAAAAAACTGAATGGAAAAAAGGAATTTTCAGTATAATTGTCTCAAAACATTTTAAAAATATTTCGTGTCATACATCATGGTTTTTGCAACGAAGAGTGCTTTCAAAATCTGCAAAAAAATCCAGGTCAGTATTTAAAAAAATAATGTTGAAGATGGTTTCTCATTGTATATGAAATTTATTTACTTGTGAATTTACGTATGTGTGAGCTCCGCAAAATGAAACGCCGACAGAAAATAAAAGACGACGGACCACCTCCCCTGGCTTTGTTGTTTTCCTGAAGCGTGGCTCGGAGCGTGAATAACCTGTCCCCGCCACTCCCCCCATTCCTCGGTTTTCATTTTCTCGGTTATGCCCCCCATAAGGATTTTATTTCTGTTTTAATTTATCTCGGGAAAACAAAACCGGAAACGACTCGATGGCGTACAGTCCGAATCGTAAAATTCAGATTAGAACTTTTTTAACGACGATGGTTTGAAGGCGTTTCTCACAACTTTCTAACCATCAACGAATAAGCGAAATATTTACCAAAAGTCGCGCCCAGACAAAACATAACCTAACTATACCCTGTTCAAATAGAATTGATATCACGCTGCCCTCATTATAAATTCAAGAGACTGCCTGGGTTCGACAAAAAGTTTGCCATTGTTCAATGTATTTATCTGCGTTCTTCCTTGGACGCACCCGGTAATCTCCAAATAACAATAGGCAATAAAATGCTAATAAAGGAAATTATAAGCCATAGGCGGAGGGTCGGTTGCAAAATGGGTAAGGTAAGGAAAATAAAAAGTTTATTCTTATAATAATGTTGGCAACACAATTTCACATAGAGAATTTTACTTATTAAAATAATATTACAATTCAAAATATAAAGGATCGTCTTCGGAAAATTCGGAATAGTCGTCATGTTCTAAGGCAATAATAAGAGGCTCAATTTCCAGAGTGTCGTCAATCAATTCATCAAGATTCCACATTTTATTTTCTTCCACAATAACATGTTGTGTCGCATTTCGTCAACTTTCTGCAGTAAGGATGTCCAGTTAATTGATCATCAGCTGCCGTACATCCTTAAGCTTATACAGGGTGAGTTTTTTCGATGCCCACTATGGGGATTTCGGAAACTAGAACAAAGGTTAAATGGGGAAAGAATTGCAGTTTTGAATGCTCAATCTAATGCCCCTTTTGGATTTTTAAAATAGTTCACGGCTCACTAGATATTTTGAAAAAAGTGATTTTTTGCTATTTCTTCAGATCTCTGTAGCTCCGTTATTTCTGATTATATAGAAAAACTGTAGAGACAAAAATTGGAGATAATTTTGGGCTTAATAAGATAATGTGATCCAATTTTTTATGTTGTTTGTGATTTTTGAGATATGACATAAACTTGTGTTGTTTTAAATGTAAATCATAGTTGGCTGTGGCCTTATAAAATCGGCCATTTTTTGAGCTTTCCATTTTTTGAGCTTTCGGCATAGTTATTACAAAAAATAAAAGAGCTATATGGCTAATTTTCTGTTTTTCTTTTTAATTTTTACATAGTCAGCCATGAAATATTTTCATAATTACGTTCTATTGTATAATAAGACATACTTCAAACTTTCAAATATTTTATTTTTAGCTGGTGACAAAATGTAACAAACAAACAAACAAAACTTCCCAATAATTATTACTAATGGAATCAAGATTACTAATATCTAATAATAATTCATTCCCATCCGCAGTCTCCTGGCCGTATTTTAAATTGACCTCACGGGTTATTACGGCAATCCACAAGGACAACAACATACGCGCTCGCTCTGAAGCCGGAGATTTCCAAAATTTTACACTTCTCCCATACGAAAAATGCATTGAAGTGACTTTAAATGTCCCATAGACATTCATTGTATCCGTATAATTCGATTAGATGATACATTTTTTCATCTGAAAATTAGAAATATTTCTGGTTATAACAGTATCTGCGAAAACAGTGTAATGTTTTGCGGGAGAATACAACAAAATTCAGCTTTTATAGTCCAAAGCACGAAAGAAAACGTTTCTAAAGAATGCGGGCAGGGTTGCGAGATTTCCTTAGTCGTTATTTATTGGCGAATACAAGTTTTATCATATTGAAGCCGAATTTCTGAACTCTGTTATACCGAAAAAATAAAGCTCGCATCACGGGACCACTTACCCATTTTTGTTTATCATTTATTTTTAACGCGGTGTGATAAAACACCTATTATATTTTTTTCAACATCGTCGCGTCTACCATCGCCTTTGAAATACGGCAACACAGCACTTCTGCGAAGGAGGCGGCTGACAAAACCAGTTGGCCAACGCGTTTTGTGCCTGTTTCTATAGTACGTAAAGTTAACTGCGTATTTGGGCTACCATACAGACCTCATTTTTTAAGCCGCTGGCAAGTTTTTTCCGCCGGCTTAGAGAGCTCAGTGGCGTTTCGTATGTTCGGGAGTTAACGTGTGCAAAATGAGTAAACAGGGAAGAACGTTGCATTCTCAAGCAGAATCTATAAAAAAAGATCAAAAATTCCCTAAGTAGGCCATATTTTTTCGAGAAGCAGAAACTTTTATCAATTTTTGGTCCATTTGTCCTCTTGGGGACTCCATCTGCGGACACACTGCATATTACTCATTTGTTAGGCAACAACCACAATTTTAAAGATAATCTTTCTAATTTACACATTGAAAATAAAAGAAAATGACGCCGCCTGTGGTTTACGATCATTTTAAGGCCCTGGAACCAATTCTTTTCGAATACACTATAGGCCGGAATATAATAATCCCATGCCGTATGCGGTTCTTCCTTTGCCCCCAAGATTTTTATGTCATTTCCCAGTTATTACAGTATGCATCAGTGCTACTGCCAAAGAAACCGATGGTAGAACGTATATGGAGCGTTAACATCGTTGCGGCGGCACCAGCTTTCAGGATTTTTGCGCCTGCGCTAGCACGGACAATTAGGAGGCTGTTTCTGTGCAAAACCGCTCACGCTCTAATGGATGTTCCCTGTACGTTTTACTGGCACATGCGGCGATGTGTACAAGCGCGAGCGGCGATATTTGCCGTTTATGTTTGTGATAATAATGATGTTGAGAGTCTTTATATAAAGTCCATTTATAGACCGTCAGATAGTAGCAGATTTAGGTGCCCCATTTTCGCATACAAGCCTCGAAGAGGGTTGACAAGTACATCGATGTTGAGTAGAATGCAGGGAAATTTACGAGTGGCCCCTGCCCTAGGGATAACATACTCTGGAAAATTCGATTTTCATATACAGTGTGGTCATTTAAGTGTGCAACATACAGGATTTTTTTTATTAATTATTGCACAACGAAAATACAAATATCCCCGAAAGTTGGCACATGTTCGATGATCATATTAGGCACACTTAGAATGTTTGCAAGTCAAACAACATGCAGGGTAGGTTAAAAAATATAAAAATTGTACAAGAGTAAAGTACCCTTATTTCAGAAAATTCAGCAAAATGTTATTAAGAAAAGTTGTCTAGAATTAAAAGTTATGGCTAAATAGCAAAACATGGCCTCCTAAGAAAAAGAAATATATTTTTTTGAAAAACATTAATAATTTCCTAAAAAAAAAAATTGTTTTAATATTCATCCTAAACAATTTCATAAATCAATCAAAATTACATCAATTTCGTATAACTTTGTTCAAATTCTAGCATATTTGTAAAATTAACTTAGATTTTTAAATTTTTAGGGAATCACAAACTTCATGTTTGTTGCAACGATGTTAAACAAAACTTTAAAATTTCGCAAAAATTCTTTTGAACAAGGTAAAACATTAGTAATGATAATGTGTATATTAAAAAACTCTCATTTAAGGTGCAAAATTTTTATTTTAAATGTTTATTAAGAAACTAGATATTAATTGACGAAAAAATTTTTTTCTTAGGAGGCTATGTTTTGGTATTTAGGCATAGCTTTTAATTCTAAACAATTTTTCTTAATAACCTTTTGCTGAATTTTTTGAAATAAGGGTACTTTACTGTTGTGCAATTTTCATATTTTTTGACCTACCCTGTATGCTGTTTAACTTGAAACCATTCTAAGTGCACCTAATATGACTATTGAACATGCATCAACTTTCGGCAATGTCTGTATTTTGGTTGTGCAATTAATAAAAAAAATTCCATATGTTGCACACTTAAATGACCACACTGTATAATATAGGTATATAATATGTTAATTATTATGTATAATATGTTTTGTTTTATGTTTTTCTGGCTAGTGACCATGTACAGGGTGTCTCAAACTCGATGCCCCAGGGTCGCTATTGGCTAATAAAAAACGCAAATGAAAATTTCACTTGTGGGTTTTAAATGAGACTACTTGGGATTACTTTTGAGCCCAAAATTTTATTTTTGGAACTTTTGAAAATGCCTGTAATGACGTCACGAAATATATTTTTCCCAGAAACATACCTGTTTCTTTTTCTATTGTGAAAGAGCGTGTTTTTCTGATAAACTTACATTAAGAAACTTTTTTCATGTCTCTCTTCGTTTAAAAGATACAAGCAGAAATATGCAAAAACAGGCACATTAAATATATCGGAAAAAATCAAGTTAGCCGTGATTTAATTTGGTCTCCATGGAAAATATTAGGATATTTAAAGACTTACGAACTACCTACTTTTTATAAAAATATAATACTATGAAATATAGCGGTAATATTTTAAATTTTATAAATAAAAAAACAAACAAAAACATTGCAAGTAACTATTAATAATAAATGAATAAATAACAATTTTAACTATAAATTATTTTCTATGTGCCCCCCATCTTCTAAGAAACACATTTCATATCGTCGCCGAACTTCTCTTTGGCTGGCTTTTCTTAAAATTTCCGGGGAAATGTCTTGGCACGCAATTATAATTTTTTCCTTCAAATCGTCAATATTTTGTGAAGGGGTCTTATATACATTATTTTTGAGAAGTCCCCATAAACAAAAATCTAAAGGGGCCAGGTCTGGAGATTTCCCTGGCCATTTTATTGGACCATTAATCCCTATCCATCTATCCTCATATATTTCGTCTAAATAATCGCGGACAATACGTGCTGCGTGAGGTGGAGCTCCATCATGTTGAAACCACATTGATCGCCTTAATTGAAGAGGCACATCTTCAAGAAGAATTGAAAGTTCAACTCGAAGAAAACTAAAATATCTGTCGCTATTTAAAATTCCTTCATAAAAATAAGGTCCAATTAGATGGCGACCAATGATGCCACACCAGACATTTATACCAAAATGACCTTGATTCTTTATAGGATTGACAAAATGAGGGTTTTCTGTTGACCAATAATGTTCATTTCTTCTGTTTGGCATACCATTGCTCACAAAATGGCTTTCGTCTGTCCAAAGAATGTGATTTAAAATGTGCCTGTCAACAATTTCTGGTATTGTTATAATTTGGGAAATAAAATTTACTAGCTTCTCTCTATTCAGTTCCCCTAATTATTGTTCTAAATAGTGTAACTTGTAGGCGTGATATTTATTGCTCTTCATAATTCTTTGAACTGAGGACTTATCAAAATTTAATTCCCTGCTAGCTTGCCTAATTGAATGTCTGGGATTGTCTTCACAATATTGCAATACCTGGACTGTTGATCATCACTGCGAGTTATTTTTCGAATTGGTTTATCTTTTCGATTACAAAATGCACTTTGATTTTCGCGAAGAGTTTTTTCCAGTCTAATAAATTTTTTGTGATCAGGAATTCGGCAGTCTGGATATCTTTCTTGATAAATTCGCACGGCTTTTCTGGCATTTTTTTGGGCTTCCCCGTAAATTAAAATCATATCAACTTTTTCATCGTGTGTAGTCATTTTGATTGAAATAAACGATTAAAAATGAATAATAACCAAGACTAAATATTTTAAAATTGACAAGTTATTTTACAAACTGCTTTAGTATAGTCAAACTGTCTGTTGTTTTCCATGGAGACCAAATTAAATCACGGCTAACTTGATTTTTTCCGATATATTTAATATGCGTATTTTTGCATATTTCTGCTTGTATCTTTTAAACGAAGAGAGACATGAAAAAAGTTTCCTAATGAAAGTTTATCAGAAAAACACGCTCTTTCACAATAGAAAAAGAAACAGGTATGTTCCTGGGAAAAATATATTTCGTGACGTCATTACAGGCATTTTCAAAAGTTCCAAAAATAAAATTTTGGGCTCAAAAGTAATCCCAAGTAGTCTCATTTGAAACCCCCAAGTGAAATTTTCATTTGCGTTTTTTATTAGCCAATAGCGACCCTGAGTTTGAGACACCCTGTACATTTTTATACTTTCGATAGGCTTGTGTGGAAAAATCTTTCAAAATCTGGATTTTACCTTACAAGATTACGCCCTTATTTCAACAATTTAGCCACCTGCAACACTCAAGCCTTTGGTTCTCCGAAGTCAGGTTCACTATCTGACGGTCTATTACGTTAAAGAGAACAATACCTACCTACCTAACCTAGTTAATTTTTCTTCTTTTCAGGTGAGTGTGTTCCACTATATCCAAAAGCCAGTGGTAAGTGGTGTGAATGAATGAAATGAACGCGTGCATTGTTTGCCTATTTGTGCCAAATTGAGTTGATATCAAAAGGTTTCATTAAAATAGTTCTGCTATTTCTATTCTGATATTTTGTGTTTTATACAGTAATGTATTTTTTTGTATAGGTAAACAGCTACAGTGTGACCCATTTGTTTTGGGGTCAGTCTGTAAAAAGTGTATCAATCGTGCGATTTGGCTGATTTTTTTTTTAAATTGTAGAGCTCGATGAACTGCACATTTTGAACAAAAATTGCCTGGTTCGCATAAAATCCAAAGCCTACTATGACCGTTTTTAGGAGCAAAATTTTAAGAAACCATATTAGCGTTTTTTTTTGAAAAAATCTGTGTGCGCCAATGGATTGAGCACCCCTCGAAATGGGTATGTACAAAATTTCATCAAAATATTTCAAGTAATAACGATTTTGTAGAAAAATTAAAAATGCAGCCAAGGTACGTCTTTATTTTCAAAAATTCAAAGTTGGCCATGGAAAATAATTGAATTGTAATAATACAACCTTATGCTTATAAACACAAAACATAAAAACAATTAAAATTATAAAATTTTTGTAACTTCTACCAAGCCTCCATTTTCTACAATGCATTTGTCGTTCCTCTTGCGTACATTCAAAATTACATTTCGTATTTGCTGTGGAGTAATTTCCTCACAACTACGGTTTATCCTAGCTTGCAGTTCTTGTAAATTATGGGGTCTTGACTTATAAACATTTTGCTTAAGTGTACCCCAAAGAAAAAAATCTAAAGGAGTTAAGTCCGGAGATCTCGGTGGCCACTCACAGAAAGGACTATTTCGCCCTATCCAACAGTTTTCAAAATTATTATCTAGCCAGTTTCTGATTAAACGAGCATTATGAATAGGACTGCCATCTAACTGTAACTTTAAATTTAAACGGTATCTTAATGGTAACTCATCTAAAGCATTTCTAAATTCAATTTCTAGAAAATTCAAGAAGCCAGCCGCATTCAAATTCCCTTCAAAGAAAAATGGGCCAATTATTCTGTCGCGTAGTATTCCACACCAAACGTTAATTTTTTGTGAATATTGTCTCCTTGCATTTATTATAAACTCTGGATTTTCAGCTGACCAGTGACGGCAGTTTTGACTTGATACTACACCATTTGTAGTAAACGTGGCTTCGTCGGTGAATAAAATTTCATTTAAAAAGTTGCCATTATGGAGACCTTGCAGCCAATAGCAAAATTCTAATCTTCTCTCCTCATCTCCTGGTTCCAGGGTGTGCAAAAATTTTGGCTTAAACGGTTTTATTTTGTTTTGTCTCAAACATCTCCTTATACTCTCTCTGGGTATATGAAGGTCTAAACTAGCCGTTCGAACACTATTTCGAGGATTGTCACTAAAGTATTGCAGAATTTGATTGTTATTTTCAACAAGTCCACGGCGTCCATTTTGCCTAGTTTTTAATAAATTTTTAGAAATCGATCCAGTTTCATCAAAAATATTGTTTATACGTTGTACAGTACTTCGACTCACTGATCTACCTGGGTGTCTATTGTCAAATTCGGCCGCAGCTTCTGCTGCCGAGCGCTCGTTGTCGCCCACGAGTCGAACAATTTCTATTTTGTCTCTTATGCTTAAATATTCCATAATTATGATAATTAATTGTATTGAGCACAAACAATTTCTGAACTCAATTTAGACAGTTTGACACTTAATAAAAGTAAACAATTCAATTATTTTCCATGGCCAACTTTGAATTTTTGAAAATAAAGACGTACCTTGGCTGCATTTTTCATTTTTCTACAAAATCGTTATTACTTGAAATATTTTGATAAAATTTTGTACATACCCATTTCGAGGGGTGCTCAATCCATTGGCGCACACAGATTTTTTCAAAAAAAAACGCTAATATGGTTTCTTAAAATTTTGCTCATAAAAACGGTCATAATAGGCTTTGGATTTTATGCGAACCAGGCAATTTTTGTTCAAAATGTGCAGTTCATCGAGCTCTACAATTTAAAAAAAAAATCAGCCAAATCGCACGATTGATACACTTTTTACAGACTGACCCCAAAACAAATGGGTCACACTGTATGTAAAACTGTACAGGTAAGCGGAAAGCCATTCTTTATAAAAAAATCGATTGTTTATGTTTTTATTTTTTAAAGTTGAATTTCTGAAAAAGATTGAAAAATATGTGGAGCTTGGAGGAGGATATGTAGATTAATTTTTTCTACATTTGTACAAATTGTTATTTCATTTGTTCTAATACAGATTTGCATTTTGGTTTTCAAAAATATAACTTAAAAACATCAAATAAAATTCAAAGTTCAGGTTTTAACTATTGTGTTAAGGCTTTATTTTGGATTATAAACAACTTTCTTTTATAAAGATTTTGTCTAAAATAATAAATAATGGTACCTGGTACCTACTTCTCCTTTGAAACATATTCGTGTTTTCTTAATTTATTAACACTCTGTACATCTGATCTAAGATTTTTATATGGTAATATTCATTCGACTTTTGGTTTTTATTCTTCATCCCTAGATGCACTATACAGGGTCAGGTTTTTTTTTGATGATAAGTAGGGGGTAGGGGGACCTCAGAAACTTGCGGAGATAGAAGGAAGGTTAAATGGGGAAACAATTGCCGTTTTGTGGGCCGAATTTAACGCTCTATGTGGATTTTTGAAAAAGTCATGGCTTACTAGATATTTCGAAAAAAAACGAAATGTTGGCGATTTATTTTAATCCATCTAGCTTCGTTGTTTCTGATTTTAGATAAAAAGTGCAAATACCAAAGTTGGAGGGAATTGTGTGCTCAATACGGTTATCATGTCCTACTTTCCTTGACAGCTGCCATTTTAGAGATATGACAGAAACTACAAACTTGTGCAATTATGTAATTATTTCCGTTATTTTTCTGAATAACCATATCCCCCCGAGTATTATATCGTTGGAAAGCTCTAAAAGTGACCGATTTTTTTGAGGTCATGGCCAAATACGGTTTCCATTAAAAAAAAACACAAGTTTGTGTAATTTTTCGAAAATGGCAGCTGTCGCGGAAAGTAGGACATTATGACCGCATTATGGGAACAATTCCCTCCAACTTTGGTATTTACACTTTTTACCTAAAATCAGAAATAGTGAAGCTAGATCGGTTAGAATAAATCGCCAAAAATTTAGTTTTTTCAAAATATCTAGTAAGCCATGACTTTTTTCAAAAATCCGCAAAACGCGTTAAATTGGGCCCACAAAACCGCTATTCCTTCCCCATTTAACCTTTCTTGTATCTCCGCTAGTTTTCAAGATCCCCGTACTGATCATAAAAAACTTACCCTGTATATCCTTTACTCAACAGTATAAAAAAACTATGTAGAAATCTTAATAGACTAATGTTTTGTTAAACGAACGAACTGATTATTGTAACATTTTTATTCGTTTGTTTTTACTCTGTGTACCATTACCCAAGAATTTTTCATTTTCTCCTAATTTTGATTTCAGGCAAAATTTATTACTTCAATTATTATTATTGCCATTTTTGCACCAATATAATTTGCATTTTAAAGTGACTGTTGCTTAATGTATTCAACGACCTAATTTTGCCGACTATAACTTCAAAAGGTCAGCAAATAATGCCGATATAGTATAAAAAGGATTTTTTCAAAATTCAGAAGTTGTTTTAATGTTAAATAGAGATCCAAAAATTTTATATTCACGTTTTGTGAAGAAACTAGCGTTGACTTTGTAGCAGGATTAAAATAATATCTCACAAATTGAGTTATCTTTGGATTTGGTGACAGTCAAGGCAAGGAATTTAAATCTATTTAGATATGAATACATCATATCCTACATACATCATAACTTACTGTCACCGACTCCAAAGATAACTCAATTTAGAAAGAGAAAAATATTTCTAAAATTTTAGTTGAAATGTGCATACGGGCAAATTTGTGAAGTCGGTTTTAATTTTTTTGATAAAATTTTTTATTTCTTATTTTTTAGCGAATTATTAAGAATTATCGAAATCGGTCCAATATTAAATTCCATCCCCTATTTGACCACCCTTAGGATTGAAATTTTTCTCTTCAAATTTAAATGTGACCACCCCTAAGGTAACCCCTTTCCCCTTTCTAATAAAATAAGAATCATCCAAATCGGTCCAATATGAACTTTCATCCCCTATTTATCTACCCTTAGGGGTGGAATTTTTTCTTTAAATCGGTTCAATATGAAATTTCATCCCCTATTTGTCCACCCTTACGGGTGGAATTTTTTCTTCAAATTTAAATGGGGCCACTCCTAAAGTAGTAAAAAGAGAATCATCGAAATCGGTCCAATATGAACTTTCATCCCCTATTTGTCCACCCTTAGGGGTGGAATTTTTTCTTCAAATTTAAACGGGACCATTCTGTACGGGGTTAGGTGTCCTTTTATTTTAATTACACTCTACAAATTATTATTTCTTTTTTGAAATTTGCGCTTCTTCCATGTTACGACGATAATAAATATGCCATATGCTTCCTCGAATCATTTCGAAGATATGAGCGATTAATATCAAAAATACGAGGAGCCATAGAAAAACAACCTTAAGAATGTGTTACTTGCAAAATTGGTTGCCAGATGAACATAACTAAATGACTTTTTTTCGAAAACTTTCATTAAAATTAAAACCTACATATTTTTGTCCTTATAAATAGATATTTATTTGTCTTTACATCGATATAATTGCACAATATAATTGAAAATTTCAGCTTTTTGCGGAGCGATCAGAGCGCGTTACGTTTCCTAGCTGATTGCCGCAACGAGTAGCGTTGACCGTATAGGAATCGTAAATATGCCTCCCGTTGACCGACGTATTAATAAAGACTGCTCACGGCTATCATGTTTGACAGTTCTCTGGCTCACCATGCGCTTCCCGGAGACAAAATACAATGCAAAATACATTGTTGGCCATAGGCGCCATCTACTTTCCAGGACATGAAACTATAGCCGCGAGAAGTCTTATTAATACGTCAGTCAACGCTCCTCGAGGCCAACGATAAAGACAGGCCACGGCGCTAACGCATAATCGCGTAGTCACGTGACCAACTTAGTGCTATATAATGAAAGGCATTTTTGGAGATGAGTAGAAAAAACAAATTTGGCAAGTTTTCTTTCATCTATTACATTATTGGTTTTGTGCATCCAAGCTTTCTATAATTGTTTTTTCAAAATTTTCAACCTGCCTCAGCTGTTTTTGGCTGAGAGTTAAACGGCACTGTACTCACAATATTTTGGCACTTCTCAAAAATTGTTGGGACATCACCTTCCTTTAGCTTAGGTGATATTCTCTATAGGTATTTTCCTCCCACAACACATTTGTCCACTTTAATTGTTTCACTTTCTTGAAAATGTGTTAGCCACACATACTTAAGGGTTTTTTAGAAATTAAATCTCAGTTGGAATTTGACGAATCCATTTTTGGCGGAAATTTTCATCCCGAGGCAAAACAAAATGTTTGTTATGGCGACACTTTCTTCCTGGCTTTTGTAATATGTATAAATATAATATAAACATGCCCAATATTTGGTATTTAGGTTATTTTTTACGAAATAAAAATGAAAACTAACCTCAGTAGGTATACTGTAAATACTTATTGACGAGGTCTCAGTTGTTCGGCAGCGTGAAAGACCGAATAGAAACCGTATCGGGGCGTGGGTCGACAACGAAAATCAACGGTTACAACACTGATTTATTTCGCACAAGGTGAATGGTTAATACAATAAATACACAAACCCGAACGTGATCAACGGGAACGGCTTCCAGCCACCCGGACCATCTGAACTCGCGGATGTCCCGTAAGCAGTTCACCTGTCTGTGTCTCAGGCTCCACTGTCCAATACGGTCCATGTCCATAATAGTCCATTCCGGAATTCCGGGCTCCCTATTCTGTGGTTCGGGGGAGAATTCCCCTTTACAGCGCTCACGCGTCGGTGCGAGCGGCACCAATACTCTTGGACGGCACGACTCCCACCCAGAGGCCATAATAACACCTGGGCGGTTCCCCTCCGCCAGGACACACGCGCACTAGACACAAACTTGTTTCTAAAATATAAACTAACATGTTTAAAAACAATTTAAATATTTAAAACTTCTCAAAACCCAAGCTGCCGCTTTCAGTTATGTGACAAATGACATGTAACGTCGGCCTAAGGTGGTCACGTGATTTTTGTGCGCCAGGGCCTGTCTTTATAGTAGGCCTTGACGCTCCTCCTCTTTTGTAGTCGGTTAAAAAATAACGAGAACCGGAAGTGCATCTCCGATCTCCGAATATCTCCGTACGCGTCATCGCGCGGCGATGTCGCCGAACTCCGACGGTCGCCAGCCGTCGCTGTCACTTCGCCGGCCGCGGCTCAGCTGGTCGACGCTGGCGCATCCGCGCATACCCGCAACCCGCAACAGTCGCATCCGTCAAGGCGGCCGTGTCGCGCGTCTCATTGTTTACGCGCGCGTTTGTCTCCGTCCCCAGCCTCCTAGGAATGAATATACGGCGGGTGTCGGCGGGCGATAGCGATAGCTGGTAATCGTAGAGTGCAGACAGTAGTGTGTGCCGTCGACGGGTCTTCTAATTATAGAAGATATAGGCGGGGGGTCGGGGTACGGGATATTTTCGTCGGAGGAAGGCGGGTGTGTATCGCGCGACGCCCGGCAAATTGGAGATGATTTAGGTATATTAGTTTCGATTGGGAATTGGGGCTTAGCCGCTTACGAATTACTTCGAATTGTGGTGTTCAAAGCGTTGGTTAGCACCCCACACCTGACACTTGAACTGTGTACCGAATTAAGGTACCTACAGGGTTATTCATATAACATTCTACCCCACTTAACTTTTTTATTGTTAATGTAAATATGAAAATTGTTTAAAAAAATTTGCGATTACAGCCGTGTATTCAGACAAACAAATGAATGTCGCGTTTTGGAGATATAGACGAAAGGTATGTTTTTTAGATGGAACACCCTGTATATTTCTCGATTTTCGAAATTACGCTTTTTTCTGGTTTCAACGATATACAATGTGTCCCGGATAAGAATGAACAGCATGGGAATCTTGCAAACGGTGAGAGATAGAACAACGGTTAAATGGGGAAAAAGTTATTAGAAATCTGTTTGTACCACTTTATTGATCTTAAAATTGCGCAACTTTAATAATAATATTCTCATAATAACTGTTTTGAATTTTCCATGGCAATTACATACCTGAAATCACTATACAATTTTCATATGTATTTAAGTACCTACAAAATTAAAAACAAACAAATTAAGGGGGTAGAATGTTATATGTCTAGTATAAGCGGCCACAGTGTAATATCAATTGGCAATTATTAAGGTCTACTTAATTTAATAAAGCTTCCACTATCAACCAATTATGATTGGTTAATAGCGATGAATATCCCAGTTAATTTTATGTAGATTGTATTAAAATTTCTGGCCTGCGCCCAGGAAAATACTATAAAAGAACATAATTCAGATGCACCCTCGCTTGAAACAAGTCTATTGTGAATACATATGGGAGTGTAATGTCATTGTCTCCCAACACTTGTTTAAAAGTGGACGCAAGAAGCTAATTTGATTTTATAATCGACCGAGGAGATGTTAAATAAAACGCAGGAGGAAGGGACATAAAATAATAAATTCAATTCTTTGGATGCGGCAGTTACAATTGAATAAAGTGGCAATTGAGGTAATGGTGCGGTTTGCCGTGAGTTGGCGAAAATGGTGCAAGAACTATTAAGAAAATTGGTGGACATAGCTTGTCACTTAAAATTTTTTGTTTAATGGTGCAATATTTTATAAGTAGAACACCTGTTAAAACATTTCCGTAATGTTTATTTAAAAATAAGTTTATTGGGGCTCTACTCAAAGAAATAACCACGGATAGAGCGAGCAAAAACATCAAAATGCACTCGTTTGTAGTCAACTAACATAAACTCCTGGACAAAATTAACGCACCACTTTAATTAATCTAAATATTTACAATAAAGGCACAAAATAAAACTAAGTTACATTGAAATGATAATGAAAACCTACAAATTAGTCAAACATGACCTTAACATGACCTTAATTTGCCTTAATGTTTCATTAAAAATGTGTTTTTTCTGAAAATGCATAAATAGGCTAGCATAACTCCAAATTTAAAAAAGAAAAAATTAGCAAAACAGCGTTGACTGACGTATTAATATCAGTCAACGAAAACAGATTAAATGTGTCTGGGTCAACACTAATACCATGTAGGCCCTCCTCTACTTCTTATCACTGCATTCATGCGTCGAGGCATGCCTGATATCAAATGTTCAACAAAAGCTTGTCGAATATTCTCCCAATCTTCAATAGCGACATCTATGACTTGGTTGTGATTAGCAACAGGGGGTCTACGATTTCGAATCTGTTTTTTTTTTTGAGATAGTCCCACAGATGTTCTATAGGATTCATGTCAGGATTGTTAGGTGGCCAGTGTAATAAAGGGATGCTAACATCATTTAGGTAGCCAATAACCTGTCTAGCCACATGGGGAAGAGCGTTGTCCTGCATGAATAAAAAATTTGGTCCAACAAACGGAGTAAAAAGCATTAAATGTTCGACAATAATGTTGTCTAAGTAATATTGGGCATTCATAGACCTCGTACGCATAGGGACATAAGGACCAACTCTGTACGGGCATCGAAGCAAATTCCCCCTCAAAACATTTTAGAGCCACCACCAAAAGGTACTTTAGGAGAGATATTGCAGTTGGCAAACCTTTCTCCTCGCCTTCGCCAGACACGCTCACGCTCACCTGAAGCTTTAAGGCTAACTCTAGTTTCATCGGAGAACAGAACTTATTTCCAATCATTGATGGTCCAATTCTGATGTAGTGTTGGAAAATTCAATCTCTGAACTTTGCGTTCTCTGGTAAGCAATGGTTTTTTGGCCGGTCTTCTGTTGCTCAATCCTGCTTCATGTAAACGCCTTCTAACCGTTCGAGACGATATAGCGATATTTCGAACATCTGCTGACCCATTTTTTAGCAGATTGCTGGCGACTCTCCTGTCTCTGAGAGCACGTTGTCTCAAAAACGATCGTCAATAAGTTGATTAGTGCCACGTTTTCGCCCTTGCCCTGGTCTTCGATGATACGAGCCCGTCCCATTCTGTCGTCTCACCATGCGACAGATGCTGGAATGATGTCTTCCTAACAAACCAGTAACATACTATCGCATTGAATATCCTTCATCCAGGAGAGTTGATGCTCGCACTGCATTCTCAATTGACAAATTTCTGTGGCGGTTCATTTTCCTTACTTGATTTACTCGCAAATGAACTTCCCAAAATGCCTGTGATAAAAACAATCACAATCGAAAGGTTGCTTTTCACAGACACTTTGCTTTAATCGGCACTTTTTAAGAAAATTTTAACACAGTTTTAGTCTAAAACGTGGTTTAATACGAATAATTACTGTCAAAACAAGATTATGTGATACTATAGTTAGCTTAAATATCAACTGTCACTGCCAAACAAGGTCCATGGCCTACTTGTCGGGAAAAAATATAAAAATATAAAAAATCTAGAAAAATATGAGTGGTGCGTTAATTTAGTCCAGGAGTTTATAACAGAAATTTACCAAATTAAACAAGCAATACACCGTGTGTATAACGTTTACCTGTGATAGGTTATGTTCTGAGAAAAATATCAATTTGACCTCACACTACACACATTCTGCCTCCCATTGTACACAAAATCAGTCACTACTCTAATAAATAATTATAAATATTAACAAAAGATACTTGAAAACGCGAAAAATACACAAGTGAACAATCAGAGAAAATGACACAAACCATTATTAATTTTTACTAACAATCAAAGTACCTGTTATATTCATAGATTCTCCAATAAAATGGCATACTTGGCATCACTGATACTATTAGAATGAGGAAAGAATGGGCCTCACTTTGGAAAATATAATGCTGGGTCCCCTTATTTTAAAGAGTCCCTGGGTAATTTAGTGTCATTGACATCACTCAAAAAGATGTTGGCTCTGTTTCCTTTTTGTTCTTACAGTATTGTCTGGCATTAATATGTGAGAATATGGCCATAATAAGAAATCAAATAAGTATAACCTTGGACTGATCTCTGATATAATAATATCTCCAACATTATTCAATGAAATCATCCAAACTATCGTCAGGTCGTTATGTCTCAATTATTTGACATGTACGATTAGTCAGCAGTCAGCCCAATGTTATTATTCATCGCTATAGTGTCTGGGTCTGCCTTGCTTGTCTTGATAAAACCCAAAATATATAATATGCCTATCCCCACAAGGTTATTTATACAGTATTTGTACCTACCTGGGTACAACCAAATACAGCACGTTTAAATATAATTTCTGTTTGTATAAGAATCGTGGATACATACCGGGTCAGTTTTTTCTATGCCCACTAGGGGGATCTCGGAAACTATCAGAGCTAGAACAAAGGTTAAATGGGGAAAGAATTGCAGTTTTGAATGCTCAATCTAATGCCCCTTTTGGATTTTTAAAAAAGTGCATGGCTCACTAGATATTTTGAAAAGAGTGATTTTTTGCTATTTCATCAGATCTCTGTAGCTCAGTTATTTCTGATTATACAGAAAAACTGTAGAGACAAAAATTGTAGATAATTTTGGACTTAATCAGATAATCTTATCCAATTTTTTATGTTGTTTGTGATTTTTGAGATATGACATAAACTTGTGTTTTTTTTAACGTAAATCATAGTTGGCTGTGACCTTATCAAATCGGCCATTTTTTGAGCTTTCCAAAGATATAGTACTCAGCATAGTTATTATAAAAAATAAAAGAGCGATGGATAATTTTCTGTTTTTTTTTTTAATTTTCACATAATCAGCCATGGAATATTTTCATAATAACGTTCTATTTTATAATAAGACATACTTCACACTTTATTTTTAGCTGGTAACAAAATGTAACAAAATAAAACAAAAATTATCATGATGGAGCTCCACCACATAATTATTTGCCCGTAAGAAATTACCTAGATCAGCTCTATCCAAATAGTTGGATAGGGAGAAATAGACCTATTTCCTGGCAGTCCCGATCCCCCGATTTGTCTGTTTTGGATTTCTTTTTGTGGGGAACAGTGAACAGTACAAAATATAGTATAATTGCTGAATTAAGAGCAGCTGTATTTGTACCTACCTGGGCACAACCAAATACAGCACGTTTAAATATAATTTCTGTTTGTATAAGAATCGTGTATTTACACATAACCATAAATACAGGGTGTTTCAATATAAAAATAAGATAAAAGTTATGTAAGTTAAGTATGCCAATTCGAAAACTCGATGCAGTACCTAGTTAATTAGAAATAATAAAAATGCCTTCTTCCTAGAAATCGTCCAGACATCAGTGTGTCCCTCAGACAAGAAATTTTATTAGGGTGCCGTTCCACGAAGAGTTTACTACACTTAGTCTTCCCCATATTTATTTTAGGAATCCTCACTCAACCATTATTTGATGTAGACCAGCTTTACGGGGCGCAATAATTGTTTCCCAGTTCTTTTATTTTCCCACTCTAAAGCCTTATCTAAAAATAGTCTCGCTGTTTACAAACAAAATCGTTAAATGTTGGGCGATAGACGGGTTACAGGTCTGACTCGGAAAATAGTTAATTTTAAATCTAGGCAGTAAATATTTAGTTCTCGTGATGTTTGAGGCGGCAGGGTTCGTAGCGGTAGTTCCGTAGTGTTGCCTATTGTGTAGAAATAGTTGCCACAGTTGATAGGGAGTACCTATTTGTTTTTGGTTGGTTGAGCAACGTGCGAAAACAAGCGAATTGTAAGTAGTTAAAATTCTGTTGCGGTAGGATGATCTAATGTGGCGAAAATAGATGTTGGATTTCCAGTTTAGTAGGTACAACATTTTTGATAGTTTTTATATTCTATAACACGGAGTAGGTTTCCCATTCATAATAGAAATACACTGATGGCATCACCCACGAATCTTTTTTTTTTTATTATAAGTGACAGCAAACTTTGAAGTACATTTAAATAAAAAATAATATACAGATGAGTAGGTATGTACAAAATAAATTAAAAGTAAAAAAATATTTTTAAAAAAAGCTTTTATTTAAATGCGCTAAAAAGAATAAAATAATCTTTTCTTTTAAAACTTTTACTATCAACTTATAACGTCATTCCACAATTTATATGATATAAAAGCTTGTCGCGAGATTTAAGTTTTCAAACTAAGTAAATACCACTACTTAAATCTCGCGACAAGCTTTTATATCATATAAATTGTGGAATGACGTTATAAGTTGATAGTAAAAGTTTTAAAAGAAAAGATTATTTTATTCTTTTTAGCGCATTTAAATAAAAGCTTTTTTTAAAAATATTTTTTTACTTTTAATTTATTTTGTAATTTTTAGTTTGGCCAGGTGTCTGAGTCTATTCATCTCAGTTAACGCATCATTGTTGCAAGGTCGTTTGCCGGTTAGTTTAGAACAGTCTAGCTCTTCAATGAGGAGACCTTCTAATGACCATCTTGGGTGTTCCGCCATGTTGTATTTAGAATGACGTCACACATATAATCATGCATTGTCATCCAAATTAAACGTGTGTACAAAATTTCAGCTCGATCGGTTGAAATTTAACTAGTCCGCCATCTTGAGTGTTCCGCCATGTTGGATTTAGAATGACGTCACACATATAATCATGCATTGTCATCCAAATTAAACGTGTGTACAAAATTTCAGCTCGATCGGTTGAAATTTAACTAGTCCGCCATCTTGAGTGTTCCGCCATGTTGGATTTAGAATGACGTCACACATATAATCATGCATTGTCATCCAAATTAAACGTGTGTACAAAATTTCAGCTCGATCGGTTGAAATTTAAATAGTCCGCCATCTTGGGTGATCCGCCATGTTGGATTTAGAATGACGTCACACATATAATCATGCATTGTCATCCAAATTAAACGTGTGTACAAAATTTCAGCTCGATCGGTTGAAGATATCTGCTTCAAAATTGAGTTGCAAGATTCCACCCGAACAAATTACATACATACATACATACATACATAAATACATTGCAAGTTAAATAAAAGCTTTTAAAATAGTATATAGGTTGAGAAGTGAGCCATTATTTACAGAGTATTTTTATATCCTGAGGCGCGTAACGCCGAAGGATATAATATGCCAGGTAAATAATGGCCTTCTCAACCGAAGTGTATATAGAATTTTTTTTTACTACTAACATTGAAATATTGCCATATTTTACATATTTATTTATTTAGCCTGGGAGTTCAGTTGTCAAGCTGACAAAATGAAAATAATTTTTAAATGTCATACAGAAAATGTTTCATTATTTACCTAGGTATTTTTTTATTATCATTATTTACCTAGGTAGAGAAATATTACTTCTCATTAGAGAAATGAGGTAAATAATGGTGATTTCTCAGGTCAGTAGTAAAAAAAATAATTAAGTTGCAGTTACAATATATATTTTTTAGAGAAAAGCAATTCTATAAGAGTTATTGCTAAATGTGGCATTTGCTTAGGGAAAACAACTGTCTCAAAAAAATTTTGCACCAACATAATATTATACTATTGCATATGTTGCATACTTTTTAGTACCCCCTGTATACTTACTATTCATTAGAAAAAAAAAATCCAATTTAGGAAACTCTGTAACGGTTTAAAAGAGAACCATTTGTTACCAAAAAAAAAGATACGAGTTCATCGATAATTTTACATTCTTTGTTAATGTGTTCTATTTTTATGTAGGATGATGTGGGTGTAGGTATAGTTGAAAATTATAAGATTTCGTAGCATCTCCTGATTATTGTGAGCTGACCAAGACGTGACGTATTTAAATAAAAAATCAATTTAATTCTTATCACATTTTTATCAAAAAGTTGACTTTTACGTACCTATTATATTCATTGATCAAAAAAATGTGTCTGTGTACTTATAAATACAGGATGGTCCAACTTTTATGTATAAAAGTTTAAGAATCTATAGAAAACGACAAAATAAGTAGATTTTTTCATATAAACATGTATCGAAATACTAACGGTTTTCTTTAGATACGCATTAAATACTATAAATAAAAATAATTAGACCTATTTCCACCAGTGCCGAAGGGGGTCAACCATCATATTTTTTTAATATAAATTGGTACGCCACTGGAAAAGTATTTTTTCTTCACTAAATTTTCCAATCAATTTTAAAAAAGACTATTCTCGACTTTTTTTTAAAATACACCGTTTTTGAAGAATGTTATATTAAGGAAAGTTGTTCTAAAAATTAAAAACTGAGTAGGTATTCGAAATTTCAAAAGCCTAGACCTACTTTGATTTTCTTCTGCTAAAAAAAATTAAAACGCACAAAAATAAATTTTTCAAAAGAACGGTGCAGTCAAAAATAGATTACTTTTCCAATGGAATACATTTTTTTTTAATATGATTGTTGACTCCCCACTCCGGCACTGTGGAAGTAGACATTCCAAATTAATTTTAATTTAAGCACTTAATGTGTGTCTGTATACAGGGTGTCCCAATTTGATACTGGACACCTCAGAAATATATCAAGGGCAAATGGAAAACAAATGGTCTCTATTTTTTTATTGGTAGTCCCAAGGTCCCAAGGGAGTGTATCTCATAAGCGATGGTTTCCTTAATAATATTTTTACGAGAAAGCTCCAGAAAGAACACATTTCTAAGAAAAAATCTACTCAGTTCTTCATTCTGAACAAAAGTTTTCTTAATAACATTTTGTCGTAAAAAAATCCCTAATAGGGTTTCTTGAAAATTTGCTATTTTAATAAATCATAGCAGCCCATGAAATAATTACCCCATCCAAATACCACCGCCTATGAGATACTCTCCCTTGGGACTACCAATAAAAAAAATAGAGACCATTTGTTTCCTTTGCCTTTCATATATTTCTGAGGTGTCCAGTATCAAATTGGGACACACTGTATTTGCCTTAACTGTTTTCCTTTAGCAGAAACTAAAGAAACTTGAAAAGAAAAGAACTTGAACACCGTTAGTATTTCGATATATGTTTAAAATCCACTTATTTATAATATGTAATATCCACTTAATAATCTATAGATTGTCTATAAAAGTTGTATCACCCTGTATATCATTCTTAAGAAAAATCTTGAAAAAAACATTGTTGAAAGTAAAATAAACGTCGCTGACGTTTTATTATAGCATAAGTTAATTTTCAGATACTATTTTTCAAAAAAGATTTTTAGTTTCAGCATTTACAATATGCATAGGTATTCATGAATGGGTACCGGATGTCTTGTTATGTTTATCGAAGTGTTGTCAAGTAGTTTACGGATTAAGGACGTCGTAAAAGATACAACCATTATCCATTAGCGCTACCTACTTTTGAAAAGAATGCTGTTATTTCACAACCTGCTCCAATTTGCATTTGTATAAGCAAATACACGAAAAATAGATAACACTTTTTTATACCCGGCAAACTGTTATTATAGCTATGGGTTTTTTCAATAGAACATTTTGAATTTAACGTTAGCATAACACCTATAACAGAATTATAAACATACGGGGGTGACAATTTGAAAACTTACCACCCCCATATCTCAGAAAATAAAAGAGATATTTTCAAAAATCAAAACCCGTTTCGGTAATAGGGAGGGGGAACCACAACGTCAAAGTTGGCGACTCACCCCCTCCAACCCCCTACAACACCCCATGTGTGATATCTCGTTGGAAAGCTCTAAAAAAATGCTTTCCAACGATAACAAATAGTAGCACATTTGGACTAGTAGTTTTCGCGCGAGTTTAATTCACATCCACAGATTGCTAGATTTATTCTTAAAGTGACTATTGTTCATTGCAGCGTTGTCGTTCTTTGAAAATAATTAAGAAACGGCTGCGAATGTGAACAAATACTAAAAGATACTTTTTGTTAACCATTCCATTCACCACTCAAAACAAATTTAAAAAATGCTATTATACTGGGTATTCATATTTTTCTGATCTAATTAATATTAATAACACCCTGTATCTCCGCAACTGGGAGCCTCAGACGCTTCATGTCAACCTTAAGTTTGACGGCTGATCTGCTCATGTGACACGCCAAGTTTGAAGAAAATATCTCGTGTACTTCTAGAGATACTAATATGTGTATTTTTCTCTAAACCTCTTCGCTCTGTATAAAAAAACTATGGCCCGTAGGAGAATAAAATATATGAAGAAGTGCCCTTATTTTAACTCCAAGAATACGTGGTTTCATTTTTGACCATCAGTTCGTTTACACCCTGTATATTTTATTAATGGTTTTAAGGTCCTTGCTGCGTAAGGGTTGCTAAGCAATACTTTTTGTACCTATCAACCATTTTCGCAGCTAGCAACCAAAATAACAGGGCTCCTCGAACATTTGACTTTCGCTCTCGGGCCTGTTGGCGAGTATGTAAAGTGAACTTACGGGGGAGGGAGCAGGAAAAAGTATATTTATGAATAAATTTCTACCCTATCTTTGACTTTTTTTCGGAACGACTTATCCCCCAACTGTTTACGAGAAAATCGCACTTCCGGCGACGAAATTATCGAAACTATTCCAGATATTCTAAGCGGGCCAGTGCCGGACTGTTATCCGTTATCGGGAATCCGGAGCGTCCCGACTTTACGACCGCCCGTCCGGCCTCTTCTATTTTTGCGCCGAATGTTTGGAGGACCTCGTAGTGGATCCTAGTGCGAGAATGCGCGAGTTGCGCCCCGGCGGTCCGGTGGTGGCGGCCGTCGTCGCCGTGGTGGAGAAACGTCGTCCGGAGTTGGGGGCGGGTGGGGGGTCGTCGACCGGCGGGCTGCAGTCCGCCCTGGAGGCGTTCGACGTCGTCGCCGACGACGTGGAGCGCACGTTCGCCGGCTGCTGGGGGAGGTGGGAGGAGAAGAAGACCGGCGGGGGGGAGGGGGAGAGGAGGAAGGAGGGCGAGGAGCGGAGCACCAGCGGTAGCGAGACAGGTAGGTCGTACCCAAGAACGTTAGTTTAACGTTCTTGGGTCGTACCCGCACAGAATATTAGCAAGGGGCCTAAATAGCTTCACCACAGAAGCCTTATCCTCAATGGTGTGTATAAAAAGTACCTTCTGAACTCGGTTATAACGAACTATCGAGAGATGGCTTCTGGCTGAAGGTGTTTTTGGGCTGTCATATTATATGATGTGTCAATTACTAGTGTTACTGTTGGTAGGTATCATTTGGGTATAAGTCAAGGCGTCAAGGTTAGTTTATATAGGAAGGTTATAGCGTTGACTGACGTATTAATAAACACTGCTCACGGCTGTCATGTTTGACAGTTCTCTGGCTCACCATGCGCTTCCCGGAGACAAAATACAATGCAAAATACATTATTGTTGACCATAGGCGCCATCTACTTTTCAGAACATGAAGCTATAGCCGTGAGAAGTCTTATTAATACGTCAGTCAACGGTTATAGGACATTCGACGACTTGGAAAGGAAGGGGGGGGGGGTGAGGGAGGCAAAAGGGAGAGAAGCCGAATTTAAGTTGGTAGCATTTACACGTGAATTGGCGATTTAGTAACTCTCTAAATATTTAACGCTTCCAGTCATAGGCGCACACAGACGTTTTTGGCATGTACTTTGTTTATGGCCTATATTTATGTTGTTTTGGCTGTTTTCGGTTATTTCTTCATTTTAATTTTTGTGCAATGAACTAACGGAATTTAGTGGAGTACGTTGGTGCATCGCAGGGTTGTTTTATGTTCGTGTTTTTACTTTGTTTTCGGTCGTGTTGTCCCTTTTGATACGCCATTGGCATCAAGCTGAAGGCCAGCTAGTGAGAGCGGCACCGTCGCGCGATGTTGCCGGTGCAAAGGGACGGCCTTTGGTTTTGTTTAAGAGTGAGGGAATGTCCTAACGTTCCTATAAACTAACCTTGGTACAAGTCTTCTTCTCAGAAAAATAAAAAACATAGAAATTGCTTCTACCTAGTTAACACAATGTTAGAGAGTTCTATTGTACAGGATCCCAAAGATGAGCAAAATAGAAATTTTAAGAGTCAAGTGTGTAGTGGAATTCCCTCAAAACAGTTGAATGATCAACAGGACTACTCAAAGTGTTGGTGTGCAAAGCTTCAATACAAAAATGTACAGGGTATTTTTCTTTTGGCCATCTCAAAATGCTGAATTTTTATGAAACAAGAGGGCTCTGGAATTATCGAAAAACATTAATAAACACAAACGTAATTTATTCCTTTACAAAACTGCAACCAACAAATAAAAAACAATTTATTGGACCTTTATTGGACCTTTCTCATTTTGTGTGTGTTTCCTGTTGTGGCACACCAGCCATCTTAACTCATGTGAACTTATTGTACTCACTCTCAGGCTTCTGTATTTTTAGACTTAGTTCGTTTATAGTGTCTGGGGCGGTTTTGATATACATACTCGATTTCTGACCCCAAAAATTCAGCATTTTAAGATGACACAGAGAAAGACCTCCTGCACATTTTCTGTTGGATCTTTGCACACCAACACTTTGAGTGGTCCTGTTGACTATTCAACTGTTTTAGGGAGATTCCATGACACCTTTAACATGCCCGATGCCTTTAAAATTCCTATTTTGCTCAACTTTGACACCCTTTTAGGGTGTCCTGATTCTCACTGAGGTGTCAGATTTTACTGGAAACAAACTCGTAGTAGGCCTTGAAAATTAAGATAAGACCTGAAATTTTGCACCAAAGTAAGAGTTTTTGCGACCTATCTTCAGAAAAAAACGGTAAAATCGGATGAAAAATAAAAAATACTGGGGTGCTAAAAATTTTACGGTGGTGCTTCCATTTCAAATGGGCCACCCTGTAGATACTTAAAAATATCTAATTTGCACCTCATTGAAGATGGCGGGTGTGACCGAATAATTATAAAAAATCGATACGCTTACACTCCGGCAAATTTTGGCCGAGGTTTAGGCAATAACATTCCACCTAAAATTAGTAACATTGTGTCCTAGATAGTGAGAGCGAAACTACGGATAGTAGCGGGGAACACGTTGTCAACGAGGCCCTCTCCACTATCGAAGAAGAAAGAAACACCGGTAGTGCTCAATCCTTCAGAGGTGAGTCAAATAATGTAAGAATAGCTAGTTGTATTTTTTCTCTGGCAATAAAAAAGTTACGGCTTGTCTGAGAATGTAAACAATCACCCTGTACTAAATTAGACGGCCCAAGTAGGTGCTGCATCCTGTATGCACACTACATTGATTTATTAACTGTTTAACATGTCAACCGCCAGAAATTGAATTATCAATATCATCAGCAAATATTTTGTTTACTATTGGTAGTGTTTAGGCTACGCTAAAGGAAGGATTTTTGAATTTATAATTTATAAACCAATATATAAAATCCGTTATCTTATTACACTAACAACTACCACACAAATGCATAATATTGTAATATCAACCAACATGGAGTCAACAATAGGTACCTAGTTAACACAAAAATGGTACGAGATTGAGTAGGTACCTTTACCTATTTAATTTATTGAATTTATGCAGAAATAAGATGTTGTTTTTTGTTTTGAACAGAATAATGATAACACATAATATGTAGTCTATTTTTAGTACTTTACGTTACAAGACTGAAAAGACAATAGTACAAATTTGGAGTTTTCACATGCTAATTTGTAGCTGATGAAATTAGCATAGCCTTTTTTCTTATATTTTCACCAAAAATCACAAATTTAAACAAATTATATAATGTCAATTGAGAAGGTCATCCATATATTAGCAAATGAATCGAACTGGTTTTAAGTGTTAATATGCGATTTAAGTCAAACATTTTGCGATATGAGCTTTGGAAAATCAATCGACCGTTCTCCAGATGCATCAATTATGGGTTAACTATGACTTAGTACAAAAAATTTTACCACGTGCGCAGGATGGCTTAAGAAAACATAGAAAAATATTTTTAGATTTTTTTTACGATCTTTAAAAAAACGGGTAAAGACCCCTATTTTCCCTGTAAATCCCCGCCTTTAATGACGTCATCCAATTTGGCTTCTGAAGGTACTGACAGCTGAAGTGATTTTCCGCGGTGTTGCCGTTGATTTAGGAACGGTGAAAATACCTTTTTACTCAAACAAATTTAAAAAATACATAAATAACAATCGATTTGAATCTGTACAGATGCAGCGCTATTAGATTCCCCTTACCTTAGCTCGTATCCGGACCGGTTCCTACTCTCGCGGAAAGCTCATTACCGCGACACCACAAGCCGTCTCCCTTAATACCCCCGGAGCTCCTCTGATGAATTCTTGTCCACCATCTAACCTCTTCTGAAGCATAGATAAAGGATTTATTGTTCTGAAGCCTCGGCGGTATGAATTAAGCGACGTATCGGCCCGGTCGAGTCTATGAAACGTTTTTTCGACTGCTCCGCGTTGCCCCGTTCGTCATTTCATAACTTCCTAGCTAGGCAACTAACTGTACATACAAGGTTTGTTCCAACAGGGCCAATAACCGTGCTGAAGCACGTTCAGCGCATGCGCACTACCCCACTGGCTGTTCCAACTGAATTATGTACCTACCGACACGGGACGATACACGCACTGTTCCAGCCGATTTATGGATCATTTGTGTATCGTCCTTGTACGATAAAAACGGTGCCTGGTCTAAAGCAATAACCGCGTGTACTGACATGCGCAGTGTATGGTCGTGTGACAGAGATAAACATTAACCTCATATTTTTGTTTTTACGTAGATAGTTTTAAATCGATGGCTGGGATCGTGTTTTTTATTTCTTGTTGGGTAGGGCGGGGAATCGTTGAACAATAATTTTTTAGAGTGAAGAGTGAGGTTAGCCCACCGAACATTCGGTTAGCCACATATTAAACACGCAGGTTAGGTGCGGTCACAAATATGATTTGGTCGATTTGATTCACAATCCGTTCCATCTGAAATTTTCTTTGGGATCATTTGTTCCAACTCGAATTTACGTACCGTCACAGAACTGTACATGAACTAGATGATAACCCTTAAAGAACGCATGCGCTAGTTTTGCACCGTTCATGTGCGATCCCAAAGAAAATTTCAGATGGAACGGATTGTGAATCAAATCGACCAAATCACGTTTTGTGACCGCACCTAACCTGCGTGTTTAATATGTGGCTAACCGAATGTTCGGTGGGCTAACCTCACTCTTCACTCTAAAAAATTATTGTTCAACGATTCCCCGCCCTACCCAACAAGCCAAAAACCAACAAGAAATAAAAAACACGATCCCAGCCATCGATTTAAAACCATCTACGTAAAAACAAAAATATGAGGTTATTGTTTATCTCTGTCACATGACTATACACTGCGCATGTCAGTACACGCGGTTATTGCTTTAGACCAGGGACCGTTTTTATCGTACAAGGACGATACACAAATGATCCATAAATCGGCTGGAACAGTGCGTGTATCGTCCCGTGTCGGTAGGTACATAATTCAGTTGGAACAGCCAGTGGGGTAGTGCGCATGCGCTGAACGTGCTTCAGCACGGTTATTGGTCCTGTTGGAACAAACCTTTTCAAGTTTGGCTAGTAGCCGACGGAGGGCATTTGCGAACGTAACATGGCGTTATTTCCCAGTTTGGTCTTGATTTTCGCGGCAAATCGTTCAGCGTCTTTGTGAAAATGCCGGAGTATTCGAACGCCGAGTTAACGGACATGGTTATAATGTACGGGAGATGCGATGAAAGTGCACATCGAGCTGCAGCAGAATACCGTATTCGTTTTCCTAACAGGGCAAATATGCCTAACCCACGTACTTTCGTGAACATTGTACAACGTATGCGAAACACTGGTGTTTTGCAAGCTCGAAGGGGTGGGCGAGCAACCTTCCATAAGCACTACAGCTATTGCAAGGAGATTGGGAATATCTCATAACAAGGCAAGTAAAATAAAACCAATAAAACTGACTTCTACCAAAGACTATCCCATGTGATGGGATTGTCTTTGCTTGCACCTAATACCTACATAAAATTTAAAATGTAACAATAAAATTATTTACAGGCATGGAGGATTGTAAGGGAAAACGGCCTTCACCCTTATCACATACAAAAGGTCCAAGCATTAGAAGCAAATGATTTTCCGGTGAGAATGACCTACTGCACTTGGCTACGTGATCGAATCGCCCAAGACCCAAACTTTGTTTTCAACATTCTTTGGACAGACGAATGCTGCTTCACACGTGCTGGGGTTTACACGTATGTAAATTTTTTACTTACTTATAGCTTTCTCTCTTCCATATTATCTTTTTTATTTATTATAAAATTGGCTATGTCAATCCTAACGCCTTCGCCAAAATTGTGAATATTTCTAATTTTTGTTGTTTTTTTTTAGAAACAACAGCCATATTTGGTCCGATGAGAACCCACATGCTGTTCGGCGGTTTAATTTCCAACGTCGGTTTTCCATCAATGTTTGGGCAGGAGTTTATGGAGATCGATTAATTGGACCATACATTCTACCGGAAAATTTAAACGCTGAACGATACTTGTATTTTCTGACAAATGTTTTGTTTGATAATTTGCCACTACAAATACTGCATGACATGTGGTTTATGCACGATGGTGCACCAGCCCATTTTGCGAGACCTGTTCGTGCACTTTTAGACGACCAATGCCCCAACCGTTGGATCGGAAGAGGAGGGCCCATTGCATGGCCGCCGCGATCACCAGACTTGAATCCAATGGATTTTTGTATTTGGGGATTCATGAAGGCGATTGTGTACGAGCAGGAAATCGCCAACGAGCAGCAGTTACGTGAACGAATTGAAGGTGCAGCTGTTCAAATCCGGAATAATCATGGACTTTTTGCACGTATCCGGACTTCTTTAGTTAACCGAGTGAATTTGTGCATCGAAGTTAACGGCGGCCTCTTTGAACAGCTACTGTAGTGCTTTGCATGTGCAATGTGTGCTAGTGCAGTTGTGATTTTTTGGTTACCCTTCGGGGTTTTCCTGGCGGAGGGGATCTACCTCGTCGTGGTCGTCAGGCTGAGTACCTCGCTTCAAACAAAAGGAATAGCAGAGGGAAACCAAGAGATCCCCAACAGATTTAGAAAATGTGAATGTTGTGTTGTGTGACTTTTAATGTAAAAAAGCAAGAAAACAGAAAATGGTGCAAACAATCCTGGAAATGTCAGTAAGGTAGGTGTTTCATAGGCATTCTACATGTTCCTTAGAAAGTAATCGTTTTTAAAAGGAAATCGAAATTTTGTGGTGAATCCTCGGATAAATTGATAGACGTGGCAACGCCGCGCTATTGACATACGCGAAATTTTTAGACATGTCGCGCGGGCGTCCATAGGCGGCGTTTTTTGAGGGGTTTAATACAATTTGAAAAAAAATTTTTTTAGGCTTAAGACAAATGTTAGAAAATTTTTGAAAATTTATTTTGGCAAGTCTAATTTTTCTTTATCTGCCATAAAAATTTTTGTACTAAGTGATAGTTAACCCTGTATTGTGGCTCACCGCCGAATTGGCTGGTGGCCAAAGATTATAACGCGGTAGCTGACAATATTAACCAGACCTAAGTCTAAGTATAAAAGATTTTACCCCAATTAACAATATAAAACACGTCAAAAAAATTAAAAAACAACACATTAATGACCATTTTAAAATTAAACCTTACACACTCTATTAGGCGCATTTTTATTAAAATTCTGACTACGCCACTTGATTGGGCATACATTAAAACGGGTTTGTACAAAAAAGTAAAAATGAAATTTACTTTTTTTTCTTCTAATCCACTATTTATTTTGATAAATTTTTCATACCTATCTCATAAGTTTTACATTAGAGTTTTAGTATGTGTATAGTATTGCTAAAGTCATTTGAAACAGCATAAAAAACTCTAATTGGCGTCACAAAAAAGAATATAGGACATAAGCGTTAAGCAGTTTTCAAAAATATACAGGGTGATTCAGTTTTAATCTGCAACACTTCAACAGGTGATAGAAAACCAAAAAATAACCGCACTTTCTTCTATAAACTATATCATTTTAAGGCCTTATAAAAAAGTTGCAGGGTGTTAAAGTTGCAAGAAATATGTGGAATTTATTGAATATTTTACAAACTAGTTGAGATATTGAAGTCATATTTGGTACACGTTATAACGGCATGGGTTAGCATAAAACCTGTTAATATCAAACATCTTGAACAACCAGTGGCGTAGAAATGGGTAATTAGTATAATTTATTTTAGAAAAAAAAATAGAATCACCTTGTATAGCAATAAAATGTATTCAAATTCTTATGTAAATTTTTATTGTAAACAAAAACGTTCTCTTAGCATTTTTTCATGTGTCATGGTTTCATAGCAAATTTGATTTTTTCGTAATATTTCGGGGTACTTTTGAAAAATTATCTAAAAAATTTGCTCCATAAGTAACACTTAAAGTAGAAATAATGTGTTTGCTACCTGAAATAAAGTAACTTTTTCCAATAAACTCACCTATTTAAGGCTATACTTTTGAAGATACAGGGTCTAAAACATTTAAGGAAGATACAATTAATGTTACGCTCTGTATCTTCAAAAGTAAAACCTTGAATGGGTAAGTTTATTGGGAAAAGTTACTGTATTTAAAGTAAAAAACACATTTTTTTTTTACTTTGAGTGTTACTTATGAAGAAAAGTTTTAAGTTAATTTTTCAGAAGTACCCCGAAATAATACGAAAAAATCAAATTTGCTATGAAACCATGACACATATGAAAAAATGCTTTTACAATAAAAATTTACATATTTGAATACATTTTATTGCTATACAAGGTGGTTCTATTTTTTTTCTAAAATAAATTATACTAATTACCCATTTCTACGCCACTGGTTGTTCAAGATGGTTGATATTAACAGGTTTTATGCTAACCCATGCCGTTATAACGTGTACCAAATATGACTTAAATATCTCAACTAGTTTGTAAAATATTCAATAAATTCCACATATTTCTTGCAACTTTAACACCCTGTAACTTTTTTATAAGGCCTTAAAATGATATAGTTTATAGAAGAAAGTGCGGTTATTTTTTGGTTTTCTATCACCTGTTGAAGTGTTGCAGATTAAAACTGAATCACCCTGTACATATTCTGCAAGCAACATAATACTTTTAAGGGTTTTTTTAAGGTTGTCGTCAAACACAACGTAAAGGTTAATGCACCATATAATATTGTCAAAAGGTATCTAAAAAGCCATGTCGATTATAACTATTTACGCAAGTATATCCTAAGATCTGTGAAATTATGGCACGGCTATCCACCGCATTTCGCTGCACAAGTGCCCAACCGTCGAACAGTATAACCCCATGCAAGTATTAATATGTAGTAATATACCAGGTTCGGTTTAATGTGGTTAAAAAAGTGTTTTGTCTCGTATTTTATTGCCGAGGCGCCTGTTCTCGAGCTACCCTGGTAAAATATAAATGAACTCACCGTTTCTCCATCGACGAACTCACTCGGAACACAGTGATATACGAGGCGCAAATTATTCTCACTATATTACCAGAGCACATAAAACAACCAGCAGTTTTACTCCCCATGGCGGGAAAATTCTGCGCACCTGTTCGCGCAGCCGCCATGTGGGAATAGATTCTGTCAAATTGATGCAGTGTCGGGGCGATTGGGCAGTTCTTTTTTGGCTGTATGAGAGATATTACAGTGCCGTGGAGTGTGCTTTTTTGTAAATTGTGCTTTTTGCTACTATCTTTAAATAAAGAATCCCAGGAAGGAGGAAAAGCTGCTTGTGCTTACCACACACCACACACTATATACACTTTACTAATACTACTCTGTATTTCTGAATTGATTTTCCCGACTACATCTCTGACTTCTGTTCCACCAATATGGCTCAAGGTCATTGAATTTGCGGATGATTTCTCAAGAGTAAGTTATACTGCTGGTTGTTTTATATGCTCTGATATTACCGAGGCGACGCCTATAAGGAAATCAACACTTACTGATGCAATGCTCTGTTGACTGAAATATCTTAACAATATGGCGTCCAATGTCACCAAACCAGCGACGCGCATATCACGTGATTTCATTAAATACTCTGATTGGCTGGGCGTGCCAAACATTCGACTTAGCGGCTACATAATGATTATTTATTTCTGCTTCTCCCCTCGGCTGTTATTAAACAATTTAGTGACAAACCAGGAACAAAAACAAAATCCCCCCGCCCTCGGCAGTAGTGGCGTTCCATAAATAACCCCAGCGAGTTATTCCGGGAATAGCCGCGTCGCGCTTTGGAAACCGAAACCGACGGCCGCAGTGATGTTTTGTTGTTCGATCCGCGCAAAAGAAGCATGAGCAACCGCGCACGAGCCAAACGTAAGCTGCTGCGGTGTGTGCTGCTGCTGCCGCTGCTGCTGCTGCTTGTGGATTGCGCGCCCGTGCTCGCTTTTGAGGTTAGGATCCCGCGCAGATATAGATAGGTGTCGTTACATTTTTTGGTATAGTATGAATGAAGTCAGTTGGAGCGGCATAAAAACGCTTGGGCAGCGTTTGCTTTGTAAAACAAGGCCGAGTCTTAGACGGCGCGCGGCCCTTAATTATACAAATTTTATTTAAATGCTCTAAAAAATAATAAAACAAACTTTGAAATAATTCAAACCAAAACAAACCAATAATTTTGTTACACACAAAACAACACCACACAAAACCAAAATCCGTAAAATAAAGGGCAATCCTTATTTCCGTGCACGGCACTGGTTATACTGGCCTAACTGGCCACGTCGACACCTGCTCCATGGATGTCCGAAACGCCGACCAGTCAAATCGCTACGCTCGCTTTCTTATCGGCTGCCTCCTTGACTAGGTCGACGTCGACGGCAAAAAACCTTTGAATTTTATACGGGTGATTTCTGCTGATAAGTCTGGTATTTTTACCAGTAGCAGAGCGTGGTAAATGCTGTGAAATAGATCGCGCCCCGTATATCGCTGTCTTCCAACTTAGTTCATTTATATTATGTATACGAGAACGATATGTTAAACACGTTCTCCTATGAATGTCATAAACGCACTTTCATTTCAACTTTATAAATGCGAATTAGCACCCCACACCTGAGCCATTCGGTCCCTGGAGGATAAACGAACCATTATTTGTTGTTATTTGTTTGATTCATCGCGAGGTTTTTTAGTTTGAACTTTGAACTATGATCTTATTGTGTGTGCATTCTTTTTTTGAATATCTCTTATTATTTTGTATCTTTAATAATAATAGAGTTACCTACCTATAATTAAAATAAATAGGAAAACCCACAAAAGTAAAAACTTGTGCGTAATATACAGGGTGATTCAGTTTTATTATTGGACACTTCAACAGGTGATAGAAACCCAAAAAATAACCATACACTCTCTTGTATAAATTATATATTTTTAAGGCCTTATAAAAAAGTTGCAGGGTGTTAAAGTTGTAAAAAATATGTGGACCTTATTGAAAATTTACCGAACTAGTTGAGATATTTAAGTCATATTTGGTGCACTTTATAGTTCAACAACCAGTGGCGGGGAAGTGGGTAATTAGTACAATTGTTTTTAGGCAAAAATGAATCACTTTGTATATAGCAATAAAATAATAAAATGTATTCAATTTCTTATTTAAATTTTAGTTGCAAACAACGTTCTCCTAGCATTTTTTTATGTGTCAGAGTTTCATGGCAAATTTCATTTTTCCGGGTATTTCTGAAGAATTATCTAAAAGAAATAATGTGTTTACTACTTTAAATAAAGTAGTAATAAACTTACCTATTCAAGGCTACACCTTTGAAGATAAAGGGTCTAAAACATTTGAGCAAGATAAAATTTATGTTACGCTCTCTATCTTGAAAAGTAAAACCTTGATTTATTTGGAAAAGTTAATGTATTATGTATGTAGCGAATTTTTAAGTTTATTTTTCAGAAATAGGTAGGTACCCCTAAATAATAGGTAAAAATTAAATTTGCTATGAAACCATGACACATATGAAAAAAATGCGAAGAGATCGTTTTTGTTTACAATTAAAATTTACATAAGAAATTGAAATAATAAATAATAAATTGCTATACAAGGTGATTCTTTTTTTTTTTCAAAAACAATTGTACTAATTGCCCACTTCCCGGCAACTGGTTGTTCAAAGAGTTTGATATGAACAGGTTTTATGCTAACAGATATGACTTAAATATTAACACCCTGTAACTTTTTTTTATAAGGCCTTAAAAAGATATAGTTTATACAAGAAAGTGCGGTTATTTTTTAGTTTTTTATCACCTGTTGAAGTTAATCACCCTGTATGTTAGACACTTAGAGAATATATAATGTGTCATAATAATTAATTACAGTAGTTACATACATAATATGATGAGTGAGTTTGAAACAAGAATGAATATTTATCATAGGGTTATACTTCCGTATTATGAATTTTGTGGCTCTGTTCTTGTATACAGCATCGCAGACTGACAAAAATAGATAGATTGATTACAGTTATTACATAACAGGAGTTATGAGGAAAATTTTAACGTGCGGTGGGCATGTGGTATTATACGGGAAAATATTTATTTTAAATTTGAAGCTTGATAAGTATTTATTTTCAGAGTTAATGTAAATTAAAAATGGTAGCTATTTTAGCCCATATTTTTGACACCGTTATCCTCTAATTTTTTCAAATTTTTCTGTTCGTTCATATATGTCAACAACTGTGATGTAGTCCAAGCCAAGATCATTTTAAATTGTTCACTGAAATCGGAATGCGAAAATTCCAAAACATAAAGCAAGTACCTACAATATAACGCTTCTATCGTTATGTTGTTTTTCCACATTTCATGTAGGTATAAATAAAATCCATTGCAATTTATTTTATAATAATAATATATACTGTGGACCAGGTGCTGAAGATGAAGACTCCAGCATAGAGGATGAGTCAACTTTGAAAGGCCAGAATCAATTATGGTCTGGAAATGATTCCAATATTAGCTCCACCTCTGACCTCTCCTCATCTTCTGGCCTTTCATCCAGCCATAATTTAAAAGGTAAATAACAGCTTACAAATATACGTAAATCATGTGAGCAAATATAGCTATTATATTTATATGCAAGTGGACTACTATACTTTGTCCACGATTATTACATATTTTAACTTTTTATATAAACAATCAATATAAAAGAGATGAATAATCGATATATTATGGACGAAGAGAGTATCCTTATATTATTTCTTCAGCGGACAGTTCGACACGGTGTGACAGTGACTTCAGGTGGCTTCGAGGTGAGTCGCCTGCAGGCGCTACGCCGAGAATGGAAACGTCGACTCTCCCTAGTGGCGCGAAACCACCATGTGGTCCACATCGGATACCGAGGAGGGAAAAGACAGCCCCTGGGTACGGTATGAGCTAATTCGACATACACGAAGAAAAAACAACAGTGGCAGTTATTTTGCATCTTATCGTTGACGTTGACTGACGTGTTTATAAAGACTTCTCACGGCTATAGCTTCATTTCCTGGAAAACAGATTGCTCTGATGGCTAACAATATGTTTTGCATTGTATTTTGTTCCCGGAAAGGGCATGGTGAGTTGAAAAAGTGTCAGGCGTGACAGCCGTGAGCAATCTTTATTAATACTAGGGATGTACCGGAATTCCGGCGGTACCACTAAATCCGGCCGATCCGGCCAATTGGCCGGAACTACCGTTTCGAAAATTCTGAAATAGGTTAAACATAAGTAAAAAGCAAGAAAAACATTTCTACTTTATCAAATCACATTTTCTAACAAATGCATTTTATAAAAATAAACATTAAACTCTGGTAACATTTTACCTATACCTAGGTAATAAAAAAACAGCACAAAGAATAGGCAATAATATAGGTACATTTTTTCTAAACCAAGGTATATAAAAAAATAAAAATCCCTTGAATCAAAAACTAATATTCACAATCTATTTTATTTAGATTGTGATGAATAAATAAGAGCTTTTCTGCATTTTCAGAATTAAGCCCACACTTATTGTCAACATATACAGTGAGCACGTAAAGGTTGGAATAAATTCGGTAAAATGTTGTACTGTGCGATTAAAAAAAACGCTTCGACACGTCCAACATAATTTTGAAAGGCGCATATTTTGACATATTTGTCGTTTTTCTGACGTCTTTACTAACCAAGCTATGACGTCATCTATATATTTTTTAAATGGCAACCACTATTTTTGATAGCGTCATTTAAAAAAAGGCAATTTCCTTGTATCGGTACGCAAATAATAATAATATATTACATAAAAAAAATTTTCATAAATTTTAAATTTAACATACATTATTAAGTTTTTAGACATTTCTTTATAAGACGACTGTATCTACATTGTAGTAGTTATTTTTTGCTCAGTTCCATTTTTAAGCAGGCTTAATTTTTAATCGAACAGTACAACATTTTACCGAATTTATTCCAACCTTTGCGTGCTCTCTGTATGTTACCAATTTCCGAAAATAGTCTCTTATAAATATTTTGGTATAAACAAAATTTTCGAAGTTTTTTGAAATTTGAAAAAACTTCCTTAAAAATTTTAAAATAACTTTGAGTTGTTGAAATTTGAAATACTTCTATTTAGGTCCTGGTCCGGCCGGAATTCCGGTGGTCCGGTCCGGCTAGTGGCCGGAATTCCGGTTCCGGCCGGATCGGCCAAATACCCGATCCGGTACATCCCTAATTAATACGTCAATCAACGATCTTATACTTATACCAACACAATATTAAGGACCTGTGCATAGCGCTGTTTCAAGCGATCGCCACTGGCGCCACACGACGAAACAAATTTACACGGTGGTTTAATGTTAAAACACCATTGTTGCAGAATCTTTTATAAAATGCATGCAAATGTGTCTGTTACGACTAATTTAATATCCAAAATAAAATAAAATATTTGTTTGTTATGTGCCTCTAATTTGACAAGTTCACATGGCATATTTCCATACATTTTCTTAAGAAAAGCGAGTCAAAAAGCAAGCAAGAGTATTTGCTACCTTTTGGTTTAAAATGAAGTCCATGGCTAGTTGTAGTGTAAGTAAGCATAAAACGCATCAGATTTTTCAGTTTCTTCTTTACATGGAGGACTATTGGTTCGCTTTGGAGCTATAAACAAAATTTTCTATTTTCATTCTTGCATACGTTACAAAATACTCTTCAAAAATAATATCTAGAATTTTCGCTTCTTCAGCTGGTTGATCAGATCATCCCATAATTCCAAAATAGTGTTTATTCTTCTGCAATTGACCTAATGGTTTGTGCAGTGTGCATACATACCATTTTCTTCATGTGCATGGAAATTTCCTGTTATTACAAACAAATCTACCTATGAAAGCTGTGTTAATAGGAGAAATCTGCCAAATACTGGACTCAAAGGCAATTCGTTACCGTAAAAAGAAGGCAAATCGTAATAAAGCTGGATATTTAAAATTTGGGACATTTTAAACATCAGTAACTGACATATACCAATAACCACAGAATACCCCCCTATAACCTATAATAAGTCACCATTTTTTTCGTCGAGTGACAATGAAATATGACGTCATGCTCGAATCTTTAATATAGTGTCGGTCCACTTTATACAGTATAGAAATTATGGATGGGACATAAAAAAACAGGATAATAATAATAATGATTTTTTTTATTAGGAGTTTGGATCGAAGAAGGCCGGGACAAGGATCTCTAACGCAAACTAGACAAGAGAGGGACCAAAAAGCGAGATCGTCGCATGTGTTAAGAAGTCCGCCCCGTCTCGACGATTTCCAGCAATGTACTGGGTGGTGCTGTAACCCCAATACCGTACCTTACGATGCCGGTTATTGTGACAGTTTTCATCGTAGACATGAAAGGTTAGAAAGCATACCTTTCTTTATTTTGCTTTATTTATTTGCGTTTGATCAAATTGGCTTGAAATTCCCCATATTTTCAGCCTTAACCGAACAGATATAAGTATAAAACTGCCTTGCAAATTATCATCATAAATACAAGTAATAAATGTACAAGCACCAGACATGGTTTCTAAAAATAGTTACTTATACTTTTAGTTCGATATCTGTGTCAAGTGGCAGTCTGCCTTATTGAACAATATATTTCATAATTTTATTTCTTAGGTATATTGCGGTACGAATTGAACTGTTGAATAACATCAATAAAAGACGTTATTTTTTTAAAATGGAAACAATAGTTCATATCTCAAAAACTATTAACGCTACCAAAAAACTAATTATTCCATTCGATTCTACGCCAAAAAATCTATAAAAATAGTTGATTAAATTTGTCGATATATATAAGCTATAGCCAGGAGAGAGGTTTCCAAAAAATCGAAAATTTCAGTCCTGCGCCAATGCGCGGAAACTATAAAACTTATCTAAAATCTGATTGGTCCACCAAATTCCTCTCAAAAAAGTAGTACAGTGACGTGAAAAGCTTTAATAATAACCGAGATTTTTGAGAAAAACACCCAAAATGGGACACCTACTTGTTTCGTCATTGCGAATAAAAAGTGTCCTCTTGACATTTTCTTTGTATCTCACCACTTTGTGCTAAACTCTACTTTTTTATGTGGGTGTTTTTATAAAAAAAAATATCAGCTATCGTGAGTCAAGGAACTATAAAAATGCGTTCTTCGATCACGCGACATTGCGACCGTCAGCCTTAAGCCGTACACGACCTATTGTAGCTCAGAGCCCGTGCCCGGCAGGCTGGACCCGCGCCGCTACGGCAGCAGCCCGACGCTCGCCGACCGCGGCGACCACCAGCCGCGCCGCCAGCAGTCGCGGTGGTCGGACCGCGGCAGCCACCCGGACATCTTCGACGAGTGCGCCGCCTCCAACGGGTGCTGCCCGAGGGGCGCGTGGTGCGCGTACCGCGCGCCCCCGCCGTCCTGCCACTGCTGCTACGGGGAGAGGAGCCACAGGTGGACGCCGCCGCCCTATCCCAAGGTAGACGGACGACGGGTTCGACGGCGTATCGCCTGAGACTATCTATTTTTTTGAGTAATACTCTGTTGTCGGACTTCCATTGTAGGCCAGGGAAAATAGAATTTGACCTAGACAAAAATATTAACTGCAATTTTGTTTTACCATATCAGTAGAAACCAAAAATTAAACATTTTGAAAAAACGGAACCTTGAGTTACCTCAAAAAAAAACCTATTTTTCGTTAGAAATTTCGAGCAAAAACGTTAACTGGATTTTTTTAGACTCTTTAGGTAAATACTTCCCTTGCTAACATATATTAAGAAATTAAACATTTTAAGAATATGGAAGTAACTTAGATCGACAAAGAGAGATAAAATACGATAATTTTCTATTTCGGCAAAAGCAAAAATATTAACTACGTTTTTATTGCAGATTATCATTCCCTTTTACAAATAGAATGTAACTTATACAAAATTAAACATTTATCTGAGCCGCGTGTACGTCAGCTTTCACTTCTCATTGGTATAGAATAGGCAAAAATATTAATTGTTTTTTGTTTGTTTAACTTTTTTCAATATAACTAAATTGAATCATATATAGCGAAATTAAACATTTAATTACGGCGCATATAGGTCAACTGACACTTGTCATTTCTTTAGGAAAAGCAAAAATATTAACTGTTTTTTTTTTGTTTAACGTTTTACAATATAACTATATTAAATCACATATAACGAAATTAAACATTTATTTAAGGCGCATGTAGGCCAACTGTTATTTGTCATTTGTATCGGTACAGCAAAAATGTTACTATTTTTTAAACTTTTTACAATATACCTAACTGTATTGAATCATATAGGGCACAATTAAACATTTATTTACGGTGCATATACATATTATACTACCTCACTACGTCAAAAATACTTCCGTTACCAATTTTTGTTTAATTTCAAAAAATTACTTTTTACTTAGTATCTACTTACAATGTTTAACAAAAATCAGCCAGTTAATAATTTTGCTCTCAAAGACAACTTCAAATTTCTTTAAAATGCGATTTCCGGTGAAACAATATGTTTAATTTCAGAACAAACTGTTAATACTTGATTTTTAAGGTTATTATAAATAATAAAAACGCAGTTAATATTTTTGCCCAACGAAATATTATGCAAAATGTCATTTTTACATGATTCGGATACTTGCGCAAACGTAATCTGTTTAATTTATCAATCTCAACTTTATATACCTTACTTACTAATAAATGCAGCTTAAAATTCGCAGTTAATATTTATGCCGTCTTTAGTACAAGAAGAAAAATGTATTTTTCTAAAAAACGCCCACACTCGTATGTTTATTTTGTATAAAAAACAATTCTGGCGTTCATTTATTACCAATATTTTGTGATGGCATTATAAAAATGCGGTTATGAATTTTGTCTAGGTTTCGTTATTTTTTACCGTAATTTCCCTGGCCTATTGTCTTTGTTTGAAAATACATGATGTTTCGGACAGTGGTTATCTCTGACCGTTCTCATTACGCATTACGCTCAAACAAATAAAGGCAATGGAAGTCTGACAACAGAGTATTACTCAAGAATCCACCTCGTCTATCAACTTCAGTCAACGATTTATTTCTTATTATGCGAAAAGTACCCAGTTGTCAAACTACAAACAGAGCTGGGCAGATCTATTTAAAAAAGATCATTTTAAAGATCTAAGATGGCGATCTTGATCTTAGACCTAGATCTTTTTTGTTTCACTAAAGAACCATCTTTTTTAAAAAGATCGTTTCAAAAATATCTTAATTTGACGATCTTAGATCATTTTAAAGATCTAAGATCGTTTTATAGATCTAAGATAGTTTTAGAGATCTAAGATCGTTTTAAAAATCTAAGATCTTTAAAAGGATCTAAGATTGTTATAACGATCTAAGATCTTTTCCTCATTTGTTTTTGTTCATTTTTGAAACGTTTCTGTGTTTTTTTTATATAAAATAATGTTTTATTTTTGAAGAATAAATAGTGCTCTAGGTTGTTGTAGGAATAAGAGTTTTTGTTTTTATATCTACATATTTGTAAAATTTGTTTTCATTTTGACCTCAATTGTTGTTGTAAGTAGTTTGTTTTTGAAACGTTTCTGTGATTTTTTTTATACAAAACAATGTAGGTAGAAAGGTAGGTATATATTTTTTAGAAGAATGATTAGTTTTATATGAACAATGATTTTCTTTTTATACATATAAATCTACATATTATTTCTAAAATATGTGTATTACGAATTCAGTTACTTACGTTACTAACGAGCATTCATTTAAAGCAGTTTACCTCAGGAGATCTCTAGGTCTCAGCTAAAGTGCAAATTGTCAGAATTCGCGAAAAATGACAAATAATATAAACAAACTGACGTACGTTTTGCCTACAACTACAAGAACCTATTTTGAGGTCAAATTTAAATGAATGCTTTATGTTAATGTATTTTATTTTCAATTATCTATTTCTCAAAATTCCGAATATTTTTACAAGAAAAGTCTAATTCTGCATGGTATATCAACTGATTGATTACGTAAGCAGTTCAGTTAAAGTAGTAACTTTACGTAACTAGTTACGTAAAATTTTACTTTACACAACTAGTTACACAAAACTGGACGTATCATCACTTGCTCAGGTTTTGAAAGATGTCACTTTATACTATATCAAAATTAGGAAAAATATTTATAGACATCTATATCTATTAACTATATAATATCATGAATTTTGTTTAAAGATCTTAGATCATTTAGAGGATCTTAGATCGTTTAGAAGATCTTAGATCGTTTAAAAGATTTTAGATCGTTTAGATGATTTTAGATTGTTTAGAAGATCTTAGCTCATTTAGAAGATCTTAGATTGTTTAGAAGATCTTAGATCGTTTGGAAGATCTTAGATCTGATCTTTTTTAAACAGGTCATTTTTAGACGATCTTTGATCTAAGATCGTTTTTGCATGAAAAGATCTATTTTTAAACGATCTTAGATCTTTTTTTGAAAAACGATCTGATATATGATCAAGATCTTTCTTGGCGCGATCTTTCCCAGCTCTGACTACAAAGATACGAGTATTGGCATGTTTATGCGGAATAGCCAGGGTTGTCAAATCGACTTTAAACTATATCTGAAACTCACAATCGCCACCTGTCGTCAGAGATATGCACTAGTTGATTGTTTGATATTTTTTTATTAATATTTTGTTAAAATTTTTGCATCATTTAGGATTACCCTGGTGAGTATTCTATGGCTATGGATATAGAACCCTGTACATTGTTTACTCTAATAGGAAATAGCAGAACTATCTATCTATGAATGTGGGATGAATGTATGTGACTATCGTTGTGCATTTATTACAAATTTCTTTCCTAAAATTTGCCAATGTTATTACAGCCGGGGGAACACGATGAAAAATTGAGAAAAATTCAGTATGAAAAGGAGAATCTCCAGCTGCAAGTGCAGGTTCTTGGGGAACAAATTGAAGCTCAGTGCGATAAAATATCAGACATGGAGAAAGTGTTACAAGAGAAAAAACATCTACTCTCGGAGGCCGAGGAAAAATTGCAAAAGGTAACCAATTTTACGAATTATAATCCCAAAACTGAAAATACCACGACATTTTTTGCAAAATTACCTACACAACCATTAGACAACCTTCTAGTAGTATTCCTGAATATTTAGTTTTTTGAAATAACTTCTTTTTATAGCGGAAATGAAAGTGATTTTCTCTATTTTACAACTTACACATTTCCACTATAGGATTCCTTTTTTAATTGTGATTCCAACGATATATAATTTGACCTATTTATCTCCAACCGTTTCCAAGATATTTATCAGAGAAGCTCCATTAAACTAGATACATGGTCTCATGGTCAGTGTCTGATATCCTATCCGAGTAGGCCAAACAATAAAACCAAATTTATGACAATCAAGTCAGCCATGATAATAAAACTGACAATCAAGTAGGCTGTATAAGTTCAATATTTCTATTTACCTGCCAGATTAGTCTTAAAATATTTTCTTACTAAAGCTGTTACTAGTTACAGTTTTAAAAAATGTTTTTGAAAGAAGAATGCCGTGATATTTTAAAGGTCTTTATCAAAACTGATTCAAGACACATAGAAACTTTTAGGGAGTATTCTCGCAAATATCCAAATAGAAATGTTCCGAGTGCTTCATTTAAATTTTATATGTAAGCTGTATCAAAGATTAAGGTCAACAGGAAGTGTGACTGGCAAGAGAAAAATTGGCTTTAGAATTAGTGAGGAGGAGAAAGAACGAATTTTAAATTATTTCAGAAGAAATAACAAAAAATCACAGAGAGATGCAGCGAGAGATTTATTTAAACTGTAATTAGTAACAGCTTCAGCAACAAAATTTTAGGCTAATCTGACTGGTAAATAGAAATATTGAATTAACAGCCTACTTGATTGTCAGTTTTAATATCACGGCTGACTTGATTTGTCATAAATTTGGTGTTATTTTTTGGCCTACTCGGATCGAACATCAGACTTCTCTGATGAATATCTCGGAAACGGTTGGAGATAAATAGGTCAAATTATATATCGTTGGAATCAGAATTAAAAAAGGAATCCTATAATGGAATGTGTAAGTTGTATAATAGAGAAAATCACGTTCGTTTCCGCTATAACCAGAAGTTATTGAAAAAAACTAAATATTCAGGAATACTACTTGAAGGTTCTCTAATGGTTCTGTAGGCATTATTTTTTTATTTTGCAAAAAAATGTTTTTCACGATAACTTTTTTACCGACAGCCATATACAAAATCCGAGTACACCATCGAATTGCCCTTAATTTTTACTACAATATCATTTTTGGAATGTCGATTTTATGTTAACCTGTCTCCTCTTAACGCACTTTTTCCTCTTGGATGGACCACCCTGTACTGTGAATAAGTTAGCGGGTTACCAATCAGTTTCAGCTACCACAATATTTTCAAAGTATGTCATTTCGTTGGTCCATATTGGTGGGCGTTGAATTCTCGCGACTATCTGTCTTTGCCTTAGGAAATGCTAGCCAGGTCGTCGCTGGAAACCCAAAAGTTGGAATTGATGTCGATAATGAGCGAATTGAAGCTGCAAGCGGCGGCGCTAGAGAGGGAAAACTTGGAATTAAGAAGCTCCCAGTACAACCATTCGGAAATAAAGAAACCGCCTTTGATACCAAGACTGCCTTCGCAACCTCAGCTCACGTCGACACCTGTCACGCATAATATTAATAATCAGGTAAGTGTTTATTTTTTCGTTGAAAAAGAATAACAGCTGTCAAGTTTGGCATTTTACTGGTGTGCCAAAGTGGCATGTCGCCATCTATCTTTGAACAAAATCTTCATGCGTAATTTTTATAAACAAAGTTTTAACGAGAACATTTCATTAGTTAAAATGACAATAAGAAATAATTATTGTTTTCAGGGGCATAACATAAGAATGTCACCATCTCCTAGTCCTGTAGGAATTGCAGTTAACAGTCCAAATAAAATGGAAAATACCACTACTATTCAGCATGAATCACAGTCACCTAAGGTACAAAATCATTTACTTTTTCTCTAGGGATATTCATATTTATTAGTTTACTATGACTGTTTTTATTGTTATTATTAGAATTGTTTTTAAAAAAATATGTTCCTCTTGATGAAATTTGATTGAAACTGATCTTAAGAGGATTATTTTCCCAGCGTGTCAACTCACAATTACTCACAAAACACATGTTTTTTGTGAACATTTCAGTTTATTCAAGATTCCATGCAAAGTGACGTACGGTCTGTCATCCTGGCTCTTTTAGATTTTATTTTCACACAAATGTTTGCAGGAAAATAAAAACATGCATTAAGGCTGTGGTTCATTTGAACTACTTCTGGTAAACACTTCAAATTATACTTCAAAACCAGGAGTAGTTCAAATGTCCTACACCCTTAACGTGAGTTTTTATTTAAAATTTTTCCCAAGCAACAATTGTGTGAAAATAAAGCTTAAAAGAGCCAGAACAGCCTCGAAACACATTACAATTTTCAAAGCCGACATGTGATTTACTCTTATTATTAGAATTGTTTTTAAAAAATATGTTGGTCTTGATGAAATTTGATTGAAACTAATCTTAAGAGGATTATTTTCCCAGCGTGTCAACTCACAATTATTACTCACAAAACACATGTTTTTTGCGAACATTTCAGTTTATTCAAGATTCCATGCAAAGTGACGTCACTTAATAAAATAGCTTCACAACAGAAGCGTCCATAAAGACATGTGTCAAAAGGATGCTCGCTTTGACGCGAAATATTTTCTAAAGGGATAAACATTGTGCATTTTATTTGATTTTATATTAATCCACATTGCAAAGAGATTGTATTAGGACCAAATTTATGTATAAGTGATTGGTTATTTTTCTGTAAATTGAAATGGAGGCTTGCTTATTTTTGACACATGTCTTTATGGACGCTTCTGTTGTGAAGCTATTTATTCTGTGGTGACGTAATGATCTGCCATTCTGGCTCTTAAGTTTTATTTTCACACAAATGTTTGCAGGAAAATAAAAACACGCATAAAGACTGTGGTGCATTTGAACCACTCCTGGCAAACACCTCAAATGGTACTTCAAAACCAGGAGTAGTTCAAATGTACTACACCCTCAACGCGAATCTTCATTTCGTTTAAAATTGGCCGGTATTTCCCCAGCAACGTTTACGCGAAAATAAAGCTTAAAAGAGCCAGAATTTGCGCATCCTCGAAATAACGTTAGGATTTTCATTCGTTCTCGCTCGTTCATTTCCCCGTTCACCCGCAGACGCCGCCGTCATCCTACAAACGCCAGATCGACGTGCGGTACGGCAGCCTGCCCCGCCAGCAGTTCCTGGCCGACGGGATCGCCGTGGCGGTGGACGACGGCGGGCCGCGGGCGGCGGCGGCGCCGGCCGTCAACGGCAGGCGGGGCGTGGCGTTCGGTAGGGCCCTGCCGTCGCTGCTGCTGTGGGGGGGCAGGCAGAGGGGGCAGTCAGTGCCCAACCTAGGTGACGGATAGCTCAGTCATGCCCCGGCAGCATGCGACACTAACGGCGATGCACTAACGTTTGTCAGGAGTTTGATTTGACGGTTATGCCGAGTTACCGGGCTTTATAGTACTCACCACTAACTGCGGAAAGTGTGATTTGATAAAAGAGTCAACTCCTATCGAAATTTCGAAATCTCCATAAATCACTTTAAAAAATAATAATAAATACTGCTTCGTTCATTGAATGCTAATACCTATGCTCCATAACATTATCATTTTTTACGAACATTGATTTGCTACTTACTGCAACATTATAATTTTTATTTTTTACATTAAGTTAATGTTCTAACGTGCTTGCATTATACATATCTGAGCTATCTAAACTTTTGGATCATGATATAGTTTCTATTATTGTAGTTAAATTGCAACTACAGAAAAACTATTTTATCCTTAGAAGTTATAGTTTTTGTCAGATAAATAGCAAAATCGCTTTGATTTTTTTTCCTTAAGTAAAAGATTTTGGCATTTTATTATTAATTCCATTTAAAACCACCTGTGAGGTCACTGATTTGCAAATAGAATACATTTTGACAACTTCAAGATTATCTAAGCTAAGGGTATATTATTTAGAAGTCTCTAAATTCCCTAAAAAATAAATAGCGAGTATATGAAATAAATGCAAGTTTTGTGTAAAGATTAGTTCATTTTTCATTTTCATGGTATTCTTTACATATCAAAGTGCAGGTTCAAACTGACAATTATCTAAAATTGCAAGTTCAAACTGATAATGATCCAAAATTACAAGTTTAAACTTATATATATATCTAAAATTGCAAGTTCAAACTGACAATTATCTAAAATTGCAGGTTCAAACTGACAATAAATATCTAAAATTGCAACCTGAGACTAACAATTGTCTAAAATTGAAACTTCAAACTGACAATTACCTAAAATTGCAAGTTAAAACTGATAATGATCCAAAATTACAAGTTTAAACTCACACATCTAACATTTTAAGTTGAAATTAACAATTATACATATTTGTTGCAATTTATCTAAAATTGCATGTTCAAACTGACAATTATCTAAATTGCAGGTTCAAACTGATGATGATCCAAAATTACAAGTTTAAACTAACACATATCTAAAATTTTAAGTTGAAATTGACAATTATACATATTTGTTGCAAGTTATCTAAAATTGCAAGTTCAAACTTTCAATTATCTAAAATTGCAGGTTCAAACTGACAATTATCTAAAATTGCAACTTCAAACTGACAATTATCTAAAATTACAACTTCAAACTGACAATTACCTAAAATTCCAAGTTCTAACTGACAATTATCTAAAATTGCAGGTTCAAACTGACAATTATCTAAAATTGCAACCTGAAACTGACAATTATCTAAAATTTCAACTTCAAACTGATAAATATCCAAAATTATCTAAAAATGCAAGTTAAAATTGGCAATTATACATATTTATTGCAAGTTTAATCTGACAATTATCTAAAATTGCAAGTTCAAACTGACAATTATCTAAAATTGCAACTTCGAACTGCCAATCATCTAAAATTTGCAAGTTGAAACTGATATTGATCCAAAATCTAAATTTTATGTATATGATCTCCATCTTCTTTTCAGCTGAGAAATTTTGATCAAGGTTTTCTAAAGCTAAGTCCATACAGTCGCGAATCTCGAATTGCGGTATTTATCTTTATATTTAAGGGTATATTTAAAAGGCAGTAAATTTAATAAAAAAATAATAGTGAGTATATGAAATAAATGCAAGTTTTTTAGAGAGTACTTCTTTTGTCCCAAGAAATTCTTTACCTATCAAAGTATGATCTTATGAAAATTAGAAAACTATGAAGTCCATGGTATCTGTAGAACATTTTAAATATACCTATCTAAATATTTATTTTCTTTTTAGTATTTTTAACGACAATTAATAAAAACTATCATGATCCAAATTATGCCTAATTTGCTTATTAATATTAACAGTTAATTACAAAACTTGGGTGGAAAGAGTAATTTGTAATTTTTATTATTATAATATTGAATTAAACTTTTTCTTTCTATGTTCTTACTACCTGATTTTTGTTACAATGTGTACGTATTTGTCAAAAATGTTGCCGTGCAACAGAAGTCTTCTTACTTTGGGATCTGGAGTGTCTAGTAGTATACAAAAAAAATGCCACTTATTTTAAATATCCAGCTTTATTACAATTTACGTTTTTTTTACGATATCGAGTTGCCTTAAAAGAGTTCTTATATATCAAACAAAATTATTCATTTGCTCTCCATTTATACAATTTTCACCACAATAAAACAAAATTTGTTTCGCAACGTAAGGAGCCTTGTACGACATGAATGCAAGTATTATATTTTCTCTTGTCGTTCTACCAGCCGAGACCAACAAAATCATCGAGGACACGTCGAACGATGCTCCCGGGTCCCCGTCTCTATCGTTCGGAAAGAACAACAAAGGCATAAAGAAGATTTTCGGGAAGATGAAACGGTCCGGCTCCGGCAATCTCGAGGACCTGCCAGGAATCGCCGAATTTCAGAGGGGCGGCGTAAGAGCGACCGCCGCTGCCAGGTTGGGATGGAGCGAGCCACAGTTGACACAGAAGTAAGTTCTCAGATTTAAAAAAAATGAAGTAGTTCATATGTCCCAAAACCTGAAATTCAGGGTTCTTCCAAAATAATGTAATTTTTCCGTCAGGCCCGACAAACCGTTCGCCGAATGGGATTCGGAGAACGTCTGCGATTGGCTGCAGGACCTCGGGCTCGATCAGTACGTACCTGATGCGAAAAAGTAAATTAATGCATAATGTTGACTATAAAAGTTGAATAACGATTTGAAATGTTCTCAGGTGGGTGAAGACTGGCCAACAGTTGCAGGAAGCTTCGATAAATGAAGTTGAAAAAGAACTGAATATCAAGAATCCTTTGCATAGGAAAAAATTGCAACTGGCTTTGATAGACACTCAGGTTAGTGAAAGTACAAATCCGTAATTTATTTGTTACATACCAAAATTGCAAATTCAAACTGACAATTATCTACAATTGCAAGTTCAAACTGACAATTATCTAAAATTGCAACTTCAAACTGACAATTATCAAAAATTGCAACTTCAAACTGACAATTATCTAAAATTGCAACTTCAAACTGACAATTATCTAAAATTGCAACTTCAATCTGACAATTATCAAAAATTGCAAGTTCAAACTAATAATCTAAAATTACAAGTTTAAACTAACACATATCTAAAATTTCAAGTTCAAACTGACAATTATCTAAAATTGCAAGTTCAAACTGACAATAATTAAAATTGGAACTTCAAGCTGACAATTATCTAAAATTGCAACTTCAATCTGACAATTATCAAAAATTGCAAGTTCAAACTGATAATGATCCAAAATTACAAGTTTAAACTGACTTATTTATCTAAAATCGCAAGTTGAAATTGGCAATTATATATGTTTATTGCAAGTTGAAACGGACAATTATCTAAAACTGATAATGATCCAAAATTACAAGTTTAAACTAACACATATAAAATTTCAAGTTTAAACTGACTTATCTGAAATCTCAAGTTGAAATTGTCAATTATACATATTTATTGCAAGTTGAAACTGATAATTATCTAAAATTGCAACTTCAAGCTGACAATTATCTAAAATTGCTACTTAAAACTGACAATTATCAAAAATTGAAAGTTCAAACTGACAATTATCTTAAATTGCAAGTTTATATTGACAATTATGATACACTCACATAAAAAAAGAGAAGTATTTCCACATTTTAGGAAAATTCATCAAGTGATCCATATCTCACAAAAGCAGGAAAGTTAGACACAGCATGGGTGCTCAGGTGGCTGGACGATGCAGGGTTACCACAACACAAGGAAAATTTCTTGATAAATAGGGTTGACGGCAGAGTATTACACAGGTAATTTTCTCAATGAAACCGCTGTTAAATAAAATTTGAGACACCAATCAAATCTTATTTACGACTCGTTTTCGTTAGGTTAACAATGGACGACTTGGCTCTACTACACGTCACTTCTTTGCTGCACGTCGCTAGTATAAAAAGGGGCATCCAGGTTTTGAGGGAGAACGATTACGAACCGGCGTGTTTGCAGCGAAGGTCGCTTCCGGAAGAGCCGGACATTCCTACGGCTAAGCAGATTTCTCTATGGACGACGCACAGGTGCGTAAACCTGAAAGTAGTTCAAACGTACCGACAAGATTAACGCGCCATTTGATTATTATGAGGAGGTTCGGTTATTATATCATTTTGGAGAGGGCGAGGCATGCGAAGAGAGTGTAAAATGTGTACAGGGTGTCCCATTATTTTCTGTAAAAAAATCGTCGGCCCATAATCCTCTCTTCCGCAGGGTGATGGAATGGTTGAGGGCGGTGGACCTGGCCGAGTACGCGCCGAACCTCCGCGGCGCCGGCGTCCACGGCGGACTCATGGTCCTGGAGCCCCGTTTCACGGCGGAACTGCTCGCGGCGCTGCTGTCGATACCGCCGGGCAAGACGCTGCTCCGTCGCCACCTCAGCACCCGATTCAAGGAGCTGCTCGGGCACGAGGTGATCAAGGGGAAGCGGGAGGCCGAGTCGACGCTCGGCTACGTACCGCTGACGCCGTCCGCCAAGCTTAAGGCGAGTTGGACTTTTTTTTCTCGATCAAAAAAAATGAGACGTAATATTTTTTTGCAGGTTCCGAAGAAGGCCCAGTTTTCGCTGAAACGGAAGAAGAGCAAAGGCGAGGCGGACTACGGCGACCTGGTCTGCCCGCTCAATTCCGAGAGGACGTCAGGTGATCAGAATAGTGGTGGTTTTAACGCGGGCGTAAGTTACTAACTACTAATTCCTACCTACAGATGTCGCTTCTGTCTACTATGTGAATGTCTCGGCTGTCGTTTGGAAAATCGGCGTAATTTTTGAAAATATCGTAACTCGGAAAGTTTGCAATCAAGTAAAAAAATGTCTGAAAGGAGAAATAAAAAAATAGTTTTAAAACAGCTAGCAGCATCAATTGGTGCTTTGTAGATACTAATATGTAATATTTTACGAGTAAAATATCGAAATTTGCAAATCTACTAACCAAACAGTGTAAAATGAATCGTTCACCTAAATGTTTTCTTTCATGCCTCCACGGACGATAGATTCCCGAGATTTTAATAATACATTGTTGACTGCATTAATCGTTAGGAAATTTTTTCGAAGGTGCTGGGGTAACTAACAATAATATGATCTTCACTACATTTGGTAGAATAGAGTTGATAGAGATTAGGTATTTCATTTTTTTGTAGCATCTAACGTAGAACAATAGAATTATTATTATTACTTTCCGATGCTTTTCTATTAACACTGGGTTTATAGTTCATAGAACTTTATGATTTGCATCGTGGCATTTTTTTGCAAATTAATAATAATAACTTGTTTGCATTACTGGCAACGTAACTAATTTTTTAGTTCAAATGTCCCGACAATAGAAGAGTCCACTCAAAATTTTGCCTTGAAAAAAGAGACGAAAGTCCCGCTATCCTTCTTTACCTGTGAAGTAAAAATAATATTTATGTTTGCATCGAATAACTATATATTATTGTCACCAATTTGGCAAGATCAGTCCTACTTTTTGTCTGTGTGGTCGTTTTGTGGCTATATTCACAACAAAATATCGATGATGTGTGGTAACAACTGGCTAGAACATCGAAACTACTTTCCAAAACTTAGGACACCCAATTAGATCTGCTGGTGATTGCAGAAAATTCTACAGTTAGGTTAGGTGGTAATATCTCTTCATATTTATATGGTACCACAAAACAGCAAATAGGCACATTAAATAGTGAATTATTCAGTGCCAACACAAGGTTAGTTTATAGGAAGGTTAGGACATTCTCCCACTCTTAAACAAAACCAAAGGCCGTCCCTTTGCACCGGCAACATCGCGCGACGGTGCTCTCTCACCAGCTGGCCTTTAGCTTGATGCCAATGTCGTATCAAAAGGGACAACACGGGTATTGAAAACCGAAAACAAAGTAAAGACACGAACATAAAACAAAAATGCGATGCACCAACATACTCCACAAAGTTCCGTTGTTTCATTGCACAAACATTAAAATGAAGAAATAACCGAAAACAGCCAAAACAACATAAATATACACCATAAACAAAGTACACGCCAAAAACGTCTGTGTGCGCCTATGGCTGGAAGCGTTATCCATTTAGGGAGTTTCTAAATCGCCAATTCACGTGTAAATGCTACCAACTTAAATTGTGGCCTTTGCCCCCTTTGCCTCTCTCACCCCCCCCCCTTCCCTTCCAAGTCGTCGAATGTCCTAACCTTCCTATAAACCAACCTTGGTGCCAACATAAATATTATTTTCACGGCGCTGACAAACAAGGTAGGGTGGAACTTTAAAATTATTACTGAGGTCGCCTATTTGCACCTAGCAACTTATCACTGTAAATTTTATGTCTATAATTACAAATGAGGTCATTTTATGACCTAAAAGTAAAAAAAAATCCACAGTAGTACATCAGTGGCAACAGATTTATAACTTGTTAGATGGTAGTAGTTCATTTGTCCCATGATGTATTTGTCCACATTTCAATGCACATTTGCCTGATATGTTGGTGTTTACAAATTGGTGACATCATAACTACCAAAAACTTACTTATAGTGGGAGGTTGTACCTTTTACGGTCTGCCGTGATATCGAAATAACAAAAATTATTTCGTTTTTTTTTTACTTTTCGTTTGCGCTTCTAAGGATTAATAATTGTTTGCATTTTGTACTGTGTACTATATTAAAATAGTTTTGCATTATCGTTGATTTAATTTATTAACAAGCTTAACTTTGTGTATGGAAAGTTCCAGTGTTACGCACGTAACTACGAAGTATTATTGCGCCGCATTCTGGAATTTTCTAAGGTACTTGGCCAACATACTAATCTATTTTTCCACCCCCCAAATAGACGATGAGAGCAAGCCACGAGGAAGAGGATGCCTATCGTCACGTTGAAAACGTGAGATCGCTTCCGACCTCCGTCGGGAATTCTCCGGTACTGCAAAGGCAGGTTTGAGACGCGATTAAGACACATAACCTCACTTAGTAGTATAGGCGGCAAATTTGCGGGAGTAACGTAGGGACTTTTTTAGGTAAGACCAAAAATATCAACCGCGTATTTTGTAGAATTTTTTATGAATGTTAATTTCTTTTTGGACCATATTTGGTGCAAATATCGCCCTATGTGTACATGGGTAAAGTTTTAAGTAATTTTTTCTATACCTATATCTGTTGTCATTGACAAATATCAATATATTAAGCAAGTGTGATAAAAAGATGAAAGTATCGTTGTGATTTGAATCAAATGAGGTTATGTATCTTATTCCCGGCGATCGTGTGTTTATCCGAGATGTATCTGTAAATATGTCTTCCCCAAATTTTGCCTTAGCGATGTGTATTAGTAGTTTTAAGCACTCGACACATGAAAGTATTGATTCGCTCTATTGGTGGATTTTTCGTTTCGTTCTCGGCAATCGTTATTGCGGGAATTTGTTTTATATTCGTCTGACAATATAGGAAGTGCCAAATTTGTATCCCCTTATAAAGTATCCTGAAAGAATGCAGAGAAAATCCATTGGCGTGATGAACTACCTACTTATTCGTAAAGAAAAATTATTTATAGTAGTACAAAATTTGATAGACAAGATTTGATCGAGGAATTCTAACAAAACCATAATATCGTTGAAATTAAACTGCGATTGTGCCAAAATGTTTGCACTATTAAATTGTTATCGTTTTGTATACTAAAATTTAATCTATAATATTATATAACAGTTACCAATAAAATAATTTTAGGGTAGTAAATTTGACCAAAAAAATCATTAGGTAATTGTAATTCGGTAGGTAGCTACTAACTTAAGGGCAAAATTAACGGTAGCGTTGTGTATTATAATATTATATAAGCACCATATTTCGTTAAGCGGACAATCACAGCTGCCGAGATTAAAAAAAAAACACCGGAAACAAAGACACAAATTCATGGAAGCATTGTTATTGAATGGAGACCACATCTTTTTTGACTTTTTTAACATTTGTACCATAATATACATGTTTGTATTACCGTAATATAGTATTATGTTTGTAACTTTGTTATAAAAATAAATCGTGTAATATCTATTCACGTTTTATTGCTACCTACCTACAAATCAGTACGATTTTTAAAAACAGGTTTTAACCACCTGTTTAGAAACACCTCTGACATCATCGATTTGTAAACATCATGACGAATATACAACGGAACAAATGAACTACTCTCGAATAGATTAGAAATCTGTCTTCACCATTGGACTATCTGTCGAATTTGTTGTTGCCAAATATGCCCTATATACAAATCAGTGACATCAGAGGTGTTTTTAAATGGGATAACAATAAAAACCTTGAAATCTCTTAAACTGAAGCGAAAAAGTTTCAAAGTGATATTGGTACTCATCTGACCAAAAAAACATTTTTTTCTTTGCAATTCTATTTATGCGACTATGTACAATAAGAAAACAGTGGGTAATTTTTCGAAATTTTTTGGAACAAAAATTTTCAAATTTGACGGATAAAGGAAACCACCTGTGGACTTTATTGCTCACACTGTACATTACCTATTTTCTCAGAAAAAAGTAAAATGGAAATAGGTAAGTATTTGACATCAATTTTAGTCAAGAGTTAGTATTGCTTAAAACAAAGTTTTAAACATCGGCACATGAAAAACACAATTTGTTTAAGACACGTTTTAAACAATAGTTTTAAGAGAATATAAAATTTTTATTAAAAATAACTAAAATAGGAACTTCATTTGGCTAGACAGGGTGAGTTATTAATAATGGCACATAGTGCAACCGCATATATATTTTGGGTCAAAATATTACGATTGAGGCTAATATTCCTTGGCTGCATCTCCTAACATAATCAAGCTGCTGAACTGAAATTTGGCACTGCTATGTTTTTGGGGATGGAGAATAAGCTGAAAATATCAATTTCTACGAATCTCACAGAGGGTGCCACTTGCGCTGTTTTTGGATCTTGCTTTTACTCGCAACTTTTTTGAGGCTATCTTTTTGGTCCTGCAGATCCATCATTTTAGTGCATCTTTTCATTCTGCAACAAAGAGGTACCTACTCTTGTTTCATAACGATCAAATCAACCGTTTGCGTTGAAATTGCCAAAACGTGCCCCAAAACACCAAAAAATAAAATTTTCACCTATTGCTTTCTAATATTGCACAACGACTGTACCATTTAAGGCGAGAAAAAAACCCAAAATTTCTAAGAGGAATATTAGCCTCAATAGTAATATTATGGCCCAAAATATATGCAGTTGCACTATGTGCCATTATATTAATGACTTACCCTGTATTATTATTATTATAACTCTGGATTAACTGGATACTTTTTTGTTCATTGCCGCTATTGACTTTGGCACTTCATATTTTGCCAAATTTATTTGTCATTTCTCACTTTATGGCACTTATTAGATATGCAATTGCATGTTATAGCAGCACAATCTTTTAGTATACATATTTTAGTAGGTTTAAATATCAATCTATTTTTCATGGAGGCTGCACAACAGGCAGCAGTTTTTTTACCAAAAAAAACCTTTTTTTTTCGATTTAAAAAAAAAATATATATTATATACCTTGGCACTGAAGTTCTTTTTATGACTAATGTGGTTTATTTGCCTCGGCCAAAGGCCTCAGCAACTAAATTCCACATGAGACATAAATAATTATTTTTTATCATTGTAAAACAGTTACTGAGTAATTAAAAACCAATGTCTTCAATGTAACAGTTTATGGGAAACAGTTATTTTGTTAAAAAAAACAGATTTTTTGAATTGTCCTAATTATTTTTTGTATACAGGGTGTAACTGAACTGAGGGTCAAAAATGAAACCATGTATTCTTGGAGTCAAAATAAGGACACTTCTTCATATATTTTTGCTCCTACAGGCCATAGTTTTTTTTATACAGAGCGGAGAAGTTTAGAGAAAAATACACGTATTTTTTAGTATACGAGATATTTTCTTCAAACTTGGCGTGTCACATGATCGGATGAGCCGTCAAACTTAAGGTTGAAATGAAGCTTCTGAGGCCCCCAGTTGCGGAGGTACAGGGTGTTATTAGAATTAATCACTTCAGAAAAATATGAATACTCTGTATACTAACATTTTTCAAATTTTTTTTGAGTGGTGACTCCAATGTTTAACAAAAAGCATATCTTAGTATTTTTTATATTCGCAGCCGTTTCTTAATTATTTTCAATGAACGACAATGCTGCAATAAAAAAGTCATTTTAAGAATAAATCTAGCAATCTGTGGATGTCAATTAAACTTGGCATTATTTGATTCATTTAGCTGTCAACTTTGTACTTTAGTATCAATATTTTGAAAAACGACATTTGCATTCGAAGAATTGACTGACATGCACTTTTGCTATGGACTTGCCAATGGCAATAATAAACATGCGGAAACGCATAGTTGCGTGTAGTTTCTTTTATTATTGTTTTTCTTTGGTATTTTGTTAAATAAAGTTTAATTAGCATCCACAGATTGCTAGATTTATTCTTAAAATGACTTGTGTATTGCAGCATTGTCGTTCTTTCAAAATAATTAAGAAACAGCTGCGATATGAATAAATACTAAAAGATACTTTTTGTTAACCATTGGATTCACCACTTAAAATAAATTTAAAAAATGCAATTATACAGGGTATTCATATTTTTCTGAATTTTAATAACACCCTGTATCTCCGCAACTAGGGGCCTCATAAGCTTCATATCAACCTTAAGTTTGAAGGCTCATCCGCTAACGTGACCCGCCAAGTTTGAAGAAAATATCTCGTATCCTTCTAGATATACTAAGAAATATGTGTATTTTTCTCTAAACTTCTGCGTTCTGGATGAAAAAAAAACTATGGCCCGTAGGAGAAAAATATATGTGAAGAAGTGCCCTTATTTTGACTCCAAGAATACGTGGTTTCATTTTTGACCATCAGCTCAGTTACACCCTGTATATTTTTTTATTATAATCAAATTGTTTTTAGACCCATATTATTATCATATCATTAATAAGTCTTCTAAAAATAGAGGGGGAGCTATATGTTTAGGACCTCCATGTATAACCCTTCCTGAATTTATTTTTGTAAGCCCACTATATCACATTTTAAAGCAAACCTGTCAAGTCACTCAAAAACCGATTCTGTCAAAATCAAAATGTAAGAAAACCCAAAAACAAATCGAAATTTTAGTGTTGCACGCAAGAGAGACGATGATCGTTCCAAGTGATGGTAAAGGACACTCTCTTAAAGCAATCGGAGGAACTCACGCTAGCCACACGGGGCTACAAGATCATCAAGAAGTTGGGCGAGGGATCGTACGCCAACGTTTACCTTGCGGAATTTTCGAATGCCACCGATTCGAAGCAGAGCAAACAGCTCGCTTGCAAGGTACAAAAAAATCAACAACGGAAAAGGGCAGTTGTAACAGAACGAGGATATAGGATTTTTATTAGTCCAAGAGCCGGCCGCACGATTTCAACTCTCATAAGCTTATAGAATAAGATGTTATGTAAAATGTAGAGAGTATATTTCTTTACTTGAAGCAAGTAGGTTGCCTCGGATAATATGGGCCCGATCATTGTTATTTAAAGAAGTTGTGGATAATTTTTAATTTTTTAATAGGTACAACCCGTCCCACGGACATATTTACTACTTTTTCGCAAAAGTCTTTTGACAAATTCGAAAAGTGCTGTTCTAAAAATCGAAGAAGATGGTAAACTTCTCAATTGGGTCTTGTACTTTCCTCCAGTACTAAAAGAAACCTCGAAAATCCGATATTTAACCAAATCACCCGATTTCCAAGTTTCGAGAAACGGGACGGCTGTAGAATTAGCGAATTGACGGGAAATCATGAGGAACCGCTCTTATAAATTGCGTGTTTTTTTCTCATTTTTTAATTTTTTGAGGGCACCGGAAACATCTGTACCTCATCTGAAGACTTGAGGGAAGCTTTAAAAATTCCAACCTCAGAGCCCCGAGCCGAAATTACTTAGCTGTAGCTCGGCGAAAAAGGGCAATTTCTGACAGTTTACGTACTTTGGCTTTTAGGTGACGGGAAATGCCGGCCAATCACGTAAAAAAGATGCATCCAACCTGTGTTGGTCGTTTTTTTTAGAGATGGGCAACGGAAACTTTCCAAGTTGGGAGTTTCCATTTTTAGAAACTTTCCGGGAAGAAACTTTGAAGGTTTAGGAAACTTTCCCTGAAAGTTTTGGAAACATTCCTGGGAAACTTTCCCGGAAAGTTTTCCGGGAATTTATGTAGAAATTTTAAATTTGCCGCCATAAATGCCTGGCCAACATTCATGACAACCTAAAAAATACAAAAAAGAACAAAGAAGAATCATGAACAACTGTGTGCTTGTGCTATAGACCAATTGAGGTCAATGTATAGACCACAGATAATAGTTATTTATGTACCAAGGCACTGAAGTTCAACTTTTTATGACTCATGTGGAGTTTAGTTGCTGAGGCCTCTGGCCGAGGTAAATAAACCACATGAGTCATAAAAAGAACTTCAGTGCCGAGGTACATATTATATTTTTCTTGAAATCGGAAAAAAAAATGTTTTATTAGGCAAGAAAATAATAATAAGGGATCACCCGTCCACGAGCCGACTATGCGCGGCGTTGCTTGACTTTACCGATCGCTCTACCTAGGACAAGTATAATGATGTACGGCACCTTCTGACAGAAAAACCAAACTGCTGCTTCTTGTGCAGCCTACACAACAAATCTATTGATTTTCAAATTTACTAAAATATGTATACTGAAGGATTGCGCTTCTATAGGAAACAATTTCACAATGTGTACGAAAAGTTAAATGAGCCTTTATCGGCCGGGTTTTGAATATTTGGTCACTTTTGACGGGCGATTTCTCCGCGTCTGACGTTTGATGTTTACATCTCGCCAAGGCCTACTTATTGAAAAAATCGTACAATAATGGGCTACATTATTGTACGATTTCTGTGCTTTTAATGACGATTTTGGGACATTTTAATGCCGATTTCAAGAAAAATATATTTTATTATATTCTATAGGTATACTTTTTGACTTAAATTTAATAAGTTTAAATTTATTATATTCTTTCATATTTGGTTTTATCTTTTTTATCTTTTTTTATTTATCTATCTTTTTCAGTTCTCTATTTTATTATGTTTACTTTTGTACAGGGTGACACAATTAAGATGTTACTAGCGATTATCTCGGTAATTTTTAAGATACATTGGCTGTTCAAACATAAACTTGTGTTGTTTGACAACAAATTGTACAACTGTGGGCAGCCAAGCTACCCAAAATATTTAAACAAAATGTACAATTTGTTAGTATTTTTTGTTAGTATTTTAAAGTTTTTAAAATGTGACTTGGTGTGACCTTCTATTTATGGTTTTTACTGTTGTATAATGCTTTATGCTCCAATTTTCCTGTACACACTTGACAAGTGAGTATGACATGACGTTAAAACAATTTAGTTTTTCCACAGTTAACTTTTTCCAACCCCCTATTTTATGTCATACTTTCTTTTTAGGTGGTACTGAGGATGGCTTAACAGCCGAAAGCGCTTTACCATGATTTTTAATTAAATTATTTGCACGGAAATACACTTCTTTTCCCTTTTCATCTATATATACGTGCACACAGCCCCGCACTCCTTTGTAAAAAAGTTATCGCCAAATTACCATTTTTTAAAATTAAGATGGCGATTTTGTTGCAATTTTTCATCAGACTAGTAAAGTGAATAAAATAATCTGCACAACACAGTTGCATATCACTTTCGGTTTAGTGAAAGCAATATTTTTTTGCCCCAGCTAAATCTGCAAAATAATAGTATTTTTTTAACAAAAAAAGTCACTTCCTACGTTTTTTGCTGTAGGTGGTAATTAAATAATACTAATAATTTAAAATCTGAAAGTGGAATATTGAATTATGATCATGAAATACTAATTATACAAAGCAAAACTTTTACATTTTGTGATATTATACTTTTTCTGCAATATCTTTAACAAATTTCACTCAAAATATGACATATTTGGTATTTTTGGAAAGCTCTAAGTGTGACTAATTAAACTAAACACTAAAAAAAGAAGACTGAAAACTTTCCGAAAGTTTAGGAAATTTTTGTTGGAAACTTTCGGGGAATTTTCGTAAAGTGGAAACTTTCCCATCTCTATTTTTTTTCGGCGAAAATCCTTAATAACTCGAAAACGAGAAATAATTTACCTGAAAAAGTTTCTTTAAATATGTTGACCCGTTCTCCGGCCATCTCGCCGTACCGTCAGATCTCCCGAAAAACGCGTTTGAAAAAATTTTTTCCTGTGCATCAAGCGGTATATGGCACTGGCTGTATAGCGAGACTTTGCGCACAACTCGCGTCCCCGAGGTCCAGACTTGCCCCCATCTTTCACGCCGTATTTAACAGCGGAGGATTTTCGGGGCCCCGAAAATACGCCTATCGGATTTCTAAAGGACCAAGGGACCCTTTTTTTATTGTTGCTCCGTGGGCCTTCATTCCTATTTTGTTATATAATCATATGAGAGTAGATTTGCCTAAAAATTGACCGCAACTTCTTTAAATAACATATAAATTGAGGCAACCTACTCGCTTCAAGTAAAGAAATATATTCTCTCCATTTTACACAACATCTTATTCTATAAGCTTATGAGAGTTGAAATCATGCAGCCGGCTTTCGTACTATATTGTTATCATTGCAACTGAGGCCAAAATAAACAAAAATTCGGTTAACGAAAATGAAAAGAAGCTAATAATTACTTATTTTTTGCATCTGTTGAAGGTTATCGATACGAGTAAGGCCCCAAAGGATTTCGTGAAGAAATTTCTGCCCCGCGAGTTGGACATTTTGGTGAGAATTAACCACCCGCACATCATCCACATCCACAGCATATTCCAACGGAAAGCCAAGTATTTCATTTTTATGAGATGTGCCGAGAATGGCGACTTACTGGAGTACATTCTCAAGAAGGGCCCCATATCGGAAGCTCAAGGAAGAGTCTGGGTAATAAAATTTTGCAACAAATCGGGAACCTTTCGTTGCCAACTTTCTTTAATATGCCATTTTTCTTTTCTGTATAATAATCGATGAACACAGTTAAAAATATCTTTAGGTGAGACAAATGGCATTGGCCGTTCAATATATCCACACAATGGACATTACCCATCGAGACTTGAAATGCGAGAACTGCCTTATTACGAACAATTACAACTTGAAGTTGGCCGACTTTGGTTTTGCGAGATTTGTGGTCGACGCTCACGGAAAGAAGATATTAAGTAGTACATATTGCGGTTCCTTATCATATGCCGCTCCTGAAGTACTAAAGGGTATGCCGTATTATCCTAAAATGGCAGATTTGTGGTCTGTAGGTAAGAAAATGTTTGTCACAAATCCCAGAAACCGACATATCGACAATTCTTCCCCTTGTAACCATTCCCAATCACTTCGTTATTTTCAAATTCAACCGTATAATGTCAAAAACTTTTGCCCCTTTCCTAGGTGTTATAATGTATGTAATGGTAAATAAAGCTATGCCGTTTGACGACACAAACGTGAAGAGATTAAACGAACAACAAATGGGCAAACGATGGAAATTCAGATCTAAAGTTGTCGATAACCTGTCGGCGCAAGTCAAAAATCTCGTAACAAACTTGTTGGAACCGGACAGTTCGAAACGGTGGACTGTGGAGCAAATTTTGGACAGCGAATGGTTAGTTAAACCTTTGTATACAATGTGTCCCAGATAAGAATGAACAGTATGGGGATCTTGCAAACGGTGAGAGATAGAACAACGGTTAAACGGGGAAAAAGTTGCGCAATTTTAAGGTCAATAAAATGATAGAAACAGATTTTTAATATCATTTTCATTTTTGAGTTATTTTGAGAAAAAGGAAAATTTTGCGTTTTCGATTTTATTTTTTTCTGAAGTTGTTATCACAGATAGGAAAAAAGAAAAACACTTTCTTTTGCACTTTTTAAATGGGCTTTAAGATGGCCCTTTTAGATTTGTTCTACAACATTTCGTTTTTGAGAAACCATTTTCAACTTAATTTTTTTAAACACGGACCTGGATTTTTTTCTTCCGATTTTAAAAGCACTTTTCATTGCAAATACCGCGATGTATGATTCGAAATATTTTTAAAATATTTTTAGACAATTATACTGAAAATTCATTTTTTTCCATTTATTTTTTCTAATGCGGCTCTCTATTTAATACTAAGAAGTCTAAATATTAATAAGTATTGTCAAAAATTTAACTTAGTTTATTTTTACTTCGAAAACTTAATATTTTTAAATAGGACCCTGTCTGGTTAGTGTTTTCCTCTGTTGTTGTAGCAAACAGTGTCACAGTGTGTTTTTTTTTTTGGAGTAAATTCTTCATTTTTTTTCTAATTGTGAGAAGAAAGCTTTAAGCCAATAAAACCAATAACTTTTGCCATTTATTAATTATTGCAACAATACATTCGTTCGGTCTCTATACTATTTCTGTGACATAAGATATAACATGCTAACATGTTAAATTTGTCGTCATTTGAAAAAGCACCCTTCATTTCTAATAATACAAATTATTAACTAAATGATACAGTTGGAGTTATGACAAATGACAAGGGGTTGGTTTCGTTGTTTCAAAGCCTTCTAGGTGGAGGATTTTTATTTATTTTCTATTATCGTATGTGACTTTTATTCGTCTTTGCCGTTCTTTTTTTGGTTCTCCGATAGAAAGAGAAGTTATAAGTTAAATTGAATGGAAAAAAAGGAATTTTCAGTATAATTGTCTCAAAGCATTTTAAAAATATTTCTTGTCATACATCATGGTATTTGCAATGAAAAGTTCTTTCAAGATCTGCAAAAAAATACAGGTCTGTATTTAAAAAAATTTAATTGAAGATGGTTTCTCAAAAACGAAATGTTGTAGAACATATCTAAAAACGCCATCTTAAAGCCCGTTAAAAAGTGCCATAAGAAAGTTTTTCTGTTTTTCCTATCTGTGATAACAACTTCAGAAAAAAATAAAATCGAAAACGCAAAATTTTACTTTTTTTCAAATAACTCAAAAATATATTAGAAATCTATTTGTACCATTTTATTGACCTTAAAATTGCGCAACTTTTTCCCTATTTAACCGTTGTTCTATCTCTTACCGTTTGCAAGATCCCCATGCTGTTCATTCTTATCCGGGACACATTGTATACATATTACTTTTCCAGATAGATTCATAGAATAGAATAGAAATAGAATAACAGTGTAAATCTCCAATCATAGCCAGCAGACGGTTTTCCGTAAACGCGCTCGACACTATTTTTAGGTTAGCCATGGATCCAAGATTACAAGAACTAAATTCCTCCGAGGAGGCCGCCTTAGCACAGGCGCACGTAGAAAGGAAAATGTACATCGAAGGACTGAGCAAGAAGAGCAAAGAACAGGCGGGCCCCGCCAAGCCGGAGGACGTGAAAGTTCTCAAAGCCAAAGAAATGGAGGTCAAAGAGGCGATGAGTGAAATTATGCAGAAGAGCTCGATTCAACCTTCCTTAAATAATACTAAATAATATATTTTGGCAGAATAAATTCTGGTTTTATTTATCTCCAAAGGAAATTTTGCACTCATTTACGTTTAATCTGAAATGTCTACCAAACACACGAAAAAATGACCGGAAGACATTAACGTTATATCAGGGTCATAAGCCTAAGCCTACTTTGAGTACCATGAAAATTTAATAACCATAATAAGTCGTTCCATTAGGTTTAAAAATTTTAATGGCATCGGACTAAAAATATATATTTTACATCATTTTTTTCAAAATAAGTAACAAAAATAAAGAAAAAGAAAATGACCAATACTATTGTTACACTGGCTATCAAAGAAATGACATACATAATACAACACTATAATACAGTAATAAATTGATACCACTACAAAAATTGTAACTAGATACCTTTTACAGTCAACCTACCTGCCTATTTTATTTGCTCTATAGATAGGATTTGCCTTTTTCATTGTTTTTGAATTATTCTAGTGGGTATATTGTTACATACATACTTTTGTGATAGCTAGGATATTTTTATGTGGATACCTTTTGTATTTACATTTTATACAATTTTTTATTTATTTTTAATTTTTTCCATGTTTGTTACTATAACCTTTTTGTTTTTTGTCATTTTACAATCCTGAAGAAGACTACAAAATTATAGTCGAAACGTTGACACAGTGTAAAACTTTGGTTTGATTTCATCTTTGTGCTATAACCCGACAATATTTATGCAGTTAATATTGTTATTTATTTGCAGATAATTTCCCAAATGTAAAGCTAGTGTCAAAGTGCTGAAATATATTTTTTATTATACTTCTTTGAAAACACCTGATTTCTGTTTTAGCAATAATGAAAGATGGGGTTTTTCGGGCTAGCGCATACGGAAACAGCGCATGGAAAATAATACAGCAAAGTAAACTAAATTTAAGAAACTCTATATGCTCTCTGATATTTAACATATACCTATTTTGTAGTTTAATTCGTAAGTGTTTCAATATACATTTCTGTAATATTTTTGACGTTTTATTCACCTTATCTGACAATAACTAATTTACAACAAAGCACCTTTGAAATAATTTGAGAGTAACCATGGAAACGCATCATACATACCAAACACTATAATGTCATTGTTTATTTTTTGTCAATTAAATTTATTATAATATGCCGATAAAATGTTTTAAGATTCCGTTTTCAAAGAAGTATAATAAAAAATATCGTTCATTACATGTCCAGAAATAGATTTTTCCGTGCTTGCATGACTTCTCGTGTTCGGCTGCTCCGTCCCACGGGAATTTGTCACGCGCGCACGGAAAAATCTTTATTTCCAGACTTGTAATGAAATATACTATATTTGTGGCGATTTCGAATCAATCAAAATAAAATAAATAATGCATGCCCAAAATAATCAATTAAACAAATTTCAATAAAAACGATGTTAAAAATAATTATATTGGTCCTATTTACAAACAAAACAATGCACTTTATCATACTAAAAGGTAGAAGGAATTTGAAGAAGTAATATTGAGAAAGAACAAAGTTTTGGAGCATCTTTGAAAGGTAGCTTGTTAAATATTTACCTGTAAAACGAAATCCCGGGCTCTTGCTTTTCACTTCTGCTTTTGCAACCAAACGCTGAACAATTCACCATCTTCACCCCTTAATCACTGTTACTTTTAATTCACAAAATCACGAAATTAACTCACAACGTACTCGCTTTGTCTGCCACATATAAAATGGCCGCCGTTCAATACGACGTAACAAAATCTATTCACGGCAGGGTAGGCAGGTGCAGTGTCCCGTCTCTTTCCTTGTCTAAGGTATTATTCGAAAATGCCCAAAATAACGAAACTGAAAATGACGTTATTTTACCCGATTCTTATAACTTACAGGGAGTCCATTCACTCACAACATATTGAAACTGCTTTTACGATTGGCCAGGAAGCTATGGATTACGAATTATAAATTTATAAATCAGTATAATTACATTATTCATTGTTTCTTAAATGCTAAAATCCAATTAAAAAAAACTACGATTTCTTCAACTCTGCATCAAACTTATCCAATACGACATCGCACACTTCGGCCAGTTCCGTCAAACCTCTCTTTAAAGCATCCGCAGCCCGGCCATCGTACATCTGTATCCGGAAGTGCATTTTATTTTCCGCAGGGTGCGGAACACTGTATCCGCAGTACTGCACGTCCGGACTGGAAAAACAGTAAGTACATTCGGGGACAAAAATTATAGGAACTAGATTTTATGCAACATAAAACAATTGAGACGAAAAGACAACCCTCTAGGAAATTTAGAGGTTAGTAAAGTAAGTAAAAAAATAATAATAACTTACTAATGTGCAATCAGACATCTCAAAGCATTTCCCAAAGTATGGCCCTCGTCTTGAAAGACAAATGTTTTAGATTTTTCATCTCTTGAATCATTTCCAGACAGCTAAAAAGATAGAAAAACATTCCTCATAAATATATTATACCTATTTTCTTTGATAATAGTTCGTACCTGTGTAACTGGCATGTTTGCAAGTTATTATAAAATTATTAACATTTCAACATTTAAAGGAATCCATGATAGGTACTTGAAAAACTTTCATCAAGTCAAATCAAGTACAAACAATTTGAGAATTTGAGGTTAAATAAATTTTAGTGTCAAAAGTTCGTCGTCTTCTTCTTTGAAAGTGTGTAATCACTTGCAGCCAACTTTGAAATAGAAAAAAAACTGATTCGGTAGGTAAATAAAACGGTAAAATAAGTGGTAATAATTGAAAAATCGATTGAAAGACCTTGTGTTTAGTTTATAACTGTTACTGGAAATTTACAATTAGGTATAAATATTTTTTGCTATGCAAACTGCTGGTTAATTGATTTAATCGTTTTGAATTCATCAAAATGAAACTGGTAAATTTAGGTATATATCAATTTAACGTAATCTCTAATTAGTTTACTACAATTGCCTACACCTCTAAATAACAATATAAATTAAAAACGTAGTAAAAGTCAAGAATTACCTATAAGTACTTGTTAAGTTTATTACCTACTTTTGCAAAAATATATTAAAAAACTAATTTACTTTCTAAAACTGTTCCAAACTTTCCTCGAAAATCATCATAAAACATTATGATTTAATCTACCTCTATATGTAGAAAACAGAAAATCCCAATTAATTCATGGTTATCATTTCTGAAGAATAGATACCTAATAAATTTTCATATTTAAAATCCCAATTAAAATTAAAGTTCTTTGCCGCCATTTCCGCGAATTACGTAAAATTGATCCGAAACCATTGAAGTAACAAAGAAGGCACCTACCTATGTACAGGCAGTTCACCGGATAAAGGAATTTTATATTTTATTATTTGGCCGACAGTTGGCCGAATAGAAGGTGTACTGTCTGCGAGTGATAAAACTGGGTACTTTAGTTATTACGCGATTTTTATTACAAGTGCTATTTAATTGTTGCTGTCCTTTTTACGGGCTTAGTAAAGAGTTTTCGCAAGATGAACGGGCTGGAAATTACAAAAGAACTGAAAACTGACATTGAAACGAACCAAAATCAGTTGAAAAATGCAATCCGCAATCATCAGGTAAGTTTTAAATTTTGACTCACCAAAGATAAATGTAGCAGTTTCGTAAGAACTGTGAATAAACTTATTTTATTGATTTTTGTAAGTTAAAGGCCATAAATGTTTACTTTATAAGTTTACGTGTCGTTTTGTTAATTTGCCAAACTTTTGGGAATGTTATTTACCTTTCAAATATTTGTCCCTGAAGAAATTTATTAGAATTTATAGTAGGTATATTAGATAAACTTTAGAATAAAATTAGTAAATTTACTTTTTTTTTCAGCTATGCGTCTTGAAAGTAAAGGGGGAGCCAAATGTAAGTACCTACCTACCTAAGTGAATTTTGCAACAAATCAAAAAATGTATTGTATAATATCATAAATATACGTTTTTGCTAATTTTTTTGTTACAGAACATTTATTTGCACAAGGAAGTTGGAAAAGCAGAGGAGTTGATCATATTCATTGGTTTGGAACAGGTATAAAATATTTAATTATCTATTAAATATTAATAACTTTATTATCATAAATTGCATACAATATATTTTCTACACCTATGGCTTTCGTTATATTCAACTTGGTTGAAATAGTTCAGAAAACAAATCCGCAATTTATACTACACCGTCACATTATAGTTGGCTTTGACTCTCGGTTACTATGGAAACACTGCTTTGTTTGTTTTCCATGGCCACCTTGGATGTGCAATATTTGACATCCTGACGTGGCGTGTTTAAAAAAAGGCTGTAGATTTTTTTTCAACATTTTTTTGCACATTAAAATGGATAGTAATTTAAAAAGAGACATTATATTTCCTTACAGAAAAAACTGCTAGAAAGACTGCGAAACGAATACAAAGCATATCAGAAGAGCATAGAAAACAATATAATTAAAAATGGTATAGACGATAGAAGGTTTAATTTATCGAAAGCCTTAAACCGAGCAAGAAAACAGAATATGTAAGAAAACTCCAATAATATTGGCCTAGATATTTTTTTATTTTAATTATTTTCCCAGAACTTTACCTCGTTCGGCATCGGCTAATTCTTTCTCCGATGAATCTGGCGATGAAAAATTGTCTCCGCTACCACCATCTTCTACTTCTTCATCTCCTGAACACACAAATCCGCTCAGGCCACATGATCTACCGCAAGCCAAGTAAGTAGGAAACATAGGTTAGAATTCATTGTTAGGCTTTGTTAAAATTAATAATCTTTGAAGGTTATAAGAAAATATTTCCATTCCATTTATAACTTGCACACCTAATAAGATTTTTTGTTGTAGATTTCTGGGATATTTCCGACTGGCGACTCACGAGGCCTACCGGGATATGCAGAATCGCAGAGCCGAGAGAAAGAGGAGGAGCACCGCAAATCCTCACTTTTTGTATGGTGGTAAAGGTGAGTTACAATCTGTTGGATGTTATTGTGTGACTTTTTTTACTTTTTGAATTTTATTCATTTTGAAATATTTGGAACCACTGTTACGGGGATAACTAATTTTCAATTGATAGTTGTCATTTTTTGCATATAAATCTTTGCTTTGACAGCTTTGTGACCTGTTGAATGCAAAGTAGTTCATTTGTCCCATGGTATACTTGCAACATTTGCCACATATTAGGGCGGTGTTTACAAATCTGTGATGTCACAGACACATTTAAACTCTGTTATAAAGTATACAGGGTGTCCTCACGATTCTTTCAGTAATGTCAAAAGCAAATTTGTATAGTCCTTTGCCGATATGTTTCTTAAAAAAAATCCCACTGGTTATAAAGGCTATTGTCACGTCTTAGGCTGGGACTTCCTGAGCCAGCCGAAACGCAGGCGCGGCCAATTCCTGGCGAGACCCGTGTCGCCCCCGACGACTCGGCAGGCGTCACGTCGTCGTCAGGAGGCGAGAAGCTCGCCCCCCCTCAGGAATTCCGGGGGGACGTCTCCGGAAGTCGTGGAGATTCCGGACCCGTTCCAGTCGATACCCGCCAACCTCCCGAGCGGGTTGATCATCGAACGGGTGAGCCCCGGGCGGTCGTCGCCCGACGGGAAGTTTTGCCTCAGCTGCAAGCAGCCCGGTGAGTACAGTTCCGTCAAATAATTTGGTTTCGTTTGATAAGAGTATAAAGACAGAAATGTTTATTGATCTAGCTGGTGAGTGCTGACAATCGTCCAACGGTCAGGTTTTCTAGACGATTGAAAGTGCTTGGTAGCTAGATCAATAAAGACGCACGATTTTTCAAAGTGGGTGAAATTTTGTAAGAAAATGAAATTTCACTGTCACTAGGCTGTGAACGTTTAAATGTCACCTCACACTTCGTATATTATTAACTGCGCTTTTAATTTTTATCTCTATATGACTTATATTTTATATTATACTCCTTTTTTTAATTTTTGCCTGAGAAATAGTCAGGGGTAATATAACAAATGTTGTGCCTATTATCGATAATGCCTTTGATTAATTTTACGAATTATAATTAAGATATTATCTTATTATTAGGCATACCACGAGTTGTATTTAGGAAGAGAATTTAACAACTACAAATAATATAATTATTCAGTGTTCAGGCTTCAGACAAATAATAAACATAATAGACAAAGGCTGCATTGTAATCAGCCAACATAAAAAATGCCTACTCAAAACAAAAATAACAAATTTGACACTTAAGAGGGGGTTGCCGACAGCGAAAGTGACGTTAGATTTCGTATTTTTTTAAGTTGTATAGCATAAAATCTAATAACATTTTACTTGGCAAAAATTTAGTACAGACATCTGTGTCTTCATTTTAATCATAAGAGCTTAAAAGCATATGCAATGGAATTATTATTTTTCCAAAAGTTTTCATAACCTATAAAAGAAAACACTGCTTGTAATATCTTATGATTAAAATGAAGACAGAGATGTTTGTACTAAATTTTTGCCAGGTAAAATGTTATTAGATTTTATGCTATACAACTTAAAAAAATACGAAATCTAACGTCACTTTCGCTGTCGGCAACCCCCTCTTAAACCTGCATCCTATGATAACCAGAGGTTACGTTTCCTATGCCAGAAATCCAACACTTTACTCTTCCCATCGTTCTTAAAACTACACTAATTCACTAATTACTAACTTAACTATATGTCTTCTATCCAATAACCTCAAAAAAACAAGAATAACGCAAAAATAAACACTCGAAACACATCAACACAAGCCGGCAAAATCTCAACGAACGAACTCTTGATCAGCTGTTGGGGTATAATAAAGCAAATGCGCATCGATCATAAAGAGCTTGTGCAACGTTGCCACATTAGCCAGAATAAGCAATTTATTAAGGATATTATTTATAGACCAAGTAGGATCAGTAAATTCACAAAATCAGTAAAATTTATTGTTAAATGATAACTGTCCAAATTTTTACTATATGTAGATTGTAAATATCAACTAATTGTTCCAAATTTATGTTTTTTAACGTTGGTTATACATTTATTTCGTAAGTACAAGATAAATTTATGAAGAAGTTTGGCAATGGTGCAATCATTGCATTGTTTTGTTTTAGATTTCTATTACTAAAATAATAAATAATGTTACTAAACACTTTTTATCTTGACATGGTCTGTATTGTACGAAGGCCTGGAAGGGACACACGCCTTTTTTTCTAGATCCGTTCCTAAAATTTCGACTTATAAGTCGAAATATAGGAGTGGATTTAGAAAAAAAAAAGGAGAGTGTCCCTTCCAGGCCTTCATAGTATTGTATTGAATTGTTAGTCTATGTTTATTATTTGTCTGAGGTTCAGACGTTATTTGACAACCAAACTTAATAAAAATGTTTATTAATCTAGCTGCCGAGTGCTGTCAATCGTCTAACAACTACGGCAGTTAGACGATTAAAAGTGCTCGGCAACTAGATCAATAAACATTTTTGCATATTCAAGTTGAGAAAACTTTTTAGTTTAACTATCGTAAAAACCGCCGGTATTGGTTGCAGGCGCCCTGGCAATTTGCGAGACTTGCTCCAACGGCTTCCACATCAGCTGCCATGCAAAGTCCGCTTCAGATTCGTCGCCTCGGCAATGCCCTATTTGTCTCATCGGTGGAAATCATCCAGTTGGATCACTCAGCTTGCCATCTGGAATGTGTGTTTCTTACGTCACTCCAGAAGTGTCAGGTTAGAAAACTGTATGCTGTTTTTCCCATAAATTAAAGTTGTAAGTTTCTGCTCTTGTTTTGTTCCAAAAGGTTTTTTTGGCAATAATTTCCCATTAGCTAAAACATTTTTGTGCTATCTAGCTAAAAATGTTGATATTTTAATATCCCGCTTGTAAATTGCTTCCTATTCCTGTTTCTTTTAACTGTACGTCATCTAGGCTAAGAATTATTATTTTCCATGATCAAAGACTTTATATGTTTAAGTATGTGATTTATTTATTTATTTATTTAAAAAATAACACGCTTTTAGGGTATAAAATACTCCACCAGTTCTAATAAAAGTAGCAAAACTTTAAACACCCATTTTTAAATTTCAAATTTAACATTTCAACGCATTATTGTGAACAAAATGTTATTACAATGATGAATTTTGAATTGTATTTTAAGTTTTAAATCATCTACTTCAATTTGACGGCTATAATTTCTCTTTTGGTATAATATTTTTGTGATAAATTGGAATAATATTGGTTGGAACGTTTGAACTACTATGTCCATTAAACCAATGTAATCCTTTATTTGAAGAAATCAAGTCGGCAGATGTTAGGCTAAAACTTTATTATATCCATTGAGTAAAATGTTACACAATACCCGTCAAATTTGACAGCTGTCGTTCCTCTAAAAATATTTCCACTCGCTTTCCACAAGGCGCACTTTTCTTCTTCCAAGTGGCCCCTTTTCAATCACGTCTCTCTCGGCGATCCTCCTAAAAAACCACCGACTTTTTTGCAGACAAGTTGATTGAAAAGAAGAAGCTGGAAGAACGAAAAGCGAGCCTGGCCGCCGAGCTCACGCAACTCCAAAATCGCCACTCGGAACTGGCCGTCTCCCTCCAAAAGCAACAATCGCAACAGGACGAGCTCAGGGTGAGTCGGCACAACGCCGAGGAACGCATCAATGACATTTTCCGGTTTATCGAGAATATAAAGAAGGCGAAGTTTGAGATCCGCGAAAACGAGGCTCAACCTGAGGTTCAGTCGGAGTCTCAACCCGAGATTCGCGAAAATAACGAATCCGAGGGTCAGCTCGATGCTCATTCCGAGACAGAAAGTCAGTCGTGATTGGGTGGTTTTGTTTTAGTTTACATTCGTTTTTATTTTTCATTTAGGTTTTTTAAGTCAGTAGATAATATCAGTATATTATATTGAACGTTTGAACTACTATTTAAATCAGTATAGTCCTCGACGATACTGGAGGTCCTTGTGAATGAAAATTTTAGCATGTCTGAGACAGATTAGTTTAATTTAACTTTTGATTTGTTGTATATATAAAAATAAATTCAAGTAACTCATTTTTTTTGAGTGGTTTCATTTTAATTTACAACACTAAAGTATTTTTATCATTTTTCTTCCCTTTAGAAAAAAATCTTTATATAAAAAGTCAGGGGTCAGTCATAGAAATATAAAAATTGGTTTGAACATTTGAACTACTAGATAGATTGAAGGTAAAAGAGGCCCTGATGGATAAAAATCTTAGCATGTGTGAATGTTATAAAAGTTTGTCAAAGAGTAAATATATCCTATTGCTATTATTTGTCAAAACAACAAAAAAATATATGTTCATAGGACCTCTAGTAAAGTTTCAGAAAATTATAGCTAAAGATATTTTCCTTTTACTGGCTTACAGGGTCATTCATTTTATTGTTCATTTACTAAAATATGTTTGTAACCTATTATTTTAAAAAAATTTCGAAATTGAGCATTTAGCAATAGAAAAACGATTGTTTGCTTTGGAGAAACGTGTACAAGTTGACATTTTATTAGTTTGTGTATTAGTTTTACTGTTACGTTATTAGAGAAGTAAGTTTCGTTACAAAATGTTGAAGACTGATTCCACGTACCGTGGTTAGATTGGTCACTTCGGCTGTATTTTTTATCAATAAATTAGATAACCAATTTTAATTGCGTTTTATTATCCCAAATATCGACAAATGAAATGCAAAAATCAATAACAAATCATTTATTTACAAAATCCCCAAGTATCGACATTTTCTGCAAGAACGGCTGCGCCTCGCAACTTAACAACTTATAATTATTCTCCCAAGTCGAATTTCGTGGATACTTATTTTCTCTTCTAAAACGCTCCAACATAACTTGAGGATCAAAATTTTCGTCCACTTCTTTTGTCACTTCTTCATACGGTATGTTTGAACTATTTTTCGTTTCTTCCGTCGCACTTTCTTCTATAACTTCCGCCGTTCCTTTAACTTCACCGTCACTTTCCGTTTCACTTTTCTGCACGTCTTCTTCTACATCAGCGACTTCGTTGCTGTCGAAATTCTTCTGTTTAACGTTGGACGTTATCGCCTCTCCTTTGAACAGTGGTTTCTTGAACATTTCTTTAAAGTTAAGGTTTTCGTTTGGAACGTTGTGACAACAATGCAAAGCGCTGGGGTCTACGGGGTGCGCCTCGGTGTTGAATATATAACCTCCGGCTTCGATAATGCATTCGCCATTCGGAGTGTCGATTACTGTACCGTGTTGGCCTTGGTTGTGTATAAAATTGTCGGTGTCGAATAACAGGTAGAGATATTTAGTTGTTTCCGCCAGAAAGAAAGATTCCATGCGGTCTTCTTTGCTGTGGTCCCTTACATCTTTGATCTAGGTGTTTATAAGATTTTAAGTTGTAACTTCTACGTCGGATATCACTTTAATATTTGACTTACCGTGGCGTACCCACATGGTGTTTTTGCGCTGTGCTGAATACTCCTCAAGATATCTTCACCTGCTTGTAATAAGTAGGGATCACCTGTCGCCCTATTAAAAAAATTTAACCTTTAATTCGGAGCTACGATTTTCTAAAAATGTACCGACCTGTAAAGGTACATTATCGACTCGATTAGTTCCGGCCTCAAAGGATAACTTTCTTTGTTATTTCCTGCCTCAGTTTGTGAAATGTAGTAAAATTCTGGTGTAAATCCATATTGTAACCACACTTGATGATAGTTGTGAAGAGTTCTCATAGCGTTAGATGTTTCCCCTGAAATATGAAAAAAATCGTCGTTTTGTATCGAGGAAACATATTTTTTAGTTCACTGTCCTAAAGCCTAATAAAACTCTTGGCACAACTCGAAATATGGCAGAAGTTTCAAATGAAGGAATTTTAGAGGTCATTTAATAATTTTCCCACCTATTAGACTAAGCACTCCAGGCCAATAAGATTCCAACGACTGAAAAACTGGAAGTGTGACCTGTCCCTTAGTCATCGACACCCACATGTACCAGTCGTCCTTTTTTAGATACTTGTCAATTGCCCGTCGGGCTTCTTTGAACATTTCCATCAATTCCGGCCTCTGCAGGAGGATCGACCCTGAAAATTTCTATTTACTGCCTCAGAATGGTAAAAAAAAATTGTCTCCTAACTAGAGCTGGGATTTTTTTCGATATATCGATATTTTCATCAATATATCGGACAACGATATTTTCTTTTGTAAATATCGATATTGCGATATATCGATATTGTAATATATTGAAATTGCGATATATCGATATTGCGATATATAGATATTGTAATATATCAATATTGCGATATATTGATATTGTAATATATCGATGTTGTAATATATCAATATTGCGATATATTGATATTGTAATATATCGATATTGCAATATATCGATATTGTAATATATCGGAATATCGATATATCGGAATATTGATATATCCCTACTCCTAACTAATACCTCAGAAAAATAGCTAGGCTATATTTTCTGTGTGAATACTTACCCTTAACTAAGTACTCAAAGTACGAATCAACGCCAGATCCTATTCCGGAATCCTGCGCAGTCCAGCGGCCAGTATCTATATCTATGTGGTTTCCAAAAAGACCTAGTGGCGATCTATAGTCAAACAAGGCATATAAAGCATTCATTGCAACTTCTTCGTACAAAGGATCACCTGAAGCAAATATTTAGTAACAAACTAGTAATAGCTCAAAAAATAAATACTAATCGAAATGCAAATGCCTACCAGTTAATCTACTCAGAGTGCCAAATTCGACGATAAATGTCCCTATACCAGCAGTACAGGTAACTGTCGTTTCTCCTTTGGGAATGCCATTGCGTAAATTCACGGTGCCGTACGGCATGCCGGTTTTTGTATCGAAAGCCACTATCAGTCGTTTTGCTACATCTTCCGCCAGCCTTAAAAGTGGACCGTTACAAGGCCAACCTATTATATAACCAAAATAAGGAAACTATTCAATGATATATTATATGAATTTTCTTATAAATCCAGTGTTTAAATTTTAAATGGAACAGAGTTTACTTTACCTGGTTCGAGTTTGGCCCCAGCTCGAAACGATAAAAGGTGAGCGCTCAGTAAGCCCCCGATAATTCTTATATTAGTTTCGAAAACAGAAACGTTAATGTTTGCATCGAAATCTGTTTTTGTCGAAAGAATGTCCACTACTCGTTGGAACTCGGTGTAGTTTCCCATGATCGCTAGAGTATCTAAGGCGTCAATCAGTGTTAGAGAGTAACTAAAAATACACGATAGTAGGTATACTGTACATACAATGAGCACGAAATTATCGCCATTTTCTCACACGAATAGGAAATGGCCAGGAAATTTTTTGGCTTTGAAAATTATTGAATATTTTGCACACTTTTATCAGACATAAAAAAATTTCTGTGTTAGGTATTCCTAGTAGGTTTTTTAGATATTTTTAATAATATGGCCGAAACGTACGTAGTTTTTTACTGTGAAGTTGAAATCTCTTGTCAATAAAACATAGTATCCAGGAAGTTTTCTAATCATAAAAATAAAAAATAAAACCTCTGCAATATCTGGGAAACAAAAACTTGATTTTTCACTTCAGAGTATTTCTGTACCAAATTAATATCAACTCGATCCATTCAGTAAGTTATTGTTTACCTTCCATAAGTGTCAATACCGTCACAGCTTATCGGTCTCAGTTCATCGTAGGGATACGCATATTTTAAGTAACTCTCATAGGCATGATAAAACATGTTACGAACTTCTTTCCTAAAATTATACTAAATTTACTATCGCAACTTAAACTTTTCTAACTTTCCATTACTTCAATTACCCTACAAATATATTATAATAAATAACAAAAAATAAAAATATAGCTACTTTAATTTTATCAAATCATCTTTGGTGTAGGTTCTGATGGCCCAGCTGAAGTTAAAATTCACAAACAACAAAGTGAAGATACTTAATTTTGGCAGCTTCATTTTTCTTTATTCACAGGAAGAGAGTTTTACATTTACCCATTTTTAAAAAAGGGTAAAAAGTTTTCAAATAAAACTGAGGTGTTGATTCTCTATCTGTGTTGACATTTACATAACCTTATTTTCGGTTGACCTAACTTGGGTTTTTTGTAGATTTATCTTCTTCTTCTTAGCCATTGATTAAGGTTTAGCTTAACATACAACCACAGATTACCCACCTTCATACAACATCCAAAATTCAGTGCAGGGACACAATATTTGATTTATGATTGGTTGGTTTCTTTTTCTATACAATAATGTAAAAAGAGATGATAATACCACAAAAACATTAAATAAGTATACTGTTGGATTTTGCAAATTTAGGAATTTGCCAGGATATGGCTAAAAAAGTCGACAGGCAAAACGACACTTAATTTTAAGAAGAAGAAGAAGTTAGGAATTTTGAGGTTATGTTAGATTTGTTAACCTATAATTTCTGTGTGATTTTTATTCTTATTTTTTAAACTTATTATTATTTATGATTTATAAAAAAAAGTGAATATAATATATCTATAATATAATATTGATAAAACTATAGAGAGAAGATGGAGGCAGAAAATAAAGGCAAGACAAAAAATGAAAGTAAGTACAATACCCTTGATTTCCTTCCTCCATAGGCGACAATACTCAAATTCAAACAGATGGAGTCGATTTCAATATTTTGTAAACAATTAATTACTGGCTTTACAAAGTATTTCATTTTATTTACTAGCTACTGTTTTAAATATGTAATGGTCCAAATTTGTAAACAAACGTCTGGCGTATATGTCTAGTCGTTTGGTCTAGTATCGTTGGATGAAAAATCCACTGTCCGATTGACAGCAAACATTTTTTCAGAACTTGTAACCAAACAAAACAAAAAACCCCCAAAATCTCAAAAAGGCGAGGGAGTATCGAACGATCCTCCACAAAATAATGTAGACACTGACAAGGAAGCAAAACTAAAAGAGAAGGAGTTACGAAAACTTGAATGGGCGAAAAAGTTCGATAAACAAAAACCAACGGCTGATAATAAACAAAACTTGTCGAAAGCCGACTTAAAACCTAAAAGACGGGAACAGCAGGAAGCACAACGATTAGCCAAGACACCTGTCGACGTCAAACAAAAATTAAAACCTGAACCAGAAAAACCGAAGGTAGAAGAACAACGGAAAGTTTGCAGACCACCACCGCCAAGGGGCAAGAGAGTGCAGTTGGTCGAACATCTATATTCAGACGCTAAGTTAAAAATCGATAATATCGTGATTCACAGAAACGTGCATCCGATTTTTGTGAGGTTAGGTGTGCAGTATTCAAATTTGGAAATCTTGGGATCGAACGCTCGATGTTTGGCACTGTTGGCGGCATTGAAATATTTAGTGGATGATTTACAGACGCCTCCCATGCAGGAATTTTGTAGGTTAGTATGTATTTGCCATTTTTACGACATTACAACAGTGTACAATAGCTTCAAATTACACTAGCACTATGTAGTGTGCAATGCAATGTCAAATTCAGCATTACAAAAGTAATTAAATTTGACTGTAGTTCATCCATGGCGACAGATTTATAACTATAACTTGTTATATGGACAGTAGTTCATGTGTCCCATGGTACTTGTCAACATTTCTATGTCCATTATTACTAGCTGCTTATGTCATGTGGTGGCTATCACGATTGTGATGGCTACTATTAATATAACTCCCTAAATTTTTCTTAGATATATGGAACAAGCTTTGCAATCGTGTGTGGCATATTTACAAAAATGTCGTCCATTTGCCGTTGCCATGACAAACGCATTGAGACATTTCAAGTTGCAATTGACACGTGTCGATACGAATCTATCGGATAACGAAAAAAGAGTAAAACTGCATCACGTCATTGACAATTACATTAACGATGATATCAAAAAGGCTGGCGATGCCATCAGTTTGAAAGTACAGGAAAAAATAACCGACGGTGATGTTATTTTGACATATGGTTGGTGAGTAGTACGTTTTTTCATAAAATATTTTTGCACAATCATTTGTTTGTCACTTGCGGTGAATATCGCCAGAAACAATGTAAGTTAATTTTATCGAAGAAACTAGGTGACTCCGTTTTATTTCTACATACACCGATGATTTGTTTATAGTTAATAGATATAGATATCTATAAATACTTTTCCTAATTTTGACATAGTATAAAGTGACATCTTTCAAAACCTAGAAAAACGTAACTAGTTACCTAAAGTTACTACTCTAACTGAACTGGTTTACGTAATCAATCAGTTGATATACCTATGGAGAATTAGACTTTTCTTGTAAAAACCTGTTCACCATTTATTTATGCAATTTATAATTTTATAAGTTAAGTTATAAAATTCGGAATTTTGAGAAATATATAATTGAAAATAAAATACAAATTAACATAAAGCATTCATTTAAATTTGACCTCAAAATAGGTTCTTGTAGTTGTAGGTAAAATGTACGTCAGTTTGTTTATATTATTTGTCATTTTTCGCGAATTCTGACAATTTGTACTTTAGCTGAGACCTAGAGATCTCTTGAGGTAAACTGCTTTAAATGAACGCTCGTTAGTAACGTAAGTAACTGAATTCGTAATACATATATTTTAGAAATAATATGTAGATTAAATGTTTTAAAAGAAAAATCCTTGTTTGTACAAAACTATTCATTCTTCTAAAAAATATATTCCTTCCTTTCTACCTACATTATTTTCTATAAAAAAATCACAGAAACGTTTCAAAAATGAATGAAAACAGATGAGGAAAAGATCTTAGATCGTTATAACGATCTTAGAACCTTTTAAAGATCTTAGATCTTTAAAACGATCTTAGATCTTTTAAACGATCTTAGATCTTTTAAACGATCTTAGATCTTTAAAATGATCTAAGATCGTCAAATTAAGATCGAAGATCAGATCTTTTTGAAACGATCTTTTTAAAAAAGGTCTAGATCTAAGATCACGATCTTAGATCTTTAAAACGAGCTTTTTTAAATAGATCTGCCCAGCTCTGATACAGCGTCAAAAAAATAAATAAATTTTTAAATATTGACTAATGAACTATGGTTCGTACAACACAAATTCCGTTGCACGTCATCAATAACAATTAATGACGAAAATTGTGTTACCAACGTTTTATATGAAAACATATGTGATTTTGTGTGTTGATATTTGAATTTGGCCTAGTATTATGTTGGTACCGCTGTTAACGCTACGGGCGACGTTGCCGAATTTACAACCGCCAGAGCCCGAGTTATAAGTTATAACCTCGTGGACATGCACGTGAACGTTTCCACATGTTTTGCATTGGAATAAACAATTCCGAAAGCTTGGCAATTAACCAATAGTTTTCTTTAAAGACCAACTTGACTGCAAACCCACTAAAAGTTCAATCTTTTATCATATAAAATACATTTTATGCTTGTGGTTTAAAAATATGGTGAATGCGACGGTTATTGTTTATATATTTATTTATCACGATACGGCAACGCTGCGTCCCTATGACGAGTCTTTTCCAATGCCGTATACGATGACGTGCATCGGAATTTGTTTTGTACAAACCATACTTATGTATCTCAATATCGTTTCATCGTTGCAATATTTATATGTCACTACTTGGTCAGTCACTCTCTCGAACCTTTCAGTTCGTCCCTCATCCGTAAAATCCTGTTGGAAGCACATCGAGATGGAAAACGATTCGAGGTGATAATCGTTGATGGCCGCCCTCTGCTCGAGGGTCGCGAAATGCTCCGACGGCTCGTGGCGGCGGGAATAAACTGTACGTACGTCCTCATCAATGCCGTCAGCTATATAATGGGCTCCGTCAGCAAAGTGTTGCTGGGAACTCACGGTCTGCTCACCAACGGATACGTGATGTCGAGAATAGGGACAGCGCAGGTTGCTTTAGTGGCACGGGCGTATAATAAACCCGTGTTAGTTTGTTGCGAGACGTACAAGTTCAGCGAGAGGGTGCAGACAGACTCGTTTGTGTACAACGAGATTGGTAAGTGAAAAAGTAGGTCCCAAAATGTCAATTGCGCCATTTATATAAGTAGGTACATTTGAACTACTTTTAATGACACGCCCAACAGTGTTGTTAGGTCCCCGTAAGTCTCTAGAGGAATCTGTTGATTGTTTTTTTGTAATGCTATAAGCACACAAAATTAGTTTAAGAATTAAATTTGGGAACATTATTTTCTGCAACAGAATATATATTTGATTTTCAGGTGAGCCAGATAAATTGACACATCTGGACACGACGAGCGAACCGAGTCCAATCGGGAACCATTCTGAAAATCCAAAGTTGATACTTTTGAGTCTTTTGTATGACGTCACTCCGCCGGATTTGGTGACTGCCGTTGTTACCGAGTTGGCCATACTGCCATGTACAAGCGTGCCGGTTGTTTTGAGGATAAACGCCAATGAAGCTCTGTAAAATAAAAGTTTGATTTGTGCACATTTTATTTTTGGTCTTTTATTTGGTAAAGCCGACATTGAAGAAAATGTAAACAGAAAAGTTACAAAAAATATATAGGTATAAAAGTTGTTCCAATAGGTTATGTGACCCTCGCAGGATTTTTTTGCGTTTTTTTTTAATTAAAAAAATAAATGGTTTTGTAGATAAATAATTTGATAAAATTTGACAGTTTCGCGAGAATCAAGTAAGCTTCTCATTGGAGCCCGCACCACAATATAATCATCTCTATTATTCTGTGGCCGCGCCTACTTCGATTTGTTTTGTTTTCAAGTTGCTATGCCGAATATCTAGCGACCTTGAACGTAGAACTAAAATACCATATATTTAAATAATTCAATACGAATATTTTGTACTTGCAGTCTGTACCACTCTGTACTCTGAAACATTCATTACATCCTTCCTTATTTTCCTCCCGTTTTGTCAATAAAAACCCTATTTATAAGACAATGAGGGGTACCTACCAATAAATAAATATTTGTCAAGAAGGCAAATGTTTACTATTGTTCAAAAACAGATGAAATTTGACCACGCCCACACCGGTCATATTTTTAAGCAGAATATTCTATAAATACCTATAATGAAAACGCTTTCGATTTTTGTTTGGTCGGGTCAAAATAGAACGAAGGCAATTTTTTATGAGTAAAAATCCCTGCATACTCCATAGCAGGACGAAATATATGTGTCACAGGCCAAAGGGCCAAATTAAATGCATTCATAATAATTATTAATGGATCCGCCAATCAAATTCCGCGGCAGCAGGAAATCGAGTGGAGGGGGGGGAAGAAGCATGGGCGTAGGGCATACACATTACACATTAGCAGTGCAATAAAATAGAAAGCTTGTTTTGTTATAACTTTTTCAATTTCTAGAAAAAATGACTACCACTAATAATATACCTAGGTACTTGCGGAGACAGGATGCGTCCCCTTTATTTTTATTTATCTATGGTTTCTTCTTCTTTCTTTTTTTGGGCTAGGTTTTCAGTTTTCACCATTGACCCAGTGTCCTGTCACTGTTTGTTTGTTTATTTTTAGAAATTCTTCTACCTCGATGCGCGCACCACGCGCCGCCTATGACGAGCGGAGTGGGGCACCAGCTGACAATCCTAAACAATCGCCAGACATCTTGGTTTTCAGTATGACTTTTCGGGCAGTTTTCGGGAAATATTCGTTTCTTTTTTAATTATGACAGAAACGTCGCGAGCCTCCAATTTTCGTTGCGCCTCAGAGGAACAACAGTGAGGTTTCCTTCGCCGTTTTCACACACAACTGTCAGCGTTTTCCATTATTTTAATAAGTGTGACGTCATGTGATTGCGTTTTTCACCAGCTACTAGATATTTAAGGTAAATATGCCCGGTTTTCATCTGTTTTAATCGGTTAATTTGTAGCTAATTAGTCATATTCGGTAGGCTTGTCAAGTGGGCGCGTATTGTAAGTTACAATTTTTGTGTTTTCAGTAAGTATTGCCGAATTTTATGGATTCGCTGCTTTATTTGGAATCGGAATTCGTCCTTGGGCGATTTATTATGTTTTAAATTAATAATAATTGTTGTTAGCTGTTTAAAAACAGTAAATACATTCAAAATACGCTTATACATAACTGGACCAGGGATTGTTTATTGCCTGTTTTATTTGTTAAACTTATAATTAATTCGGTGTTTGTTTGAAATGTTAAAAGAAAGTAGACAAGTAGGACGGTCTGTAGCCATAGAACATTGCGATGTTTTAGTAGGTATTTCGTATATTTCTCTAGCTTCTCAGTTTTAATTCTTGTTTTGTCTAATGACATTGAAAGTGATCAATTTGGTCAGCCATTTTATTACGAAATTTTTCGGCCACTGAATAATTTTACTCAAGCTGGTATAGGTACCTTATTACACTTGTCAATTTATTTGTCAATAAATTGGTGCAAGTTAAATTACCAGCTTTATACGTACTTATTTTATTACTTATCATTTTTGTCGCGTTTTAAAAAATGTAGGTATAGGTATAGGTACCGCGTCTAGGCCACTAGCCAACTGTTTAATAAAAATGTTGCACAGTACCTACTGAATAATGTGTATTACTTATCTATACCTATACCTACCTAAATTAGTAATATAATACCTACTTAAATTAATAATTAATAAATTAATTTAAATAAATAATAGTAAAAAATATATATTAATAATAATTGAATATCATACCTTATTAATTAGTACCTAAATATTATACATAGGTATATAGGTATCTATACCTAATACTGCTTATAAATATATTTTATTATTTGCATTTTTTCCAAATTACTTATAGGAAAAAATTTACAAAAATATTAATAGAATGGTTATAAGTTTAATATAAATATGTATTTATATGCATAAAGTTGAATTTAATGTGTTTTGTGTGAGATTGTCCTAGTATTTAAAAAACAAAATTAATCAAAATAGACATATAGTAGGTACAGTAAGTGTGGCCATTTCTAATAAGTATGCAACATCATGGGAATTTTTTTATTAATTGCACAACTAAAATACAAATAGGTATTCCCGAAAGTTGGTGCATGTTCGATAATCATATTAGGCACACTTAGAATGGTTGCAAGTCGAACAGCACACAGGGTAGATGAAAAATGTAGAGCAAAATGTTATTAAGAAAAGTTGTCTAGAATTAATAAAAGTTGTGCCTAAATACCAAAACATGGCCTCCTAAGAAAAAAAATATTTTTTTAAAATAATACTTAAATATCCCAATTTTTTTTAATATTCACAAAGGCTTTCATAAATTAATCAAAATAAAATCAATTTCGCATAACGTTGTTCAAAGTCAAGCATATTTTGTAAAATTAAATTAGATTTTTAATTTTTTAGGGAATCACAAACTTCACATTATTTGTTGCAATGATAAATTTCGCAAAATTTTTTATTACTAAGATCAAACATTAGTAATGATAATGTCTATATATTAAAACAATAACTCTCATTTAACGGTGCAAAATTTTTATATTAAATGTATTTTAAAGAAAATATGGAAATTAATAATTGAAGAATATTTTTTTTTCTTAGGAGGCCATGTTTTTGTATTTAGGCATAGCTTTTAATTCTATACAACTTTTTTAATAACATTTTGCTGTATGCTGTTTAACTTACAACCATTATTATAAGTGTTACCTAATATGATTATTGAACAAGCATCAACTTTTGACATCTATATTTTCGTTGTGCAATAATAATTAATAAAAAAAAAATCCCATATGTTGTACACCGAGTTGTACACTTAAATGACCACACTGTATAGGAGGAGTTTCGTGTCAAATAAAATAATAATAATAGTATATTGTTATTTGTAGAATATACAGATAGGTATTCACTTGTTTATCAATAGATGGCAGCAGTTTACTTTAACCCTTTAATAAAACTTAACTTGATTATGTTTGATAAGGCTGGAAATAAAACGTCATCGGGAGTATATTCGGTTGCCTGTGTCAATAGAATTTTATTTACAACTAGCTGGAAAAATTAATGCATTTGAAAGATTTACAAAAAATATGGGTATTTTTAAAATACTCCTATGACACTATTTTAAAAGTTCTAGTTGCTGTAAATTAGAAATATGTAACTAATTTAGCAGCTCTCAGTATCTATGATTATTTTAGAAATACCCTTTCAAATAAATAAACCTTTCAAATTGACTATTAGCTTTTCCAGCTGGTTGTAAATAAAATTCTATTGATACAGTCAACCGAACATCCTTTTGATGACGTGTCATTTCCCACCTTAAGAGTTTATATGAAAGCTGGCATTTCCTTCTGTCAAAACACAAGTTTTTATTTTATTTGAAATTGGCAGTGTTTTGGAAGCAACATTTATGTGAAAATAAAGCTTAAAAAAGTCAGAGTTTGTTATAACACATAACTGAACTATAAATTTCGAATTAAATGAAATATCGCAAAAACAAGTTTTGAGAAATGACAGACTGTAGAACAACCTTCCGTTATAAAAGCTAAATACATATTGTTATAGTCATGTATTTTGTATGCTTCTTATATTTACGTAGTCAACAACAAATTCTTTTACACTGCTCTGTAGAAGTTTTAAAATAATCTCTATTTGTTCAAAAATGTAAAAAAAGCTATTTTTTTCACTCTGGCAAATAATGTTCTCATATTGCCTACAGTAGGGTTCCTAATAAAGGAACCCTATAGCCTACAGTACATACCTACCTAATAAATCCACATCACAGAGGAATATAAGTAAAACAATAATGACCCAAAAGGCCAATGTTAATTATTGAATAGGCAATATATATGTGAGTGACTTGTATAGTCTTGGTACTTCGCTTGGTTCTTACAATTTACAGTTCGTAGATTACAATAAACAGGATAAAATAAATCAGGTTTGGACTTGTTTTCTGATTATTTAAACAATTCAAATGCTCATTTTGTAATAACTAATATTTTTCAATTATAGTACCTATTTCTCATGCAGGTATTGGAAATCATGAATATTGACAACAATAATTTTAAATTCATATATCGGATAGGTGGGTTATCAATATTTTTCTCTGAAACATTAACATTGAACCACGATTAAAAAATATTATGGCCTATTATTTCTTTGTTTCCGCATATTATATGATATGGCTGCCATACTATCTACCTATTGTAAGGAACTTGGTGGGTTTGTAATAAAAGGTGCTGATAAGATAAGAAGTTAAATGATAATAACTTGAATAAATGAAGAAATAAGTTAATGTTTTAAGTACCTAACATAAACATAATGAAAGTAACATTTTTAAAGTTTCTCGTATGGATTATTTAATTTTAGCGACTCATATACTGATCTCAAATGTCTGTAATTTGTGCCTTGGGTGCCTAATGTTGTTTTTGTATTTATGAAATCTAAATTGGCAGTTAGACAAGATATTATTTAACTTAAAATAATAAGATATTCGCACAGGAATGCTCTTTATTTTTAAGCAAATGATGAAATTTTGTTAATGAAAAAACTCTTATCAAATTTGAGCTCTACATGTTAAAATACCAATAAAAAGGAAAATATTATTGTTGCGAGTGGCTTGGAAAAATTAAGAACAGATGTTCTCTACGACTGATTCATTTACTTTATAAGACTCAAGGAAGACTAACATTTTCCCCTAACTCATTATTTTATTTTGTCTTACAGGTGATATTCTGAATACGACATTTACATGACACCACCTTTTAATGTATCGGACACAATGAATTTCCTCTCGGTATCAAACAATTTCATAAATTCCCATTCGTTTCCACTTACGAATTCCGAAGAATCGAATTATGCAGAAAATAACAATCAGCTACAGAAACCTCAGGATAAATCGGTCGAAGAAGTCTGGTCCAAACACAATTTTGACTTGAACAAAGTGAAAGTCGAACACCTCATAAACTTAAACGTGAAGACCTCGTGGAGCGAAGAAAAACCAGAAGATAAGATCGAACCCGAAGAAAATAAGGAAGAAGAAATGGAAGAGAATAATCGCAACGTAACATATTCCGAAGAAAAGGAAGAGCCTTCGCCTAGCCACCATGCGAGGCGGCCACCGAATGCTTTTTTAATATTTTGCAAGAAGCACAGGTCCGTGGTGAGGCAGAGATTTCCGAATTTGGAGAATAGGGGAGTTACCAAAATTCTCGGGGAGTGGTGGGCATTGTTGGAAAGCCACGAAAAGCAACCATACAATGATTTAGCCAAAGAGGTAAGAAAGAAAGATAAAAGAGCAGGTTTATTATTATTATTTTATTTGTGTATTTATTACATTACAGAGCTATATTAGGGTCTGTTTTAAAATACTGTATTATTTTCTTCTAATAACAAATTTCGTTTTGTAGCGGAATAGAAAATATGTCAAAAGATTTTTTATGAAAATTTACAATTTTCTAACACAGGCTCATGTGCATTTAATTTTTAATTGGGTACTTTGCGAGGTTTTTCCCCACATACCTGAATCAAACTTATTAAAAGACAATTTTTTGAATGTTTGACCTGGACCGACACTATATTAAAGACCAGAGCATGACGTCATATTTCATTGTTGTTTACGGACTGGGGTGGCGCTACTCGACGAAAAAAATGGCGACTTATTATAGGTTAATTTTAAATATCCAGCTTTATTACGATTTGCCTTCTTTTTACAGTAACGAATTGTCTTTGCAAGTCCAGTATTTGGCAGTTTTCTCCTATTAACACAGCTTTCATAGGTAGATTCGTTTGTGATAACATGAAATTTCCATGCTCGTGAAGAAAATGGTATGCACACTGCACAGATCATTAGGTGAATTGCAGAAGAATAAAAACTGTTTTGGATTTGTGGAATGATCTTATCAACCAGCTGAAGAAGCGAAAATTCTAGATATTATTTTGGAAGAGTATTGTAACGTATGCAAGAATAAAAATAGAAAATTTTGTTTATAGCTTCAAAGCGAACCAATAGTCCACCATATAAAGAAGAAACTGAAAAATCTAATGCGTTTTATGCTTATTTACACTACAACTAGCCATAGACTTCATTTAAAACCAAAAGCTTCACTTCTCTTAAGAAAATATATGGAAATATGTCACTTGAACTTGTCAAATTAGAGGGACATAACAAACAAATATTTTATTTTATTTTGAATATTAAATTTGTTGTAACAGACATATATGCATGTTTTTATTTTATAAAAGACTCTGCAACAATGGTGTTTTAACATTAAACCACCGTGTAAATTTGTTTTGTCCTGTGGCGCCAGTGGCGATCGCTTGAAACAGTGCTATATGCACAGGTCTTTAAGAGGGGGTTGCCGACAGCGAAAGTGACGTTAGATTTCGTATTTTTTAAGTTGTATAGCATAAAATCTAATAACATTTTACCTGGCAAAAATTTAGTACAAATATCTCTGTCTTTAATAATAAGATCTTAAAAGCATATGCACTGGAATTATTATTTTTCCCAAGGTTTTCATAACCTATCAAACAAAACACTGCTTTTAAGATCTTATGATTAAAATGAAGACAGAGATGTTTGTACTAAATGTTTGCCAGGTAAAATGTTATTAGATTTTATGCTATACAACTTAAAAAATACGAAATCTAACGTCACTTTCGCTGTCGACAACCCCCTCTTAATATAGTGTTGGTCCAGGTTTAAAAAAAAAACTTTGTATTCGGAGTATAAATCTTCCAACACAAATCTTTTTCATTTACAGTTAAGCATTTATGAATTTTCTTGAGACTTTTGGAGTAATAATACTCAACATTCAACAAACAACGGATTTAGGCCGCAAATATCATAACAGAATCCAAAAATCTCAAGAAAACGGCTTCGCAACGTTCGGTAAACTGTTTTTTCATCTATGGACTAGCAGCAAGGCAAGAACGAGTCCAGTACTTTTGCGAATATTATAAACGATTCGCCCCGAAACGTCCGAATACGAATTCTAGCCGGGTTATCTCTTGCTTCCAGTACAAGGACGCGTTTCTGTCGGCCAACCCGAACTTCCGCTGGTACAAACTGCCCGCCCCGCCGCTGAGGACCCTCGCCACCCGTCCCGCCCCCGTCGCCAAAGTGTCCGCCCCCCTCTCGAGCCCCACGTCCCTGGAATTCACCCCCGGCAAGCTCGCGGACGAGTCGCAACTCGGAGGTCTCACTTCGCTCATGGGCAATTTCTCGTCCGTGCCAAAGGTCGACAGGAAGGAGGACAATAACAACGTCGAGAAGGCCGCCAGTTGTACCGTGACCAGTTTGCCGCTTAAGAAGAGGGCGCTGGAGAGGTTCGAGGCGGGGGAGGAGAACGACGATGGGCTGACCAATCAGGATCTGTTGGATAAAGTTGTCGACGGTAAGTAGTGTCCCTGTTTGCTACTAGATGGCGCTGTTACGACTATGGCTATTGCCCTTTTTTAATTTGATTATTGCCGAGGCCAACGATAAAGACAGGCCATGGCGCTAACGCATAATCGCGTAATCACGTGGCCAACTTAGTCCTATATAATAAAAAGCATTTTTGGAGATAAGTATACAAAAACAAATTTCGTAACAATTTGGCGAGTTTTCTTTCGTCTATTACATTATTGGTTTTGTGCATCCAGGCTTTCTCTAATTGTTTTTTCGAAATTTTCGACCTGCCTCGGCTGTTTTGGGCTGAGAGTTAAATGGCACTGCACTCAATATTTTGGCACATTCTCAAAAATTGTTGGGACAGCACCTTCCTTTAGCTTAGGTGATATTCTCTATAGGTATTTTCCTCCCACAACACATTTGTCCACTTTAATTGTTTCACTTTCTTGAAAATGTGTTAGCCACACATACTTAAGGGTTTTTTAGAAATTAAATCTCAGTTGGAATTTGACGAATCCATTTTTGGCGCAAATTTTCATCCCGAGGCGAAGCAAATGTTGTTATGGTGACATTTTCTTCCTGGCTTTTGTAATATATATAAATATAATATAAAAGACCCAATATTTGGTATTTAGGATATTTTTTACGAAATAGAAATGAAAACTCACCTCAGTATACTGTAAATATTGACAAGGTCCCAGTTGATCGACAGCGTGAAAGGCCGAATAGGAACCGTATCAGGGCGTGGGTCGACAACGAAAATCCTCGAGTACGTTACAACACTGGATTATTTCGCACAAGGGGAATGGTGAATACAAAATACACAAACCCGAACGTGGTCTACGGGAACGGCTTCCAGCCACCCGGGCCGTCTGAACTCGCGGATCTCCCGTAAGCAGTTCACCCATCTGTGTCTCAGGCTCCACTGTCCCTTCCAGGGGGAGAATTCCCCTTACAGCCTTCACGCGTTGGCGCGAGCGGCACCAATACTCCTGGACGGCACGGCTCCCACCCAGAGGCCATAATAACACCTGGGCGGTTCCCCTCCGCCAGGACACACGCGCACTAGACACAAACTTGTTTTTAAAATATAAACTATGACGTTTAAAAACACTTTAAACATTTAAAACTTCTCAAAACCCAAGCTGCCGCTTTCAGTTATGTGACAAATGACATGTAACGTCGGACTAAGATGGTCACATGATTTTTGTGCCTGTCTTTATCGTAGGCCTCGATTATTACCTACTTGTTTTAACGAGCGTTGTTTATTTTTATCTAGGAATGTTTGCGAAATCCGACGACAACCTTAAAGAGGTCCGCAAGTCCGACCGCATGTGCAAGGGCAAACGCTACGAAGTCTTTATGGTGGAAGGCAAACTTTTGGGAAATAAACGCGACTCTCGCCTCACCCAACACAACCGTCATTGTAAAATCGAAGGTAGATTTGACGAGGAATTTTCCGCCTCGAAACCCGACATATTACCAACGTTAGACCTTGAGAATACCATCAAACGTCTCGCCGAACGGACCAATACAAAAATCGACTTTGATCGAATAAATCACAGACCCGAACGGGCGAGGAGCGTGTCGGAAAGTTCGAATCCGACCACGGTCGGAAGTTTCAATCTGGATTTGAGAATTACGAATCTGTCGGGGTTGAGTTACGACGAGTTCGTCAGGAGGAAGCGGGAGAACAAAAAGAGAAAATTGAAAATAAGAACCGGGGACGAGACTAAATCGAAAATTCAGAAGGTCGCGAACGAAAAGAATCTGGTGGGTTCGAAAAAGAGGAAAAACAAGAAGAGCATAACTCATTTGAATAAAAACGAAGGCAGAAACGATGATTTGATTGGGTTGGAAACCCTCGCGATGGTGGCAGCTAACACAGAAAAAATATCGGAATGAAAAATAAATAATAATTTTCGTTGTTTTGATTCTATCATGAAACGATCACAATATCATTTAGGGATATGGTAATGTATAATGAATTGTGGTTTATAGTCCCAGATTTTTGTTTTGCCTAAGAATTTCTTATGCCAAAAAAGTTTGGCAAATAAACGTGGAACATACTCTGTATAATAATGTAAAGCCGAAAACTGCAAAACAGAAAGTACCTATTTTTGCAAAAAGAAAATTGGCGAGTTAGATTCCGGATTTACATTATTTTAGAAAACGACATTGTGCTAAAATTTAATTTGAACAGTAAAACTAATCTATATTTTTTATTTTTATTATTCTGTTTTTATTTTTAAAATCGTTCAAATGTTACCGCTTCAACAAGAATATAAACAACGGTTTTTGTGCATGTACCTTAATATGTATATAAACAACAAAACATAGCTCCCTCATATAGCTAAATATGGAAAAACATATCGAAATGCAAAAAAAAATGTAGTGAATATTTCACCCGTTAAATACTCAAAGCAAAATAAAGATAGATATTGTTCAGCTTACCCGATTTAGTTATATCACGGTGCTATGTTAGAATCTTTAGAATTGTGATCATTAATTAAATGTGCGTGCCTCAGAAAATCATATTTTTACCAGACCTATTCATATTAATAGTCGTAGATTTAGATATATATATAGTTATAAAGTAACATGACCATTGAGGAAAGTTGATAGAGATATAAAAAACGAAGATAGAAGCAATAAAATTCTAAAATATTGGTATCTATAAATATTGGGCCAAGTATTTACAAAAAATAAATACTTCTGATTTCTCAAAATAAAATATCAAATCAAAGAATTTATGGTTAAAATTGCACAGTATTTGAGAATGTACCTTTGATTAAATCAAAGTCAAAATACATATATAAATAAAACTTCCAATCGACAAACAATAATTGTGTGTTTACGTTTTATAAATTCTATATTATCTATATTAATCGTTAAAAAAATAAAATATCTATATTATACTTTTAAGGGTAATTTTGATCTAGGCTTTCACGAATAAATGGTATTTGGCTATTTCCAAAATATTTCGAACTTCAGATATATAGAACATCACAAGTGGGATAAAAACTGATACCATTAATTATCTAGTGATTTTCATAAAATTAGTACCTAGTTACTTTATCTTCACTCTGTTGGCTACAGCAAGACATAAATACTTTGATATTTTTTCAAACTTAAAATATGTATTTGTGACTGTAAGCAGCAAACCTGAAATATATGTATATATCGAAGTTGAACCATGAAATCTGTCGTTTTATAAAAAGTCCAGAAGATTACTTTTTATAAAGTAGGTAGCAGATTTTATAATTCGCCTACGATATATAAGTTTGTGATAACGGAATGTAGGAGTAAGAATATTCTTTTGTTTTTGTACAGTTTTGTGTCGTTATGTTTGTACTTGTTATAATAATTACGTTAACTATCTAATCTATCAAACCAAATCATATATTTATCGATTTAATATAAATATGTCTTATTTTTATACATATATCGTACCTTTTACATAATGTGTAGTTGTGTTTGTTATATTGCAATAACTATGTAGTTATACATTGATCTGCGTTCGTAGCTTTAAATGTGGTGTATTATTTGATACCTTAAGGTTACTTAATTCGTTTTTTAATCATAAAGAAGTTTAAACAAGGCGTATTTTGTAACCTAATTACGAATGTGAAATTCAAGAGTTTTAGTCATATCGTAGGCTATGCTAAACATAGAGGCCTTTAATAACATGCATTTTAGCTTTGAGCAAAAGATATGGTAAGAGAATCGGCAAATGTCGAAATGTAAATAAGAAATTAATGAAAAAAATTCAAATTTATTTTGCTTATAATATACTTTTTATTTTTCAACAAAAGTATGACATTTACGTAGCTTGTGCTGTAATACTTATTACTTACCCACAGTTAAGTGTTTTAGCCACAAATAGACAGTGCTGTATGTATCTACGTTTGACTTAAAATTTGCCGACACTTTTTCAAAATGTCGTCATCGTTAAATTTGTCGGGTCTCTTGCCAAGATCTTTCGCTCGATTTTTAGCGAACACCATTCGACAAATTATATCGTCTGAATACATCGACCAAATATTCAACTTAGGGCTTTTCGTAACACGACAGTTGCCACCTTAAAGATTACACCGAAGAAAAATATCGATATTTATATTTTGTCGTGTTTAAGGTAGCGGTTGATTTGTGTAATGCGTTAGAATCGTTGAGTGGAAAATTTACAAACTAAACTTGTTTTCCGAAAAACTACTAAGCTAATATCCAGCACAGAAGAGGTAAAAAGTACTGGAAGACAATTTAGTTATTGTCGTGGATAATAGGTGGCGCTACGCCAGCTAGTTTCACAAATGGTTTGCTGTCAACTTGACCGTTGTAATTTCTTTTTATAAATTTTTCATCCAACATCATAACGTTACATATTATATTAATAGTCATTTTTACTAATAAAAGTTTTAGTATGAATAATAATAGTAAAATTGGTGATGAACCCGAGATGTGATGACTGTTCGACCAATTTTAACCAATGACACAAAGTGAAGGCAGTGTAGGTCATCGGAATGTGATACTTTATTTTTCTATGTGAGAATAGAGAAGCAGGTTTTTAATTTAAATGGTGTTTGTAGAGATTGTGCCTTTTTATTTATTTGTCAGACGTTATGAATAATATATGCCTTTAAAAAAAGTTAATATGTATATAAAATTTTAATAAAGTTTGTTATAAAGTCTCCAGAGTTTATTTTATTTGACAGCTATTGCGAAAGAAACATAGGGTATTACATACAGAGTACGATTCTTTGGGCTAAAAAAAATAATGTGACTCAAAATATAGGGTGTTGGAAGTTTATTAAAAATAAAAAAGGAAATGTAATAATAATTATTGCAATATTTAGTTAAAATTCAGAAGATTTCTTATATTTGTTGAATAATATTTTTTCTTTTAACTTTAGTTACTGAGTAAAATATATTGGGATTATGTGTTAATAAATTAACGAAAGGTATTATCTAATTATTAGGCATACCACAAGTTGTATTTAGGAAGATAATTTAACAACTACAAATAATTTAATTATTCAGTGTTTAGGCGTAATTTGACAACCAAACCTCTTGGTGTGCCCAAAAATAAGGAACTTTTAAAAATGGACCACCTGTTTGCAAATTTCTAACTTTTATTATATCTTGGGAACGGTTAGTTTTCCGAAAAGCTGCTGCAGATCTAAGACTTTCCAAAAGCGCCATCTGCTTCAGAAAATTCAACTCGAAGTATCGAAAAATCATTCTGGAGTTTGGGTGAAATTAAACGAATATAAAATACAATTATACGCTTTTAATTTAACTTAAACGATACAAAAAAGTAAGATTATAACGCTGCAACTTATTTGTAAAATTCGTGCTCGCTCTCGTCTTTCTTGATGTTGTTCTTGTACCCCTTTTCGAAATCTTTCGGCAGAACAATGTAGCGATTTTCCCTGACCGCGTGCATCCCCGCCTCTTGGCAAATCGCGTTAATGTCGGCACCGGAAATCTTGTCCGGCCTGGCGACGTAGTCCTCCAAGTCCACCTGAAAAATAAAAGATATTCGACACATTTTAAATGGATTTTTAAGGTGCCCGATTGGCCAGAATTATAAATAAATATTAAGCAAGATTTGTTTACCAATTATTGCCAAAAGTTTGTTATTTAGTAGTATTTGAAAAAGTAGTTCATTTGCTCTCGACTCCCGAAGACATTTCACACTATTTAAAGCCAAATTCTCACTAAAAAAAATATGAAAAATTGACAAGACGATATTTGACACCTAACGTCACTTGTGCATATGTCTACTTTGTGTATCATTTGAATTATTCCGTCAATTTCCCAATTACGATTTTTGTTTATCAAATGTCAAAAGTGCATTATTCGATAGTCATAGAAAAAGTAGTTCATTTGCTCTCAACTCACCTCTTCAGATAGATTCATTTTGGACGTGATTGTGCTGAAAATCAAACGTTTCTGCCTTCTGTCCGGAAGTGGGAATTCAATTTTTCTGTCCAAACGTCCCGGTCTGAGCAGGGCGGGATCCAAAGTATCCGCCCTGTTTGTTGCCATGATCACCTTAACATTCGTTGTCTGGTCGAATCCGTCCATCTGATTTAGCAACTCGAGCAGAATTCTCTGCACCTCCCTATCGGCGCCGGTCTGGGCATCGAAACGTTTGGTGGCGATAGCGTCGATTTCGTCGATGAAAATTATGGCGGGGGAATTTTCTTTGGCGAGACGAAACACGTCCCTAACCATCCTGGGACCCTCGCCAAGGTATTTCTGGACGAATTCCGAACCGACCACTCTGATGAAGGCAGCTAAAGGGCAAAAGGGTGCGTCAGTTCGATAACGATGGCAGTTTTCTCGCAAATATTTCGTTCCATTCGGAATTTCACGTAAAGTGATGTATTATCCCAGATTCTGGCTCTTAAACGCTTTAGTTTCTCATAAATGTTGCCTGGAAAACACTGTCAATCTTCGATAAAATGAAAACTGACATTAGGGGTGTGGTACATTTGAACTACTCCTGAATTTTGAGGTCTCGTTTGCGGCGTATTACCAGGAGTAGTTCAAATGTACCACACCCTTAATGTGAGTTTTATTGACTAGTATTTTCCTAGCGCCATTTATGTGAAACCAAGCTGATACATGGTATAATTTGAAATGATACTTCACTTTAAGCGAGCGACATATTTGCAGAAAAAATATTTTGAGAGAAAAGTTCTTCACCTGTAGTATGATGGGCTACAGCCTTGGCCAGCATAGTTTTACCGCAGCCAGGGGGGCCATACATTAAAACACCTCTCGGTGGGTCGATACCGATTTGCTTGTAAAGTTCAAAGTGAGTCAACGGCAATTCTACGGCTTCTCTAGAAATTTCAGGGAACTTAAATACATTATAAAAAAAACTCCTGGTGTTAAAGATAAAGAAACACGAGGGGAAGTTTAAATTTTAAAATGGTCAATGGAAAATGTAGCGTACCTTATTTCCTGTTTCTGCATATCCATACCACCAATATCACTATACTGAACGTCGGGTTTTTCATCGGCTTGCAACATGCTGATTGACGAATCTGCCTCGGGAGGTAGAACATCAACGAGAGCATTGCTATGTTTATGCAGTGCCACACTAGCGGAAGGTTTCAATAGTTCGCGATCAATTGTCGACAAGATCCGGACGTAATAGTTCGACCCAGTCGTTGAACCTTAAATAATAACACGGTAAATATACCTGTATACCTATATAATCGGTTCACCTATATGATTAATTCTCTTACCTACGATGCCAGTATTTTGATCGACAGCTTCTAGGAACTGGCCGATTACCAACGGAACGGACTGAATTCTCTTAACTTCCTCTTGAGCGTGGAGATATTCTTTTTTCAAGTTACGCTGCTCGTCTTTAATGTACTCTTCTTGTACCTCTAAAAATTCGAGCATCTGTTGCAGCTTCTTGAATTTAGTGTACAAATCTTCAGTATCTGAATCTTGGAGAGTTTGTTTGACTGTAGGATCAGAGGGGCTTCCTTCTTCCTACAAAAAAGAACATTGGCATTAAAAATATGTGCAACATACAAATTTCTTTACCTTTTCAGGAATTACCACGTCCATAGCCTCCATGGTGTTTATTTTCCAGCAAAACGAATATTTTCTTAAAATTTATTTTAATTGTTTGGAACGGCAGCAAGTTGGATGACTGTAAGATTTTTTGCTTTTGACAATTGACAGTGACAGCGACATTTTTGACATTTAACCTTAAATATTTCAACTCGCAGAAACCTACAATTTTTATGACAGAAATCTATTTCGTTTATACAGAAAAGAAATCGAATGATTAGTAAGATGGATGGCGCCTAGATGGCGCTGTCAAAGTAGAATAAGCGTTTTCATTTGGGCATCAGGTCACAGATGGCGCTAGATGAAGTGTTTAGGACGGTTTGTTATACAGGATGTCCCATCAGTGGGAGGCTTCTACTCGTAGACAAAAAAAGGTACATTTTGAGTAATTAAAAGTGGTTTTAATAGAATTTAACCGGAAGTTTAGTTTATAAAAGCACAAAGCATATAGTTCCTTCCATTTTTATTTGCTTTAAACCACAGAAAAATATAATTACCAAAACCAAAATTAAACCAAAGATCAATTAAACTAAGTGTATTCTAACAAGAGTACCTACCTAAATACAATTGAAAATCTTCCACTCCAAGATTTTGTTTAAATGCGTACAATAACAGGAAATGAAAGTCATTTGAAATTTGAAATCAGCCGTGCAGTATAGAATAAACCTACGCATGTATAGAAAGGCCGCCAGTTTTTTTAGGAAATTGAATGTTACAGCTTTGTTTGAACTCGAACGAACTAAGTGCCCAAATTTGACATAAAAAATGCATGCTTTGTTTTATTATTTCTATTGTTTTCCCTTGGCTTTCATTTGTCATTATCATCAGTCACGTGCACGTTTGATTGACCCTAGAGGAAAAACAAACCCATCCTTTAATGGAAATTATGTAACTTGTTTAATTTCCAAGGTTTTTTTATCTTTGAGAAAGGAATTTATTTTCCGAAAGCTCGTAAAACAAAGTTGTTGAAGTTGAATTTTCCTTTCTACTTGAAAATCTTGTCTTTTCAGCACGTTCAAGTTCCTGTGGCGAAAAACTCAATTAAAAATTAAATGAATCCAAGCAAAAAAGGGTTATTTATTTTCAAATTTCTTTATTTTTACGTTATATAAAAAACTTTTAATTCTCAAATAATTATTTTGAAGTATGTGTGACTTTAAATAATAATTATTATCGTTGTGAAACGAATGAGATTTAATTCTTTTGTGAAGCATTTGAATTGAAAGGTCATTCATTTAAATCAAAATAACAAGAAATAAACGGGCGCAATGGGTAAAATTGCCTTTCTCGGGAATTCGTGATAGGTTATCGAATTTTTGAATGAAGTAATTATTTCTATAACAGTTTAATTGGTTATTGATTTCTCGTTGAAGTTCTCAAAGAAAAATAACGGATTATTCAATTTTTCCATTATTTAATATTATTTTTCTTTTGGTTTAAGCAGTGACTATATCTTTCTATAGTCACTGGTTTAAGGGAATTCCTTACTTGCATTTTTTCTCCTTTTGTCATACAAATGAAATATTCTAGGTATTCCTAAATCGTAATCAGTTGAAAGTGCATGTTTTAACTTTCTCAGTTGAATGTTATTTGAAAAAGTACTTCCATATTTCAAAACACTTATTCAACTAAGTATTTTACTTAACGAGTAATAAGAATAAGAAAACATCAACTTGTTGACATAATAACTTTGGTAATCTGATTATATTCCAGAAAATTTTACCAAGCTCTCCACACAGTTGCTTCGTTTTACGAGCTTATCGTCGTGCTCTGTTAAATTTAGCTAAATACCCTGATAACCTTATCTCTTAACAGTTTACAATAAATCATGTTGAAATATCACATCTCATTTTTGGTACCTATATTATACATAATATACCCTGTATCCTATAGTATACAGATACAGTAGAGAAACTATAATTTTAGAAGCATCCCGGCGCTCGGCGGGACAACGGTTTATAACACCTTTGTTCGTTTATTATTTGTTAAAAACATTACTCAGACGTTCCAAATGCTTCCTACAGTAACCGCAAATGTAAACCATCAATATGAAATTATGATTCACTTCGAGATTATTGCCCTTGACCCTTGTATTTTGCATGAAACAAAATAACCGTTTTATTTTGTTCCTGTATAAACGAAATAAAAGTGTGGAATCTACACTGCACGTACGTATACAGTAGGTACAAAGAGCTACTTTATTATCAGAGAATACAAATTCCAATTTTGTAGCAACTATACCACAGAAAATGTAGCTATTTAGGGTAGGTGGTAGGTAATATAAAGCTGATGACTGATCAGCATGAAAATAGTTTTATAGTGTATCTAATTTTGTTCAGCTTCTCAATAAATGGCCCATTGCGCACGGCAAGGTGCAGGGAAAGAAGAGATATGGAATCCGCCATCATTTAACCAGCGTCCAGAGATATACTAATTAACCCTACCTATTATTGGCAGTTTGAATGGTGCAGTTTGAATGGTGGCTAATTTATACTGTATGAATAAAATTGCATTATTATACTTATTGAAGGCGCCGGTAAAATCAGAAAAGTCACCGTGACATTATTTTTTAAGAGAGGCTATTTCAGTTTTTAATCGCGATTTTTTCTTTATATTTTGTACGGTTAATAGCTTTTCGTTTTCATATTTAAGTGATAATGGGCAAGCACTCAAAATGAACAAAAAAGTAGTAACCGTATAACCCTAATCCGCGACCTTCTCCATTTCGAAAAATAGTATTGGCGGCCCTAATTCGTGACTTTGTCAATTTTGAAAAATAGTATTGGCGGCTCTATGTCGCGACCTTGTCAATTTTTAAAAACAGTATTGGCGGCTTTAAGTCGTTACCTTGTCAATTTCGCAAAATAGTATTGGTGGCCCTAAGTCGTGACCTTGTCAATTTTGAAAAATAGTATTGGCGGCTCTAAGTCGTTACCATGTCAATTTTGCAAAATAGTAATGGTGGCCCTAAGTCGCGACCTTGTCAATTTCGGAAAATAGTATTGGCGACTCTTAAGTCGTTACCTTGTCAATTTCGAAAAATAATATTGGTGGCCTTAAGTCGCGACCTTGTCAATTTCCAAAAATCGTATTGGCGGCTCTAAGTCGCGACCTTGTCAATTTCGTATTGGCGGCCCTAAATCGCGACCTTGTCCATTTCGAAAAATACTATTGTAGGCTCTAAGTCGGTGGCTATTCTGTGGTATAAGCAAATAAGTAGGTATAATTTTTAATTTTTTGCCAAACAATATATTTTTTTTAATGCATTTTTGAAGCAAAGATTAAAGTGATACAAGTTGAAGTTACCAAGTTTTCCTTTGCTTGTAAGTAATTATTTATAATGTATTGTAGTACAGTCTGACAAATGAAAAAAGTCCAATTAAAAAACACAGTCTAAGCGCCATCCATTATGTTATTAATGTGGGCATGGGCGGTTAGACTGAGTTTTTCAATGGATTTCTCTCGTTTGTCGGACTGTACACATAACGTATAATGTAGGTCCAGTAATAATTATGATAATTAAAATATTTTGTTTTGATTAAGGTAATTGCTTCGTTTCCTAATATAAAAACCAACAAAAATCTTGGACGTATTATTTCAAATTTCCCGCCTTATTTTCTTAAAATATAGAACGTTAGGAATTTGTTTCTTCAGGCAGTAGGTCTCATCCAGGATGGCGTTCAAACGTGAAGATTTGTTTTATTGGTTCCAATGCAGGATTTGCGAAATAGGAAAGGTAAAAAAATAAGCGTTTGTGTACAGAACAAAATATAATTTTTTATTGATAATGATAAGAGATACATTAGCTACAAATAATATAAATAATATACAGGTATTGCTGCCCCGCGTGGGGCCTTTGCGCGCCAACAGTAGAGGCGCGCGCGTCTTAAATTATTGCGGTAGGTATATAAATAATAAGTTACATATAAATTATAATAAAAATAACTACATAACATAAATATTGTGCTCGACTGAGAAAAAACACACAAATTAAATAATGATCGATTTAAATAACAAAAAAAAAACTCGTATTCCACCCATCGGTCGCGCCGGAAACAATAAAAAAATGAGGAAAAGCGTCACGTAAAAAAATAAATTAAACTCGTTTCGCGCGGAATGCTCAGTGGGGAAGATCGAGACCGATGACGGCGCCTAGCCTACAAACTTGCACATTTTCACATATAATCAACATTCGTATAAAAACACGCTTTTTTAATATAATATTTTAAAATCACACAATATTGAAATCACTCCGGCACGGTCCGGGCCGCGGATCGGGCGTCGCCGCGACATTCCCCCCGCAACGCCTCTACCCGATCCGGGCGCTGACGTGTGACGGCGGGCGGGGGCGCGTGCGCGCGCGCCTGCGCTCAGCGCAGCGACAGCAGGTCGGTGAGCGACAGCATCTGCGCGGCCGACAGCCGGTTGAAGACCGGCAGCCGCTGGTCGTCGGGGCTGTGCAGCTCCGGCTCGCTGCTGAAGAACGAGCCGAGCGAGGAGGTGGGCGACTGGCTGAGGCTGCCGGCCGGGCTGCCCGACGACTCCAGCGACAGGGCCGGGCTGAGCGCGGCGGGCCGCTGGCGCGTCGTCGCGGAAGTTAGCGGCGCCGACATGGGCAGGGGCGCCGATTGCCTGCAACGGAACAACATAATTTATCTATCATTGTCATGTAGAACAGGGTTCTCGGCAATTTGAAAAATTTGAATTCCCTGACTTTTCCGGATTTTCCATGACTTGCAGGTGACATTTTCCAGACAAGCTTTGATACGTAAAATACAATTTCATGTGCCCCTAAAAAAGCTAAATCGTCAAGTTTCACAAACTTGGCAAAAAAATTAGGTTCTGAAAAATTTTACGCGTGTCGAGACATTGTGGACATCATCGGGCTATTAAAAAATAGTTAAAAATCCATCCGTTCATAAATAGAGTCTAAAATGATCTTGATGTGAGAGACGTTTTTTTTTTCTGAAACTATACACCATGATAAAAGCAAAACCCTAGTTGTGCTGCTTAGAAATCCCTGACTTTTAATGTGAAAACGGAAAAGTCACTAACTTTTAATGTGAAAACTGAAAACTCCATGACTTTCCCTGACCCTTTAGGAATACCCTGACGTTTCCACGAGCGTTTCCAGGTTTTCCAGGTTGCTGAGAACCCTGTAGAATTTAAGATACACTTTTCTTCTATTGGGAACAGACCAAATCCAGGAGATTCGAATGTATGTTTGTCGAAATATTTTAGTGTCCTTCTAAATTATTAATATTAGAAAGATGTGAAATATTCTACATTAATATACCTCCCTGTGTTACGGATAAAGCAATGAGTTCACTAAACCCGTCTTTGAAGAGAGAATCCATACTCCTGCATAATGATTTTGTGGTTATCCATTCTGTAAATTGCAAGCCTTTCCTTCAAAAATTGCTTGGTTTTTATTTTTAATTGCCGTTAAAAGCATTCCAAGAAAATTTAGTAGCTGCATAATCAGTAGTAAAACTTCAATAAATGGTAGTTACATACAGACTTGCTACATTTTTAAATTATAATTAGTTGTATTTTTAGAAGCTACTTTGGTTTTAAGGCGACATTTTCATATAATAATTATTGGGCAGAAATATCAGCTTGAACCAGTTTCTCGACAATATCAAAAACACATTATGCGTTAAAATATAATGAGGAATTAAAACTACATTAGACTATTTGCTACACCTTTCGATAACAACTAATTGGTCTTTTGTAACTAAAATCAGTCCAAATTTCCAAATAAAGCTGAAAGTTAAAAAAAAACAGGTTGACTTTTTCAGGGTTACTTAGGGACTGCCTCCTGAGTGTCCAACCAAAAAAAACATTCCTAAACATTTTTTTATAGGAAAATGACCATATAATAAAAGTTGTAGGAGATCAAAGTTTGAACTATGAACAACTTTTCTTCATAAAATTCTTTTGGATCTCTGATAAATACTTAACGAGTTACACTTAAATGACAACAATTCCGCACGCTGCAGGAATGGTTTTGTAAACATTTTTATACAAAAAAATTACTTCTAGTCGACTTTTTTTATATATTTTTTTGTATCTAATAGGTACTTAATGATTTAGGTACGGTGTAACTTGTTAAATAGACAAGATAATAAAAAAAATGTAAAATAAAATTGTAGATCATTTACCCCTCTCCAACTTTTATTGAGGTAATTTTTTATTGTAAAAAATGTTTACAAGACCAATCCTGTGCTAAACGAAATTTTTGTCACATAATGCCCTGTAAATCATTAAGTATTAGAGGCAGAAAAGTTCATTCTCTAAAACTTGTAATAGTTATTTTTTTGTAAAAAAGACCACCCCTGTAGCGTGCGGAATTTTTGTCATATACCTAAGTAATAAAAATTATGAAGAAAAGCTGTACATACTTTGATCCTCCACAACTTTTATTGGCATCATTTTCCTATAAAAAAATGTTTAGAAAAATCTTTTGGTTGGATACTCAGGAGGCAGTCCCCAAGCAACCATGAAAAAATCATTCTGTTTGGAAATTTTTTGCGAGCCCTGTAAGCGGAGCACAAGTTTATTGGACTAGACAACATTTTAGACACCTTTTTAGGTTTATATTATTATTGTCCTTGGATTTAGATAAAATCTGATAAATTGTCAATTTTAAAGGAAAATCAATACATGTCATAATTATGTTCAAAAAACTTTAATAAAATATCTAAATGTTTATTACTCCAAGCTGTGCTACGCTGCTGTTACTTTTTGTAAAAAGGCTCTTGGTCACAGCCAAAATGTGGATCATTGATCTAAACGAGAACCCACCGGTTATTCCTTGAAAAGCGGACAGTATTTTTAATTTCTCATGGTCCGATCTTGACAAAGAATCCAAATCATTCGTGCTAGAGTAAAACGGGTTTGTAGCAAGTCTGCTTTATGGCTGGCAGGGTTGGTAATACTTCAATGGGACGCTTTGAATTGGAAATTAAATCGACTATGCGGGTAGCAGTATCCCGTTTGTAATCTATTTAGATTGATTATCTACCGTGAAAGGTTTAGAAAAAAAGTCGGTACGTTTTACCTCGTCTTGTATTTTTTCTTGATCGGGTTTAAAGCCAAGTCTATTTTTGACACAATATTTTGGTATCTGACACGATGATAGGTGTCAGAATGTGGTATTTAGATACTTTTTAGAGTTATTATGCTTAGCTGCGTGGCTTGTGGCACTTCTCTGACCGCCAAAACTACAATGTTTGAGGATAATAATCCATTGGCAAGCAATTTTATAATTCGAATTAACTTTCGAGGTCATGCACCAAAGTGGCATATGCGTTTGTGTAGGTACCTACTTCTTCATAATTGGAAATTTAATTAAATTTTACAAAATCGTTAACTTTCCATATTACGAGTTAAATTGAGTATAGAAACATTAAATTTGAACAAAATGTAGTTCAAAATTTCCTATAATTTTTGATGACGATTATTAAATTAAAGGCGCAAACAAAATCTAGGTAGCCTTGTCCATTCTAACAACCAACAGTAAAATTTACCCGCTGTAAACTAAAATGTCCCCGTCTTTAGATCGTAAACTCGAGAATAAATTTCCATATTTTCGAAAGTCCCTTGACAGGTAAAATTTAATTATAGGAATGGGTTTCCGAGATTGCCTTTAAACAATAATTCTGTTATTTATCTTATTATAAACGTTTGGTTTCAACAAGAAAATTTAATTCCCGTTTAAATTGCCACTCTGTATAGTTTAATCGGAAATTTCTGTAAGTAGAAACATGGGTCGTCGGATTAAAATTTGTGAAATTTAAGACTTTCACTGAAAATTCAGGACGGCAGATAAACATGTCTTTGATGTGCCATACGTGTTGAGTTTCACAACGTTCGAGGTTGATATTATTTCAATCATGCAAAGCTACGATTGAGTAATTTTTTATGTAACAATTTTCCAATATTACATTCATTATGGGGACCTCGAAGATTGTAAGAGATACGCTTAGCCGCAGTTTATGAAATACATAATCATAGAAAAAAAAAGACACTAACCAAGAAACAAAGATCGATGACTATACTCTACTCAAACTAAACGCAAGTGAAACATAAACACAAATTGTTGCATGCCTAGAGCGTGATACGCACGTGATCGGCTTGCTATTGGCTAGCCGTCAATAAAATCTGACCCGGCGGACGAGTGCAGCGAGTCGGTGTTTCTTACAGAGGTGTACTGAGTAGCAAGTGGACCTTTATTTTTTTCCGATATAATTCTTTCGCTGTTTATTAATTGTTGGAGCTACGATTTGTGTTAATAGTAGAAATTTGCAGGTAAGTAAATGACTAGGTGTGCCACAAAAGTTTGTTTTTAAAGTTCTTAGTACTGGGGCATATTATTTTAATATTTTATATTATAAAATTCATAGAGATCGTCCTTAATGCGGCCCTGCCTCGTATTAGCCCTCAGAATTGTTCACGTGCTTCCATCGTGTAAATGTTTACGCGCCACTCGCATTTAGTTTGAATAGAGTGTAGAGAAGACATTACGAAACGAAACCTACCTCGATGTCAATATGCCGGAAGGCGGTGCTTTCTGCATCACCTCATCCTGGTTGTGTACGAAGTGACATCTAGGACCGTACGGACAAAAACCGACCGTGTGGTAGGTGCGGCAAAGTTCGGTCTTGTACTTGGGGTGCCTCGCCAGGCTCCTCAGCTCATTTATACCTGCAACAGACAACGATAATAAACGAGGGGGACTCAAATGGTCACTTTTCGAAGGTTGGGTTGGCGCAGAGATGCGGTGCCCGTGATAAAATTATTTGGAAGAGGGTTTTGACAGGTACAGCAGACTTCCTTTATTGCTTTTATGATCGCCTTTTAGTTTTGAGTGGTGATGTTGACCATGCGGGCAAGGGTAGGTAAAAAATATGAGGGTTAAAATTAAACAGATTTTTACTAGCCCTTTTTTCACGACCTACCTAAATTTTTGTACCAAATACATATTTACTTGAATTTGTGCACAAGAAGCACATAGAGATATATGAACATATTTTATATTTTTTCTACTCTAAAATACTTTGTACCTGATCTGTTATCATTCTTGCATGGTCTCTACGTAAAAACTAATGAATATGAATTAACCTTAGAACAGAAAATTAACATGGCAAACTAGGTTGTACATTATCGTATAATTTGTTGTTATCCTGTTATTTAACATCCAGTTTAACACTTAACATATGAAGGCCGTTGAACCAAACCACGAATTTCGATTGCAATTCAAACTGTCCAACTTCGTACGTGTCAACAGCACACTGGCGTTTGGAAACTCGTTGTCGAGATAAGACTGAGGCAAGTGCTTACGCACTTTTAAATAAGGGGAATAATACGAGATTGTATACGGAGAAGGCGACGCTAACAAACGATTAAATTTGGTATACATGAGAGGTGTTAATGAAGTCGTTCTACTACATAGTTAATATTTCCGGTGTCGTCGGTCGCTCTTCTCGAATAGTTCAATAAATAATAATGGATTGGAAATTGACATTCAAAATTTCCACTTGGTTTTTACGCGTCAGGTCAAGATAATAAAAAAAACGTTATTTATGTATTATTTTGATTATTTCAAGGGAACTATCTTATCTTTGTATTGTTGAAACTCGCTCATTCATTATCTGTTTCAAAAAATTTCAATTAATGATTTTATCTGAAGTTTTCTAAGACTGTATCAAACTTTTCAATAACTTTCATATTATTATGTAGATTTCAGATATACCTACATACATACAGGGTGTTGCAGATGCAGAAATGAGTGCCAAATTTAGTTTTTTGGACATAACTTTTTAACGGATTGACCCGATTTCATTCAACTTTATCATGCATAATCTGTTTTTTAAGTAAATTTTGCTTTCACAAAAAGTTTAAACATAGTCCAATAAAGATGTCAGTTTTGCAAAAAAAAAACAAACAAACAGGATGATTTTGCTTGGGGACTGCCTCCTGAGTGTTCAACCAAAAGATCACACTCGAACTCCGGGTACGAATTGAGCTATAGGGTGGTTTCCTAAACAATATAGGTGGTTTCCTAAACATTTTTTAGAGCAAAATGACCCTAATAAAATTTGTAGGGGATCAAAGTATGAACAACTTTTCCTCATACTTTTTTTGTATCTCTAATACATAACGAGTTTCAGCGCATTACTTATATGACAAAAATTCCTCACTCTGCAGAGGTAGTCTTGTAAACATTTTTTTACAAAAAAATGACCTTAATAAAAGTTAGAGAGGGGTAATAAATGGTCTACAATTTTGTTTCACAAATTTTTTTATTATCTCGACTACTTAACAAGTTATGCGCTGTAATTTGTAAAGTAGACAAGATAATAAAACATTTTGTAAAACAAAATTGTAGATCATTAACCCCTCTCCAACTTTTATTAAGGTACATTAATTTTTTATGTTTACAAGACCAGTCCTGTGGTAAACGATTTTTTTGTCATATAATGGCAATGGTAAATCATTAAGAGGGGGGTTGCCGTCAGCGAAAGTGACGTTAGATTTCGTATTTTTTTAAGTTGTATAGCATAAAATCTAATAACATTTTACCTGGCAAAAATTTAGTACAAACATCTCTGCCTTCATTTTAATCATAAGATCTTACAAGCAGAGTTTTGTTTTATAAGTTATGAAAACCTTGGGAAAAATAATATGTAATTCCAGTGCATATGCTTTTAAGATCTTATGATTAAAATGAAGATAGAGATGTTTGTACTAAATTTTTGCCATGTAAAATGTTATTAGATTTTATGCTATACAACTTAAAAAAATACGAAATCTAACGTCACTTTCGCTGTCGGCAACCCCCTCTTAATTACCATGCCTAAAAGATGAAGTATATTTGATAGCTGTCATTTTTAGGGTGAGCCTTCAGATTTGAATATACTTATTGTGTTAAGAGATATTTAACGATAAATTTGTTAACTTAAACTGTATCTTCTAGTCTTATATTAAATTTGGCACTGTGAAGAAGTTATCGGGTTACCGATCAGTTTTAGCTACCACAATATTGGTTTAGCGTAACTAAGAGAGTAGTATTTCAGCGAAAATACCACACTCGTGGTATTATCGTGGAAACCATCACCTGATTTGGTTAATATTAGAAAAATCGTGTCATTTTATTGGTACGCATTGAATTCTCCAACGAATATATTTTGGCATTAAAATGGTCTTAAAATTTTCGCATTTAACATTTGCTACCTTTAGTAACTAAGATAATAAAAATGTTCATTTATCTATCTGCTGAGTGCTGTCAAGCGTCTAACAACCTTGGTCGTTAGACGATTGAAGGTGCTCGGCTGCTAGATCAATAAAGATTTTTGTACACACTCGTGGCGTTTCATTGGTCCACATATCGACAGACGTTGAGTTAATCCTCAGATGAATAACCAAGGATAGAGGCAGCAACAGCATCAAAATACACACGTTTGTAGTCGACCAACATCTTATGCAAATTTACCGAAATATCAATTTGGCCACACACCACACACTTTCTGCATTCCATTGTATACAAAATCAGTCACTATATCCCAAATACTAATAAATACCCTATAAATTAACAGAAAAACAATTGAAAACAAGAATAATGCATACGTAAACAGTCGGAAAACATGACTTGCTCGGCAAACACAAAACAAATACCGCCGAGTTAACGAACGTGGCGCCAGCGGCAGCAACGGCGGCGTTGCCATGTTGGGCGGTTTGAGGTATCTGTGACGATTTTATTAAAGGGATAATTACGAGGATAATTAGCTACAGCGCAATTTAGCTTTAGTTCAAAATTGTTACATACAAGAAATTAATAATTAATTTAGCGTTATGGGAGGTGTGCCTTCATTTAATCCCATTATTAAACCCTTCTATTTTGAAATGAAATGCTGTAAACAATGGAGTACGTGGCATCACTCAAAAAGATGTTGGCTCTGTTTACTTTTTGTTCTTACTCCCTCTATCCTTGGTTATTTCTCTGATTATTTACCTCATACTGCTTGCATCCAATAAGGTACCTAGCTCCTTCCACAAAAATCCATCCAATCATATGCCTCTGCTAGCGATAATTGCACTTGTGCAAAAGCAAAGCGGTAATACCACTTGCGCAATTATCACTACGTTGCTTAGCAACCGCGAATCTGTTCGATACAAACACGTACTTCTTAAAATTGTTGTATTTTACAACACTGTTCTGAATTATGCAGCTTATAAATTATGTTGCGGTATTACTAAGCATTGTATCAATGAATTCATATAACTTTTACATTGCTAAATTGTTGTTATTAGACCTCCGTCTCCGTTTAAATTTATGACACATTCAGAAAATAAACCAACGCTAACAGGGTGTAGGTATAATCGCATTTGCCTTTGATATCCAAGCGTCATGTTTGTTTACTCGAACGCTACAGTCGAAGCTGTCAATAAACTCGTTCAAAATGAGTCGTTTTGGAAATGTAAACATTAATGTAAAAATTAATGAAATTATTAAATCGTATTCGTGAAATGATCTCGGTAAATACCACTCGTGCCGGAAATTTTTCTACATAATTTTATTCTCAAGCGCTATTTTGCCCAGTAGCAAAACCACTCGTACAATATTGGTCTTTTATTTTCAGAGCGTGATTCGTGATTTTTCTAGGCAAAATAGCGCATTCGAAATATTACATACGAAAATACCACATTTGTGGTATTACCGATGAGATCATCACCTGATTGGTTAATATTTGAAAAATCGTGTAAGTTTATTGGTACGCATTGAATTCTCCAACGAATATATTTTGGCATTAAAGAGGTCTTAAAATTTTCGCATTCAAAATTTGCTACCTTTAGAAGGTAACCAAGATAATAAAAATGTTCATTCATCTAGCTGCCGAGTGCTGTAAATCGTCTAACAACCATGGTCCTTAGACGATTGAAGGTGCTCGGCTGCTAGATCGATAAAGATTTTTGTACACCCTTACCGTGGGCGAACTGGCACTTGTCGCCGTACTTGCAGACGCCGAACTCCTCGTACGGCCGGCACAGCTCGGTCTTGTAGCGCGACGTGTTGACGGCGGAGGCGGCGCCCTGCGCCTGCGCGTTCGCCGCCGCCTGCTGCTGGGGCGCGGGCGCGCTGTGCGTGCGCTCGAGCCGGCGGTGGGCGGCGGCGGGCGCCGCGACGGCCGCCGCCGCCGCGGCCGCGCGCTGCGTCAGGTTGCCGAGCAGGGCGGCGAGCTGGCGGCCGCCGTCCCCGGGCAGCGCGCCGCCGCCGGGCGCGGACGCCATGCGCGACAGGGCCGCGCGCACCGTGTGGTGGTGGTGGTGGTGGTTGTGGTTGTGGTTGTGGCTGTGGTGCGAGTCACCGCCGCCGGACTGGAATAGAACGACGGATGAGTAAATTACGACGGTAGTTGTTGTTGATAAAAATCATTTCATTTGAAACGACAAAATTGCGACTACGCCTCTGACGAAAGTCTGGACCAACCCTATATTAAACACCCGAGCATGATGTCATATTTCATTGTTGTTTACGGACTGGGGTGGCGCTACTCGACGAAAAAAATGGCGACTCATTATAGGTTATAGGAGGGTATTCTGTGGTTATTTTACCATTTACCTTCTTTTTACGGTAACGAATTGTCTTTGCGTCCAGTATTTGGCAATTTTATCTTATTACACAGCTTTTATAGGTAGATTTGTTTGTGATAACATGAAATTTCCATGCACATAAAGAAAGTGGTATGCACACTGCACAGACCATTAGATGAATTGCAGAAGAATAAACACTATTTTGGAATTATGGGATGATCTGATCAACCAGCTAGATAATATTTTGGAAGACTATTCTGTAACGTATGCAAGAATGAAAATAGAAAGTTTTGTTTACAGCTCCAAAGCGAACCAATAGTCCTTCATATAGAGAAGAAACTGAAAAATATAATGCGTTTTATGCTTACTTACACTACAACTAGCCGTGGACTTCACTTCAAACCAAAAGGTACCAAATATTCTTGCTTGCTTTTTAGACTCGCTTTTCTTAAGAAAATGTATGGAAATAGGCCATGTGAACTTGTCAAATTATAGGGACATAACAAACAAATATTTTATTTTATTTTGGATATTAAATTCGTTTTTATTTTATAAAAGGTTCTGCAACAATGGTGTTTTAACATTAAACCACCATGTAAATTTGTTTCGTCGTGTGGCGCCAGTGGCGATCGCTTGAAACAGCGCTATGCACAGGTCTTTAATATTAATAGTGTTGGTCCAGAATAAGTAATGCCACAGAGAAGACCAGAATACAGAAAGTCCATCTTGTCAAATATGTATGTCAAATGGAGCCCAACTTTTACGTAATTTTTCACACACCCGATAAGATCGTTCAGGTAAACTATGAAGTAAACTGCGTTCTTCATTTATTATAGAATAATTTACAACTGAGAAAGAAGATCCACAGAGACCTACAATGGATTAATTACCATTTAAAGTTGGGCCTCATTTGACATATTTGACAAGATGAACTCTCTGTATTCTAGCCTTCTCTGTGCTATCTTCCCTACCCTCAATTTCTTATTCCCAAACTTTTTTTTTTTGTAGGTTGTAGAAAACAAACCTAAAGTTTGACAATATGAAGCTTTCTGCTATCATTATTCTAATTAGGATATTTTTAATTTATAATATAATTCATATAGTTTGAGAAATAGTTACTTATGTAGGCACTTATTATAATTGTGTCATTATAAATACATAGGTACTATATTAGTATTTTAAGAAAAATAAATAAATTTGCAACATTTGTCCAGGAAATACGAAAGAAACGTAAAATTTTACAAGATGTAAACATTTCCGACCAAAAGCTAAAATGCAGACAAAAGGGAACAAAGAGGCATCAGCCTCAGAGTCGAACATTGCTTTCATCCGGTGTAGGTACATACGTAGGCACCGAGCCAACAACAAAACGCATACAATCAGTAAAAGTCGCCTACTTTCTCGCAGTGACAAAACGAAAGTGTATCTTGTGGGAGTTTCGTCTTTCGTCCCGGGCTGGGTTTCTCTTTTCGTTGCGCTCTTGTAGGTACAGATAAACGTCCCCACCCGAGACAACAACCGAGGCAACAACTTGTCTAGCTTTAAGTATAATGTAGATTGTTGTTTTGCATGCCTAACAGTACTTGTGTACTTTTGGCTTTGGCAAAGTCTAGAGAATACTGTAAGTCGGCTCACTTGGCCCGTGTAAACAAATATTTCCCTCCTGCCCGATCCCGCTCCCTTCGCCTTAGCCCTCGATCGATATCCCGCTGAGCGGGCGATTCAGAGCGTCGCTTTGTTACACAGTGTCTCTCGAAACGGTGTGCTTCGTATTGTACCGGGTGCGCGTAAATTACATTGCGGACGGCTGTAAAAGCAATTCAAAATCTATGCCTTAATCATTTATTTTTATAGTCATCGAAATATTATATTATTACATAATATTCGTATTATGCATAATAATGCATAATATTATATGACATACACGTTGTATAATATGTTGAATAATATAAAGCCAACATGTCACAGGTGTGTTTCTTTTTTTGTTGTAAATAGAAATATTGATAATTGCAGATTTCAGCAATGGAAGAAGGCCTTAGGGTTCGTCATAGACGATAAATTTGCGAATATTGCACCTGAAGAGGCACATAAACGTATAAAAATTTGTAAGGCACATTTTGATGACCAATCATTCACTTCTTCGCCCTGGAAAAAGTTTATTAACAACTGCTGTTCCATTAAGCTTATGGTTAGAAGCTTATTCGTATGGGTAATCTGGCAGGCAGAGACAAGTCAACAATATTTTGTGAACTAAAAGCCTATGAAGGCAGTTCAGGACCATTTGGCAGTTTGACAGTACCTCCACGAGAATATAGTGAATATGTAATCAATTTATTTTAGAAAACATTTTCTTATCAAAAGTTAACGACTTATCGCATCGGGATGGCTTCGGTTCCAGGCTACTAAAGGAATTCCGATCAGTAAAATACATATTACATCCATGTGCAAATTTTCCCCATGACTATTTGGTTTCATTATATACGCAAGTTCGTATTCACTACACACTTAAATTAGTGAATAGGGAATTAAAAACCGAAATACAAAATAAATCAAATCCAAAACTTACAATTTTGTAAAACTCGTAAACTATACATATAAATAATTTTGTTTGCTCCTAGGTACACACTTATGTATATTTTTACTTACCTTATATTAAGTTAGGTACATCTTGCGTTATTTAAACAGAAAAAGTAAAATACCTGCATTTTTATTATACATATTATGCTCCTTATTTTTCCCCTATACCTATTACTCCTATTGTGCATAATGGAAAGTCAATATAGAGGTGCCCCCGTATAACTTGATGCAACCAGCTTTACGGTGATTTATATAGTCCACCCTCGTAAATAACGGAGTGGCGAGCTGACATTAATTTACGACCGGCCGCAAAAAATCGGCGGTTTTTCGACGACTTCAACGGAGTGATCCGACTTATAGTATTCTCTAGACTTTGCTTTTGGTTCACTGAATAACAGTTTATTTGTTTCATAAACCCCATTCAAAAAAATTACGTAAAAAATTGAAGCAGATATCCAATTACAAACAATTATAAGTCACTCATTAAAATAGGAAAAGACGTTACCAATCCGAGTCAACAACACACACGATATCTTGTTTGTCTGTGGTGCAACGAATAGAAATCAATAAGTTACGAAAATAAATTCAATAAATAGTAACTGACCCGTGACTCGGCAGTGAGAGTTAAAACTATCGAAAGGTCTGCAAAATTGCTGAACGCGGCATAATAATTATCGAGATAAACAATATCTATTATCGTAAAATGTTGACCTGACGTAACATTGGGGCTTAGTAAAATGCCTATCGAATTTTGTTCAGCTTCTCGATAACAGGTGGCGCTCAAATAGGTAAGAGTTGTTTATACTGTTTGAGAGTACTGTAGATACGGTGTAGAAAAGATTTAAAGACTGAGAATTTTATTCGTAGGTAGCTTCCTCTAGTATACTGTGATTGTTTGCGGTGTAGGTAACAATGCCTAAATCAAATTAAACATTTTTGCAATTCATGAGTAGATAATACTTCTTTGACACTTTGAAATAGCAATGTTCCAAGCCAGTTCACGTACAAATAGCAAGTTACAGCGTACAAAAATAATTTTATGTAATAATGCTCGCATCCTTGACCAAAAATGAAGGTTAGTCGGTTATGCCAAACGAATTTAAAACTCAGAATGGAAATTGCTGCGGACATTAATAAAAATAAAACTCGGCCAAGCTTGGATAATTGGTTTTTTAGTAAAATGGACGTAGAGACGTGCAGTTTGTAATTACCAGATAAACGGTTATAATTACCTAGTTATTTTCATACCAAGGGCGTTAACGAGTCTTTTCACTCAGGTAGACAATTTGTTTTGCCCACTTTTCCTCAAATTTTATAGTTGTTAAATGATCAGATTTTCGTATCAAATAATCATTATTGTCTTGCTTCGCACATCAACGAAATCGAAATTTTCTACATCGTCGAAAAAAGTGAACGTGGTTTCGACGGGCGCTGGGCACCAGTACCAGTTGGTAGCCAGCACCGCGCGGAGTAAACTTTCATTTGTTTGTTTGCCCAGCCTGCGACGACGACGGCAGGATTTTCGATTCCGAGAAGCGCCTCTCGTAACATCAAGAGTTTTCAAACAAAACGTCTCTTGTAAAAAGGTGACGCAACATATGGCTGAAGGCGGTTGTCGATTGTAACGTAATAATAGGTTAAACTCCTATAGGTTTGAATTGGGGATACATAACAGCCATGGTGTTTTAAGAATAATTAGAAATACTGTCAAATATCGTCAAAAATAATAATAAAAAATCGTTTTTTTTTGTAAGTTTTGGAACAAGGTTGATTTATATTTCATGTGGGTAGCGAACCTATATGATGTATGGAATAAAAAAATTATGTGCTTGATGCAATGACAATTGTGTAACGTTATTGTGACCTTTGAAAAATATGAGTGGCTTTGCAACATACAACCCTGCACTTTTTTAAATGTTCATTAGGTATAATTCCTTAAACGCAGAAGTAAAATAACGAGGTGCCAAATTGTGCTGGATACAATAACAATTTTTGATAGACGAAAATGAAAACAAAACAACAACCAATCACGTGACACGCTGACCAGGGGCGCAACTAACCTAACCCAACCTTCGCAGTTCACACCCAATTACCCGAATCAGTCGTTCGGGTCTCGTTTCGAATTCGGAATCGACCCGCGCGCCGCGTTGCCCAAAAATTTGCAAAGACGACCGCAATTGCGATTATTAGAAAACGCCCACGTTTTGTAACGTTTTTTTAAAATTAATTGCACGTATTATTATGTGTCGGCGCTATTCGGCTCTCGTAATAATCGTGTTTTCACCGGGAAGTTCAACGAACTAAACCACGGGGACTTTCACTATTTTTATTCAGCAGCTTGCAGCGCTGAACTGGCGATTTTTGCACAGACACTGCTGGACGCCTAGGTAGGCACGGGGTGTGCCCAATGACAACACATATTTTACGTCGTAAATATCGAGAAAAATAAACCTGTCTCTCGTATCAAGATCTGAACAATACAAACGCTGCTAAGAATAATATAGCCATTATGTAGATATGAGACAATATTAAAGGTGACGTTGCCACTACATCCTATGAGCAGGCACTAGATATGACCAACATCGTCCCTGGCCGTTCATGTTTTTCCCTGCTATTAGTTTAGGCGGGAAATAATACCAATCGTGATAAAACTCATTCATGAACCAGTTCAACGAACTAAACCGAGCTCCACTATTTTTATATCTAAGCGCGATTTTGACACCTACGAGGACACGGGAACACAAACAAAAAACGTATTTTCGGACGGAGAGAAATGGGTTCATTGCTACCTGATTTTGTGGAATGGGTGCCAAAAAGTGGCCCGGCCCTGGGCCTTTACTACCGTTTATTGCCAGCAGTAAAACAACTCGACTCGAGGCCTTCGCGTTCGGAAATAAGGTTAGGTACACACATCACATAGCATTACAAATTGCAATACAATAACTCATGCACTGCGATGAACAAAAAGTTCATCCATTTAAACATAACATGAGTGTGACCCTTATTTTAGTTTTCGGGATACAGAGCATTGAAGAAAAGAACTTTTTTTTGTACGATATCGGCTTCAAACTCGATATGTAGTACTTAATAAGGTCTTCAAAGTCCATAGACGTGAAAGAACTGCCAATTTAGATTCACTAGTGGTGTGCTTGGCAGCATCTAGCATCAATAAATGAATGGTTCTTCTGCTTGAAAGGTAAAAAATAATCAAATGTTCATATTGCTCAACTAGTGTATCCACATTTTGAAAATTATGTGCTTTGATTTAATTGGACTATACCTAGTCATAATTTTTTCAAAATCGTTTTGTACGTAGGTCCAAATAGCATACGTTAACATACAAAGTTCGCAACTCGAAATCATCTAAAAAACAGAAGATAAAATACCTCCCAAATACGATACCTACTTTGGACATAAAGAGCCCTGTATTCTGGATTCAATCGTGGGATAAACAAATATGGCCGTATCACAGTATAGTCGATGAGATTATCATATTTATAGCCCAACACTGCCTCGATACTGTTAATATTCAGTTTTATCTTATCTGTAAAGTGGCCCTACTTGGCATTTACACCAACATTACCCATTGAAAGATAAGCTAACCATACCGTTCAAAATAACAAATATAAGAACATGTTTTTTTTTTAAGCGCGAAGGGGCGTAGTCCTTGAGTTTCTCGACAAAATAAGACGAAAAGTATTCTAGAAAAATATGCTTCTTATTTTTAATTTACTTAAACATAGTCACTTTTTCCATTTAATGTATTATTTTTCAAGATTCAGAGCGTAGAAACATTATTTTCGTTCATTACATTATGTTTTACATCATATATTTTGAAAACTAAAGCTATAAATGGGAAAGTTTTTAATGCAAAAAAGTTAGTTCTACTTATAGCAGTACCTTCAGTATTGTGTGATCTGGCAACATCTGATACACGCGTAAATTGCCCAAATTGAACTTTAAATTTGCCACGCTCTATTGGACATTAAACACAAAGCAGTAGTGCGTAACAAGTTGAAATATTGACGCTCGCAATGGAGTAGATAATATAATATTTGCGAAAACAGTTTTTATAGATTTTTGCATACGATCAGTAATAGGAAGTAAAGTTTTAAATGTCACCATGGTAGAGTTTTAGGACTGCTGGATATATTTCCTGCTACACACTCTCGGCAGTGTATCTGATTAAAATGCCTGTTTGTTTGCACAATCCAATAATTGAAATTCAAACAAAAATCCGCGAATAAACAAATCAATGCGACGCAATAACACGTTGGTAGTTTAGATTGTGTACAATTTACATGAGGAGTGTGGGGAAAAATGCCGCCGTCGATTGGCGCCATTTTAACCGGTCAGACCTTCAACCCAAGCCCACGACCGAGTAATAAACGCCTTATTATAATAGTTGTCGGCTTAATTGTTATTACCTACTTCTGCAAAGGCCTGAGAAATTACAAACGATGTTGTCACCGATAAGCGTAAGTGCGCCATTCAAAAAACGCGGCGCGGCCTCAAAATTTGTGCCTATAGTCTGAAGAACGTTCATGGTTATGTTTGATGATACATTTGGCCTTGTCACGTTCAAAACGACAAGCGTTAAAATGGATTTTTGGGGGTATCAAGCCCATATTTGCGTACGGCCTCCTACCCATTATTGGTATCATAATATGAAATAAGCTCCTTCGAGATAATTTTGCAACAGTTTTGTCTTTACCAACTGCCAGAACAAACATTGCAGCACGCCGTCATTTATATGCGGCGAGTATGAGGCATCGGCCCAGTCACTGTGCCCTGAGGCACACCCCAAGTGCAGGCGGCACGCTGGTGGCAATAATAATAAGACTGCGAGGCGAGGGGGAAGGGGCAATGGGGGGAAGGGGGGCAACCCGGCAAACAGCAACAGGTAGTAGGAGAACCAGAGAGACCGGCTGGCTGTGTTCGTACGGCCGACACATACCGGTTCTGAGGCCTGGCCAGCGTACCAGTGGCGGCGCACCACGATTCATTTTAGCGATAAAAATATTAACAAATAAGGGTGGATTTCTGTACCCTTAAATCGAGAGAGAGAGATGCGGGTAAATGATAAATTAATCGGAAAAAATGATTAGAACCCGACTCTGCCGGGTGGTGTCTATTTCAACTATTATTAGTAATAAGCGGTAAGATGTAAGAGCCGATGGAAATCATATATCTATGGTCCGGCCTCTGTAGCATTCGAATGCCGGCTGAAGTGTATTTTTTTAACCGATTATACTTCACCTGCTATGCCACAAAAACATCCCGCTTAATAAAATTATCGTTAGGTCGAATAAAAAATTATGAAAGGAGGCGGAACATTTACATCATCATGTTTTCAGTTTCTATCATCTTCTTTTCGATCATCAGATAGCCGAGATGTCTAAAATTGAAATTGAAAATCATTGAAAATTATTCGCGATTATCGAGGTGATAATACCTATTTGATGGCATTGAACTTTGAACAAATAAATGTTGGTAATATCATTACAAAATAGGATTCTAAAATTCAAAATCATTACAAAATAATATTCTAAAACATACTGCATTTTTGAAGCAAAGATTAAGTTGATGTTACCAAGATTTCGTTTGCTTGTATTTTCTAAACAAAATGAAAAAATGTCATTAGTAAATATGTTCAGGAAGAAAACATGCCGACTAAAAATTCAGAAATAGGTACATACCTATGTTTCTGGAAAATATGTTAAGTATCAAAAAAATAATAATTATCAAAAGTAAAAGTGTTATGAAATGGTTAAGTAAGTAATTAGAATATTTTCTCTTTACTACATTAAGGTATACCTAACATACAGTACCTAATAGTTATATTAAGGTGGGTTCATGTAGCTTTCTACAAAAATAGCAAAAAGAATAGTACCTAATAAGAATAAAAATTCAAAGTATTGATTTAAATGGGGGCGTTCATTCAAACAGAATAATTAGCAATAGAAATAAAATAAGGAATAAGAAGTGACCTTGAAGTTCCTTAACTTTTAACTTTATTGCTATTTTTATGGCAAAAACGCGGGAAAAATCAAATTTCAATTTTTATCAATGGGCCGGTCAAGGAAACAAGTTTTGCAAACATTCTTGTGAAGGTATTTAAAAAATGATCGTTTTAACTTTCTTTTGCCTATTCATTGGCCGAACAGGAAACTGTCGTTTCCTTCTTTTTAATTCTAAACACTCTGTTAAAAGAAATCACTGTGCTAAACAAGCTTTTCTACTTCTCTATGATTTTCATAGTGAAAAATGTATTTAAAAATCTGTCTACAGAGGAGTAGAACTGCAGAAAACAAACAATGCGGAAAAGGTTGCGACTGTAAACAATAAACAATTGAAAACTGACGTTTGTTATTTTTATCGTTACCTATTACTATTGCAGGCTGCATGAACACTCTGTTAAGTTATTACTAATGTTATTCTTAATACTATCCCTATTGCTATTGTTATAGAAAGCTACATGGACCCACCTTTAGTTTTCTATGATTAAAATAATATGTTATTTTGATTAAGAGATATAATTTCTCAACCTAGTTAATTGCTTAATTAAAATAATTTCCATTTTGCACAAAATGACAACCAAGACATTGGGTACATTATTTTTTATGGAACCCGCCCGTGTAAATTATTTCAAATTCCCCGCTAAAGGTACCTACAGATTGTTCAGCGAATGTTCGGCCCTACGTCACAACTCCCGTCCTCGTCTTACTCATGAATATACGATGGACATCGGTCGTATATTCACGAGTCAGACAAGGACGGGAGTTGTGACGTAGGGCCGAACATTCGCTGAACAAACTGAATATTATGGTTCTTTCTATACCTAGCCTATGTCAGTGTTGGCATGGCAACATCGGCCAGCGCCGCCGCTGACCCAAGATTAATATTACTAAAATAAATAAGAAGGCTGTGGTGAGCGGACCGCACCAAGCCGACTGCGACTACCTGCCTGCGCCGAGGCCAAGGGAACAGGTCGCCGAAGAGCCCGGCCCGGGCCCAAAATCGGGAGGAAAAAAGGCGAAAATAATAACGGCGCACACGCGCTTTCGTGACCGGGGTGTCGTTTTTCGTGCACGAAAAAACACGAGCCGATTATCCCGAGGATTCTGCTAGGCGGGCATTTTTTAATGCACGCTGGATTTCGAGGGAACGCAAGCAAGAAGAACGGCGAAAATACTGCAGCACCAGTGAAGCACCACACTACAAAAAAGTCAAAACATTTCCGAAACAGGTTGATTTTTGTTTTTAGAGTTGTCAGCATACTAACATGATGAGCATAATAAGTACTTCATGTCAGCATGAAAAGAAAAGGATAAAATCTCGGATAAAATTTATAAATTCAATAACGGATTTATACAATATGACCTACTCCTCAACCTACTCTCAGAAAAGGATAAAAAAACTGAAAAATTCCCAAGTAGGTACCTACTAAAAATATAATTAAAAAAATCGATTCAAATTTTTTGATACAAGTACAGGGTGTCCCAGTTAACGTGATTTTAAAGATACATACAATTTTAAAGATACATTGATGCTTCGAAAACCAGACTTGTGTAGAATTTTCCGAGGAATTCGAATGTGGCGTCAAACTTAATATGCAGGGTGTTGTTAAAAAGTTACTTAAAAAAATACAGTTTTCCAAAAAATTGTGAAGTTGGACTTTAATACGAAATGTTAGTAATGAGTATACGGGGAGTAACCAAAAGTGTCTGTTTTCATTTCCGAATTCCCGTTTTACCGGAAGTGAGCATCGCCTTGTCAGATTTTCGAGACACCCTGTATATTTTCTGCTTTTTAGGTTATGTTTCTTCTCCCAATTCTAACGATAATATAGTTTTATATAGTTATCTCTAACGATATATTTTTAGCATTCCATGCAAAGATGTGAATTTGTCATATTCGACGAAATTTATCAAAAAATTAAAAAATACTGCTTGGTTATTTTTAGAGACAACTAAATAAAAATATATAAGGTTGCAATTGGGAGAACAAAAGGAACCTAAAAACCCAAAATATACAGAATGTCGCAAAAAGCTGATCAAGTGATGTTCACTTCCGGTTAAACCGGAAATCAGAAATGAAAACCGACACTTTTTTGTTACTTCCCGTATACTCATTACAAACATTCCCTCTTAAAGTACAACTTCTCAATTTTTTGGAAAACGGTATTTTTTGCAATAACTTTTTAATAACACCTGGTATATTATATTTAACGTCATGTTAGAATTCCTATGAAAAATCTAGACAAGTCTGGTTTTTGAACCATTGATTTATCTTTAAAATTACCGAGAAAATCGGGTTTATCACGTTAACTGGGACACCCTGTATATTGCATTCTAGATACTTACCTTGATATTTATCATTTTTGTTGTTTTCTGCCCAGTCATAATGATGTACCTACCTATTTAGTTTTATCTTAATGGTTCTTTAGAAAATAATGGAAACCTGTAGAGACTATTTCGAACATTTATTTATAATAGTCCTGATAATAGTTAATACGAAAGTAATACGTTCGTTAATTTGAATAAATAATTTTGTTAAACATTTTGTTGGTTGATGTTTTAATTTGTAATTAAAGGAAAATTACAACATGCTAAAGGTTGCTATGATTAACAAGGTAAAAGTACTTACGTACCTTTTTAAGTTTCACAATATAATGGTAAAAGAGGGTGCGTTTATAGACCTTTTTTTGTAAAATCAAGGGTAGTTCTCGGAATTTTACTAGGATTTTCGATCCCTCGGTAGATAACAAGAACCTCGACAAGAACCCATTCGTTTTCATTGTAAAAATTCATGATTACTTTCAGAAAATTCCCCACGTGCACCTGACGTAGATCACAGGCTGTTTTCAGACAAAAAACAAACCTGTTTAGGCGTTTTTCTTGGTCTCTCCCGTCCCTCTATTGTTGGTACTGTTTCTCCGGGTACTGTTAGTGTTAACATATCTCGCAATTTATGTTCAGCTTTGTAATGCAAGCGAGAACTCAAGCCGGAGTCGACCAAACTGGTTTGCACCTTTTACTTTGCAAGAGATCGCTATCGGCATTCAGAGATCGAGTCTGAGATATTATAATTATTATTTCTGCGATACCAGTTATAAATCGCTTTTTTGTTTTGTACCAAAAATATCAGGAAGATAAAGATCTGCGCGTATATGGGCGTAAAAATACCAAAGCAGCCACGAACAATACTAATATAGTACCTACTAATGTTACTTCGGGAAATGTTTACTTCCTAACTGTTGTAGGAGCCAGCCAAGCGATTTGTAATTTCCTTCGAGAAATCGGGCATTGTTTACAAAAGCAGAAAACGAAAACTGTAGCCGCTGCCGCCAATGGTATCACCTACCAATCACCACAGTTTCCAGCGACTTCGACTCGGCTTATTTTCAGCTTGCGAGGGCTCTGGATATAATATTATTATGATGCGTCAGATCGTCTCTAACAGAGCAGTATTTTACCCTACCGCGTTTGTGCAGTAAATAAGACTGCAATGATGCTCGATAGATACTTTGCTGAGACTCCAACTTTTAGTTGTTATACTGGTATGCTATCACTATTTCATATCACTATCACATTATTACATTCTAGATACGGTAGGTACTTGTCTACAAACTGCCGGGTCGTCGTGTTTGGTTCATTCTCCCCCCTCCCCCGCACAAGCATGTGGTTGCTTCTGGGGTACTCCTAGTTTGGAGTATTGTGAGGGTGAGAATTATTATTATTATTATTATTCTGTATACTTATCCTGGTACTTTCCTCCATGTACCTACCGAATAATAATATTATCTACTCGGTAATCTATTTTTGCTCCGTTTTCGTTAATTTTATCTGCGATCTTATCTTTTCAATTTTAGAATTTGAATTCTTGAAAATTAAACAAAATCTAAATATGTTCCTCAAAATAGGAAATACGTCGATATTTTGTTTAGTTACCTATATTTTATACGTAATGTACTACAATGTAGGTACATACCAGTCATGCTGACAATATGTTGTCCTCAGACGTATTATTGCATTTGTATTTTACTCGAGGAACATAGAAACGCTAAGGGTCTATAGGGGACATACCGAGGGACATACCTACCTAACATAGGTCTCTACTCTCATTAGGGGATGATTCATTATGTGATGTCGTCATAGACCTCTAGCGAGAGACCTCTAGCGTTTGTATTTTCTTCAATACGTATGTCTGGAGACATTACATATGAACATGCCTGTACTTGGCTAAATGTTAATAATATGATAATACAAAAACTTGTATCGTATAAATATCATAGGCAGATGATAGTAGCAGATCATGCATTTCATTTTCAAGCATAAGCCTACATAATATTTGCCGTACCTACCTAGTTATCGAGCTAGTTACTTTACTGAGATTATTTAGGCATTTAGTCGTTTAATTTTCTATTTTTAAGGAGAATGTAGAAGCATCGAGAAAATCACATGTGTTGCTTTGGCTTGCGATGGTTTTGTTTGTTTAATTAGAAAAAAAAATTGAAGAATAATCTCGAGAATAATATACAGAGTGTCTCACTTAAGAGTGAAACAACCTTATAACTTCTTTAATTTTTTAACCGACTAGAACGAAATTTTTACTAAAGGTAGATGGTAGATGGCATTGTTGCCTACTTAAATATTTTATTTGTTGTCTACATTAAAGTCAAAGCCACGTGCGATGCCACAATCGAAGCTAAAAATCCAAGTCATACTAGGCATTTTTTTCCAAAAAAATGTAGGTACTAAAAAAGTTGTTCAGAATCAAAAAATATTTAATAAAAAAATTAAGTAAATTTAAAAAAATATATGTTTTGTAGCTTTTAATTTTATTTTGAAATGATTATTTTCTCAAAAAAGCCTTCAAAAACAACTACTTAGCCTTCAAAACTTCCATGGCACACTTTTCTAAACACAGAAAATTCTTAATGCTATTTTTGGACAACTAGCCTTCAAAACTTCCATGGCACACTTTTATAAACACAGAAAATTCTTAATGCTATTTTTGGACTTTAATTTTTTTTATTTAATAATTTTTGATTTTAACAAAATTTTGGATTTAGGGTCCTGCCATCTACCTACCTTTGGTAAAAATTTCGTTCTGGTCAATTAAAAAATGAAGAAGTTAATAAGGTTGTTTCACTCTTAAGGGAGACTCTGTATGCAAAACGAATGATACCTATGCGATGATGAATTATTTCGATAAATAATGTTGGTTTGAATTAAGAACTAAGTACATAGGTACTTAGGTATTAATAAGAGAAAACTGGAAAAATATTTCTTTAATGACCAGAATAGCAAAAATTATACTTAAAGTAAAATAAAAGAACAAAAAGGCATACCCAATAGGTAGGTATTTTTTATTATTGTGAATTACCTTTACACTTAATGACAGTGGCGTAGGTAAGTGTATAGATTTTTTTAATATCCAATAATAAATCTGTTGACAAATATTTAAGTAGAGATACCTACCTACCTAAAAGCTGTTTTTATTGCAATTAAGTAAGTTTTCTTTTTATGGGGGAGTTTTTCAAGCCTGTCATTCACCTACCTGAAATATTTTCTTCTTTTCTAATATAAAACTTTAGGTGGGTATATTGTTTTCCAAACTGTACATCCGAATTGGAATTGCTTTGGTTTTTTTTAAAGATAATGACTTTCAAAATAAACAAAAAAATCACTTGGGTTACCTGACTTGTTTATGCCAGCTTTGATAGACAAATTTCTTAGGGAATATATTCCGGGACACCCAGTATACACCGAGTGATTTTTTAGGCGACATTCGCTATTAGAACTTGGCTAAATAATGCAATCAAACAACAGCTTATGGACCATACACTACCCAATTAAAAAAACTAAAAAAGTTGGCAGCCTGTCTTCTAATAAGACCATCTTTGGTTTAATGTTTAAATATGGTTAATAACAGGAAGTACCTAAATACCTACCTAGCCAAATGTCTACATTTCCTCCACATTTTATTGTGATTTGAACCAAAGATAAGAAGACAACGAGTTAGTTAATCAAGTTGCTGAGCAACAATAGTTATCACAGAACAAATGGACCAATGGAAAGTGCGACTCGCATCAACAGGTCGCCAATCGCAAAACACACACACACGCATGCACGCGCCGTACCTTGACGTAGTTGTCTCCGAACTCGTACATGGCGTTCTGGGGCATGATGGCGGTAGACATTATCCTTTCTGTCCTCCGTCACTGGCGACACAACGAAAGGGAACGACGAAACCGCACGAGATTCAGTACCAAACAAACGTGGGGGGGGCGACACTCGTTGCACTCTGTCCGGCGCGTGGCACACCCACCGCTCGCAGACTGTGACTGACGGGCCGGGCCGGCGCGGAGGCATGAGGCGAGAGGGGAGGGGCGGCGCGGCGGTGGGGGGCGGTGCGGCGTTGCCGGTTGTGGAGGTTCGAAAGGGAAGGCGGGGAACGGATGGTGGGTACTACCACAGAATAAACAATATCCAGTAGGACAAGTCGACGCCATTACTGGTAGAATGCTTTTATCGCGCAGAACAGAATCACTAAAGAATGGAATGCGAGGAATGCATCGGGGATGTACTCAAATATATTGGGAATTCCACCAGATTTGGGATTTCCCAGAATTCTTTACCTGTACTCTGCCATCAGTGCACCCACAGGTATAAACAATTATTCCTTCAACTGTGCACAGACGTTATAACAATATCCAAACCATTAATGTAAGAAAATAGTCTAATCCCGGTCCTGTGTCCCATCGATCTTGATAGGGCGTGGTCTAAAACACGGGCGTAGCCAGGATTTAGTTTTGGGGGGGGTTTAGTTTGAGAAGTAAATAAAACAACAAAAATATACTTACATGAAATTTAATATCTATATATTCATCAAACTACGACATATTTATAAAGTTCTTAACTTTAAATGAAATGGATAAATTAATTTCGTTCCTCTGCGCTAAATCTAAAACCATTAAAGAAGAAATCTTCGGCTTTTTCTTTTAAATATATCCACTACTTCATCTGCATGAATTTCTGTTCCATAGTGAATGTTCATTAACCATTAAGTCTGTTTTCACTTGTAGTGTTTCGTAAATAGTTTTTCAGTCTCCTTAGGCTCGAGAAAGACCTTTCTGGGGTAGCAGTGGATACAGGAATGGTAGCCAAGATTTGTAGTAATGTGTAAATATTAGGATAAAGGTTTTTATCGCACATATCTAGGCATTCCAAACTAAATTTCGGGGTAGGCAGTCTTCTTATCAGCATGCAAGGTAGCTGAAGCTTTGATAGCTAAATCCAAATTTGTTTCTTTATTAGAAACCCCTTGACCTTGACTACACCACTTTTTCCAGTAGTCCATACCTTTAGGTTTATCACCCTTCCTTTTTTTTCCCCTCCATTTTTCGACAGTAATAATGATTCACGTATCTATCCTTAACAAGGTCATCGAATAACAGTGCACTAAAATTACTCACTTACACGGTACACTTAATTCTCTTCACTATTCGTTCACCACTTTTCACTTTTATTCGCTTCGAGTTCGCATGGAACAATACTGCCGTAAGCGCGGTCACGCGCCGCTTATATAGCAGCCCAGTAGCCGTCCAGAAACTTCCACGAACTTCCACAAAGTTCCGCTCATTTCGACCTAGGGGCGTGGCGAATAATCGAGAAACAACGCAAAGTGTCCCTACAATACAAAATAGTTCGGCTGCAACTGCGTCTGCCTCTCGTCAAAAGATGGCGCTAGGCGCTACTATTACTACATAATATATTCAAACGTAATAATAATTTAACTCTTCACTCCTCGTATTTTTTCGGTATAATATTAGGTAATATTTTGCTTATTTCTGGGGGGGGGTTTGAACCCCCGAAACCCCCCCTTGGCTACGCCCGTGGTCTAAAATAAAGAAGTAACGTGACTTTAAAGTGAGATTCTATTGGATAATGAGTTTGTATAAAAAACGAAAGTCACTACCGCCGAGATCAAAGGGGCCGACAGGAAGATTTACAACTGGGTATTCCCTCAACTGTGGTACTACCAGAGCATATAAAACAACCAGCAGAATAACTTATTCTTGAGAAATCATCCGCAAATTCAATGACCTTGAGCCATATTGGTGGAATAGAAGTCAGAGGTGTAGTCTGGAAAATCAATTCAGAAATACAGAGTAGTATTAGTAAAGTGTATATAGTGTGTGGTGTGTGGTAAGCACAAGCAGCTTTTACTCCTTCCTGGGATTTTTTATTTAAAAATACTAGCAAAGAGCACAATCTACAAAAAAGCACACTCCACGGCGCTGTAATATCTCTCATACAGCCAAAAAAGAACTGCCCAATCGCCCCGACACTGCATCAATTTGACAGAATCTATTCCCACATGGCGGCTGCGCGAACTGGTGCGCAGAATTTTCCCGCCATGGGGAGTGAGACTGCTGGTTGTTTTATATGCTCTGGTACTACTACACTCTATTCAAACTAAATGCAAGTGAGGGCTAATGTGAGGCACGGCCGGGTAATTATGGAACGTAATGTATGCACCGCCCGTTTTTTTGAAATCTTGGCTACCTCCCTATTTTCGAGGTCCCTGAACATGAACCTAACCTCAGTGTTTTGAGGTCGGCCATAGTTTCCGAGAAAATAAATTTTCAAATCTCCTTTTGACACCCCACTTTTTCACGGCGATATTTGGTTATAATCGAGATGGATTTAGCTAAAATTGATCAACCCATTTTGCATCTTCTGCAGCATCGAAACTTCTCGAAAACCCGCGGAAAAACCGAAATTTCGAAAGATTTATGCCGTGTTTACGTCCGTCCCGGCCGCTGTTTTGTGGTTTTGTTTGAGCTGCGTACACTAAAAATTTATCCGGATTATAACCACAAATATCGCCGTGAAAAGTGGGGTGTCAAAATGAAATTTGAAAATTCATTTTCTCCGAACTCAAAACACCGAGGTCAGATTCGTGTTCAGGGACCGCGAAAATAGGGGGGTAGCCAAAATTTCAAGAAAATCGGACGGTGCATACACTACGTTTCATAATTACCCAGGGCCGCATTAAGGACGATCTCTACGAATTTTATAATATAAAATATTAAAATAATACCTATGCCCCAGTATTAAGAACTTTAAAAACCAACTTTTATGGCACACCTAGTCATTCACTTACCTGCAAATTTATACTATTAAGACAAATCGTAGCTCCAACAATTAATAAACAGCGAACGAATTATATCGGAAAAAAATAAAGGTCCACTGTCCACTTGCAACTCAATACACCTCTGTAAGAAACACCGACTCGCTGCACTCGCCCGCCGGGTCAGACTTTATTGCCGGCTAGCCAATAGCAAGCCGATCACGTGCGTATCACGCTCTAGCCATGCAACAACTTGTGTTTATTATGTTTCACTTGCGTTTGGTTTGAATAGAGTTTAAAAAACTACTACCATAGCCGAATAAACACTGCTACTACTAAATAACCCGCTAAATGTAACTATGTAAAGCCCGTTTTAGATGGGAACATATTAGTAAGATTTTTACGGAAGCGGGGCCACGTAGTAATTTAAAAATTCATGAGATTTTCTGATTTTCATATTTAAGATAGATGAATAGATAGAATATCCATGAAATTGTCTAAGATTTCTTGGAAATTTCATGATATTTACTGAGATTTCTTGGAAATTCCATTATCTAAGATTTCTTGGAAATTCCATGAGATTTCCTGAGATTTATTGAAAATTCCATAATAATATAACTGAAAATTCCGTTTTAGACGGAAAATTAATGGTTATGGGTAGGTATTGGGTTATCGAAACAATATGTCTGTGTAAAGCAAAAGTGAAACTAAAAATTCCATGATATTTTCTGAGATTTCTTGGAAATTCCATGAGAATTTCTAAGATTTATTGAAAATTACATGTGATTTTCTAATTTTTTTATGAAAATTCTAGGAGATTTCCTCAGATTTCTTGAAAATTCCTTAATAAGGTAACTGCGTAAAGCCCATTTTAGACGAGAAGAAAATATTAAAATTTTATAGAATTATTTTGACAAAATTTAAAAATGATAAAAGGAATAATTGAGTTATCTACACAATTTATCTGTGTAATGTAAATTCCAAGAGTATGTCTAAGATTTGTTGGAAACTATGAGATGTCCTAAGATTTCTTGAAAATTACAAGAGATTGTCTAAGATTCTTTGTAAATTCCATGAGATTATCTAAGATTTATTTTCTCTAGAACTAAGAAATCGGGAAAAAGAACAGGGATGATTCATAAAATCTATCTTTTCTATTACTAGGTTGTATTCTTTTTTTTTGTTAAATAAATGTTAAGGAGGCCATGAAAACCTGAGAACAAAATTTGTTGATTGTCCGTTCTTGTTATTTTGTTTGGCTTTGGGATTTGAAACGAGAATCAACGTTGAATCCAACTTTGGTATAATACAGCGGGAAGCTCCTTTTCTGGTTTCTATGGGAATGTGGAATGTTGCTTCGACGGAAAAAAGTGGTTCGAGAATTGAAAAAGTTGTCATAAATAACTCTGAGTCTTCTAGCTAGAATGTATATAAACTGGACTACTGGACCGACATTTTAATATTAAAGGTCCATGACGTCATATCTCATTGTTGTTTGCGGACTGTAGTGGCGGCAGTGGCGATACTCAAGTAACTAAAAAAACCAATGCGTTCTATACTTATACTGCAATTTATAGCCATGGACTTCATTTCAAACCAAAAGGTCCCAAAATACCCTTGCTAGTCTTGCTTGCTTTTTAGACTCAGCGCTATGCACAGGTCTTTAATGTAGTTTTGGTCAAGATCAGTGGCGGATCTACGGGAAGGGGGGGGGGGGCTACAGGGGCTATAGCCCCCCCCCCTTGGCCTAATACCGCAAGTTAGGCACTTAAAAAATAGGTCTGGCAATTAGAGATGGTGTGAAACTGCGTTTTCTTGGAACAGGTACAACCTGTTCCAGTTCCAGGCAATACCTCTTCTTAAAAAACCTGTTCCAGTTCCAATATTATTAACTTCTACGACTTCTAGTCTTCTAAGGCCGTGGTCCGAATCGCGCTGTCAGTGCTTACAGCGCTCAGATCGTTTACAACAGGTACGATTTGATTCACTCGCTGACAACTCGTTTCGGACCGGTTGTAAATGCGCTGACAGGAACATGCCATTTTGAGGTTATGTGGGCGTGAAGGTCGCAAAGTAACTATTATTATTGAATACCTTATACATTGATAAATATTGCTTCCGTTTCTAAAGAGGGTACGCTAAATAGTTTTTATAGTACAAATTTAAAAATTTGGTGAACGCAATGGGGTTGGGACAGGGCCCGGCACAGAACACGGGTCCAGTCACCGCCTTCACCGATCGACAGTTCACGTTCACAGTTGTTCTATTACTACGAGTAGAGCGGAACGGAACTGAACGAAACTAAGAATATTAATGTATTAATAGTATTGTATTTTAATGAATACAATGAATAAATAATGTGTTTCCTATTTTATTACAAAATTTCGGAAATAGAAGCCCCTCCCTTGACTCCAGCCTAGATCCGCCACTGGTCAAGATCACCCAGATATAACATATAACCGAACTTCGTTCCCCCAACCTGCAATACTTCTGCGGCCCCCCTTAATAATGCTTGCAAAGAAAATCTTCGCACAGCCGCTAATGCTGTTGTTCTGCAATGACGAATCAAAAACAAATTTACTCGCGCGCTCTGCGCCGTGGTCCTGCTGCCCTACAAGGCGTCCAGGTACCGCAACGGGTCTGTCTACGAGTCGGTCTGGCGACCGACCGGTGTTGTTGTTGTTCGCAGCACCGCCGGCAACGCGGCACCGTCCTCGCTCAAGCCGCGAAGACGCGACGCGCTGCGCAGGAACCAGAGAGCAGGGGAGCGCCGAGCGTTGGAAAGTTACGCGGTGCTTTCAATTTCTTCTTCGCGAAGAAAGAAAGTGAATCTGACGGCCACGTAATACTTGGTCGGCCATCGCTGGGCTGGCCGGTACCACCGACGACGATGACGCCCGTGATTGGCGTAACGGCTCGTCCATAGTTTTAGTTTGTCACATTATAGGTATAATCTTCTCCCGTAGCGAATATGCAGACTTGTCCGATTCGCTAAGTTTGACGGGTACGAAACATGTTCATTTTATCTGTGAAATCTACTTTCAATACCTATTAAGTAGGCTTAATTCGGTTATATTAATGTGGTACGATAACAATGCTTATACAGGGTGAGTTTTTTGTGATCAGTATGGGTATCTCGGAAATTAGCGGAGATAGAAGGAAGTTTAAATGGGGAAAGAATTGCAGTTTTGTGGGCCTTAGCCTTGTGTATTTTTGAAAAAGTCATGGCTTACATAGATATTTAGAAAAAAAAACAATTTTTGGCGATTTATACTAATCCATCTAGCTACATTCTTTCTAATTTTAGATAAAAAGTGTAAATACCAAAGTTGGAGGGAATTGTGTCCCCCAATGCGGTTATGACACAAACTTGTATTTTTTAAAAAGGAAACCATAGTTATTTCTGTTATTTTCTGAACAATCATATCTAGTAGTAGGTCAGGTATTATATCGTTGGAAAGCTCTATTAAAAATGCCTGATTTTTTGAGACCATGGCCAACTATGGTTTCAAACAAAAGTTTGTGTCATAAGTCATAACACGAAAATGGCAGCTGTCGCGGAAATTAGGACATGATATCCGTATATTGGGGACACAATTCCCTCCAACTTTGGTATTTACACTTTTTATCTAAAATCAGAAACAACGAAGCTAGACAGATTAGAATAAGTCGCCAAAATTTCGTTTCTTTTTTCAAAATATCTAGTGAGCCATGTCTTTTTTCAAAAATCCACAAGGCGCGTTAAATTGGGCCCACAAAAACGCAATTCTTTCCCCATTTAACCCAGCTTCCTTCCATCTCCGGTAGTTTCCGAGATCCCCATACTTGATCACCCTGTATAGCAGCTAGCAACCTATTCCACAAAGAAGGCAAAATACAGAGAAATACAGAGAAATACAGAGCTCATAAACAATAATCTTACGCTTGAAAAATTGGGTTTAATTTGACATAATAATATTAAAAATATTATTTGACAAGAAAAGACATGAGCAATCTGTATTCTTCTATATCTTCTCTGTACTGCTCAAAAAAGACCGTGGGCACAATTTTACACGAAGTGGGTAACTTCACCAAAACATTATTTGTGGATTTTCTCATTATTGTTCCTTTTTTTCAAGCTTTTATTTAACTTGCCCTGTTAGTATGTATGTTGGTCGAATCTTGCAAGCTGAATTAGAACCACTTCTTGACATCCGATTGAGCTGAAATTTTGCATACAGCTTTAGTTCTGGTGACAATACAATATGCAATACTCAATATTCTAATACTTTCAAAATGGCCGTCTCCACAACACAAGATGGCAGATGATGTATTCTTTATCAACCCTCTTAATATAAGTATCAAATGAACGGGCTTGAAGAGCAGAAAATGATAAAATTAGTGACATCACACTAAATTCAATATGGCCGCCGCTCCAAGATGGCGGATTACATTTTCTTTTCGATCCCCTTAATATGGATATCAAATGAAAGGGCTTGAAGAGTAGAAAACGATAATGTTAGTGACATCACACTAAATTCAATATGGCGGCCGCCCGAAGACGGCGGATTACCTATTTCTGCACAACCTACTTGACATGGGTATCAAATGAAAGGGTTTGGCGAATACAAAATAATGATATAAGTGACGTCATACTGAATCCAATATAACGGATGCCCCAAGATGGCGGACTAACTTCCTTTACAACCCTTTTGTTATGCGAATCAAATAGTTCAAAATAAAATAAAAGGTAAAAAAACCTTTTTAAAAACAAGCTTTTATTTAAGCCATGTATTAAAACGAATAAAATAAAAAAATAAAGATAAAAACTCTTTTAAAAACAAGCTTTTCAAAATAAAATAAGTCTAGGTTTTCGTTAAGATAATTCAGTGCCAAATTGTGACAAGTTTTTGTAAATGAAAAAGCTTGTCGCGCGAATTGCAAAGAAAATACATCCTTTGGCAAGTAGGTACTTGCTTTATCAACCAATCACTAGACTTGTTTTATTCGTTTTAGCACATGGCTTAAAAAGCTTGTTTTAGAAAAGGTTTTTATCTTTATTTTTTTATTTTATTCGTTTAGTACATGGCTTAAATAAAAGCTTGTTTTTAAAAAGGTTTTTTTACCTTTTATTTTATTCAAAAAAGTAATTAAAAAGAAAGTTCTATCAGTGGGCACCTAGTCATTGCAATTAATTCGATAATCGATGGTTTTCGAGAAAAATGAATAAAATGAGATTCAAATACAAACTCTGTTTTATGATATTTTTTTCGAAAACGTATGACTAGGTACCCAACGATTTCAAAAAACTTTCTTGTGAAAAAAATACTTTTTTTTTAAAAAGGGACAAATCTAGGTATAACATTTTGGTAAAGTGGCCATACAGTTATGTCCCCTTTTAAAAATTTTTTATTTTTATTTGCGGAATAGATAAAAAAATGTATTGAAGTCATAGAAATAATATGTGGAATATCAAGTGACCTTTAAAATTTTGCCTGTCTTTGTGTTATTTGTTATTTCAATATTGACTATGCGGTTTTAAAACAATATTATGTAAAATTAAATCCATGATGTTTTTCTCCCAAAATAATAATAATTATTTATAAGTAAAACAAATTTTATAAGTTTTCCAAAATGAGATGAGATAAATTTTGCTGACAAAAATAACACACTTAATTAAGGAGAAACGAGAAAGATTTTATTATTAATATTAATTACATTACTGCTTGTGAGGTTTTATATTCCTTTGTTTACCGAATTCTAATTTTGAACGCCTTATCAACCCGTTCCTAATCTTTTTATTACGCTGTGAGCTTTTATTTGTTCGAGCCTGAGCCGTGGACCCACATTTTAAAACGGCGAAAACAAGAATCTTTTCTAGATTACTCGGCAAAACAAACAGACAACACGTATCTGTTATTACCTCTGCGGATATTACGTTGTTAAGAAACTTAAAAACCGTTGATTAAAAACTAAATCGAACGTGCTATTAGCTGGTCGATAATAAACTCTTATGTAAACTGAAAAATGGCGCGGGAAGACCAAAAATTAGTACTTCGAAGACAGGTGGTTCACTTTCACTTTGTATGGTATTTGTTTATGTTCCGCAACAATAGTTCTAGGAATTATTCACAAATAAACTTTTTTTATACAATGTATTCGCTCAACTTTTGTTTATGGCAATGGGCCCATTCTTAACGTTATCTCAGATTCGCCCTGTATATTTATTAAAGCGACGCCATGTGTGTTTGCAACAAATTATTCCACACGGAATAAATCGGTCAATTTACCAGTTATTTATTCAAAATGTCTATAAATACCCACTGCCGCATATTCAATTTTAATTTTGGTTGAGCTGTAAACACATCCATTATCTCCCTGGTGATTATGAAACAGAAAATAAGTAAACAAGAAATAAGCTGGCAGTGATATGCGGTCCACTTTCCTTACAGGGACTTAATTTTGTTTAAACAATATGGCAGAAAGGAACAGATGATCCCAGAGCTCCTTCTGGAGGTCAGTTAGACCTGTCCCTATATCCGCTACTGGCGTAAATAAAACAATTACCACTACAGGTATTATATTATTATCTATTCAAAATAATTTATGCGTTATACGTATGTACTTACGTATACCAGTATTATTTGTTTTGTTTGCATCCTGATGTTGCCTACATGTTGTGTTGTGCAGTTCGACAACCACATGATGGCCTTTGCAAACAAGTATATAAAAAATATTATCCTATACAGAACAGCAGCATTTACAGCCAAAATAACACAAAATGCAATACAGAACAAATTGTAGGCGTTGTATGCTCTTGTGTAAAAAAGGAGATAAGTTAATAAATCCACTTCTGGTGCTCGCCATGAAATTTCTGTTTTCGCTAGTAGGGTGATAATAATAATAATAATTCTCACCCTCACAACACTCCAAACTAGGAGTATCCCAGAAGCAACTGCGCATGCTTGTGCGATCTACCATTTTGGGCCCCCTATATACAGAGCTGGGCAGATCTATTTAAAAAAGATCGGTTTAAAGATCTAAGATGGCGATCTTAATCTTGGATCTAGATCTTTTTTGTTTCACTAAAGAACGATCTTTTTTAAAAAGATCGTTTCAAAAAGATCTGATCTTAATTTGACGATCTTAGATCATTTTAAAGATCTAAGATCGTTTTAAAGATCTAAGATCGTTTTAAAAATCTACGATAGTTTTAGAGATCTCAGATCGTTTTAAAGATCTAAGATCTTTAAAAGGATCTAAGATCGTTATATTATAACGATCTAAGATCTTTTCCTCATTTGTTTTCGTTCATTTTTGAAACGTTTCTGTTTTTTTTATAAAATAATGTTTTATTTTTGAAGAATAAATAATAAATAGTGCTCTAGGTTGTTGTAGGAATATAAAATAATGTAGGTAGAAAAGTAGGTATATATTTTTTAGAAGAAAGAATAGTTTTGTACGAACAAGGATTTATATTTTTATACATATAATTTACATATTATTTCTAAAATATAAATATGTATTATATACGAAATCAGTTACTTACGTTACTAACGAGCGTTCATTTAAAGCAGTTTACCTCAGGAAATTTCTAGTCAGCTAAAGTGCAAATTGTCAGAATTCGAGAAAAATGATAATATAAACAAACTGACATACATTTTACCAAAGAAAATGGTATGCGTAGTACCATTTTCTTTGATTTTTCCTACAACTACAAGAACCTATTTTGAGGTCAAATTTAAATGAATGCTTTATGTTAATTCGTATTTTATTTTCAATTATCTATTTCTCAAAATTCCGAACGTTTTTACAAGAAAAGTCGAATTCTCCATAGGTATATCAACTGATTGATTAGTAGTAGATTGAGTTAGAGTAGTAACTTTACGTAACTACTTACGTAAAATTTTACTTTACACAACTAGTTACGCAAAACTGGACGTATCATCGCACTTGCTCAGGTTTTGAAAGATGTCACTCTAGTCTATGTCAAAATTAGGAAAAGTATTTATAGACATTTATATATCTAATATCTATTAGCTATATAATGAATTTTGTTTAAAGATCTTAGATCATTTAGAAGATCTTCGATTGTTTAGAAGATCTTAGATCATTTAGAAGATCTTCGATTGTTTAGAAGATCTTAGATTGTTTAGAAGATCTTAGATCGTTTAGAAGATCTTAGATCGTTCAAAAGATCTTAGATCGATTGATCTTTTTTAAACAGATCATTTTTAGACGATCTTTGATCTAAGATCGTTTTTGCATGAAAATATCTATTTTTAAATGATCTTAGATCTTTTTTTGAAAAATGATCTGATCTATGATCTAGATCTTTTTCGGCGCGGTCTTTCCTAGCTTCACCGGTGTTTTATGCATGCATACGTTGCGCTTTTAAGAATAAGCACATTATAATTTTGCAAAAAAAAATCCATCATACTGCAACAGAAAAGGTATTTTGTATCGGGTTTCGTTTGCCTTATGTGCAGAAATAAAAGCCTTTTTGCGATGAGCGTTATTATATGCGGGTTTTCGCAACCATAATCATCTTCTACGTATCGCATGACCGTGTGTAAAACAAAAAAGTCGAAGTGAACAAGTGCGCAACATACATCCAGTCACCACGTTGGTGTTTGTATGTTTTTTCCGCAAAGAATAATAACGGACTGAATAATATACTGAAAATAGTATAGGCTAGTGTGAAATTAGCATTTTGCACGTGTTTTCTAACGAAATTATTCCTTATGGCCAAATAAGTTTGGTTCAAGTGTCTAATCTACAGCATATCTGTTACTTTTTTTATATCTGAATAAACAAAGAGACATTTTTCGCATGTAGTAGACCTTGTACGTTATTCGAATATCTACGGGCTACTATTATAAATAAAATGTATAATCATCAAAAATGTGGGAGAATATTTTAATATTCAAATGTCCAATTTGTGTAACTAAAAATATTCGATAATCCTCACGAGAGTACCCTTGGGTCTGGTCTATAGCGTGTTCCATGCTAATCATCTCCGATCGCCATCATCTAAATGTTTGAAAATGGCCGCGTCACAATATTTTCCGCACGGCTTGTGTGCGGATTCAAGTTCCGGGTCCATGCATGCTACACAGCCAGCCAACCAGCCAGCCCTAATAGCCCAGGAACATTTAGAAGCGAACGCCGAACACTAAATAGATGACGAGCCTCCTGGTAATTTGGCCTTGAACACAAGCACGAGAGAGATGGGTGTGGAGGAGACGTTGCCACTACTTCCTTTCCTAACGCAGCGATTCAACCCGTCACCTTTAGAACCACAGAAGTTTTGTGTGGTTTCCCATTGTAAACACAAAAAAATGGCTTGCGAAAACGTGGAATTTATTTAAAATAAATTATTGCTGTTTTATACTGTCCGCTCATCACAATAATAACAATCAATACGATAACTCATCAACATCATACATGAATTTATGTTTTTTCGTAGTGTAGTAAAACTAAAAAATAATTGTTGCTAAAATATCCACCGAAACATATGAATTTCTAAACCCCAAATGTCAAATCTACGACTATGTACTTACACGTGAAATGTTGCATCATTTGGTAGATTGCTTGATTTGCAAATTATGCACTTCGTTCTCGTTCACAACCCGATATGTACAGAGAAATAACACAAAAAAATAAAACATTTTAAAATTAATACAAACAGCTAGGTTTACAGACCAAGCTTTGTTTGTTTGTCATACCTGGACCCGAGCATGACGTCATATTTCATTGTTGTTTACGGACTGGGGTGGCGCCACTCGACGAAAAAAATGGCGACTATAGATTATAGGGGGTATTCTGTGGTTATTGGTATGTCAGTTACTGATGTCCAAAATTTTAAATATCCAGCTTTGTTAAGATTTGCCTTCTTTTTACGGTAACGAATTGTCTTTGCGTCCAGTATTTAGCAGTTTTATCCTATTAACACTGCTTTAATAAGTATATTTGTTTGTGATAACATGAAATTTCCATGCACATGAAAAAAATGGTATGCACACTGCACAAACCATTGGGTGAATTGCAGAAGAATAAACACTATTTTGAAATTATGGGATGATCTGATCAACTAGCTGAAGAAGCTAAAATTCTAGATATTATTTTGGAAGCTCCAAAGCAAACCAATAGTCCTCCATATAAAGAATAAACTGAAAAATCGAATGCGTTTTATGCTCACTTAGACTACAACTAGCCATGGACTTAATTTCAAACCAAAAGGTACCAAATACTCTTGCTTGCTTTTTAGACTCGCTTTTCTTAAGAAATTGTATTGAAATATGCCATGTGAACTTGTCAAATTAGAGAGATATAACAAACAAATATTTTATTTTATTTTGGATATTAATTTCGTTGTAACAGACACATTTGCATGTTTTCATTTTATAAAAGATTCTGCAACAATGGTGTTTTAACATTAAACCACCATGTAAATTTGTTTCGTCGTGTGGCGCCAGTGGCGATCGCTTGAAACAGCGCTATGTACACTGCACAGGTCTTTAATATAGTGTTGGTCCAGGTCATACACGCGTAGTTTTGGACGTGTTGGCGAGAATATAACCCATCTGTCTAGTGATGATTGATCCAAGTGATCTTGCGAAAGTTGCCGGGTGCTTTTTTTTGGTGAATTTTGTGTCAAAACCTAAAGTTCCTAGGCTACGCGGGCAGGACGGGCAACCTTCAAACTCCGAGCCAGGCAAGCAAGTTAATCGCTTCCTACAAACGATCACGTTGCCCGGCGTTATGTCCACGTTAGCCTTGGGATAGCCGGTCGGACCGATCGGCCGATTCTCGCGCATATATGGCAGATACGAGATACATACGAGCCGAAAACCCCGCGATAGCACGAGCATGGGCGTGCGCTGGAGGCGATTTCCCCCCCCCCCCAGGTTTCATCCTCAGATAAAAAATAACCAAAGACAGAGGGAGCAAAAACATCAAAATGCGCACGGTTGTAGTCATTCAACGTATAACGGAAATTTACGAAAGTAAACAAACAGCGCGTAACAACGCCCTCTATCCTTGGTTATTTCTCCTAGGCTTCATTGTTAAATAATATTCTGTTTGCGCCAGAAAAACAATGACGCATCCGAAAGTGGATAACGTGACACTGCTTTGACAAGATCTCTTACATTCTCTCGTCAGTCTCATCTTCATTTCCACTTACAAAAATTGAAAATAAAAAAAACCTTTTTAAAAACAAGCTTTTATTAAGCCATGTACTAAAACGAATAAGATAATTCAATTCCAAATTTTTTGCAAATTGAAAAGCTTGTCGCGCGAAATGTTGATAAAAGTAGGTACCAATTAATTTTTGATAAGCAAGTACCTATTTGCCAAAGTATGCATTTTTTCTTTACAAATCGCCCGACAAAGTTTTCAATTTACAAAACCTTGTCGCAGTTTGGAATTATTGAATTATCTTAACGAAAACCTAAACTTATTTTATTCGTTTTAGTACATGGCTTAAATAAAAGCTTGTTTTTAGAAAGTTTTTTTTTATTTTCAATTTTATTTTGTGCTTTTTAGTACCTATTTGATTCCCATGTCAGGAGGGTAGTAAAGAAATATAGTCCGCTATCTTGGGGCGGCCGTCATATTGGATTTCGTATGAAGTCATTCACCTTATTGTTTTCTACCCGTCGAGCCCTTTCATTTGATACCCATATTGGGTATCAAATAGGTAATCCGCCATCCGCCATCTTGGAGCGGCGGCCATATTGAATTTAGTGTGATGTCACTAACTTCATCGTTTTCTACTCTTCAAGCCCTTCCATTTGACAAAAAATACATCATCCGCCATCTTGGAACGGCGGCCATTTTGAAAGTGTTACAATATTGAGTATTGCATATTGCATGGTCACCAGAACTAAAGGTGTATGCAAAATTTCAGCTCAATCGGATGTCAGGAAGTGGTTCTAATTCAGCTTGCAAGATTCGACCCACACTAACAGGTGAAGTTAAATAAAAGCTTGTAAAAAAATAGAACGCCAATAGGAAAAAAATCGATTAAATCTAAACAAAAATAAAAGCCTTCGAAAATAGCCCGTCCTTTTCATTGTTTTTTTTTTAGTCTAAGGGTGTCCCGGTCTCGACACTTTTGCAGGCTAAGTATCTCCCTTATTTTTAGAGATAGAGACTTACGGACGGTTTTTTGGTGACACTATATTACTTTTTTATGAAATGAAAGATACCTCAAGCAAAGTTTTCATAACCACCTTCGTTTTTAAGATACAGGGCGAAATTGAAAATTGTCAGTTTTTGGCTATCCCCTGTATCTCAGTTACCTTTTCACATTTAGGAAAAGTAAAAACTCGGTTTTGCATAACTTTTTCTGTAGAATACAGTGGCGTAGTCAGATTTTTGCTAGCGTTATCCATTTCGGAGATGTAAAGCAAACTTATGTTTTTTTAAAATGGAACACTCTGTATTTTTATAGATATTTGAATTCGGCTTGTTTTTAGCTTTTCAGAAATATACAGGATGTTTCTTAATAACATGCTAATACTTAAGGGGGTTATTCTTGGCTCAATTTTGAGAAAAAAACTTCATATGAACATTATGTCCTAAAAGTCTTAACTTTTGAACTACATGGGGCTACAATTTTAAGAAAAAAATATTTTTTTATTATAACTTTGGTATTACTCTAGATATTTTTGTGAAATTTGGTACACGCCTTCTATGCATCAAGATGCATTTTCTGATGTACAAACAATTTTATTACTTCTACCAGTGGCGTCTGTACGGGTTTTGAATTGAATATTTTTAAAGAAAAATATGTTTTTACGCCACTGCTTTTTCTTAAAGTAAAAAATATTTTTGAAATCCCCATTCCTTTCTGAGCAAATGAAGTCTCTTGATCTTTTTTGTTTGACGTAGGTACGTTTTCGCATAAAAAAAATAAAACTCATTCATTTGCACCTTGGTATAAAATTAGATATTAACAATAATTATTCAAAACGATCTAGTTGGCAATAAGCAGATTTTGTTTTGTAAACATAAACAGTTTTGACAGTTGTCTCCCTAGTCTAGTTGTCACGTATTTAAGTCATTAACATTAACATGGTCCAATTTTACCACCCCGTATCTTCAAAGTTAAGGCTTTTAGGACATATGTTCATATTATGAAATATCTAAATATATACATCATATGAAATATCTATACAAACACAGGGTATTCCATTAAAAAAAAAACACAAGTTTGCTTTATATCTCCGAAACGGATAAAGCTAGCAAAAATCTGACTACGCCTCTGGATTCAACAAAAAAAATTATATAAAACTGCGTTTATACTTTTCCTGTATATGTGAAAAGGTAACTGAGGTACAGGGGATAGCCAAAAACCGCCAATTTTCAATTTCCTCCTGTATCTTAGAAACGAAAGTGGCTATGAAAATTTTGTTTCACTCATCTTTTATTTCATAAAAAAAGTAGCACAGCGTCGTGAAAACCGCAAATCTCTATCGATAAAAATAAGGGAGATAGCCTAAAAGTGTCGAATACGAGACTCCTTATACATAATCGTTACACCAATCAAAGAATCATAGGAATTTTACCCATGTACAAAATCCTGTTTTCCTGATAACTACAAAACAAAGTAGGCTCCAGTCAAAACGTAACAAAACATTTGAAAGTAAGACATTGAAACGTCAAATAACCATCATAAAATATATCAGCTCTAATTGTTTGTTAATGAAGCTGCTTACAAAGTATCAGGTTCATTAGTTGGATATTGACGATATTTTAAGCAACTAAATCCTTCAGAAAAATATTGGTAATAATGTATGTTTGTGGATAGTATTTAGTATTTAGAAGCACAAAAAAAAAACAATCTAAAAAATTACGAATGGTCTTTGTTGGTACTATCTAGCAGAGAACAATTCCTTGTTCTCTGGTACTACTTTAATGGTACCTACCATTATTTCAGGATATTATTAGTGATTCTGTTGATTTTATTGGTAGTGGAGGGGAGAAGATAATAATAAACGTGTTGCTATTTAAAAAATGAATGCTACTGGTTTAATACTCATGCAAATCACGTGTCTTTAATTGGATTCCAATTGAATTCTATTTTAATTTTATTTAATACCTTAACTGGACACTTGTACAGTAGCGTTACTGGCTGCAATAATAATTAAGTAATTTATCATTGCTATATAATTAGGTACATAGGTACCTTTTTCAAATTATTGGCGCCTCATATTAATCTATTGTTTATACTAGAGGGTGATCTTACAGAAAAAAAAATATAGTTAATTTTTTGTTATTCAACTGTACGAAAACTAAGCAGTTTACATAACACAACACATTCTGGACACAGTGTAACATTTTTTCAACAATTCAAACTGATAGGAGTTCGATTGCACCCACTGCGTTCGCATATAAATAGGTTTTTACTCGCCAGACAATGGGTCGTTCGGATTTACTGTTTCAACGTGTCTAAAAATAAAAGGTTTCGTAATGAGCGATGTTTTACGATGAGTTTCGGTCTTTCCAGGAATTTTTGTAAGACTGCGTTCGACGTGCAAGCACTCTGCACTCTGCACCCACTGCAATTCACAAACAGTCGAGTCGGTCTTCGATGTGTTTATGTTCATGTTATCAATTTAAGGTTCTGTGTGACTGACTGATTACCTACCTATTTCATGGTTGCGAGTAGTATAGCTATGACTCTACGAGCCCACTTTCTCCATGTAAATCTCCCTACGAGATAATCCTGCTCGTTTTTGATCAAACTTACCCCCTCCAAAGAAAATTTCTCTTTTTTGCATTTTTAATAGATTTTTTCATTGGAACGTTTCAAATTCAGGGAAATTTTGAAGCTGGATCTTTTTTAAATGATTGCCACAAAAAAGTTCATTTATTTCCAATGAAAAGGTCTACCAAAAAATATAGGCTTAAAATGAGTATAAGTGTGCATCATTTTGATTAAAAACTATATCAAAAATAAAATAAAATTATCTTATCTTAATTTACTACATACACATACATAGTACATATCATGTACCATGTAGATGCACATATTTTTACTACACATACTTATATGTATATAGGCTTATTGGTAATTCGATACATTCTTTTGGAGATGTGATAGGGAAGGAAGTAAGGAGTAAATTTAATCCTATATGCATTATGCAAAACTCAATAGTTTTTAAGATATTTCAATTTTTCTTAGTAGACAAAAAATCTACAGAACTTTTTTTAAACTTTTCAACTGGATTACTTGTTCAACACTATGGTCTTATGTTTAGAATGAAAAAGTCCGAAAACATTTAGATCATAGGATAATTTTAAATAAAAAGTTGTCAAAAATATAAAAAAAAGTTTTGCATAATGCATAATATAGGATTAAATTTACTCCTTACCTCCTCCCCTATCACATATCACATCTCCAAAGGAATGTATCGAATTATCAATAACCCTGTATACATGGCATAAGAGATGAACAAAACTAGCTTACATAGATATTATTAATAGGTATATTATCTCTCAACAAACGTTTGTGCCAAGTAGAAGAATAAACTTCATTTTATTTCCACAAGTATCTTGCTACGACAAAATTTGTGGTGTAGATTTTTCGAAAATATTATTTAAGTTCTTTTGTCAAGCTAGTAGCAAATAACTACAGGATATTCTACCTGTTGGTAACATTGATCTTGGAGAGCCATTATTAAAACACCAGAAAGCACAGAGATTATAAAACTAGTTCTTCGATGTAACGTAGGTATAGGTTTGCTAACAATATTGATTATTTGCATTTAAGACAAAGGTGGACCTATAAATTCCAAAATTACACATACATAAATATGTATAAGTTTGGGTAGGTATTTGAATTCTGAATTAATCAACATTATTTTTGTGTAAATTCATTATTGTTCCGTAGTTTTTAATTTTTTCGAAGTCATAAAGTAGGCAAAAAAAAAAACAAATGCTATTACTTGAAACGCTGGAACTATTTTATATAAAATTTCAATAGGTTTGCATATTATTTTAGCCAGATATGCAAACTGCTGGGTTTCAAACAAAATGGTCGATAACAGCCAAGTCCGCTGGTAAAATAAAGTATATGGATAATGTTCGAGCAGTGAGCAACCTTTTTAAATTGCTAATCACGTAAATAGTTTTTTGAAACGTTTAACAAGTTTATTTTCGTTCTGAACTGCGCGTTTTCGAAATATCGAGAAAATTAATAATGTAAGTAGGAAATATTTATTTTACGTTGTTGTTCAATGACTGATTAGAATACCTAATTCGGTTTCATTTTAAACTTTTTTCCAAACGCAACTAAAACTGGAAAAGTTATTATTGATATTTTAATGAAGTCTATTAGTTTAAAATTTTCATCAGTCGATCGATGATCCCGACAAACACAATGTGTAAAGTTAAGTGTTTTTTTTTATATACTATTCAAATCATTATCAACGGAAAATTGTACACGAGGCATATCCAAAATGTACAATTTTGACTTTATTGGAACCAAATAAAAGTCGGGCGAATAAACACATTGTGCATTGTTATGTTATTATTATTAAAAAATTGAAAATAAAAAAACTTTTTAAAAACAAGCTTTTATTTAAGCCATGTGATAAAACGAATAAAATAAGTTTAGGTTTTCGTTAAGATAATTCAATTCCAAATTGCGACAAGTTTTTGCAAATTGAAAAGCTTGTCGCGAGAAATGTTGATGAAAGTATCTACCAATTAATTTTATTGGCCAGTGATTGGTTGATAAGCAAGTAAGTACCTATTTGCCAAAGTATGCATTTTTTTCTTTACAATTCGCGCGACAAGCTTTTCAATTTGCAAAAACTTGTCGCAATTTGGAATTGAATTATCTTAACGAAAACCTAAACTTATTTTATTCGTTTTAGTACATGGCTTAAATAAAAGCTGTTTTTAAAAAGGTTTTTTTTTTATTTTCGATTTTATTTTGTGCTTTTTAGTACTTATTTGATTCCCCTGTCAGGAGGCTGGTAAAGAAATTGAAATTTAGTCCGCCATCTTGGGACGGCCGCCATATTGGATTTCGTATGAAGTCGTTCACCTTATTGTTTTCTACCCCAACATGGGGTTGGGTATCAAATAGGTAATCCGTTATCTTGGAGCGGCAGCCATATTGAATTTAGTGTGATGTCACTAACTTTTTCGTTTTCTACTCTTCAAGCCCTTTTATTTGATACCCATATTGAGGGGGTCGACAAAAAATACATCATCCGCCATCTTGAAGCTGGGGCCATATTGAATTTAGTGTGGTGTTACTGACTTTTTCGTTTTCTCCTCTTCAAGCCCTTTCATCTGATTCTGATACCCATATTGAGGGGGTTGACAAAAAATACATCATCCGCCATCTTGAAGCGGCGGCCATTTTGAAAGTATTACAATATTGAGTATTGCATATTGCATCGTCAAAGGAACTAAAGGTGTATGCAAAATTTCAGCTCAATCGGATGTCAGGAAGTGGTTCTAATTCAGCTTGCAAGATTCGACCCATACATACATAATACTAAAAGCTTGTAAAAAACAATTACCAAACTTGACGGGGCTGAACTGCGCCTGCAAAGTCTGGGGTTATGCGAAATCTATTTTTATTAGAAACACTGTCTAAACGTGATTGTTTTCTTCTCTCCTCTACACGTACTTGGCCGCTTGGTCCTGGCAAAAAACGAAAAAAGTTATCAGCCATTCTACTACGTGACGGAACTGGCCAAACCGGCGATAGAAGGAAGTATCAACATAAATTTCGCGTTTGAGACTCGGCACCAAGGTCGTCCTCTCGAAAATCTGAATTTGCTGGCGCATTTGCATCCCAAACACATTCTGGGTGTTTTTTTTAATATATGCTGACGGAGACGGAGGCTACTATATAATATATTATAAATACCACCTATAATTTAGCATGGGTGGAGCAAACAACTATGAAACGGAGCAGTTTAACGAAAAATAATAATAAAAAAACTTTTTAAAAACAAGCTTTTATTTAAGCCATGTACTAAAACGAATAAAATAAGTTTAGGTTTTCGTTAAGATAATTCAATTCCAAATCAAGTTTTTGCAAATTGAAAAACTTCTCGCGAGAAATGTTGATGAAAGTAGGTACCAATTAATTTTATTGGACAGTGATTGGTTGATAAGCAAGTACCTATTTGCCAAAGTATGCATTTTTTTTCTTTACAATTCGCGCGACAAGCTTTTCAATTTGCAAAAACTTGTCGCAATTTGGAATTGAAAACCTAAACTTATTTTATTCGTCACTATCTTTATCGTTTTCTACTCTTCAAGCCCTTTCGTTTGATACCCATATTAAGGGGATGACAAAAAATACATCATCCGCCATCTTGGAGCGGCGGCCATTTTGAAAGTATTACAGTATTGAGTATTGCATATTGTATTGTCACTGGAACTAAAGGTGTGTGCAAAATTTCAGCTCAATCGGATGTCGGGAAGTGGTTCTAATTCAGCTTGCAAGATTCGACCCACACATACATACATATACAAACATACTAACAGGTGAAGTTAAAAAATAAAAGTAAAAAAGTACAGTTCAGCTTTGATGAACAATAATTATTTGCATGGACAAATAATATTTCAGTAAAGGAGATAATGATGAAAACGAAGAAGTAGTCGCAATTCAACATGCATCGTGTGTAGATTTGCGCTGTCGCAGCTTGAATACATAAATAAACTGTCGTTATGTTCTGTATTGTATTGTATCTCGTGTGTTTGACCGATCCCTAGCCAACAATGGACGTGCTTGAGCTTGAACTGCATGCCAGATGAGCCCGTGGAAAATGCCCTTTCCTTTTGTTTATTCGAAGCGTAGAATACGTAGTAAAATCAATCAGTATATGCTCATACGGTACACCAAATTAAAGAACGACTACTGAAGGAGTGAGGACAAAAAAATACGAATGTTGCCACGCTTTCAGTAGGTAGGTAGGTGCTTATTCACATTCACAACACTGTCTTCTGTGGTCTCTCAATGCTATCGTCTCTTGCAGAACATTTTTGTTAGTTTTGCTATAGCACAAAGTATTGCTACCCACCACCTCAGCGTCTACAAGGTACATACCTACATTTCTATTTACATAATAATTTTAGCGACCTAATAATTACATATATATTTATGTGCCCACGAGGCATTAACAGGTAAACAATGCGGAAAGTTCAACGCGCTTTGTTTACTGGCTTTAATACTTGATACTTGGATTTAAACTGTCAACTAGTGAGATGGTTATCACAATTGATCTTAGGTGCCAACACAAGATCATTAAAAACACTTGGAATGCACGTGGTCAGAATAGATATTATTTTTTAAAAAATAATCATATTATCTGTAAATATTATTTTTTCGTAGACTAGTTATTTTAACGAATGAAAAATATTTAAGCCAAGATAATAGTCCATATCTTGCAGTGGAGTTGTGGGAATATGATGAGAAGGGAAAAAAACTTTCAGTCAAAATTCCACAGACACAGTGTATTCAAGGTAAACTGTACATGTTTCAACTTTCAACCCATCTAAGGGGTCATCTTTAGCAGTAAATTGTCTTATATGTAAGCAAACAAAGATTCCTAGACATCGTGTGTAAGTTGCTGTATGTGGAAAATTTATCAATAAAATAAAAGGAATTTTTATTATCCAATGAGTTAAATTATTAAAAAGATTTTTTCACAAACTATTAGTTTTCATCATCATAAAATGGCTTCGTCACATTAGGCGTCAAAAAGGTCCCGATTTTTCAAATCGTTAAATTTCTTTTTTTTTACTAGGTGGCTGTGACTTTAAACCTGACATCCACCTTTGATTCCAAACAACTTTTGTAAGTAACTTTTTACAGTATTTTAAAAAATAAGGGTACTTTGCTCTTCAGTTATTTTGACATTTTTTATTCAACATATTTAAATTTTGATATGTGCGTTTTGAGTTTGAAATGATGCACCGACTTTTATCAGGAATAAAATTTTCTGAGAAATTAATAATAAAAAAGTTTTCCATTTGTGCCCAACTTTCTGCCGGTCACTGTATAAAGTTTCGTAGTTCGCAAAGGTGTTGTGGAATAATGGGAGTTGGCGAAAACTTTATCTTAACTCCACCAGAAGTGTTAGAAAGTGCAAATATATCATCCTCAAGTTTATTGCCGGAAGAAGCAAATTCCCCTATCAGAAAACTTACATCATATTTATGTCGTCGTGCAGACTGCAGAGAGAAGCAATAAGTAACACGTTATTACTCGGAAACAGTGAATATATATGCTTTATTAACACACTTGTTGGTTAAATAACTATTAAAGACACGAATTATTATGGAGACAAATATAAGCGTCTAGAAATCTATTTCTATGTCTGTTTATTACTCTCAACTTTACATAATTTATGTTACAAAAGACACTGAAAGACCATGGTGATATCTGGAAACCCGTTTGAGGTGTTTACCACGTTCTTTCTTCAGTTGTAAATAAACCGAAAACCGGTTCGAGATATTATTTAAAAAACCATTCAATTATTCTTGCTACTTCTTATCGTAACTGATTTGACTTTGTGCGGCTCATATAGGTTTTTTTTGATAAAGGCGTTCAAGAATGGAATATCAATGAATACCTAATTATGAAGTTTGGTTACATAAATTTTAAAAATCGAATCATCATCATCATAATTTTGTAGGCGTGTTGAATTTTAATCAACGGCAATAATCATTAAGTAATTATTATCATTGGAACCAACCAATCATAACGTTATTACCGCAATAAATTTTTGTGTCATTCTCATTCCTATTACACCTTTTAATTTTGAGCTGCAATTACAATAGTTTTCATTTCCATTGATAATAAAAGTTTTCGGTCTACTCTATAAATATCTACTTATTTTATGTATATAATAATCGTATTTCAACAATCTATTATTGCTACGCCTATAAGGTATATCGGTCTGCGGAAATATCGCAATATTCCACCTGTTTTGTTTTGGATTTTATTGCTTTGTTTTTCTGCCCGAATAGCGCCCTATTATTTATTTTGTTTGGCCGCGATAAAACGAATAATTCGCAGTAAAAAATCTACAATCTACAGCGGCGTATTGTTTTAAAATTCGCGTTAACCTTGGGCTATGTAAATTGCATCCATGCCCAGCTTAACAAAACACGAGCGCCTCACCTTACTCGGCAGGTAGTAAAGGTGTCACGAGTACCTAAAACACAAGAGATGTTAAAAAACGAGCCTTCCTCCTGACGAAAAGGCAGAATTCGATGCCGAATAGTTACTAATATAAAACTGTAACAGTATGCAATACCACAACCTTCTCAACTTACAAGCCCTGTGCAAACAGGTGGCAACGCCGCAGCGGTACGGTTCAACGGGTCTATAGGTCTGCACTTTGGCTTAGTTTATCTTTTCTAATAAATGTTTAAGTCTCTTTTTAATTATAATTAGATACATTTGTGAACTTTGTTTCAATAATTCGGTACCTAAGTCAGTAGGTACGTGTGTTTAAAAGACAATAAAAGCAGTAACAAGTAACAAAATATACACAGAAGTATACGTATTTATAATAAGTACGACTCCTGGTGTGGATAGGTACATTTTCGACAAATAATATTGTAAATTTGGGCAAATAGAGAGGATATCTTGTTGTAAGTCAAATTTTTGTGAGAATTTTTCGCAAAGTGCACCATCAGGCAAATAATGATTACCTATCTTCCCTTATGGTTAAATTTTCATAAAAATACAAACAACAAGCGAACAGAGAACAACATGTTGTGAAGGAGAGTAATCTCTTCTGATTGAAATGGCAGTTAGGGTCAATTTCATAATACATTCAACTAAATTATCTTTTGACATTTACATTAGGTAAAGAAACTTTTGCAACAATACTAAACAATGGTTGGAATGTTAGAAAACTCCTTTAATTTTAAAGGGTACTTTAGTTTGTCTATGCAATTGGCCCTTAATCATTTTATTCTTAAATTTTATTCTTTTGGAAATCCCAAAACGAATATAAGTTGACCGCTTTCCTTCAAGCAAAGAAAACCTTAGCTACTTCAAATTATTACGATTTGATTTACAGCTAGGTATATAACTAAGTTCTAGGCATCTCGAGGCTTGCAATTGTAAAGGAACGATTCTTCACTTCGAACTTTCAGAGAAATGTTTCATTTTTTCACAAACAAAACTGATTTATAAAAATGCTGTCGCCAGCACTTCGGGCTGTCTGTTTCCACCCAGAGACACACTGCCTCGTCGTAGCAATCTGGCGACGATACCACTACCCGCACTACACAAATTAATTCTGGTAAATTTCTTGTAAAATCAACTGACAGGGAGTGGCAGGCCACGCCGCGCAGACCCGAAGCCATGTTGTCAGCTTTCTCAACTTCAGGGCTTGCCTAGAACCGGCTGTGACAATACCTTGTTAAGGAAAAACAATATAAGCATCTCGTCGTCGAAACTCAACTAAGTATACAATATTAACACAATATTATAACCATGTGTCGTATCCTGTGATTCTCGAGGCAGCAGGCGGGGGAGGGCTCTCAAACAAGAGTTGCATAGAGAAGTGAAATATGAAAATATTATTGACCTGGCAGAAAAGTGGAATACCTATAACATTCGAATCTTACAAGACATAAGATAAAATCAAGACAGTGAAGATCTGGATGAAATAACCTATGCACGTCATATCAATTAATGATATTTTACTAAGAATCCATATGAAGAGAAAAGATTGAGTACCACCATATAAAAAGCTATATAATAATATAAAAAACTGAAGGGCAGGAAGGTGGTATGACGTATGCCATAAGCCAGCACACTATTTTATTCCCCAAAAAACAAAGGAAAACCCTGATTTTTTATGGGACTAGCATGGATTATAGTCCTAGTTACCGAATCCAATAAGACGAATAAACAATAACAACATACCATAACCTCGATAGGTCGTTGGTACGTTTTACCGTCTCGGTTTGCATAAATAAATACCAAGTAAACAACAAACAATACGAGATATTGCAATTCAGCGCATTTCTTTATGTTACATGTTTTCGTATTCTATTTGGAAGTAAAAGCGGGTTTATTTTCATGTGCGCAAGCGCAAATCGACTGCAGTTACCGCCTCTATCTAAGAGATGGCGCGACAATAAAATTAATTGCCACAGCCGACTCTAGGAAAGCGCTGAAGTTGAGAAAGCTGGCAACATGGCTTGCGGGTCTGCGCGGCGTGGCCTGTCACTCCCTGTCAGTTTACCAGAACTAATTTGTGTAGTGCGGGTAGTGCTATAGTCGCCAGATTGCTACGACGAGGCAGTGTAATTGAAACGAAGTTCACAAATGTATCTAATTATAATTAAAAAGTGAGTTGAACATTTATTAGAAAAGATAAACTAAGCCAAAGTGCAGACTGCTCTATACTGCATAGACCTGTTGAACCGTCCCGCTGCGGCGTTGCCACATGTTTGCACAGGGCTTGTAACTTTGAGAAGGTAGTGTAATTGCGTATGTTCGTACTTTGTTGCCTCTTTGTGCATCTTTTGTTTCTACCCAACATCAAGGGGGCTGTTTTTAATTTATTTGGTCTGAAAATATGTAGTCTAAAGTTTTGATCTTTTATCTTTTCAAATTATTGTCACACTGCGTGAGTGTATTTTGTTTTTGACTCAGACTTCTCAGGTATCATGGCGATTTCTACTTTCCGTTTTGAAAACGGCTTTCATGAAATCTCGACTTGCATAACGGAGACGAAAAATGATACGAATCCAGCGAGTTTTTAAAACGGCGTCGTAATAACTCGTACAGCTCGTTCGGGTGAAAGTTGAAATCTCTAAATCTGTCGCAAGATAATGATTATGCATGCTATTGAAATTATTTAAATCGGCTGAAGGAATATCTTACCGATTTAACGAAATAGATAAGAGTAAAGCGCCCGTTGACTTACAAATGAGTTGATGATACCATCTGTAGAAATATACAGGGTGGTCATTTAAAAACTTACTTTAAAATCTCACTCTACATACCACTCGCGACACATATAATTTTTGGAAATCTGTTAAGATTTGAAATTGATTGACAATAATGACTATTGATTACTGAAGCAGTATAAAATAATCATATAGATACAAATAAAGAGAATGGCGTATGGCCTCAGCCAATGTCGGAAGGATATAAGTAAGTACCTATAACGACGACTTGACAAAATTTACAAAAACAAAAAAAGCAAATATCACTGTTCCGCATTGCGAAACATGGACATGTCCAAATGCGAGGCTCGCGGAAAAAATGTTTTGGCCTTCAATCTCCGACAGCCGTTCTTACAATTCATTAACAATTGGCCTTATATAATAGATAGAAAGTGCGATTTAGACGCTTCACCGACCAACCTCGAAGACTGGCGGTGAGATATTAAATTTGTCCTGGGGGCAAAAAAAAACCGCAGTTTCTTTTAGAATTGAATTTGCGTTTGAGGAAAATTTTCTCAATGCCTGCTTTTTACATGGGAACTATACACAACAACAACCATGTAGATATTGCGTAATGGTTCGAAAACAGTGAGATTCTATATGCTTGAGGAAATGATAACACTCCTTATCTTCCACAAGATAAATAATAGTTATTATTATTTTAGATTTTTTGATAAAAACAAAAAACTCATAAAAAGTGTGATCAATGCTTAGAGAAACTACGACCTAATCTACGTGTCGAATTTCGTCTGATTGCGCATAATACGCTTATTAATAAACAAAAGCGGAAACAGAAACAGGAAAGCGAGCCACCGCGGCTACGCCAACTTTCAAATACTTTTAATGGTGCATGCCAGTAGCCATCAAAACAGATTTCTGCCCCGCCTAGCCAGACTTTCCAGTTGGTTTATATAACAAAACGCATTCATATTTAATACCAATTAAAAAAGAAAATAATAAACCTGTCTGGCCGGGCAATCTTTATGTATGATTTCGACGTATCTAATTAATGGGCGTACGAACAAAAAGTGGACAGGTCCGACAGGTCAGTCCCCAGATATGAGCCCACAAAATTGAACGTACCTACCTACGTTTTGGAAACACCTAATCGATTTTAATAATGGTAAAAATACATACAAACGGCTGCGATAAAAAATTATATTATCATAATATACAGGGTGTGGTAGATGTATGGAATAATCTTTTAAAATGTGTCTTGTTCTTTTTGTTTTTTTTTCTATATTCCGACGACCTCGATATTGATTTCTTTGTTGTGATTTCATTGAATGACAATCAAACCATAGGTATTATGATTTTTATGATTTTTTTGGCTATTTTACAAGTACCTAATAATAACTCTGGTAAATCCCACAATACTTGGAACATTTGCTAAATCCAGTGTAACAACAAATTATAATGTGTTTTTTAGTATAAACAGAATTAGTGCTAATGAAGAGTGGCAACATTTATTTTATATGTTACCGATAACGACGTCACACCCGTAGCAATAATAATTTGCAATTTACACAGATAAATAGATGCCACATTTCCACACGTTATCCTTTTCATAAATTGCAAGAAAACTGGTTGTCGATTACTAAATAGAGAATTTACAAAACAATGTGAATAATTGATCATTGCGTGGATTTCTACACTGATGAAAACTATATCACGGTTGTTGTGACATGCGTGGACAAGGTGAAAACTAATTGAAACTACTGAACGAATTTTATTTTTTATACAGGGTATTTACAGATTTTTTTCTGGTAGAAATACATTTATTTTTTTTATTTACAATTTCAGATAGAAAAATCCTTCCTTATTTGTTTTTACATATGCATTAAAAGAATCTAATTCGTATTTAAATATTATAAAAAAATAGTACGACTCTGAGCAGTTCTAGCAACTGATAGTACAAACGTATTAATGTTTTTTACATTTAAAAGAACCATTGCAGAATTTTTCAAAATTCAAACGAAAAACCTTCTTAATTTAATAGGTATTTGTCACTCAGTGCTGGGCAAGTTTGGTTTGATTTTAAGCATTTTATGATGCAGAGATATCGTTTGGAACGTGAAACGAAGTTAAGTACCTAGCATTGGCATGTTGGAGGCTGGAATTTCACAAAGGGATGTCGCAGAAACTCTGAAAACTTCCAAGAGTGTTATTAATCGTTTATGGATAAGATACCAAGAAACAGGAAACGTCACAGAACGACATACAGGCCACAAGGGTAACTACCCCAATTCAGAATAGATTTCTAAGATTGCTAGCCTTGCGAGAGCGCAGTATCACTGCGTCGCAATTGGTTATTCAGCTGCACAGTACACACAATGTACGGGTTAGTCACTAAACTGTCCGAAACAGATTCCACGGAGATCATGTTAATGACCGAAGGCCTGTAAGAGTTCCAGCATTATCACGAGGAAATCGCACAACCACTTTACAGTGGGTACAAGAACATTTACATTGGCACCAGCAGGAATAGACTCCAATTTTCTTACCTGATGAGCCCCGATTTGGACTTCGGCCAGATTCAAGGAGGCATCGTGTGTGGAGTTGTTCTGAAAATGCAGAAAGCCTTGCAGCTGTTCGAGCGCTTCACACCTTTCGAGGAGGTATGATCATGGTAAGATGGAAGAACTAATCTCGTTTGGTTGGAGCGGTACCTGAATCCTGAATTCCAATGATTATCAAAACAATATTCTTCTGCGCGTCCTCATGCGGCAAGTGTAGTGCGCGAAATTCTGCAGGACAATGAAAATTAATATTTTGCCTTGGCCTTCTCAATCCTCGGACTTGAATCCCATCGAGCACTTATGAGATATGCTCGGACGAAGACTTTTGGTGCAAAATATTGTGTTTCAAACTGACCAACAACTATTCGAGTGCCTTTCAAATGAATGGAACGCCATCGAACAACATGACATGAGCGGTTGTTAACAGTCGTGGTGGTAATTATCTGTAGGTATTAATTATTATTTAATGCTTCTTTATTGTTGTTAATTATGTGTTGCAAAACATGCATAATTTTTTTTCTGGAAACTATGTAAATTTTTTTAATTCTTTTGTGAATTTTGACACATATAAGTCTATTTAGAGTACAGCTATAATATAAAAAAAAATGGTAGAAAATTGTGTTTTATTTCATAACTTTTATCCTTGTGCCTTAGATTCTTTTGCTGTGAGTATATCATCGAGCATTCGTCATATTTGCATATTTTCAATTTTTTGTTTAGGCGGGCGTCGGGATATCTTATGTTTATCTCGGTTGTTTATAGTTATGACTTATGACGCTGGGTATATCGTTTGTTACGGTGCCATATTATGATGACCCCGCAATGTGTTTTTCGGAGCCGATTTTCAAAATATCATCTGGCGATATCGGATGGTTTTTTACTTTAGAGACTATTATGTATGCATACATACAGTGCCCTCGTTTTATTATAGTTCTATAGAAATACGCAGAGCCCATTTCGATTTATTTTCTGGTGGAAAAGAAAGTAAATTATAAGCGGTTATCCACTATGTTGCGAACAATTTAACTAACCGCTTATAGACACGTCCCTGCGTAGCGTTTACCACTACCAATAGGAGCGCAGTTAGTTGCGATGACGAGGTGATCAGGCCGTGGCCAGTGATATTCTCTACTGATCCTTTAACGTAAATGGACTTTAGATTCAACCAGATACTTACTTCGATTGGTCGCTATCGACTGCGGTTGCTTTAGTTAAGTATTTTTTTATTAACTTCTACAGTACCATCACTAAAATAACTTGCTGATAGTTATGCAAATAGCAATGTTTGTTCAAAGCCAATTTAAACCGCCTTGACATAAGCCTAATATATTGTTTTATTATTTCACTTAAATACTTTTACATGAAAATATTTTTCAACTGTAGTTATTAGGTTTACAACGTCGTTTTGAGCAATATCTAAAGTAATATTTTTAAAACCCTGTCAGAAAACGTGTAAAAAAAGAAAAAAGCTGGTAGAGGCATCTATACTAAAACGATATCCACCTTAAAACTTGGCAACATTCTTCGTACTCTCCAATCGCAACTTGTCGATTTCCCATTGCTTGCTCCAGCAACCAATGGCCGAACGGCGTCGCGACGCCTCGAATCATGTCGTCACTGGGGCGTGGGGAACTCGGGAGTGTGCGTACAGGCGACTTACGGTTGGCTGGAAAGGAATTTATAACCTTCGTCCTAAGTCGAATTATTGTTGTTTTTTTTTGTGAAAATCGATCGATTTCAAAAACGGCGAGAGATAATGATTCGAAATAGGTATAATGTTTAATATCATTTTGATTGCCTTATTGTCGGGCAGATTTAAAAAATGCAAAAATATAGGGTGTTCCATTTTAAAAAACATAACTATGAGTTGCCACGCATTTGTGAAAAACCCTGTATAAAACTTACTATTCCAGAAAACTGCATATAATTCCCTAAAACTTTATTTTCTATCACTCACTGGATACACTAACCAATCATTTATTTTTGGCTTTTTTGTTAGAAATAATTATTTGTTCTTAACTTAAATGAAAAATGTGAAAATTTATTGGAACATTTACTTTTTATCATTTTTGTCCAAGATTTTTTTGATAACTAAAGTTACCTACTAACAGAGGATGTGAATAATAAGAGATATGAACTCGAACCATACCAAAATTTATAATATGAAATAATAATATTCCAATTAGCATTATATTTTTGGATATTATTGCTGTGTTTATATTTTTCAACGCTTCTACTAAAATAACATCAATTAGTATTATTTACTGACGTTTCTTTCTGTTTGCTAACATGTTATGGCTATTAAAATTATATTTTTATGTAATAATATACCTATATATTATTACCTATAAATACCTACCAATCATCTATGGAACACGGAATTATTTAAAATGCGAATAGTAAATAAATAACTGAATTATTCTTTCGAGGTTTTTATTTGGATTCCAAATTAAAATATGTGTCCAAGGTAGAACAATAATACCTGTTTTAATTTCCGTAATATAAAAAATTATTTTAAAACTCATTAACCCGCTATGATGTAGAAATGACTGGAAAATACGAAACCAAAGTGTAATAATGGTAATTACACTGCACGTAGAGGCAAGTAAATCATTATATGCAAATTAACAATTGCAAATTCGCATGAAAACCTAAACTTAAATTTTACACTTTACACACTCAGCATGTATAATAAATTACAATAATATTCTTGGAAGCGTTCATGAGAAACCAGTGGCTTTATAGACCCACAAAATATTATATTGTATACAATGTGTCCCGGATAAGAATGAACAGCATGGGGATCTTGCAAATGGTGAGAGATAGAACAACGGTTAAATGGGGGAAAAGTTGAACAATTGTAAGGTCAATAAAATGGTACAAACAGATTTCTAATATCTTTTTGTTTTTGAGTTACAGTACTGATTAATATTTAGACTTCTTATTATCAAATACAGGGCCGCAATAGAAAAAATGAATGGAAAAAAGGAATTTTCAGTATAATCGTCTTAAAACATTTTTAAAATTTAAAATAAAAGTGCTTTCAAAATCTGCAAAAATTCAGATCCGTATTTAAAAAAATAAAGTTGAAGATGGTTTTTCAAAAACGAACAAATCTAAAAACGCCGTCTTAAAGCCCGTTAAAAAGTGCCACAAGAAAGTGTTTTTCTTTTTTCCTATCTGTGATAACAACTTCAGAAAAAAATAAAATCGAAAACGCAAAATTTCACTTTTTTCAAAATAACTCAAAAACGAAAAAATATATTAGAAATCTGTTTATACCATTTTATTGACCTTAAAATTGCGCAACTTTTCCCCTATTTAACCGTTATTCTATCTCTCACCGTTTGCAAGATCCCCATGCTGTTCATTCTTATCCGGGACACATTGTATATTATCGTTCACACACGATGTTTCAAATCTTTGAAACATAAATGAAACATATTTCTATAGTAGTTTTTGAAATCATACATACCTACTATAGGAAAAATTCTTATTATAATAATTAGAACATAATAAAAAATATCAAGTTATACGCTATTATTGTCTTTACTCTGAATCACACCGTAGAACGTACATACCTATAACTATTCAACTTTATCATTAATTAACTTACTAACCTTCAATATGACTACAACCTACTTTGTAGAAGTAATTTGAGATTTCAAATTTGATCACAAGCGCCATAAAATCACGCATGTCGATTAGTTGCATTACCAGGAAATGAAAATTTCCCGTCCATAATAATCCTTGATATGGTCATATATTTCTGGGAATTGTTTTCGTGTAAAAAATGTGTAACAATTTAAAGCTCGTTTTTTAGATCTAGCCTGGTTTATAAAAAGTGACTAACTTCACTTCCTATTTCCCATCACTGCCAAAACCATGTGTAACTTTTATCGAGTGTCAAAAGTAACAATTTCGCACCCGCATCCTAAACGGAAAATATCGTGTTTCGTATCGTGCCTTGCGAAAGTGGAACAGAACAATGACAACACATCGTGGATCTGTGGGCAATAAACAATAATTATAAAAGCGTGAGATATCGCATTGTGTACATATCGGACTGTCCAGCAAGAATTTTAAAATACTGTGTATTACTGAACATTATTTCTAGTATTCTTTCTTAATATGGCCCACTTTTTGAATTGTTTGACGTGTTTTCGCATTTTTCAACAAAAAACAAAAACAAATAGGTATACCTATATTTTTCTAAAATTAATGCGGGTTTCCTCGGCACATCCTGTATAACACTGCGTAAGTAGGTACCGTTTGCCTTCCACCTTCTACCATATTGAAAGAAGCTTGATCACTTCGGTCGTTGAGTAAAAGAATATTTATACGAGTACATATATTTTAATATATTATTTTATTCTATTATTAAAATATTATACTCCTTTACTCAATGATTCGGTTTGCATTCGTCAGTTTGTTGGACTTTATCTCTGTTCCAGAAAAAACAGTTTGTCACAGCAAGAATATCATCGTTGATATTAGTCATTTCAAAATTTGCAAATTATGGTGTAATCCAAGGTCCTAACTCTGGCCCTTTATTACTTATTTTGCTTATCAATAGGTACAGGGTGGGCCAAATTGGACACTTTTAAAGGGAAACTCCTATTTTTAACGGAGACAGACGAAAACTGATATCGGTGTCTGAGGCTCATTTTTTATGTAATGACAAACTTAATGGCGAAAACCGCAAATCGATATCTGTCACCGGTCTGCAGTTACAAGGCGTTTTTCGAAAATGTGCGTTTTTGAAAAGTGGCCGTAACTTTTGTCGGGTTGAAAATTTTGCTAAAGCACTTTTTTACGTAGAATCCAATGCTGCTACTATATATTTTTTTCAAGTCAATGGTTTAAGAGTTACCGGTGAAAAAAATAATTTTTTTAATTGGAACGCCCTGTATATTTTTGCATTTTTTAATAAAGCAAAAAATAACCATTCCAAAAATATATAACATTTAATGATTTACTTAAGTAGTTATCAATTACCACTAGCTTTTATGATTTCATGTGTATAATTGGAAGCGCGCCCCTTCAACAAGTAGGCTTTGCATGGTGAGACAGTGAAACAACTGTGGAAAAATGTTTACTGTTACCTGTCAAATTTTCAGACTAGTACCGGGACTTAAAATTTGGGACCAAAGTCTCGAATCGTTGGGTGAAGAAACCTTCAGTCAACGCTCGAATACCTTTTCGGTCCCAGGATTTGGGAACCCTAGGCCCACCGGTTTGGCATATAAGATTCTTTGAAAATTCCACTAATCAATTAATTATTTTATTGTGTTGGAAAATATCGAACTTTAAATGCCAAATCGAAAATGACTATACGAAATTGAATTTAAGCTTCATTTCCGACATCTACGGGCCAAACTACGTTGGAAAAAAATCATTTTTTTTTACAAGCTTTTATCATTGAGTAAAGGATTATTCCTTTACTCAATGCTTTTATTTAACTTCACCTGTTAGTATAGTATGCATGTATGTGCGGGTCGAATCTTGCAAGCTGAGTTAGAAACTTTCTGACGTTCGATTGAGCTGAAATTTTGCAAACGCCTTTAGTTCCGGTGACAATACAATATGCAATACTCAATATTGTAATAATTTCAAAATGGCCGCCGTTCCAAGATGGCGAATAATGTATTTTTTGTCAATCCCCTTAATATGGGTATAAAATGAAAGGGCTTGAAGAGTAGAAAACGATAAAGTTAGTGACATCACACTAAATTGAATATGGCCGCCGCTCCAAGATGGCGGATGATGTATTTTTTTGTAAACCTCCTTAATATGGCTATCAAATGAAAGGGCTTGAAGAATAGAAAACGATAAAGTTAGTGACATCACACTAAATTCAATATGGCCGCCGCTCCAAGATGTCGGATTACCTATTTGACACCCAACATATGGGTATCAAATGAAAGGGCTCGACAGGTAGAAAACATTAAGGTGAATGACTTCATACGAAATCCAATATGGCGGCCGCCCCAAGATGGCGGACTAAATTTCTTTACCACCCTCCTGACATGGGAATAAAATAGGTACTAAAAAGCACAAAATAAAAAAAACCGTCCAATGAAAAACTCTGTCTAATCGCCCATGCCCACATTAATAACATACGGATGGCGCTTAGACTGAGTTTTTCATTGGACTTCTTTCATGTGTTGGACTGTACTAGAGCAAACATATAAATGTATTATATCAGTGACTATAAATTTTTTCTATAGTCACTGATTATATGACTCTATACAACCTTTAGCAATCTAAACAGAGTTGATCAGTAGGTATACATACATCCAGTGGGTCAATACATCATCTCTTCTCGGAGTAGTCAGCTATACTAGGGACAGTCTGAACTTTTGTGAGAAGAGATTCCTATCTAAGTATATTTCTATAGCAATAATGGAAGTATAAAACAAACTATGTACTCGTATATAGCCAGTTTTTGCTGTTGTTACCTAAAATGCAAAATTTCGCGTTTTGCATGTTTTTCTGCTGGCTGATGCTGCGGTATGGACGTTTCCTCTGATAAATTTACGCTTTATCGAGCAAGTCTGCTGGTCTGGCCGCCGCGATATGCTATACCCAGACCCAGGCACGTCCGTTCAACGTTATCTCGACTATTATTGTGTTCAACGCAAACGCAGTAACAATAACATTATTTTCGATAACCTCATGTTGCACTATTTTTGTATACCACGTTATAGTCGTTGTGCAGAGAGTTTAGAATATTTTGGCATTATGAAAAACAGGGGCTGTTTTTGCAAATTGAAAAGCTTGTCGCGCGAAATGTTGATGAAAGTAGGTAGGTACCAATTAATTTTATTGGACAGTGATTGGTTGATAAGCAAGCACCTATTTACCAAAGTATGCATTGATTTCTTTACAATTCGCGCGACAAGCTTTTCAATTCGCATAAACTTGTCGCAATTTGGAATTGAATTTTCTTAACGAAAACCTAAACTTATTTTATCAGTTTTAGTACATGGCTTAAATAAAAGCTTATTTTTTAGAAAGGTTTTTTTATTTTCAATTTTATTTTGTGCTTTTTAGTACTTATTTGATTCCCATGTCAATAGGGTGGTAAAGAAATTCAGTCCGCCATCTTGAGGCTGTCGCCATATTGGATTTCGTATGAAGTCATTCACCTTATTGTTTTCTACCCGTCGAGCCCTTTCATTTGATACCCATGTTGGGTATCAAATAGGTAATCCGCCATCTTGGAGCGGCGGCCATTTTGAAAATATTACAATATTGAGTATTGCATATTGTATTGTCACCGGAACTAAAGGTGTATGCAAAATTTCAGCTCAATCGGATGTCAGGAAGTGGTTCTAATTCAGCTTGCAAGATTCGACCCACACTAACAGGTGAAGTTAAATAAAAGCTTGTAAAAATAGGGGCTGTCATTTGAAACAATTGTCAAGAGCCCAACAATGATAGGTACAAATAAAGGTTACCTATCCTATGACTCTAAAACCGTAAAAACATCGAAAATATCCTGGGACAACATGCTATATTGGTCCGTCGTAAAAACGAAATTGAAAGTGGGGCTTTTTACGGTTGCGATTTGTAAATTTTCTACGCTGGCGAGCACAAACGAAAGCAAAACCAGGCGCCGTTGCGAAATTCTCGCCGGCCAGCGCCGTAATAACGAACTTTTAATTCGGTAGCCGACGCAGAAAATTAAGAAATATCCGCCGGGCAATAATTATTATTATCCGAGCCGCCTCCTACATTATTCATGACAGACGGGCCCCGCAAACGTCGTTTAATGGGAACTTTTAGAGTGTTTTAGTGCCAAATTACGGAGTCATTTTTAGTATCGGTAAACTCAACCATCTACTTTCATGATCCAATCACATAGAAAATTTGAAAACAGAGTGCACAAGTGACAATTTACTAATTTACGCGAATTATTTGTAGTTTGTATTTTTGACCGCAGTCTTCTGTCTCCTCCTGGTGCCAACGACATTCCTACCTTTATAAATTCATAATTCGTCTTGAAGCCGACGACTGTTGCATTATTCAGAGGAGCGGCAGAACCCAGGGACGGACCTCGGCAAAAGTTTGCCGTTTTCATTAGAGTCCAGTCGATGGACGCGCGGCCATGTTTGATATACAAATTAGCAAGCTCGGGCTGCGATGTCCATCGTCGACGAGTAAAAAATTATCCGTCGAGTGAATTTGCAAGCAGGCCTTTTTAACGCCTGCCAAATGAACCAATGAAATGACATAATTTGCATATCGCAGTTGATGGCGTGGCAATTCCTTTTACAAATGAGAATGTGAGCTAAAGTGAGATTTTTTACCTTCCCCTTCTCCCTGCAAGCACATCCTCGCGAGGACACTCACTATAGAGCATATTGGCTCAGTTTGGTGGTGGGGAAAATGACCCTTTCACAAGATGAGCCTTTGACAGGAAAAAACAAACTGAGTGACTAGGCTAACAACTGAGCTAAAGTTCTCAGTGTAGGGGCAGAAGGACCGCGGCTATTATCGTATGTAATATCACAAGTGCCGGAAAATTTATCGATAATTTTTTCGAAAGCGCTATTTTGCCTAGAAAGATCACGAGTGTAAATTGGTCTTTTATCTCTGAAAATAAAAGCCCGATTTGTACGAGTGGTTTTGCCAATGGGCAAAATGAATAAAATTATTTAGAAAAATTTCCGGCACGAGTGATATTTGTCGAGATTATTTCACGAATACGATTTAATAATTTCTATATTAATTTTTTCTATGTTTACATTTCCAAAACGACTTTTTTTTAACCAGTTTATTGACAGCTTCGACTGTAGCATCATTCGAGTAAACAAACATGACGCTTGGATATCCAAGGCAAATGCGATTATACCTACACCCTGTTAGCGTTGGTTTATTTTCTGAATGTGTGTCATAAATTTAAACGGAGGCGGAGGTCTAATAACAACAATTTAGCAATGTAAAAGTTATATAAATTCATTGATACAATACTTAATAATACATCAACAGAATTTATAAGCTGCATAATTTAGAACAGTGTTGTAAAACACACCAATTTTAAGAAGTATGTACGTGTTTGTATCGAACAGATTCGCGGTTGCTAAGCAACGAAGTGATAATTTCACAAGTGGTATTACCGCTTTGCTTTTGCACAAGTGCAATTATCGCTAGCAGAGGCATATGATTGGTTGGATTTTTTTGGAAGGAGCTACCTTATTGGATGCAAGCAGTATGAAGGAAATAATAGCAGAAATCCTACTATTAGCTCTGATAATACCTCCACAGAAAATATACATTGCCCAAAAATGTTAAATATAAAAATAGTGTAATTTCACCTATAAGGGAACTCGCCAAGAAGAGAAAAATTCCAAGGATTTTCTTTTATTTTATTAGCTAGGGAACACAGCTGTAAAATTTTCATATTTAATCAATGTCGAAATACATATATAATCATACATATTAATATCTAACAACAATCTCCATCAAGTTTGTTAATATCTATGTATGTTTTTAATAAAATGTAAACGATTCAGGAGATTGTGACTTTACATATTGTTACATCGGCATTGATGCGTGTGTTATGTAATTATTTAAACTTTCACCAAAATGAGAGGTTCAAAATTAAACTCGTTGCGATTACCAGAGCTTTCGCTGATTTTCTCATAATAATAAAATAATACCCTACACATTTTGCAACGGTACATTTTACATAAGTTAAATCGAGTTTAAAAAATCTGTCGCTTCCTTTTTCCTATAAAATCGTATGTGCACAACCAACAACTCGATCGAGTTACACGATGTGCAATAAGTAGAATGCCCATTTTAGGAGAACCAGTTTAAAGTATCTCAAGCGTTGAGAAATGTCGAAAGTGTAAAAAACATCCCATTTTTGGGTGGGTAGGTAATATTTTTTTCAAAAATCCACATTTAAATTTTGTCATTTGATTGTAATCCGTGAACAATACGTAATTTTGCATTCGATATCGCGGTAAGTGTATTGTTTTTATTCAATAAAATTTAAGTGGCCCCTTGATTTATTGTTTGTTTTAATTTTCATTGTGAGTACGCCAGACACAATAACGCATAAAGGTTTGTGTGTTTGTCGGGATTTTCTTCTTCAAATAATACGTTGAAAGACGCCATAGTTCAGTAACCTGTACATCATAACAATTTTTTTAGGGTATTCCTTTCCTTCTTAAAATTATTTTAGATTTATCTGGCATTTTTCTACGCATCGATTTTTTAAATACCGTCCTGCCGCTGGCGGCGTAGAATTGCCACAGCTTACCCTGTAAGTTGTTTGTAATTACGGGAACTTCCTATTTTTTAAGGTTTGGTATATACAGGGTGTTGTGAAATTAGCGGAAAGCACTTTGGTTGCGTTTTTCTTTTAAATGGAATGGCCCTCCTTTCTACACACTATGACATTTGGAAAATCAGTGATACTCCCGTTTCGGATACATACAGCGTGGCCCGTTTGGAATGGAGACACCTCTGTAAAATTGTTATTTTTTCTCCGATCTGAAAAAACTTTTTTTTGTTAGATAGGTCTCTGAAAATACCCTTCGACACACCTTCCAATTGTTTTGAAAACCAAACACGTGGCTAACTGCGACATTTTTTATACCCCCAAAATTCAAGAAACCATATTAGGCATTTTTTATCAAAAAAATTTGTTTATAATGAACCAAAAATCCTAAATCCAAAGTTTTATCAAAATCAAAAAATAAAAAATTTCCGAAAAAATAAATTGAAAGTCCAAAAATCACATGGGATGGGACATGATATGTGGGCCACCCTGTACCATAGAGTGAGACATTTGTACGTCCTTTTTGTAGCACCAGTAATAAGTCGGCTCAGACCCCCTTTGAGTGACTTATTCATGGCAATATCGTTAACAGCAGCAAATGAGCCCGTTTTAAAAATAAATACCGCCCATGACTCGTAGGAAAAAGTAAATATACAAATACATTATACTATATACGCCATATGCAACTGCTTGGATTTTGTCTCGGCGGGGGACCTGTTATGCCGTTTTTATAGCACTTGGATATGAGATTATCTTACAGGGAATTAGTCGATTCAGTTGTCAGAATCTAGAAACTATTTATTAAAATATGGAGCGTTCCCTTCCTTCCGTAGAAGGTCAGCGAGAAAACAAAAGCAGCCCGAATAGAGAGGAGAAAACATTTAGTTCAGTTATTTACGAAATTTAAGATAATAGGATGGGCCCCATTAAGCAATTTATATAAATTGGGTGCCGCGAAGAGAGAAGCTGCAGGCACATTTTCCGACTAATGCCTTCATCAGCACCAATTACCAAAATGTGTCCTCCGTACGAGCATGTTTGTTTTGCTGTTCTTATTTGTTTAGTGGCTAAAAGTTCGTCGTTAGGGACCAACCAAGTATGGTCTTTTAATGTCCTACAAATATCTATTTGATATTAGATGGCGCAATAAAAACATACTGCAGTTTCGGTAGTAGGTAGGTACCTAAAATACTTGGTCCTAAGCAGCTCAATAAACTTGTTGGTGGTAACGGAAAAACAAAGTAAATCATTATCTGGACTTCTCTATTTATTTATCATTAGTCCAAAGACAATAATAAAGTTCATGAATCTTCTGCATCTTTAAGATACTTATTCTGTTTTTACAAGCCTTTAATTTAACTTCACCTGTTAGTGTGGGTCGAAACTTGCAAGCTGAATTAGAACCACTTCCTGACATCCGATTGAGCTGAAATTTTGCATACACCTTCAGTTCCGGTGACAATAGAATATGCAATACTCAATATTGTAGTACTTTCAAAATGGCCGCCGCTCCAAGATGGCGGATGATGTATTTTTTGTCAACCCCCTTGATATGGGTATCAAATGAAAGGGCTTGAAAAGTTGAAAACGATAAAGTTAGTGACGTCACACTGAATTCAATATGGCCGCCGCTCCAAGATGGCGGACTAAATTTATTTACTTCCATCCTGACATGGAAATCAAATAGGTACTAAAAAGCACAAAATAAAATTAAAAATAAAAAAAACCTTTTTAAAACAAGCTTTTGTTTAAGCCATGTACTAAAACGGATAGAATAAGTTTAGGTTTTCGTTAAGATAATTCAATTCCAAATTGCGACAAGTTTTTGCGAATTGAAAAGATTGTAGCGCGAATTGTAAAGAAAAATGCATCTTTGGCAAATAGGTACTTGCTTAACAACCAATCACTGTTCAATAAAAATAAGTGGTACCTACTTTCATCTACATTTCGCGCGACAAGCTTTTCAATTTGCAAAAACTTGTCGCAATTTGCAATTTAATTATCTTAACGAAAACCTAAAACTTATTTTATTCGTTTTAGTATAATAAAAGCTTGCTTTTTTTAATTTATTTTCATTACCGAAATATTTAGGTAATCTAGTTTTCAAGGTGACTATAGTTTTCAAATGAACACAGTGCATATACATATATGTACATACATATTATATTGTCTTATTTGTTTTAAAATTTGTCAGAAATTCCATTGGCAGTGGTTTTACTTGTAACTTGTAATTCGATATGATTTTTACCACGCAATTTGTGAACGGGTATACCATACCTTCCCGGCAAAATATTTCCTCTGGAACACATGTCCTCTGTCCTCTGACCTTAAAACCGAAGGATTTATTTGTTCAGACCATGGGCGCCGTGTACAAGATTTGCACAAATATTGTACGTACAGCATATTACAAATAAATAAAATAAGAGATACAAATGGATTCAGCACAGTATGGATTGTAAAAAATTAACCCTCAACACACGTTTTTCCCATAAATTATTATCCTATGGTTAAGAACTTTTCTAAATGAGGTTATTGTGTATGTGTATCAGTAGTCAGAGAATTAGAAAATTCGTAATATTCAAAATTTTTCCATGAAAATGTGAAAAAGACTCTTTTTGAAACATAATAATTTTTAGTTCAAACTCAAAGTTTCCGTTTCAAACTGGAATTGATAAGTTTATCATACTTTAAAATTTCTGAAATACGAGTATAATATACAATGTAGAAAGCCAAAATTTTAAGTTTGAAGTTATGTAAGACCAGCGTGTGCAGCATAAACAGACACCATTTTGCTATAGAGGAGTCAATACACGAAACACATTTTTAATAAAATAGGTATTTATGTAACATTTTTGTGTACAATTGCATTAGTTAAAGCTCAAAGGTTGCAATAAATTAAATAATAGATATTCATAGGCAAGCTATGGAGACATTTGAATAGCAAAGTAAAATTTGCCTTGTTCCACGAATTGTTGCAAACGGGCACCGGCAACATTGCCGTTCCTCCTGACCTGGACCGACCCGAGCATGACGTCATATTTTATTGTTGTTTACGGACTGGGGTGGCGCCACTCGACGAAAAAAATGGCGACTTATTATAGGTTATAGGGGGGGTATTCTGTGGTTATTGGTGTGTCAGTTACTGACGTTAAAAATGTCCCAAATTTTAAATATTCAGCTTTATTACGATTTGCCTTTTTTTTACGGTAACAAATTGTCTTTGCGTCCAGTATCTAGCAGTTTTATCCTATTAACACAGCTTTTATAGGTAGATTATGTTTGTGATAACATGAAATTTCCATGCACACGGCACAGACCATTGGATGAATTGCAGAAGAATAAACATTATTTTGGAATTATGGGATGATCTGATCAACCAGCTGAAGGAGTGACAATTGTTTATAGCTCCAAAGCGAACCAATAGTCCTCCATATAAAGAAGAAATTGAAAAATCGAATGCGTTTTATGCTTACTTACACTACAACTAGCCATGGACTTCATTTCAAACCAAAAGGTACCAAATACTCTTGCTTGCTTTTTAGACTCGCTTTTCTTAAGAAAATGTATGGAAATATGCCATGTGAACTTGTCAAATTAGAGGGACATAACAAACAAATATTTTATTTTATTTTGGATATTAAATTCGTTGTAACAGACACATTTGCATGTTTTTATTTTATAAAAGATTCAGCAACAATGGCGTTTTAACATTAAACCACCGTTTAAATTTGTTTCGTCGTGTGGCGCCAGTGGCGATCGCTTGAAACAAAGCTATGCACAGGTCTTTAGTCTTTAATATAGTCGTCGATGGAGGAAGGAATCAATCAACGATATAGTGTTGGTCCAGTCCTGACAGACACAGAGGTTGCCACGTTTGGCGTTCTAGACGAAACTGTAGATTTCAGCCTGAAGAAAATTTTGCAACTTCGTCTTTAATTGTCTTAACCAAATAAGGGTTAAAAGCCGTTGTTTCATTTATTCATCTACTGTAAACTGAGTACGATTTTAGAGCAATTGAAAATATCGTCAAGTAGGTACCGAATTTCAGATCCCCTACGCCCATTCCGATCTTTGCGGGCGCAGTGAAAGATGGTGAACGCACATGTCTGCGTTCCCACGGTTCCACGAAACCGAAAAACATGTGCGTCTTGGGCCGTTTGGAATCGAGGGTGGCGAGGGCGGTCCGGGAGGCCCTCGGGTCTCGCCTTTATTGCTTTCTGAAAAAAAAAAAACGGTTCAAGGCTTCGAGCGCGAGGGTGCGATTCTATGCCGGCATACAATCTGGGTTTGAAAATAGTGGTAAGTACAGATCGAACATAACTATTCTGCAGGCCAGAGTGTACAAGTAGTATAACACTCTGTATAGCCCCAAGTATAGCCTAAAAAAGAAGACAGGTTGTTTTTTATTTGTAGACGGACATATTTTGATAACATAACAAAAGTACCAATAAAATTACACGATTTTTGAAAAATTAACCAAAACCAATCAGGTGACAATTTCAGTAGCTCAAAATCCAACCAATCATATACCTCTGCTATCGATAATTGCACTTGTGCAAAACCAAAGCGGTAATACCACTTGTGCAATTATCACTTCGTTGCTTAGCAACCGCGAATCTGTTGGATACAAACACGTATCTACTTCTTAAAATTGGTGTGATTTACACTGTTCTCAATTCTGCAGCTTATAAATTATGTTGCGGTATTATTAAGCATTGTATCAATGAATTTATATAACTTTTACGTTCCTAAATTGTTGTTATTAGACGTCCGTCTCCGTTTAAATTTATGATACACATTCAGAAAATAAACCAACGCTGACAGGGTGTAGGTATAATAGCATTTGCCTTGGATATCCAAGCGTCATGTTTGTTTACTCGAACGCTACAGTCGAAGCTGTCAATAAATTCGTTCAAAATGAATCGTTTTGGAAATGTAAACATAGAAAAAATTGATACAGAAATTATTAAATCGTATTAGAGAAATAATCTCGACAACTACCACTCGTGCCGGAAATGTTTCTAGATAATTTTATTCTCAAGCCCTATTTTGCCCATTAGCAAAACCACTCGTACAAATTGAGTTTTTATTTTCAGAGATAAAATCAGAAAATAAAAGACAAATTTATACTCGTGATCTTTCTAGGCAAAATAGCGCTTTCGAAAAAATTATCGATAAAATTTCCGGCACTTGTGATATTACATACGATAATTTGCACTAGTGCAATTATCGCTAGCAGAGGCATATGATTGGTTGGATTTTTATGGAAGGAGCTACTTTATTGGATGCAAGGGAAATAATCGCTGAAATACTACTCCCTAGTACGCTAAACCAATATTGTGAACGCTAAAACAGTACCAAATTTAATATTTAATAGAAGATACAATTGGTCATTAAATATTTATTAACACAATAAATACACAGAATAGTATTCCCTCAACTGTGATAAATATATTCAAATTTGAAGGCTCATCCTAAATGACACCTATTACCATTTGTTATACTACCCCTGAAAAACTCATTGTAAGACAAATTCGGAGCAATATCTATTTTTTTAATTATTGTAATAATATGGCAAAACTTTTACTATTATACTCGTTTAGTTGTTATAGATAGTAGAAATAAATAAAACTACTACTTACATAAAATATTAATGTCATGTTTATCTCTTATTTATCTCTCGATTCTTAGGTCGAGATTTTGTTCCCTTCAACCTAAACCAAAAGGGGGAGCGAAGAAAGTAAAAAGGTCACGGACACCTGTGGTGCTTACCACCATCAACCACCACCACATCCTTGGGTTGCCCTTTCATCGTATTCTACGAGGGGAGCCCGAAATACAGATACAGAGACGGACTTGTTTGTTGTCTCAAACACTCATAAAATAACATTTTCTATTCACCATTAAACTGTTGCCTTGCTTTAACACGCGGTGTATACCTACTCGTACTTAATTGGGTATACACTTTGTGCATGGTTAATTTCGAATTCCATATTTTTGTTTTTTTTTTTAATTTTTGGAGCTACTATGGATAAAACTATTTGCGTACATACATTAATATTACACGATTTTTAACAAACGTCGCTAAATGATACCTACTTTATCTACCATTCTAGAAATATAAACACATCAAAATAATCTAAGGGACAAGGATAAAAATTATGAAATAAAACACAACTTTCTGCCATATTTTTTTATATTATAACTGTACTCTAAATCGAATTATATGTGTCAAAATTCATAAAAGAGTTAAGAAAATTTACATAGTTTCCAGAAAAAAAATTATGCATGTTTTTGCAACACATAATTAACAACAATAAAGCAGCATTAAATAAAAATTCATGCAGAGGATTACCACCACGACTGTTAACAACAACAACCGCTCTACATCTACGAGGCATACTCATATTAGGTTGTCAATGTCATGTTGTTCGATGGCGTTCCATTCATTTGAAAGGCACTCGAATAATTGTTGGTCAGTTTAAAACACAATATTTTGCACCAAAAGTCTTCGCCCGAGCATATCTCATAAGTGCTCGATGGGATTCAAATCAGGGGATTGAGAAGGCCAAGGCAAAACATTAATTTCATTGTTCTGCAGAAATTCGCGCACTACACCGCAGCCGCAGCCGCATGAGGACGCGCATTGTTGTTCATTAGTTGAAATTTTGGTCAAATTCCCTCAGCATATGGGACAACAATAGGCCGAAGAATAATGTTTTGATAATCATTGGAATTCAAAACGAGATTAGTTCTTCCGCCGATGTTGATATCGCCCCATACCATGATCGTACCTCCTCGAAAGGTGTGAACCGCTCGAACAGCTGCAAGGCGTTCTTCATTTCTAGGACAACTCCACACGCGATGCCTCCTTGAATCTGGCCGAAGTCCAAATCGGGGCTCACCAGAAAAGAAAATTAGAGTCCATTCCTGCTGGTGTCAATTTAAATGTTCTTGTACCCACTGTAAACTGGTTGTGCAATTTCCTCGTGATAATGCTGGAACTCTTCTTACATGCCGGAGGTGATTAACATGATCTTCCTGGAGCCTGTTTCGGACAGTTTAGTCACTAACCCGTACATTATGTGTATTGTGCAGCTGAATAACCAATTGCGACGCAGTGATACTGCGCTCTCGCAAGGCTAGCAATCTTAGAAATCTATTCTGAATTGGGGTATAGTTACCCTTGTAACACCTGTATGTCTTTCTCTGACGTCTCCTGTTTCTTGGTACCTTATCCATAAACGATTAATAACGCCCTTGGATCTGTTAAGAGTTTCTGCGACATCCCTTTGTGAAGTTCCCTCCAACATGCATGTTTCACGTTCCAAACGATGTCTCTGCATCATAAAATGTTTAAAATCAAAACAAACTTGCCCAGCACCGAGTGAGAAATACCTATTAAATTAAGAATATGCGCATTTTTGTATTTGTCTCCGTAATTTTTAGATATAAAAAATAAACAAATATACAAATACGTGTGGGTATCTCAAAATAAGTAGATACAGGGTGTCCCGGAATAAGGGTAAAAAATTGAAGAGGAGTCAGTACGAGACATTCTGTACAAATCAATGAAACCTTAGTCCGGATCTGCATTCTTGAACCGGTTGGGGATATTTAAAAGTATCACAATGGGGTGCAGGTGTGCCGAGGGTGTAACGTAATCTGTTGTGCAGCGAAAGTCTCGAATTTTTACGAACTCTTCAAGGAAGATGGACCATCAGCCGAATGCCAAGTACCTATTCATAGTTATAATGAAAAATGCCCTAAAGTTGTTTTATCGCGCTTTTAATGAACAAATTTGCATGGTTTTCTACCCTCAGCTCAAAGATATTATGGCAGTTGAATTTTCTTTCGATCAATTTTGCATTGTAGATCTCTGATTGACCAGAGACATTATGTGTGTGGACATTTCCTGCGAATTTTGGAGCATCGTTTCATATTTTTAAAAATCGGTGTAGTGCTGATAAAGCAGAACAAAGATATTCGGTAGGTACGAACCTGAAAACTTAAAAAACAACTGGCTATTCGGACCTGCCTTTCTGTTATTTACTATGAAGTAGTCAACATGGGGCTCGTATTTTACGTTTCGGTTTTTTGGGACCAGCTCGACCTTAGCTTTTACAAAATTCTACCTGATAGCCGAGCGCGGTCTACGTTTACCTCTACACAGTTACGTAACATCATAGTGTGCCTTCAGACTATTTTGTAGCTTCTCTCTTGGGAAATAATAATATGCTAATGCGCCTGAAACCCATAATTTGTGTCAATGTTAACGTTTTAACATTTACTGGCTATGTAGTGGGTACTTTAATATAATGGTCTAATTTATTGCAAGTACAACTTAACCAACGATTATTTATTTTATTAATTATCGTATTTTATTCCAATTACCATGAAACAAATCAGATAGTTCCAACTTCTCGCGTATACTTAATTCGGCGAATTTACATAGGTACGTAGGTACTCCATAGTTAGTACTTTATTAGTATTTACCTTGGATTTTATTTTTTCCACATATTATCTGAAAAAGCCTATATCGATTGTTGGTAGGTATTTTTAAGCTAGATATTATTTGTCTTGTCCTACATTAATATTTTACGTCAAATTTTATCAGATAATGTATCCCCTATTTTTATAGTGATCTGTTTAATCATGATTTTAAGATAATATTGCTATGGCATTAGGTACCTGTTGAATTGAAAATATGAAGGATATATTTTTAATTTATTTTCATAAAATAAAAAAAATGAAAATAAAAAAAAACTTTTTAAAAACAAGCTTTTATTTAAGCCATGTACCAAAACGAATAAAATAAGTTTAGATTTTCGTTAAGATAATTCAATTCCAAACTTTTTGCAAATTGAAAAACTTTTCGCGCGAAATGTTAATGAAAGTAGGTACCAATTAATTTTATTTTATTGGCTGATAAGCAAGTACCTATTTGCCAAAGTATGCATTTTTTCTTTACAATTCGCGCGACAAGCTGTTCAATTCGCGAAAATTTGTCGCAATTTGGAATTGAATTATCGTAACGAAAACCTAAACTCATTTTATTCGTTTTACATGGCTTAAATAAAAGCTTGCTTTTAAACAGGTTTTTTATTTTCAATTTTATTTTGTGATTTTTAATACCTATTTGATTCCCATGTCAGGAGGGTGGTAAAGAAATTTAGTCCGCCATCTTGGGGCGGCCGCCATATTGGATTTCGCATGAAGTCATTCACCTTATTGTTTTCTACCCGTCGAGCCGTTTCATTTGATACCCACGTTGGGTATCAAATAGGTAATCCGCCATCTTGGAGCGGCGGCCATATTGAATTTAGTGTGATGTCACTAACTTTATCGTTTTCTACTTTTTCAAGCCCTTTCATTTGATACCCATATCAAGGGGGTTGACAGAAAATACATCATCCGCCATCTTGGAGCGGCGGCCATTTTGAAAGTATTACAATATTGAGTATTGCATATTGTATTGTCACCGGAACTGAAGGTGTGTGCAAAATTTCAGCTCAATCGGATGTCAGGAAGTGGTTCTAATTCAGCTTGCAAGATTCGACCCACACATATATAGATACTAACAGGGTAAGTTAAATAAAAGCTTGTAAGAACGTGTACGAGTTTATTAGACAACTGCCTTTTTGAAATTTTGTCGGCAACGATGCTTTATGCGACTTTCACTCTCTTATTATACAATCACGTAGGGAGAGTTTATCGGTGTGAAATAAAAGTGCAAGCACATACACGGATTGGGGCAATTTGAGTCCCCGATTATTTTGCAATAACACTGGCCGTTGCTGGCAGGTCAGACGTGATTCGTCTGCTCCAGTTGAGAGTGCCGTAACTGCCATTGCGTAGCGAATAATGCGTTTTTGGTCACGTTTGAAACGGCAATCTTTCAAGAAGGTTATTGGCAAACATGGAACGTTTTAACAGGTTTTTCGGTTGACCCGAGGAGCATACAAATAAGTTTTGTAGCAGGTAGACAAAGACTGACTGACTCTTATTACGAATTGTTGTACACTCTGATGCATATACTACACACCTTCGCTTGTCAACAAAACGTACCTAGTGTTTTGTGGAATCAGCCTTCTAAACGAAATTTTCTATGCCTTTAATTTTAAACTAGGTATATTTATCTTCACTTTGCAACTGTTTTGCTTATTAATCGGACCACTTTCATAGTAAAGAAAAAGAAAGTCACCCAGGGAAAGTAAAATACAATGCAAGTTATAATCTTTTTATTTAAACAGGCAGTAAAACATTTTTTAATATTAAAAAATTGAATAAGATAAGTAAATCCTGAAAATCTCAAATTATTTCTTCAAAAAAACTCAGTTTTAGTTTATCCACTTATCGGAAAAACATTAATATTTATTGTTTTTATTAATGTATACACATTTTTAATTACCGATTGAATGAAATATGCAGAAATTTTGTTGTATACTAATTTGGAAATATTGAATTTGAATGATGGAGCAAAATAGTATTAATAAATAAATTAGCAAATTAAAACTGCCACTTATTTATAATTCGCATAAGTATTTTTGTCTGTGAAATAAAAGATTCTATAGTTAATGATATGAGAGGTGATAACCGATATTTTTACAAGCTTCACTTTGTTAGTATGTGTGGGTCGAATCTTGCAAGCTGAATTATTAGACCACTTCTTGACATCCGATTGAGCTGAAATTTTGCATACACCTTTAGTTCTGGTGACAATACAATATGCAATACTCAGTATTGTAATACTTTCAAAATGGCCGCAGCTCCAAAATGGCGGATGATATATTTTTTGTCAACCCCTTAATATGGGTATCAAATGAAAGGGCTTGAAGATTACAAAACGATAAAGTTAGCGACATCACACTAAATTCAACATGGCCGCCGCTCCAAGATGGCGGATTACATTTTCTTTTCAACCCCCTTAATATAGGCATCAAATGAAAGGGCTTGCAGAGAAGAGTAGAAAACGATAAAGTTAGTGATATCATACTAAGTTCAATATGGCCGCCGCTCCAAGATGTCGGATTACCTATTTGATACCCAACATGAGTATCAAATGAAAGGGCACGACGGGTAGAAAACAGTAAGGTGAATAAATTCATACGAAATCCAATATAGCGGCCGCTCCAAGATGGCGGACTAAATTGCTTTATCATCTTCTTGACATCGGAATCAAATAGGTACTAAATAGCCCAAAATAAAATTGAAAATAAAAAAAGCCTTTTTAAAAACAAGCTTTTATTTAAGCCATGTAGTAAAACGAATAAAATAAGTTTAGGTTTTCGTTAATATAATTCAATTTCAAATTGCGACAAGTTTTTGCAAATTGAAAAGCTTGTCGCGCGAATTGTTAAGAAGAAAATGCATACTTTGGCAAATAGGTACTTACTTGATTATCAACCAATCACTGTCCAATAAAATTAATTGGTACCTACTTTCATCAACATTTCGCGCGACAAGCTTTTCAATTTGCAAAAACTTGTCACAATCTGGAATTGAATTATCTTAACGAAAACCTAAACTTATTTTATTCGTTTTAGTACATGGCTTAAATAAAAGCTTTTCTTTTAAAAAGGTTTTTTATTTTCAATTTTATTTTCCATTCTCCTCCGTTGTTACTACCAAGTATCTAATCAAAACGGATAGGAACTTTACTCGAACTATGTAAAACTTAGAGAAAGCTTATGATAAAATAACAATAAATATAAATATAGAATGCAATTATCTATGGAAACGAACAAAAAGGAACTCGACGTTTTTCCAATGGATAAGACACACGATAATACAACTATAACAATAATAATTATTGTCACATGAATACAGTATGTCTCACGACCATTGGTATCGATTACCCCTCTCATTGTCCATTGTCCATGTTTATGGATATAATGTCCAGCATTCTCATAAGGATATGACAGAAATACCACAGATGGACATAGTAGACAGATTTTTAATAAAATATGAGTAAAATTGTCCAGTTCGTTTTTTAGTAGACCATAAGTATAAGTACCTTTTTATATAAGTACTTACAACAAAAAAATCAATTCTAGGTCCCTTGGAGGTTCGTTACAACCGAGTTAGGTTAGTAGACGCCGCTTGTATCATAGTACCTACCTACAATCTTTATTCCAGAAATTAATATTTGTTCAAAAACTGTTGACTCGCCGCCGTTAAACTTGATAAGCCTTCAACATAGAATGGTCCTGATTACATATTATAAAACACAGTACGTTGACTCTTTGTTATCTGAAACTAAAACATGTATTTTTCAATTAACAGTTACAGTGAGTCCCATAGCTGTCAAGATACTCGTATTATTTTAGGAATTGTGGGAATCAAGTATTACTTAATGGATTTAAAAAAGTACCATGGAAAACAGCTTCAATCCTTGATACCTGCGTAATGCGATCTACTTTCCAGAATGGAAAACGACACAACTAAATCTGTTTTCTATTAATTATTGTTATAATATATACACTCCTAGTTTTCTTATTATAGAAAATAAATGTGTCGGTGCACATAAATGGGCTTATAATAAACAGTGATCATTGAGCAATAAATAAATTCTCGTTCATATTCATTTAGCAATTAGGGACGAGATTTTTCAGACGGTATACGAATACTTTACTGTTCCGCAACTGACAAGGCACAGAAACCAGGCTACAGCGTATTTTTCCTGACCAAGTTTAGAATGTGAATCTAAATGGATACATATATGACCGTCTGGCCGATAAGAATAAGAGTGTAGTTAGTTGGCCAGTGTTGTTCTCTTTAAAACCATAGGGGTGCTAGAGCCTCTATACTCATGAAAGTTTATTTAGTATTAATTTATAATAATAATTAATGGCATAATAGGTAGGAAAAGACAGTAGGTAACCCGTCGGTGGAGACCGCCTCTCCACTTTCTTCTCATGGAATACCATGGGACGCCATGGAACGCCATGAAATACCACAGAATAACACCATGACATTCCATGGGAGGAAAGTGGAGGGGCCGGTCTCCTTACTTATACAGGGGGTGTCCCATAACTTATCCGCCATAGGATAACAGGTGATACTAGACGTCAAAATATACCGTGTGAGCCAAAAATGCCTTAGTAGAATGTTGCTCGTTTAAAAGATACAGGGTGTTGAAAATGAAACTTGATATCCGAAAAATTGCAATAATTCTAAAACCGTTGAAGGTATCTTATTTAAAATTGGCACACTTGGGTTTTCGAAGGTGAGAAATCCGAATTCGGTACTAGTTTGAACCTAGTTCCTAGAGCATAATATTTTACCCTGAGAAGCTGGGAATGTTTTGACTTCGAGCTAGAAAGAGTCGTCATTTCCACATACTCCTGGTCAATATGATATCTCAAGCCGTTTGCTAGATATTCGTCTCTGAATGTAGAAACACCGGAAAAAAACAAAAATCCAAATTTCGAAAATACAACGGGAAGATATTTTCGGCATTTTTAATATTATCGGTCGTTTATTGAATTTTTCCTAATTAATAATAAATTAATTCGGATTTCTCACCTTTGAAAATATTGCAATTTTTTTTAAAAATCAAGTTTCATTTTCAACACCCTGTATCTTTTAAACGAGCAACATTTTACTAAGGCATTTTTGGCTCACACGGTATATTTTGACGTCTAGTACCACCTGTTGCCATATGGCGAATAATTTATGGGACACCCTGTAGATAAACTGAAATTGTTATGTATACATATTTTTAACTAAACAATCACTACTTACTTAATGGAATAATACGATTAAAATGCTAGTTTCTAGAAAAACCTAAATTGCAAAAGAAGGTGAATGCGATACTATAATACTTCTTCAAATTACATCCAGTTGAAAACAGCAAAAAACACCGACAACCGGCAACCGACACTCAAATTCTGCTACCATCAGCAATGAGTTTAAATAAGAAAAAAAGAGATGTTTATAGTAAATAAAACACAACGTAGTTACGTATGGTATTCCTGGACTAACCGTAACAAAATGATTCATTGTCAATTTTAGACTACAAGGTCAAGGTACAAAGCAATTTTTTTTTAATAGAAACGCTATGTAATCCCCTTGAATAATATAAATGCCCGATTTTCTGTGGTATCATAATAAATGACTTGAATCACAACATTACATGTATTTGTATTATTTGTCATCCTTTATATAATGTACTAGGTGGGTACTGTATTAGCACTATTTCTTACCCAGCCCGTTAGGTTTTGGAAATTTAAAATTAAATAAACTAAAAAAAATTTTCTTTTCTCATAATAACTGTTAGTTAATGTTGCTAGAAAAATATTTGTCAATATGATTAAACACTGAATAATTAAATTATTGTAATAGTTAAATTTTCTTCCTAAATACAACTCGTGGTATTTCGTTAATTTATTAACTCATTGTAATCTACAAAGAAGATACTACGACTGCGCAGCAGTAGCATATTGGGATTATAATTCATAAAATTAACGAAAAGTACTATCGATAATAAGCACACCATTTGTTATATTACCCCTGAAAATAAAGTTTAAGGGGGTCGTAATTTAGGATGCGTCTAATCTGGACCAAAACTATATTATACGGAAGCGTAGAAGGGCCACGTAGTAAATCTTTTTAAAACTCAGACTTTTTCTCAAATTTTTGACTTTATTCTCAAAATTTTGAGATTTTTCTCAAAGTTTTGACTTTTTTCTCCAAATTTTAAAATTCCGACTTTTTTCTCCGAAATTTAAAATTCAGACTTTTCTCAAAATTTTGACTTTATTCTCAAAATTTTGAGAAAACAGTCTGAATTAATTCAGAGAAAAAACTCTGAATTAATTCAGAGAAAAAACTCTGAATTTTAAAATTTGGAGAAAAAAGTCAAAAATTTGAGAAAAATCTCAAAATTTTGAGAATAAAGTCAAAATTTTGAGAAAAAAGTCTGAATTTTAAAAAAATTTACTACGTGGCCCTTCTACGCTTCCGTAATATTAGACCTATGCATAGCGCTGTTTCAAGCGATCGCCACTGGCGCCACACGACGAAACAAATTCAAAACACCATTGTTGCAGAATCTTTTATAAAATAAAAACATGCAAATGTGTCTGTTACAACGAATTTAATATCCAAAATAAAATAAAATAAAATAAAATAAAATATTTGTTTGTTATGTCCCTCTAATTTGACAAGTTCACATGGCATATTTCCCTACAATTTCTTAAGAAAAGAGAGTCTAAAAAGCAAGCCAGAGTATTTGGTTCCTTTTGGTTTGAAATGAAGTCCATGGATAGTTGTAGTGTAAGTAAAGCATAAAACGCATTAGATTTTTCAGTTTATTCTTTATATAGTGGACTATTGGTTCGCTTTGGAGCTATAAACAAAATTTTCTATTTTCATCCCATAATTCCAAAATAGTGTTTATTCTTCTGCACTTGACCTAATGGTTTGTGCAGTGTGCATACATACCATTTTCTTCATGTGCCTATAAATTTCATGTTATCACATTCAAATCTACCTATAAAAGCTGTGTTAATAGGATAAAACTGCTAGATACTGGACGCAAAGACAATTCGTTACCGTAAAAAGAAGGCAAAGCGTAATAAAGCTGGATATTTAAAATTTGGGACATTTTCAACGTCAGTAACTGACATACCAACAACCACAGAATTCCCCCTATAACCTATAATAAGTCGCCATTTTTTTCGTCGGGTATGGCGCCACCCTAGTCCGTAAACAACAATGAAATATGACGTCATACGGGTCTAATTCATTTTTGATTAATTTTAATGGATGCAAGGCAAAATTTTATAATCACGGAGCGCAAAAATGCGTTGTTCTCTGGCTCACGGGCGTAGCCAAGGGGGGGGTTTCGGGGGTTCAACCCCCCCCCCCCGAAATAAGCAAAATATTACCTAATATTATACCAAAAAAATACGAGGAGTGAAGAGTTAAATTATTATTACGTTTGAATATATGTAGTAATAGTAGCGCCTAGCGCCATCTTTTGACGAGAGGCAGACGCAGTTGCAGCCGAACTATTTTGTATTGTAGGGACACTTTGCGTTGTTTCTCGATTATTCGCCACGCCCCTCGGTCGAAATGAGCGGAACTTTGTGGAAGTTTGTGGAAGTTCGTGGAAGTTCGTGGAAGTTTCTGGACGGCTACTGGGCTGCTATATAAGCGGCGCGTAACCGCGCTTACGGCAGTATTGTTCCATGCGAACTCGAAGCGAATAAAAGTGAAAAGTGGTGAACGAATAGTGAAGAAAATTAAGTGTACCGTGTAAGTGAGTAATTATTTTAGTGCACTGTTATTCGATGACCTTGTTAAGGATAGATACGTGAATCATTATTACTGTCGAAAAATGGAGGGGGAAAAAAGGAAGGGTGATAAACCTAAAGGTATGGACTACTGAAAAAAGTGGTGTAGTCAAGGTCAAGGGGTTTCTAATAAAGAAACAAATTTGGATTTAGCTATCAAAGCTTCAGCTACCTTGCATGCTGATAAGAAGACTGCCTACCCCGAAATCTAGTTTGGAATGCCTAGATATGTGCGATAAAAACCTTTATCCTAATATTTACACATTACTACAAATCTTGGCTACCATTCCTGTATCCACTGCTACCCCAGAAAGGTCTTTCTCGAGCCTAAGGAGACTAAAAAACTATTTACGAAACACTACAAGTGAAAACAGACTTAATGGTTTGGCTCTAATGAACATTCACTATGGAACAGAAATTCATGCAGATGAAGTAGTGGATATATTTAAAAGAAAAAGCCGAAGATTTCTTCTTTAGTGGTTTTAGATTTAGCACAGAGGAACGAAGTTAATTTATCCATTTCATTTAAAGTTAAGAACTTTATAAATATGTCGTAGTTTTTCGGATGAATATATAGATATTAAATTTTGTTGTTTTATTTACTTCTCAAACTAACCCCCCCCCCCAAAACTAAATCCTGGCTACGCCCGTGGTCTGGCTGCACGCCCCTGGCGTTCGGCCCAGTTTGTCTTCCAACTCGGCCCCGGGTAAATTTCCGCGAACCTTTTTTTGCCGACCCTCCTTCTTCTGCACCGGAGGAGCGGAGCAACCGCGGAGCCCGCGGCATGGCAGTTTGAACGTAATTAGGACACCGCCGCGCCGCGCCGCGCCGCGCCGCAGCGGCGATCCCATTTTCGTTTGCGGCGCACGACTCCTTTGTGTTCTTCGGGCAAGGGCAGAGCCCGGTTTTCGCGGGTCGGTCCCCCAACGAATGACGTTACCCAATAACGTTCCGGCCTTGGCCTTTAAAATCGGCGCGCATTACGTGAAAGAGCCGGCCGCGCCGCGATTTTCGGCAAGCCGACGATGCCGATTGAATCGGCGGAACGAAGATGGGAAGATAGAACGGAACGAGGCGATCCGGAGGTACCTAATAGAACGCGTTTTGCTACTTTTTGCACATTGTTTTTCGGTTTTGTTTTGGCTGTGGTCTGCCGCAAGCTTGTAAGCAATGGAAGCGCACCTTTTTGTTGCAGGGTTCTATCGAAACATCCAAAGCAAAGTCTAGACACTCTAGACAATACTAAGGCTTACTTGGCCTGTGTAAACAAATATTTCCCTCCTGCCCGATCCCGCTCCCTTCGCCTTGGCCCTCGATCGATATCCCGCTGAGCGGGCGATTCCGAGCGTCACTTTGTTACGTTACACAGTGTCTCTCGGAACGGTGTGCTTTAAAATCTTAAATACGAGCACCCCTCTTGTAGTCGAAGAGCCGGCCGCATGATTTCAACTCTCATAAGATTATATAATAAGACGTTATGTAAAATGTAGAGAGTATATATTTCTTTACTTGGAGCGAGTAGGTTGCCTCAGATAATATCAGCCCAATCATTGTTATTTAAAAAAGTTGTGGTTAATTTTTAAGTTTTTAATAGGTGCAACCCGCCCCACGAACATATTTACTATACTTTTGCGCAAAAGTCTTTTGATAAATTCGAAAAGTGCCGTCCTAAAAATCGAAGGAGGTGGTAAATTTCTTAATTGGGTCTTGTACTTTCCTCCAGTACCGAAAGAAACCTCGAAAATCCGATATTTAACCAAATTCCCCGACTCCCGATTTTCAAGTTTGGAGAAACGGAACGGCTGTAGAATTTGCGAAATTGACGGGATATCCTGAGGAACCGCTCTTAGAAATTGCGTGTTTTTTTTCTTATTTTTTTATTTTTCGGTAGCTTGGCGAAAAAAGGCAATTTCTGATAGTTTTCGGACTTTGGCTTTTATTAGGTGACGGGAAATGCCGACCATTCACGTAAAAATGATGCGTCCCACCTGCGTTGGTCGTTTTTTTCGCCGAAAATCCTTAGTAACTCGAGAACGGGAAATAATTTACCTAAAAAAGTTTCGTTAAATATGTTGACGGCCATCTCGCCGTACCGTCAGATCTCCTGAAAAACGCGTTTGAAAATTTTTTTTCCTGTGCATCAAACGTTATATGGCACTGGCTATATAGCGGGACTTCGCACACAACTCGCGTCCCCGAGGTCCAGACTTGCCCCCATCTTTCGCGCCGTATTTAACAGCGGAGGATTTTTGGGGCCCCGAAAATACGCCTATCGGATTTCTAAAGGACCAAGGGACCCTTTTTTTATTGTTGCTCCATGGACCTTCTTTCTTATTTTGTTCTATAATCATATGAGAGTAGATTTGCCTAAAAATTAACCACAACTTCCTTAAACAATAACAATGATCGGGCCCATATTAATTAAGGCAACCTACTCGATTCAGGTAAAGAAATATATTGTCTAAATTTTACATATAGTATATTTCCTAACAAGTGCGGAAAGTGCCACTTTTCCGCACGCGATTGCAGCCAAGAAATCGAGTGTGGAAAAGACACTTTCCGCAAGAGTTAGGAGCACTATTTTTTCTACAAGCGTGCGGAAAAGTAAGTACACTTTTCCGCACGCATTTCACTTTTCCGCACGCATTTTAGTTTAGAAAGTGCCACTTTTCCGCACTAGTGCGGAAAAATACTTTTCCGCACTGGACTAATACTCTCATACTATTGTAATCTATCATTTTAAAGCGCGTTTAATTTGACATAGTTACAATTATTGTTTGAATTTTAGGGAAGTTATGGAGCAAATAACCATATTATCAACGGGTCTCAGTGATTTTTAAAATGTATGACTAGTTGACTAGTTTTCAAATGAACACACTGTATAAAACATACGATCCTTGAAGTTTATGGAGATAAAAACTGAATTACCCTGCCCTTATTTGCCTGTTCAAATTGATGTAGGAAAATTTGAGCCAAAAAATAATCGTAAAGGTTAATATAATAATGAGTGCTGATAAGATAAGGAGAAAAAATATTTCTTTCAAAAGGAATTAAAACAATAGATAATGGATACTTAACATAAACAACAAAAAAAGGCTATATATGTAAGGATCTTCAGCATATATACTCAATTATCTCAGTGCAAAGTTTATCAAGGGTTAACTAGTCTTGCTTTTGTGACGTCCGCTAAGATATTACATCACTGAGTTTATATTTTTTATTTCCAACAATTTCTTCTAAGAACTTAATTTACTTATTTAAACTTTTGCTCTAAAAAATTTTGGGAATAGCGGGTTCTATTCTATAACTAGTGGGTTCTATCCCAGAATATTTTTTCTGGGGTTCTATTCTATAACTAAATTTAATAATTATTTCTACAGTGTGTCTCCGGATTGTTTGGACGACTCTCGTAAATGTAGGTTTTAAGACAATATATTTTATTAAAATGTTTGCAAAATTTCAAAAATCTAGGCTTTAATTTTTTTTAATTTTTTTTCACTTTTTTTTAAATAGCCTTTTCTGTAGCTTTCACGTCAAAATATTATCAAGGGAACTTGTTTATGGTGAAAAATTGGGTAGGTTTACAAAATTTAAAAAGCCTAGGCTTACTTTACGTATAAAAATCAAAGTAGGCTAATTACCTTTGTAATTGTTCACACCAACGCAGTTTTTCTTCGTGAACAAGTTTCCTTAATAACATTTTGACGTGAAAGCTACAGAGAAGGCACTTTTCTAAAAAAAAGTGGAAAAAATTCCAAAAAATCAAAGTAGGCGTAGACTTTTGAGATTTTGCAAACCTACTTGCTCAGTTTTTCATTCTGAACAAGTTTCCTTTATATTATTTTGTCGTAAAACCTACAGAAAGGGCACTTCATTGAATTGACAAGTAGATGGAAGGAGTGTAGAGAGAGAAACTGGCAGCCAAACTTGAGTAAGTGAAATAGTAAATAAATCAGCTGATTCCGGCAAAAACCACATAACACAAAAGAGGTGTTTGTCATACCTAACTTTCTGTTTTTGTGTCCTGTGCTTCAAACGAGTTCCGTTGTCAAACGTCATTTTCCTTCTGCCCCAAGTCCCAAATATTTATTTTTTTTTATTTGAGTTCGTGTCGTGGTGGCAGTTTCGTATAAAACGGCGTTGAGTTTTCTTAGTTGGTACCTATTTTTAGATCGGAGAGAAAATTCAATTTAGCTATGTGGCTGTATTCTCTCTGTTGCAGTTGTAAATTATAAAAAAGATGGTCAACTCCTGTTGTGTATTTGGATGTACCAAATGGGGCGGAAAGATAAGAATAGTGGGGGGTTTCTTTTCACTCGTAAGTCTTAAAAATCTTTGCTAATAACTTTGCAGTTGTCCAAGAGATAAGGTGATAAGACAAGTGGATTGCAGCAATAAAAAGGAAAAATTTTGTACTGTCTACAAGTATTGACTTGCATTTGTAGTCAACATTTTATTGAGAGCGATTTCATAAAGAATTTTGGGCAGCGCAAACTTAAAAAGTATGTAACTACTACAATTTTTTATTTTCCAAGTCATGATAGAAACTCTATCAAGGGAAAAACTGGCAAAATATTGTGCTAATGAACCTACAACTTCCTAGCCAAAGATGGAATTAATCTTGAAGTTCTGGTCCCTTTAATAAGGTACTTATTTGTAATTCTTTTTGTTAGATGCCTAAACATTAAAAATTATATAAAAATATGTAAAAGCTACCCGTCTTGGATGCTTTTCTTATTAAATTGAATTTTGAAATTAATAAATCAGTTAAGAAAAGTAATTAAAGTTGAAAATGTACACCTTATCCTAGATATTTTGTCGCCTTTATTTTAAAATAAACTTTTATTTTGGAATTTGTATTTTATTTGTCTCCATTTACTTCCAGGTAGGTACATAAAATTGATATGTATTTTTTTAATAAATTCACTACTTTTTTCTGTGCAATATTTACATAATTTATTGCGGTTATATAGAAAAATTCTCATTCCTACAAACAAGCCCCGAATTTCGGAATACAGATCATACAATAAAGAGGATTACGGAACATGTCCATTAAATTCTCCCATTAATATGCAACAACCCTATATACCTCCTTTGCCCGAATCAGCTGACACGTTCATTACGCGTCCTTGTCTTACTTATTGTCATTTGAAACCTATCTCTCTCTAGAGTTGGCAGCCCCAAACAACAATGAAAATCGCACCTGTGCGACTTCCATTATAGGTACTTATCAATTCGATCGGGCACTTTGTTGGTGTCAAAAATTTCCAAGGCATACATGATTTTTCAAAAGTAAAATTACGTCAAAAATTAGTTGCAAACCAAGCAAGGCTGAACCCAAAAGTTCAAATTTGAACTCGGAAATTTGCAGGAGTCGTCCAAACAATTCGGGGACACACTGTATATTACATATTAAAATCATTATAGTGGAATGCTTTTTTTGGTGTCATAGTTACTTCGAACCTATTTTTTGTTTCGTATAATTAACAGATTTCGGTTGTAACCCAATAGGTCTTCGTCATAATTTCTCATCTGGTATTGTCCTTAATTGCAGCTTGTCGGTGACAGACTAAGGATTCAACCCTAATGACCGACCCCATCGTAAAAAAAGATTTTTCTCCAGATAATACCTATTATATTCTCCTCAAACCCAGACCCCTATATCTACGTGACACTGTTGCCAAGTGTATAGGTACTATGGAATGGTACCAGTTGAATTTTGCTGTGAAAACGGTAAAACACACTTTTACATAAAATGTGGAGCTTGCCAAATCCCAAAGATTTGACTAATGTGTGGTTTACAGGTAAGACATTTTTCCTAATTATTATACGTCAAACTGAATCTTACCTTTCAGGGCCTTTAGGAATTCAAAAAAAGGTCACACAGATTTTGAATTGCTTTTACAGCCATTCACACTGCAATAAGAACCGTGATAATTCATCACTACTCAGAATTGGCAACGGTATTGGATATAATTTACGCGCACCCGGTACAATACAAAACACTGTTCTGAGAGACACTGTGCAACAAAGTGACGCTCGGAATCGCCCGCTCAGCGGGATATCAATCGAGGGCTAAGGCGAAGGGAGCGGGATCGGGCAGGAGGGAAATATTTGTTTACACAGGCCAAGTGAGCGGACTTATAGTATTCTCTAGACTTTGTCTATACTATACATCCTGTATACTGTCCTGTATATTAATTCTTCAAAATCGCCCTTGCTTCTTTCGACACCTCGCACATCCGACAACGCAGCGAGCGATAGCCACAAGTGTTCAGAAGAAAGTTTAGATCGCCGCTTCCAACCTCCCGACAAAACTCATTATTGTTGGGGCTAATTTATAAGACGGCCGGGCGGTGCACAGCATCGAAACTTGTTTCCTGCTTGCTTTAAACATTCACAAGTGTTTCCAGCGGACCGCCTGCGTTCTGGCTTGGAATAAATTCATTCTTCGGCACTGCTTTCTTGAGCGACCTAAACATAAATTGTGACCGGGGGAGAGATCTTAAAAGGTCGGATTACACAGCACCATTTCACGTTCGAGAATGGTAAACAAGTGTGCGCTGGCCAGAGATGTTTTATTTGTTTTTCAATCGTTCTTGCATTTTTGCAATTTTGGTTTGGAATATATAAAATGACAAAAAGTGCTATGTCAGCTTTTATTATACCTATGAATAGGTAGCGGTGTTCTTAAATAAAACTTGGTCTAGAGACTTCAAGTACAGAATACTTGATTTTTGGAAGCATTCGTACTTCGTAGTAGGTAGGTACTGGAGACCTTGAGGCAAAGTACCTAGTCGGTGTACCTACTCTGAAAGGGTGTTCCGAATGTAAATGTCAAAAGAAAGATACATTATAATCCTAAACTTGAAGAAACTCATTGCGAACATAAAAGTATATCTACTACAGAAAATATTATTTGTTGCCTGGCAATATTATTTTAGTCTCTCGTCGCAGAATCCATCAAGGTTACTCACGTAGGTACGGGAATATACACAGTTTGTCAACAAACAATTGTATTTCCAAATAAATACCAGTACAACGTTATTTCCTGTTCAGAAAAATTGAAGTGTTTGTCTGAATAGGTAAATAAGGTTTAACAATTATTGAGAAATATCACATGATCAATGAAGATTGAAAATACCTACTGGTAGGTATACCTATTTTAGTATATAGCTATATTATTATATATAGGTCTGTGATACTACAAAATTTTTGCTAAAAATGTTCCAATCATTTTCAGGACAAAAAAAAAACAGTAAAGGATTGTTAGGGTTATACATAAATTTAACGTATTAACTCATTATTGTAACTGTATAAAATGTTTTCAACCGAAGTAATCAATATTTTCAGCCAACAATCAATTTAAAACGGCAATTAAACTTCGCTTAATGTTGTTGGAACACATGTCCAGCCCAAGTGGGATACATAAAATAATAAATGAAATGAATTGGCGCCAAGAGACTGCAAGTGAAATCTCATATTAAACTCTATCAACATGATAATACATTGTTGCCAATGTGAAGGCCTTCTCTCTGTACGCTGCTAAAAGTTACCATTATAGAAATTATTTAAATATTTTAATAAAGAGCTTTCTCATATTTATATGCTTTCTGTTTCTGTTCTTTCGGCAACCTAAATATCCAATCTATATTTTCATCTACTTAACATATGGAACCAAACAATCTGTCAAATATTTATCGAATGGGCCATTTCTCAGGTCTGAAACCGTTGCATGCAACAGATAAGTCTCGAAGCTTAAGTCTTGTGTAAATATATAGAACGTCTCCGTTGTTCGTTGGTTTATTTAGCGAATAAAAACCGACCAATTCTGCGCGGATAAGGCATTCCTTATTCCTTATCCGTGTTTGACTTCGTCAAACACTCGCCACCTTATCTCGAAGGCCAGCTTATAACAATGCTTTGTTTCACGTTGAAAATATATCTTCGCTAGGCAGTACGTCAGTGTATAAAGTTGGCAAAGAAAGCTCCGATTTTATACACCACGAAATTATTCTAACAAAAATATATTTCACACGGTCAAATGTTGCTACAAATAAACCAATAGTCCAGTTTGCAGCGCCCAATTGGCCATATCGTCTAGATTGAAGCCAGCTGAAGCCAATTATAATGGTTGCCTGTTGGCCCCTGGGGTCAATCGTTGGATCGCTCTAAAAAACCGAGCGTATAAAATTTTCCGGCACTGTTGCCATTTAATAACCAAATGGCCTTTTTTGATAGGCGCAGTGCTAAATGCCACAAGGCACTCCCAGATAGTTGTTTTAAACTACATCAAAGGATCTGGTTGGTAGTGATATCTGGCAATCTGAAAGGTGCAAACAATTCGTTTTGTTCCCGAGTAAAAATCACGTGTGGATAATAGCAGTAGCATGGTGGGTATTCCGTAGAGCGTGTCAGCTATTTCGGCTCGGAGATGAAAGTGTTTTCTTATTATTCGAAAGTTATTTACAAAAGTCCGGAGGCAGGCGTCGAGGTGTTTGCACTTTGAATGTCAGCCAAAATTAGCGGGAAAACGTTGAATCATGGCGCACTGACGAAACGCAGAAACAAAGAGTGCACCACTTGTAATAATAGGCCCCTTTCTCAAACCACAACACAACAAATGTGAGGAACTAAACGCAAAATTTTCGATCATGGTTATTTCGAAAGCAGCTTCACGTTATGAGTTATGATTATTTTTCCCACAAATAGATCATGCTTGGACTTATGTCCTATTTTATTTTTATCCTAAACACTACCCACAACCTTCTTAAGCGTACAAGCCCTGTGCAAACATGTGGCAACGCCGCAGCGGGACGGTTCAACGGGTCTATGCAGTCTAGAGCAGTCTTCACTTTGGCTTAGTTTATCTTTTCTAATAAATGTTCAACCCTCTTTTTAATTATAACTAAATACGTTTATGAACTTTGTTTCAATAATTGAGTAAGTAGGTTTGTTTAATAGACAATATAAGCAGTACCAAGTAACAAAATATACACATAAGTATAAGTATTTATAATAAATACGATTCCTGGTGTGGATAGGTACATTTTCGACAAATATTATGGTAAATTTGGGCAAATAGAGGGGACTACATTTTGTTGTAAGTCGAATTTTTGTGAGAATTTTTCGCAAAGTGCGCCATCAGACATTACCTATCTTCTCTCATGGTTAAATTTTCATAAAAATACAAACAACAAGGGAACAGAGAATAGCATGTTGTGAAGGAGAGTAATCTCTTCTGATTGAAATGGCAGTTAGGGCCAATTTCATACTACATTCAACTAAATTATCTTTTGAGTTTAACATTAGGTAAAGAAACTTTTGCAACAATACTAAACAATGGTTGGATTGTTAGAAACCTCCTTTAATTTTAAAGGGTACTTTAGTTTGTCTATGCAATTGGCCCTTAATCATTTTATTCTTAAATTTTCGCCCTTTGGAAAGCCCAAATCGAATACAAGTTGACAGTTGACCGCTTGGCGTCAAGCAAAGAAAACCTAGCTACCTACTTCAAGTTATTATTACGATTTGACTTACAGCCAGGTATACATATAACCCATAAACAAGGATATAATTAAGTTCTAGCTTCCTTCGACGGTTCTAAGCATCTTGAGGCTTGAAATTGTAAAGGAACGATTCTTCACTTCGAACTTAAATGTTTCATTTTTTGCACAAACAAAACAAATTTATAAAAAAGCTGTCGCCAGCACTTTGGTCTGTCTGTTTCCACCCAGAGACACACTGCCTCGTCGTAGCAATCTGGCGACGATAGCACTACCCGCACTACACAAATTAATTCTGGTAAATTTCTTGTAAACTCAACTGACAGGGAGTGACAGGCCATGCCGCGCAGACCCGCAAACCATGTTGTCAGCTTTCTCAACTTCAGGGCTTTCCTAGACACGGCTGTGACTATCCTATTCGTTGGAGGTATGCCACCGATCTAATTGAATTTAGTGTTGTAGTCAAATAGTGTCAACGTCATATTTATCTCTTTCATATTTATTTGATTTCTTATTATGGCTGTATAACACATTGTATGCCAGACAAAACTTCTGAAGTGAATTTTTAACAGGGTCATTGAATTCACCTTGTGCTTTGAAAAAAACCGAAAAAAAAGTAATTACCTAACATTTTTTAAATAATCAACCGATTGTAAAATTTGTAAAGAATGTATAATTTAGTTAATTAATTTGTATTCAATATTTAAATATTATACATTCCTGTTCTAACTTTGTTTTAGATCCTGTTGAGAATGGCAACGACATGTTGTTTGGGATCTAAATGACCAGCACAAGACTGAGAAGAATTTGCTTTAATTTTTAAGAATCTGGCGTCAATAATTCATGTTTTTTTTTATTTCACCTCGGTAGTAAACCTGCCTACCTAGTATTTTCTATTCACGGACTGTCGCTTCTTCCTACAACCGAGCACTCCATGTATGAAGGTCATTTTTCAAAGAACATCATTAATTATAGAATCACGGAATAACATAATAAATTACTTTTTCAATTGGGTGTTTTTATTCATAACGACTCTATTTTTATGCCGGTTTTTTCAATGGTAAACAATCCCGGATATTCTATTTGAACCAAACCAATCATTAAGGTAAGTAATTTCACTAATTTCAGGTAAATATAGGTCAGAGAGAAGGAATTGAGGGGACACACGGACACACGCATATGTATGGGTGTATCTGGTCCAGGAACATTAAATGTCTGAACGAGAAATAGTTGTAATATCACAAGTGCCGGAAATGTTATCGATAATTTTTTCGAAAGCGCTATTTTGCCTAGAAAGATCACGAGTAAAAAAATTGGTCTTTTATTTTATCTCTGAAAATAAAAGCCCAATTTGTACGAGTGGTTTTGTTAATGGGCAAAATAGGGTTTGAGAATAAAATTATTTAGAAAAATTTCCGGTATTTGTCGAGATTATTTCACGAATATGATTTAATAATTTCTGTATTAATTTTTTCTATGTTTACATTTCCAAAACGACTCTTTTTGAACGAGTTTCTTGACAGCTTCGACTATGTAGCGTTCAAGTAAACAAACATGACGCTTGGATATCCAAGGCAAATGCGATTATACCTACACCCTGTCAGAGTTGGTTTATTTAAAAATTTAAACGGAGACGGAGGTCTAATAACAACAATTTAACAATGTAAAAGTTATATAAATTCATTGCTACGATGCTTAATAATATCGCAACATAATTTACAAGCTGCATAATTTAGAACAGTGTAAAACACACCAATTTTAAGAAGTACGCGTTTGTATCGAACAGATTCGTGGTTGCTAAACAACGAAGTGATAATTGCACAAGTGGTATTTACCGCTTTGGTTTGCACAAGTGCAATTATCACTAGCAGAGGCATATGCAATCATATGATTGGTTGGATTTTTATGGAAGGAGTTATCTTATTGGATGCAAGCTGTATGAGGGAAATAATCATTGTAAGATAACCTTGTACACTGTACAACATTTCTCAGCTGGAAAGGGGTTGGGCAGTGGACATCGTAGACACACATAATATTTGACTTTCCAAGTTATGAAATGTAGCTTATTTCCAAATTAGTGGCGACATTAGAGGTAAGAAAATTTTTGTTATATATTTGCCGATTCTTTATTGATTTGATTGATGCATAATGGGGTGGACAGCCAACTTTATATTTTCAATATTCCTGTACTGTATCCCAAATTTATAGATATTTGTAGCTGTAGAATATTTTTTAAACAGTTGTTTTCTTCGTGATATCTAATACATCGTCAATAATACTCGTACATCTTCGATATCGATAGTCGCAATATTTGAAAGAAGCCTAGAGGGCTATCTGTTCTTGACTCGGAGGGGTCTCGAGTGTTATCTAACGAGGACAAACGTTGATCAGTAAATATTTTTCGACAAACACGAATCGACGCATCGACTTTATCGTCCATTGCCGGATAAATAATCGTCGGCCGAAAACATCTCGAGATAACGCGGAAATCAAACAGCTCGCTTCTTATCTCGCCCTTAAAAATGCTTTTGAAGTTCAGGGCATACTATATCGAGTATACGAATAACACGTATAGCAACAATAATTTAATTTTCTCCCAAAAAATATTCTAAATAGCATTCATTCTGTTCAACGAATGAGGATCGGCGATAGCTTTGTTGTCATGTTTCTTAAACAACAACAATGTAAAACATATGAATTAGAGGCAATCAAATGAACTGGCGGAAGATTCCATCCACTTACTTGGCGTTCACCAGTAAATTGGCACTTAGACTACCACCGTAATAACATGCTCGCTCGATATTTATGAAACGAAATTATACTTCTCAACATGCTACCTAAAGTGACACACATAATTATTTGTGTATGTACGGAAATATTGAGTCAGATATATTTCTAATGTGTCGATTGTATATAGAAAGCAGCGACTTGTACTCCGTTGTTATTATTTTTGGAGCTCCTCTGACATTATTAACCTTTCCCAAGAGAGGCGTAAGTGTAATTATGTTAATCCGTGTCGAGGAGGCAACTGAAAGTGAGAGTTAATGTGAAAGCGCTCGTTGCCTCGCTACACAGAACATTTTCCAAAACAAATTCTACCCGGTAGTCGGTAGTCGGAAATAAAAACGAGCGATTGGCTAATACGAGTTGTAGTTTGATTGGCCACACATGCTTGGGTTTGGGTATCAACTGAACAGGAAAAGGCACTTTACATAACATACATAGATTATTACATAGAATATACTAGATATCTAGATTGATCACAATGGCCGTTATTAGCATTTACGAAATAAGCCTAATAACTACCACTGTGATAAATATTTTTAAATAATAAATTTAATAATAACTTTTGTCTCGATCTACAGATCGAAAAAAGCCATTTTATGGGTCAAAATGTTGAATCACCACATACGTGCTGTGCAGAAATTCTAATTTTCCTCAAAAATTTTCTTATGCGACCTCAATGAAATTTTACATGTTCGTATGCACAAAAATGAGCCGTTTCCAAATTTGAACACAAAAGTGTATGGGGCTTATTAAAAAAAACAAAGTTGGTTATCATAGCAAGGAAATGACCGGCTTCCAAAAAAAAATTCAAGATTACCAAAATATGCATATAGCAGATAGATCAACTGAAAAACTCTTGTCTGAAACATTTTTTTATACAAGGTGTATTTAAAAAGTTATATACATTATTCCAGCTAAATTGGGCACCCTGTAATACTATATGTAGAGAAAAAAGTAAAACTCCTCTATTTATTGGATTAAAAGGCTGGTCAAAGTACTGAGTGGTATTCAAAGTATTGTCAAAGAGCGGGAAATTTGAAATTTACACTTAAAGCACATGCGATTTTCCTGTTTTAGCTGTATCCCTTCTTCTTCTTCTTCTTCTTCTTCTCTTCTTGAAGCGGTAATCAGCTATTACTGAAAGTAGCTCTGATGTACATACTCAGTTCAGTAATAAGTAATAACCACGTGGATGCTCATAGTTACATAACAAAACAAACCGCAAAATTATGTGTATTTAAGTACTATGTACATATCGGCATTTTGGTATTTGCTAAAACACAAAAACATGGGTGTATCTTATTCAAATAACAATATTTTCACAGGCAAATTTATTGCCAGCCACATTGGAAAATTCCAAATACTATTCACTATTTTCTTAAGAAATTCCAATATTCCATAAAGCATTTATAGTTTTTTTGAAATTTTAAAGGATATTTTTGATTGGTGGCCTTCGTTCTTGCTTTCTTATGAAACGTAGTCAAGCATACAGGGTGATCCAAATACATTGGTAACTCCGTTAGTATTAAATATACAAAAACCGTTAAATTAGCAAAGTGTACGTTATCGTTGAATGAGGGAATAATTCACTCAACGACGTTATCTAACGTCGAGTTTTTTTAGATAAAAATATCACATTTTATTAAATTGTTATTGCACAGTTGTATCTATATATTCTTTCAGGAAAGCCATTGAAATTTGGAATAAAAATAATTGTGATTAACCTGTCGCTATGATGAAAAACGCATAATGCAAATTAGAATAATGAATACCTAACAAATATTGGGCCGCACTAAATTCGGATCATCCTGTATAAGGACATTAGCAATTCTTTCATGCTCGATGTACAGAGACATGCATAAATCATAAGGTGTTCCATGTATAAATAGGCACTTTGTAAGAATTGTTGTTGCGACACAGGATACATAGACGTTGGAATATCGGGAAACTCAGTTTATAATTCGTGTAGTTTTATTATCATAGAAGAACCTGTCGTAAACTAAACATATGTATATTACCCATACCCAGTGTTGTTCAATGCCCTGGCGAAAAAATGTTGTGTTCATTCTGCAGTGAAAGGAAAAGGAAGCGGAAACGCAAAATCGCGAGTATAAACAACGGTTATAGGCGCTCTTAGGCATTTCTATGAAAGTGAAAGCGAGAAGGACGCTTATAAGGTGGATTCCGCGATAAAAAATCAGGCAGGCAATACACATTAAGCAATGTTATGTAATGGAAACTTTTATTGTATTGATCGTCTTTTACATGCAACCTGTTAAAGGCGAAGGCGAAGTCTCTGCTTTCTCATCCGCAACTCATTGATTCCTGGAGTGATTTTAAGGGTCATCCTCTATTGGCAAAATTAATGCAATAAAAGATAATGTAAAGTCTATTTTAAAAGTAGACCGACAAGAAGAAGATTTTTCATCTCCATTCTGTATACAGAGTGTCTCACATAAGAGCATTGCATATTGAATAAGGAATTCGTTAATCAATGATAAGAGTGAAACACCCCTATAACTTCTTTAATTTTTAACCGACCAGAACGAAATTTTTACCAAAGGTAGCTGGCATAGTTGCCTACTTATTTCCAAAAAATTAGTTGCCTACTCCAAGTCGAAGCCACCTGCGATGCCACAATCAAGGCTAAAAATCCGAAAGTCATATTAGGCATTTTTTCCAAAAAAATTTACTAGAAAAAGTTGTTCAGAATCGATTCAGAACCCTAAATCCAAAATTTTATGAAAATCAAAAAATATTAATTTAAAAAAATTAAATTCCAAAAACAGCAATTTAATAATTTGCTGCGTTTAGAAAAGTGTGCAAGGCAAGTTGTTTTCATAAAGTAATTGTTTTAAAATAAAAGCTACAAAACAAATTTTAAAAATTTAAATTTTAAATTTTTACTCTAATTTTATTTATTTAATATTTTTTGATTTTGACAAAGTTTTGTATTTAGGGTTCTGAATCGATTCTGAACAACTTTTTCTATTAATTTTAAAAAAATGCCTAATATGACATTCGGATTTTTAGCCTCGTTTGTGGCATCGCAGGTGGCTTTGGTTTTGGAGTACGCAACTAATTTTTTGGAAATAAGTAGGCAACAATGCCATCTACCTTTGGTAAAAATTTCGTTCTGGTCGGTTAAAAATTAAAGTTATAGGGTGGTTTCACTCTTAAGTGAGACACTCTGTATATCTCCCAAAAGCAAGCTTATATAAAAATAAGAAAATTAAAATTCTGTAGGTAGGTATGCAAAAACTCTTTAGTTAATCAAGTACCTCTATTACCTAACCTTAACACCGAGTGCCAACACCTTACTGGACAGTCAATCGCGTCTTATCGTCAATTTCTTGTTCCTTCGAACACGTAGTAAAAACATCAATTACAAAAGTACAACAGATGTCACAGCGACGACGATTCCACTCTGAGTCATCATCATTATTTTTTAATACCAATAAAATGAGTTCTTTTCGTGGAATTATTTTTTCAGAGAGGTGTGTCTTTCATCTACGTCCTCACTCCTCGTCACTCCATACACCGTCGGTCATCATATTACGTAGTTCTACAGTAAAATTGTAAATTTTATTAGTCCGCCAGCATTAGTAGAGGTACCTACCTATAGCAGGTAATATCAATCCTACCTACACGAGTCGAAAAAAACTGGTTTTAAAATATGTATCCGCCTTGCGTATTAACGTTCGACCAGAGTTTGTTTTAGTAAAAAAAGCATCACGACGAAATCCGGAAAACAGGCATTAAAAAAACTTCGTTTGAATACTAATTCAAAGGCACAGGCGTACGCGCGAACACTCACAATAATTCCCACAAATTAGGTTCTGTATCCTGAAAAAGTTAGCTTGTTTAAACATTTAGGTTATATAGATCTATACAGTTTTTAAAAGTTTGCTTCTGTACCTTTCTTATTATTTTTATTACAAGTCTTATAATCAAAAGCAATATACCTACACCTTGAATTATTCATTTCTGCGAATGGAAAGTAACAAGAATTCGCAAATATATCGAGAACTAAAAAGATTATTAAAACAACGTATTGTTTTATTTTGGAGACCACTCTTAATGATGCAGGGTGCAGCCTTTAAGCTTCGAACCCGATCACCTGCGCAGAAGCGAGTTAAAAATGTGCCAAAAAACCCTCGAAGCCATCGAGCATAAAATTACAATTATCGATCTACCTGAAAAAAAGGTAATAGCGGCTATAATTAATTTATTGGCGCGTGTAACGAATAACGAGCCACCTCTGGGTATCCATCGTCAGAGCAAGCGCTAATTGACAATTAATCAGGTATATTTCTGGTCGATGTCAGGATAGCTTGGTTTTCAGTGCAAAAAAACTTATTTTCGACGATTATAATAGGTATCGATATAAGTCGGAAAATGTGCCGATTTCTATGTACAGGTTAGGTTAGATTCGGATGATGGTTTTAATTGTATCGCTCCAAAATGTTTATTGTTTAAGTATAGATGAAGACATTACCTTTTAACCATCAGCGGTTAAATTCTCTCATGTGGTAGATATGGGTATTATTAGGATAATGTTTATAGTGGCAAATGTAGGAGCTGTTCTCACGATCGCCCCCTAGTCGTTGGCGATGGGGGTACAGGGGTACAAGCAACATATCAACAATAGCAGCGCAATATGTGAAGTGTCTGATTATCGCGCCCTATGTTGCATTATGAGGCCCAAATGATGTTACGATCAAGTAACCCCTCAAATTCAAGCGTGCAAAATGATCCCATTAGAGTGTGGGTAGTGTTAAAATTTGAAATATAAAAAATGTATTTCTTCTTCTAACATTTATTCTCTTTCTCCATTTTTCATTACAATAATTGCTCTTCAGCTCTTCTCTTATATTTTTAGAATTCATTTTAATAATTCGAAATACCAAATCTACATATTTGAATTCTGCGACACATGTAGGTAACGTCAGTGTCAAAGTTAAATTTTTACAAACCTTATAAGGTGTCCACAAAAAATCATTGCTGTCAACCTCGCAAAAGGAAATGTTCCTATAAGTTCTCACATCCTATTGACATCACTTTCAGATATAGTTTAACATTCTTCATCATAAACGTCCCAAATGGGGAGTGTCAAAGGGTTAAAATTACCCCAATTTTTTTGTACGCTTTCATGATTTCTTCTCCCAGGTATATCATAAATCAAATTTCAAAATTCTATCTGTTCGTTAAAAAATATATAGAAAAAACCGTTTGCCAAAGTGGGCATTTTTTGCGGCAGGGTTTATAGGAACTTTTTCATTTTTTTAAGTCTCAGAACGCGCTGGTAAATTGATGGCTAATTTCGAGACACCCCGTATAATATTATGTTCAGGGTGGCTCATTATAAATTGACACCCCCTTAACTTGCTAGTTTTTGAGGTTAGAAAAAAGTTTATTACAATACAGTGTGTTCTAGAAAGCCCTGGCAACCATAACTTATAGTTTTTTTTTAATATAAATAAACCTTGCATATTTTCGGATTATTGAATTCTACGCATTTTTCCGATTCCAACTAAGTATATGTAGGTATATGTTATATTCGCTCCAGGGACTCTTTAAAATAAGGGGACCCAGCATTTCACATTCTATCACATAGGAAGAGTGAAGCCTTGAGGGGAAGTTTGTTTTCTGTAGACTCCAAGGAGACCACAAAAGTGGGCTGGTACAAGGTTATGTTATATATCAGTGTCCAACTGCCATCAGGTTTTATGTGATAGATAGTGCCATAGATTCTAAAGGGGGCAAAAAAAAATTCCCATCATAATTCACAATTTTTAAGTTTTCTAACTTCCAGATACTTAGATGTGACAATTAAAGAATTTCAACTATACAATAAATTTGTTTCATTTGACAGTTGCCATATTCTGTAATTGTAGACACAACATTGTCAAGTCTAATTTTTAGAAATCATGGAAACCATTATTAATTTTTACTAACAATCAAAGTACCTGTTATATTCATAGATTCTCCAATAAAATGGCATACTCGGCATCACTCATACTATATTAGAATAGAATGAGCAAAGAATAGGCCTCACATTGGAAAGTATAATGCTGGGTCCCCTTATTTTAAAGAGTCCCGTTCGTTCAGAACTGAGCCTTTTTTGTGAAGGATTACTCCTTGGATCATAGGTTGCCATGGAAGACAAATGCCAAATTATAGTAAAAATTATTGACAGTTTACAAAAGTATAGTCACGCTTTGAAAAATAAAATGAGCTATTTCAAGGTTTCAGAGAAAAATGAAGAAGGGAAATTGAGAGAAATGGTCCTGTTAACCATTCGACTGTTTTGAAGGGATTCCATGGCACACTTGACTCGCCAGATGTCTTTAAAATTCCTATTTTGCTCAACTTTGACACCCTAGAGAATGGAACTCACTGTATATTTTTTGTTCAAATTTTGTATATGGGCGTTTTGGGGTATTCTGATTAACTCTGTGCGGTCAGATTTTAAATAAAAAAATCGCTAAATGGTTTTCGTGAAAATCGGGGGTATAAAAAGATCGCAGCCGGCCCTGGACTTGCATTTTGAAAATGGCGAAGGCCAAAAGAAGCGGTTTTTGAAGTCCTTTCAAACAAAACAAGTTTAGGCGATTATTTCCAAAAATGAAGATTTTACGGATTTGTACAGTTTTAAAGTTGTATGTATTAAACGCTCAACACAGCAATTTTATCGTTGACTCAATAAACAGAAAGTTAGTAGCAAATATCATTAAATACATTGAGCAAGATGGAGCTAGGCCATGTGGAGCATTTGTAATACGTATATAATTTTTCTAAATGTCATTGTCGTTTTCAATAAAAATTTAATTTCAAACAAAAAATCTGTCGAAGTTTATTAACTATGTAACTATTTGAAATTTCTCATTTCTCTCATTTTCCCTCCTTCATTTGTCTCTGAAATCTTAAAATAGCCCATTTTGTTTTCCAATAAAATTTTGACGTGAAATCTCCAGAAAGGACATTTTTCTAAGAAAAAAGTGGGAGATAAATCTAAAAATCAAAGTAGGCCTAGACTTTTAAAATTTTGCAATTCTACTCAATTTTTCATTCTGAGCAAGTTTTCTTAATAACATTTTGTCGTAAAAAAATCCCTAATGGGGTTTCTTGTAAATTTGCTGTTTTAAAAAATCATAGCAGGCCATGAAATAATTACCCATTCCAAATACCACCACCTATGAGATACTATCCCTTGGTACTACCAATAAAAAAATAGAGACCATTTGTTTCCCGTGGCCTTCATATATTTCTGTCCAGTATCAAGTTGGGACACACTATACTTCGTTGAAATCAGAAAAATGCGTAGAATTTAATAATCCAAAAATATACAAGGTGTTCCATTTAAAAAAACATAAGGTATGTCTGCCACGGCTTTCTAGAACAAACTGTATAAGGTCCAATAGCGTCACCAAAAACTTTGTATTAGTATCTAAAACTTTTGTAAAAAACTTTTTTTTCTAAGCTCAAAAACTAGCAATTTAATTTATAATAAGCCATCCTGTTCCTCCCCGTTGTACATATACGTATGTACAGTTTCGCCACCCCATTAACCAAAGATAACGTTCCGGCTTTATCTTCCACTTAGCGGGCACAAAACGCCACGCAGCCGCCCCATCAATTACAATTAAGGGGATGATGACGAGTAGGGGGCTGGGGGTTAAATGCCCGCATTCCGTGTAGTTCGGCGGGCGTAGGGGTGCGTGGGGCGTGGAGAGGGTGGGAAAAAGGTATATTATATTTGCATATTTTCCATTGTGAAAGCTAATAAAATCTCTCAAATACCATACCTACCACATGAAACTGGGGTAGTCCAGAAGAAGAAGTGAAAATGATCCAAATTGTGGCCCTCAACAAAAGGATTTCAGGCTTACCCTGTAGTGTAGGGATCTGTCGTGATTCGTAGATGACTTATATCTCAGATAAAAAAAAATAAAAAATATAATTTAAATCACAAAGCGTTTTACTTCACAATTTTTCTGGTCTGGGAAGTCGTTTCTGATATTGATATATTTTTTTCTTTTATAGTCGCCGTCTATGCTCCCACTTACTACCAGAACCAGAAGGACACGAGGCCCGTATGATGCCTCATGTCATGTAGAGGCGCCGACGTGTGACCGTTTGATTTCCGATTTGCCTCTCACGACTGGACTGGGGGTTGATATTTGGGATTCTCATTCGCATTAATGTTTCATATTGAAACCAAAATAATGACTCTCAAGTTCATTTTATTTTCGCTGGGCACTAAACGTTTTCAGTTGGGTTGGATGTTGGACATTATTCGTTTTTACAGAAAACCCACTGAAACAGGTTTTGATACCAGTTGACCGGTTACCTACCATTTTTATGAAGTATTATAATTTTTTATTGCTCTATGAATATTGAATAGTACCTATTTTTGACAGATTTTAGTTAAGAGAACCTTTCAAAAATGGCGCCTTGTGTATTGTGTATTTTTATTAATTTGTATTTTTTTGCAATTTTTTACCTACGCGACTATCGATCTAACAAAAGTTACCCACAAGTCAATAAATACCATTGAAACGACTTACGTATATTTCCTAACAAGTGCGGAAAGTGCCACTTTTCCGCACGCGATTGCAGTTGGCCGAGCAGTTGGCTGAACGACGCGTAGCGGAGTTCAGCCAAGAAATCGAGTGTGGAAAAGACACTTTCCGCAAGAGTTAGGAACGCTATTTTTTCTACAAGCATTTACTTTCCCGCACGTATGTTAGTTTAGAAAGTGTCACTTTTCCGCACCAGTGCGGAAAAGTGTCCCAGTGTCCCAAGTTTTATTAATTTACTTCACAACTGCATACTGACACTTATTCCTACACACAAAAATTATCAAAATCATGTAGCACATCACAATTGTACAGGGTGTTTCGAATCAAATCTGAACACCCTGTATATGTTTGTAAAAATCGACAAAGTGTACCTCACTGTGATAAAAGCTTCACTGGAGTAAATCTATGCAGAGTTGCATCTTTGACAGACTTGACAGTTGACATTGAGTTCGCGCGATGATGCGGTTCAAAACTAATTTCTACACATTTCGATAATGTGACAAAACAACCGCACTATAGAGTGTTGTTTTATTTTTGACAGTTATGACGTCACATTTTTTAAAAATTGAACACCTGTTTTTTAGTTTGGCTTTAGCTTAATAATTAATAATTCTTCTAAACTTAGCAGTATAACGACAACAAATGTTTATGGATCCTAAATATAGCCGCAAATATGCTGAAACTTCAAAATGGATAGAATACTGAATGTATGAATGAATGGACGGTCTTCAAAAAATTCTCCAGTATAAAAACTTACTCTATACCTACTTTTTCTTTTCATAAAACAATATAATAGGTACTTAGGTTTCAAGTATTTTAAATACCTGAAAGTATTTAAATATCGCTAAGTATTAAATAAATACTAAATCGTATTTAATCACAGAATAAATAGCGCTTGACGTATAGGCTATATAAATTCTGTGATTTAATATTTAATATTTAAATACTTTTAATTTGAAAATAGTATTTTGTATTAAATACTTTTCTATTAATCAAGTATTTATAGTATTTACTATTTAAATACTTTTCAAAAGTATTTTGCCCAGCTCTGCTAGGAACCGTAGTTAACTTATAGCACAGACCTATATAGCTTAAGTGTGCCCCTTAGACATTAACACATTTTTTTTTGTTAAATGTTGTATAATATTGACATGATTGCGCGTACCTATATTATTGTCTTTATTTAAACAAAGATCTGACTCACAGCTAACTAAACAAAAATTCATATTGATAACCGGTATTTGTTTGAACAAAGACACTCCAACCACATGTTATATAAGAATAAATATGTGTTATTAGCCTGCCCAAAATCCACTAAGAATAAGTTCTAATTTTTTTGATACAACCTTATGGTAGGTACTTTTAATCTTCGTAACAAAGAGCAGATTATCAAGCACGATCAATCGAAAATCCATCAGGTCGGAGTCCATATCTATAGCAACAACGTGCAATTTTCTGTATTGCTACATTCAATAAGTAGTAAGTATAAACAAATTATGAAAATCAGTACATTCACATTGCACAGTTATTTGTTAGCAATATACTCCATACATTATAGTCTAGCGTTATTAATGTATGCTCTACAAATATACAAATATCATGTACCACAGACAAATGTAGGTATAGCTACCCCATAACATATGTCACATATTATGGTGTAATATTAGATCTCGGCATCTTCGTTTAAAAAATTGTCTTTGTTTGCATTCGAAAATGCCACTAGCAGATGCTAATATAGAAGGCGCAGATGTGTTGGTTATGTCGATGTTTGTACAAGTCGGTATATTAGCATTAGGAAACATGACAAATAAATAATAAAGTGATGGGTATGTATTTACCAATTCTGTTAGATATTCTCCTCGTAAGAAAATAAAACACATTTCAGTAAATTCGTATTCCGTGGTAACTTTTGAACGATCGTGTATATACAGGGTGAACATAGTGAACCTGCTTTCCTTTATAAGACGTGTTCCTTTCGTTAAAATAAAGACACATATTTTGGCTTTTGGTGCGTAATTCAAAATGCTTATTGCTTTAGAATTTTTTGCCGGCTCTTTTTTTATAATTTGGTAGACACTACCTGATGAAAAATTCAATTTTTAATCGAAAAGTACTCTTTCTTTAGATTTTTGACAAGACTAAATTTGTTGCTTTAGCAATCATGCTTTATTTTATGACAAAACAATTAATAAAATTAATGGCACTGTTATTGCCCTCTATGAGTCAAGTGCTTAACTACCCAAATATTTTTAATAGTTTCTTTTCGCTCGCAGCCATCTATCGGTCAACTTACAAACTGGCATTGACGCCGGCGCTATCTAGCGGTCGAACGTCGAAGTCTCCTGAAGACAACTTTCGTTGCCCACCGCTAGATGGCGGCGGAGACGCCAGAACTGACATGACTGACATTATATTTCTGTCTCCCACCGTTAGATGGCGGCGACGGCGCTAAAACTGTCACTGTCACACGGTGGGTGTCAAAAAAGATTGTCAGCTGACTCCAATCAGTCCCGTGTCTCGTGAGGCAAAATTCCAAAAAGTCCTTTATTTTCAATATTTTTCGAGGAAAACACGCACAATGGCAGAAAATAAGGACAGGCTTCCCATTTTCCCTTCCAGAGGGTGAGTAGATGATAGGTTTTATTAGGAACCTGGGAACATTTCATGGATTGATAAATGCTGAAATAGGGAGTGACCGCAAATGCAATGTTTTTGGTTTCAGTGCCCAAATGTTGATGAAGGCGAGGCTAAAGGGGGCCCAGAAGGGACACAGTTTGTTGAAGAAGAAGGCCGATGCTTTGCAGATGAGGTTCCGAATGATTTTGTCCAAAATTATCGAGGTAAGGAAATTTATTGACCCATGTCCGAGCTGGCTCACATTTTCAGTTTTTTTTTATTAAAATAATTGAAACATTAAGGGACAGTAGTGCCAGTTTGCTACAAGTTTTGATTTTTTGACTTGTGGGAGTTAATAGTTTTATCCCATATTTTATCGAACTGATTTTTGTTTTTTATTCAACTGGTTCTTAATTAATAATTATTCTTGTATGTCAGACCAAAACTCTCATGGGTGAAGTCATGAAAGAAGCCGCCTTCTCATTGGCCGAGGCTAAATTTGCTACTGGCGATTTTAACCAGGTGGTTCTTCAGAATGTCACCAAAGCTCAAATTAAAATCAGAACCAAAAAGGACAACGTTGCAGGCAAGTCAAAATTTATCGTTATATTACTACTATTATTTATATTATTATCCCTTTATACCTACCTTTTTTGACAGCATGACCAGAGCTGGGCAGATCTATTTAAAAAAGATGTTTTAAAGATCTAAGATCGCGATCTAGATCTTTTTTGTTTCATTAATGAGCGATCTTTTTTAAAAAGCTCTTTTTTAAAAAGATCGTTTCAAAAATATCTGACCTTTGTTCTTAATTTGACGATCTTAGATCATTTTAAAGATCTAAGATTGTTTTAAAGATCTAAGATCTTTACTTACGTTACTAACGAGCGTTCATTTAAACCAGTTTACCTCAGGAGATCTCTAGGTCTCGGCTAAAGTGCAAATTGTCAGAATTCGCGAAAAATGACAAATAATATAAACAAACTGACGTACATTTTACCTACAACTACAAGAACCTATTTTGAGGTCAAATTTAATTGAATGCTTTATGTTAATTTGTATTTTATTTTCAATTATCTATTTCTCAAAATTCCGAATTTTATAACTAAAGTTATAAAATTGTAAATTGTATAAATAATCGGTGAACACGTTTTTACACGAAAAGTCTAATTCTCCATAGGTATATCAACTGATTGATTACGTAACTAGTTCAGTTAGAGTAGTAACTTAGTAACTAGATACGTAAAATTTTACTTTACACAACTAGTTACGTAAAACTGGACGTATCATCACTTGCTCAGGTTTTGAAAGATGTCATTTTATGCTATGTCAAAATTAGGAAAAGTATTTATAGACATCTATATCTATTAACTATGCATATAATATCATGAATTTTGTTCAAAGATCTTAGATTATTTAGAAGATCTTAGATCGTTTAAAAGATCTTAGATTGTTTAGAAGATCTTAGATCGTTCAAAAGATCTTAGATCGATTGATATTTTTTAAATAGATCATTTTTAGACGATCTTTGATCTAAGATCGTTTTTGCATGAAAAGATCTATTTTTAAACGATCTTAGATCTTTTTTTGAAAAACGATCTGATCTATGATCTAGATCTTTTTTGGCGCGATCTTTTGATCACCCTATATTTGTCTTATTGCCAAAGGTGAAAGAAGAAAACTTTTTTTTACACAAAACATTGCATTCCAGGTGTGACTTTGCCAGTTTTTGAATGTTACCAAGACGGTACCGACACTTACGAGCTGGCCGGATTGGCCAGAGGCGGTCAACAGTTGACAAAGTTGAAGAAAAATTATCAAAGTGCGGTTAAGTTGCTGGTCGAGTTAGCGTCACTGCAAACTTCATTTGTCACTTTGGACGAAGTCATCAAAATTACCAACAGAAGAGTAAACGCCATTGAACATGGTAAGAGGATATTTTAAAAAGTGCTCTCTTATTCGAAAATTGCTTGTATGTCCGATTGTCTACTCCTATTTCCCCGTAGTAATCATTCCGAGAATCGAGAACACTCTGGCGTACATTATTTCCGAGCTGGACGAACTCGAAAGGGAAGAGTTCTACCGTCTGAAGAAGATCCAGGACAAGAAGAAGGTGATCAAGGCGGAAAAGGAACGCCGTCGTATCGCATTGATCGAGGCGGGCCTCCTCAGCGACGACCGTATGGGCTCCAACTTCCTCGACGAAGGGGACGAGGACATTCTCTTCTAAGAATTGGAAATCGCGTACGGAAACTTTGGTATATTCGTTGTGTAAACGAAAATAAAGGAAGGGGGACAAACGCTGTCGAAATTGATGGATATCGGAACATTCTCGGAAGGTTAGAACATCCTCGCTTTAAGAGAATATTCCGGTTTTCTCAAGAATGTTCCAATAGGGAATAATAATTATCTGGTGAAATTATCAGTGGTTATTCCCTCTTCCTATTTTCTTTTGTTCAATGAGTCATTCAGTATTTTTGGATTTTGTTCTAACTGTCATCTTAGGAGGGGCAAAAAAGGGGTAAAACTAAATCAATAAACATATTGAAAGGTTTAAAATTCATACGGTGGTTTTTTTACTAATATTATTTTATACCCAGATACAATAATTAGTGAAACAGTTTAAAGATCCTTGCAGGCAGTTTGTCATGTAGATGCAGCAGTATGTCCTGACTTTTTGGAGACATGAAATATATATCAAAAATTTTTATAAGAAAATGTTATTCATGAATGCAGATTATGGATATTTTCTGCCTCGTTTCACGCCGAAGGGAGCCGTAACTCGTGGGAGGCCATGGAAAAAACTCCAAACTTTTCACCAAAGTCTGTAGAAAGACCATGGCCTACTACGATTTACGGGCAAATCGTAGGAGGCCATGAGAAAAACAATAATAATAAAGTAGGCCCTTATAAGATAGTAGGCCGTGCCACTGTTTCTCCAAGGCCGCCTTGGAGAAACAGTGATAGAAGAAAACAAAACAACAACAAACAGTATGTCAACAAGTACACCTCGAAAATAAGGAAAAATGCGTAAATTTTGTCAATTGTTGAAAACTGATAAAAAGTAAAGGTAAGTCAGATAATTTCTTATTTTATCTATCAATTATAATATTTATTATCAATGACTTTATATCACTGTTATTATTCTGTTAGTAGTAAAAATTTTTGAGGTTAATTCACCGTTTCAAAAGTAGCTTTCTTAAATCTAATATGTTAGATTGTCTAAATCACACTTACACCCTTGGCACAGAAAATATTTTCTGTGCCCTCAGGTATAAATTAGCTATGGACATGTTTCCAAAAAAATGAGATAAACTGCGTAAATAATTATTGTTATGAAGTAGAATATAAGTACATACACCGAACTATATTCTAGTTCGGTGAGAATATTGCACACAAGCATTGTAAAAACAATAATAGTATTGAAAATAATATAGGTACCTATTTGAATGAAATTCTCAATAATATTCTATATATTACTTATGTAAAATTATTATGTATATGTGTATATCTCGATCGAATTAAATGCTATAATAAGGTAGGTAATCATTGTTTTTGTCAAAAACACATAATAAATAAATATTTAGATATGTTATAAAATATTAAAGTATCACAATATATATTATTGTATAATTACCTATAGGACCTATTACATTGTATATTTGTTGTGTAAACGATTTCATTTATATGTATTTTTTGCTTAAATCAGTTAATAAAAAAATTATAATACAATGGTTATTTTCTTTTTATCAGGTACTTAAAATAATTACGTAATAATTATTAATAATTGATCGTTTTATATCTACACCATTAATATGGGGCTCTTCATTTCGGAACATCCTGTATAGGTACGACTTTTGGTTCGGAAATAATTCATCATGGATTCAACCACCCTCATGGCCTTGACGGTTGCAAGACACGAAACGCTGAGTAGATTGTCGTAAGTAATATCATAAGGGCATCTAATTTTTCTGAAAAAAATCGAAAACACACGTTGCTAAGTAATATTTTAACAAGAAGCATGATAGTGTTGGTGGCAACAAAAATCCGAGTCGAAGACGAGGATGCAGCATTTTGTTAAAAAAATATTACTTAGCATTGTTTTTTTGGATTTTTTTCCCAGGAAAAATTAGATGCCCGAATGGTACCTATTTAACAAGACTATTTCTCTAGACTTTGCTATTTCATGAGTAACAGATTATTCTGCATACACATAGCTTACAAAACATATCACCTATTATACAACAGCTGACAAGTTTTGCCGCGGGTATATACATATACAGTTTTTCCATCTAGAAACCATTTTTTGTAATTCAAAATTGCGCGTTTGTCATTGGTGGAAATTAAAACGAGGGAAATAGTGGCAAATAAACGCCAACCTCAATATAATATTGCAATTCAGTAAATAATAGTAAAATGAAATTCACGGCTTTTTGGACATATTTTATAAGCTTGGTTTTTACAAGCTTGCTTGTTTGCCCTGTATGCAAGCTGAATTAGAACCACTTTTTGACATCCGATTGAGCTGAAATTTTGCATAAACCTTTAGTTCCGGTGACAATACAATATGCAATACTCAATATTGTAATACTTTCAAAATGGCCGCCGCTCCAAGATGGCGGATGATGTATTTTTTTTTGTCAACCCCGTTAATATGGGTATCAAATGAAAGGGCTTATTGAGAAGTAGAAAACGATAAAGTTAGTGACATATCACACTAAATTCAATATGGCCGCCGCTCCAAGATGGCGGATTACCTATTTGATACCCAACATGGCTCAATTCCAAATTGCGACAAGTTTTTGCAAATTGCAAAACTTGTCGAGCGAATTGTAAAGAAAAAATGGATACTTTGGCAAATGGCAAATAGGTACATACTTGCTTATCAACCAATCACTCTCCAAATAAAATTAATTTATTACCTACCTACCTATATTTTTATCAACATTTCGCGCGACAAGCTTTTCAGTTTGCAAAAACTTGTCGCAATTTGGAATTGAATTATCTTAACGAAAACCTAAACTGATTCTATTCGTTTTAGTACATAATGGCTTAAATAAAAGCTTGTTTTTAAAAGGTTTTTTTTTATTTTGAATTTTTTTCATATCTACGCCGACGTAAAAATAGTACCTAAACGATTTGTTATAGTGTTACCTGTGGAGGCAGTTTTATTATAGCCTCGAGCTATAGCTGCCCACATCGGCGCTGCGTGCCTCTGTCGATCTAACTTACCCGCCTCGACTGCGCAAGGAACGAAAAGACAATGTAATATCAGAGAACAATTATTGTTCTCTGGTCATATATTTATTATCCAACGCTGGGCTCTAAATAGCAATGCCGACGCAACACCACCCCTCACTTCCGCGCAGACGGAGCGTCAAAGAGCAGGGGAGCAGCAGGAATACAACGCCGAGTTGAATTTGAGCCTCAGTCGATCGCGGCGAGCCGAAGTGGGCTCTATACCCCACCCTTTCATAAATTATGACGCGCTTACGATTTCGGAAATAATGTAGTTTCGTCTAGGGTTAACTAAAAGTGTATGCAGCCGAGAACGTGACAATATAAGGTGAGGGCGTTGATAAAGAAGTTACAGGAACGACACTGTTGAACTAAAAATAAATATCTAACCTACCCCTTCTGATGTTTTCAACGATATCATGTAAACTACAAGAACTCAACACATTTTAAGGATAAAACGTATAAAAAAAGTTTTCTTTGGTGGGCAATTATTTACAAAGTAGGAACTTTCTGTTTCGAAATTCATGAATGGGAGGTAAGGGATCAATTCTGCAGAAGCTGTAGTACAATAAGTGGTGGAATGAAGGAGAAGGCCATGTGATAGGCACAGTGCGCGTGCGCAAGGCACGAAAGGAGAAAGTCGAACTGTAATGGAAGAGGGGAAAGATATTTTTATTGCCTGGGGTGGAAAAAAGCGGCAGATAATACAGGGAGACTACTTAGAAAATTCCTTAGCTAAATTTGGAGACTGGTTTCGGATATGCCGGTTGTCGAGTCATTCAGAAGATCAAAAATGAAACCAAAAATCATTTGAGAGCAACGTTAACTATGCATTCTAATCCCATTATACGTATTAAATTTGGTAATGTCACAGCTTATTAAGCCGTGGTAATGTGAAGAAATTATCAGGTTATCATTCTTAATGCGACAATAAAGCCTTGTTAATTAGTTTAGAGTAACTAAGGTGTAACTAAGAGAAAATACCACATTATCGCTGAAATCATCACCTGATTCGTTAATATTTTAAAATTTATGTCATTTAAATAACATAATTTTTATTCATTGCTTCATATATTGGCAGGAGTTGAATTCTGAAGCAAGGGATGAAAATAGGACTCTTTTACTGGACTCTCTATACAGGGTGATTCACTTTTACTACCGAAAATTTAAGAATCGATAGAACATGAAAAAAATAATGTGAGTTTCCTGTATAAACTTCGTTCGGTTGGGCCTTAGTTTTCAAGGAGTGGTCAAGTTTTGAAAATAAAATGGTTTTATTTTTTTCTACGTAAATATTAGAGATATCAAAACTAAATTTGTACACAAGATATGCGAATAAAATACACAATAACATGTTTTAAAATGTACCAGTGGCGGAGATATTGGCAATTGGTATTAATAATTCGACAAAAAAATAGTACGGCCCTGCACAAAATAAAAAAGAAATATATGTTTTGAATAGGCCATTCAATTCTAAGCAAAAAATATCTCTTGTTTATTTTTTCGTGGATCTGTTCGTTTCGGCGTAATTGTAATGTTTGTGGTAACCTGGTAAAAATAATGAATTCAAATCAAACATTTTTAATTAAAGCAAAACTACATCAAGATCTACCGCTTAATATTAGGGTGAGGCTATGGTTTCAATTAGATGGGGCACCACACTACTATGGGCGACAAGTGAGGAATTAAACGAGAATTTTCCGCACCGCTGGATTGGTCGCTTTCCACCTCGACAACCAGAACCTGATCGAATTGGACCAATTTCTTGGACACCCAGATCCCCAGATTTGAAACCTCTTGATTATTTTTTTGGTGATATTTAAAAGAAAAAAATTATAAGGAAATGTGGAAACTCTCAAAACAAACCGAGCTACCATACGTTCTGCGGTAGCTAATCTGTTATATCGATGAAGACGTATTATAATGTTTATAATGTTATAAATTGTTAAATTTATGTGTAGTTTTGCATTAATTAAACATGTTTGATTTGAATTAATTACTTTTACCGGTTTGCCCCTATGTGTAATAAATCACAAACATTACAATTATTACGCCGTACAATACATGGCCGTACTATTTTTTTGTCGAATTATTGATACCAATTACCCACATCTCTGCCACTGGTAAATTTTAAAACGCGATATTTTGTACTTTTATAGTTCTATATTTATGTATCTTGTGCTTTAGTTTTGATATCTCTAATATTTACGAAGAAAAAAATTAAAACAATTCTTTTTTTCAAAACTAGATCACCCTGTATCTTGAAAACTAAGGCCCAAACGAACTAAATTTATATAGAAAACTCGCATTATTTTTTCATGTTTTATCGTTTCTTAAATTTTCGGTATTTAAAAGTGAATCACCCTGTATACTTACATCCTATAGACATGACTGTAAGAGCTGCATCGATTGCCATAACTTAAGGGTTTTGTTTTATGTTTTATGTCTCCTGAATAGTATTTTTCTACATTTCTCAAGGCATAGAGCCTACTGGTTTGGCAAAAAAAAATATTTTTTCATAATTTCCCCTTTCCATTTCTATAAACATAGGCTTGTAATATGGAACCTTGTACGGAATAAAATTTCGGACATATACGGGTCGAACCACATCAGAAAACCCCTTTCTAAACCTAGAAAATTATGTTTCCATTTCCATACAGACCGACGTTATGGAGGACAGCTCTCCAGAGCTGAGCCTTCGGCTCAGGCGCGGCTCCAGCGGTTCCCGAGATTCTTTCTACATGGACTTCGATCGGGGCATCGATTCGGACATCGACGACGTCGCGACGGCGTCCGGTGCCGACGCCACCACGGCGTCGCCCATGACGGCGGGCGGTACCGCCGGTGGGAGGGCGTCGGCGGCGGGTGCGCGGGCCGACGCCTCCGATGCCGTCAGGTTGGTACAACAGACAATAGCCAAAACATTATTAATACATTTTATTATCTTTTCTTTTATTTTGTAATATGTAATAAGAAATAAAAAATTGCATGATTGCTCCATGTTGCTTGTTATAGAATAACTAAATTTAATAAAGTTGTTCTGCTTTCTTTATTTAAAAACATAGGCGTTTTTCTTTGTATTCAATTCAAAATCAACTTATTTTGACATACTTAATATGACGCTTTTAAATTCTGTTTTTCCTCTGTTTTATATTGACTATTTCCCTCGTCTTAATTTCCACCAATCACATGCAAACGCGCAATTTTGAATTACAAATGGTTTCTAGTTTATAGATGGAAAAACTTGACAGCTGTTGTATAATAGCAAAGAGGATACCAAAATATAAAGAGTTCATCTTGTCAAATATGTCAAATGGAGCCCAAATTTAACGTAATTTTTCACACACTCAATAAGATCGTTCAGATAAACTATGAAGTAGACTGCGTTCTTCATTTATTATAGATTAATTTAAAACTTGGAAAGAGGATCCACTGTGACCTACAATGGATTAATTACCTTTTAAAGTTGGGCTCCATTTGACATCCTCTTTGATAATAGGTAGTATATGTTTTGTAAACTATGGGTATGCAGAATAATCTGTTACTCATGAAATAGTCTTGTCAAATACCATTCGGGCATCTAAATTTTTCCTGTGAAAAAAATCAAAAAAACACAATGCTAAGTAATATTTTTTTAACAAAATGCATTCCTGCAGGTGCAAAAATTCTCGTCTTCGACTCGGATTTTTGTTGCCACCAGCACTCATGCTTCTTGTTAAAATATTACTTAGCAACGTGTTTTTTCGATTAGAAATTAGATGCCCTTATGATATTACTTACGAAAATTATGATGATTTTTAATTTGCCTAAATTTTTAACTGGATCACTCGTTGTTATCATGCCCAAATATTTTAACGCAGCCAGTCAGTTCATTTTAAATGCAAATTCGCCGATCTCTTTCACGTAGGAAGCATTCCTATATGAATTTAATAGGATAATTTGAGTCCGCAAAATGTTCACCCTTCCCTCAGTGCGATTCTGATAGTGCCCGCGGTAGCATATACTTATTTAGTTGTAAATTTAATATAACAAACTAGTGCAGCATCCAAGTTCAGATGCCCGTCAGGTACGTTTCATTAGTTATGTATTGTTCAAACCTTTTAATTTGGTTTCCCGTTGTGTAGATACCTACTTATTACATATTTATTGAGTGTTACGAATTTCGTCAATTAAACTTTTTGGATACCTAACGAATTTATTGTTTTCTTGAAAGATATTTTTTGTAATTAACCGTTTCAATGCATTTTGAGACAAGGATTACGTTTTGTTGAAGTATACGTAATAATGTGTTGCTTTATGGATATTTTTTATCAGTTATAGTTTTAAAAACATTTAACAATAGTTTTTTCTTTTTTGTTTTGTACCTATAACAACTGAGGGTGTTCTGTATGGTAAAAACATCAATACTAAAATAAGTTTATACAATATACAATATAAAATACATTGATAATCTATGTAGACCTCCAAGGTGGATTATTAATTAATAGGTACTAGTTGTAAATAATGGTTTCAAGCAACTCTCTACTTTCTATAAAAAATAATGATAAAATAGCAAAAGGAAAGATAACAATAGCATAGGCAGGAAACTATTTTATACTCTTACAATGAAAACTGTTCGTTTGGTAGAAAAGGAATGAAAATAAAAACAAAACTCTTGGTGGAAACAGAAACTCGACTAGTCAGTTTTGGTGGAAAACCGGAACAAAAATAATATGCTGGCATAAATACCTAATTGAGATTTATTTCTACGCCTCTTTTCAGAAGTAAAAAGTATTTTGACCTTAGCTCATTACTACTTTTTAATAGTAGGTAGGTAAATTGGATAAATTATTTTTGAATTAATATATCATAGGGAATGAGAATAACGTTGGAAAAAATTTAAAAGGTATCCCACACCTGACACCAGTGGAGTCCACCCTTATAAAAATAGTTTTATTTGTTATAATTTTTTCTGAAAGCAGGTATACATTACAAAATAAACTTCTCGCTTCTCTCTTTTAAGGCCTTATATACAAGTTACAGGGTGTTAAATTTTTAGAAAATGTATGTACCTAATTTATCGAATATTTTCCAAATTCGTTAGGATATTTAAGTCATATTTGATACAGATTATATCGGCATCGGTTAGAATAAAACCTGTTAAAACCGAACATCTTGAACTACCAGTGGCGGAGAAGTGGGTAATTAGTACATTTGTTTTTAGAAGAAAAAGAAATCGCCTTTTTATAGTAATAAAAGGTGTTGGATTTTCTATATTGTAGATTTTAATTTTAGACAAAAATATCTTCTTGTCATTTTTCCGTATGTGTCATGGTTTCAGGGCAAATTTGATTTTTTTGTATTATTTCGGGATATTTCTGAAAAATTAAAAACCCAAAATAGAAAAAAACGTGTTTCTTACTTTAAATAAAGTAACTTTTTCCAATAAACTTACCCATTCAAGGTTTTACTTTTCAAGATACAGAGTGTAACATTAATTTTATTTTCCTTAAATGTTTTAGATCCTGTATCTTCAAAAGTATAGCCTTAAATAGGCAAGTTTATTGGAAAAGGTTATCTTATTTAAAGTAACATATTTTTTTTACTTTTAACCCTACTTATGGAGCAAATTTTTTAGTTAATTTTTAAGAAATTCCTTGTTATTATACAAAAAAATAAACTATAACACATACGAAAAAATACCAAGAATATATATTTATTTAGAATTAAAATCTACAACCAAAAAAATGCAATCCATTTTATTACAATACAAGGTGATTCATTTTTTAAAAACAATAATTATTGTACTAATTGCCCACTTATAGCCGCGATAACGTGCACCAAATATGACTTAAATACCTTAACTAGTTTGGTAAATATTCAATAAAGTCCACATATTCTTTAAAATTTTAACACCCTGTAACTTTTCTCTGAAATTTTAAAAATATGTAGTTTATAAGAAAAAAATTGGTTATTTTTGAAGATCTATCACCTGGTAAAGTCTTGTCATCTTCCCTCTCACTCTACAGGTTGTTCCAAATTTAGTCGGCACTATTGGTAATTTTTTTATTACGACGGTGAAAATAGGAAAAAATTGGACATCGCGTGTCCGAGATATTGCCAAAAAGGTACTTTTTAAAATGAAACTCTCTGCATATTATTTCATAGATCGAAACATAACTTAATTCTGTATAAAAAATTTATAACTTTTTTATGTAAAACAAAAAACTAGGCAGATATTTCCATGTTTGATTATAAAACAGAGTAGCCTGCGAATTTGTTATTAATAATAAAAAAGTGCCACTACAAAGCTTAATATGGAACAAGAATTAGTGACTAATGTTCTATTTTTTACCATTATATATAATCACAGTTAAGTGTTCAAAAATACCCCCTCAATACACTTCTGAGCAAGTTTTCTTTGGTAGGTATTCCATGGCGTTTCATGACATTCCATGGTGTTCCATGGAACAGCCTGAGTACGTCTACGTTCTCCCTTGTGCGCGACGCAACTTTACAAACGAAATTCTCCAAACTGTTATTATGTACTGTATGTCTGCGGTGACTAGACCGTAAATAATATGCCCCGTCGCAGCTGGCCGACTATCCCGACGCAAAACGTGAGCGGCGGCAGCCGCAGCAGCGCCGGTTGCGGGGGGGCTGCGCCGCCGCTTCCGTCGCCCGCAGCGCCATCTGCGCTGCTCGGCTCGCCCGAAACTCTCAGCCGATCGTCGCCGTCGCGAGCGCCGCCGCAGCCTCAGCCCGCGAGGTCTTCGGCAACGCAACACGTGCAGATCATGGCTCCCAAGTGAGTGCAGATCGGAGACCGACGATTTATTGGTTTGTTTTATCGTTCATTGTTTTAGAACAATATCACCGGGACCACTGGCGATAGCCGGATACTACCACCAACACCAACAATTTCCGGTAGTAAGGAGACTGTCTAGAGCGGAGAAACAAATCGAATGGAAGCAGCTCGGAGCGTAAGTTAGAATAAACGCTGAAACAAATCACAATGCTGATGTTTTTTTTTGTACAGAGATGCCCTCGCGACAACACTATCCGCACTTTACGGCAAACTACTGGTTGTAATGGGGACAGCATTTCCCATGGCAGAAGTAATTTCCACTTACATTCCACCCTCTTTCTACGAAGCATATTACCTATACCTATACATTGGTAGTATGTTTTTTCTGCTCTACATGTACCTGGTGCTGCTTAGAGACAAACGTGCCATGCGCAAGGCTAGAGAATCTAGCTCCAGTAAGTACCTATGTATACAGGGTGAGTTTTTTTGGATGACCACCATGGGGATCTCGGATACTAGCAGACCTAGAAGAAAGGTTGAATGGGGAAAGAATTGCGGTTTTGAATGTTCAATCTAATATCCCTTTTGGATTTTTAAAAAAGTTCATGGCTCACTAGATATTTTGAAAAGAGTGATTTTTTGCTATTTCATCAGATCTCTGTAGCTCCGTTATTTCTGATTATACAGAAAAACTGTAGAGACAAAAATTGTAGATAATTTTGGGCTTAATAAGATAGTCTAATCCAATTTTTTTATGTTGTTTGTGATTTTTGGGATATGACATAAACTTGTGTTTTTTAAATGTAAATCATAGCTGGCTGTGGCTTTATCGAATCGGCCATTTTTTGAGCTTTCCAAAGATGTAATACTCGGCATAGTTATTATAAAAAATAAAACAGCTATGGCTAATTTTCTGATTTTTTTTTTTTTAATTTTCACATAGCCATGGAATATTTTCATAATTACGTTCTATTTTACAATTAGACACATGTACTTCAAACTTTCTAATATTTTGTTTTTAGCTGGTAACAAAATGTAACAAAATAAAACAAAAGTTAAATAAATCAAATTAAAATTATTATAATTTTAAAAGGTGTTCAAGCAATCCACCATTATTATTTATGCAAATATTGCATCTTTTTAAAAGTGAATTTGTCGCCTTTCTTAGACAGCGCCTGTCAATAAGGGCAATTGCTTCTAAAACAGCTGCTCTTAATTCAACAATTGTCTCATAGTTTATTTTGTACTGTTCCCCACAAAAAGAAATCCAAAACTAAATCGTGGGATCGGGGCGGCCAGGAAATAAGTTTATTTCTCCCTATCCAACTATTCGGATAGAGCTGATAATTAATTTCGTAATTTCTTACGGGCAAATATTTATGTGGTGGAGCTCCATCATTATAATTTTTGTTTTATTTTGTTACATTTTGTTACCAGCTAAAAATAAAATATTTGAAAGTTTTAAGTATGTCTTATTATTATAAAATAAAACGTAATTATGAAAATATTCCATGGCCGACTATGTGAAAATTAAAAACAAAAATCAGAAAATTAGCCATATCTCTTTTATTTTTTATAATAACTATGCGGAGTATTATCATCTTTGGAAAGCTTAAAAAATGGCCGATTTAATAAGGCCACAGCTAACTATTGAGCATTCAAAACTGCAATTCTTTCCCTATTTAACCTTTGTTCTAGCTCTGCTAGTTTCTGAGATACCCATAGTTGTCATCGAAAAAAACTCACCCTGTATATAAAAAAGAGTTTTATATTTTATTTAGTTTTTATAATTTTTGCATAACTCTCTTATTTTTAAAAAATAAAATAAATCATTCATAAATCATTCATAGCTCTAACATTTCCAGATTTTACACAAAAAACAACAAAAACAAATTGAATCTTGATTATTTAAAATTACCACCAGTTGATTTACGTAATAGTTTAATAAAACAATTCATCTTTACTCACATTTATTTTCATAAATTAACAAATTATTCCTTATTTATTTTCCTTACTTCCTTACTTTACCAAATTGTGCACTTACGTTCAGGATTCATTGGACTATTCCTAGGACAATTGTACACTTTGGCGAAATCTTCCGAGTTGCTTAATACGCCGATAACTCGAAAAATGCCTGGAGAGTGCACAGAAGTTTTCATACGGTTCACCGCAGCTTCTATCTTTTGCTGGCCGCACCATACTTGAGCGAAATTCAGGAAAAATAACTGCTTACCAGTTAGATTCAAATCTACAATAATTATTCGTCAAAACTTAACGAACCAGATGCCCCTGTTACCTGGCAAAGACTCGTCAGCTTCCGAATTCTTAGAAAGCCAAGTTTCGTAAGCTCTAAATGCTTCCTTTAGGCCTCCATTGTCAGCAATATTTTCTCCTTGTGTTAGATAGCCGTCTAAAGCCACCTTAAGTTCAGGTAGCATGTATTGGCTAAAAGAAAAAATAACAGTTGGCACCTTTGTTTTCTTTAAATTCACTTACCTACGTACCTGTACTGATCAATCATGCACTGTGACTTCTCGTAGAACTTCACTATAGATGATTCACGCCACCACATGTGGAGGTTGCCTTCTTGATCAAAGAGTCTACCTTGAAATTATTAAGAATGGAAAAATGTTATCTTAACGTTAAATGTTACCTTTGTCATCAAATCCGTGTGTGATCTCATGTCCGATAACTACGCCAATACCACCAAAATTTAAAGCTTTGGGGAAGTGCTTATGGTAAAATGGCGGCTGTAACATCCCTATAAACAAACATGTAAGCCAGTAGGTAAGGGGGCACTTGGGGCGCCCTCCTCCACTTTCCCCGTGCGTGACGCACGCGACGCAAGCCACGCACGCGACGCACGCCACGCGCCCCACATACGACTGGGCGCCCCAAGTGGCCCCTTACCTACTTAAGTCCAATCTTTGAATGATGGACCAAACAAGAAATTTTACCTGCCGGAAACATGATCTGGTTTTTATTTCTACTATAGTAAGCATTGACGACTGCTGGTTGGGTGCTCCACAGAGTTCTGTTCGCAGTTGAGCCAATACGCTTTTTCTCAGACCAAGTTAGATGGCGCAAAATGCTTAGGATGTTTTCGAAGAAGAAATCCTTGTGCACTTCTATGTCGTTGTACCTTGCCGAGAGTTCTGGAAGTTACCAAATACGTTACAACGTTGTCACAATAAAACTGTTATTTACCTGCTTCGTTGAGAATGAAATCTGGGTAGCCGATTTTTAAATCCATCAGGTTTATTTTCATTTTAGCGTAGTCTTTAGTGTGATTGTCTAACCAAGTGTTTTCTTCTAGGATACTTTTGAAAGCTTCCTCAAGTTCCTTGGTCATTTGAGTAGTATCCGTCTTGCTTGTTTCATCAAAGTACTTGCGTACGAATAATGATCCTAATGCCATACCTAAAGTAATTGGATCATGATACTATAACCTTTGATACAGGATTTACCCATATTTGAATTAACTTGTGCCACACAAAACTGCCACCTCGGCAATTGCTTTTCTTTTCCAAAAAGAATATAATAAAATCTTTGCTTGGCTTCCAAGAATTTTTCATCCAGATTACTAGTTCTGTGTCTTACAAATCTCCAAATCAAATAATTTTGCAAAACTTTCTTACTCGTGATACTTAACAAATAGAAAAGATCGTGCAAGTATTTCACACAGTAACATGCTACTGGCGTTTGCAGATCTACATTTTTTCCAAGTATAACGTCGAAATATGACTTCCAATCAAACTGTGGAAAGTACAATGTCATCGAAGCCAGGTCTATACGTAAATACATGTCAGAAATGTTTCTTCGATCATCCATCGAAGCAACAATCTCGGCGAGTTGAGTTTCAAACTTTATCATATCGTCCACTTCTTGTTCGAGATTCTTATTTTTCCCAGAAATAAGTTCAGCAACTGTTATGATAAATATCTTGTAAGCAGAAACATATCTAATATATGAATGGTCCAAGTAGTATTCTCTTGCAGGCAGACCTAGTGTGGTTTGATCAATATGGACGATATATTCGTTGGAGTTCTTGATATCTGGTCCTATCCATTCCGCTACAAGAACGTCATTGTTGAGTAGTTTTAATCTAAAATGTTTGTTGTAATAGGTATTTGTCAGTGTCTTCATTTATACCTGGCTAGTAACCAAATTAAATCAAACGTCGTGGATGACCAATTCGATGAAATCAGGGGCCATCCCCCTAGTTCATTTACAATCTTCATAAGAGGTTCCGTTTTCCTTTTGCCTATCGTTTCTTGATTCATACAAGACTAAAATAGGATTACATTATCTAAATTTCTACAAAGGGCAATAATTCACTTGATAGAAAATTTTTGCTTTAATGGTAGCATCGCCAGTGTTGTTGGGGGCAAGATTCAAATCTAAGAAGTTAATTTTCGTGGGTTGTTCAGTTTGAGAAACTTTCTCTGGTGGATATTCTTCTTCGAGAAGTTCCTTTAGGACAGAGTCTAAGTTTTCCCGGACCATTTCGAAGACGTCGTACGTAGATTTTTCTGGAGGAACCTTGTAGTATTTTTTCCAGTTTCCACACGCGAATTCGTAGAAATCGTTGCATGGATTGATGTCTGGGTTTATGTATTTTTTCATTGTTTTACCTAAGAGTTATTTATACAAGTACTTACTGGCAAAGGTCTTTCTCAAACTTACTTTGTAAACACCTAACTTCTTTAACGTCCATTTGGTTAGTCCAGAAATTGGATTTATTTTGTAAACCCGTAGAATTCTCATTATCTATATGGCAAATGTCTTGAACACTCGCGATATTAGCCAAGTTATTACTGATATTATGAAAAGCCACGTAAACTTTTTGTATCCTCTCGTCTTGGGCTAAGACGTCGCATTTTACTAAACATCTTTCATCGTCAGGTCCTAAACTAGCTACACATTTTTCTTCGGTGTCCATCAAATTGAACTGCTCCAATCCGTTAAAAAAGCTGTTCTTGTCTTTTGTGGAGTAGTGGTTTATTTTGTGATTGAGGCACGTGGATTCTGGAGCAAATATAGTTTTGGTGTCCGTCAGTACTTCTCTTCTTTCTTCGTTGTCTAGAACTTCGAATTGGTCGTACTTCTTCATGCAGAACTTTGGTGCTAGGATTCCACTTAGAAGGAACTGTAGCAAAGATACTGTAATAATTATTGACATTTTTATGGTTTATATTTGACTTCAGACAAGTTATACAGGGACAGGGACTGGAACTATTCTAAAAGGGCTGCAGGGATCAGTTATAGAGATTTAAAGTTAGTGGTATTTCATTTGAGTTCATTTGATATATTTACTATCATATCTTTCAGAATCTAAATCAACAAAAGAAGAATCGATAACGGACGAGGAATCCGACAACGACTCGGCAACCAATTCCAGCATCAATTCTTGTGGCAGTTCTCACAGTTACAGACCTAGGAAGTCTTCGTTTAATATGGCCGGCCAAAAGCACAATCATTATGGAAGTTTCTACCTCAGAATGGGAGCAGTTGGTACCTAAGTATAAACAAGTCAGCTGTTCACTAATTTAACTTGTTCGCGTCTTTCAGCATTTGGAATTGGTAGCATGATATACTCAGGACTAGAATTTGGACAATACTTCGAATTAGAGAGGAACACCAAGTGCCACAACGTTCTGTTAGCTCTGACGCCAGCCACTAGGATGGTGTTCATTTTTGTACAGATGTACTTCATTTTTCTAAATACCGAAGTGAGTGTGAGTAGGTATGCTGTTTTTGTTATAATTTATTTTTATGATGTTTTTCTGTAGCAAATGAGGGTGTACAGGCATAAGATAGCCGCTAGATTTGGACTGATGCACATGATAGGCACCAATTTGTCAGTGTGGTTGAACGTTCTGGTTCAAGAGACCAAGCACGAAATTTTAACTTTCTACAACCCAGAAAACAATTCGTTGAGGATATCTCACAGAATTCCCAATAAAGGGTACATTTTGGGGTAGGTTTTTTAAATTGGTTTGTCTGGCCTTGATAAATTTGCTTGCAGCCTGCCATCTACATCATCACACCATTCTTCGGAAACGCATCACCACGTGGTGGCTCGTGGTCTAAAAGGCCCGCATCTCCTATACGAGTGCCGGCGAACCAACATCATTGGTTCTTTGGTGCAAGACGCCTCGCCATTCCTTTTCCCCTGCACCATCGAGTACAGTCTCATTTGTGCCGCTATACTCTACGTGATGTGGAAGAGCATTTCTAAACTTCCCAGCACGGGTGAGACGATGGACATCAAATTATACTACGGGAACTTATTGTACTTTTTTAGGAGGACAAGGGGTTAAAGCGCGAACTGACTTGAACACCTACAAGAGAAGCCCTCATCATTACTCTGTCGATTGTGCGAGAGCCCACAAAGGCCTCTTCGTTGGCATTCTCTTCTTGGTCCTCGCCATCATCTCGCTCATACTGTTCTTCGTCCTGATCTCCCGTCCAGAGTCCATCAGCCTCGCCGTCTTGGAGGTGAACATCTGCGAGCTCTGCCTCTACGGCCTCACCACGGTTGCTTCGATCATCGGCATGTGGCAGGTGCGCCAGCTGAAGTACGACGGTAGCAAGAACCTCCAGCTCGACAACATACTGCTGGTGGGCGCCCAGACGGGCATGTTCATATACAGCACGTTCACGATCATCGGCGGCCAGTTCACGGTACAGAGGAACACGGTGCTGGTGCTGGCGACGGCGCTGGCCTCGCTGCTCCAGACCACGTGCCAGACGATCTTCATCCTGGACGCGTCGAGGAGGTCGTGCGTGACGCCGGACCAGATCAGGAAGAAGCCGGGCAGGGAGATAGTGACGTTCCTGCTGGTGACCAATCTGGCGATGTGGGCGATAAACACGCTGGAGAAGTCTCGGGCGGAATCACACCCGATACAGCTCCACTTCTACGGGCTGTGGGCGTGGACGATTATAACGCACGTGTCGATGCCGCTGGCGATTTTCTATCGGTTCCATTCGACCGTTTGCCTGTGCGAGGTATGGAAGAGGGCGTACAAGATGAAACCGACTTACATGTGAGGACTTTTCAAGACTGGTAGGGTAGGTATAAGGGGGAAACGACGAAAGGTAAATTTCGGACGGAACGATAATAGAGCTTTCCTTATGATATTTTTGTTTACAAGTCTTTACTTTTACTTTGACTACAGTGTTTTTAAGATATTTAGCTGCAATTTGATATTCAGAAACCGGCCAATAAACTATCCTTTAACGTTACACAAAATTTCACATTTTTCAAAATAACTCGAAAACGAAAAAAGATATTAGAAATCCGTTTGTACCATTTTATTGACGCGTTCTGCTCACGGATGGGCGATTGTCTTTTTAGTAATTTTTTCTAATAGAACGCCTTTTTTTCTCAATTAAAAAAAAATAAAAGTTTGACTTGGTCCATAAAAATAACTATGCTACAAAAAGAAATCTATACCAAATCTCAACTAAATATCTTCATAAATAGGTTTACATACAGGGTGACCCACTGGAAATAAAAACGCACCCGTACATTTTTTATTTTTCATCCGATTTTAGCCGTTTTTTAAAAGATAGGTAACAAAAAACTCTACTAATAACGAAAACCATTTAACGATTTTTTTTATTTAAAATATGACACCTAAGCGTTAATCAGGACACCCTAAAACCGCCATATACATATAAAATTTGAATTATAAAGGGATTCCTTTCTTCTGCGCTGCCAAAGTTGAGCAAAATAGGAATTTTAAAGGAATATGACAAGTCAAGGGATCCCCTTAAAACAGTTGAATGGTCAACAGGACCACTTAAAATGTTGGTGTGTAAAGATCCAATAGAAAATATAAAGGGTGTCTTTCTCTGTATCATCTCAAAATAATGAATTTTTTGGGGTCAAAAATCGAGTATATCAAAAACGCCCCAAACACTATAAACGAACCAAATCTAAAAATACAGAAACCTGAGAGTCCAGTAAGTCCATATGAGGGTGTGCCACAACAGGAACGCACAGAAAATGTATCATCTTAGACAGTGTCTTTATTGATAGATGTCCAATAATGTAAATTGTTTTTTATTTGTTGGTTGGCATTTTGTAAAGGAATAAATTACTTTTGAGTTTATTAATGTATTTTCAATAATTCCAGAGCACCCCTGACCAGTATAAAGTTTAATAAAAATTCAGCATTTTGAGATGGCCCAGAGAAAAAGACCGTGAACATTTTTGTGTTGAATCTTTGCACACTAACACTTTGAGTAGTCCTGTTGATCATTCATCTGTTTTGACGGGATTCCATGGCACACTTGACTCTCCAGATGCCTTTAAAATTCCTATTTTGCTCAAATTTGACACACTGACAGATGGAACTCCCTGTATATTTGTTGTTAAAATTTGGTATATAGGGGTTTCAGGGAGTCCTGATTAATGCTGTTGTTTTAGATTTTAAATAAAAAAATCGCTAAAAGGTTTTCGTAATTTTTACTAGAAACAATTTCATAGTGGGCCTTGAAAATAAAAAATTACGGGGGTGCTTCCATCTCAAATGGGTCACCCTGTATAATGATAATGTATAAAATATACGTAAGTAAAATACTTATATTATGTCCATTATTATATTGCAATAAATTTTTTTCTTGTCCTATCATATTCTATATCATATTGATTATGTAACCTCAAAAATATTCTATCAATGGGCAATATAAAACATATCCCTGTATATCTAAGTCTTATATTAATCTTTCTATATTCGATTGGTATGCAAATATTTTATTATGTGCAAATATTTTGAGGAAGTGTTCTACAGTACAAAAATGTGGTTTCGATTTTTTTTCTCAAGGGACTCTAGAAGGCCAGAATATATATATTCGTCTTTTTGCAAAACTTTTTTATAAGTTAGTTTATTTAATTCGGATATTTTTTTACTCCCATTATTTTTTCACTAACATAATAGCTTGCCTAATTTTCTATTTCCTATATTCTCATAATTTCAATACAGTCATTGACACTCACGACTGCGTAAAAACATAGAAGGCCAATGTCATTTTTGTAACTTTTTGCAAAAGTGTCTTCCAAGTTGCTGGTAACATATCCCAAAATTGAAGTTTCGAGGTTGAAGTGTTTTTGAGAAAAAATCAAAATCAAATTTTTTGTCCCTCATAACTTTGTTTAAATCGGAAAATTTCGCATGAAGGTCCCACCTTAAAAACACTTTTTTTAAGTATTTGCACATCATTGCGGAACACCCTGTATAAGCACAAGGAAATAAAAAATGCTCTCGAGAAATTTTCTCAGCATTTCTCGTTTGTGATTTCAACGCAATTTAAATTTTTGTAATTTTTACATTATACACCTTGATTATTAGATACTAAAGTACAAATGAATGATGTGGCTCAAAATATAACTAGTATATTGTGATTATCTTGTATACTGTTAGAACTTTTTTACATGGAAATAAATGATCCACTGTGTTCTAGCTTGGTAAAAATTTCAAACTGTCGTTTGAAATTTTTTGTAGTCTTTCGAGTTAATTTCAAAAATTACAAGTTGCAGGTACAAACCTACGGGAACAAAATAACTGGGTATAGGATTGTAGTCCGATTTGTAGAAGGCATTTTTATACCGTTTGATACAAGTAGTTTAGAAAATCCATTAGATTAGTTAGCGAATATTATGATGATGAGATAACCACATGAATCATGATAAAAACGTGCTTAATAATAATGTTCATTTTTTGCCAACAACTGTTTTATAATTTCAATAAAAATTAATCAAAAAAATTTAGAAATAATTGTCGTTTTTACGAAAAATATTGTACCTATTCTAGTTGCGCGTAATCTTTTGTTTCTTGATTAAAAATGCTCGATAATATGATAGTTACCATGATCATGATGTGTTCTTTTGTAATGCGGGTTATTATTAATTATTTATTGTCATATTATAGTTGTTTTAGTTGTTAAAGTTTTATAGAATTCTATTGTATTTATACATACCTACGTTGGAGTGCTTATTTTATTTACTATTAATTGTGATTGATACAAGTTGCATTTGCATTGTAACAAAAAAAGGAATGAAAATGGCGATGAATATTAACTTTTTAAATTTGCACCTTGTATATTGAAGTGGCGTAATAGTAATAGTAGTAGGTAACTACTTCATATACAAAAAATTGTTCTCCTATTTCTAGTCAAAGGAAAGTATAATGCAACTTGTTAAGGAACTGCATGATATGTTTATTATTATTTAGTAGACTCAGTGTCTACTACTCCCTGTATGACAGTCTGGTGAGCCATACTGATGAAGGATCACCGTCCCGAAACACTGCTGTCTATTATGGTCGACTGTCATCTTTTTCTTATTATTATTTTGATGGATGTCTGTATTAAGATTTGAATAAATCATTAATATGCAAACAACAATCAAGTGAGTTTTATTTTCTCATACATCCTATCCTATGTATAACCAATTTGGTCAATTTTTCCGATAAAAAAGTGAAAAGAAGTGTTAATTTTTTTATATTCGCTTATTTTTATAGGTATCTGGTATCCTATTTTATGATTTTAGAATATTATTTTTTTTATTATTATCTCTTAAACTTTGCTTATCCAATAAAGATGTCAGTTTTGCAAAAAAATGCAGAGGATGATTTTTTCAAGCTTTTATTTAACTTCACCTGTTAGTGTGGGTCAAATCTTGCAAGCTGAATTAGAACCACTTCCTGACATCCGATTGAGCTGAAATTTTGCATACACCTTTAGCTCCGGTGACAATACAATATGCAATACTCAAATATTGTAATACTTTCAAAATGGCCGCCGCTCCAAGATGGCTGATGTATTTTTTTTTTCAACCATATTAATATGGGTATCAAATGAAAGGGCTTGAATGAAAAGTAGAAAACGTTAAAGTTAGTGACATCACACTAAATTTAATATGGCCGCTGCTCCAAGATGGTGGATGATGTATTTTTTGTCGACCCCCTTAATATGGGTATCAAATGAAAGGGCTTGAAGAGTAGAAAACGATAAAGTTAGTGACATCACACTAAATTCAATATGGCCGCCGCTCCAAGATGGCGGACTAAATTTCTTTACTACCCTCCTGACATGGGAATCAAGTAGGTACTAAAAAGCATAAAATAAAATTGAAAATAAAAAAAAACCTTTTTCAAAACAAGCTTTTATTTAAGCCACTAAAACGAATAAAACAAGTTTATATGTTTTCGTTAAGATAATTCAATTCCAAATTGCGACAATTTTTTGCAAATTGAAAAGCTTGTCGCGCGAATTGTAAAGAAAAAAATGCATACTTTGGCAAATAGGTACTTGGTTATCAACCAATCACTGTTCAATAAAATTAATTGGTACCTAATTTCATCAACATTTCGCGCGACAAGCTTTTCAATT